>CAVLGL010000148.1:29526379-30785962 GCA_963668995.1 Parnassius mnemosyne
TTATAATTAACAGAATCATATTATATAATAGAAAATTAACATCTAAATAAGGAAAATATTAAAATTATTGCATCAAATGCGCATTGGAACAGTAAACCCAATTTTAGGTACAAGTCGGTGAAGAAATTTACAACGAGGCTTTAATGTCAATTAATAAATTAAATTTAATGTCATCAAGCACATGTCCTCAACGTGTGCTTGATGATGTCAAACAGTGTTAGGTACCTTATAAGGCATGGCCGCGCCCAATCGCCCGGTACACGTCGCTTCTAATCAAAAATTGAAACGCGAAAAATTGTACGATTTTGATGCTTTAAGAGAATCTGTTCTAATAAATCTTCCTCTGTTAAACCAACAACAAAAGTATGTATTATGAAAGTTTTTGTATTATAAATGATAGAACTAGAGGGATTTCCTAAGACGCTCCCGGTGGTACACTTTTTGATTTTATTGATTTTTGCAATAATTCGCCCACACAATGAAATCGCACTCGCACTTGCTTTATCAGGCATTACAGCTACATTGTTTGAAGGCGGTCGAACAGCCAATTCAGTGCTGAAATAGCCCATTGAATATGCAAAGTAACGAAACTCTGATCTGCAACATATCGAAGAAGTCTGCGAGGGCAAGCGTTTTTCAGCAATGTAAATGGATAGTTTGGGATGAATGCACAATGGTACATAAAAAGTCTTCGGAGGCATTAGACCGAATCATGCAAGATCTGCGGAACAATCACAACCGATTTGGTAGTGCGATGATTTTGTTAGAAGGGGATTTTCGTCAAACATTGTCAGTGATTCCATGGTCAACACCAGCTGATGAACTTAACGCATGTTTAAAATCCTCAATTTTGTGGAAATACGTTAAAATTCTAAATTTAAGCAAGAATATGCGTGTTGAGTTGCAAAATGATCGATCTGAAGACATATTATCAAAACAAATCATTGACTTAGTTAATGGCGAATTCCCTTTAGACTGCCTGCTTTACCTTTCCTGACAATTTTTGTCTGTTAACTGAACGAACTCATTCAAATGTTGTTCCCAAAAGTTGCTCAAAATTACAGAGATCATATTTGGTTGAGCGAACGAGTTATATTGGCTGAAAAAAAACATGAATGTAAATTATGAATTAAATTTTAAAATTCAAAATGATATTACCAGTGAATTGAGGACATACAAATCAGTTGGTACTAACCAAGACGATGTTGTCTATCCAACTGAATTTTTGAACTTGCTGGATTTGGCAGGATTGCCGCCTGACAGTCTTCAATTAAATCGGTTGGCTTTGTGAACTGTGAAGTTGCGAGTAAGTTTACAAGATGCCGGCTTTCTATACAAAAAAAAGACAAACGCAAAATAATTACTTAGAGACATGAATGCAAAGAATAACATATTTACGAGAAATTAAAAATATACCCAATTGGGAAAACGTTATATTCATTGATGGAACATGGCTAAACATGGCCAATCACACTGTGCCACAGATGACGTTTGCCCGTGGTGGGCGCCTTATAAATTTCCTTGTGGGATTCGCCTGATGAGAATTTGTAGAAAATACAACTACAACACAAGTGGTCACTTGGCCAAAGTGATGGAGAAAGTGATTAAATAAATTTGTTTTTAATCTAGTGCAGTCTTTAATTTATAAAACTTTATCTACAGAAATTAGCAGTAAGCAATAAATATGAAAAAACTATTTAACCATCACTTTTCATACATTGATTGACCTGCCGCATGATTTGTTTTACAGGTCGCGTCTACCTACAACTAGTATTGTATAAAAACAATTATTGTTTATAATAACATAATAACGTCATCTTTTCATTTAGAGGACAGGAAAAATGCTATTAAGTAAATAAGTTTTGAGGTTATAAGGTCAGTTCAGATTATAAGTACAGGTGTCAGATAAGGTCTGACAGCTGTCATAACCTCAAAAACTATACGATAATTAAAATCAAAATGTTTCTTAATTACTGAGAGAGATTACTATATACTCAGAAATAAATCGCTCTTCAATGTAATATCATCATCATATTGGTGCGCGGTCGCAAACAGCAGTTATATTCTCGTAATATCCCGCCGATGATTAATTTTAATGAATACTAGCGCGATAATAGGACAACCTTGATTTCTACACTACACTTTGTCCAAGTTAGAGCAATATAGGTATAGTTCATTGAATTATGGGTCAAAATCTGTTATCGAAACGGACGAAACTCCAAGAGTTTTTTTTTTATTTATTTATTTATTCTTTATTGCATTCCTTAATCTAAAAGAATACAAAGGGCGGACTTAATGCCTTGTAGCATTCTCTACCAGTCAACCCATGGAGTGGTGAGAATTTGAAGTAGTTTTGGCGGGAAATTGACCGGCGGCGGTTTGCTGCTCCTGTATTATTGTTTAAATAATGGTTTGAAGTGGACTTTGATATGTAAAAGTGTTGCGATTTTGTGTATTAAGTGTCTACGCATGTGAACTATTAGTGGAAACAGTGAAACAAGTGCTCTGATGGTGATGGATTCTCAAGATAAGCTGTTTGTTTGCATAGGCACCTTTAGATACCATCGCCAACTATCAGCTGTCTGCTGGATCAAGTTGCCGCCAAAATCTCCCAAGAACTGCACAATGTGACGCATCAACATATTGTGAAGCAGTATACTATGAAGGAGTGGGGAAATTACAATAAACCGAATAAAAATACTTAAGACTTGGCCTAAAGGTCTAGATACCAGGCCATAAACTCCAAAAAAAAAAAGAATTTGAAGTAGGTGTAGCAATATAGAATAAACACAAAATAGAAATTTATAATTAATTACGTTATATATACATTTTACTAATATATACAATAAATAAACTATAAAAATATATCCTAGGAGTCGGCTTGACAGACGATGCTTTCAGCCAACGAACTCTAAAAGTCTGATGGGCAGACAAGGAAGTAAATAATACCTAATACCAGCATAATACTGCCTCAGAGCTGGGCAAAGGCCTCTTCTCATACATTAATCATTACGCTTAGTCAAGCCGATAACGCTGAATCGTATTAACACACATATTGTGTTAGTTTATACAAAGCAATCTCGTAGAAGGCTCCATAACGATTTCCCACAAGTGCGATGACGTCTTAGATCCTTATCAAAAAGCATTAAATCGGTGTCCGTATAACCCAGGTCAAAGTAATTGTAAGAGGAAGGTATCGAAATCTGTGGGAAATGCAAAAGTTGCAAAGGGTATCAGAAAATCCAAAATCGCATAGTCATTGACTTATACCGGTGTTTGTGAAACGCTCCCGAAAACGAAGACAGATGATAGTAGGTACTACACCTTACCACATGGGTCACAAATAAATTTTATCCCGAGGAAAAAAAATCATCTTTTCACAACGTTTTATTAACTTCATTCACGCTCCATCATGTTAGTACAGCTAAATGAAACGATAATTTTATAAAAAAAAATCATGAAAATACTTAAACCAGCAGTGTAACTTAAAAATAACATCAGCTGATAATAGGGTCAATATCCTCGCGGGTGCCGAACTCTTATAGGTCCTGTCACGTAAAAACGCTGGCTTTGAACCTGAGCACTGAGCGATTTATCGATCAAATTGGTGTTACGAAATTTCATTTATTAGTTTCATTTTTCATTTCTATTTTCTTATACAAAATCAAAGATAACGATAAAATAGTGTTTATAATTGTGTGAGTACTGAGTACCCAATCAGGTACGTTTATTAATTTCAATAATTTTTTGTAGTAAAGAACTACTTGTTGCGTCAGGTTACAATTGATTGTGTAATTTTATTAAAAATCACATCCATAACTTTTAAAATCCATACGAAGGCTAGTCGTAGGGATAAAATTTATAAATTAAATAAACATTGGCGATGTCTTAACATACATAACGCTTTAACGGTGTGTGGAAGGTTCCAGTGCTTCAAGGACTTTACATGGTCCGCATTTGTTTTAGCGTGTTTGATTAATAATTTCAGTTTTTGAGACAGTTCCGTGTTGACTATCTATGGTGTTGACTATCACAATAGACAGTTCAATTGTTTTCTTTACTAAATTATTGTCGTTATTACTTAATGATATTATTCTTGTTGTTACGTTTTAAGTTTCTTGTTTTGTTTTTATATTGCCTAACGCGTACCTTTATAGTGCTCGTGAATACGGCAACATGCTAATGTGCCTTGGAGAAGCTCGCGGGAATGCTTCGCATGCATTGCGAATTTACCGAGAGAAATTCCCGACCGCTCGACATCCAGCTGAGTCTCGTCTAATAACAGCAGCATTTCAGCGAGTGTTGGAAAATCGGCACATTGCTCTGGTAGCAGCAGGAGGTGGAAGTCAAGTGGCTGTTCACTCAGAGGAGCGCATTTTAGATGTCGTTCGCCGGAATCCGAACCTATGTACACGAAGTATCGCATAATTGTTAAGGCGTCGGGATGAAACAAGTGTGCCATACTGTACAGTTCACAAAGTGTTAAAAGGTAACCGAATGCGCACATACAAAGTGTACAAAGTGTAAGCTTTAGTTCCCGGCGATTACGACCGCCGGCGAGTTATCTGCCTTTGGTTATTAGACCAGCAACAACGTGTGCCTGGTTTCATTGAGCACGTCACCACGAAGGATTTAGAGCGGTAAGCTGTTTCATACCTATTTTTTTTTAAGTAACTTAGTACTGAACTGATTTGAATAGGTACATAACTGAATACATCGAATAATAAACATACCTACACGATGAATAAAAACGCATGACTAACCTTGGTTATATTTCATTTAAGTATTTTTTTCATTAGCGGGGAATCGAACCAGTTATTTGAGTTATTTCACCTGTGAATTCGAATTAAAGTGACTATGTGGAGACAAGCACAGTGGCAAAATAGTAGGTTAAGTCGATAAGTTAGGTATTTAGACAAGTGTTGTAAATTATTAGGTATTGTGGTATGGCCCACTAGCTGCGGGCCGCGCGAATTCGGCATTCGCGCACATTGACCCCTAGTCAGCTGATTGTAATTCAGTAATTCCACTGCTGGTTTTATGTTTAAGTATTTTCATGATTTTTTAATGAAATTATCCTTTCATTTAGATGTACTAACATGGTCATTTGTAAGAGAAGGCCAAATTTGCCTCTAAAAAGCTTGGCGTGCTCAGTAGAGCGGGACAGTATTTCATGCCGGCACACCGCTTGCAACTTTACAAGGCGCAGGTTTGGCCTCACATGGAATACTGTTCCCATCTTTGGGCAGGGGCTCCCCAGTGCAAGCTCCTTCCACTTGACCGCATCCAGCGCAGAGCGGTTTAAATCGTCGCCGACCGAGTTCTTTCCGATCGGCTTGACTCACTGGCACTGCGTAGAGATGTAGTTATCTCTTTGCGTATTTTATCGCATCTATCACGGGGAGTGCTCTGAGGAGTTGTTCGGACTAATTCCAGCCGCTAAATTTCACCAATGCACATCGCGACAAAACTCGCGATACTATCCATACCATCTGGATGATTGGCGGTCCACCACTGCGCGGTTTAGAAGAAGTTTTCTTCCTCGCACAACCTACAAGGAATCGTTTATCACCAGCGATTTTTCGGGACCGATACGACTTAGGGATCTTCAAGAAAAGAGCCTATTCCTTTTTAAAAGGCCGGGAACGCATCTGCAATTCCCCTGGTGTTGTAATTGTTCATGAGTGGCGGTAGTCACTTACCATCAGGTGAACCACATGCTCGTTTGCCCCCTCTCCTATAAAAAAAACATTACATGAGTCATGATCCGTAATAGGTAAACAGTTCACTGATTGCGTATTTCGGATGCCGCTATAATAACAAATAATGAAAATTAAAATAAATTAAAAATAAAAAGGGCCTACTAGAAACGTGTTTTACCTACTTAGTATTTAATTAAGATTTTGCCACAATTCCGCTAATAAAATAATCTTAGATAAGATTTCGGCATCTTGTTTAAGTAGAAACTTTAGTCAATTTTGGAAAGATACGGGAAATTTACTTAAGACCGGGTCTAAGATTACGGAGTCTGTGGATGGTCTGACGGACACACTGGCGATTGCAAACTTGTTTAGGGACAAATTTCTTGCGTTAAGTGCAGGACACTGTACTTCTCATAATCAATATCTTGTAGCAGATGGCAAGGACATTCATGTATCTGAAGAGATGATCTTTAATGCTCTGCGCCAGATGAAACTAGGAAAGGCGATAGGATATGACAATATAAGCCTGGAACATCTTCGGTTTGGAGGACCATGGGTAATTGCGTTCCTATCTGTATTTTGCAATGCTTGTATTAATGCTTCATGCTTACTTACCGGTAGAAATGTTAAAAACGGTAATAAGTCCTGTTCTTAAATGTAAATTGAGTAATTTGACCGACAGTGGTAATTATAGACCGATATCCATAGCTACAACTTGTGCTAAACTGTTTGACACCATATTATTAGGCGTTATTTCCAAATATATACAAATTAGCGATGCTCAATTTGGATTTAAAAAAGATAGTTCTACAGATGCGGCGATTTTTACTTTAAAGCAAACCGTTAGTTATTATAATAAGCGGAAAACAAATATTTATGCGTTTCTTGGACTTAAGTAAGGCTTTTGACAGAGTCAGTTATGATATACTTTGGAGGAAGTTACGTGATGCGGGAGTGCCGTCATTATGTATTAACATATTTATCGCATGGTATAGTAGGCAAATTAATGTAGTAAAGTGGTGTGATACATACTCTGAGGAATTTCTCCTACAATGCGGTGTGAGGCAGGGAGGGATAACATCGCCTATGCTTTTTAATCTGTATGTTAATCAGCTGATCGAGGAGCTTAGAAGCACCAGACTGGGTTGCCACATTGGTTCTGAATGCTTTAATAACTTGAGTTATGCTGATGATATGGTGCTGCTGAGTCCCTCGATTGGGGCGCTGCGTGCACTACTCCAGATATGTGAGAAATATGCAATGGATCATAACCTATTGTACAACACCAACAAGTCTGTTTGTTTGCTTTTTAAGAGTGGTAGGGTTCAACCTCATATCCCCCCATTGTATTTGTGTATTTCACAATTGGAGTGGGTAACGACGTTTAAATACCTGGGTCATGTTATTACTCAGGATCTGTGTGATGGTTCCGATATGGACCGCGAGCGTCGTTCCTTGTCAGTGCGTGCCAACATGATAGCTAGACGCTTTCAAAGGTGTTCTTATACCTCAAAGCTGGCGTTGTTTTCAGCTTACTGTCAGCCACTTTACACTCCTCAGCTGTGGACGAATTACACTAAAGAGGAATATCGCAGGCTGAAGGTGCAGTATAATGATTTGTCCCGCGTGTTGTTCCGTCAGCCACGATACTGTAGCGCGTCTCAGATGTTCGCAGAGGCTCGTGTCGTTGATTTGGATGCGTTGATCCGTCACCGTATCGCGCGATTTAAAAGTTTTGTTTTTGGGTCGCAGAATTTTTTGTAATATGTATGCATGTAGTGAAATTTTTAGTAGATGGTCAAATTTATTAAAATGTAATTAATAAAATGTAATAATATCATTGATTAACCAATAATTATAATTAAAATTTAAGGTATAGTTTAAAAAAATTTAATTTTAATTTTGTAATGGATCTGTGTTGTCTGTATCAAATAAATTATTATTATTATTATTAATCTTGTACGATGATACGGAACCCTTCATGCGCGAGTCCAATTCGCACTTGGCCGGGTTTTGGTCATTTCAGCCGTGATAATTTTAACCATTTTCTGGTCACTTCAAGCAGCGTTAATTTAACATTTCGGCCTGGAGAAGTAATCCTTTATATATCCATTTCTTTATTTATATATTACAAAACATTTTATACGTATGTATTATTAAATTATATTAATTATAGTTCTAATTATATTAATTATAATTTACATTTGTCCCGCACCGCTTTTTACAAGTATATATTTCGCTTATCACATCATTATTACTTTTATGATGTTTTCTTGTTTCATTAGCCGCCATTACGCGAGATAGCTTCGTTTAGCAGTATAGGTAAGTCTACAGTCACTTATCCCAATAATATCTAGTCCGCATTGTTTGTTGAAAATGACGACGAGAAGCAAATAATCTAAACTGGTTTCAGATGAAGAAGTTAGTTTAAAAATTATTATCGCTAAGCGTAATTATATTTATGAATGCTTACAAAAAATTTACGAGACCTGAACTTTAATTATTTGGACGAGCTGAATTTATTTCTTAGTGCCGCTTCGAATATAGATCAATTACGAAGTGAATTTCAAGAAGTTGTAGCTATCTATAATGTTTTAATACGTGGTAGAGCCATGCCACAGCTATATTAGCAGTATAGTTGTAGCACGAATGGGTCGGCTCGACCGGGGAGGGCCACGCTCTCACAGAATACCAACGTAAAATAGCAGCTTAACGCTGCTGTGTTTCGTATGGTGAGTGTAGAGAACCGGAGACCCTTTTTACTGGAAATAAGGCATTCCCTCTTAGTCCTCACGGGTGACAACGCATCTGCATTTTAATTTGTAATAGAGGATAGATGTAGATGTCTATGGGCCGCAGCAACCACTTACCATCATGTGGACTGTGTGCTCGTTTGTCACCATCATTCCATAAAAAAATGTTAAAAATTTATTAAACCCTAATGCAGACATTGATTAAAACGCTTGAAACTCATTTATGGATTTATATAGCCGCATTAAATGTCAAGTTACGACACTATCCACATCGCTTTCCACTGTTACGTTAGAAAATAGATTCCCTACTAAATAAATATTTTTTTATAGAATCCACGACATAGTCCACCTAATGGTAAGTGAACGCTGTGGCCCATAAACATCTATATTTACGCTCAATTAAGAATAAAAATGCAAACGCGTTGTCACCTCTGAGGACTAATTATAAGTAGGTAACCAAAAAAACTATGTGTGTAATGGAATCTTTGTTAGGGAACCGAAAAATGGCTTAAATAATATGAATATTAATAATATATAGGACATGATGATGATAATTAATTACGGTATCTTAAAACTAATGGTCTTAATATTAATATGAAATCACCGAAGAAGATGATGAGCAAGATTTTTTTACCATTAGTAGGAAAACCAAAAATGATTAGAATAGAATATAATCATTTGAATTCAATACAGACAAATTAGAAGCTACAAATTACATTCGATTTAGATGGAAGCCAATCATTTTCGTTGCTACTCTCTCTAATTATATTAATTAAGTTTTTTCTTCACACTTCATTGGTTTTAGGAAACCTTATGAAATAAGGAGATTTATATACTAAGTTAAGCATGACATAAAAAAAATTAAATCACGATTGCAGCACTTTGTAGTGATAATTGGTCCAAATTTTGGGAAATGGTAATATAGTAAAAAATAAAAATCACGATTATAGCGCACATAATAGATTATGGCCAAAAATGTATAAAACCGCATTATAATCGATCGTGTAATTTTTCAGGAAAATTGTTACAAAAAAGTGCACATAAAGAAGTAGTTCGGCAAACATATATACCGTATCTGTGCCAACTTGGGTAAAAATAGCAATTTCCCAAATTTCGGATAATTTTCCCTATAAATAATTAACAACACTAATCACGTGACTCATGTTTTGTGTTCCAAAAATAGCATTTTAATTTAAGGCGCAGGTTGAGCAAAATGTCGCGCTAATCGTTATTTGTGCGGTTTTTAGGAGCTATCTACTTTTTATTTAAAAGATATATCAACAAATAAAAAACACATTATATTTCTACATAATCTCGATTTCATAAGAGCTATATCCAATTTTTTTAAATATAATCTCCTTACAACGAAACCACATAAATGTGAAATTATTATTGATAACATGCATCTCCTCGTAAAGTAAGTATTATTTTATTTTGCGATTTACACCAATGGATAGGCAATTTATTAATTAACGTTTCTATTATAATTTTTTTTTTTCAAAAGACCAAAATTTGTTTTATTAAGAAATTATTTTAAAATCTGGGCGTATTCACTGCCCACGGGCTTGCTGGAGTCAGTGAACGCTGAGCTCTTCGACGTGAAGCCCGTGTCGTTCGAGCGTCGGCCATCGCATACTCTCACGTCATATCAGTCGATAATATTATTACTTATTAGGTTATTTATAGGTAATATTATTTGTTTGTTTTGGGTATAATTTTTCGTATTAGTTATACATATATTTGTTGTGTTTTTTACTGCGCGATGAAGCTGTTTGCGTGTATTTTCTTTGAAGTAAATGCAAATAAAAAAATGAAGCACCATTAGCATGTAAGGTTCGAATCCATAATTAACATTTCGACAAATATTAAAATTTACACTATAAAAGGCTAATTCAATATTATCAGTATAGTATACAGTTAAAAATAATCGTAATACCCAACCACAATATCTTATTAGTTATAGTACTGCCTAGTTGGTCTAGTGGTTGTAGTAGTGCGACTGCTGATCATGAGGTCCCGGGTTCTAATCCTGGGTCGGGCTAAAAAGTCAGTTATGAGTTTTTCATTTATGTTCTAAGTTATAAAAGTTATAATTAGTATTACTAAGTTATAGTTTTTTGCTAAAATATAGTATATTATATATTGCTTGTTTTTTCTTCTTTTTCAAAAAACAATTGAGTACATATTAAGGTGTTCTATACTTATCATTCGGTAAAAAGTATCTAAGTAGGTACTAATATACCTACTTTTTACTATAAACTAAAAAATTTTAAAACTAAATTTAACTAAAAAGACTAAACTGACCATTTATTTTTTAACTCAAAACAGGACATGGGTTTAATTATACTTTAAAAACTATAACTTTATACAATTAGTGTTCACTATAAAATTATATTCGGTATAGATGGTAATTATTAAATGCAACATATTTTTTTTTTAATTATTAATTACATTTGTCAGTGGATTAAATTTGCTTTAATAAAGTTGGTGATGATTTTAAATAAGAATAAAATTCTGCTCAAGTTTTTTTATTGTTATCTTTGTAAACAACATCGCGTTTAGAACTGAAACCGTAAGTGTTTCTTTCAGACGTCCACAATTTATTCAAAATAAAAAAATACTCTTTCTACCGGAGCATTTGTACCAGGTAGACATAAAATATATTCGATTAAAAAAAATTATGTTGAAGATTGTTGACTTTTAATACTTCCATCCAACGAGTTACGGGACAATTTTGTGTCCCGGAGCTTTGTTTGGGGACAATGGGACAGGTGACCGAGAAAAGGGAAAGTCCCGTTCAAAACGGGACGTATGGTCACTTTAGCTATAACCCGGCGACGGCTCCGTGACGCAGTGGCTTAGCAATCAGTTGTTGCGCTGGGGGCCGCGGGTTCGAATCCCGCACGGAACAAGTATTTATATGGCCTACAAATAATTGTTCCGGGTCTGGATGTTTGTCCTTGTGCAATTTATGTTTGTAAACTGCCTCCACGACACAGGAGAAAATCCTAGTGTAGGGGTAACGTTTTTTTTTTAATTTAAATTGAAAGATTGAACCCTTATATTTCTTGTTGATTTTTGTATTACCTTTATTAAAGTTACCCTTATGTATAAATAAATATAATTACGTATGTAGAAATAAAATTGATTTTCATCTTCATGAATCATTGGGGTGAGGATAATGTCTGCCAGCATAAGTAATAAGCAGGCTAAGTTACAAGGTGCTCAGTTCAAAAATTAGTAGGTAGGTTTGTTACTTTTCAATACGTGACACGTAAAAATTAACAATAATCAAAAACACATCTGCGAAACATCCTATTTATTTATTTATTCTTTATTGCACCAAATATTTGTAAAAAAGGCGAGCTATCTATTTATTTACCTATAGTTAATAGGTATCTTTTAAACTCACAATTTTCAATGCTTCATTTTTAATATATAATTAATTATAAAATTTCATAATTAGATAATATATGAAAATACATAATTCTAGTATAATGCAACTAATATACCGAATAAAAAAATTAAAATACATTTATCGTTGTACGCTGTGTGTATTTCCATAAATTAGATTATTGATGTTGAAAAAAAATACTACGTTCGTACCTACAATAGGTGGCGTCTTACATGTTTCATAAGCAATATATTGAAGCGAGCGGCGCGCCGCCGGCCAAATGCTCAAGGTCGTTCGCATGGAGTAGCTCCTTAAGACATAAAATTCTCAAATAAGTGATTATAATTACTGACTCAACTATGAAAGGTGATTCCTTGATGTTATTTGATAAAACTACTATGATTTTAACAAAACTTAACGACACAAGACGGCATATTGATTTTTGTTTTTACTTAAGACAACTACTTCTCGCCGTCGACGTTTGTTGCGTAATGGCGGGCGCTAGACTTATTATTAGTGTGAATGTATGCGTGAGCCCCTGTACGTACAAGCGAGCTGACTTATTTTGGGGGCCTTGCTGAGTTGTATAGCGAGAATCAGTCCGCCTTTTTTATACGTCCATGCCTTTTCTATCTTCCATTATTGACATAAGAAATTTACTTCTCCCTTGCACACTATGTCGGTCTATACGCCAGTATATTCTAAGTCTATGACGGGAACTTGAGCGGCGACGGATTGCTGCTCCTGTATTATTGTTTAATTAATGATTCGAAGTGGATTTTGATGTGTGGTACGATTTTGTGTTTAATACACAAAATCGTCTGCAAAAAATGTCTACGCAAATGAACTATTAATGGAAACGGTGAAACAAGTGCTCTGATGGTGAGGTGATTCTCAAGATAAGGTGTCTGTCTGCTTAGGTGCCTTTAGGTACCATCGCCAACTGTCAGCTGTCTGTCGGCTGACAGTTGGCGATGGTACCCGATGGTAACCCGGAGCCGTAAAGCCAGTTATAAAAAAAACAGTGGTGCCAAGTTAGGCGACTTTTCGCCTTTTATGCTACCTCGTAGAGTGTCCGGGCAACGAAAAATAGCGATTGACGACTGATCGCAATTTAGGCTACTTCGAAAAAAAACCAAGGGCGCTTTTTGGCTATATAATTCTCTCTCTTATTAAGTAAGTCTCTTAGGATATATACATGTTTTTGACACAGAATATTATATTTGAAGGTATCAATGACCTACGAAAAAGAAGTATTTCCTATATGTATACTTCGTTAATCTCTTTAATTGTAAGTAAAATATTTCGTTTCCATTTCTGAAATATTAATAATGATACATAAACAGATAACATATCTATAATTTATATTGATCTTTTCTTTCACGTTTACGATAAAGTGCTTCAAAATTTATCTTGTTAAAATTATAAATAAGGGATTTACTTTTAGAAATAGCTAACTGCCAATTCAGTAGGCGATTTTAGGCTTGTTTACAGAAAAAAAATTTGGCAAATTTAGATTACTTTTTTATATTTTTGGCGACTCGGAGTGGTCTACACTTGGCAACACTGAAAAAACTCACTTTGACATTGACAGTCGGGTATCGGGTAGTGACTAGTGACTGAGGGGTGTCGTTATAATTCAAGTCTTAATTTTTAAAGAAGCACAAAAATTAGTCGCATTAAATTATATAGTAATAATATTATACTCATAATTTGCATAATATGACTACGATTCTATGATAAGGAATAATCGGATACAGAATAATTAAAACATACGTTGTAACGAATATTGTTATTTAAAAGTTGACACTGATAATTAATTTAGTAAAATAATATGTCTTTTCCTCTACCAATACCACCTTGCGCTAAGAGAGATGGTATGAGTAGTTTAAACTGTGAACGTTTTGAATATGCAAGTACTATGGCTACAACATTATTAGCACCAGTTAAAACAGAACGAGAAATCCTCGAGCATTCAATGTCTGAGGATGACCCCAACGCTAATACGCAGTTATCAAGTGAAATAGCCAAGCAGCCTAGATGGGGCCCACGACATCGAGGGGCTCAAGAACTAGCAGAATTGTACAGTCCAGGTTAGTTTTAAATTAGATGCGATTTGTTGTTTATTTAATACATAATTTATTATATTGATATCTATCATAATAATTGTATATAATTTGATATATTTGGCTATATTTTAACTAAAATGTTTGTAGGTAAAATTAAATGTATGGTGAAGCCTCGGCAACCCAGACCCCACCTAATCCGGTGATTACGGTAGTCTGGACTGGGCATTCAACATTTTGAGTACTAAAAAAAGTATATACTTCACAGAACAGTTCTAATAAAGGATTCTCTAAATAATTCGAAACAAATGTTGATATGTAATGTTGATTTTATGTAAGTGTTGATTAGTATGTTGTTGATTACATATTTGTGTAATCATTGTGTAAATAAAACTATTGTTAGTATTAAAAAAAATGTGATGATACTTTGAATCGGCTTTGAATACATTCTTTATATAAGCATTTTTCTCACGCATTGTTGAATCTGGAGACCCTGTTCATCTGGACCTCTGTTTTTGGGTTCTGGGCTAGCGAGGCTCCAATGTATATTATTAGAAAATTTTAATGATAAATTTTATTAAACTGCAATAATTTAGTTAAGGTAGAGAAACCTATAAATATTTTCTATATTACATAATAAAAATAATGTTAACAGAAAACTTTATATCATGCCTATGCCTATTATGTTTGTCTTCTGTCTGAAAATAACCTGTCATTATTACATTGTATACATGATATTAACAAGAATTCTTTGTAAACAGGAAAGAGACTTCAGGAATGGGTGTGTGTCGTGTTTTGTTGCACATTAACTGTCTGTGCAGGCATACTGATGGCTAGATATATCAAAGCAGATGCATCACTATTATTTGCAGCTATAGCTGGAGTTCTGACAGCAGATTTTGCTTCAGGAGTAGTGCATTGGGCTGCTGACACTTGGGGAGCTGTAGATTTACCTTTGATTGGCAAGGTATATAGTGATTATGTGATTTTATCATGTATTCATACATGTCATATAACTTAAACATAATCATTTTTACCTTCATTTAACATTTTATTTGGTAAAAGCTGAATCTGGAAATATTGTACTTGAAGACCTTAAAATTATTGATAATTCTTGAGACAGTGAAAATAAAAGTTTAATTTTCCTAATCATAAATGTATCTTCTTTTCATACTTAGCTAAATTGGCTGCCTATCCGTCAGCATAGATATATTAGAATACTCTGCACCCATGTTATAATTCTGAATGATACATGTGCTCCCGAGTGTCTGAAATCCAAATTACACTACTTGAGAGATTCTCATAATTGTTCTCTCCATTCTTCGACTAATCTAAATTGCTCACTCCTTTACACCGTACTTGTTACTTATCTCACTCTTACACCTTCACGGCCATCAGACTCTGGAATGACATCCCCCTTGATAAAAAAAAGATCCTAACAAGTTTATTTTTATAAATAAAGTCCATAAGCATGTGAAAAAAATTGTTGGAAGTTTGAATTAACACCGCTCTTATTTCTTATTTGTTCTGACATAGATAATGTTTATATATATTTATTTATGTATATATTTCAATATATATTTATATATATAATTTTACTTTTTATCATCCCTTACTATTTTGATTGTGGCTGCACTGCCTCTTATATGTCTATCTCTGCTTAACCTAATGGTTGATTAGGAAAGAATGCTCAATGACATTAAGTCTGCCATATGTACTACTTTGTGCATGAAAGTATAAATAAATAAATAGTTAACACAATCATATCAATAATTTTAATAGTTATAAGCTTTACATAACTTTGAATGCAATGAGACTTAGAGAATATAGAGCCAATTATACTTTAACCCTAGATCGTAGATGCACAGACCGCGGCCCGCCGGTCGAATACTGCACTGGTGGCCCGCCGACAGCAAAAATAATACTCTCGTACATTCGAAAAATATTGAATTATATTCCAGAATAAAAGTAAAAAAAATATGTTCGAAAAGTAATTTGAATCTCGCGCGCGCGCTCTTAAGTGCGCTTATCGGTGCGCCGTGCATGCGTCGGTAACAGCGGTCGGTAATGTTCGTGCTGATCTCGGTTAAATTCGTTTTCTTGAGGAACCGCCTCGGCCGGCGGCGCGGCGACGACGGCAGCGCGGTGGCGGCTTATCCACGGGTTATATTGTTAGAGCAAGCGAGATAGCAATAGTCCCGAATTCCCGATTGCTCGCGTAGGTAGATACACGAAGCTTCCAGAGTCGGTTTCGTGATTTCTGCAGACAGTTTTCGACTTTATACGCGCGGTATAAAAGCCACGCTAACCGTAGCGACCGACAGTTCGGTTTTAATTTGAGTGAAGTGTCAATAGTTCTAGTGTAGATTTTAACTCGACTAGCCGGTATCATATATTTTGATCCACATTCAACGTAGATTTCCCGTCAAGTGCCGTGTATAATTGTGTTGTGAAATCGTAAGTAAAACTCTGTTATCAATAAGTGTTTCCCTACCTATTTAATTAATTATTTTTGGTAATTTAAAAAAGGATGGGTAATTTAAGTAGGTACTGTAATTTTTTTTAGGTGCTGTGTTAATCCTAGCCAGGATTAGAACGCAACATGGACAAGCCAGGACATAGTAAAAAATGTAAGGTTAAAGATGAAAATCGGCAGTTTCAAGAAATTTGGACTGAGAAATACTTTTTTGTATGGTCGCATAACAAAGTCGTTTGTTTAATTTGCAAGAATTCTGTTGCGATTGCAAAGGAATATAATGTAAAAAGGCACTATGAAACGCAGCATCCTACTTTTACCAAGTTTACAGGCGAATTAAGAAAGCAAAAAATGTTGTCTATAAAACGGGAGCTTATTGGTCAGCAAGCTATGTTTACAAAACCCATTCAAGATACAGAAACAGCTACAGAAGTTAGTTATGAAATTTCTCGAATGATAGCAAAGCGAAGTTGCCCCTTCAACGATGGGGATTTTGTAAAAGAATGCATAGAAATTGCCGCTAAGAAAATGTGTCCAGAAGCAAAAAAGTTTGAGAAAATTCAACTGAATCGTATGACTATCCAAAGACGAATTATGTCTTTGTCAGGTAATATTGCGGAACAATTAAATGAAAAAACTAAGATCATTGAATTTTTTTCATTAGCACTCGACGAATCCACTGATATTAGTTCCACAACTCAACTTCTGATATTCATACGAGGTGTTACTCAAGATTTTGAAGTCTTAGAAGAGTTATTAGGAATGTGTTCATTGAAAGGTCAAACCAGAGGAGTTGATATACTCAATGTACTTTTGGATGAGTGTTCAAAAACTGATTTGGACTTATCAAAATTATCGGGAGTTGCGACTGATGGTGCTCCTTCGATGATTGGTGTCAATTCTGGGCTAGTTACTTTGCTGAAAAAGCATCTGCAAGAAAAAAACATAAACGCTGAAGATCTCATGCAGTTTCACTGCATTATAAACCAAGAAGCCCTCTGTTCTAAAAAAATTGAATTTCAAAATGTCATGAAAGTGGTAGTTTCGACTGAAAATTTCATAAAATCACGAGGACTCAATCACAGGCAATTCAAACAATTCCTTGATGACATCGAAAGCGAATATGGAGATTTACTGTATTATACAGAAGTAAGGTGGGTAAGTCGTGGATTGACACTGGAACGATTTCTAAATTTAATAGAAGAAATTGGAATATTTCTGGCGGAAAAGCAAAGGGATGTCCCGGAACTTAAAAATCCTGATTGGTTGTGTGATTTGGCTTTTTTAGTTGATTTTTTTTGAATGTATTGAATACACGGCTTCAAGGCAAAAATCAACTGATATCCCAGCTCTACGCTCATGTATCATCCTTTCAATGCAAGCTGACACGTTTCAGATCGCAATTGAATTCTGGAAATTACAATCATTTTCCGAATTATAAGAAAATGGCTGAAAAATTCAACAAAACTGCGATTAATTTCAGTTATGTAGAAAAGCTAGATATTTTGATTCAATCTTTTCAAGACAGATTTTCGGAGTTTAAAAAAGTGAAACCTCTGTTGGACATATTCAGCAATCCTTTCACGATTTCAGTTGAAAATGCGCCAGAGTCAATACAATTAGAAATTATCGACATTCAAAACGACCAAGATTTACGCAACAAATTCAACGAAGGAGACTTGCTGAACTTTTACCGCTGCATTGATAAAAATACGTACAAAGAGTTGCGCATAAACGCTCTGAAATGTGCCAGCTTATTTGGTTCTACCTATATATGTGAACAAACCTTTTCAATACTAAATAATAATAAAACAAAAAATCGAAACCGCCTTGCAAATGAAAGTTTGGAAGCAGTTTTACGTGTTGCTACAAGTAAATTTGAGACAAATATAAAAAAGATTGTAAGCACTATGCAGTGCCACGCTTCAAATTAATAAATTCTTTTCCAATTTTAATACATTATTATCAATTCTTTATTGTCTTTAATTACCTATACTTCTGGCGGCCCGCCTTCAGTTCATAATTTGCCCGAGTGGCCCCTAGTCTTAATAAGTCTGTGCATCACTGCCGTCGATAGATAACCATACATTGATTCCACATGCAATTGACAAATGAGCATATTTTGGATTATGTATAAGTATATACCTATAACCTAGTAAGGTTTATGAATGTGGTAATGTCTTAATGTATGTAATTATATTGTAACTAAAAATATTAGGGTTTATTTATATTTTATTTAAAAAAAAACGAACAAAACATGGTGCTCCTTACTCTACAAAACTTAAACATTAAGGAATCTCTTTAAAAACTTTTTAAAATCAACTTTTTGTAATCTCTTAAATAAAAGACCAAAGTAAATATCACTTTTTATTCATTTTGGCCTCAAAGGCATTTAGGACAGGCGCTGTACTTGTGCTCTCCACAAATAGGATTATTGCAGCTGTCGCGCATTGTCTTTGTCATTATTCATTGGCAAATTTACCTTTTGCTGCTTTGTCTTCATCCATGCGTTCCAAGCTATAATTAGCTATTATATAAATATATCAGTAAATAATTATAAATACCATATTCAACATCCCCCTTGTGTTCTAATCCAAAGTCCTCCAAAGGCTCGAGTTAAAAAACCATTTTCAGTGCCTAGAAAATAACAATGCAGTGGATGATATGAATGACAAGCTAATGGAAACTGTCCATGTGGTCAGAGCTAAGTTTTACAAGACCCGCCACAGAAGAACATAAGAACTTCTATGGGCAGATGCACACATCATTGTTGGAGCTACACGCAGGTGTGAGTTACGATCCAAGAGCAAGTCTTATCCGACATTATTCCGATGATATTGCAGTCGTCAGTCTGAGCGAGATTAGAATGGCTTTTCAGCACCTTAAAAACGGCAAGTCCCCGGGCGAGAATGGAATTACAGCGGAGCTTCTGAAAGCGGGTGGGAAACCGGTACTTGAAGTCTTTCAGCTCTTTAATTCCGTCCTCCATGGTGACAGTACACCGGAGACGTGGAGCAGAAGTGCGCGGTGATCTTGATCTTCAAGAAAGGCTACAACGCTCTCTTGCAGAACTACAGACCGATTTCCTTTCTGAGCCGCGTCTACGTGCTATTTTCGAGAGGCATTACGAATCGTCTCGCACGCAGACTCTACGACTTCTAGCCTCCCGAACAAGCCAGTTTCCGAAAAGGCTTTAGCACCATAGACCACATACATACCTTTCGGCAAATTGTACAGAAGACCGAGGAGTACAATTTGCCACTATGTCTTGTGTATGTGGACTATGAGAAAACCTTTGATACCGTCGAAATTTGGGCGTTGCTGCAGTCCCTTCAGTGGTGCCAAGTTGACTGTCGGTATATCGAAGTAGGGCTACGATGGCCATCCGAGTACAGAACCAGAGTATGAAACCTATCCAACTCCAGAGAGTTGTAAGACAGGGTGACATTATGTCCCCAAAACTCTTCACCGCTTCGGATAACAACGGTGTAAAGCAGGTTTCCACAAGCAGAACAACACGAAAAGGCAGTAGCTTAGGGGTCTATAATAGGGCCATTGCTTTTTATTTTATATACTGCAGATATATATATATATATATATATATATATATATATATATATATTGTATATATTGTAACTGCATTTGGGCTAAGCCCGTAGTAGGATAACTTTGAGAGTAATAACGGGATATTTATGCAGTCAAATGCACGTGTATAGTCGAGAAGAACAAGAATAGTTCCCTCCCCCATATCTTGTGCTGTAAGAATATCATCTACAACATCTATAAGGGCAGTGGTAGTACTTCTTTGTTTACGGAAACCCGACTGCATTAGGCAATGTATTGTTTGATTCTATATATTGTATCAGCTGATTACAGGCAATTTTTCCCAATATTTTAGAAAGATTCGGTAATATTCTTCTTAGTTTTAGGGTTCTTAAATTCAACGGAGTTTTCCTTTTTCGGTATAGGCTTTACTAATGTTTGCTGCCACTAAGCGGAAAATGTGTTAGAATTAAAAGTAGTATTGATAATTTTGGTTATGAGTAGAGAGAGAGAGAACATTTCAAGCGATATCTCGTCGATTCCTATTGCGTTTGTTTGCAATGTTTTTATTACTTTAGATACCTCAGATTCAGTTACCTCCTGAGATTTAAATGATGGTGATGTTGAGTGAAATCGATGAAATTCATAGAATGTAATGCTCGACAATGAAAATTAGATATTGTTGGTGGAGAAAATTCAATATTTTGTAATCATTTCGTGAAAAATTCGATTTTTGGGCGCTTATATGGCTTACCCTGGCTAAACCTTAGATACATCAAAATAGAGAAAAGTCCACAATGGCATATGTCTAGATATCTCCTTAGGTTGTGCGACTCACTTCTAACTTTTATCTTTAAAATATTAATTAAAAATATTAGGTTACTAGCTGTCTGTCCCTTACGGCTTCGCCCGCGTAGATATAATACGATTTCAAGGGTTTTAATTTTTTTGCGCGGAACCCTGATTCTTTTTCTAAAATAAAAGTATCCTAAGTTACTCCTTTTAACATTAGCTATTTGTCAGTGAAAGTCCCGTCAAAATCAGTCCAGCCGTTTCGGAGATTAGCCGGAACAAACAAACAGACAGACAGACAGACAAAAATGTTTCAATTATTTTTTTGTTATTAGTACCGTATATACTTTCATATGCATTTAGTAAAAAGCTGTTATTTTAACATTACAAACAAATAAACCTACTTCAATTTTATTTATTTGTATAGACTATTCCGCCCCGGCTTTTCTTTTTATTTTTTAAAAAAAGTTACCACCACAGTAGGAATTTCTTAAGGAGTTATAAACAAACGACCTTGCTTCAACAAGTTCTAGTGCCGGAAGTCTTGTGACAAGAAACGACAAGAAATTCACAAGGTGATAATTTTTCTGCCAGTAATCAACAATACTCAACTGGTTAGATCTTGATCAAATTTATATGGGACCACATCAGAAGCACCAGCGTTCAAATAAAAAAAAATCGATTACATATAAAATCGGTAAACCTAGAAATAAGTTCTAGGTGTACTGGTAACACACATAAAAAATAAAATAATTCAGTCTAATTGAGAGCCTCCTCCTTTTTTAAGTCGTTGAAATTCATGAACGTTCAAAGCTTCATAATATTTATATCTTAGCAGGTTAGTGCAATTATAGCTTCCTCATAACCGATTGTTAAAGGTTAAACGATGTCAGGAAGTATCCCACTGATTTTATCTCACAATGCTAATACCTACATAGGGTAACTTGATAGTAAAGAAATTCGTGAACTATGCCTATAAATTACCAATATGTCCAATTAAAATCTCTACAATCGCTGTACCAGACGTCTCGCACTTTTGGCGCTGCTGTCCGTCGCCAGTCTGGCTATTCTACGTCTGGAGTAAGCGAGTAGGTAATACCATTGTCTATTGAAAGCCATAAGGCTCAATTTACATTGCGGCGGAACGGAAGCGTCAATTTCGCCTATATTTTCCGGGATGAATGAACTATCTACATATTAAGTTTATACGAAACCACCAGTGTGCCTACTATCGTCTACTCGTCTGTTTTTTTTTTTGGAACGAAGTTCCTTATCGGACGGTACGGGTTTGGCGGATGGGAGCTAGGCGACAAAAGTGTAAGATTTTTTCTTCACTGCACCCTGCGTCATAGTGTAGACGGCCTTGGCGGTGAAATCAGGAAGTGAGATGGAGTAATCATCGCCCTCGCACTTATGAAAGAAATATTATTTTATTTCAAATGACGCTTCATTTTAATAGACGCTAGTAATTCATTTATTTGTATTTGTTCATCAATAATATAATACCTACGTTTATCAATAATAAAATACTACGCAAGGAACTTCGTTCCAACCGAGTGTTCCACGACACTCACGCATTTTTTATACCTCTGAGGTAAAATAATGAAGTTGATTTTTTTGAAAATAATTCAGTTATCTATTTATCAAAGGGCCAGAAGCTACATAAACTTTAAACTAAAAATTAAATATATAATTTAAAATAATTTTATATTACAGCAAATTGTGTTAGAAAAATGAAATTTTTTACACATTTCATTTTATCACTTAACTTAATTATTTACATTATTAAATACAAGCATTTAGTACATAACTTCTTTTTTTGCAGAATTTTTTACGACCGTTTCGAGAGCATCACATCGATCCCACGTCAATTACACGACATGATTTTGTCGAAACAAATGGAGACAATTTTGCTATTACAATTCCTGTACTGGTGAGAATAGTTTGGCAGCTACTAACATACGATGCCGACGTTATTGAAAAGCGATTTCATTGGATTGCGTATTGGTATCTATGCTGCATATTCGTGGCAATGACTAATCAGGTAAATTGTGTACATTTGACACCTTCAAATAATAGTCGAAGATATTCTTATAACAGCTGTAGGTGACTCATTCATAAATATTGTAATAATTCACGGTTCAAGGACTTTTTGGTGCGGTGGTTGTTACAGTATCGATCCTATTCGTACCTACACTACACGTGACTTAAAATCAATTTATGGCTATAATCATTATGAGCATATGTTATGACCTTTTATTCAACTTTTATACAACTAGTGGCGCACCTAGCAGGGCACGCCTGCTTTTTTCAAAAAAATATCAAAAGAAAAAAGGGAATTCTATTTATAACTTCTAAATGTTATTGAAATATAACGAGCACTAGGATTATAAAAATTCTGAAAATAAAATAATTCTTTGGTAAGTGCTATAAAATTAAAGCTAACCTTCACTGACACTACACTGATCATTACTGTATCTATGTATCACTTAAACTTTATGAGATTATCTTCGAAAATCATTTAGTTTATCAGTTATTCGATTTCCCGGAAAACCCTGCATGTTTTTTTAATAAAATATAGCTTAACTTACTCCTGACATTGCTCCTCTATCTGTTCATGAAGTTTCATTACGATCGCTTCAGCCATTCTGAAGATTAGCTCAGATAGACGGACAGATATGCAGAGAAAAAAATGAAATTTGTTTTTTATGTCTTACTATATAGGTACATTATTAGTATACAAATATTACAGACAGACACTTTGATGAGATGAAATTTTATTTGTATGTATAGATTTATAGATTAATCTCAATTTTACATTGAACAAACAGTATTTCCTACAAAGGTTCATAGCTCACATTATTGTTCAATAAATACAAATTAAAATATACAATAAAAAACCTATCAACCACTTACCACACACCTATCAACTTAACGGTTGAAACAACTACGGGTTGAACGGTTACTTTTTGAACAGAAAAAAAATATTTTTGTTTGTCGTTCGATACTTGATAGATCGTCGATTCGTGTTGCTGATTTCAATATCTACTATGCATTTAAAGTTGCCAGTTGGAAATCTTCCGAGTTATCAAGGGGTATGTGCATACCTACCGAATGCCCATGGGTCCACCACACTACCTTACTATATAATATATATTCATAAATAAATAAAAATATTACATAACAATATTTTTAAATACATACATTATTGGGAGCCGTGGTAGTTCAGATGGTTAGCGCTCGCTGTAAATTTCACAGTACGCGAACAACCCGGGTTCGAACCCCGCCAGCACCAATGAGATTGTTAATTGCAATTGTAAGTGCTGATTTGCCACGTGCTCGGCGGTGAAGGAAAAGATCATGAGGAAACCTGCATATCTAAAAAATCCGAAAAAAAATATTTTGAAGACATGTGGAATTTGCCAATACGCATTGTGGCAGCGCGGCGAACACTTCCTTGCATTAAAACCCTCTCAGAAATAAGAAGAGGCCTGTGCCCAGCAATGGCACGTAGTAGGCTGTAACTTTAACTTTTTATACATTATTACAGATTCATAAATGGTCGCATACATATTTCGGTTTACCGATATGGGTAATTTGGTTGCAAGAATGGCACATAGTGCTACCACGTCGTCACCATCGAATACATCACGTTGCGCCGCACGAGACTTACTTCTGTATTACCACAGGCTGGTTAAACTGGCCTTTAGAAAAGTTACACTTTTGGTCTACGCTCGAGATTGTTATTGAAGCTTTAACTGGTTGTAAGCCTCGAGCAGACGACATGAAATGGGCCCAAAAGCATTCCTAAAACATGTTATTTCACACGTATTTTTATACCGCCACAATTTATTCTCAATTACATAAACTACTCAAAACAAATTAAGGGTTATCCGAGTTTTGTGAATTATCTTAAGAATCATCTGCAAGTGATATTGGCTCAAATTCGTTAAAATAGGTTATTTTAAATTAAATAACTCAAAACATGGTATTAGTAATAATTTACTAAAATAATAAAAGAAAATAATTAAAACTTAAGGAAAAGTGACGTTTTCAAACGGATGGGACATCTTCTTGTCTATAACTTTAAACTAATTTTTTAACATGTTTTCTTAGCATTTATGCAGTTGTTTAGGTACTGTTTATAGGAATTTTTCTAACACTTTTTTTAACTTCAATCTCTTGATGGGATTCAGATACGGATTCGTGGCTGATCATTGTAGCGCTTTAATTCCAGTTTCAGCTAATGTGGATATTATAAGCCTCACCGTACGCAGTCGGGAATTATCCTACATCAAGATGAACATTGGTCCAGCTTGCTTTGCTAATGTTATGTTGTCGGGCTGATCCGACCGAACGATCCCCGTTAAGAGTTACGAGCTCTGTTTTCTGTCCTAAGGTTATCTCTCCCAAACCATAACGCTGGGTCCGCCATAACGGACTGCTTTGTGGATGCAGCGATCTGAAATCCTTCGTCAGATTTTATGCACGCTCTAATGCACCGATCGTCATTCGGAAGCTTAAGCATGCTCTTATTAGTAAAAAGCACTGCAGCCCAATCCTAGACGCTCATAAACGGGTGTTGCCATGGTAACCTTAAACAATATTTTCATAGGATAGGGTGATAAACGAGCACACAGTCCACCTGATGGCAAGTGGTTGCTGTGGCCCATAGACATCTACATGTATCCTCGTTTGCGAATCAAAATGCAGATGCGTTGTCAGCCGTGAGACTAAGATAAGTAAAAAAGGTCTCCGGTTCTCTACACTCACGTATATATGAAACACAGCAGTGTTAAGCTGCTATTTTACGCTGGTATTCTGTGAGAGCGTGGTCCTTCCCCAGTCGAGCCGACCCAGTCGTGCTACAACTATACTCCCAATATAGCTGCAGCATGGCTCTACCACGTATATTTACATTTTACACGATGTGTAGCAGTTAACTAGATGCGAACCATGCGTGTTCTTAAGTACTGTTGGCCTTCATGAAGTTCTAAAAACCTTAAACCTACAGAGCACTGACTATGACTCTCTAGATTAATGTTACAATTCTAGTATCTGTAATTACGTTCATACGTTTTCTCACAACACAGAATAATGCAAGTAAAGGGTCGTAATAAAGTGTACGTACTGATAGTTTTTGAAGAAACATTAGTTAGAAATTTGACATTAAACATCTTCAAAGTATAAATTTCTAGCGTCTTCATATTAATCCCAAGATTTAAAAGTACTCACTTGATAGAATTTAGTTACGTCAGTGACACACACTAAACATTTAACACAAGTACCTAATTGTTGTTTATAGTTACGGGTAGCCCTTATTTTGTTATGAGTATGTAGTTTACATTTTATTGTTGTTGTTTATATAGAGCCTTTAAATTTTGCTACGACATATTTTTCATGTACATGCTTTAATATAATTTAATATAAAAATTATGATAAAGCTAAGTTATTTATTTAGGTAATTTGTAAGCTTGCCAACTGTCCCGGATTTCCGGGACATCCTGCATCTGGACAATAATAATGTATGCCGTCCTGATAAAACGTCCTTGCTAGACGCCTTATGTCCCGAAAATCATTGAACAGTCAATCATCTTATGATAATTATAAAAATGTTTTTTTTTACAATATTCATTTGTGAAAACGTACGATTCTTTATTTTTATTAAAAAAACGTCGTAACTAATAACAATTTTTATTCAATATATTTACCATTCTTTATTTTATTAGCTATATGTATTAAAAGGTGATGAAATTTGGCGGAAAAACGACAAAAATCACTTTCATTTCACATATTATCTGTATCTATTTGAACAAAATCATCGTAAAAAAAATCATTCTAAATTTTTGCATCACAAATTACTTAATAGTGTCATGTGTACCGCGACATTTCCTCAAATGACCTCTGTAGAGTTGGCAAGTCTATTGATATGTATCAATTAAGATTTCATAAATATTTTATTTACTTATCTGGGGCGTTCAATAAACAAGTGTCTGTTATTTAAAAAAGTAAATACATGCTTACTAGCTAGTAAAATTGGAGCATCTGTAAGATATCTATTGACGGGTTTTCTTTGTTTAGACTGGACGTAACCATGAAGGTTTCCGTATCAGGAATTCAGATTTGGGAATCTGTTATCCTAGAGCACACATTCGTTTCCTTCTATTAGGAATTTAGTACTGCTAATACGTTCAGTGACGATATCGTAAACGTACGTCAGGATGACGTGTTAAATGCTATTGCGCTTTTGCTGGCATAGAATAAAAGGAGTCCATTTTATTTCAAGACAACAAAATTACGAGCACGATAAGATACGTTATTTGATTTCTGCAGAATGTGAGTAGAATCTGATACTTTGCAAAACTGCATACACAGTCCATTACGAAAAGAACCGCAACATAATGATTTTAACACTTTCACTGTCCGGTTTCCAGACACAATAGTAAGACAATAGCAATGACCTATATGTAGTGAACGGGACAGCGAAAGGGTTAATATTTTTATGATATACCAAACGTTACTCAAAAACCTAAACTTAAATGCGTTCTGCGTTCAGATTGGTTTCGAATGACGTCATTCGGTTTTCAGCTGACTTCAAAAACAGAGGAGGTTGTCGATTCGGCTTTCGTGCGAATCTGAAACCTAATCAGGAAACCTGATGTTTGCATCTAGGCTTAAAAAGTAGAAGTCATTTGTTTGCAGTTTGGCAAAAAGTAGCCTTTGGCAAAAAATTAAAAAATAATAATAAAGATATAAATTGTTTTAAATTTAAAAAAAAACCTTGTCAGTTTCGTTAACATAAGTTTAAACGGAGTTAATTATATAATACGATGTTAGGAAACGAATTTTTTTAAGTTCTCGAACCAATAACGGTATGAATAAATGAACCGTCTTACCGATGCGCATAAAAAATCCAGGCTGAATATTTCCTCAGGCTTTCGAAACTGTCGCAACAAGGTACTGATCGGTTTTTGACTCAATTTATAACAAGGAAAGAAACTTGCCTTTACCATTACGATCCCGAAACAATTATAGTAGATGAGTTGGAAAAGACATCATTGCCAACTCTAAGAAATTCATATTTTAGTCTAGGGGTAGCAATGGTTGAATATCTCGATCATGGAGCTACTGTCAAAGGCATTTTATACACAGAAGAAATAAAGAATGCGCAAAGATCCTGCGAGAAACAACAAGGCAAAGTTGAAAAAATTGTTTCGTTTCATCAAGATAACGCCCCGCCTTATAAGTCTGCCGTTGCGATGGTTGCAGTTCAAAATGCAATTGAAATACATTGAGCATCCTTCAAATTTACCAGACCTTGCGCCTAGTGATTTCTATCTATTTCCTAGATTGAAGGATTATCAGAGAGGACAGAGATTTGAGGATGAAGAAGCAGTAGTTGCTACAGTACAGGATTTTTAGGTGCTCAGGTCTCAGAATAAGGACTTCCTTAGAAAGGGAATACATATTAAGATTCGTAAAAAGATATTGAAGTGTATTACACTAAAGGGTTACTTGCTAATATGGCATTCTCATTCGCACATTTTATTGAACGCTCCTAGAAAACGTTAAAACGAGTCACAAATGGAGTTTTGTAAGCTAAATAGAATCAACTTGCACAATAAATTGAATTTAATAATATATACATACAAGATCTTTTAATTATTTGATATCCTTCCTACATGTTTACATAGATTCCACTGTATTTATATAATCAGAAAAAGGTTGTCATGCCACAGGATCAAGAGTTGATGGTTAAGAATCTTAAAATTGATCTGTTTGTTTATTATAGCCTTTTAAAAGTCCACTACTGAACATAAGCCTTCCCTCATAGATTGCCTCGTAAAAACACATGAACGTACTGTTACGGTTTCCCAATGCTAGGGAAAACCCTTAATCATAGGTAATATGTGAATATTAATAATATAATAATTTCCTCTAAATAGTCATGTCATCATTTAAAGGCAGCTCTGCTTCCCGCTCCCGGGAACAAGTCAGTCTCTGACCGACCGCTGAATCCATAACACCTCTGTATCATCTCGTGTCTGCTAGTTTCGACTCCGGACTAATTAAAATTTGTAACCATTTCTATTTCTAAATTATACTATTTCCGTTGTGTAATAAAAGTGCTTTTTTTAAAACCTAGTTTACGAGGTCCCGTATAACATTGGTGGCAACTTAAGGGATTTAAACGAAATAAGTAAATCCTCGGAACGCCTCGATTCAGTGAAAATTAAACAAAATAAATTCCATATATACGTGTAATTGTGTCGGTAAAAAGCGCTAAATCCCAATCTTATCTCCGTGTCGCTGTATCTTTATTTAACACCGCTGTATCCTGCTGGTCTTACCAGACCCTCACGTGCCTTGTTGGGCATACTCCGAAGACCTATCACTCACCTTGGGTGATCTCGCCTGGCTACGAAATGATTCGTGTTGCCGTCATAGTTGCAGTGTTCCTTTAAGTACATTCATTCTACATCGAAGCTATTCGTGTTGTGAAAAAAAAAGTGTCAGTAATTTAACTATAAAGTCCATCGCATAATTTCAATTTAATTTGAAGTATTAAGAGTTTAAAAGTATTAGACTTAGTAACAATTAATTAATCATTCATTGTATTATTTTTTTATCGTTCAGTTCCGAGAATAGTGCAACATTCCATTCTAATCTCAACTCCGTACCTCACGCGTTATCTTTGTTTTGACTAACTTGCTATGCCTAAGGACGAGCCTATTACCATGTCTAAAGAAACAAAAGTAATCGACATGAACTTTCTAAGTAAATTCATTAATAAATTTGATGGAAACCGTGAAAAACTTAATGCGTTTTTAAATAATTGCAGAAATGCAATAAGCCTTGCGTCACCGTCTCAACAAGACATAATATTAAAATATATTTTAAGCCAACTCGAAGGCCGTGCCGAAAGTGCGTGCTCCATTAAAGAATTCGAGAACTGGCAACAGTTAGAGGAGTTTCTCAAAAACCAATTTGGCGAGAAAAAGCATTACGCTGCACTACTCTCGGACCTCCAAGATTGTTGTCAAACTAATAGTGAAACAGTCAACCAGTTCGCACTACGGGTAGAAACATGCCTATCGAAACTATTAACCGAAATCAACATCTCAATACCCACGAAAAAGAAAGGTGAACTGACTGGCCGTGTCGCCGCAATGCAAGATTTAGCATTGCATACATTTGTAAGTGGCTTAAATCCTCGACTGTCAACGGTAGTCAGATGCCGTGACCCTGAAACCTTAAATGAAGCCATTGGCTTCGCTGTATCCGAAGAAAAGATATTGCAGACCTCTTCTAAGCGTAATCCTTCGGCAAATAATACCAGTTCGCCTAATCAAAGACGCTGGCCTCAACGCCAATCACAACCAAGTCGAAACCCTATACAACGAGGCTACTCAAACAATACCAACAGTCAAGGGCCGTCTACTTCAGGTCTTCCAGTGTGCCGTTATTGTAAAAACGTGGGTCACACTATCGAGAATTGTAGGAAACGGGAGTTTAATAATAACCGCTTTAGAGACCAAAATAATCAAAGACGCTATCAAAACAATCAAGCTCAAATCCACGCGGTAAATATTAACGAAAGTAGTGACACGGAAGGTCAGGGTGAATCAAACGATGATTTAAACGCATAAAGGGCTCACGGTGGTGTCTCTTAAGACCCAAGCATCGAATTCCAAAACATTACTATATCAAAGGCACCAATACTACATCCACTGTATCCTCTGTATCCCCTAACGATAGGGACACGCGAATCAACCGCAATACTACATCCACTGTATACGCTGTATCCCCTAACGATAGGGACACGCGAATAAACCGCAATACTACATCCACTGTATCCTCTGTATCCCCTAAGGATAGGGACACGCGAATTAATCGCAATACTATATCCACTGTATCCTCTGTATCCCCTAATAGTAGGGACTTGCGAATTAAACGAAATACTATATCCGCTGTATCCTCTGTATCCCCTTATGATAGGGACTCGCGAAATGAACGTAACACTATATCCACTGTATCCTCTGCATCCACTGTATTCTCTGCATCCACTGCACCCACCGTATCCTCTATATCCGCTGTATCCTTCACATCCACTGTACACTCTGCATCCTCTGTTCCCGCTGTATCCTCTGTATCCACCGGCCTCACCAAACGTAAAATCAATAATTCCATATGTGCTAAAGCTACCTTAGACTCAACTGTTCCTCGTCCCATTCCTGAAACCAGAATTTATGAAATTAACATTGGTCCATTCAAGAAACGTTTACCCCATATACTTGTGTATTCCTCAGTATCGGACACTAGCTTATCTCTCCTTGTAGACTCTGGTGCAACAGTTAGCCTACTGAAACGATCTTCTATACAAAAACCAGTTGACATCGCAACAGAAGGAATATTTCTGAAAGGTATTGACCCTATTGACCAAGCTTCACCTAAAATGGACTATTTTCCACTTAAGATAAAAATAAATGATAAAAATAGTATCACACATAGATTCCATATAATACCTCAAATAAACTTACCTTATGATGGTATTAGTTGGCACTGATATGCTAATCGCTTTTGGCTGCACAATCGATTACTCTCGTGAAACTTTGAAAATAGGTGGAAATGAAATAAAATTACATTTCAATGAACCTACTTATGTTATTCCTCCCAGATCTGAAACCGTCATAGAATGCTCTGTCTCCAACCCTGAAGTAAAAGGACTCGTAGTAGACCAATATTATCATGAAGATTTACTAATCGCTAATTGCTTAGTCGCAGACAAAGAAAACAAAAGAATTAACTTATCAGTAATCAATGCCTCTGAAACTCCTATAACCCTACAGTCAAACCTAGATATCACACTAATTCCCTTAAGTTCTTTAACCAAACCTTTTGATCCAGTAAACACTTACATAGTTTGCAATTTAAAAAACACAAGCTCTTACCTCCGAACACAAGAAGTATTAAACCTACTTAGAGTCTCCCACCTCAATCCTGAAGAGACAAACGCTCTTCACGATGTTTGCTCTGAATACTCGGACATATTCTTTATTCCTGGCGACAAACTATCCCACACAAATGCCCTTAAGCATAACATAAAAACTAGCGATTAAAATCCCATAAATGTAAAATCTTATCGGTTCCCAGTACATAAACAAGAAGTAAAAAAACAAATTGACCAAATGCTCGACCAGGGAATCATAAAACATTCAGTCTCCATGGTCTTCACCAATCTGGATTGTCCCAAAAAAAATTGACGCATCCGGACAACAAAAATGGCGTATAGTTATCGACTATCGGAAATTAAACGACATCACTGTTGGTGACAGCTACCCTATACCGCAAATATCCGAAATTTTAGATCAGATAGGACAGAGCAAATACTTATCAACCCTTGATCTTGCGTCAGGATTTCACCAGATTTTGATCAATGAGGAAGATGCTCCCAAAACAACCTTTAGTGTACCACAAAGACACTACTAACTTACAAGAATGCCATTTGGCTTAAAAAACGCGCCTGCCACTTTCCAACGATTAATGAATACCGCTCTTACAGGCCTCCAAGGCATACGGTGTTTCGTCTACCTTGACGACATCGTTATATACTCTCATGACTTGAATTCTCATATTGATAACCTTTCGTCAGTATTCCACAGGCTTCGAAATTACAATTTAAAACTCCAACCTGACAAGTGCGAATTTCTCCGACGTGAAGTCGCATACCTTGGCCATCAAATAACTAAAGATGGTGTAAAACCTAACCCTGAAAAGGTAAAAGCGGTAACTCAATTTCCTACTCCGAAATCCCCGAAGGACATTAAGTCCTTCCTCGGTCTTGTATCCTATTATCGCCGTTTCATTGCCAACTTCTCAAAAATTGCTAAACCTTTAACTCAACTTCTAAAAAAGGATGTCCCCTTTCTATGGTAAAACCAACAACTTCTGCTCCCATCCTCATTTATCCAGATTTTTCCATCCCTTTCATCCTAACATGTGATGCCTCGAATTACGCTATCGGTGCTGTAGTCAGTCAAGGTCCAATTGGCAAAGATAGGCCAATAGCCTTTGCCTCTCGGACTCTCAACAAAAGCGAATGTAACTATAATACCACCGAGAAGGAACTCCTTGCTATTTTGTTCGGTTGTAAAACCTTTCGCCCATATCTCTATGGACGAAGTCAAGATCATTACTGACCATAGACCACTAAAGTGGTTGTTTAATCATAAAGATCCTAGTAGCAAGTTACAAAGATGGCGCCTAAAACTAATGGAATACGAGTATGAGATCGAATACCAGAAAGGAAAACTTAATGCCGCTGCAGACGCCCGATATCCTGTAAACCCAGTTCAACCATCAGACTGATCCTGTTCCATCCAATTCTAATCAAAATGAAGATAACTCCACACCTCAATTCAGCCCTCTTACTCTTGACATCCAACTACCCCCTGATTCCTAAGACCTCGACGATAACCTACCTTCTGTAGACCTCTTGGAAAACGATGATTCACTACCAGGTATCGACGATCCTCCTACACTGACCACATCTAACAAATCTCCAGATCCTATACCAAATCCTTCTCGTGACGATAATTATAGCAAATTCCTAAAAACAATGGGCAACAAAGACTTTAATAGTAACGCCAACATCCTAGAACACAACGAAAGCATCCTGAAAACTAACTGCAAAATCATTTTCATACCTACTTCCATCGATCTCGATGACTCCAACCCTCACGTAGAAGAAATTCTAAGTAACCTCGAAAACTCTAAAGAACTCTTAGATAGGGAAAGAACTCTTTATTCCTTCATCTCATTCGATCACAAAGGAAAAACAATATATTTTCTATTCACCAAAGTATACACTTCCATAACAGTTCTTATGAAGACATTTATAAAATCCTACTAAATCTTCGATGCGATATATTACGTAATTCCACTGATTCCAACCTAAGTTTAGCCATTACTGATTTCCAAAATCCTTTCGACAAACAAAAATATACAACATGTTCTGCTATATCTTTAACAATACTCAAATGTCAGTTCATATTTATCACAATGCTATAATTTGCCCTACACCCTCCGAGATACCCAGAATACTCCGTGAAAACCACGACATTCCAATTGCCGGACATTTAGGATCTACGCGAATGTATAATCGAGTAAAAGAGAGGTATTTCTGGAAAAATATGCGGACAGACATCGATACATACGTGAAGAATTGCTCCCAATGCCAAAGTAATAAAGCCTTAAGACAAGTTAATAAATCACCTATGCAAATAACTACCACTTCCACCAAACCATTTGAACGAATCAGCCTCGACCTTGTAGGACCACTTCCAGAAGCTGGACTTAATAAACTCAAATTTATTGTTACGTTGCAGGACGACCTCACCAAATATTCCCTCGCTTACCCTATCGATAATGCGACTGCAGAAGAGACATGTGAATGTCTAGTACACTTTATTTCTGTCTTCGGCATCCCGAAGTCTATTTTAACCGATCAAGGCACAAACTTCACCGCAGACCTATTTAAAAGAACCTGCTACTTCCTGAAAATTAAAGAAATCTGGTCTTTTCCACACCATCCTCAAACGCAAGGTGCACTTGAGCGCAGTCACTCCACACTTAAGGAGTACCTTAAATCTTATGTCAACGAAAATCATTCTGATTGACATAAGTATGTTTATACCGCTATGTTGGCATATAACACATCTACTCATTCCACTACTAATTTCACACCTCTGCATCAAAAAAATTATTTGGCACAATTGATGAAGACGATGCCACCCGATATGACATCGCCATTACAGAGGTAGAAATAGAGCAAAAGAAATTAGCCCTCCTGATGAAGGAAAATATACTAGTCACTACCTCTTCGCTCAGATCTTTTAACGAAACTTTGCATAAAATTAGACTAAATGAAAACCAATGATGAAAAACGCAATTGATGGACTGTCCCAAGACATCCTAAATGTAACTTACGCTTCAAAAGAATTAGGTATTAGATCTCGCATGCTGGAATTAACTCCCATGATAGAAAGTAGTCTCCTAGCCTTGTCCTTCAAAGTTGAGGACATAATTAATGCTATCATGTTTAGCAAATCTAATATCCTGTATTTTTTTTTATAGGATCGGGTGACAAACGAGCACACAGTCCACCTGATGGTAAGTGGTTATTGTGACCCATAGACATCTACATCTATCCTCAATAAAGACTCAAGATGCAGATGCGTTGTCACCCGTGAGGACTAAGATGGAATGCCTCTTTGCCAGTAAAAAGGGTCTCCGGTTCTCTACACTCACCATACGAAACACAGCAGCGTTAAGCTGCTATTTTACGCTGGTTTTCTGTGAGAGCGTGGTCCTTCCCTGGTTGAGCCGACCCATTCGTGCTACAACCATAATATAGCTGCAGCATGACTCTACCACGTATCCTACTATCCTAACACCTAAAGAACTTACCTCGAATTGGTCGAAAACTACAGATTCTTACCCGAATCTAAACAACTCCCAGTTCCTTTAAATCTCGATAACATGCATACTATTTTAAATGTATCAGAAATATCTAGTTACTTCAATAAAGAAAAAGTAGTGTTTGCAGTAAGAATCCCTCTCATTAACCCTATACACTTAAACATATATCATAACTTACCTTCACTGGTCCCTCATGACAAAAATAATCCAGAGTCATATTCGACCATCATTCCATCCTCCAAATATATTGGTATAAGCAAAGATAGATCAATGTATTGTAAGTTAGATAACCTAGATTATTGTAAAGTAATAAAAATGATCATTACCTTTGTCAAACACCAATACTGTATTCCTTTTCCGCGATGCCCTCCTGTGAAAGCGAAATTATTACAAAAGTACTTACCTCAATCCCTTCCATTTGTGAAACTAAATTTACTCATGGTCACGTTAGCATCTGGCAGCCACTACGCTATAATAGATGGTTATTTGTAATGTCTGAAAAAACTAAAATAAGTATTGAATGTAATAACTCCCAAGCGACTGAAACAGAATTTAGTGGAAATGGTATATTGTACTTACCTCTTGAAAGTGTCGCCTACTGTAAAGACACTCGTTTAACACCGCATGAAAATCGGGAAATTCAACTGAAAACTATTGTAACTAATTTTAACATTTTAATTGATTCCTGTTGTAATATTGTAGCGTATAATAACATTGTATCAAACTTACCGGTAGTTAATCTTAAGAATGTTAACTTAGATTCCTTAGCTTATGATGATCCTGAAATCCTGAAAAGCCTTAACAGTATAATTGAAAAACCACATATTGTTTTATATCAAAAATATTATTCAGGTATCACAATTGTAATCATAGTTTTTATTATGTGCTTTATTATTTATAAGATGTATAAAACTGGCATACATAAGAAAATAATGAAATCTAAAAAAAATAAAACTCCTGAAAATAAGGACATTGAATTAGATGACAGTAACCCCTCAAACATTAACACGGGACCTTCTCTCCGAATCGGCTAATTTATATTTACTATAACATAAACTCCACTTTTAAGGGTGTAGTTTACTCTAAATCGGGAGGCTGTTACGGTTTCCCAATGCTAGGGAAAACCCTTAATCATAGGTAATATGTGAATAGATTTCCTCTAAATAGTCATGTCATCATTTAAATGCAGCTCTGCTTCCCGCTCCCGGGAACAAGTCAGTCTCTGACCGACCGCTGAATCCATAACACCTCTGTATCATCTCGTGTCTGCCAGTTTCGACTCCAGGCTAATTAAAATTTGTAACCATTTCTATTTCTAAATTATACTATTTCCGTTGTGTAATAAAAGTGCTTTTTTTTAAACCTAGTTTACGAGTTCCCGTATAACAGTACGATAAATAAATATCCCCCATTTGTCACTTTGAAATTAAAAATTAAGAAAGTTAACTTTACGTTATGGCGAATTAAGCTATAGGTCTGGTGACGACGAAGAAAATGTATTTATAAGTATTTTTATCAACCGACTTCAAAAAGGAGAAGAGGCTTACAAGTCGTCGGAATCTTTTTTTTAAATATACGTTCACCGATTACTCGAAGACGCCTGAACCGATTTGGAAAATTCTTTTTTGTTTCAAAGGGTATACTTCCCAGGTGGTCCCATTTAAATTTTATCGAAATCGGTAATGCGATTTAAAAAAATCAAAAATTTATATTGAAGTAGGTTGTACAAAATTTTTAATTTTACCACTTGTGTAATTACTGTTTTAACAGTCAAGGTTGTGGATGCATTAACACCTCCCAACCAAGTTCTTTTAATTTTTGCTTAGTGGCCAAATATGTGTGTGGTCTGGCGTTATCATGATGAAAGACCACTCCTTTTCTGTTGATCAATTCAGGCCGTTTTTACTCAATTTCATGCTTGAGTATCATTAGTTATTGGCAGTTGAAATCCGAACCGATGTCAAAGTCGGTAAAAAGCTCATAATAAACGATGCTCTACCAATCCTACCATTCACACAGCATCACCTTATTGCGTGTTAATCTGGGTTTCGTAACATTTTAGAACTTGACTACCCTTTGACCTTGATCTTTTTCGCACGTTCTTGTCGTAGATGATCCACATTTCATCACCAGTGATCAATATTTTCAGAAATGGTTTTATTATTTTCTTGAGCTCGTGTGGTACCAAAATAACGAGCTTTTTCGTATAGCCAGAAATGTATAAAATCCACTTTTCCAAATGGGTCAAAATTGTTTTGTGGCCAATCCTCAATTCCTCGGCTATGTCGTAATCTATACAAATAAATAAAATTGAAGTGTCTGCTTTTTACTAATTGCATATGAAAGTATATACGGTACTTATAACAAAAACACAATTTTTTAAATTTTTGTGTCTGTCTGTCTGTCTGTTTGTTCCGGATAATCTCCGAAACGGCTGGACCGATTTTGACGGGACCACTGGCAGGTAGCTGATTTCATAAAGAGTAACTTAGGCTACTTTATTTTAGAAAAAGAATTAGGGTTCCGTGCAAAAACATAAAAACCCTAACACGCGAGCGAAGTCGCGGGGAACAGCTAGTTACTAATATGCCGATCTTGATCCACCTTTTCAAAAATGTTATCGACTTAATCCGTATGAGGGCGACCGGAATGAGCTGCATCTTTGAAATCAAAATTCCTGGACTGAAAATGTTTCAACCAACTGTATCGATTTTCTTCGTTAGATTCACTCATTTTGGCGGACAGAAAAACAATTGTAAAATGGCGGGAAAGTGTTTTTTTACTTTTATTTTTTTTAATAACTGGTTTTACGGCTCTGGGTTCTAGCCCTTCTGAGCCTGAAGTTACAATGTATAATTATCCTTCATAGTACACTGCTTCACAATATGTTGATGTCACATTGTGCAGCCCTTGGGAGATTTTGACGGCAACTTGAGCCAGCAGACAGCTGACAGTTGGCGATGGTAACTCAAGGCGTCTAAGCAGACAGACACCTTATCTTGAGAATCACATCACCATCACAGCACTTGTTTTACCGTCTCCACTAATAGTTCACCTGCGCATATATTTAATACACAAAATCGCACCACTTTTATATATCAAAATCCACTTCAAACCATTATTTAAACAATAATACCGGAGCAGCAATCCGTCGCCGGTCAAGTTCTCGCCAAAACTCTTTACTTTTTCTTAATGTCCTATATGTATAGATATTAAAACCAACTAGATACAAATAGTACAACCAAAGATATTTTTCTTCAATTTTATTCAAACAAAATACGAATAAACTTTTTCTCTGACCTATTATTTCATTTATGAGATAGAACTTAGTGGAAAAATTACTTAAAGTGACTCATGCGCTTAAAGTGCTACGCATACGAAGTTGCAGTTGTAGTTGTAGTTTATACTTTTTACGGGAAATTAATAAAAGGTAAAATAAAATAAGCACGTAGCATTTATTTCCTTCTAAAAGTTAAAAACTAGTGTCCGACCGAAACAGGATTTTCTTTATTGTATACTTTTTATGGTGTATATATATGGTATATTTTTATCCATATTTAATGAAAAACAATTATTGTAATATTCATGTAGCAATATATTTATTTATTTTAATATAAAAATCAACAATTTAACGTTAAGAAATAGTTTTTTAAGTCAATTTTGTAGAAAAATCAACACTTTCACCCATAAAACGTTGCTTGCTAATTGAGAACATATTTATAATAATAGAGCATTAACTTAATATATCACACTCACATACTTACACACAATATACACATAACTTAACAAAATCCCAGAAAATATACAAAACCTGCTCAAAATTCAAACCCTTTAATAAACTAAGTTTGTATAAAAAGGGTTATTATAATATTAAGAAATTTATGGATGATAATAACCCCCTGGGAATGAGGTGATCACTATTTCTAATTTATTTGTGTTGTTAATTGTGTTATCTATATGATTGTAAGTATCTAACACAATTAACAACACAAAATGTGCCGTAGCTAGGCATGGCCGAAGTGGGCTCTTGCCCACGGTCTGACACTTAAAGAGGCCTCCTGAGACCCCCTAAAATGCGATGCCCCCAATCTTTTTTCCCAGGGTTCAACCTCTCTTCACTTTAGTTGGCAACTCCTCGGAAGGAAACACCCAAACAGCAGACTGTCTCTTAGTTTCAGGATCATAACAATAAATCCAGCTTTCGTCACCCGTAAGTATGTCGAACACAGGATTTGAGTCGCCTCCGTTAAATCTTTGAACCATTTCACGACACCTATCAACACGACGGGCCTCTGTCAAATTATGAGGTATACACCGGGCACAAAGCTTCCTGACCGCTAAATGTTCATGGAGGATTTTGTGCACTTGACTCATACCGATGCCTAAGCTTGTCCAAATCTGCTGATAAGTCACTATTTTGTCAGTCTCTATCATACGCCGCACAACACTGATGTTATCTTCAGTTGTCGCCGTAGAAGGCCGTTCCTCACGCAGATCATCGGTGAGATTAGTGCGAACACGTTTAAACATATCAAACCAGTTGAAAATAGTGGCAAGAGATGGGGCTTCATCGTGAAAGGCCAATCGAAGTCTGTCATAACCTTCTTGTTGACTTAAATGACATCGAAATTCATAAAAAAATCATTGTACGAAAATTTTCTCGCCTTAAATTCATGCTGACGTGACAATGACAATTTTCAATTTGCCGCCAAATTGTAAACAAATGACAAATTGACCCGCACAAGCCGGTTTCCAAAAAGGCTTTAGCACCATAGACCACATACATAACCTTCGGCAAATTGTACAGAAGTCCGAGGAGTACATTTTGCCACTATGTCTGGCGTATGTGGACTATGAGAAAGCCTTTGATTCCGTCGAAATTTGGGCGGTGCTGCAGTCCCTTCAGCGATGACAAGTTTAGTGTCAGTATATCGAAGTGCTGAAGTGCTTGTACAGTAGGGATGCGATGGCTATCGAGTACAGAACCAGAGTACGAAACCTATCCAACTGCAGAGAGGTCCAAGACAGGGTGACGTCATATCCCCGAAATTCTTCACCGCTACATTGGAAGACGTTTTCAAGCTTCTGGACCGGAAAGGATACGGTATTAACATCAATGGCGAGTACATCATTCACCTTCGATTTGTCGACGATATAGTCCTTATGGCAGAACCGCTGGAGGACCTAAGCACTATGCTCAATGACCTCAATAGTGTTTCCCAACGGATAGGTCTTAAGATGAACATGGCCAAAACAAAGATCATGTTTAATGTCCATGTCACACCTATGCCGGTAGTTGTTGGGAGCACTAAGCTCGAAGTTGTTGACGAGTGTGTTTACCTGGGACAAATAGTCCAACTAGGTAAGTCCAACTTCGACCGAGAGGTCAATCGACGGATTCAACTCGGTTGGACAGCGTTCGAGAAATTGCGGCACATCTTCCGTCACCTCATATACCTCAAAACTTGAAAACAAGACTGTACAACCAGTGCGTGTTGTCAGTGATGTCCTATGGTACTGAGACGTGGTCCTTCACTGCTGACCGGATGAGGAAGCACAAGGTCGCTCAGCGAGCTATGGAGAGGGCTATGCTCGGAGTTTCTCTGCATGATAAACTTAGAAATTAGGATATCCGCAGTAGAACCAGAGTGACCGACATAGCCCAACGGATTAGTAAGCTGAAGTGGCAATGGGCCGGCTATATAGCTCTAAGAACCGACAACCGTTGGGGAAAAAAGGTTCTCGAGTGGCGGCCTCGTACCGGCGGACGAAGTGTAGGGCGTCCCCCCACTAGATGGAGTGACGACCTGGTAAGATATGCAGGAAGTCGATGGATGCAGGTGGCTCAGGACCGTGCTTTGTGGCATTTCGTGGGGGAGGCCTATGTTCAGCAGTCGACTTGTGAAGGGCTGTAATGATGATGATGATGATACACAATAATATTGGCGAAGAGTTTCATCTTATTTTTTTATTATATAATTTACAAGTGGCCAATTCTAAAAACTTTCATTGTCGCCCTCGTATGTCGTGTCAAAGCACGTTTGTTAGGATAGATCTATTGGGTAGATCCTTGGAACGAAAGAAAAGGGGCCGCATTGATGCAACTTCACCCACGTTTATATTAGTCCTCGCTAGGCCTCTGATTGTAAGCTGTTATTTTAAAAAAAGTCCCACTGGGTTTCTGCTGGTTCTTCCCAGGGCAGAGGTTTTTTTTTAGAAATTTTCGTAATTAAACAAAAGAGTGACTTTCAATAAGTATTATTTACAATCTATATTGAATAAAAAAGTTTCTGTTTCTGTATAATTATGACGTGACGTGACTCGTGTATTCTGTATAATACGCGAGTCAAAGAGAATATAACCACTACGTTTAACACGAGTCACGAACTCATCCGAACGACGCACGATAATCCACGAACACTGAGTTTCGGCGCCACCGAAGGTTCGGCAGATTTTTTTGCCGAAACCGAAACTAGATTTTTTTGCCGAACCCGAAACCGAAACCGAACCTTCGGTCGGTCACTATAAAAATTACATATTCCTATCACAATATTTTGTGGCACGGACACGGGGTTTTATAAAATGACCATTGAATTGGTGAAAATTTGCTGGTTTTTGGACTCAGTTTGCTAAGTGTTAAAATTAATTACCTTTTAGTAATAATACTCGTAAAAGCTAAATCCTAACATTGAAGTGATTAAAATATCTACTTTTATATTCTGAAACATTATAAATAATAAGGTGGTTTGTCCGTGTCGTATAGCGGTGTAAGTAATCTGAAGCAATAATGGTAAATATCTCAGACCTCGAAGAGATAATACTGCCATCTATCGGGAGCCATAAGATCTTTTTAGCTTATTCCATTGGAGACTTACCGTATTCTATAAAAAAAAATCTTCGAGAATTCCCTCATTGCTTGGTGGTTCTTACAGCTATATATCCGGCCTTTTGTCACTTCAGCTTCCTATCCCTTGGCTATCTCAATTAGTTTGATTCTACTGCGAATATTTTCTTTACGATCTTATAATAAGCAATTTAATGCGCTAAATTTTTTATAGTAACTACTGCGTGTAGTGGTGACGTAAGAGAATTTAAGTACTACCCCACATCTTCCCGTGCGTTTCTGAAGAGGCGACAGTGGAAATTTACACAGGAGATAGGCAGCAACATCTTCCTGATAGCAAATTAAATAATAAAATGCTGCTTTACAACACGGCTGTCAAACGTGGCAACTATGGCCAATATCGCCCACGCGATGAGTCCTATGATTAGCAGTGCACTTGTGATAGATATTTGAAGAATGTATGAATAAATGAACGAACTAAGTCAAAATTATGCAACAGTCTTTACGGTTTTTAAAATATCGGATACTTCATACAATGAAAGATAAAACACGAAAATAGTTGTGTTATACTTTTTTTAAAGTTTAAAAAACTGAAAACAAATTAAACATTTGTACAATGTGTGCATGAGTGTACTGATATTAAAATGTATGTAGCACTTTAACAAAGGTTTTCACAAACTTCTGACTGGTAAAAGACTGTTTTTTAAAGCTAAGAGTCACTACATCTTGACAACATTTCAAAGCGAAAGACAAGTGTTCTGCTGTTATTCTATGATATATAATCTTCAAGAATCCTCTCTAAGACATGAATAACTCCGGTTCCTTTGCAGCAATATGTTTCAATCTCGGTATATGAAAGTCACCAATTAGCCACTATATCTTAAAAATTACATCTCAAACATAGACAATAGTAGTCTTTTCGAGTGGAGGCTACTAACATGAATTCAAGCTAGAATGAAGAGGTAAAAATTAAAGAATATTACGAAGTTGAATAAAGCTGCATGCAAAGCATACCTTTGCCAGTTAGGGTCATATAGATAAGATGTTGTCGATAGTGTCAATTAAACGTAGTGGTTATATTCTCTTTGGTGTCAATCGAAGAGCATATAATCACTACGTTTAGAGTTCGCATAAGACATTTAATAAACTGGCGTAAATTTATATTTGAAACGATGTTACAAGTGCTGCAATGGTAATATTAATCTTATGGATTGTAACCGCTTGAGATACAATTGGACTCTGAATTATGCTGTCGTACAAATTTATATTGTTAAGAATTTAATATTGAATATAATAAACGTACTAGGCTGTATGGTCTACGACTTTTGCCTACCTTAATTGGCAAATCCTAATCTATGGTTTGCCAACATCACAATCACAAGTCACAAGTCACAACAAAACATTCTTTTACTGTTGTCAGAAATGTCATAATAAGAATTATTACGTTAGTTTTTTGTTGATAATATATGATAATAATATGTTTAATTTTTAAATCTAATCTAAATCATGAACTACTATAATTAACATATTAAACATTTACGATGGACAATAGAGCGGCAAAACTAGCGGCTGCGCGGCAAAAGGTACTTAATATTTTGTCCAATATTTTTAGTTTACAGCAATTTATTACATGAATGGTATATAATTACAGCTAAAACACCATCAGGAAAAAAAGTTGATACGCACGGAAACGTCAAATATAGCTCATCACAACGAGTCCGTGAAAGAAACCACAGAAGAAAACGTTAGTCCAAACGTGGTCACAAGTGAAGCTAATGAAACAATATCTCTTGAAATAAAAAATGGTGGCACAAAAAATATTCCGGAAGTACCAAACAATGATTTAAGTGTAACTGAAATGTTAATTTCAAATAAGACAAAGCTTGAGGCACAAGTAAAGAAATTAGAAACACAACTAACACAGTTACAGCATAATTATACTTCAGCAATAGAACAACAAAATATTTATTTGCAAACTATTAGTCGTTTGGAGATGGAGCTTCAATCAATGCAGAAAAAATATGGTATATTTGATGAAGAATTTTTTTTAAAAAATAAAATGATTTCTGAATTACAGAATAAAAATTCTGCCTTAACTGATGAAAACAATAATTTACTTGAACAAATGGAATTTACTAAGACTATTTTAACAGTTAAAGAAAATGAGAATCTTCAGCTTAGTAATCAAATTTCTGTCCTTCAGAATCAACTAGATGCGGCTCACTTGCAAATTAGACAGTTAACAAATGATTCTGATATTAACATAAATCATAACAATGAAGAAAAACCATCAAATTCAGAACTTAATCACAAGATTTCAAATTTAGAACAACAATTATATGCACTCCAGAAAGAAAAAGACAACTTAAATCAACATTATGAACATTATGTTAATGAACTGAATATGGAATTAAAAGCATTAACTACAAAAAATGATGCATTAAATCAAGAAATACAACAGCTTTACAACAGGGAAAATAGTCTTGTTGATCAAATTAGTGATATGGAAATAAGGCTTCAGAGCTACCATGTAAATAAAAATACTGAAGAGGAAAAAAATGCTAATGAATTGCAAGAAAAATTGAAGACCATTGAAGTAAACATAATTGGTTTATATTATTTTTGGTCAATAATTAATCGGTACAACTTTCCATTGAGGTCTGTCGATTTTGGTGTTGATACGTATTTTTACAGAAAGATTACATTTTAATAAGCACACACAAAGTTTCAATATGTGGAGACACATACTTTTTGAGAAAAAAGTATTGAAAATCAAATATTTTTGCAATATTTATGTCAATTCCTACCGTAAAACTGACGCCATTTTTTATTATTATAAATATAGATATTTAGAAATCGATTTTTTGGGAATCGATACATCAGCTTACAATTCGAATCTATTTAAAAAATCGACCTTTTTCGGAAAGAATCGACATCCCTATTGACTTCGACAATGACATTACAAAGTGGCGCCAGTTTTACGGTAGGATTAGTCATAAACAATGCAAGAATAATTGAGTTTCAATATATTTTTTTCTCAAAAATTACATGTTTCCACATGTTGATACTGTGTGTGTGTTTAAAATAGTGTAACTTTTCTGTAAAAATACGTATCAACAGCCAACTCGACGGACGTCCGTGGAAAGCTAAGCCAATTAATCAATTATTTCAATAATTTCATATTGAATTTCAGACTAAATTTCAAGAATTAAGTAAAAGCTATGCAATCCTAGAGGCTAAATATGCAGAAAGCCAAACCAGGATTGAAGTATTAAGTAAGAGTAACAAGACTAATGTTGATCAGGACAACTTACAAGTTTCAAAACTCAATGCCGATATTACCAGTGACAAAGTTGCAGCCCAGAGGGCCACAGAACAGAATAAAAAATTGAAAACTGATTTGGAAGAACTGGAGTTTGCATTTATCAAAATGGTATGAACTTATTATTTATATTTATATATTTATTTTTTACATTTTTTCACAAAGTTATTATTATTTTAAATAAAAATTATTATACTGATTTAGTTTAATCAATGGTAAACAGAAAATATTTACTAGTGAGGATTTTAAGTCAGTAGAACGTAACTTGCATGTTTTTGCAAGATATGATAAAATTATTAATTGTGAGAAAATAACACTGAATTTTTTTTAATTAATTTTTCTATTCTGACGACCTGGTAAGACATGCAGGAAGTTGATGGATGCAGGTGGCTCAGGACCGTGCTTTGCGGCATTCCTTGGGGGAGGCCTATGTTCAGCAGTGGACTTGTGAAGGGCTGTAATGATGTTGATGATGATGATATGGGACTCTTCTATTGTTGTGAAGATTTGCCTTAATCAAAGAGCTTGGCATGTGGATTGGTGACTTACACCTTTGATGCTGCTTCATGATCCAAGATAACCGATCGGTGGTCTAGGTATTTTTCGCCTAGTGTGAATGGGATGGTTGTACTGCCATCTGTTGTAAACCTTAAGATTTTCTGGCTTAACTCATAGTCCTCTCTTATGTCATTTTATAATGGAATTGAGTCATGGACTTTCTTAGACTTTCTTGGCCCCCACCACATATTCTAATAGCAATTAGTTTTCCATTACTTTTTATTTTTAATATTTTTTTTACTTAACAAGCATTTAGTCAAATATTTTCTGTAGAAAACAGTACTATATAAGATATAATTTTTTCAATCAAAATCACCTTTTGTTTAAAATAATACAATAATATCACTTTAAATGTTAACAGACATCTCTTTGCTAAAATCAGTCTTGATTCGGTGGAACATTAGAAAAATATAAAATCGTTTTAATAAAAGAAATAAAATGGTGTTACTTATCATTTATATTTATTAGAAAATATTAAGGTACCATTCCGTAGCCGACTGCAGACAGCAACAGCAGACGACGTGTCGTCGCTGCGGTCATGATTCCGAACCCGACTGCAGGCGGCAGCAGCACGTGTTCCAACCTGTTCCAAATGTTCTGTGGGTACTCTATTTATGTAAACAAAATAGGTACTATATATATATATATATATATATATATATATATATATATATATAATACCTATTTACTGCTTTTATTTAACTCCTTTCCTATATTTATTCAAAAAATTCCTTTTGTCACACTGTTAAAATAATTATTGTGAGATGCATCGTACAGTGCGGGATATTGGACCACCTGGTTTATCAGTTTCTCTTCTACGGAATCGGTGAAACTTATTTTTGAGAAAAATTCAACGTGTCGCTCGGCTGTTGACGGCACTACTGATCTGCGGTCGGGCGACATGTCGTCTGCCGCTCCGGCAAACGACGTGTCGCTAGCTACGGAAGGTGTTTGATAGAACTACATAGAAACCAGTATTGTCGCGACGACACGTCGTCTGCTGCTGCTGTCTGCGGTCGGCTACGGAATGGTACCTTTACAGAAATATTAATACCTTATTACAAAATTAAATTTAGTCTTCTAGCTTTCTTTGCAGCAAACAACGGTAACGGTGGTAGGGCCACGCAGCATAACGGTGGTAGAGCCACGCAGCAGCTTTTGCTGTTGCACGTATGGGCCGGCTCGAGCCAGGTTAATACCACGACCTCACAGAATACCGGCGTGAAGTGGAAGCTCTGCTTCGGCGTTTCGTCCGGTGAGTGCAGGTGACCGGCCCAATTCCCCCCCCCCCCCCCATCAACATGGTAGCGGAAATAAATCTTAGACTACCCCAGGAGGGTACCAGCACCCCTGGAAAATCCCTCGCTGAGCATCCACGACCATGCTATTCCACTCCTGAGCGTGGGTGCTCAGGCTGCCCTGCGTATTCTGGGCGGGGGGGAGCACTCCTTTGTGCCTCGGGCTGGAGTTTGCGTATACGTCAAAGAGGACATCTGTTATCGACGCCTCTGCAGTCTTGAAGGTTCGGACCTGTCAATCCTTTGGCTACGCGTAGACAGCGACGACCTTCCGCGCGTCTACGGGTGCCTCTATAGGTCCCATAGCGGTAATGCCGAAACAGACCGACTCATCGACCACGTCCAAATGGCTACAGATTCCTTGCTACAACAGGTCCCATCCGCAGAGATCGTGATCCTTGGCGATTTTAACGCCCACCACGCCGAATGGATCGGTTCACGTTTAACCGATCATGCGGGGAGATCTGTTTATGACTTTGCCTTGTCATATGGTCTGACACAACTGGTGACATCGCCTACGCGGATCCCAGATGTTGAGGATCATACACCTCCCCTGTTGGACCTTCTGCTGACCTCTCATCCGGACGGATATCAGGTTTCCGTCGATGCCCCTCTTGGCTCTTCGGACCATTGTCTGATCCGGAGTGTGATGCCACTCACGCTCCCCTCGCGGTTGCGTTCTGCATGTTGCCGCCGTGTTTGGCATTACAGGTCGGCGGATTGGGACGGAATGCGGTCTTTCTTTGCTTCCTACCCATGGTGGCGGGTTTGCTTTTTGCCGGATGATCCCAGCGCTGTTGCGGACTCTGTCACTGATGTGGTGCTACAGGGAATGGAACTATTTATTCCATCATCTATGGTACCCATCGGAGGCAGATCTCAGCCTTGGTTTGGTCGCTCCTGTAAGACTGCATAACGCAGTAAGCAGGAGTGTTATCAAGCTTGGGCTGCGGCTTCGGCGACTCGGGATGTAAACACCAGCATACTTAAAAAGAAGTATAACTTCGCCTCCAGATCCTTCAAAAGAGTTATTGCCAGGGCAAAGTCAGAGCGCATAGGCAGAATTGGCGAGAAACTAGTTCGCCTTCCTTCGGGAACCCGTGCATTCTGGTCTCTCGCCATGGCTGTCCAAGGGAATTTCTGTAAGCCATCACTACCATCTCTGCACAGGGAGGACGACTCACTGGCCCACGCCGCAAAAGAGAAAGCCGACCTTTTAGGCTCCCTTTTTGCGTCCAACTCGACTGTTGATGACGGGGGGAACACACCGCCGACCATCCCGCGGTGTGTATGCTCTATGCCGGATGTGCGGTTCTCACAGCGTTCGGTTCGCAGAGCACTGCTCTCCCTGGACATCCACAAGTCGAGTGGGCCTGACGGAATCCCCACAATTGTGCTGAGGACGTGTGCTCCGGAGTTGGCACCGTTTCTAACGCGTCTTTTCCGGTACTCCTACTCCCTAGGCGTAGTCCCGAAATCACGGAAGACAGCTTTTGTCCACCCGATCCCTAAAAAAGGCGATCGCTCAGACCCGTCCAACTACAGGCCTATCGCCATCACCCCCTTGTTCTCCAAAATAATGGAATCTGTTATAAACTGCCACGTCATGCGGTACCTTGAGGATCACCAGCTGATTAGTGACCGCCAATACGGTTTTCGTCGGGGTCGATCAGCTGGTGATCTTCTGGTCTACTTAACTCATAGATGGGCGGAGGCAGTAGAGTGCAAGGGGGAGGCATTGGCCGTTAGTTTGTACATTGCAAAGGCCTTCGATCGGGTTTGGCACAAAGCGCTTCTTTCGAAGCTCTCTTCCTATGGCCTTCCCGAGAGATTGTGCAATTGGATCACCAGCTTTCTTTCAGATCGGAGCATCAAGGTCGTTATAGATGGTGCATGTTCCGACTACACGCCTATTAACGCTGGTGTTCCACAAGGCTGCGTGCTATCACCAACGCTGTTTCTTCTATATATCAATGATATGTTGCAAACCGGTAGCATTCATTGCTATGCGGATGACAGCACTGGTGATGCTCTATACACCGGCCGTGCCAACATTTCTCGGGAAAACGTCACCGAGTACCGGAACAAACTTGTGTCTGAAGTCGAGTCTTTGCTGAACAGTCTCTGATTGGGGGCGACTAAATCTAGTCCAGTTTAATCCTCAGAAGACACAAGTTTGTGCGTTTACCGCTAAAAAGAACCCCTTTGTCGTATCTCCTCAGTTTCAAGGTACTCCTCTTGTTGCATCAGCCAGTATCGGAATCCTCGGCGTTGACATATCGAGTGACGTGCAGTTTCGTGGTCACTTGGACGAGAAGGCCAAATTGGCCTCTAAAAAGCTTGGCGTGCTCAGCAGAGCGAGACAGTATTTCATGCCGGTATATCGCTTGCAACTTTACAAAGCGCAAGTTCGGCCTCACATGGAATACTGTTCTCATTTCTGGGCCGGGGCACCCCAGTGCCAGCTCCTTCCACTTGACCGCATCCAGCGCAGAGCGACTCGAATCGTCGACGACCGAGTCCTTTCCGATCGGCTCGACTCATTAGCGCTGCGAAGAGATGTTGCATCTCTTTGCATTTTCTTTCGCATTTACCACGGGAGTGCTCTGAGGAATTCTTCGGACTAATTCCAGCCGCTCAATTTCACCATGGCACATTGCGACAAAACTCGCGTTACCATCCATACCATCTGGATGATTGGCGGTCCACCACTGCGATTTAGAAGAAGTTTTCTCCCTCGCACAACTTCCTTGTGGAATAGTTTACCACCAGCGATTTTTTCCGGACCGATACGACTTAGGGATCTTCAAGAAAAGAGACTACTCCTTTTTAAAAGGCCGGCAACGCATCTGCAATTCCCCTGGTGTTGCGATTGTTCATGGGCGGCGGTATTCACTTACCATCAGGTAAGCCGCATGCTCGTTTTCCTCCTCCTATATATATATATATAAAAACAAATCAATTACCTCCTTGGTGTCGATGTCAATTCTGCTGTGGATTGACATTAACGCCCAACCATTTAGTCTTTACTGGCCTGTGGAGTTTCTCAAACAAGTTTTGAGCCATTTCAGAGAAGATAAAGTCCTCTCAGGAGTACATGTAGAAACAGGCAGTGTCGCCAAGATCTTTAAAAGTTTGTGAATGTTTGAAAATAAGGCCTGGTTGCATTCTCCGAGAGCTTCAATAGCACATGTTGGTCGATCTATTTCAGATTCTTCCACCCATTATATCCACCACATGTCTAATTTAGCTTTTACAAAGTCCCATTCCAAATATTTTTTATAGAGCTCAAAGTAGTTTTGATAGTACTCAAGATAATTTTGATTAATTTATTCTTTGCAACACACAGACGGAATTAAAATGTTGAGAGATGATAATGTGGCTTTATGATTTTGGAATCTCGGCTGAAGCTTATCAATGAAATCATCCAAAAGTGGAATCATTATAGTAATTCTTAAATTAGTTTCAGGATCTTTTGTGTTGTAGTTTGCCCTATATAGGACTAATGTTCTTGGCGTGACGTTATTTGCAGAATTTTTATTTCCTTTACAGTACTGAGCAAATTCAGTGCATCTTGAAAAATTATCAAAATTTTGAATCAATATTTTTGCGAACATCTTCAATAGTCTTTATAATTTAATCGACATGTTGTAAAGCTGCTGCCAAATCGCATAGGGAGATTGAAGTATTTTGCATAGTGTCTGTCTGTATGGGAACAACATTCCTAAGCAACATAAGCTTATATAACAAAATCACTTGAAACGACTGATCTCAGAAAAGAATTAGTCTGACGATGTTTCAGAATCCATGTCAGTGCTTAAGTCGTCTAGTGTATTAACAATAGCTTTATAAATTTCTCTAAATCTTAACAACCCATCATGATTTTCTACCCAGCGGGTCTCGCACATTGCCGTAAGGTTTTCCATTGTGTTTCAAGGAAGTTTTTTCGATATTATCTTTTAAACACTTTGTTCGTTTTGCCGAGGACTTGATAAAATTTCCAACCGATTTTATAATTCCAATAGTATTTCGAATAGGCTGAACCTAGCAAGAATGTCCAAGAGTTAAATTCAATGAATGTGAGCTGCAATGAACGTATAAGGCTTCTGGATGTGACTCACGAATTACTGCCTGCACACCTTTAAAACTTCCTTTCATCGAAGAAGCTCCATTATATCCTTGTACGACTAAATATTAGCAATCTACTCCCAAAGATATTAATTCAGATAAAATTGCATTAGCTAAATATCTTTCTTTTGTATTCTTAACTATTACAAAAATTAAAAAATCTTCACACAAAATAAACCCATTGTCTTTTGGCTCGGCATATCTTAGACAAATGGACATCTGTTCTTGTCGTGAAATGTCAGTAGTTTCGTCAACAAGGATTGAAAAAAATTTCGCAGAATTTAATCTTTGCACAATTTTTTTCTAGATTATTTCACCACAAATTGCAATAAATTCAAGTCATATTTTCTGTGTGCTTTTTTAGATTTGAATCTCCACATCTGCTTCTCATCCGTAAGATAGCACGAAAGTTTCCATCATTTGTTTCTGGCTCAGCATCATTGATTTTTATTGGACCTGAGTCGCACGTACCTCTCAGTGCCAATTCCTGACGTCCACATAATTTAATTGTTTCAATAACCGGAATGAGCCGTTTCTGATTTTCAATCTGACTTATTATATTTGGTTGAGATTTATTATAAACCTTCATAAAATTATCAACCAATAATACAAAATATTTGTGGTACTGGCTTTCACTGTGATGTTTGAAATCATGTACAGCATCTATCCATTTAGTGAGCGGCTGAGTAACTAACGATTTCAACTGCTGATGAGAGTCTTTACCTGCACAATCTCTGGCAAATAATACACAATATTTGCATAAAGCACCTTGTTGCCCTCTACTCGTGTAAACCAACCACTAGAACGGTTCAAACCATTGCATTTGAAATTTTACCTTTCTTTTATCGTCACTTACTGCAAACTTGAATGTCTTTTCTGGCATCCAACGAGATTTCAACAATCTGTACTTTAAATCATCATCAATTTTGGTGTTTAATCCCGTATAGTCCCTGTACAATGGATCATCCGATTTCGTCAGGAAGAAATTACGGAGGCTGCACACTTCGCGATTATGCATGGTGAGACCGCTTAAAAGCCACGCCCACCATGTTTCTGCGGTAAGTACATTACCTCATTACTGACGATCTCGGATGATGCATCCTGTGGGACATCATAATAGTGCGGACTTTTCTATCCAAAGCGTTCAGTTCGGTCTGAGTCCACCTGAGTATGCCGAAGGTATACATGAGAACGGGCATGATCCAACCGTTATATGCGTGTTTCTAATTAACGCCCGACAAAAGACTGTTAAGCACTTTTGTCAAGCGTGCATAAAACACATCGCAAACTGACTGTTTCGTGTCCGTCTGATCGATACCTAAGTTGTTCTGTGACATACCCATTTTTCAGCCTCGGATAGGGTCTTTATGTTGATGGGCATAGATAATTCTATGCCCTCATAGTTAGCAACCCGACACCTTGACACTTATCACCGACCGACCGCCTCAGCTACGTCATCCGGCGTTATGATGACGCGGTCCATGGGCGTAACATTCGCACACTGACTCACCACAAGTTCCGTCCAAGGGCCCTTGCTGTGGTTTACGGGCTCTGACCATAGGCTGCGCCAGAATGCGACAGTGTCGGCTTGATTCGGTGCTGGGCCCGTTCCACGTACCATTGAACGCTCCAATGATTTATAAACCCACGGTTCACGTGTCGAGCTCTCGATATATCGCCGAATCCGCTTTCCCTAAGCAGCAATTCTTTGCTTCAGGTCGTCTATGCGCTCCGTCAGTTTTTGCGTCATATCTGGCTGGGACAAACTGATATTTGTCCCAGCGAACGCCATCCTGACGGTGCGCACAATTCTCGGCCTATTATTGCCGGGCCTGAAGCTTATCAGGGGCCCTTGCCTTTGCGATACGGTCCTCAATTCTTCTTCTCCAGGCTGGGATAGCGCTACTTTGCCCAGTAGAACGTTATGCGCGGTCGCGGTCGATTTTCGAGAGGCGTACAGCGTGTTTCCACAATCGCTTCCTCCAATTTACTCCTCATCTGCTCTAGTTCGTGGGTGACCATTCCATCATCGCCTGAATCTACCAGAGCGGGAAGATTCATTGCAACTTCCTCGTATGGCTGCTGGTCATTGGCCTTAGGAAACGCATCCCCAGCTATAGCTGGTTCATTCGATGAGGGAATAGCCTCACGCCGTAGTTGTTCGAGTTCGGCATCATCAAATATTTTCGAGCGTATGATGTACCGAACTCGGTCTGCCAGGTTTTGCTCTGTGACGGGAATAGACGGCCCTAGCTCAGCAAAAAAGCGATGCATCCGGGCCCGATACGCTATCCCTTCAGTTTCTTCCCATTTCGCCATATAGTACGCCCGCAATGCGTTTATGTTCATGTTTTTGGTCCAACGCATGCGGCGTACTCCATCAGCGGCGGGTGCCGCTTGCCGAGTCCGAGAGTACCCTGCCGACAACAAGCCATCTGGTGAGGATGATGGATGCGAGGGGCTGCTAGTTGGTCGTGCAGCACCTCGCGCTCGGCGAGCGGCCTGCATGCTATCGCATCCAGCGCCAGCTCCAGACACGCCCCGGCAACCCCCAGGTAGCGGCCCTATGCGCGGTCTATGTTTTTCCATCAGCCATAAACTGGGCGTCAATTAACGGGAGACGCCCAGACCCGGCACCGTTTCAAGATTTGGCCGTAAGCACAAACGGGCCCAAATTACCACCCTCAGTTCTGCCGGGGCAAGGCGCTGACTGACTGCGCCGGCGTAACAGTTTTATCACTTAACTGTTATGTCAGGGGGCGATGGGGTCGTCAATTCCCTATGCCCTTTTTTGAATGCACTTCACATAATAATTTGACCTTTTCAACAAGTATGCATGTATTTTTATAAGTATGCTAATGTCTACTAAGTAATCTTGGGACAGTTTGTATCATGTTTCTATAAACGACTGTACATAGGGGAGGCCGAAATTCAGATGAAAAAATAATATACGAATTCCGAATATCCACACCGTCTGGGATGGATAAACGAACACGCATTTCCGAGTATCCACCCTAAGGTTGATTTCTCAGGATGAATAAAAGGAATAATCCATTTTTAACACTATCAATTTACAATGTAATGAGTACGAGGGGTGATCCAAAAGTAATGATAATCTGTTACTTCAGGTCCGCATAAAAATCCAAAAAAAATATTTTTTGCTTGCTTATATACTCACTACGTCAGCCTAAAAAAATCATATAAATAGATCACGATTTCCGGGAGATACATTCATTTGAATACGAACTGTCAAAGAGATAACATCAACATGGAGAAAAACGAAATTAGAGCTGTCATCAAGTACCTTTGTTTGAAAAAAATGTCTTCAAAAGACATACACAGTGACTTAGTGGAAACATTGGGGGACTCTGCTCCTCCATATTCTACAGTTGCACGCTGGGCCAAGGAGTTTAAACTGGGCATCCACTAAAGATGAACATCGCGAAGGACGCCCATCCACGTCCCTCACTGAAGACAACGTGAAAAAAGTCGAAGATGTTGTGTTGGCAGATCGAAGAGTGACCATCAGGCATGTAGCTGAGGTCACAGGGATCTCATATGGCAGCGTTCAAAGAATCCTTGCGAACGAGTTGTATATGAAAAAGGTCTCTGCGCTGCGGTCAATCTCGAAAAGTTCCAAGCAGATCAAGAAAATTTTTTGTTCCGTTTTGTGACTGTGGACGAGACCTGGATCCACCATTTTGATCCTGAAACGAAACAACAATCGATGACTTGGAAGCGAGCCTCCTCACCGACGCCAAAGAAATTCAAAGTTTCAAGTTCGGCGGGAAAGGTTATGGCATCTGTTTTTTGGGACACTCAAGGCATAATTATGGTGGAATATTTGGAAAAGGGAGCCACTATTACGGGCTCTTACTACGCAGACCAAATAAGAAGATTACGGGAGGCCATTAAGGAAAAAAGACGCCGCAAACTGCGAGCTGGAGTGCTGTTTCACCAAGACAACGCACCGGCTCACAAAGCCGCAGTTGCGATGGCTGCCTTTCAAGAAACGGGATTCGAACTGCTCGAACACCCTCCCTATTCGCCAGATCTAGCTCCTATTGATTTCTACCTCTTTCCTCGGCTCAAGGAACGCCTCCGAGGCAAGAAATTCTAAAACGATAGCGAAGTAATGGCCGCTGTTGAAGCGTTTTGAGAGGGTCAAGATAAAGAATTTTTTTTTAAAGGGATTCCTGGGTTTAGAAAAAAGATGGACTAAATGTATTGATTTGTTAGGAGACTATGTAGAAAAATAAATTATTATTTTAACTTTAATTACCGTGTTTTATTTTCATTATTATTACTTTTGGATCACCCTACAATAAATATTATTATTATTATTCAAGGCGATAAAGTATTAAGATTGAAAACATCCAAAGTGATAGTGTTGAACCAAAGTTTCAGTTTCGGCCACCTTTTGCCAAGAAAAGCTCATTTGGCGAATTCATTCGCAATGGCAATTTTGCAAACTCAGCTGATGGTTTGGCCGAGGCCGAAGGTTTGATTGAACAGCCTATAACGTAAGAATTTTTGCCAATTACGTTAATGTATTGCGCTCTGCGCGATTAGGACACCGGCCCGGCGTCTAAGAGAATTCAAACGTTAAAAAAAGTTTTCTTTGCGTGCAGTGAGAAGTTTTTTTTTTTTATAGAAGAAGTGGTGATCTATCCTCGATTAAGAATTTGTCACTCCTGAGGACTGAGTAGGAATGTCTTGTTTCCAGTAAAAAAAAGTCTCAGGTTCTCTACACCTCTCATCATCTCACCATACGAAACACAAAAGTTATAAGATGCTATTTCACGCTGGTATTCTGCGAGAACGTGGTCCTTCTCGTGGTACAATCGTATACAATATAGCTGCAATCGTGGCTCTACCACGTATATAATATTACATGACTTGAAGAAATGTATATCATATATTTTTAGAAATTATTCCACTTCTGATGTTAGATACAGTCGACAAATCTGACACGAGGCAAAAATCTCTTAAACTGTGCGATGGAGCATAAAAGGGATTATTAACTGGGACCTTTTGCAAAGCTAACACTAGGCTTACAGTATAACGAGATTATGGAAAATTAAAGTGTGCTTTCTAAATGATAATTTCCAATCGCACATAGTAAGAGCAACATGTTAAAAATACACTTTTACTTGGCTGGGTTGTTCTTTCTCACAAGGCGTTACTCTCCAGACACTATGCATTTAAATTACAACCATTCTTTCATAAACACCATATCCACCCCATGTTCGTTGTAGTGCACCGCGCGCTAGCTACAGGCAAATCCAATTATTAGAATGTGAAATTTTTTACCGTTGTGTTTCATAAATAGTTTACTTCAAAATATGATTAAATGTATATCGTTTATCATTTCTTGTTTCAGAGTAAAGATAAATTAGAACTAACCGAAAAATTAACACATGAAAATCATTTAAATAAAGAATTGATGCTTAAACTTGCTGAAATAGATGAGAATACTAAATCATTGCATGATAAACTAATGGCGAAAGATGAGGAAATGATAAGATTACAGAACAGTTATCGACTCTTAGAAAAAAAATATGAACAATTTGCTGAGAATAACCAACAACTTTCAGTGCTCCAGCATAATAATGTCCAAGATCAAATGGATATAAACTGCAACCAGAAGAAAATTGTACATGACCCTGCTGAAAATCACGAAGGCCACAAAGAATTGATTGAAAGTAGCAATGAGGAAATAAGATTGAGTATTGCAAAAGAAGATGCTATGCTTAAGCTTCAAGAGCGTTTTCTTAATATAATGGATGAGGTTGCTAATTTATCGGATGAGAAGCACAGACTTGAACACATTATTCTTCAACTGCAGAATGAAACAGACACAATATGTGAATACATAGCTCTATACCAACAACAAAGAAGTTTACTGAAGAAGAGAGATGAAGATAGAAGTGAGCAAATAAAAATGTTTCAACAAGAAAGTGATAAATTAAGAAGACAATTACAAGATCTTAATAATTTGCTACTAAGATTTGCTAATGATAAAAATTTAGAAACTTATTTACAAGATGAGTCTAGAAAGGTAGATCTAGCCAAGGTTATGGAGCTACTCTCAAACTTAAAGAGTAGTTATTTAATTTCTTCGAATCATAAGAGCCTTGACTTCAAGAACTTTTATCCATGTAATTGCTGTTCAGGGCAACTTATTGAGGTGTAATGTTACTATTCTATAATTCATAAATAATATTGATACACTTGTATTATTAAAGCCAGAATTGCTGCGGTAAATAAAATATGGTTCATTACAAATTAGTTGACCCGTCCGTTGTTACGCAAGTCAAGCCGACTTGCGTAAAATTCGGGAAAAGAATTTTCGGAATCGTATCAGCAGTTCTAGAGATAACCTCCTACAAACAAACTTATAAAAACTTTAAGAGCATGTATATGTCTCACTGCTGGGCACAGGCCTCCTTTCACTTCTAAGAGAGATGGATCAATTTGTTCTCTGCGGTGCTTTAATGCGTGTTGGCAGGCCTCACATGTCCTCGAAATATTATATTTCTTAGACATGCCGGTTTCCTTACGATGTTATCCTTCACCGACGAGCACATGGTAAATCGGCACCACCACTCTTAAACAAGTTTACGTGCGGGAAAAGTATGTTTATTCGACTGATGCCCTCAAACCAAGTAAAAGAAGTAAATGTCAAAGTTAAAGAAATTAATTAATATCTCTCAGGAAAAAAGTGTCCAAATAATGTGCATGAAGTTTTGTACTATAATACCACCATAGTGGAAATTCAAATTCCGAAATTGGGCCGAGTTTCTACCGCTAGTTTATTACTAAAGAAGGTCGTACTGACGTTCTCACGAACTTCGTGGCGAACACGAGGCTCGGTCGTGAATTGATTGATTGCAGAGCGGTCCGTTGATACGGACGGACATGGCGGAACTATAAGGGTTCCTTGCTGTGTAACTACGGAACCCTAAAAATGAAATGAAAAAAATGAAAACAAATCTATGACGGAGCTTATATATAATATATCACACGAGTAAATACAGAGACAAAGCTTCATACAACCGCGCCACGTCAGGTACACCACTACAAGGCTCGGCGGCGTGTGCTCTTACCGACAAGATCACGTACGCGCCACCCGAGACTGGCTTATTACAGCTCCGCCAGTTGACAATCTGAGAGCTAGTGCGTCATGTGGTTTTGTACTGGATCCCTACGAACACTAATAATTTGACACACTTATTTTGTTGTTATTCAGTGTTTAGTGTACAAGAGTGGAAATATGCCTATTTAGTTTACTTTATCTATGAACCAACCAATATCCAATATATAAAAAAGAAATGAATTGCTCTAGCAAATCATTTCTTTTTTATATATTGCTTTAGCAATTCATTTCATTTTTCTGGTAACATTAAAGTGTTCGCGAAACCTAAAACTACAACTTTTGCGAAAAATTTGATGTTGAAGTAAACGTATACGTACCTATATACTAAAACGTATACAAGATTGTAAAGTTGTTATGTCCCATTACATTAATTTAAAAAAAATATGATAGATTACTAAACTGGTGAATAAATGATAAATTGTTGAAAAACAGAAACAATAATAGGAATTTAAAATATGTAATTTGTAAAAGTATGTAAGTAAATGATCATAGTATTTCTAAAATAAATAATGTTATCTACTCGACCATAATAAAGAAAATCGCATAAACAAATGATTCGTTTATTTATCCTCGTGTGACAGCCCTACCGACAATAGGCATAAACTTTGTGCGCTCTTTGAAGCTTTGTCTTTGTGGGGTGCATAAAACACTGTAAGAGCGAATCTACAATTAAAGTAATAATGCCAAATAGTATTTCCTCGAGGCAAATAGAAATTATGTGACTACAAAACTGCTAGTTTACGAACTGCGGCCTGAAAAAAGATAGAAATATTTATTTTTCTTCAAGCCACACATTCCGATAATACTATTAAATACGCACTGATTTACTTACGTAGCATAACACACAAGCACAGGTAATGACAGAGTGAGAGACAACCGCAGCCGTTCATCGTTTTTCTTCCGTTCTACCAAGTCACAACCCACATGTGCTAAGCGAACTGTCGTTATTATGCAACGTTTAGATATTCTCCGAGGACTCGCAGACTAATAGGCACGAGTACAACACTGTTCTGGTGTTCTCGCTACTCGGCTCGAGTATTCGCCTGTTCTCCACTAGATGTCGGCTTTATCGTTACGTTATCCAAAAAAATAAAAGAACTATTTAAGCTGAACGCACATTTGTCCGCGCCGTACGCGCCGAGTTTTACTGATGGCCTTGCACATTTGCCCGTACGCATCGTCAGCACCGTAAGCAAATCTTTTGTATTACCAACAACTATTGTAGTTTTTTCCAACCACTGGTGTGAAATGGTACAGTGAAATTGATCGCTCGAAATCACTATGGAAAGAAATATAGTAATAGCCTGCTTATTGGCAGAGGAAGAAAAAGAAGATTCTGGATTCATAATATTAATTTAAAAAGGCAATTGTATGGAGAATATGAAGGAGATAATTTACTTTATTTAAAGACTTATTAGATGATGATGTACGATTTTTTTTAGATATTTGCATTTAAAATACAAGAAATTTCAAGGATTGCTACGTATACTAAAACCATATCTTTCTGTTTAGGCCCAAAAAAGGTAATTTGTACGACACCCAATCACGTTCGACTTCGTGAATCGCCCAATGGTACCAGGTGTCACGCGCATCGCAGGTAGAGGGCAGCGGTAGGCAGCTTCCCAGCGTGTGACGCTCGTGGGCGAGAGATAGTGGCTCGACGGCGGCAGTTAACTGGGGTCTTTCGATGCCCGCCGCTGAGGTTTCCCGAGACCGTTTTTTTTGAATAGGGTCTAGAATTTTGGAAATTGTGCGCGTGACTTCGCTACGTAATTGTGTTTCGTGAAAACCGCCTCGTTTTAGGTTGTCTAGGGTTTAAGTTCTTGACAAGAGGCTTGTATTGTGTTTAACTGATTAAAGTAACTTCCTTGAAAGTAATTGTGCCGTCGCGTTAAGTGTTCTTTTTTCGTGTGTTGACTATTTTGTTAGTTTTACGTGTCAACGAGGTGTATTTTGAATTCTTATCGCGGCGTAGTATTGGATATCGAACGAAGGAATTTAGTTGTGTTTGTAACGCTGAACCGTGTGACTTACCAAGAGATCGCGTTAGTTCACTATTCGTCATTTGGTGATAAATGAATCCGGGACATTGAATATTGAACTTTGAACTACTGTCAGTTACTGTGTCGGGTGTCACATGTTAGATTCTACGATGAATGTGGAATGAGGCGGTTTTAAGTTAGTTAAATGTACAATGAAGTTAATAGACTAAAATAGTGACATGAAGAAAGAAATGGTCCAGCGGGGAAGCCTACTGGAGTGATGCAGCATTGTGGGGCAGCCTGGAAATCGGCCGCTGCTGGTCACCTCAACTGGTCCAGGTCTCAGACACATACACATCACTAAACACTACTTTCCATGCACCTTGCACACACCTACGGCCTGACCGAGCCTTGGGGCGGCCTTAGATTCGGATACAGGTACGTACTATATTTTTCTAGCCTTCTCCCTTCAGTTTAGTATGATAGGACATTCTTCCATATGGCCATTTGGGCCCGACCTGCGTCTGCCCGTCGAGCAGGCTGCTATGGCCCCAGCCAAGGCGACCTTTGCAGGAGCAGCTGCGGGCCGTAACATTTTTGGTAGCAGAGCGTGGTTGGATTGGTTTAATTTGTGTCTACAATCACGCCCGGCCGTAATACTTAATAATAAAATTATTTTTCTTTGTTGCTTGCTATTTTTGTTTGTTCGCGGGTAGAATCGAAAGCCACGCCCGTTGAGTTGCGCAAGCGGGAGTTTGTTAGGGCTAGGTATGCGTCGTGTAGGTAGATGGTTATTATCACGTAATCGGATGATTATCGTTTTCGTATAATTATAGTAGATTAATTGTCGAAGGATAGGTTGTCCGAGCGAGGTATTTTTTGTTGATCGACTGTGGTGTTTATCATTATTTGTATTGTAATTTGTATTTAATTTAATAAATAGTAATTTGTATTTGTGTAATTTGTATTTAACTTGATTTGATAGGAATTGTATTTGTTATTTGTTAATTAATTTGTATTTGAGCCGCGTAGTAATTTGTATTTAGAAGTGATGCCATCGCGCGGCCAGGGCTACACCATGCCGTTTTGTGTCTGGGTGCGAATGGCGTTTCCTCTCAGGGCTCTCTCGAGCCCTCGACTCCCACGGGCGGGGGCGCTCAGCCGCGCCCCCTGTCGGGGGGTTGTTCCCCCAGGGGCGGGGGGTCGTCTCCCCCTCCCTCAGTATGTTGAGAGAGACTTCACTGCCATTCAGCAGTCAACTAGACTCTTCTCACCCCCGTCAGCTGAGTGACCGCGGTTGTGGTACTACCGTTCCCCCTTTGATGCAGGCAGCCCCAGCTAGGTAGCTGCCGCCCTAGCTCCCACCACGGCCGCCTCCACTAATTCTTTGAGCCGTCAACAGCTCACTTGGCAAACTGTTCTATTGTCGACGGCTTCTGTGAGGGTGTACAACCCGAGCGTCGATTGTTTAGCGGTACGCGCTTTATTGGTTCCGGGTTCACAACACGGTTGGCCTCCACTTGGTTGTTGGGAAGACTAGGGCTCCCCGAAAGCGTTGAATCGCGCTGTTAGGGATTATTACATTTGGTTTTGGTCTAGCACTTAGTTAAAAATTCTTTAAATTAAAAATATAAATGCTTTGGGTTTTCCGCGAAATGTTTTCATATTTGTGGCGGTTGTGATTAAGAACGGTGGTAGAGCCCTGCAGCAGTTTTTTGCTGTTGCACGTATGGGCCGGGTCGAGCCGGGTTGGTACCACGACCTCACAGAATACCGGCGTGAAGTAGAGGCTCTGCTACTGCGTTTCGTCTGGTGAGTGCAGGTGGCCGGAGGCCCAATTCCCCCCCCCCCCATCAATATGGTAGCGGAATTAGACAATAGACTACCCCAGGAGGGTACCAGTACCCCTGGAGAATCCCTCGCTGAGCATCCACGACCATGTTATTCCAATCCTGAGCGTGGGTGCTCAGGCTGCCCCGCGTATTCTGGGGGGGGCAAAATTCCGCTCAAAAACAAAACTGCTCGGGGCAAGCTGAGCAACAATACCAAGGCGACCCCTGACACGCTATTCGTGAATTTCTGCAACATCAGGGGACTTCATTCTAACCTAAACGCCGTCCACTACCATCTTGAGACGGCGAAGCCGGCCTTGCTCTTTTTGACCGAGACGCAGGTTTCCTCTCCGACTGATATTTCGTATCTCTCCTACCCGGGGTACAAATTGGAGCACTCCTTCGTGCCTCGGGCTGGAGTTTGCGTGTATGTTAGAGAGGACATCTGTTCTCGACGCCTCGGCAGTCTTGAAGGTTCGGACCTGTCCACCCTTTGGCTACGCGTAGACAGCGACGACCATCCGCGCGTCTACGGGTGCCTCTATAGGTCCCATAGCGGTAATGCCGAAACAGACCGACTCATCGACCACGTCCAAATGGCTACAGATTCCTTGCTACAACAGGTCCCATCCGCAGAGATCGTGATCCTTGGCGATTTTAACGCCCACCATGCCGAATGGCTCGGTTCACGTTTAACCGATCATGCGGGGAGATCTGTTTATGACTTTGCCTTGGCATATGGTCTGACACAACTGGTTACTTCGCCTACGCGGATTCCAGATGTGGAGGATCATACACCTTCCCTGTTGGACCTTCTGCTGACCTCTCATCCGGACGGATATCAGGTTTCCGTCGATGCCCCTCTCGGCTCTTCGGACCATTGTCTGATCCGGAGTGTGGTGCCACTCACGCTCCCTTCGCGGTTGCGTTCTGCAGGTTGCCGCCGTGTTTGGCATTACAGGTCGGCGGATTGGGACGGAATGCGGTCTTTCTTTGCATCCTACCCATGGGGGCGGGTTTGCTTCTCGCCGGATGATCCCAGTGCTGTTGCTGACTCTGTCACTGATGTGGTGCTACAGGGAATGGAACTATTTATTCCGTCATCTGTGGTACCCATCGGAGGCAGATCTCAGCCTTGGTTTGGTCGCTCCTGTAAGACTGCATTGCGCAGTAAGCAGGAGTGTTATCAAGCCTGGGCTGCGGCTTCGGTGACTCGGGATGTAAACACCAGCACACTTAAAAAGAAGTATAACTTCGCCTCCAGGTCCTTCAAAAGAGTTATTGCCAAGGCAAAGTCAGAGCACATAGGCAGAATTGGCGAGAAACTAGTTCGCCTTCCTTCGGGAACCCGTGCATTCTGGTCTCTCGCCATGGCTGTCCAAGGGAATTTCTGTAAGCCATCACTACCATCTCTGCACAGGGAGGACGACTCACTGGCCCAAGACGCAAAAGACAAAGCCGACCTTTTAGGCTCCCTTTTTGCGTCCAACTCGACTCTTGATGACGGGGGGAAAATACCGCCGACCATCCCGCGGTGTGAGTGCTCCATGCCGGATGTGCTATTCTCACAGCGCTCAGTTCGCAAAGCACTTCTCTCCCTGGACATCCAGAAGTCGAGTGGGCCTGACGGAATCCCCCCAATTGTGCTGAGGACGTGTGCTCCGGAGTTGGCACCGGTCCTAACGCGTCTTTTCCGGTACTCCTACTCCCAAGGCGTAGTCCCGAATTCATGGAAGACAGCTTTTGTCCACCCGATCCCTAAAAAAGGCGACCGCTCAGACCCGTCCAACTATAGGGCTATCGCGATCACCTCCTTGTTCTCCAAAATAATGGAATCCATTATTAACTGCCAGCTCATCCGGTACCTTGAGGATCACCAGCTGATTAGTGACCGCCAATACGGTTTTCGTCGGTGTCAATCAGCTGGTGATCTTCTGGTCTACCTGACCCATAGATGGGCGGAGGCAGTAGAGTCCAAGGGGGAGGCGTTGGCCGTTAGTCTGGACATTGCGAAGGCCTTTGATCGGGTTTGGCACAAAGCGCTTCTTTCAAAGCTGCCTTCCTATGGGCTTCCCGAGAAATTGTGCAATTGGATCACCAGCTTTCTTGCAGATCGGAGCATCAAGGTCGTTGTAGACGGTGCATGTTCTGACTACAAGCCTATTAACGCTGGTGTTCCACAAGGCTGTGTGCTATCACCAACGCTGTTTCTTCTGCATATCAATGATATGTTGCTAACTGGTAACATTCATTGCTATGCGGATGACAGCACTGGTGATGCTCTATACACCGGCCGGGCCAATATTTCTCGGGAAAACGTCGCCGAGTACCGGAACAAACTTGTGTCTGAAGTCGAGTCTTTGCTGGACAAAGTCTCGGATTGGGGGCGACTAAATCTTGTCCAGTTTAATCCTCAGAAGACACAAGTTTGCGCGTTTACCGCTAAAAAGAACCCCTTTGTCGTATCTCCTCAGTTTCAAGGCACTCCCCTTCTTGCCTCAGCCAGTATCGGTATCCTCGGAGTCGACATATCGAGTGACGTGCAGTTTCGTGGTCACTTGGAAGAGAAGGCCAAATTGGCCTCTAAAAAGCTTGGCGTGCTCAGCAGAGCGGGACAGTATTTCATGCCGGCACACCGCCTGCTACTTTACAAGGCGCAGGTTCGGCCTCACATGGAATACTGTTCCCATCTCTGGGCAGGGGCTCCCCAGTGCCAGCTCCTTCCACTTGACCGCATCCAGCGCAGAGCGGCTCGAATCGTCGACGACCGAGCCCTTTCCGATCGGCTCGATTCATTGGCACTGCGAAGAAATGTTGCATCTCTTTGCATTTTCTTTCGCATCTACCATGGGGAGTGCTCTGAGGAATTGTTCGGATTAATCCCAGCCGCCAAATTTCACGAACGCACATCGCGGCAGAACTCCCGATACCATCCACACCATCTGGATGATTGGCGGTCCACCACTGTGCGATTTAGAAGATGTTTTCTTCCTCGCACAACTTCCTTGTGGAATAGTTTACCACCAGGGATTTTTCCGGACCGATACGACTTAGGGACCTTCAAGAAAAGAGCCTACTCCTTTTTAAAAGGCCGGCAACGCATCTGCAATTCCCCTGGTGTTGCGGTTGTTCATGGGCGGCGGTAGTCACTTACCATCAGGTGAGCCGCATGCTCGTTTGCCCCCTCTCCTATAACAAAAAAAAAAAAAAAAAAGAAGGCGAATTTAGTGTGCTCTTTGAATACTTGTACGTATGCTTCTGTAATTGTATTTGATCATTGTGTTTGTTTTGTTGAAGGGAAAATTTAAATTGAATGATGTCCAGGTCTCAGACACATACACACCACTAAACACTACTTTCCATGCACCTTACACCCACCTACGGCCTGACCGAGCCTTGGGGCGGCCTTAGATTCGGATACAGGTACGTACTATATTTTTCTAGCCTTCTCCCTTCAGTTTAGTATGATAGGACATTCTTCCATATGGCCATTTGGACCCGACCCGCGTCTGCCCGTCGAGCAGGCTGCTATGGGCCCCAGCCAAGGCGACCTTTGCAGGGGCAGCTGCGGGCCGTAACATTTCTATGGAAAACTCAATATTTAGAAGGCCATTTGAACCAGAGAAAAGACTTGTTGTATAAACATACAATAAGCTAAGTATTTTTATTGATAATTAAGTAATCAAGTAGCATTGGGTTTTTTAATTAAATTTCACTATGTTTTGGTTAGTTCAGTATTTAAATAATTTATCCCTAAGTATACATATTGATAATCGATGCAAAAAAATTCAAATTATGTATAAATAATTACGAATGAATTAAAAGTTATAAAAATACAAAAATTATCATGTAAGTCGAAACCACCAGTTATAGTGGAAAATCCACTAAGTTGGCAACATTAGACAACACTGAGTATCAGCACGCGCCGCATTATATGACGTCATCAGCATTCGTGCTTCGATATCGTATACCTACCGCATTTTATAAAATTCGGCGCGTACGGTGCAGGTGTAATGTGCGAGGTTTCATATGATTTCATACAACGAATTCCAAAATTCAACACGTACGGCGCGTGCGGCGCGGACAAATGTGCGTTCAGCTTAAGGAGAACCCGTTAGATAGTTATCTTAGAAATCCATTTTAAATATACTTAAACGTTAATAAAAGTCATTCACGGTTAAAAGACCTTGAATGAATATAGACGAATATGTAAACGCGTCGTACTCATCCACGAACAACTCCGTGAGTTGTTCGTCCGTAATCTAAACGTGCCATTACAGTTACAGCTTGATTGAAATGTGTTAACGGAGGACTTCAACGCTATACTAGGTACAAGAGAGAACTGAAGGTAGGGAAATTCGGGACAGGGCAACGGAATCCAAAGGGTTAGCAGCTGGCCGACTTCATGAAAAAAAAGGGACTCTTTATGATGAAATGTTTCTTCCAGTAGCGACCCCACTGAAAGTGGATAATGTCGAACACCGACGGTTCGACAAAGAATGAGATTGACTTCATTATGACGATTAGACGGCAACTGTTTAGTGATGTCTCAGTGATCGCGCTCCGTCCCTCTTTTGCTGTAATCCAAAGCCCCGAAAACTTATACCTCTAGTTACAAATTCGTTTTCAGTGTCTTGAAGACCGCAGTACAGTACACGAAATAAACGACAAGCTTGTGAACTGTCCATGAGGTCAGAGTTAAGTTTTGCAAAAATCTCGTGGTTATTAAAGGAAAATGAAGCTGTAGTCTTTAGCAGATATAACAGCGTACAGGCAACTAAGCGACTGTTCTCCTAGATCTGACTAGATCTCCAAATGCATTCAATAAAGTTATAAGTGTAAGACAGACGAATTAACCGCGATGCTACCATATCGATAGTTTCCCTAAGCGAAAAAAAAAACAAGCATAAGCAAAACGCACTCGAACAATTAACATAATCTGAACTCTTTAGTTTGGTCAGCGCAACAAGTCTTTTTAGGTTTCCGTAGTAAAACAACAAAGAACCATTATAGTTTCACCAAGTCCATCCGTCTGTCCGCGGCTTAGAGTAAAGACTATTGGTACTCTAAAGAGCTGTAATTTTACGTGAACACCAGAAATAAAAAGGCTCGTAAGTACCAAAACAAAAGTTAGTGAAAGTGGGTTGCCTCAAAAAACAAAACCAAATTATACAAGTACATAACATGAATAACACTTACAGCATCTGTTAGTAGTAATGTTGGTAAAGCGTTACAGACTAATTTGCGACATTTACTAGGCAAACATTTAAATTGGAATGAATCAAACTGCATTGAAAAAATAGTACTTGTGCGGGTAGGTTCCCAACCCCCTTTTCGATTGCACAATTGTGCCTACCTTATTTTAAAGTTAGAGTCTTTCGAAAATTTGTAAAAGTAAAACAATTATAATATGATATGATCTATACTACCAAGCACCTCATTTATATAATACAATTAATAAAAAAATTAAGTTAAATAACTTAAAAAGTTACCAAGTAAAACAAACTATTTTAAATTGGCTAAAAGAATACGACTATGAAAATTGTGAAAACCTACTTTAAGTTATGTACACATATTTTTAAAACAGTCGCGCGCACATACACACACACTTTTTAAAATATTTTTTATATATTTTAGAGTCTGTATTGTACACGGAAAATCAGATCACTTAATGGGTGGGAAACTGCCTCCTAACATACAGGGTAACCTAGTTTAGGAGTCAGAGAACCAATGAATTGTATATTATATCTGTGTTCGATAAAGAATTATTATTATTATTATTATACTAATATTATAAATGCGATATTGTGTCTGTAATAGCTTTTCGGGATAAAACATATCTTTATGCTTAATCCAGTGTATAAGCAACAAATATGCCTAATTGCATTCAAACAGATTCAGTAGTTTCAATATGATGCACGAATATATATCATCATATCGATGAAAGTTTGGATGTTTGTTACTCCTTACACGCCACAACGACTGAACTGATTTCGATACTCTGAATTAACACATCCTACATTTTATTCCAGAAAATTAAAAAAATTCAGCGGGAATTAAAAACCCTTAATCCACGTTGACGAAGTCCCAGGCATGGTTTAGTTAAGGAAGTTTTAATATAGACAAATCGATAGTCCAATTTTTTGTTGAATTTATTTTATCTAGGTAACAGACTACTTAATAATATTCATCTTTAGTTGAGTGATTAAGGGTGGGTGTTCCAAGCGCATTAGGTATTTACAGGTGGTCGTCGCAAAGATCGAGTCGGGACGCGCATATGATCGTGATTTTTACGAAATAATCACAAAAATATTGTATTAAAGTTATAAACAAATATTTACAAAATGAGAAATAAACGTACAATGAAAATCTTAACTATACTCGTAGTCTATATAAGTTCCATAAAAGTATAATTATTTACAATTTATTTTATTTCCTTAATATTATTTACGCAAAAATTTGGCGAAGGTCTTACCCGGGCAACGTCTCGCGGGACGCTTGGGACTAGGCTTGGGCAAAAAATATCGAAATATCGATATTTTTATGAGAAAGTGCCATCGTCGCGATGAAATATATCGTCGATATATTTAATATATCGATATTTATTTTAGAGTATCGAATTCGTATCAATTTTGATATATTTATAACATAAACATAAACACTCACGCCTGTCACCCAGAGGGGTAGGCAGAGATTATGGACTTCCATTTGGCACGATCCTGACACACCTCTCTCGCTTCCTCCACATCCATATACTTACGCATACACGCTCGTCGGTTAAAGGTACTCTTGATTTGGCCCATTTTTAATATATCGCCAATTTGGTCGATAAACTTTCGCCTAGGGCGACCCTTCCCGACTATACCGTTCACCTCTGCAACATAAATTTGCTTTGTCACTCTTTCCTCATTCATTCTTTCTACATGGCCAAACCACCGAAGCATTCCTTTCTTCATTCATTTTTCTATTAATACAACATTTATAATGTTGTATTAATAGAAAAATATACAACCACACAAATCCAAGGACCTACAAAAATAGTCATGTGTTATTGTCGTTTTTTTTTCGTCTTCCAACCGTCAGTAATATTAAATTTTGGGCCTTATCCTTACATCATACAAATGATGACGATATATTGATATTTATCACGCGATATATATATATATCGATACTGTTTACAAATATCGATTCGATATATTTTTTTCTCTTGGCTATCCCTACTTGGGACACTGGTAAGCGACGCGCGGATCGAAAATCCCTTGAATAATCGATATTTTTTTTAAATAAACGTAATGAAAGAAAAACGATCGGGTAGAAATAAATTGTCTACAAATTGATTTTTTTTTATAGAAAAATAGGAGCGTTAGTACTTGTTTAAAATGAAATTTGGCTTGTATAAAAACTGCAAATCGAACGTAGTTACTTCTATCGAGAAAATTGTATTGTAGCGTGTTTTGACCGGGTACATCGCGTGGAAAAAGAATGCATATTTTTTCAGATTCTAAATGCAATAATTTACCCATCAAAACCAATTTTAAAGCAGACAAAATCAGGAACACCCAGCTTTAAATTAATTAATTAAATTTTTATGCTTATTCGATGAATAATAAAAAAATATATCGATATCGATGCGAAATATATATTTATTTATTTTAAAGCAAACATTCAATATATAATTTCACATTAAGAAATACTTTTAGCAAAATTTTGTCAATAATGAACACTTACACAAAAAAGTTTACTCGCTAATTGAGCACATATTATGTTTTCAAAAATATTGTTATAACCAGTGGCGTAGCTATGCAACCAAGGGCCCCGGGGCAAAAATAAAATTGGGGCCCTATTTCAACTAAACTAAATAGTTCAAAGGTACAAAACTACTTCATCGTCACCTCCTTATAGCCCACTGCATGGCATAATAAAGCAAGGCTACAATGTAGTATGTGTAACGCAGCAGATAATATTTAATCGTACTTCTATCTATCTACTAATCTATATGTGTAGGTACATAAAGGAGGATATTATCCTGAATGACTGACTCATCTATCAACGCACAGGCGAAACCGCTTTATATACAAAGCTGAAAATTGAACAGTAGCTGCATTTAAATACGTAAGCATCTACTAAGAAAGGATTTAGGAAAACTTTTAGAAAAATTTACTTCGCAAATATCCGCGTTATAAAATAAAATGATGTGTCTTACCTAGTATGAAGAGCACCTCCAAGACATTATTTTATAACGCGGATATTTGCGAAGTAAATTTTTCTAAAAGCTTTTATATATTATATAATAGATTTCCGCAAAGTAACGCCTGATTTTATTAATTATATTTAGGAAAACCTCTATTGTTAACGATGAAATTGGGTGTTTGTTTGTATGAAAATTATTATTTTACCAGGCGATGGACTTGAAACTTATTTAAATACTAAAGATACTCTGTATATTACGTGGTGGAGCCACGTTGCAGCTATTTTATGGTTGTAACACGAATGAGTCGGCTCGACCGGGGTAGGACCACGCCTTCACAGAATACTAGCGTAAAATAGCAGCTTAATGTTGCTACTTATGTTCCGTATGGTGAGTGTAGAGAACTGGAGACCCTATTTACTAAATACGAGGTATTCCATCTTAATCCTCAGGGGTGACAACGTATTTGCATTTTGATTCTTAATTGAGGATAAATTTATTTTTATTAGGTGGACTGTGTGCTCGTTTGTCCCCCTTTTTTTCTATAAAAAAATGAAACAAATGATTTCGGATTTAGCGATTATAACACGTTTTTATTAACTTGGTATATATCTATGTAACGGAATTTATGAATGTGATTTTCATACCCTTCAAAACGTCGGATTGATTTGAAACTTCGCACACTTATCAAGGACCGATGACAATGCAAGAATATAAATAGTTTATTCCATTATCCTTGCCAGGATCCTAAGGATTTGTGAATAATTCATAAAACAACTACGATTTCTGCCAGTTCAATCTACTGTAAGCCGCGTAAAAAATCTTTGTTCTAAAAAACATGCTTTGTAGTTAGCCGCACTAAAAATAGAATATTCATGATAGTTTTAAAAAAAACACGGTTTTGTAGATAACCGAACTTAGTTTAAAATAAGAAAATAGTGATTAACATAAAAAATCATTTTATTGTAAACAGGGTTGGGTGTCTACCTTTTAGTTCGGTTATCTACAAAAGCGTGTTTTGTTTAGTTTTTTGGGGACCAGAGAAAAATTAATTAACGGTTTTTATATTTGAAAGTCAGTGCATACACTCTGGCATTAAAAATAATTTACAAAGTACCTATGTTAGTTTATAGAATACATTCTAATTAACCCTAGCTACATAACGTGAGTCAAAACAACTCACGCGCGAAAGGTTTTCATCTGTCTGTTTCGAAATATTTTATCTATCGCGTCATCTGCCCAAGCTAACCCAGAACGCGGCCAGAGGACCTATATGGTACACGTGTGTTTCATTTAAGGGCCTATACTACCTCAAATGGCTTAGCATGATCCTCCGTTATGCGGAAAATACTGCAGCATTGTTTTTGAAATAAATATATGGTGAAATTGAGGATTAATGTTAAGTACAATCTTAGACGAAACAACGATTCCATAAAATTATCTCGATAGAAAAAAAATCCAGTTACCTCCAAACCGAAAAATAAACCGCTGGTATTCAAAAAATACTTCAAATTAGATCATGAAACTTTGCATACTAACTGAAATAACTATAAAGCAGTGCTTATCTTTTTTTATTTTTTTTTTATTATCATTATTTTCACCGTAAAAAGAAATTACCTAAACTATAGTCGTTTTAAAGCTTGTTCCCTGCCGCCCGACACCGCCGCTCACTCCCGCTTCGGCTTTCGAACGGGAGAGTTGTGTCGCTTGCGCGCAGAACACACATTACTTAACAGGACCACGTAAATTTAAAATATTGAAATAGATACTTAGGTTTATAGTGTTGGCGCAATGGGAAATAAGCGTAATAAAAAAAGAAGCGACTGGGTTGGCGTAAAGAAACGGACAAACATATGATAAACGTAATAAAGTATCAACCGACCTATCTACTTACAGTGTTAGTGATTACGAATATGTAGAAATTTAGGTATAAGTAAAATATAGGTATCTATGTAGTAATTGTTTTTTTATAACGTTGCCCCACTCCAGGATTTCTCCTAAATCGGGGACGGTGCGATTACAAACACAAATTTCCACAACTATCTGTAGGCCATAAAAATATTTGTTCCGTATGGGGATCGAACCCGCGACCCGAAGTTCAGAAGCCAAGCACTTAGTAATAAAAAATATAAGTGTGTTCGGTAAGTACCTACCTATGTAACTATAAAGAAATAAAACTGTAACTTGTTTATCCGTCCTTACTTTATCGTTACTCCGTGGCGCACAGGCTTAGCAATGAGTTGCTGCGCTGGAGTCCGTGGGTTCGAATCCCGCACGGAACAAGTATTTGTATGGCCTACAAATAATTGTTCCGGATCTGGATGTTTGTAAACAAGTTTAAATGTTTTATTAAAGAAAAATTGTACAAAAAGGGTGATTATAATATAAATTAATATATAAATGAAAATAACCCCTGGGAATGAGGTGATCGCCACCATGCTGGTTCTATAAAAATTCATTCAAAAATTGTAACATAATAAATTTATTGTAAATTTAAATATTTTTAAAAAAAGTCTTCTGGGTTTCTTGCTGGTTCTTCCCAGGACAGAGATTTTTTTTGTGCGAACCAGTGGTAAATTAAAAAATGACTTTCAACAAACAGACACAGACAAAAATTTTAAAAATCGTGTTTTAGTTATAAATACCGTATATACTTTCATATGCATATATTAAAAATCTGTTATTTCGACATTACAAACAGACACTTAAATTTTATTTATTTGTTTAGATATAAATGACTTAGGGTTTCTCTGCGTGATAAACAGGACGCGTGAGGAATCCGCAGTATAACCAGAGTGACCAACATAGCCTAACGGATTAGTAAGCTGAATTGGCAATGGGCCGGCAATATAGATCGAAGAACCAAAAACCGATGTGGAAAAAAGGTTCTCGAGTGGTAGCCTCGCACCGGTAGGCGTAGTGTAGCGCGTCCCCCCCCCCCCCCCGCCCCCCTAGATGTAGATGGAGTGACGACCTGGTAAGACAGGCAATAAGTAGATGAAAGCTGATGGCTCAGGACCGTGCTTTGTAGCATTCCTTGGGGGGGGAGGTCAATGTTCACGCACGCACGCACGCACGCACGCACGCACGCACGCACGCACGCACGCACACACACACACACACACACACACACACACACACACACACACACACACACACACACACACACACACACACACACCCGCGGCCCCCAGCGCAACAACTAACCGTTTTGAACGGGACTGTCCCTTTTCTCGGTCACCTGTCCCATTGTCCCCAAACAAACCTCCGGAACACAAAATTGTCCCCTAACTCGTTGGATGGAAGTATTCAAAGTCAACAATCTTCAACATAATTTTTTTTAATCGAATATATTTTATGTCTACCTGGTACCAATGCTCCGGTAGAAAGAGTATTTTTTTATTTTGAATAAATTGTGGACGTCTGAAAGAAACACTTACGGTTCCAGTTCTAAAGGCGATGTTGTTAACAAAGATAACAATAAAAAAACTTGAGCGGAATTTTATTTTTATTTAAAATCATCACCAACTTTATTAAAAAAAAATTAATCCACTGACAAATGTAATTAATAATTAATAAAAATATGTTGCATTTAATAATTACCGTCTATACCGAATATAATTTTATAGTGAACACTAATTGTATAAAGTTATAGTTTTTAGAGTATAAATAAACCCATGTCCTGTTTTGAGTTAAAAAATAAATGGTCAGTTTAGTCTTTTTAGTTAAATTTAGTTTTAAAAATTTTTAGTTAATAGTAAAAAGTAGGTATATTAGTACCTACTTAGATACTTTTTACCGAATTATAAGTATAGAACACCTTATGTACTCAATTATTTTTTGAAAAAGAAGAAAAAACAAGCAATAAATAATATACTATATTTTAGCAAATAACTATAACTTAGTAATACTAATTATAATTATAACTTAGAACATAAATGAAAAACTCATAACTGACTTTTGGGCCCGACCCAGGATTCGAACCCGGGACCTCACGATCAGCAGTCGCACTACTACAACCACTAGACCAACGAGGCAGCATTATACTTAATAAGATATTGTGGTTGGGTGATAATATTGAATTAGCCTTTTATAGTGTAAATTATAATATTTGTCGAAATTTTAATTATGGATTCGAACCTTACATGCTAATAGTGCTTCAGTTTTTTATTTGCATTTACTTCAAAGAAAATACACGCAAAAAGCTTCATCGCGCAGTAAAAAACACAACAAATATACAAAGTGACGATGAAGTTATCACGTTAAATGAAAAGACGTATTCTATACAAAGTTCTTTAAACATACACAACTAAAAAAAATATATAACAATTAACATTCTGGGCGCGGTAGCCTTTTTTTTTGTTTTAATATTAAACAACATCATGTAAATGCATCAGATATCACCTGATAAATACTAGAAGTTCAAAGACCCATGGCCCGTGAAGGCCAAGAGACCTATATTGTATTATAGTGCAACGTTGCCAATTTTAAATAATCAAATTAAGTAATAAATTAAGCAAAAAATGTACTTATATGTAACAAAATAAGGCATAATTCTTATGCGCGATGCGACAAGAATTGGGACGGGGTGTTGGGAGGGTGGGATGTGGTCGATTGGCGCGTGCGACGATAAAGTAAGACAGTAAGTCACTTAGTCCGACGCCGGCGTCCTTGGGAACGGTTCATTAATCGCTTGACCTAATTTTAGTTTTTCGCGTACACGTCCTTTTAATTTAAAGTTTTTTTTTGTGGATATTTTCATAAGTTTCTTGATTTGTTTGTGATAGGACACGTTAATACTATAATAATAATTGTGTTGAGGAGGTGGTGTGACTATTTGTGCGAAATTTGACGCTTTCTTTTACTGTCTTGTATTTTTTATTTGTGATAGGACTCGTTAATAATAGATAAGTGATATTTAATAACTTAGTGGTGTGTCAGCCCGTGCGCAATTGGACGCTTTTATTTTTTAAGAATAATGCGGGCTTTCGACAAAATAAAAAATTTTGCAGCCAATGGTGCCCTCTTTCGAAAAGTCCTAAATAATATCATGCGACGATGTCAATTATGCATTCGGGTACACGGCGGACATTTTGAAAATTTAAAAATTTGATTTGTTTCATAAACTTGAGTGATTTCAAGGTTAAAGTGATTATTTGGATAAAAAAATACCATGAAATTTGTGATTTGTTGATAACATCGGATTAGCATCGCCCTACGCGTGCCTAATTACCTATGTATGGGCAAGTCCTAGGACCTAGGTATTATAATATAATTACCTATATCGATGTCGCATGAGCAATGAACCGCTGGCCGCGACGTTGCCGCTTCTACAAGTCATTTCAGGTCAGTTAAGTAATATTATCAAGGATGATTTATTTTATGTGATTTTTTACCCTATTTATTTTGTTTGAAAGATGCATTTTTTATTAGTTTTTATTATTGTTTATTTTATTATTTTAACAGACATATATCAACTTGTATTAACTGTTGTGCTATTTAACGTGATAACCTGGGCGCCACCCAGTATGTATAACTAATACGAAAAATTATACCCAAAACAAACAAATAATACTACCTATAAATAACCTAATAAGTAATATTACTATCGACTAATATGACGTGAGTTGCGCTGGTCGACGCTCTAACGACACGGGCTTCGCGTCGAAGAGCTCAGGGCTCACTGACTTCAGCAAGCCCGTGAGCAGTGAATATGCCCAGATTTTAAAATAATTTCTTAATAAAATCAAATTTTGGTCTTTTGAAAAAAAATTTACTATAGAAATGTTTATTAATAAATTGCCTATCCATTGGTGTAAATCGCAAAATAAAATAATACTTATTTTACGAGGAGATGCATGTTATCAATAATAATTTCACATTTATGTGGTTTCGTTGTAAGGAGATTATATTAATATTTATTCGTTTAAATAAAAAATGGATATAGCTTTTATGGAATCAAGATTATGTAGAAATATAATGTGTTTTTTATTTATTGATATATGTTTTAAATAAAAAGTAGATAGCTCCTAAAAACCACACAAATAACGACTAGCGCGACATTTTGCTCAACCTGCGCCTTAAGCATTGTTTATATGTAGATTTAGTGCAATCGTGAGTCAATATGACTCCACGTTAAGTGATTTGTAACATTTTGAACCTAACCAGCCGAATGTTTTTTCGATTGTTTTAGTTTATTTTGATAATATGTATTTGTTTTTGGTTTTATAGTTGAACCAGATATGATTCGATTTTACAATCAAACAAAGGGAGCAGTTGATTCGTTCGACCAAATGTGCTCGCGGATGAAATGCAGTAGGAAGACAAATAGATAGCCTATGACGTTATTCTACGGCATGATGAATACTCAGATGAAGTAAAAAAAGTTTTTTACTTCATCTGAGGATGAATATGGCTTTTGTCAACAGCTACGTCATTTATTGCCACAACATTCTTTTCAAAAAGGAAAAATCCACCCATAAATAGACGGACGTTTATGAAACAGTTAAGCAGTGACTTAGCAAGCCATGGATGGAAAAAAGGCTTGAAATTTCTAATCTGATTCGCAAATTACTCGAAAACATACAAAGTATATTACCGAATTCTCCTGCCGCGAACTTACCACGTGATAATGAATCTGCTACAAAGAGAATACTTCGCCTTCTATCCGTGGAAACTAAGAAGAAAGACGCAGGGAGAGTGCAAAAAATGTAAAAAACCTGTCTGTGGAGAGTATAAAGTTTTGACTTGTTTAGACTGTATGTAGTTCCGATTGTGGGACTGATATGTTAATATTTTGATTTTCTTATGTTTTATTTTTATTAATGTTTATAATTTTTTTTTTCATTTGTGCTAGATACGTGATTTTTACCCAAAGGAAATGAAATACTCGTTTTAAGTTTCATTATTCCAAAGAATTCCAGTTTTTGGTTTGTTTTTAAGTAAAATATGAATAATACAACTTAATAGTTATTTTTATTTCATTTCTTAGACTGGTGTAGAAATATTATTCCATAGAATAAATTACAATATTAAATAACAATAGCGCAATCGGGTCAAAAACAGTTGTGAGTCATATAGACCTCACGTTATGCTGTCAGGGGTATCAAAGAACGTTATGTATCTAGGGTTAAGTTTGAATAGTAGAAAAAGTTCAATATTTTGTAATAAAATCGTTAAAAATCGATATTCGGGCGCTTACTTCGGCTGAAAATAATGTAAGAATCGTAGTTCTTCAAAAAGTCTAGACCAAAAGTCCGCGCTAGCATTATAATGTCTATCGCCTAATGTCCTCGCCTTTGACTCACAGTAACCAGTTTTATTTATATTAAAAATATTTACTTATTTGCGAAAATGTTTTCTCTAAATCAGTATTAATGTTTATCTTAATAAAATTCATCTAATCAAAATGATCCCTTTGAAATTATATCATTCAAATGAATACTTTAGAAGATATCACAGATTTAAAATTACGTGTTAACTATTATTTATTCTGTGGTGCAACCAAAAAAAGACGGTCTAGCCGGCACGCCGCGCCGGCACGACTCCGCCGCGGCCTCCTTCGTTGTCAGCACATGAAAACTGGGATTTTGTAGTTGTTGCTCAAAGGGCACATGCAATAAGACGATGGAAGAATTAATCTTGACATCGAAAATCCTTTTGTTTTAAAAGATGACAAAGACAGTTTATCCCAATATAACCATTATAATTTTCAGTGACGACTGACGGTCAGCAAATCACAAGGTCAAACATTCAACGTTTCGAGCTTAGACCAGAGCAATGTGTGTTTTTCTCATGAACAGCTATCAGACAAAATTTGTTCGTATTATGTAATGTTACTGTGACCCATAGTCATCCACATCTATCCTTAATAAAGAATCATAATGCAGATGCGTTGTCACCCGTGAGGAGTAAGATGGAATGCCTCTTTTGCAGTAAAAACGGTCTCCGGTTCTCTACACTCACCATACGAAACACAGTGTTAAGCTGCTATTTTACGCTGGTATTCTGTGAGAGTGTGGTCCTTCCCCGGTCGAGCCGACCCATTCGTGCTACAACTATACTACAATACAAGTAACAAACTGCAGATGTGTACAGTGTGAAGAACTTAACACAATGTGAAGAAGCTCGCACGTCTCCAACTAGCTTTGGTCAGCCGCTTGTCCTCGCTGCTCCTGCACAACGCGCGACCACATACTGCACAACAGACGGTCTCGAAGTTACAAGAGCTTGGAAGCTGTCCACCTTGCGCCTACAGACTTCTACTTTTTCCACAATTTGGATAACTTTTTGACAGGAAAAAAATTCATACATAGAGGCAGTACAAAATGCCTTTGAAGAATTTGTCTCCCGTCGAGGTGATTTCTTCAAGAAGGGCATCAATAAACTGCCACTGCATTAGCAATGATGCGTCGATTGCATGAGTGATTACTTTAATAGAAATAAAAAAAAAATATAGAAACAGTTACGTTAACTTATTTCATAAAAAACGGCAATTTTATAGGTAAAGACCTAATACATTTAATTATTCTCATTAAATATAGATTATTTAGTTTAAACTGCACTAAACATTGCCGTAAATAGCTTCTTCGGCCTTGGCAGGATGCTGCACCTGAATCAAGTAGGAATTTAAGAAAAAACAAGTTCAATGGAAGGAACCTTTATTTACTGAAAAACAACTAACAACACTAAGATTCCCGTCAATAGCTTTTTCAATAAACGCCAATATTTTTTTATTTATTTATGTTTTAATATATATTATCTAAGTTCCGCTTTTACAACACTATTCAGATTGCAATAAATCTTTGTGTTACAAATTCATACAGAGCGACACAATAGTAGCTTACATTACATAATTTACCTTACTGTAAGTTATAGGTATAATGTAAAATTTATTTTCTAATGGAATACATAAATCGAAGCTATAGCTCGAGTGATGGTCGCATGAGAAAATTATACAAATGATAACGATTATAGGTGTAGGTACTCATCAAATGACCAGCGATATATATATATGTACTACGCACTAGATTTCACATTCAGAACATTCACTATGTTCAACTGAACCTGGGCGTAAATAACAATTCAGTAGCCAAATGAGTAAAATTTTTTGTTGTTCAAGTGAATAAATAGGTAATAATATCGTAATATTATAATAGAAAAAATATTCCATCTACCGCACATGCGCGAAGACAGAGTAGCGCACATTTTTTGTTTGGAATAGCTTCTCCAGTACGTAGTACAATATAACTCAATGCAAATGACATTTCAATTCATGATATAAGTACAAATTCTGTGCAAGAACCAAAGCAAATATTTGAATTAGTTTATACATAAAAAGTCTTTGCTTGCTCTCTTGGTCATATATGTACTCGTACATATATGGAACGCCTATCTTACATTTGTAAGAAACCACGTTACGTGTTAGTACATCCGTAATAGTGTTCACACGTGGAGTAAATGGTTAGTGTTTCGTTAATTAATCAATATTTTTTAGCTGCATCATAATCAGATTAATGTGACTGGAATATGATTATAATATCCTAAACATTCAGGTTTCTGAGCTCCAAGTCTCAGTCTCTCGAGTCAAATAATTAATTTACTAACTAATGTAGCCCGGTGGCCAAGTGTAAATAATGACACTATTTCAAAATATCACTAGACCTGTCATTCAATCATTCATTATCATGTGTTGCTGATCTTTCGTTTCGTAGTTTTTAATAATGTAAAAATTTCAAAAGTTTTGATAAGTGACACATACATGTAACTTTATATTTTTTTCGTTACAAGTTTTAAGTTGAAATAAGAAAAATCCCTCCACAAAGGAAGAAAACCGCATCTATCCTTTGCAATATTGTACGTATGTGTAGCGTTGCAGGGTTTGATAAGAGATAAGTAGTAGTAGATTGAAGTAGTTTAAGGAACTATTTTCTCTTCTGGAAAGATATCAGTCCAGTCCGAGGTGTCAAAGATTCAGGCAGTTCCACATGTCCTGTACGAGACCAAGCGAGCGAACGAATTTTATATCGATCCGGCTTCTCTAAAGCCCGCTTTTCACTATGGGATATAATATAATATATATTACATCTCGAGATATAAATTAATATCGCTCACCATACATTTCATATGGAACCGTTTACACTGCTATAATATATATTACATCTCAAGCTATAAATATTTTTTCGATCGACCGAGCGATATTTTCATATTATATCTCGCCCCCTGTACCCCGCACACCATTCCGCGCCCCCGCAGAACGGTGTACGGGGTAAAGGGGGGTAATCCAATAACCAATGACGAACGCACACTGGTTAAAAGATATATCTCACAGTGTGAAAGCCAATCGCGTGATATAATATATTATATCCCATAGTGAAAAGCCAGCCTAAAAACAACAGAGCTAGTACGAAATATCGCACGAGTGAATGAAAGTTTTGTAAATATTATAGTCATACTTATAACCAACAAATTTAAAAACTTGTTCAAAAAGTTGTTTTCATTTATTATTAAATATCTCTTTAATATTGTGTTTTACACACTGCATTTAAAGCACCTACTTATTCTAGATCTTGGTTGACAGTCCTAAGCCTGAAGTTTACCTTCATACTTGAAACTGATAGTTTTTTCTAACTAAGAAACTATTATGCTATTCCTGCACACACTCTCCGAAATTTACTCTGTAGAACACCGAAAGTTTGGCTACTTTAGGCTGTAATCTAAACTAGTATGATTGGCTTTAACCAGATTTAGGTTACCAATAGGCATCTTAGCGCGCCTGTGCAAAAGCTGCTAGATAGTTTTTTGCAGCAACAGCTCATGCACTAACGGACTTGCGCGTTTTATATATAGCAAGTAATTGTCCTGGCGTAAAGACCCCCCGCACCTTGGCCTGAACATTTTTGATAGGATCTGCACGACTGCCTTTTTTTGGGCACAGGCTGCACATTGGAAAGCTTTCATGATTTGGGTACCTACTATGAGATGTCCTATATGAGATGAGAACTATAGCTGGTATACCATCTGGTCCACTCGTTTTGTTTACGCCTAGAAGTCTCGCAAAGTTTTAAGAACTATTTGGTAGTGATGCAGGACTCCGAAAAGAGGTGTACCGCATAGTGTAAGCTGAGGATTGAGGTGACATAAGTGAGGTGGTCGAGACGTGAATTTCATTAGTGAACTAGTCCGTTTCTTCTTTAACCGTATGCGCCAATGTGTCATCCGGTTTAACCGGTAGAAATGCGACCGACCATAAAGCTCTACTGCTTTATGTTTTGTGTTCTCGAGTCATAACTCAAGATAGGTACCTACGCCGCATGGATAGGACGCAAAAAACGTAGCACATCTCATCCTAATTCGCTAACTTATACCGCTATTTACTTCCAACACCTCGGGAATCATAACCGGGTGGGGAATATGAAGATACAGATAATTTCATGAGGCATTGATCAAATTCACCCAAAAAGGAGGTAAACTGTAAATCGAACCCGTCTGGTTCAGTGGTTAGCAGAAGGTCCCAGGCAATAGGCTGTGTCTATTTAGGCCTCGTTATTTCAGGCCTTTAAGTCGTCCAAAAAAAACCAGCTATGATTTAGAAACACATCAGCAGCCTCACGTAGATATTTAAATAACCGAATTGCCTCCTGGTCACTGCATAGAGGATTTTATCAATACACTTTTTTATACCTTGTTTGCTTTACACACGTTAAACTGAAATATACGATCTTGTAATGACATTCGATGCGGAGAGTATACTAAACAAAACAAAAATTAAAAGAAAATCGCGTATATAAATGGGCTGCAGTCATATTTTTCAAGCGAGTATGAATTTTAAGACGTGGCAGCTTACAATTACAATTTTAATGCCGACTTACCTCTTGCGTGACGAATATTAAAAACATCGTGAGGAAACTGGCATGTCCAAGGAATAAAATATGAGGACATATCCGACTACATGTTAAGAATCAGCGCGGACTAATCAGTTCATCCACCACTTTTTCTGCCACCAGGGCGGATTAGGATTGAGGTGAAATTTTTGAAAACGTGTAAAAAATGAAAGAAAACATTGTTTTGTGTATATACAAGAATAGAAATAGAAAACTTGTATTTAAAACAAATTTTCAATGAATATTCCACTATGTGACACCATCTGCGAAACAGTTCAACAAGCTTACCTTAGTCCCAACTAGCGACATCTGCTTAGCGTAATATTATTAGCCCCCATTGCACCATACCCCTCTCAGAACTCAGAGACCATAAGTAGGATGTACCTATATAGGTTGTAGTTAAAGTAAGTTTCTTTTATAAATAAGCACACAGTTTACCTGATGGTAAGTGGATGCTGTGGCCCATAGACATCTTCAATTAAGAATCAAAATGCAGATGTGCTGTCACCCCTGAAAACTACGAATGCGGGTCAAAAAGTTCGCGGAATGGAGGAGTTAGAAAGAGGGGCGATTTTTTTTAACTGTTACTACTTAGTGACTAATACAACTATAAATACCTACTAATAGTCTGAGAGCTGGCGACGAATTTTGAAAAGGTCCTTTTGGCAATTTGAAATTGTGAAAAAATATCAATTGACGCATTCAGTCTTACGAGTCTAGCAGAGCGTTTGCAGTTATTTCGTTACGGCGCAGCATATACATTTGCAAAAAAAAATATAAAAATAATGTCTTTTGGCAACTTGATTTCTTCTTTATCTTTTAATCTAATTTCTATATAATTCAAAAAAAAGTCACTAAGCAAGGGAAAACGCCACATATCATTATGTAAGAGATGTCATCTAAGTATTAAAGAGGACTCTTGCATTAAAAAACGATGATTTATAAGAGGCCTAGCCTTTTCAAGCAAGGCAGACTCAATTAAAGACGATCAGCGCTCATACCGATCGATTGAGGCAACTCGTAAGTTGGAATGTCTCGTGTTCAGCAAAAAGTGTCTCCAGTTCTCTAATAATGTCCTCCAGCAGACCGAACTTCGATTACTGCGGCCAGGCACAACGGAGGCTAGCCATCGACGCAGGATTATAGTGACCAAGTGTATGCGCAGGCACAAATGCACGCTCTATTCCATTACTCTCAAGTCCGATGGGAGTGGGACGGTAAACCACCACGACCGGAGGGAGATCAGGTGCAGGACCAACGGCTTTACGTGCTTTCCGAGGAACCGGTGTAAGACACCGCCAACTTCCTGACTCCGGGCAGCTACTGAGAATTTCTTGACGGAAAAACCCAATAACTGATTTTTGCACGACCCGGGATTAGAACCCGGGACCTCATGATCAGCCGTCGCACTACTACAACCATTACACCAACGAATTTGTCAGTTCTCTACACTTATACACACAATACGAAAGACAGCAGCATTATCTAGTATAACTGTATAATGCAAAAACCTTAACAAATCCGCAAACGTGTGTACCTCTCAGATATGAAAGAAAAGCGATAGATACACATTTGTGACTTTGTTTAAGAGCAGGTTTGTGTAAGACTAAGAACAGGTACCGCTACGTACTTCTAACGCGTGTTTGCAGATATTAAACAATATGTCCTCAAATTTATTAGACATGCACTTTTTCTCACGTTTTATATTATACACATCACGTGGTAAATCAGGCTTTAAAATTGCCATTAATAAAAATGAAATGACTAGATTTGTAGACGCTATCAAGTCATCATTAAACATAGAAATTTCTACTTTGACGTTCTATAGTATTATCTATTTCTTATGAAAGGAATATATATAAAATTTAGGAAAAAAATAACAGGGACTTTTTCCCTAAATGATATATTTGTTTATTTATCCTTATCATACTTGTCAATTGGTTAAATGCCATTATTGGTTGACATGTATATATATATATATATATTTCATAAGTATTAACTAAATTTCACAGTCTTCATTACAAAATAATCATTTTAAATAGTGGAAGAGGATCCCAATACATATAGGTATAGTAACTATAGGAAGCAACTGAGGGTAACTTTAAAAGTAACCTAAATAATTTATTTTTGGCGTCTTCTAAAATACATTATACAAGTCAAAAGTAAGCTAATAATATCACAACATATATATGTAAATTAAGTAGCTTCATCTTTAGGATACCTGAAAAAAAAAAAGAAATCATGTCGTTACACATAATGGTACACATTCACACGATAAAACAGCAATAGAAACGACAAGGATTTTTAACAATTTGTTGAATTTTAAATAATAAAAAATACTAGCTTTACTAAAATTGATTGCAAGGAGGAATATCGACCATTACCGCTATATCGAAATGTGAACCTCGCCTGTACACGATGCACCCCGTTAAATTACGAATATGGCTATGGTGAACCTCAAGATATTTAATTTGAAAGTTTTTTTTCGTCGATTTTAAATCATCAAAAGAGTATGATAGTCCTTGTTGTTTTTAGTAGTATAGAATCTTTAAAAATCTTTTTTGTAGGACTAATAACTTTTGATATTATTGTTACTATACCTTTTAATTCTAATTGGCTTTCTTTGGCGTCTCCGGAGCAGAGTCCTTAGTAGGCTAAAAAAAAATTGTTAACATTTTACACATTCGCAAAAATTTAAGTACGATGGTGTTAAAAAAGATGGTGTTGAAACGAACCTCAAAATATCGATGATATAATACTACACCATATACACAACCTATTGAGACTAGAATTTGAATGACTAGCCATACAATGACGTTACACATTTGAGCTTGTCCGAAGAGATCTTTGCCATTTTTAATGCATAACATGGACTCTGTTACCATTATCGCGCCATAAACCCAGCATTGGGTACCGACCCTCTTGCACCTGGGATCTGTTACATATGTATAATACTGCCTAAAAAATAACACATTACTTAAAATATTTTAATACCACATGTCATATAAAAATTTCTTGAGTACATAACTATTGGCGCAAATAAATTCTAGTTTAAAAGCGGCAAATAATGTATGAATAGATAAATATATCACATATAATGTCTTTTTTTATAGAATAAGGTTGACAAACGAGCACAATGTCCTCAAGGTAAGTGAATACTGCGGCCCATATACATTCACATTTATCCTTACAGAGGATTATCAAGAATCATAATGCAGGTTATGTATAATGATGATGACTAATGACTAAGACCTAATGACTAAGATGAAATGCCTCGTACTTATTGTTATCATGTTTTAACATTTTTTTTATGGAATAGATTGACAAACGAGCACACAGTCCACCTACATTTATCCTCAATTAAGTATCAAAAATGCAGATGCCTTGTCACACCTGAGGACTGAGATGGAATGCCTCATTTCCAGTAAAAAAAGGTCTCCGATTCTCTACACTCACCATATGAAACACAGCACGTAAAGACGAAAACAAGTTAAGAAAGGAACAAAAGGCACAATTAGAACATCAAGATTTAATGACTTTCTTTTCTGCTTCAGATGACTTCAATGTTATATTAAACATTTTGACGCTATATATATACTATATCTATACTATAACTTAGACGTAACATAAGGCTTTTTATAATAAAAAGAGCCTTTGAATTTACACAGGTCTAATCTATTCTATATTTTTAGTATGCATGCGAGAAAATAACATAAATTCAACAAAATTCTATCATAAGATAGTACCTTGTTATTGTGAAATACGTAGTTAGGGCAGTGTTGTAATGAAAAATATAGGTGAATAAAATGATTACACTGACACTTTAAATTAACTTAAAAATAAATGTTTTGTAAAAAAGAAGTTGTTATTAAATGTTTTACACAATTAAGTGGGCTATATAGTTTTAAATAGAGCTTCAAAGTACTTAAGATCAATCTTGAGAAGCCATTACATCATGACTTGAATTTGAAAGGTTGGGTTCAGTCAAATCATGTAGAATTAAGCCAATTATTTTATTTTCTGGTGCTACTTTCAAGGCGTTTGATAAGAGCCTATTATTCAGTCGTATTTGGCTTGCCTTATAAAATACTGGTATGTAGCACAGTAAATTTCAGAGAGCAGTTTGTAGATTTGCATAATCAAGTTTTTTGGAACGACTTGCGTAGCCAAGGACAAAGAGTTTGGTAGTAACTATACCAAAAGGATTTAAGCGTTGAAATTATTAAACCGGGGAGTAGAATTTTGCAGTGTTAATACCATGTCTATGTGGGATTGGACACTGTAAAATACCTAAAATCCTGAATGGTCCAGGAGTAGAATCATCATTATCATTATTATTACAGCCCTTCAAAGTCCACTGCTTAACGTAGGCCTCCCCCAAGGAATGCCACAAAGCACGGTCCTGAGCCACCTGCACCCATCGACTTCCTGCATATCTTACCAGGTCGTCACTCCATCTAGTGGGGGGACGCCCAACACTGCGCTGGCCGGCACGAGGCTGCCACTCGAGAACATCGGTTTTCGGTTCTTCGAGCTATATGGCCAGCCCATTGCCACTTCAGCTTACTAATCCGTTGGGCTATGTCGGTCACTCTGGTTCTACTGCGGATATCCTCATTTCTGAGTTTATCACGCAGAGAAACTCCGAGCATAGCGCTCTCCATAGCTCGCTGAGCGACCTTGAGCTTCCTCATCCGGCTAGCAGTGAAGGACCACGTCTCAGTTCCGTATGTCATCACTGGCAACACGCACTGGTTGTACAGTCTCGTTTTCAAGTTTTGAGGTATACCTGACGAGAAGATGTGCCGTAATTTCCTGAACGCTGCCCAACCGAATTGATCCGTCGACTGACCTCTCGGTCGAAGTTGGACTTACCTAGTCGGACTACTTGTCCCAGGTAAACATACTCGTCAACACTTTTGAGTGTAGTGGTCCCAACAACTACCGGCATAGCATGGACGTTACACATAGCCTTTGTTTTGTCCGTGTTCATCTTAAGATCTATCCGTTGAGAGACGCTATTGAGGTCATTGAGCATAGTGCTTAGGTCTGCACCATATTAACTATAACGTCGGCAAATCCAAGGTGAGTGATGTACTCGCCATTGATGTTAATACCATATCCTTTCCAGTCTAGTAACTTGAAAACGTCTTACAATGCAGCGGCGAAGAGTTTCGGGGATATACGTCATCCTGTCTTACAACTCTCTGCAGTTGGCTAAGTATCGTAATCTTGTCGTGTACTCGGATAGCCATCGTAGGGCCGACTCCGTCAACTTGGCACCGCTGAAGAGACTAGCACAACCTAAATTTCGACGGAATATAGTAATCATAATCCACATAAGCAAGTAAGTGGCAGAATGTACTTTTCGGTCTTCTGTACAATTTTCCGAAGGGTATGTATGTGGTCTTTGGTACTAAAGCCTTTTCGGAAGCCGCCTTGTTCGTGATGCTGGAAGTCGTTGAGGTATGCAAGCGAGACGATTCCGGAATAGTGTCGGATAAAACTTGCTCTTGGATCGTTACTTGAAGATAGCTCCAACGATGACGTGTACAGCTGCCTGTAGAGCCACTCAATCTCACCCAAAATCTCCTGTGTCTAGGAAACGATGCTACCACATTCGGTCTTCAGATTCGACAGTTGGCTCTTTCTGGCAGACAGATCTCTGACAAAGACTTGCCTTGTCATGATAAAGCTTTGGTTCCACTCGATAACTTTTTCAATCCGAGCTGTATTCTGGGTCTGTAGTTTTTGGAGTAATTTTTGAACCTTTCATATTTACAGGTAATACTTTTGTCATCTTTAGTTCTTTAGAGAAAATACCCTTTTCGTAACATTTACTGTAAAAATCGCTAATGGTGTTCTTAAAGAGTCGGTATTTTTCTTAATGACTATATTCAGCAGTGGACTTTTACAGGCTGTAATGGATAGATGAAAATAAAAGAAACTATAAATTGTCTTTTGTGTTGTACTTGAGTGTAACTGCGAAACCTCTCACAGCTAACTTCTCTTAAGGTGTATATATTAAGTTTGGCGCAAAATACATTAATGTCACTTTTAAAACATACTATAAATATATGAATTTTTAATGAAGACCAATAGTATAACTTTAAACAGCTACATTATTAAACGCTAATTGATTATTCATTTGTTAGTAAAATTAATGTTCATATCTAATATAATATATAATGAAATTAAGTTAATATAAATCCATTATCGTTAATAAAACCTTACCTGACGGATGGAGCAACAATAACTCCTATGAGACACAAACGTGCGATTACAAGAGGATGTGACGGCGGCATTTCGAAAATGTGTTTCAGGAAAAATGTATTTAGTTCAGAAATTTGCCAAAATACAACTAGTTGGCTTAGAGCAAAGAATCTCATGTATGTGCAATTAGGGTCCAACCATCTAACTGGGGTCCAATGAACAGGAGTAAATTGAAGTATTGCTCTTTTAATCTTTCCAGTAGTTGATGAAATATCCCTGAAAATTATGTTTTAATATAAAAAGAGCCATAAAATAAATATTTGCTTTAAAAGGTAAACTAGTTTACACATTAGTCCATAAATTATTATCTTTAGTTGTTATTTGTGTATTTCTTGTAGGAGCCATAATATGTTCAACAACGCATTTATAATGGGCAATAATGATGGTGGTGGTGGTGGTGGTAGTGGTGATGATATAATAGCTTTTGAGTCTGTTAGTGATCGCGTAACTTTTAAAAACCTTGACTGATTGGGGTCATATTCACACAAGAGGTATATTTGTTCTGTCAGGTCGGATTAAAAATTAGCATAAACATTTATTTCCTTTGTGCGTTACCTACATTAAATTTTAAAAAGAAATACCTTACCTATACATAAGATTGTGATTTGATCAAGCTCTGACTTACAATCAGTTAAAAAACCTTACAAACGAATATAATAATATCAGTCTTAATTAATCTTATTCTTATCTGCATAAAGACTAGTATTATTAGTCACTAGAGAGTAATCAATTCTTGCTGTACTTTTCTATAAGTACACAGTAATCATTACTGGGATGCTCAGGGCCTCCCCTGAGGTTGCCCTCTACTCCTTATCCCTTATTTTCCTTGTGCTTTCATACAGCAGGATGCTAAATAATGCTCACCAATGTGCAATAAATTGTAAATAAATAAAACAGTTGATGGTGCAGGCTATCCCTGAAACTTCCCACCTATTATCGAGCGCAACGCATTTTTTGAAAATCTTTGAAACCGCTCGACCGATTGACTTGATAATCTAATCAGCTCGAAGTATCAATTCACATTTTCGTCGGCCATCTCGATAGGTTGATTCGTTCTAAAGATATTATCGTACGACATAATTTTATTTACACACACACACACACACGCACGCACGCACGCAAGCACGCAAGCACGCACGCACGCACGCCCTCAAAAACTCGCATTCTCAAAATCTGACCGAAATCTATTTTCCTACATTTGAAAATTATTAATTTTTAAAATGGAAAATTAAAAAAACGTTTATAATATCATAACTTTTAACACTTTTTTTATAGAATCACAAAACAAATTACCTTATACTGACCCATGTGTATTCCCTCATTTCCAAGACTTTGCAAATTTTCAGCCCACACCATATACCCAAACCATTACAAACTAATACATCTAATATAAGTGAATCCCACCAACACTCTAAAAAGTTGGGTAACAAATGAGCAAAAGCTATTTCAGTGATTTCCCACATTATAGAAATAGCCCATAATAAGCCTGTATGTCTGAAAAGTATTGCTTTAAATGTCCAGCCTAAAAAATGACCCCAGGCAAAAACATCCACATGAGACCAAACTTTTGCAAAGGAAATATCAGAGCAATTAACTGCATATTCCTGGAACAAACAAATATTTGTTTAATTTTTATAAAAAGTAAAAATAAAACAAATACACAAGTAATTCATAATCTATTGCTTAATTCATCTTTAATTATTACTCCTACCTTATCCATGTCAATGTGGAAGTTACGAAGATTTGGATCAATCCAATACATTACTTCATAAACAGTGGAATGACTTTGAAAAAGCAGAAATAATAATGCAAGTAGATAAAGCACAGATGCTCCAAATACAATTCTCCAAACTGCAGGATGCGGTCTTGTAAAGGGTCCATTAGGAAAAGTAAGTACTGACACAATAAGGAAAAAAAATACTACACAGCAAATCCCAGCCCAGATATTGTCTTGAATACTTGATTCATCTCTAGAACAGAAAATATGAGACAAATGGTAATATCATTTAATAACTGTAATTCATATCTGAAAATTTAAATACATTAATATGTATTACAATAAATTCATAAAAATCTTTTACTTTAAAGAAAATCAAAATCATCTAGAAAGGTCCATGCACAATAATATACAAAAATTATTATAGTCTTTAAGAATAAATGGATTATTTTAAAAATATATACTAATATAATTTACAGGTCTGGTTGAAATTTACATGTATGTAGGACTACTGAGAAAGTAGAGCCGTGATAGCTCTCATATAAAATTCACAGTATCCAGTAACCTATGTTCAATCCTCAACTGTATCAAAGAAAATTTTAATTGCAATTTAAAGTGCTAAGGGCTTGTTTACGACATGCTCGGTGTTAAGGGAAAACATACTGAGTAGGTAACCTACACGTCTTAAGAATAAAATATTTCAAGAATATGTGAAGTTCACTTAAACATACTGAAGCAGCATAGTGAACTAATTACTCCATAACCCTCTCAGAAATGAGAAGAGACCTGGTGTACAGCAGTGGGATATACGAGGGGCAGCTAAGAAGGTTTGAGCCTAAAAGTACCTTCAAGTGTCATTATTGTCTGGGACTGAAATTAATTGGTGAATACCCTCCTTAGTATATGAGGGTATTCATTTGACACCGTAAAACATTGGAGGCAGGGGGTCACTATAAGATGAACCCAGGTCAGGATGGCCAAACACTGACGTTAACAAAGAAAATATTTAAGAAACTTATTCTAGAAGACTGGCAAATCAAATTGTGGCTGATAGCTGAAGCCATAGGCATTAGGAAAGAATCGGCCATATTTTGCACTCATTTTCACATGCAAAATGTATGCACACAATGGGTGCCAAAAATATTTACTCCGTTGGACAAAGAGCGTCGAGTCGCAACTTCACAGGAGTTTTTGGACATCTGTGGCAATAATTGTTATTTCTCGCACTGTTGATGAAACATGGATCCAGCAGTACGATTCAGAGTCAAAACAAGAGTCAATGTAGTGGATTGAAAAGGGAGAAAAGCAGCCATGGAAATTCAAAGTGGAGCGATCGGCATCCAAGCTCATGGCCACTGTTTTTTGAGATTGTGAAGGAATTTTATTAATTGACTACCTTCCTAAGAATAGTACAATGAACGGAGACTATTCCGCTGCATTGTTGACAAAAGAACGCCAAATGGTTGTCAAAAAAGAAGAGACGAACTGGCAAAAGGATTTCTGTCTTTACAGGATAATGCACCTGTGGACACTGCATGAATTGCAAGGCGTGCCATGAACAAAACTGGATTTTAAGAAATCAACCACCCACCATAGAGTCCAGAACTATCTCCCAGCGATTTTTACTTATTTTCAAATTTGAAGAAAGACCTACAAGGACAAAGAAATTAAGGCTGCGGTAGATGAGCCCTTCGAAGGAAAAGATGGCAAATATTTTTTCATTGGCTTAAAAGCCCTTAATCACATATGTAAGAAGTGCATTGAAGTAGAGGGAGATTACATAGAAAAATAAATTTTGTATACATTTCTATCAAAAATTTTAATACCCTAGGCTCAAAACTTTTCCACTGCCCCTTGTATATAGGCACTAACTTAATTTTACTGTGAAAGTATATTTCATCACTAAAACTGATTTATTAAATTGTACACATCATGTAGGTATTAAAAAACAATTAGGTACAATATCCTAAAATAATGGCAAGGATTACGAAATAATCATTTATAATTCTTTCATTTACTCAGCTAAGCAGCATTCAGGAAATACTATCTTCTTGTCACTTGTCACTACAACTCAAAACTTAAAAACAAGATAGTAAAATCAGAGCGTGTTGTATCTGAGAAGTAGTCTTTCACTGCTGGCCATTTGAAGATGCTCAAGGCCACACAGAGCTATGGAGAGGGCTATGCTAACAGTCCCTCCATGGGATAGATTTAAAAGTGAGGATATCCATAGTAAACCAGAGTATTGAACATAGCTCAAATGATTATAAGTAGCTAAAGTAGTAGTGCGCCGGCCATATAGCTCAAAGGATGGACAATCGGTGGGGAAGAAAGGTTCACTAGTGGCAGCCTCATACCCTTACATAAGCAATATGTCAATGTGTAGGGACAAATAGATGGAGTGACCGGCAACAGCAGTCAGAAACGGACGCTCTAGGCGAGTTTATCGACCAAAATGGCGATATATTGAAAATGGGCCAAATTAAGAGTACCCTTAACCAACGAGCATGCGTATATGGATGTGGAAGAGGCAAGAGAGGTGTGTCAGGATCGTGCCAAATGGAAGTCCGTAGTCTCTGCCTACGGCTCTGGGTGACAGACGTGAGTGTTTATGGTATGTTTATGCAACATACAACTTTACCTTACAAATGCCGTGTAAATAACTGTTGCAATTGATACAGCTAAAAGGGTTATGGTATGCGGCTTGTAAAAAAATTCCAAAGATATATCATCCACTGGCCGTTCGTTAATATAGCTAAAAGCATCCACGTAATCATTCGACGTCAAGCTATTACCACCATCCATTGTCATCGTTTTGGCCTTTTTCATAGTAGATAAATCTTTTCAGTCAAGCTATGAAAGAAAATATAATTGTATGCACGATACTGGTTCTAAGCTGTAGTGGTACATATTATATAAAAAGTAAACAATGAATTTGTATCTGTAATAATCTCTGCCGCACGTAATTTTAAAATGAAGTCAATCAACAGTTTTAACTATACTTTTTAATATAACCATAAAATTTATAAATTAATAAATTTAACATTTAAGACGATAAGGCCCACAGACCAAAGATTTTTTTAATAACTGGCTTTACAGCTCTGGGTTCTAGCCCTTCTGAGCCTGTAGTTAAAATGTATAATTATCCTTCATAGTACACTGCTTCACAATAATATGTTGATGCGTCACATTGTGCAGTCCTTGGGAGATTTTGATGGCAACTTGAGCCAGCAGACAGCTGACAGTTGGCGATAAGCAGACAGACACCTCATTTTGAGAATGACATCACCATCAGAGCACTTGTTTCACTGTTTCCACTAATAGTTCACATGCGCAGATATTTAATACACAAAATCATACCACTTTTACATTTCAAAATCCACTTCAAACTATTACTTAAACAATAATACAGGAGCAGCAATCCGTCGCCGGTCAAGTTCCCGCCAAAACCCACGGACCAAAGAGTAACGTAACTGCCACAGACTAACCAAAAAGTAAATTAATATATAAACTAGTAGATTTCCTGTATAGGACAGTTACTATACTCTTTGCTAGTAGATTCTACCGAAACCAAAGGCCTGCCTGGCCCAAAAAGTAGAAAGTACTCTGCTCATAAATATAGTATACCAAAGAGAATATAATAGTATACGTAAGTATCATATTAGTCTGTGGTATTAAGCTTCGGCCAAACGAGGCGACAGCAGGTTTTATAAAACATATAATAATAATAATTTTTTTTTTTAATTTATTGATCCACCAACATTTGTATCATTCCTTACATGCTATTTAAATACAATGAACCAATAAGAACTAAAATGTACAAATAATTACAGGCGGATACCACATGCTAATAACTATCTCAGCACTGTAACTTTATTTCTAGGGTAAAAAAAATAATAATGATATACAGTAATAAAAATACATAGAGCGAAAAGAAAAGAAAATGTTTTATAGAATATTACAAGAAATGGTCTCTTTATGTGCGACGGAGCTTGTTAGGAGGGTCGAAAAATATATCGATTGTTTCGCTAAATTTGTTAACAACTTTACTCATTCTCGCAATTGGGGAATTGGAGCCAAACACTGTTCTACGATGTGGTCTAGTCAACGGTGTAATCTTACGAGCAAAACGCGGATAGCGATAGGGAACGCACAAATTAAATTTACTTAAAATTTCGGGACAGTCAATAACACCATTAATAATTTTCGAAGCAAAAATTAAATCAATAATATCCCTGCGGTTTTCTAGAGAAATCATTTTGAAATAGACCAAGTTATTTTCATATGATACACGCTTCTTATAACTTCTAAACCCACGCGCGTAAGACAAATGTCTTATGAATCTTTTTTGGATCCGCTCGATTCTCAGTGAATGTGTAGCATAATGAGGTCTCCAGACTACAGCACAGTATTCTAATATACTTCTTACCAAACTGTTAAACAATAGAATTTTAATTTTAGAGCTTCGAAAAACTTTGATATTTCTTATTACAAAACCCATCATCCTAGATGCACGCTTAGTAATGTTTTCAATGTGAGGCACAAAAGTTAATTTTTTATCGATAACAACCCCTAGGTCTCTAATTTGGTCTAACTGCTGTATATTATTATCTCCAATGTGATAGCTATAATCGATGGTATTACTTTTTCTCGCATATTGCACATAAAGACATTTACTAATGTTTAAGTCCATTCGATTTACTTTGCACCATTCCACCAATTGATCCAAATCATTTTGTAGCTTCACTGAATCATTCTCTTCCGTTATCATCTTGCAAATTTTTAAGTCATCCGCATACAAGTACGCACAAGAACTTTTCATCAATTCTGGTATTTCATTAACGAACACTCCAAACAGGATCGGTCCGAGATGTGACCCTTGGGGCACACCAGAATGAATGTTTTTCAAGCCTGACTGATATCCATTCACTACTACAAAAAACGCTCGGTCATTTAAATATGATTTTAGCCAATTCAACAAACTACCAGTAATACCATAGGCAGCTAACTTTCGAATCAATATATCATGTGGGACCCAATCAAACGCTTTGCTAAAATCGGTATATATTACGTCGACTTGTTTTCCCGCATCAAGCGCTTCAATTAGTGTTTCCGTAATATGTACCAAGTTAGTACTCGTGGACCTAGCTTTAACGAAACCATGTTGGCTAGTGGTTAAGTAAAGATTGATATGTCTCTTAATAAAAGGACAAATTATTGACTCAAATAATTTAGCGAAGACTGATAGTATAGAGATCGGTCTGTAATTTTTTACATAATCCGCACTACCCGCTTTATGAACCGGAACGATTTTAGCTATTTTCCATTCTGTAGGAAACTGCCCAGTACAAAGAGAAAGATTGAAAATAATTAAAAGTGGGTTAACAAGATGTTCAGCACATCTGACTACGAACACTGGAGGTATTCCGTCAGGACCTGCCCCTTTGTTACAATTGATGGCTTTTAGTTTATTTAATAGGGTATCATGATTAATTGTCAGCTTTGCTAAGTGAAGGCTATTAATTTCTATTGATTTCAAAGACTCTGAATGGTCATAAACATAATCCTGCTCAGTACATTCAGTATTCTCAGAGTACACGGATGAAAAGTGTGAAGAGAAAAGTTCGCAAGTTTCCACTCCATCAGAAGTTACTGTCATTCCGTCAGTCATTGCGAGGGGATAGGCGCTTGAACCACCACGTTTCGCCTTAACAAAGGACCAAAATAGTTTTGGGTTTTTTGCTATGTCACTCTCTATTAGCTTTATATACCTATTGTAGCAATTTGTGGCCATATGTGTACACCTTTTACTCAGCAATTGCAGTTCAAGCTCATCTCTGGGATTTTTATATTTTTTGTGACGGCACCTAATTTTATACTTATCTTTTAGCGTTCTAATTAGATTCCGATCAAACCAAGGTGGGTAGTTGTTATTTTTTGACGATTTATTGGGGACAAATTTAATAATAACATCTCGAATTTTCTGGTAGAAAATTTGTATCATATCATTTACATCTGTCAACCCGTCAAGCAGTTTTACCCAATCACAACTCTCTAATTCTTTACAAATACTATCATAGTCAGCTCTGTAGAAATTTAATTGTACGTTTTCAATATTGTAAGGTAATCTAATGTCATTCAATAGCTTAACATTTATGTCAAGGGGAGGATGGTGCCTATCAACTTTACTGAGAGGACAAAGTGCCTGTTCCACTGTACAGTTAGGTAAATTTGAAATAACCAAATCAAGTGTTCTATTTAAATTCTTATTTTTTATACGATTGTACTGTTTCAAATCATTAACATTTAAAAAATCAACAAATGACTGACTAACAGTGGAAAGCTCACATTTTGCAGTATCCTCATCTAACAAGCTCCAATTTATGGAAAATAGATTAAAATCACCTACTATACAATGCAGGCACTGTTCTTCCAGGACGCTAGTACAAGTATCATAAAATTTATCATAAGTTACACTTTTTACAGGAGATGGTAAATAAATGGCACAGAAGGCAATTTGATCAATTGACTGTGATGCTGGTGCATCGACTAAAACCCAAAGATCTTCCAGATCCGACTCCCAAGCGTTCATACTAATAATAGTATTCTAATTTCATAATAATAATAGTAATAATAATAATAATAATAACAACAAGACAAACAACTATCGGTGATACATCCTAAGGGATGGCACCGTCGACATTTGTCGAGCTTGTCGCCATCCTGGTGAATCACTTAGGCATGTCATCTCCGGTTGTTCGGCGCTTTCTAACTCTGAGTACTTGCATAGGCACAACCTAGTAGCCAGGATTCTACACCAGGAGCTCGGTCTGAATTACGGTCTCGTGTATCGTAAACTGCCTTATTATAAGTACATGCCGGAAGCCGTGCTCGAAAATGATCGCGCCAGGCTCTACTGGGATCGGGCCATCATCACAGACAGGACCATTCTTGCGAATAAGCCTGATATTGTGCTGATGGACCGGGCACAGTCAAGGATATTTTTGGTCGACATTACCATTCCGTATGACGAGAACCTCGTGAAAGCCGAAACAGATAAGCGAACAAAATATCTGGACCTGGCTCACGAGGTGACCGACATGTGGGGTGGACTGCCGGCCGAAATTATACCTGTAGTCGTTTCTGCGAACAGGTTAATCCCAGTCAGCCTCTCGGGTCATCTGAGGCGACTAGGACTCCGTGACGGACCGCTCCAAGCTCAAATGCAGAAGGCGGTGCTCCTCGATACCGCCTGCATCGTCCGCCGGTTTCTTTCCCTTTCCCCCTAACCCTCGGCCGTTTGGTCTCCCCTGCCGAGGGCTTCCATCTGGTTGGGTTTTTATTTATTTATGTATTTTTTATGCATTTATTTTATTTTGTTGATATTTATGTATGTTTATCATTTTCATTTACAATTATATATTTATACAGCCCAACCAGATGAGTAAACTATATAGATGCCCCAAATAATAATAATTTATTTTATTTTCTCACCACAATTCAGAATTATTGTACATAATATTATAGTATAACCTCAATAATATACTGTGGGAGACTGGTGCCTAAGGTAGGCTTTACGACTGTATTTCAGGACGCCAGGTCTCCGCCCTATGGTTGTAATTACAATACTTGTATTATGCACTCGTACATGTACCATATTTATAATTTACATAATATCTCCTTTCATTTACTTAGGATTCTAGATATATTAAAAAGTGGTGCTAGTATTAAAGTGGAAACAGAATATTTCACATTTTCAACTCTATAGCTACGGATTTAAGAAGGCCTTAAATGCAAACAATGTTGAAAATTTTGTATCTGAATGTGACAAAGTGTGTGAATATATTAAAAAATTAAAATACAACAACCAAGTTTTGATGAAAACTTGGTTTTATTGTTTTTTTGGCGAACACAATAGCTTTAAAGTGGCTATTAACTATTAATTATAAAGCATCTTGAATTTACATTTCGAAAGCACTATCGGCTTCAACACCCTCGAAAACCATGAAAATGACACCCATGATGAAAAAATTTATACCTTTTGCAGCCGCCACCTTGGATTTACATTTCGACAGCACTATCGGCCTCAGCACCCTCGAAAACCATGAAAATGACACCCATGATGAAAAAATTGATACCTATTACAGCCGCCATCTTGGATTTACATTTCGAGAACCCTATCGGCTTCAACACCCTCGAAAACCATGAAAATGACACCCATGACGAAAAAATTTATACTACTTACTTTTAGTACGTACTACTATTATTTATTCTGTGCTTTTAAAAATTGTAATAAAAAAATCTCTCATTATTATTATAATCAAGTATTTAAGAAATTTGGTTATTCGAATATTCTGTATTTGTACAGCGATCTTTTTGAGCTGCTGCAAACAACCGTAACAATGTCCACTCACGGCGGCGACCAAGGTACTCTGTGGCGGCGACTGACGCCGAACTAACTGAACTGAGTGACGCAGTCTCTATTTAGTAATAATTTACATACAAGGCTGCCGAATACAACGAAAATTTCGCCATTTCGCAGCCGAAAAAAATGTATTATAACTAAACTAAACAAAATTAAACTGCCATTTACATTCAATGGCTTCCGACATGATAGATGAAGAGTTTTTAAAATATATTGAGTTAAACAATCGATATTTTCAAAAGTTATCGTGTTTACAACAGCTTTACCCCGGACCAGATGGAATAAACCGTGTGGCAGACGTTCTGACGTCCACCGAAGTCCTCAAACGTGGTATTAAATACCTGTGTCCTCTACTGGATCCCCAATACGAAGACTGAAAGCTGAAGCTTTCAGGGGGGCGGAGTATGTTCGTGGAGTTTTTATATGTTTTGTTTTTATTTTAGTTTTTTAAATAATTGTAAAGAATAAAATAGATAGATGTCAGGAATATTGAAAAACAAGAGAATGTTTTCTGTGAATGTAGAAACATGTCGTTTTCTATTTTGTATTACTTCATTTAATTTGATCATCCAAGTACGATATTATAATTTATATTATGAAGACGAAGATTTTTATTTAAAAACTGCATCCTAACTACCACGCGTTCTGCGCGTGAACAGCAACTTTGTATGAAAGCTTGGAAATCTGCACATAATCATGATTTTGTCAATGTTTGTGTTGGGCTTGTAAAAATAAAGCGAGATAAAAAATCTGAGCTTCTTTCCTTCTTGTTGTTTTAGATTGCCATTTTAAAATTTATAAACAAAAATTCATATTATATCGGAAGAAACTAAAAATGTTAATTCCGTGTTAAGCTTTTTTTGGTTTGCTCTTTAAAGTATAATTACATGCATATTACTCTGAGATTTTCGCAATTAATTTACCTATTAATTGATTAAAATTTAATTATTAAATATTAGCAAAATTTTATCAAAAGAAGCCATGAATAAAAAGAAGAAAAAAATAACATTTGCTTATCAGCATCTTTCATATTGAAAATATTTCCTGAAATTTATTCAAATTTATTTCATAGGTTTAGATTTTAAAATTTATTATTGATTGTTGCTTAAATTTAGTTATTGTGTGCTCAGAATACTTCATTTTCGTTTGTAGGCGAATACAAAGTCATAATATCGTCGTTAATACAGTAAAGATTTTTGTGTGATGTTAATTCTGTATAAGAAATTAACTATAAATGAATTCATTATTTCAAATTTTACTTTCTGTAGGTTTCCTATAACAGGAAAAGTATAGAATTATTACGCATAGAATACTAGTACGCGCACCGAAAGTGAAACAAGTAAAACTAACTCGAAACCGCGTTAGTTGACTCAGCGACGCGTCAATGCGCAACGTAACGTCTAACGGAGAAGAGCTCGCGTAGAATTGTAAAAATTACCGTTTATGTTGTAAAATATTATCACAACAGTGATGATAAATATAAAAGAAGTGATGGTATTACATTTCACATATAAGTTTATACATTTAATTCATTATAAGTACGTAAAACTAAAAAAGTACTTACCTAAGCTCTCATAATACAAATGTTGCTAGTTGTGGGGAAAAAATCACAATTTTCTTTTAAAAATATTTATTTTCTATTTGTGTTTAAAACGTTTAATCGCAACGCTCTGTGTAAAACTCAAATGTTTATATATAGATACCTACTTCTCTAAGTATTAACATTATATTAACAATGGGTGCCTATTTAAAACTAATACGGAGTGATCAGCTAATCGCGATTCGTCGACGCCATTTTAACATAACTATTTTATTTTAATTGCTTTGTTTATTGACTAAGGCTTAGTTTTAGAGTATAGAATAAAAACTTTTTTATTTACAACATCAAGAGATTATTAATAAGAACGCCTTTACTAACCAGATGTCACTTTACACCCGAACATTAACCAGATGTTACGTTAGACCCAAACATAGCCTATTTTAACCAACTCCCAAAAAGAAAGGTTATCAATGTGTATGTACACTGATTTCTAAGCTTGATCTATTCGTATATACATGATGAAATTTTAGTGGTTGTAGTCCCGCAGCCAAATTATACTGTCTCGATAGTAGAGTCAATTTATAAAATTAAAAAACATTACAATTAAAAAAGGGCAGATTTACAATAGTAATACCTCACAAGCTAGTCGGGCGTCCAGACTAATTTATGTCGTATCACTACGCTTGAGAGTTCATGTTATGAACATTTATTAGTGGCCCTTCATTGTGTAGGAAGCGGTAGCGCGTGCGATAAACGTAACAACATTACGTCCAGTGAATTTTTTTTCGGACTTTATTATAGTAATTCGGTATAAGCTAGCCTGAACGCCCGACCTACTTGCGAGATATTGCTATTGGTTTGTGATCGCATTCGAGTTTTGTTTTTCTCGATTCTGCCATTTTTGCATCCTAATAATTTTTATTTTAATAAATGTATTGTACTACTAAGGCAAAATCATATAACTTCGGGAAAACAACCATTAAAATTTCAGCGCGTATATTGGATCAATCTGTGTGTATATCCTTTCAAATAAAAAATCTAAATCGGTTTAGAAATTGTAGAATTCTGAGGTAAAAAACATTAAAAAATACACCGAATTGATAACCTCCTCCCTTTTTGAAGTCGGCTAAAATTAAACATTACACGATGTGCTTATTATATTCGAGCAAATTAATTATGTTTAACAATATTCTTAAATTTTATTACGTCTGCATTTTTGTACCATTAATATATGTATAATGAAGTTATATTAGTACCATCATTATCGTGTTTATTTTATTCCATTTTATATTCTCATAAAATACATCTTCGTACGTAATACGTAATCTTTATTATATCGATTTTTTAAAATTTATCGAAAAATAGTGATTTGCACAATTTGAATGCAAACGCCAGAAACTGGTATCACTGAATGGCGTGTGCGTGTGACGAGCATAGGCACATTCGACTCGCGCCCACTATAAAGCGCGGCGCCCACCTAAGTAACGTAACGCGTGACCTGACGCGTGATTTGACGCGTAACTTGTCACTCGCCTCAACATTCAAAGAGATTGTATGTAGTAGCGCCCATTAGCGTGGCGTGATGCTGCATGACCTGACGTGCCATTCAGCTTGCTACTAGTGACGCATTGAAGTGGCGCGTAACACGTAACTTGCAGTGACTTGTCTATACAAAATGAAAGACGACCTAGCTTTTTTTCTTTTCATGAAAGTCCATGTATACAATATGATTGTTCTAGACCCGATTACATTAACAGGAATTCGCAAGATACTTGTAGTGACTTGCCTATGCAAAATATAATTCTAATTCCTTCATAGCATTGAAAGTACCACCACTTTTCAATTTTATTCCTCAAAGCATGTACCCGAAATCTTTTGCTGGCACTTGGAATGTTTGAAATCTGTAGCATAGCAAGGGCATGTTTATCTTCTTCAGACGACATTTTGGCTCAAACTGAATTCTGCGATTTGCTATTGTTGCACAGATTGGCGCAAGCAGTGTCACCCGTGGTCACGTCAGAGTATCGTCAGAATCATGCTACAAGCCATGTCGAAATCATGTAGCTTAGGTGGGCGCCAGGCGTGTCACTTTGTAAAAATCTGAGGTATGGAAAATGGTGGCGCGATTTTCAAATTTGTTCGCATTACTCGTGGGGTATTAAGGTTTAAGAGTTTGCAGTGTATATACTCAACTTATTTATTGAACTATAAGATGTGGGGTATTGAGGTTTAAGGGCTTGCGATTTATTTATATGGGGTTTGTAGTAATATGCGATTTATTTCCTAATTTCAGCTATGGAATTCCATACCTTGAAAAACTTGAGGTATGGAGTGCTCCATACCTTCCATAGTGGAAGTGACACCCCTGGTGGGCGCCGCGATTAACCCCCTAACATAATGACCTTGCATCATTTTAACGCTCGTGTTTTGTACTAGACTGCGTTTCTATGCGTAATAATTCTATGAGGAAAAGAAAACTTATGACAATATTGTGGTAAGCCTATAAACATTTTGAAGTTGTTGACCGTTATTTCTAGGGATTATTACTACATTGACTCGAATTGTATCTGTTTCAGATCACGTATTTGGGCTGAGTTAAGTTTTCATCTTGAGAAAACGTTAATGTTTTGTGAAAAATAACTCTCTGACAATAACATGTGTTATATATCAGTAACAAGCGTGGAAATATTATATGCAAAAGCAATAAAAAACATTAATAATAATGAATAGTTTATAGATCAATCTGTCTTCCAGAAAATAAAATTACATAACTATACTTATTTATAGTTTTATATTATCCCACATACTAATCTAAAGTATATTCGAGTAATTTTGGCGCAACCTCTCAAATGTATGGGAATTTACCATGGGGGCCATAAGTTTGTGAGGTCTCCATAGGTTTGTGAGGCTTAAGCCAAAATTCCTTGAATATGCCTTAAAAAGTTTAAGGTTACAGAATATAACGACTTGAAATTCCCGCGAAAAAAGTTTCATATGAGCGCCCACCGTGTCACTAGAAGTATAAACGTATAGACGAGTGTTTCAGTTTTTTAGTTTGTAGATGGCGTTCCTCTCTCGGTAGAGAATAATTGTGTTCTGTGCTATGTAGTGTTTCCTCGCCCCACACCAAAAGTGACAGACTTTTTGTTCATAGTAAGCAAAAAAATAAAAAAATACTGTTAAATTTTATATTTTGAGTTATCTGTTTCTAATTTACTCTGGTGTTAATCTAGATAAAAGTGGAAATGATTACCAACTCTAAAGAATGAAATTTGATATCTCATAACAATTCAATATTATAGGTACCGATTTTTCAGTTGGAATGCTTAGTCTCACTCTTATATTTTCTTAAATCACTAAAAATGACAAAAGGTAAAATGACATACAGTAATAAAGTAGCTAAGTTAACACCTTTAACCCTTATCACTTTGATTCACTGTATTCACACTGTATTCACTGCCACTGCACTTAAGATTTTGATTCAATACATATGATAGATGTTTCAGGTCGGCAACAATTTATAATTTTCTATGAATGTCTACAATCTTCACTAAATTTTATAATATATGTGCCCAAAAGTGATGTTTGCATCACGGGACGCCGATGCGTCGTAACACTGCTTTTGCCGAGACGCTATTTTGCAGGAGCGACCAAACCAAGGCTGGGTGGGATCTGCCACCGATACCACAGATGATTCGCAATTCGGCAGGCATGTGTGTAGAGACAGTACTGATATTGCCCCGATCGCTATTCAGCCTAGATTGCCCTTGTGGCAGGCAAATGAGTAACCGCCTTTACCACCACAGACAGTGGCCCAGTGGCCTCATGCAATATGCGGTTCGGTTTTCTAAGTCAGTGGGCTCGGTCGAGCGAATGATCTGAGTCTGTATATCCATAGACTTAGAATATACTGGCGTATAGATTAATGTATATATACTAGAGACTATATACTAGCGTATCTTTGAGCATAGAAAATAGAGGAGCTGCCTAGAGCGTCTATATGTTTTATTGGTTATACAAATATAGTTATATTCGACATTGAACTGTCAATATGCTGCCTATCTCTTTTTCACTCAGCGAAGTGTAAGTCTAAGTGTCATTCATAAATAACAGATAATAGAAATTGTTTCGTATTCTGGTAAACATTTTTAAGATGACGTCATTTAACCCCGCCTTGCGGCCGATTTCGCCGTTTATTGTTTCAGATTTGCTGTTATAAAAAGTCGTTTGATATTTCTTAATTTGGAAATTTTGCGAATTTTTAAACAGTTTATAGTGAATTTTCCAATTCATTATAAAGTACTAAGATGAGTAAGTGTTGTGTGAGAGGCTGTGCCTCAAAATATAGTCAAAAATCACGCAAACTATCATATGTGAGTGATTTAGTTTTTCCTGTAAATATAATGTAAAAACGTTTATATATTTTGCGACAGTAAGTAGATGGATGTAATTATTTACCCTAAACCTTTAATTCATATTATTTAATTACTTGTTATCATTCTTTGCGTAACTATAAAATTTTGTTGTTCGTAAATAGTGATGTTACATTGCTAACAATAAATTCTTTCAAGGACATACTTTATTAAGGTTTTTCTTGATTTATTCTGTCGTATTATGTGAAAAAGTTTTGCGTTATGCATTGCATTATTTCGGTGTCATGGGTCTGAGCAGTGAGCATAAATGATTAACTAAATTATACGGAAACGGAGTTACATTCATGTTAGGTAGGACCTACGGTACCTACATTATAAATGTGAACAAAGATTACATAAAGTACAATTTAGCACCTGTAAGTAATCTCTCTCTGTAGGCAAACATGCAAATACCTCAGAGACTATGGACATTATTACTTGACTATATTATATATTGTTTAGTTATATATTGTATATATTAGCCCATCCGTGCCTTCTAATAATGCAATATACATAAATGTTAACCATATTTTTATCTATAGTTTAGCTTAAGTCACCTTTTATAACAACCATGGTGTTGTTTAATTTGTAATATTATTTGCAGCTTCATAGATCTAAATCATTATTCTTTTCTGTTCTATCACTTTTAGGTTGCCAAAGAAGAAAGTAGTTTAATAACGTAATATTTATATATTACTTTTTAAATATATATATATATATATATATATATATATATATATATAGGGTAATTTTTAATTTACTGAAGACCTTTTGGGAATATATTATTTACATCATAACAACAACATCTGTAAGAAAAGAAATTATATTTCTTCAATTTTTATTTTCATACAAAAATAAAAATATTTTAATTGGACCTTCTAAACGGCAATAGTCCTAAATAGCAAAATAAAGCGCGTGGCGGGGTAGGGGTGGAGGGGTGTAGGAGGCGGCGCTTGCTCATTTGAACTTGACCTAATTATCTGTGTCGTCAGTCGGTCAGTCGCCTTTTGTGCGCCCGCGACTTTTCTCCTTCCGTTGTGAGATTAATATCGCGAACGTTACGCGTTGTTACAATGGCATACCGATACTCAAATATTGAGTATACCGAAATGGTGCGAATTTTAGCAATTTGCAATGATAACGTTAGTGAAGCCTGCCGTGAATATTCAAGGCGATTTCCCAACTCACGTGCACCGAGCTACGCTACGATGCTAGGTACTACACAGCGATTGCGAGATTACGGGCAATTTCAGCCTGTATCAATCGATCGTGGTCGTCCACCGCGGCGCACAGTACGTCAGCAGGAAGACATTCTGCAGTTTTTTGAACAAAATCCAGCAGCGAGCACTTATGAGGCAGCCCGCCAGTTCAATGTGTCACAGTACTACGCATGGAGTGTCATACACAATGAAGGGAAGTACCCTTTCCACTTGCATCGTGTTCATGAACTCAGCGAAGCTGACAAACCAGCGCGAGTTACATTTTGTAACTGGTTACTAGCTGCTGAACGAGCCAACATTTTATGGACTGATGAAGCAACATTTGGCAGAATAGGACTATTTAATTCGCACAATGAACACTTGTGGTGCTATGAAAATCCACATGAACCAAGACCGCATAGCTTTCAACACCGGTTTAGTGTCAATGTGTGGGCAGGCATCATTAATACAACGTTACTGGGCCCTGTCTTCATAGAAAGATGAAAACGGTGAAAGCTGTCTACAACTCTGGCACCGACACGCTGCCAGAGTTGTTAGAGGACATACCACTTGCATCTCTACGCAATATGTATTACCAACTTGACGGGGCGCCAGCACACTATGCTCGCCAAGTTAAGGATTATTTAAACAGAGAATACCCTGGTCGCTGGGTTGGTCGAGACGGGCCTTGTGCATGGCCTCCCAGATCACCAGATATCACACCAATGAATTTTTATTTGTGGGGGCATGTAAAGATATTAGTGTATACTGGTCGAGCATTCGAAACCCGCGACATGTTGAAAGAAAAAATAATTTGGGCATTCGATCAAATCAAAATGAATCATCAAGTATTATCTCGTGTCGGTGAACATTTATTTTTTTTTATAGGAGAGGGGGCAAACGAGCATGCGGCTCACCTGATGGTAAGTGACTACCGCCGCCCATGAACAACCGCAACACCAGGGGAATTGCAATTGCGTTGCCGGCCTTTTAAAAAGGAGTAGGCTCTTTTCTTGAAGGTCCTTAAGTCGTATCGGTCCGGAAAAATCGCTGGTGGTAAACTATTCCACAAGGAAGTTGTGCGAGGAAGAAAACATCTTCTAAATCGCACAGTGGTGGACCGCCAATCATCCAGATGGTGTGGATGGTATCGGGAGTTCTGCCGCGATGTGCGTTCGTGAAATTTGGCGGCTGGGATTAATCCGAACAATTCCTCAGAGCACTCCCCATGGTAAATGCGAAAGAAAATGCTAAGAGATGCAACATCTCTTCGCAGTGGCAATGAGTCGAGCCGATCGGAAAGAACTCGGTCGTCGACAATTCGAGCCGCTCTGCGCTGGATGCGGTCAAGTGGAAGAAGCTGGCACTGGGGAGCCCCAGCCCAGAGATGGGAACAGTATTCCATGTGAGGCCGAACCTGCGCCTTGTAAAGTTGCAGGCGTTGAGCCGGCATGAAATACTGTCCCGCTCTACTGAGCACGCCAAAATTTTTTGAGAGGCCAATTTGGCCTTCTCTTCCAAGTGACCACGAAACTGCACGCTACTCGATATGTCGACGCCGAGGATTCCGATACTGGCTGAGGCAACAAGGGGAGTACCTTGAAACTGAGGAGATACGACAAAGGGGTTCTTTTTAGCGGTAAACGCGCAAACTTGTGTCTTCTGAGGATTAAACTGGACTAGATTTAGTCGCCCCCAATCCGAGACTTTGTCCAGCAAAGACTCGACTTCAGACACAAGTTTGTTCCGGTACTCAGTGACGTTTTCCCGAGAAATATTGGCACGGCCGGTGTATAGAGCATCACCAGTGCTGTCATCTGCATAGCAATGAATGCTACCGGCTTGCAACATATCATTGATATGCAGAAGAAACAGCGTTGGTGATAGCACGCAGCCTTGTGGAACACCAGCGTTAATAGGCTTGTAGTCGGAGCATGCACCGTCTACAACGACCTTGATGCTCCGATCTGCAAGAAAGCTGGTGATCCAATTGCATAATTTCTCGGGAAGCCCATAGGAAGGGAGCTTCAAAAGAAGCGCTTTGTGCCAAACCCGATCAAAGGCCTTCGCAATGTCCAGACTAACGGCCAACGCCTCCCCCTTGGACTCTACTGCCTCCGCCCATCTATGGGTCAGGTAGACCAGAAGATCACCAGCTGATCGACCCCGACGAAAACCGTATTGGCGGTCACTAATCAGCTGGTGATCCTCAAGGTACCGGATGAGCTGGCAGTTAATAATGGATTCCATTATTTTGGAGAACAAGGGGGTGATGGCGATAGGCCTGTAGTTGGACGGGTCTGAGCGGTCGCCTTTTTTAGGGATCGGGTGGACAAAAGCTGTCTTCCATGATTTCGGGACTACGCCTAGGGAGTAGGAGTACCTGAAAAGACGCGTTAGAACCGGTGCCAACTCCGGAGCACACGTCCTCAGCACAATTGGGGGGATTCCGTCAGGCCCACTCGACTTGTGGATGTCAAGGGAGAGGAGTGCTCTGCGAACCGAGCGCTGTGAGAACCGCACATTCGGCATGGAGCACTCACACCGCGGGATGGTCGGCGGTGTGTTCCCCCCGTCATCAACAGTCGAGTTGGACGCAAAAAGGGAGCCTAAAAGGTCGGCCTTCTCTTTTGCGTCGTGGGCCAGTGAGTCGTCCTCCCTGTGCAGAGATGGTAGTGATGGCTTACAGAAATTCCCTTGGACAGCCTTGGCGAGAGACCAGAATGCACGGGTTCCCGAAGCAAGGCGAACTAGTTTCTCGCCAATTCTGCCTATGTGCTCTGACTTTGCCTTGGCAATAACTCTTTTGAAGGACCTGGAGGCGAAGTTATACTTCTTTTTGAGTATGCTGGTGTTTACATCCCGAGTCACCGAAGCCGCAGCCCAGGCTTGATAACACTCCTGCTTACTGCGTAATGCAGTCTTACAGGAGCGACCAAACCAAGGCTGAGATCTGCCTCCGATGGGTACCACAGATGATGGAATAAATAGTTCCATTCCCTGTAGCACCACATCAGTGACAGAGTCAGCAACAGCGCTGGGATCATCCGGCGAGAAGCAAACCCGCCCCCATGGGTAGGAAGCAAAGAAAGACCGCATTCCGTCCCAATCCGCCGACCTGTAATGCCAAACACGGCGGCAACCTGCAGAACGCAACCGCGAGGGGAGCGTGAGTGGCACCACACTCCGGATCAGACAATGGTCCGAAGAGCCAAGAGGGGCATCGACGGAAACCTGATATCCGTCCGGATGAGAGGTCAGCAGAAGGTCCAACAGGGAAGGTGTATGATCCTCAACATCTGGAATCCGCGTAGGCGATGTAACCAGTTGCATCAGACCATATGCCAAGGCAAAGTCATAAACAGATCTCCCCGCATGATCGGTTAAACGTGAACCGAGCCATTCGGCGTGGTGGGCGTTAAAATCGCCAAGGATCACGATCTCTGCGGATGGGACCTGTTGTAGCAAGGAATCTGCAGCCATTTGGACGTGGTCGATGAGTCGGTCTGTTTCGGCATTACCGCTATGGGACCTATAGAGGCACGCGTAGACGCGCGGATGGTTGTCGCTGTCCACGCGTAGCCAAAGGATGGACAGGTCCGAACCTTCAAGACTGCCGAGGCGTCGAGAACAGATGTCCTCTCTGACATACACGCAAACTCCAGCCCGAGGCACAAAGGAGTGCTCCAATTTGTACCCCGGGTAGGAGAGATACGAAGTATCAGCCGGAGAGGACACCTGCGTCTCGGTCAGAAAGAGCAAGGCCGGCTTCGCCGTCTCAAGATGGTAGTGGACGGCGTTTAGGTTCGAGTGAAGTCCCCTGATGTTGCAGAAATTCACGGATAGCGTGGCAGGGGTCGCCTTGGTCTTGTTGCTCAGTTTGCCCCGAGCAGTTTTTGTGTTGAGCGGAATTTTGCCCCCCCCAGAATACGCGGGGCAGCCTGAGCACCCACGCTCAGGAGTGGAATAGCATGGTCGTGGATGCTCAGCGAGGGATTCTCCAGGGGTACTGGTACCCTCCTGGGGTAGTTTATGACGTAATTTCGCTACCATGTTGATGGGGGGGGGGGGGGAATTGGGCCTCCGGTCACCTGCACTCACCAGACGAAACGCGGAAGCAGAGCTTCCACTTCACGTTAAGTTTTAGGTGTCACCTATGCATAGAATGTGGAGGTGATTATTTTGAACGCTATGTGCGCGATACTCACCGCCATCCGCGGACAAGTATAGTTCATTTCAAATAGGATGGCAGGATTCCACTTGAGACTTAGCAATTACAGCTGTAATGTTAATCTATTGTTGTGTGATTATTTTATTGCTTTAACACTTGAAGTTAAGCATCTGTTGATAATAATGAACCAGTATAGCTGGAATGACGAATTTTGGTACTTGAACATTAAAACAAATTAAATTGTAGATAAAAAACCTTTATTACTTTTTACTTAACAATTTTAAATACTTATAACAACTTGTTAATATTTTGTTTAATCAATCACTCTGTAGAACATTCATCGGTATCTGTGTCCTCACACGTATTTATTATAAATGGTTGTATCCGATCCCTCGAAAATTCGTTTTCCACTCTTATGACATGGTCACAAACATACTTCCAAAAAATTTTTTTAAAGATTTTTTATCTACAATTTAATTTGTTTTAATGTTCAAGTACCAAAATTCGTCATTCCAGCTATACTGGTTCAGTATTATCAACAGATGCTTAACTTCAAGTGTTAAAGCAATAAAATAATCACACAACAATAGATTAACATTACAGCTGTAATTGCTAAGTCTCAAGTGGAATCCTGCCATCCTATTTGAAATGAACTATACCTAGGTAAGTCTAATTTTTAAATTTGTATTTTAATATTTTAATATAAATAAAATAGTTAATAATACTCATTTAATTTGCACGTGCTGCAAACATCGATCACCAAATCGATGCCTGCAAACCGAAAAGGGCAGGCGGCGCCTTTGATGACGGTGACACCTGTGTCGACGTTATATCGTTGGCTTGGCCTTGGGCCGCCGCATGTGCGACGTTGAGGCGTTGCCTCTTGGATGCAGGCAGAGTTGCTAGCAGACAGTATTCGTAAAAAAGACTACCTAAATGTCTATTAAAGAATGTCTATTAATTCTTAAAGAAATTAATAAAAGAATCAAATAGTTCATCAAATGGTTTTATGCAAAATAAAGAAGTATATGAAAAGTTAATGTAAAGTCATTTAAAGTGGCGTCCTGGTGCAATAGGCACAGTGATGAATGGTTTAGTAGGCTCTCGCAACTAGGGCTACCATATCTCAGAATTTGTCGTGAGATTTCAGGATTTTTAGACTCAGGATTGCGGCTGGATTTTGCAAATCTCATGAAATCTCAGGATTTTTAGAACTTTCAATATAATACAGCTTACATTTTAAAAGATCTCTTAATAAAAAGTTAAACAAACTAAAAATAATTTTCCTTTGGTAATAATTCCACAATTAAAATCAAAACTTATTTATCCAAGTAGGTACTTGAACAGTTTTATCATACTTAATATGTGAAGATACCTTTTTAAGTAAGGTTTTCTTCTCAAACTGTAAAACAATCTCAGGATTTTTAAATGGAAATCAGGCCTCTTCTCCGGAATTTTAATTTTTTCATCTGGTAACCCTACTCGCAACGCAATCAGCTGGGCGCGGGCGTCGACCGGCCCGGCGGTCATTCTTACTTATTATAAATTTTAATATTTGTGGTTTTTTTTTGAATGTCATTTGCTCATTTAATTATGTTTAATGATTTCAACACAATGTTTGATACTGTATCAAGTGTAAGAATGCCTTATTTAGGCATTTTCTTTGACGATTTATTCTGAAATTGTTTAGGTACTACAAAATACAGACTTAAAAGGAGTCAGACATGACAACAAAACCTTAAGAGTAGTTTTTTCGTAAATGTATTATATTTTGTGAAGAGTGATCTCATTAGAATTGTTTGTAATGATGTAACATATTCCCAAAAGGTCTTCAGTAAATTAAAAATGACCCTGTATATATATAATAAGATAAGTATTTTATAAAAATATTGCGTTATTAAACTACTTTCTATTGCTAACAAAAATTTAAAATTATTTATTTTCCTACTCCATCCATCCATCCATTACATTCTAAAAGTTCATTGCTGTACCTAGGTCTCTACTATAGATTGCCTCACAGGGCATTTTGCCACAGTTACTACGCTTGACAGGCGGCTTAGCATCCGCAGATTTTTATTATTTTGTGTCTACTTCACTTGGTCTTTCTTTATTTTGTTGCCAAAATCCAGAAATCACCCATTCTAAGCCGGGGTGGATATAAAATAAAAATATTTCATTGCAAACAATTTATTTGATATGATAATTTGTAACCACAAGTGCATATAAAGTATAATAATATTCAAATCACAGCGATTCTAAAGTAGTTTTTACTTCAAAAGATATTAGCTTAACCAGCCACACGAAACTGGTGCACAAGCCAGAATAGTAGAAAAAAATGGGGGGGGGGGTGCTACTAGCTTAAAAAGAGAACTCCATCCTGTTTAACCATCCTGGTTTTAGATAGTAACTAATTAGCCCAGAAGTAAAGCTTATTCTGTATAATATGAAGTCAGAGCAACTAGTTTGCTAACTTACAACTTACAAGCACGAGTTGCTATCCGTGCATTAAGTATCAAAATCGTCTTCAAACTATTATTTTAACGATAAAACTGGAGCAGCAATCATCTGGCGGTTAAATTCACGCGAAATTCCCCTACCTCCCTAATCGTTAGAGAAAATATAATTTTGCATGTTTAAAAATAAATAAAAATAATATAGGTGTTACTACATTTTAAAAGTTGATTGACTTCACATCACTAAAAAATGGGCGGAGATTACAGCGTCCGCCATTTATTGTTTCAATTTGACACGATTTTTTGTAAGCTTGCCATCTCCTCTATTTTCTATGCTCAAAGCTAGCGTATAGACGACCTGACAGCCCGAAAATGTGTGACGTGACTAATTTTGATTTGTCATTCTGTACCTATGTTCTGTACTTTAGCTAGTGATGTACATTTTACTTACAAGGACTATCGAAAAATGATCGTTAACCCTTGATTGGACTGAAGGAATATGTTTCCCACATTAATTTTTTAGGTATTATTCGAGCTGATTGCAACCTATTCCGACAATATGTCAATCCCACAATGACGGTAATATTGTCTACGTCGGGGAATGTATGTGCGTCAATCTGAACGTACCATTTTACTGTCAATGTCAAATTCATTTTATTACTTTGTGAATGTTCGTGATTTGGTGTGAGTTTCTCAGAAAAATAATTACAATGCCAAAAAAAATTCCGGTAAGTAGACAGAAACGTTTTTATATTGTAGATTTGTTGTTTTTTTGTCCGATGTACTAATTTTTGACGTACATAATGAGTTTTATATGTACTAAAACTCTTTTACAAATACGTGGGAGCCTACAGCCCGATTGTCGACCTACTTATTTTCATATGTTTTATTTATTTACGACTTAGACTATTTTAGTGCGTTGATTGAATCTTTTTACCACCCTAAAATGTTTCAATTGTCATTTATACATTTATTTCTTTGATTGCAGCCTCCTAAGAAACAGAAGGTCTTTTCTGCGCTAAGCAAGAAAGATTGTGATGAGTTATATCAAACATTACAAGATATGATGTCTTCTGAAGAAGACGACGACGCTGCCGATAATGACGAGAATTTAGGAGAAGTGTTAAATAATAGACTAGACTTTATTCAATATATAATTACGGACCAAGATTTGTATGAAATATTATCAATATATATACCTACTATTTATTTCTCAATCTAAGGTCACTGTGCAGTATTGTAGAAATCATAAAATTAAAATTATTTTTCAGTTTCGGTTGATGGTCAAATCAATTCTTCTTCAATTGATGTCGCAATGCCTACCCCTGAAATTCACTTACCTGAAAGTACTCCTCCGGTTGATGTCCCAATGCCCTTCTCTGAAATTCACTTACCTGCAAGTTCTCTTCAGGTTAATGCGTCAATGCCTGTCCCCGATGTTCACTTACCTGTAAGTTCTCCTTTGGTTCATGTGCCAACGCCTGCTCCTGAAATTCATGCTGAAACTCAAACTATGACTCCAAGCTCAAGCAATCAACCTTCAAGATCTTCAAGTAGGCCCAGTTATGCACAGCTATATATATAAGAGAAGAACTACCAAGGAATTCACAACATTACAATAAACTGTGTAAAATCCAACCATTCATTGATATTTTGAGTGTGAAATTTGGAGAGGCATGTAACCAATCATCAAACCAATCCATTGACGAGTCTATGATTCGGTTCAAGGGAAGAAGCTCAATGAAGCAGTATATGCCCAAGAAATCTATAAAGAGGGTATACAAGTATTGGGCGAGATGTGATGCTAAAACAGGATTTCTATACCAGTTTCAAATTTATACTGGAAAAATAGGTACAGCCAGTGAAGAAAATCTTGGATTTAGAGTTGTTCTAGACTTATCTGAAAATGTACCTATAAACACCTTACTGGCATATGACAATTTTTTTACGAGTTTAGAAGTACTTGCTGCACTGCTACAAAGACAAATTTATGCTGTGGGAACAATTCGAAGTAACCGAAAAGATCTACCAGAAGTTTATTTAAATAATTAGATTATTATATTAAAAGATTAAAGAAATACGTTTCAATACAGGCGAGTTTTTATTTTTTTATAGTAGACCTATATCTATAATAAAGTGGAAAGATACCAAAGATGTCTTTGTAGCTACCACAGCTTACTGCCCGAGAGATAAAAAAAAAACAGAAAGATGGTTCGATAAAAGAAATGTTCTGTCCGCTGGCAATGAAGAAGTATACAGAAAATATGGGGGGTGTGGATCGATTCGATCATTATAGGTCATCATATCCTCTAGGGAAATAATTAAAAAAAATTGGCATAGACTCTTTTGGTTTTTATTCGAATCTGCAATAATCAATGCTTATATTTTGTAATTAAATACATTATAGAAATTTTTAACATTCGCCTTAAATATGAATTTAAAATTAATAATTTAAGACAGTGGTAGAACCACGCGGCAGCTCTTGCTGTCGCACGGATGGGCCGGCTTGAACCGGGGTGGTACCACGACCTCACAGAAAACCAGCGGTTTACCTCTGCGTTTCACTTGGTGAGTGCTGGTGGCCGGAGGCCCTTTTTACTGGAAACGAGGCATTCCATCTTAGTCCTCACGGGTGACAACGCATCTACATTTTGATTTGTAATAGAGGATAGATGTAGATGTCTATGGGCCGCAGCAACCACTTACCATCAGGTGGACTGTGTGCTCGTTTGTCACCCTTATCCTATAAAAAAAAAGTATGGAAACTTGTAGCAATCAGTTAAATAAGAGTGTTCTGTTCAAAGGCCAATATATTTATGAGGCTTCATCATGCTTCATGTTTATATTCTTTCATGTGTCCCTGAAAAGTATAAAGTAATAATAAATCTATTATCATTTTAGCTGCATGAAATTTAAAACATAATGATCTTAACAGTGTAAGGTGCACCAAGTGTCTGAGGATACAGATGCACTCTCTATTCTCTCAATCTCTGTATGTTAAGATAATGGTTACTCATTCATGGACTGGCCGCGGCAAGTGCAACTTAATCTCGTAGATCTATTAATCCGCGCAGCTATTACTTAACCACGAGTTCCTCTTCTCTACGACTAACGCTGTAGGCGATGAACCACGCTATTTAAGCCCTCGGCACAATGTCGTCGGTCATTAAGCGTTTGCGCGAATTAGCGTTTTGAGTATCAAATATTATGGAATTTATACTATCGCGTCTCACGCGAGTTCTATATAGTTTGTGCACGCGAGTACATCTAGTGGCGCTTCAGGAGCATTACCAAATATCTATACCTAACTACGATAAAAGTTTTATCATTGTGATATAACTATGTATGAAGTATATAATAATATATGAAAATAACGTGATGTTATGAATATTGTACTAGTGTGATCGCGAGGCTGTGCGGTTGGTTAAGTAAGGTTATAAATTTATTTTGATTGGTAAATAGATAGTTAGTTCGGTTCATAATGGCTGAAAGAGGGTAGTCTTAAGATTTTTTTTATTTTTAATGTACTACAGTTTTATAATGCATAAAAATCAGTCTCTATTTTTATCAAAAGTTTTGAAAGTTAAATTTTTGAAGTCTTATTATAATAATATTATACTTACTGGTACAAATAATGTAGAAATGACTCCGTTTAATAAAATTATTTTTATTCTGCTTTTTCTTTTATACTACTTCCAACCAACCCGTCCAATTAACCTAAAATCATCTTTTCTAACTATAGAATTCAGGGGGAATCTGTTTAACAAACGGAAAAATAAAATTACATTTTAGAACGCAAACCGAGGATTTATTATCTTGTTGTGTGAGCAAGTCTATCGATTCATTATAAACATTAATTTTGATATAGTTGAATCAATCCCTAGCGTACAAGTAAAATATTTTGTATAAAAATGTATTTAAGTACCAAATTCATGTAAATTATCACCAACGTGACTTTTTTCTTTGCAAAATATCAAAATTAACAAAATAACTGAAAACATTCTATATTTTAAACAGTACATAACATTAATTTTAACCAAAAATAAACGCGTCATAACATTTACGACGTCTTAAAAATTTACCTGTGAAATGTGCAATTATTAGGAATGGACGTATAAATAACCCAAAGACATTAAAAAGACATAGTAGTAGTAATAGACCGGACATCAGCAGCAAAATTGTCGTCTGTAACTTTTGTCCTATAGGATATATATCCGATTTTTGTCATTTAGTCTTACTGGCATCGTCAAAAAGTCAAGACGCATTCTTTTCATATATTTATAAAAACATTTTTAAAGAAAATATGCCTGGTTCTACATTAAGATATTGTAAGTCAAGATATGGAGCAAAAAATGAACGTGATTTCGGTTTATTATCGTAAGTATAACATATATTTACCGAATAATCTTTTAATTTTATTATTTCTAGTAGATTGTTCTAGAACATTTATTTTTCTTGTAATAAGCGCCCTCTGTTATCCAGTAAACGTCACTATTTAGTTACCAATGTTAAAGTTAGTGATTGGGGTTATCGATAAGAAAATATACAGGATGCCGATTTAACCCTTTACAATATTTAAGGAGGTCAACGATACTGTACCCAATAAAAATGAGTAGCATATACCAACTATGCTAAGTAGCCTACTTTATGTGGAGCAAGAGTGGGAAATTCTTTTTTAAGCATGCTGATGAGATTTTCTGTGTTGCTTATGAGCATGCTGAGGATACTTGCTGTGTTGATGTTTAGCAATACAGCAAGTCTTCTCTTTTACATACTCAGGCTTCATTGTCTGGTGGTTTTACACCTGGCTTCATTGTCAGGTGGTTTTCAAGGACCAAGCCATTATAGATCCTGGCTTACAGTGATAGGAGAGGGCTATAGGTTTGTTACATTTAAAACAATTTGTACTGTTAAAGATATTAGATGCAAGAAGTTGTGGGTTAAGCCTGAGTTAGAAAATAAGGTAAAAACTTAAAATAACAATTTTTATTTATGTGGGTAGTGTCTTTAAGTACTGCAGCCGATGAAACGTGAATAATCGTGAAACGGCTTTTAAGTTCACTGATTTCCTAAAATATTTTAGATTTGAAGTGTATTTTTGTAAATAAAAATCAAATTTAAAAACATAGAGGCGCTCTTTTATTGGATTTGGCGTTTATCGATGTGTCTTTAACGCCGACCGATCAAACATATGCTATTATTATAGCAGCTAATGGACAGAGTGACGCCATCCAAGATGCCACCAAGGTGGCAACCAAAGTGACTGCTGTTTGAATTGATTATTAGTTATTGGAAATTAAATATTTTATTTCATGAAACTAAAGGGGCGTAAAAAGTTAATATCATTTTTTTCGTGTGTTGGAAGTCTGATGGATTTATACAATAAACAATCATGTATGTTCCCCATTATTATAACGAAAAGCATTTCTAACTTAGTAACCTTCAACACCATTATCGATACATTGATATCGAAACGGTAACATTCCTAAAACGACGTTATATTTATTAGCGTCACCTACTGGGGAATAGCTAAAATGTTGTCTTAATAAATGCTTAGCGTTGTTTTGCTATTTTTAGCTAGAGGGCGCCACACGCGCTCTAGTTCAAAGTTTTTGTATATAAATGTTCCCAATGCCCGCTCTATAGTATATGTTAAAGACATGAAGATAGTTTGAAGGAAATATGTAAAATAAAATTATAGATTTATTTTATGTATTATTTATTAATTTCGTCTGTTCTTGTGAGCAAGGTTTTGTTAAATATTTTTTTCTAGTTTGTTCTTTTTCTTACATTTAATATCTTTCACTAGATGGTGTCACTTGTAATATTACATCACGGTATGTTTTGCCTCATAGAGCATTATATAGCTTACAATTTTCAAAATACAGATAATCGTTATACGCCATACGTCAAGAAGTTTTATTTATTTTAGAAAATTCTGGGCATTGAACACTGGTCCTTCGAGTTTGGATACTTAAGGTTGAGGTTGATCTGTGCTACATCATTTTTGCGACTACGGGACACGGCGTCGGGATGTCGTAGAGGGATACATCTTCCATTTATAAAATTGGAACACAACGCTGAGCGACGGAACACGAACATCCACGAGGCGATCTTCGGAGTGTGAAAAGAAACCAACTGCGACGTCACACCTTGCAGCAGGCGTGAGAAAAGGACAACAAAAGAGTAATATATGGTGTTGTTTTAGGTACATTAAAAAAATAATTGTAAGTACATTGCTGCGTTATTAACATTATTTGATAAATTCGGACTTAGAAAAATTTCGTTTTAAATTGCTTCTAATGCATAATAAAAATTCTAATGCACTTGTAAATCTTCATATCAATCCATCACCTTGTGTATATTGTAATGGTGATCATAGGATCAGTAATTGTAAAAGATTTTCAGGTTTACAATGTTTTGATAAACGTAACTTTGTCCAACAAAACAGGTTATGCTTCAATTGTTAAGGTAATAATCATTCAGTAAAACAGTGCCGTATTACCACCTCACGCCAAATATGTCGTAGACGACATCATTCGCTTTTGCATCCCAAAAATGTAATCCCAATAAATGGCAATAATGATTCAGATGTATCTAGAGGGAAGGAATCGGTAAAAACAGGGCATCCCACTAGAACAGCCGTACAACCAGAAACCTTAGAGAAATCTCATCAAAATATAGCAAGTCATTTCTTAAAGGAGCCTATTCATCATGTTTTACTAGCTACAGCTTTAGTGAACGTGAAATATGGGAATGACTATCAAACAATGCGAGCATTGATAGATCAAGGCTCGCAGGCCAGCTTTATCACAGAGTCGGCGGTACAGTTACTCGGGTTAAAAAAGACTAAGACAAATGTTATGGTTTCAGGTTTAGGAGCAGAAAAGAGTTTGGTCTCAAAATCTACAGTAGATTTGACAATTTATTCAAGGTACGATACAAATTCATGTATACATGTGACAGCATATGTTTTAGAGAAGTTGACATCGTACTTACCTTCTACTAATGTTGATCTCTTGCATTGGTCAGAGCTGAAACAACTCAACTTGGCAGACCCAAATTTCCACATAAAATTGACATTTTATTAGGGGCAGAAGTTTATGCACTTATCATTATGGAAGGACTACTTAAATATCCCTCAGGATCTACAGTAGCTCAAAATACATCTTTGGAGTGGATATTAAGTGGACAGCTGCATTCTAATATACCTTACTGTAACGTATTGAGTATACATGGTGAAGTTCATCTCGATAGTTTAATTCGCTCATTTTGGGAATTGGAAGCCGAACCAAATTTATCTAAGACAATTTTAACGGAAGAGGAACAAAATTGTGAACGATTATATGAATCGACTACGATAAGGGATAATGATGGCATATATATAGTTCGACTTCCGTTTCGAAATGAACATCCATTATGTTTAGAAAGAAAATCAAGACAAATTGCGCTTCGTAGGTTTGCTTCTCTAGAAAAAAGTTTACAGAAGAATTCTGATATGAATGTAGAGTTTAAGAAAATTTTTGACGAATATTTGCACTTAAATCACATGGAGATAATACGAAAAGAAGAATTAGATTTACCAGCTATTTACTTACCATATCATGCTGTTATAAAAGAAGATAGGGAGACAACTAAAGTGCGTATAGTTTTTGATGCCTCATGTAAGGGTGTAAATGGAAAATCTTTAAATGATGATTTGATGGTTGGCCCTAAACTTCAATCTAATTTACGCCATATTATCATGAGATGGATAACTTATCCAGTTTGTTTTATTGCAGATGTTGTCAGGTTAAGGTAAATCAAAAGGATACTGATTTTCAACGCATTTTGTGGCGTGAGAATAGCGAACAAGAGTTAAAAGAATACAGATTATTAAGATTGACATTTGGTACCTCTTCAGCTCCATACTTAGCAATCAAAAGTTTGATTCAGTTGGCTATTGATGAAGGACAAAATATACCTTTAGCAGCTGAAATAGTCAAAAGAGATTTTTATGTAGATGACTTAATGTCTGGACGTCAAAACGAGAAGGAAGCTACAAAATTATATTATCAGATTAATAAATTACTCAACAAAGGTGGATTTGAATTGCAGAAATGGTCAAGCAATAACGATACATTTTTGGACACTATACGGAATGAGAAAAAGGAAAATAGTGATCAGAAAATTTTGGAACTAAAAGAAGAGCCTGTCAATAAAATTTTGGGACTTACCTGGAATCGAAAAAACGATGAGTTTGAATATGCAGTCAGACTTCCACCATTATCATTCCCAGTTACTAAAAGAAAGGTCATATCTGATATTTCACGTTTGTATGATCCGTTAGGATGGATACAACCAAGTATAGTCAGCGCAAAGGTTTTTATTCAAAAGATGTGGTTAGAAAAATTAGATTGGGATGAAGTATTACCTCCACATTTTTTGAATTATTGGCTTACATATAGAGATGAGTTATCCAAACTTACCGAATTCAGGTTACCTCGTTGGATGAAATGTGAAAACAACAATCAGCTTGTTGAGCTACATGGATTTTCAGATGCGTCTTCATTAGCATATAGTGCAGTTGTCTACATGCGAGTTATTGATAGTGATGTACAAGTCCATGTAAATCTGGTAACTGGCAAGTCTAAGTTAGCTCCTAATAGTCAATTATCTGTACCTAGACTTGAATTATGTGGAGCTCTTTTACTAACTAAATTACTTATAGAAGTTTCTGAAGTTCTGGGAATTTCTAAAAATCACATGAAGGCATGGACTGATTCAGAAATAGTATTGGCGTGGTTAAGCTCTCATCCAAGTAGGTGGAAAACATATATCGGTAACAGTGGCGGAAATATTACAATATTTAGATCGTACTCACTGGTTTCATGTGCAGTCAGAAGACAATTCCGTTGATTGCGCATCTCGTGGCATTGCTCCATCTGAAATCGCTTATCATCGACTTTGGTTAGAAGGTCCATTCTGGCTACGTAATAAGAAAATTGATTATCCTTTCTCTAAATTTGTGAATACAAACATAGAAGAAAGGGTTGTAAAAATACACAGTGCAGCAGTAAATACTGTCGATGATCAGGATGCCATGTGGTATAAATTTTCTTCTTTGATGAAACTGCTAAGAGTGGTTGCCTATTGTCGAAGATTCCTGAAAAAGAAAAAGGATTTTAGTGCATATTTGAAAACAGAAGTAATAAAAGAATCATTACATATAATGATAAAGAAAGCACAAATAAAAGAATTTAATGAGGAAATAGAAACCTTAAAAAAAGGTAACTTTATACAAAAGAAAAGTAAACTTATCTCATTTAATCCATTCTTGGACGACGAAGGTATACTTCGCATTGGTGGACGGATTTATCATGCTCCAGTCGACAGAGATACAATACATCCAGCATTGATTCCTCACGATTCTTATTTAGCTGCATTGCTCGTCCGTGAGGCTCATATTAGGACACTACACGACGGACCACAAGTAATGATCAATTACCTGAGATCTAAATATTGGATACTTAGAGATAAATCACTTGTAAAAAATCATTTTCGAAAATGCGTTACTTGTATACGTTTTTCCGCTCAAAACCAAACTCAGCTGATGGGCCAGTTACATCCTTCAAGAGTAAGGCCAAGCAGAGCCTTCTCATGTAGTGGTGTGGATTATGCGGGACCGATCAACATAAGGGTTTCAAAAGGCCGACGCAACCGATCATATAAGGGCTATATATGTTTATTCATTTGTATGGCTACTTGAGCAATTCATCTAGAGGTTGTAAGCGACATGAGCTCTGAAAGTTTTCTAGCAGCATTTAGGCGATTCACTGCACGACGAGGTCACTGCATGGAATTATTTAGTGACAATGGCACTAATTTCGTTGGTGCAGCTCGGGAACTCAAGCAACTTTTTAATGAAGAAAAGTCAAGAAACAGTAAAATTGGAGAATGGTTGGAATCACACAATACAAAGTGGCATTTTAACCCACCACAAGCTCCTAACTTCGGAGGTTTATGGGAAGCTGGCATAAAATCAACCAAATATCATTTAAAAAGAGTGATTGGAAACTCTACATTAACTTATGAGGAGATGTCAACAGTCTTAACGCAAATTGAGGCTTGCCTAAATTTTAGGCCTATGACATCTATAACAGACGATAAAGGTGAATATTTTGCTTTAACTCCAAGTCATTTTCTTGTTGGTGAACCATTAATTCCGGCACCAGATCATCAATATGACACTTCCATTAATCTGTTACGACGATGGCACCTTTGCCAGCGCATGATACAGGATTTTTGGAAACAGTGGTCTCAAGAATACTAACTTAACCCATTTTATGCACAGGTACAAATGGGCGCATTCAAATCCTGAACCAAAAATTGGAGATGTTGTTTTAGTAACGAAACAGACTTGCCTCCCGCTAGGTGGTTATTAGGGCGTATGGTGGAAAAACATCCAGATGTGGACAAAGTTACGCGTGTTGTAAGTTTACGTTTTAAAAACTCGATCATAAAACGGCCTGTGTCAAAATTAATTGTATTACCAATTTGTGAAGATAAGTGATATTTTATTTAGTTCATATTTTATCTTCATTTGCTATATTTTACACATTATTACTCAGTGTGAAATGATCGTTTTTATTATTTTAATTAGTTGAATGTTGTTATTTACCTTGCTTTACACTTCAAACTAATAGGATTAAGGACAGTTGTCCTTGGTGGGCGGGATGTTAAAGACATGAATATAGTTTGAAGGAAATATGTAAAATAAAATTGTAAATTTATTTTATGTATTATTTATTAATTTCGTCTGTTCTTGTGAGGAAGGTTTTGTTAAATAATTTTTTCTGGTTTGTTCTTTTTCTTACATTTAATATCTTTCACTAGATGGTGTCACTTGTAATATTACATCACGGTATGGTTTGCCTCATGGAGCATTATATAGCTTACAATTTTCAAAATACAGACAATCGTTATACGCCATACGTCAAGAAGTTTTATTTATCAATCACGGGACACGGGATTACGGTGTTGGGAAAGTTCTGGGCATTGAACAGTATATATATATTTTAAATCTCTTTGAAATAACCTTATTTATACGTCCATGTAATTAAGATTATTTCTATTATGCCATAAGGAATTTTCTTCTCCCTTGCACAATATGTACGTCTATACGTCAGTATATTCCATCATCATTACAGCCCTTCACAAGTCCACCGCTGAACATAGGCCTCCCCCAAGGAATGCCACAAAGCACGGTCCTGAGCCACCTGCATCCATCGACTTCCTGCATATCTTACCAGGTCGTCACTCCATCTAGTGGGGGGACGCCCTACACTTCGCCTGCCGGTACGAGGCTGCCACTCGAGAACCTTTTTTCCCCATCGGTTGTCGGTTCTTCGAGCTATATGGCCGGCCCATTGCCACTTCAGTTTACTAATCCGTTGGGCTATGTCGGTCACTCTGGTTCTACTGCGGATATCCTCATTTCTAAGTTTATCACGCAGAGAAACTCCGAGCAAAGCCCTCTACATAGCTCGCTGAGCGACCTTAAGTTTCCTCATCCGGCCAACAGTGAAGGATCACGTCTCAGTTCCATATGCCATCACTGGCAACACGCACTAGTTGTATAGTCTCGTTTTCAAGTTTTGAGGTATACCTGACGAGAAGATGTGCCGTAATTTCCCGAACGCTGCCCAACCGAGTTGAATCCGTCGATTGACCTCTCGGTCGAAGTTGGACCTAGTCGGACTATTTGTCCCAACATACTCGTCAACAACTTCGAACTTAGTGCTCCCAACAACTACCGGCATAGGTGTGACATGGACATTGAACATGATCTTTGTTTTGTCCATGTTCATCTTAAGACCTATCCGTTGGGAAACACTATTGAGGTCATTGAGCATAGTGCTTAGGTCCTCCAGCGGTTCTGCCACAAGGACTATATCGTCGGCAAATCGAAGGTGAGTGAAGTACTCGCTATTGATGTTAATACCGTATCCTTTCCAGTCCAGAAGCTTGAAAACGTCTTCCAATGCAGCGGTGAAGAGTTTCGGGGATATGACGTCACCCTGTCTTACACCTCTCTGCAATTGGATAGGTTTCGTACTCTGGTTCTGCACTCGGGTAGTCATCGTAGCCCTACTGTACAAGCACTTCAACGCTTCGATATACCGACAGTCAACTTGGCACCGCTGAAGGGACTGCAGCACCGCTCAAATTTCGACGGAATCAAAGGCTTTTTCATAGTCCACATACGCCAGACATAGTGGCAAATTGTACTCCTCGGACTTCTGTACAATTTGCTGAAGTGTATGTATGTGGTCTATGATGCTAAAGCCTTTTCAGAAACCGGCTTGTTCGGAAGGCTGGAAGTCGTCAAGTCTGCGCGCGAGACGATTCGTAATGACTCTCGAAAACAGCACGTAGACGCGGCTCAGAAGGGAAATCGGTCTGTGGTTCTTCAAGAGAGTGTTGTCGCCTTTCTTGAAGAACAATACCACCGCACTTCTGCTCCACGCCTCTGGTGTAATGCCACCATGGAGGACGGAATTAAAGAGCTTCTGAAGGACTTCAAGTACCGGTTTTCCACCCGCTTTCAGAAGGTCCGCTGTAATTCCATCCTCGCCTGGGGCCTTGCCGTTTTTAAGGTGCTGGAGGGCCATTCTAATCTCGCTCAGACTGAGGTCCGGGATATCATCGGAATAATGTCGGATAAGATCCGCTCTTGGAGCGTTACTCACACTTGCGTGTGGCTCCAACGATGATGTGTACAGCTGCCCATAGAACCTCTCAATCTCACTCAAAATCTCAGTTGTCCCGGAAATGACGCTGCCACACTCGGTCTTCAGCTTCGCCAGTTAGCTCTTTCTGGCAGACAGATCTCTAGCAAAGACTTTGGAGCCCTGGTTCCGCTCGATCCGCCGATGCCTCCGGAATGCCGCTTTCAGGACCCCCGGTTCAAGTGCCGGTCCGATGGAGGCAGCTCCAGCTAGGTAGTTGCCGCCCTAGCTCCCACCACGGCCGCCTCCACTGATCCTTTGAGCCGTCAACAGTCCACTTGTCAAACTGTTCTATTGCCGACGGCCTCAGTGAAGGTGTACAACCCGAGTGGCGACTGTTTAACGGTTCGCGCTCTATTGGGTTCGGGTTCACAACGCTGTGTGGCCTCCACTTGGTTGGTGGGATGACTAGGGCACACTTGGAGCTCTGAATCACGTCCAATGGTAGGTATCGGAGGTGCCGAGTCTCCTGCTCCTAGGGGACAAGCGGAGTTGGTGTTTGGCCCTGCCAGCGAACACCTTCACATTCTAGTTAGAGTAAATGTCCTCGATGACATTGTAGGTTTTCTCCCTAACGTCCGTATAAATAACAACGCGGTTCGTTGTGCATCGGGTTTGAGACCGGCAGACCCTCAATGATCCCAACCTGGGCCTATAGATTTGTTGCTAGGGGCCGACGCGCTGGGGTTCATCTTGTTAGGCGAGATACGAGCCCTACAGCCCGATGGCTTGTCAGTCATGTCCACTGTATTTGGGCACAGCTTCTTTGGATCGGTTCTGTGGTCTCACCTCCTCAGACGGCCAACCCGCTCTCTGTTGTGGGCGTGTCCCTTTCGGACGTCGTCCAACGGTTCTGGGAAATTGAGGAGCCACCACAGGCGGCTCGATTCAACCCTCTGGATCGTGAGTGCGAGTTGTTCTACCAGAACAATACCGGCCGTCGTGTCGACGGTCGTTTTGTCACTCGCTTACCCTTTCTTGACTCACGGCCCCCTTTGGGCCAATCTCGTACCCTGGCCGAAAAGAGGTTGCTTTCCATGGAGCGGTGTATGCGGCGTGACCCAGCCTTTCGCGACAAATATGTCGAGTTCATGCGCGAGTATCAAGAGCTGGGTCACATGTCACCGTCCAACTTCGACTGGCGGTCACAGGAGCACTACTTCCTCTCTCACCATGCGGTCTTGAGGACCCCTGGGAGTAAGATTCGGGTAGTTTTTGACGGCTCCGCCCCCTCGTCAAATGATGTGTCCCTGAACCAGTGTCTACACTCTGGTCCTAAATTGATCAAGGACATATCCGACATTTTCACCCACTTCCGTCGGCACCAAGTGGTTTTTGTAGCCGACATTCGGATGATGTTTCGACAATCTCGGGATTTCTCCCTGCTAGAACGATACAGCTCTCTCGATAAGCTCTTAGGAGTGACTGCTTGGTTGCGTCGATTTGTCCGCAATTCGAGAGACCCGTCCAACCGAATCTCTGATTCCGTTTTGTTCCCTAGCGAGCGTCGCGAAGCTTTGATGCATTGGACCCGTATGGTCCAAGCGGATCATTTTGAGCCCGTGATTGAAACCTTGAAGCGGGCCTCCGTTGTCAAGGGCGCTCTAGCCCGTCTGAACCTCTTCCTGGACGACGCTGGGATGCTGCGCGTTGGCGGACGTTTGAAAAATTCCCAACTGCCGTACGGGGCTCGACGCCCGTTACTGCTCCCTAAGGACGGAGCCTTTGTTCGGTTGCTAGTAACTCACCATCATGTTAAGAATGCCCACGCGGGGTGTAACGCTCTTTCGGCTATTTTGCAGCGGGAGTTTTGGATTTTGGCTGGCCAACGCACCATTCGGAGCGTCCTCTTTAAGTGCATACCTTGTTATAAAACTGAAGGCCTCCATATCGCAGCCTATGATGGGTGACTTACCACCCGACCGCGTCAGGGCCATCCGACCATTCGCTGGAGTCGGAACAGACTTTGTTGGCTCCTTCCTCGTCTAGTACTCCAACCTTCGTAACGCGCGTTCACATAAGGCCTATCTGTGCGTTTTCGTGTGCCTCGCTACTAAGGACGTTCACTTAGAACGTGTAAATGCCCTCAGCATTGAAGCCTTTGTGGCCACGCTGGGCCGCTTCGTATCGCGTCGCGGTTTGCCGGACCTGATCCGGTCTGATTGCGGAACGAATTATAAGGGCATGGATAGATATTTGAAAGAGGTCGTCAAATTTCTGTCCAGCAACAGGATTTATTTAGGTACTGCGATGTCCACGAAGGGCATCCAATGGAAATTCGACACTCCGGCTTGCCCACACTAGAGCGGTATTTTCGAGGCGGTGGTTAAGGTTGCAAAAACGCATCTCCGTCGCGTTATTGGCGAAACTATTTTGACATTTGAGGAGCTTGCCACTGTATTCTGTAAAATTGAGGCGGTACTCAACTCTCGGCCCCTCTGTCCCCTGTCCCCCTCTCGTCCGATCCGAATGTAATGGAAGTTCTAACCCCGGGCCATTTCCTGAATGGCCAGCCGCTTAACGCCCTGCCCGAGTACCACTTCAGGGAAATAAACTCTTCGCGGTTGAGCAGATTTGACCTACTGCAACAGATGACTCAGAGTTTATGGCGCCGATGGTCTCTAGAGTACCTACATCTTTTGCAGCAGCGCGTTAAGTGGTCTGACAAGACGGATCCTCCTCGGGTTGGAGACCTCGTGTTAGTTAAAGAACCCAACGCTTTGCCTTTGTATTGGCGCCGTGGGCGCATTGTTAAGTTGGATCGGATGGGGTGCCTAGGGTGGCCGAGGTTTTGGTTGAAGATTCGGTCTTGCAATGTGCTGTCGCGACCCTATCCCGTTTGCCAATTTACTCGCGGACATAAGTCCTTATGCCCGGGACGGGGGTTTGTTTAGGCCAAATCTTAACATTTAAAACTTGCATTCAAAACGCTCGTCTCGGCGCGTTCATCCGATGGTACCAGTCACCGCCTGGGACCTTTTTTTCCCGCGCGCGTCTCACCGGGCAGCCGTGTCCTGACGAGTCTGGAAGTTACGCTAGAATCGTTCGGTCGCGTGACGAACGCCTCTCTTAATGCGTTGTCTTTTTCGTGCGTTTACGTGACAATGAGGCTTTTCTTGAGTTTTGAGTGGTTAACTTAACTTCGATTACCATTAGTTTGCGTCGACGAGTTGCTTGTATGGCATTTTAATATCGTACGAAGGCATTTTTCCTTTGTCGGGTAGAACGCTAAAAATTTGTGACCCGAGAGGAGATCGAGTTCGTCTTCGATTATAATTTTGTGCTAAGTGACGTTAGACTTGAGTTCACATAAGGTGAACGCCCACTGGAGTGATCGCACATTGTGGAGCAGAGCAGCGCATGTGGATCTGCTGCCGATTACATCGGTGACGTCAGGTTACATTTACACACCTTTTCACACCACTTACACCCACCTACTCTTCGCCTGACGGTACCTTATGGTCGACCGTACCTCCGGAACTCGGTAAGTTTGTGTTTGCTTATCCAGCCATTACATAATAATTATCCATAGGCTATTTGCGCCCGAACCCTCTGGTTGATTGCTGTCGGGGCAACTGAGGGCCGTAACACCCGAAATTTCTTTTTTAACATATTTTTAACATAAATAGGTAGATACTTAGCTAAGTATATACTTATTTATATTTTATAAAATGTTTTGATGGGGAAATAAAAACGGGGACATGGAGTACATAACGGCTGCTTTATTTTTCATATAAGTATTATTTGTGATAATTATAAACATATAATAATTAATAATTAAATACATTATAGAACCTTATTTTACTCGTAACATTCGATTTAAGTATAAATGTAAACTTAATAATTCAATGAAGGAAACTTGTAGGAATCAGTTAAATAAGATTGCTCTGCTTAGAGACCAATATGTTTATGAGGCTTCATCATGCTTCATGTTTATATTCTTTCGTCTGTCCCTGAAAAGTATAAAGTAATAATAAGCTTATTATCATTTTAGCTGCATGAATTTTAAAAATATAATGATCTTAACACAGTAAAGTGGACTAAGTGTCTGAGGATACAGATGCACTCTCTGTTCTCTCAATCTCGGTATGTTAAGAAAATGGTCACTCATTCATGGACTGACCGCGGCAAGTGCAACTTAATCTCGAAGATTTATTGATCTGCGCAGCTATTACTTAACCACGAATTCCTCTTCTCTACGACTAACGCTATAAACGATGAAGCCAAGCTATTTAAGCCCTCGGTACAATGTCGTCGGCCATCAAGCATGAATTGGGCATCGACCGTTGTGAGTATCAAATACTATGGAATTTATACTATCATAGTATCATTACTAAATATCTATACCTAAATACGCTTTAAATAAGTTTTATCATTGTGACTTGGGAATGTTACGAGCTTGGGGTTCGAGACAGTTAAAAACTGCCGGGTGGTTTACCAAATTTGAAACTTTAATTACAGAACACTAATTACAACTTAAAACCACACTAATAATAAAACACAATTGTACTACAGATCACTTTAGTTCGCAGTTGTATCGCTTAGAAGTATACGCTTGTATCGCCAATTCAATACTGACTCGGTCGTGGTCTATACCGGCCTTATATAGGGCGTCAGATAGTTTCCAGAACCTTCTACTGTAGAAACATCTAGAATGTTCGAGTACATATCGGACCCGAAATTTCCAGAAGGATCTTGACTCTCCTAGTTCTGCTACTTGATACTAGAGGGCGCTAGTGGTAACTAGTGTTGCCATGTACAAGACATTAATATTGGCGAGCAACAGGAATTTAATCCGAAGTTCTGAAGCTCCGCTCAACGCCTTGGGGAAAATAGCGTGATGCTATGAATATTGTACTAGTATGACCGTGATGCTGTGCGGTTGGTTAAGTAAGGTTATACATTTACTTTGGGTGATAAATAGATACTTAGTTGGGTTCATAAGGGCTTAAAGAGGATAATCTCAAGATTCTTTAATGTACTGCAGTTTTATAATGTATGAAAATCTGTCTCTATATTTATCTAGGGTTGAATTTAGAATCGTTTGGCAGGAATTTGGGGGAGTAAGATGTTTTATTTGATAGAGGTTTGGTCCCCGATTATAATAATACTCACTCACATTAAAATGTAATGCACTGTTATCGAATAAATAAATAAAAACTATTATAACCTAAAACATGGAAAAACGTATGCAATATTATTGTGAAAGCTGGATAGCACACAGAATTTTGTGTAAGTGCGACAAGGACGTAAGACTAGTGTCACATTATTCTACTGTCTATACTCTCTGTCAAGTGTCAAATAAGAAATGATTATAATATTATACTGTTTAATTCAGAATTGTTTAAGACTTCCCAGAAATGCTTAAACACCTAGATATACTTTCAGTTGTAATAGGTTAGAAGTATGTGGCGGGAGCGAAGGCAACCTGGCTTTATAGATAAGATATCTGATCTGATCGAATCTGTACTAAAATTGAATTAGCACGCCCCGACTCCACGTAGTCTTGTCTGCCTTACTCCTAGAGTGTTTTTGTAAAGCCGTAGGCGCGGAATGCAAGGTTACTCTACGCAAGGGCGAAGGAGCTATACTCCCTGCTGAGCCGAAGCCGTTGTAGAAGTAACTTTGGGTCAATATTCCTGTGTAAAAAAAGTGAGGTTGTGATTTTACAATATCTAATTACTCATAAATCATACTTTTCCGCAAGGAGGAATGGGTAGATGGGCTTTCCCTGAAAGGACACACTCCTGCTCCCCTCTTCCCCCCTCGTGCCAGAGACGATAAATTATTAATTAAAAAAAAATTAACGATTAATTATCATTTCAAGGTTCGGTCTATAGGATTTTCTTTTTGATTTTTCTCAAGAACAGTGTCTTACCTTTTAATGGGAGTGGTGTCGGGAGTAAGGGGACGCTCACCCCTCCCCTCCCCCCCCCCATCCTATCAAACGATTCTATATTTCAACCTTTATCTATATTTATCAAAAGTTTTGAAAGTTAAATTTTGAAGTCTTATTATAACACAACTTCCTTGTGGAATAGTTTACCACCAGCGATTTTTCCGGACCGATACGACTTAGGGACCTTCAAGAAAAGAGCCTACTCCTTTTTAAAAGGCCGGCAACGCATCTGCAATTCCCCTGGTGTTGCGGTTGTTCATGGGCGGCGGTAGTCACTTACCATCAGGTGAGCCGCATGCTCGTTTGCCCCCTCTCCTATAAAAAAAAAATGACAATATTTTACTTACTGGTACAAATAATGTAGAAATTACTTCTTTTAATAAAATTGTTTTTATTCTACTTTTTTTTTATACTCCTCAATAAAATGTTTGCTGCAAATTGTTAAGTTCTTCTTTGCATTACAACCAACCCGTCCAATGAACCTTAACCATTTTTTAGGAAATAAACAACACACCTTTCGCCGATTTTGTGCGACCAATCACGTTTAAGTTAATAAGAAGATTCTTATTCGATGTTGTTATTATACGACTGTATATATTTTAATGAAGACATTTTGATTGGTTATAAACATTGTAAATTTTTATAATAAATTATTACTCTACTCGATTTTACTCGCTTCTATTGATTCTACTCTTTTTTTCGTTTCGAATGAGTAGACCAATCACGTTTTAGTTCGGTTAATCGGGGACGAATGAGTAGAAAGAGTAGAATCATTAGAAGCGAGTAAAATCGAGTAGAGTAATAATTTATTATAAAAATTTACAATGTTTATAACCAATCAGATGGCGTTGTTGTAGCGATTGTGGTTAAATATCTCACCGCAAGATTTTCTTAATTTTATATAGGTAGAACCAATAACATTGTTCTAAACGTGCACTGAGTCGTATTTAAGATCAACCATCGGATTTTTTTCAAAAACAACCGACAAAGAAACAGACAACCAACAACGACACTAATAACATAACGAAATCAGTGACAACTGCGGTAATAGTGTTCTGTGCAACTGCGACATTACCATAGATATAAGAAAAATAGGGGATATGGCATGTGGCCACGTGATCTGAAGTCAAGTGTTTCTCAAATATGGCGACGACTCCACCCATAAGAAATAGCGTTGTTTTTGTCGATATTTTCAGTATCGATGCTATATAAATTATGACTTATTGTCCATCTCATAGGTATATATTAAATAAACAAATATTATATCACTACGCTATTGCATTGGGTTAATGCTGTAATAATAGTTGTATTGAGATGATAAATAAATAAATCTTACGTTCAACTTAGAATAGGAAAGTTTTGAAATTGTAATTGCTTTAAGATATGGTGAAGCAATAGTCAAAAGTGAGCGAAGAGACCAAGAAAAGAGCACTTGATTGGAGCTTTAACTCCTTTCTTTTCAGAACACGTATACGACGTGCACCAGAATATTATACTGAGTTCGTTCAACGAGCTAACTTTTTTTCATAACGACGGCAATCTGCACATAAGCACTCCATCCGTGCGTCCCTGGGTAGACGCGTGCATTTTTTTCTCCTCTGCAGAGATTAACGAAACCACCACTAAATGCAATGTATTAGGCTTCGTATGATTTTTTTATCCAGCCCATGCTGTCCCACTACTAGGCAGAAGTGTCCCCTAAGTTTTTCCCAGTGGTTTTGTCCTGCACCACATCGAACCAGCCCCAACGGTATGCGTCCAGGTTGCGTGAATTATATCATATATATATTATACTTTATAGCGGCTGGGAAGTTAGTTGCGGGCGCAAGTCCTGTACCTTCACACTTCGCTTTACGTACTGAGATCTGAGACATCATCAAGTTTTCTTTCAACTATATCTGCACGGACTAGCGCTCGCTCTTAACTTCCTAGCCGCCATAAAGATTCGACAACACCTTTCTTTCGTGGAAATGGTCGGTTACCAGTTCAAGTCACCATGGACGTGCAGTAGACTGACCTTTATCTTGATTTATTTAAAGTTTGTGGAGCATGTGTTCTTTCATACATAGTTACTAGCGGTCATCTCTCTTTTTTTTGATAATAAAGATTATTTATTTATCTCAGTAATCTAATCGAGTTGAGCAGCCCCTTTCTAACCATACCACCGTTCACACAATCCATTAATCATTTAACTATCCTAACGTATTCCTCAATCTTCAGCATCCCATGTTCATACCATATGACAACCAATTTTCATGCAACATTTCGATCAATAGGGGTGGCTGCGCCACTTCAGACTTCCACTTCCATACTCATTTCTCATTATATCCCATTTGTGTAACACCACAAAATATCAATTTTATAGTGTTTACAACCTGCAATTTGTAATGACTAATTAGTGGTGGATACTGGAGGTAAACGAGAGAGTAAGGATTAAAAATAAATAAAATAACAATAATGTATACTGATTAAAATCATTTATTCGTGACGAAATAATATTATTTAGTCAGAAAAATTATTTTAGACACATGAACCAAATCACCTTTAAGCCGAACTACATCCAGCGTTCTATTTATACATTCTTTTTCAAAATGCAAGGAGCATATTCTTTTTACTACTGCAGATTTTATGTTTTCCTGGCTTATATTATCAATCTACAATTTTTGAAGGCCTTCATTTTTTGGCAACCTAAAATAAATATTATGCATCTTTAAGTACCAATCAAAAATAATCTTAACATCGTAAAATCTTTTGATGAAAAAAACTATTATAGAAAATTTACGATTTACACTATTTTCAAGTTCTTTTCTTAAATGAAAGGCTCTTAATCGATCGTTTGATTAAATATACAGTTTACGTATCTAAAACGATATTTGGTCATAGGACTACATTAATATTATTGTTAAAATTTATATCGATAATTTCAAAACATGACAGCACGTAAGGGCAACACTATGTAAAAATGTAAACAATCAAAATGTTTACTTGTTTAAATTTACATGATAATAGTCATTGGAAATTCCAGATAATAGCGGGAAAAACTATTTAGAACCTATAACAAGAACACGAAACGCAATTCACACGAAAAAATATACAATTATGGAAAAAAATTACAACTAACCTGAAAAATGACAATCCTTCTTCATTTTAACGAGAATTTGAATTACATCCATTGATGCAACACTTTGTCATGTTGTTTTTGCTCAATTACCCTTTACTAATGAACAAAAAAGCTCCAAAATAGTCAAAATTCACTGTAACACTGCAAAATAACTCCGTACAAGGCTTAGATGACAGACGAACCCAAAATGAACGTCATCCTAAAATGGCGTCATGCTTCAAGGTGGAGCTTAGTGAAATTATGAAAACTGTCAACAGAAAATTGAAGTCTAAGATATGTACTTATCTTTTTTACATTTGAAAATCATAACGTGTCAGAATAAGACAGATATATTTTTGTTGTCAAGATTCATGTTTGCATGATATTTGTATAACCTAAAAATATATATGCAATTTACTGCTTATCCTCTATTTTTCTTATATCAATGGACATTACAGTTGACAACAGTTGACAGTTAAATTTGGTACACCATAATGACATTTTTTTAGGTTATCGATGCATTCAAGCATTCTGAATTATTCAAAATTTTAAAGTTAGTTTTTTTTTAGTTGAAATTGATCTCGCAGGTGCGCAGTGTTCGCAAGTACCCAATAATCGATTATGGGTTTATTAACATCGATGTTTCGATGTTTGACAAAAATGAAAACATCGATGTTAAAACATCGATGTTTTCATTTTTGACATCGACGATCATCGATCATCTCTACTTCAGTTTCAGGGTCGTAAAAAGTGAAAGCAGTAATCAAGAGTATTTTATTATAAATATAATAAAGATGTGTTGACTTTTCATCGTTCTAGCTACTAGAGTAAATTACTTAATATTTTTCTGGAATGAAAATCCTTCGAACTTTCGGGTTGCAATGGCTGCAGGGCGCGAGGCCGTAGGCGATAACTCTCGTCGCCCAGCCACGCCTTGCGCCGCCTTTGCTAATAACTCAATCTTACTTAAGGGGCTACTCCATGCGAACGACCTTGAGCATTTGACCGCTTGCTACAATATTAATATATTGTAGCGAGCGGCTCGCCGGAAGAAATATGAAGGACGCCACCTATTGTACGAAAGTAGTATTATTTTTTCAACATCAATAAACTATTTTATGGAAATACACATAGCGTACAAAGATAAATGTATTTTAATTTTTTTATTCGGTATATATTAGTTGCATTTTATTAGAATTATGTATTTTCATATATTATCTAATTATGAAATTTTATAATTAATTATATATTAAAACTGAAGCATTGAAAATTGTGAGTTTAAAAGATACCTATTCACTATAGGTAAATAAATAGATAGCTCGGCTTTTGTACAAATATTTGGTGCAATAAAAAATAAATAAATAAATAGGATGTTTCGCATATGTGTTTTTGATTATTGTTAATTTTTACGTGTCACGTATTGAAAAGTTACCTACTAATTTTTGAACTTATGCTGGCAGATATTATCCTCACCCCAATGATTGATGAGGATGAAAATCGATTTTATTTCTATATACGTAATTATATTTATTTATACATAAGGGTAACTTTAATAAAGGTAATACAAAAATCAACAAGAAGTATAAGGGTTCAATCTTTCAATTTCAGTTGTAAAAAAACGTTACCCCCACACTAGGATTTTCTCCTGTGTCGTGGAGGCAGTTTACAAACATAAATTGCACAAGGACAAACATCCAGACCCGGAACAATTATTTGTAGGCCATACAAATACTTGTTCCATGCAGGATTCGAACCCGCGGCCCCCAGCGCAACAACTAATTGCTAAGCCACTGCGCCACCATCAAGCTAATACAAAGACTAACTTTGTATTTGCTTCATGGTCGCCGGGTTATAGCTAAAGTGACCATACGTCCCGTTTTGAACGGGACTGTCCCTTTTCTCGGTCTCCTGTCCCATTGTCCCCAAACAAAGCTCCGGGACACAAAATTGTCATGTAACTAGTTGGATGGAAGTATTCAAAGTCAACAATCTTCAACATAATTTTTTTTAATCGAATATATTTTATGTCTACCTGGTACGAATGCTCCGGTAGAAAGAGTATTTTTTTATTTTGCATAAATTGTGGACGTCTGAAAGAAACACTTACGGTTCCAGAGTTCTAAAGGCGATGTTGTTAACAAAGATAACAATAAAAAACTTGAGCAGAATTTTATTCTTATTTAAAATCATCACCAACTTTATTAAAGCAAATTTAATCCACTGACAAATGTAATTAATAATTTAAAAAAATATGTTGCATTTAATAATTACCGTCTATACCGAATATAATTTTATAGTGAACACTAATTGTATAAAGTTATAGTTTTTAGAGTATAAATAAACCCATGTCCTGTTATGAGTTAAAAAATAAATGGTCAGTTTAGTCTTTTTAGTTAAATTTAGTTTTAAAAATTTTTAGTTTATAGTAAAAAGTAGGTATATTAGTACTTTTTACCGAATTATAAGTATAGAACACCTTATTTACTCAATTATTTTTTGAAAAAGAAGAAAAAACAAGCAATAAATAATATACTATATTTTAGCAAAAAACTATAACTTAGTAACACTAATTATAACTTAGAACATAAATGAAAAACTCATAACTGACTTTTTGGCCCGACCCAGGATTCGAACCCGGGACCTCATGATCAGCAGTCGCACTACTACAACCACTAGACCAACGAGGCAGTACTATACCTGATAAGATATTGTGGTTGGGTGATAATATTGAATTAGCCTTTTATAGTGTAAATTATAATATTTGTCGAAATTTTAATTATAGATTCGAACCTTACATGCTAATGGTGCTTCATTTTTTTATTTGCATTTACTTCAAAGAAAATACACGCAAAAAGCTTCATCGCGCAGTAAAAAACACAACAAATATATGTATAACCAATACGAAAAATTATACCCAAAACAAACAAATAATACTACCTATAAATAACCTAATAAGTAATAATATTATCGACTCATATGACGTGGCGTATGCGTTGGTCGACGCTCTAACAACACGGGCTTCGCGTCGAAGAGCTCAGCGCTCACTGACTTCAGCAAGCCCGTGAGCAGTAAATATGCCCAGATTTTAAAATAATTTCTTAATAAAATCAAATTTTGGTCTTTTGAAAAAAAATTTACTATAGAAATGTTCATTAATAAATTGCCTATCCATTGGTGTAAATCGCAAAATAAAATAATACTTACTTTACGAGGAGATGCATGTTATCAATAATAATTTCACATTTATGTGGTTTCGTTGTAAGGAGATTATGTTAATATTTTTTCCTTTAAAAAAAATTGGATATAGCTTTTATGGAATCAAGATTATGTAGAAATATAATGTGTTTTTTATTTGTTGATATATCTTTTAAATAAAAAGTAGATAGCTTCTAAAAACCGCCCAAATAACGACTAGCGCGACATTTTGCTCAACCTGCGCCTTAAACAAATATTACAAAATAGCTTGGAAAATCCAAACGTTCACGCCTCATGGGCGTTTCATTTAATTTTGATGAAAAAAAAAATGTATTCCTGACTTTTAAAATATATTATGTACGTATTTTAAATTTAGCGCTCTATTATTTTAACAGGTAGTGTCACCTACAGGGAAAAAATCAATAATGTTTACCAAAGTAAATCGATTACACAAAGTATAAAATCGCCTATATCGATTTTATATGGTACATTTGGCGTTTGTCTATCAAGGGCTAAAAAAAATATGAAAGCGCCTTTAAATTTTTATTAACAATAAAACTTATAAAAGTTGAAAATCATTTTATAAACAAACTACATGTACTAGGCTATTGATATGAAATAGGGAACCAGTTGATGTAATTCTTAAAGTAATAAAAACCCCGGTCACGATACGTCAATTTTTATCGAGATTTATCGTGACCACAGAAAATCAGGTCCACGTAAAATTTTTTAAAACAGTTTTCTTAGCAATATAATTTTTTTTTAGAAAATAATAGATGGATTCGTTTGAGTGTTTTCTTGATCGCGTGTCGTGTTATTGCTCCCTGTGTGTTCGTGAAGTTTCTTTACAATGGGTTCAGCCATTCCGAAGATTAGCCCGGATTGACAGTTATAGTACTTATACTATTATCTATTCTGTGGTTATAGTACGTTTTGACGGCTTTGATAGCAGCGCTACGCGCCGCGAGTTCGAATCCCGCTTGAAATAAGAATTTTTACATTACCTATTAATAATCGCTCCGTGTCTTGAGGTTGGTCCATGTGCAATTTTTGTATGTAAATTGCCGCCACGATACAGGAAAAATTCCTAACACGCGATACCACCACTGTCTGTTCAGAATAATATGTTCGAGGTTTAGTTGTTCCTTAATACTCATGTTATTGAATAAAATAATATTCTATTTCCATTTCTTGCTTTATCATAAAATTTTACTATATATGCTATGTGGTATTATGGTTGTTTTTTATACTAACATCTTAACATTTACGGAAAAACACGTCCAATATGATGTAAAATACGCAATTTGCAATTCGCTTACATTTTTTAGGTAACCATAATGAAAGAAGAAACAGGAACCTAGATAATCATTAACGAAATCCGAATAATATCACAAAAACAAATAAGTTTGAATAAAAACTAATTTGGTATTACATTTGTATGAGCAATTCAACCTTGGCGGTGCTCTTAAGAAGTACACCCAAGGTTGGTGATCAGAATAATATGTTGGCATCATCATCATCATTCATCACAGCCCTTCACAAATCCATTGCTGAACATATGCCTCCGCTAAAGAATGCCACATAGCAAGATCCTGAGCTACCTGTATCCATCGACTTCATGCATATCTTACCAGGTCTTCCATCTAAAATGGAGAGCCGTCTTACACTTCATTTACCAGTACGACGTTGCCACTCGAGAGCCTTTTTTCCCCCGTGTCGCTTCTTCGAGCTATATGGCCGGCCCACTGCCACTTCACCTTACTAATTCGTTGGGCTACGTCGGTTACTCTGGTTCTACTGCGGATATCCTCATTAGGAAGTATATCACGCAGAGAAACCCTAAGCAAAGCTCTCTCCATAGCTACCTAAACGTCTTTGTTCTTCCTTATACGGCTGGCAGTACAGGACCACTTCTCAGATCCATATAATATCATCACTGGCAACACACTAACTGTCCTAAGTAAACATATTCGTCAACAACTTTGGGCGTAGTGCTCCCAACAACAGGTGTAGGTGTGCATAGGTGTGACATGGACATTACATGACCTTTGTTTTGTCTATGTTCATTTTTCTACACTATAGAGGTTATTGAGCATTGTTTTAGTTTCTACAGCGATTATGTTATAAGGGCTATATTGTCGGTAAATAGAAGTTGTGATGTACTCGCCATTGATGTTAATACTGTATCCTTTCCAGTCCAGTAGCTTGAAAATGTCTACCAATGCAGCGGTGAACAGTTTCAGAGATACAACGTCACCCTTTTTTACACCTCTCTGCAGTTGGGTTTCGTAATCTGGTTCTGTACTCTGATAGCCAACGTAGCCCTACTGTACAAACACTTCAGCACCAAACGACAAACAGTTAACTTGGCACTCCTGAAGGTATTGTAGCACTGCCCAAATTTTGACGTCCTCAAAGGTTTTCTCATAGTCCACATATGCAAATCAAAGTGGTAGATTGTACTCTTCAGTCTTCTGAACATTTGCCGAAGGGTATGTATGTGGTCTATGGTATTAAAGCCTTTTCGTTTTCTGAAACTGGCTTGTTCAGGAGGCTTGAAGTCATAGTCTGCATGCTAGATGATTCGTAATGACTCTCGAGAACAGCACTTAGGTGCGGCTCAGAAGGTAAAGTAGTTATTCAACAGAGCATTGCCTTATCTTGTTCTTCAACATATTATTAATTTGAAGTGGAGATGCCAAAAATGAGTAATATTTTTTAGCATGGAAGGCAATAATGTTTTTAATCATCATATACACCATATAATAGAATTATGTTGATGAGCTTCAGTAATCAATGTCTCCCAGAGGAGAGGTTTTTAATAATAAATTGACATGATAAATATGAAATTAAAATATTTTTAATCCTTATATTAATTTGCAAACGACTGGGATAAAATAAAACTCTTCCATTTTTTTGTATTATGTAGTCATTCAAAGTTAAGATGGAAATACATATTCCTAAACATATTTTTGTGATTAATAGATACATAAATCTTAAAATTTACTTATTTATAAGACAAAGTACAATGTTTCATGGAATGACATCTAAATGCATGTACTATTTACTATTATTTCATATAAAGTGGTCTATTTAACATCAATATTAAGATGACATTTTACAACGACAACTTTATGAAAAAAGATTGATGAAATGTTTTTATATGAGACAGATTATAAAATGTCACATATTTTTTTCTCTAGTCAACTTTAAGAAACAAGGAAGATACCAGAACAAGAACCTTAAATTTAACTTAGACATCATCAACTGTAGGGAGCCAAAATGCCATATTAGTACATGCAGATGCTAGCATCATAAATTTAGGATTAAACTGAACACATTGAATTGGTGCTGGATGATCTCCATTTAAAACACAGACTTTGTATCCAGTATCCGCATTCCACACATGTACTCTACCATCAGTAGATCCACTAAAAATGTACTGTGAATCAGGACTAAATGATGCTTCAATAGGTATGCCTTTATTGTTCAGATGTCCAGTGAATGTTTGAAGAGGAGTACCATGGTATGCATCGACTAACCGTATAATTGACCCATTTGTACTTATCAACATAGTTTTTCCATCACGTGAAAATTTTAATCCTGTCCAGTCACATTCCTTTTCTTGATTCAATTTAAATGTAACAAAAGGACCTTTGTCAAATGACCTCAAGTCATATAGTTTTATACTTTCAGAATTAACTCCAGCTGCAAATATAAGTCCTTCAGGGTCATAAGCTGCAACAGGTCGTCCTGATAAGTGCATTAAACCTTGACAATTTGGTGAACGTAAATCCCAAAGACGCAATGTTTTGTCTAAGGATCCAGATAAAAACGTATCTTCCACTGGTGACAAACACAGTGTAACAACTTTTTTTGTGTGACCTGGAAAATACCTAATGTATTTGTTGTCATGAAGAGACAAATATCTTATTGTGTCATCAACTTTAGTTGAACTGTGAATAGCTGTATTTTTGGCGTGTGTGAAATGTATTAAGTCAACACCATATTTCTTGCTATTAACTGTTATCATTTGAGTGCCTTTTTCACAGTCGTATATAACAATTTGATCATCTTCACTACATGATATTAATGTCTCACCATTAGGTGAAAAGTCTATACTGTTTATTTTGTCCGTGTTTTCTCGAAACACTTTTGCTACCTTAAAACTTCTAACAACTTGATCGACCAGTTTCATCATTTAAGCCGTATTTTTTGTTTTTAATTATTCAATACTCAAATACATGTACCAATATAAATTTATATACAACACAATTTTCGATTTTAAGAGCAATGATTTTTTTCTCTTTGATCAATATGTAGGTACCTATTTTCAAAAGGTAGACACAAAATAAATGACATTGACTTTAATATTCCGGTAGCGTCAGTGTTGTGTTGTGTTGTTGTTAAAAAAGTACTCTGTGGTTGTTGTGCTTGTGTCGCAAATCGAAATAACCAAAGAGTATATATCATCATTACCATAGGGATATAAAGATACCTATATTCTTATACTTCCAAGTCAGTGATCATTACAGCCTTTCACAAGTCCACAGCTGAATATAATTTTTATCACGTTGTTTATGGTTTATAATCATCATCATCATCATTATAGTCTTTCATAAGTCCACTGCTGAACATAGGCCTCCCCCAAGGAATGCCACAAAGCACGGTTTTGAGCCACCTGCATCCATCGACTTCCTGCATGTTTTACCATATTGTCACTCCATCTAGTGGGGGGGTCGCCCTATACTTCGCCTACCGGTACGAGGCTGCCACTCGAGAACCTTTATTCCCATCGGTTGTCGGTTCTTCGAGCAATATGTACGGTCCATTGCCACTTCAGCTTACTAATCCGTTGGGCTATGTCTGTCACTCTGATTTTATTGCGGATATCCTCATTTCTCTTATCATGCAAAGAAACTCCGAGCATAGCACTCTCCATATTTCGCTGAGCGACTTTATAAACATTTGTTTCGCAAACTTTAAAAACTAATATAGTTAAGGGGGAGGTGTGAATACTAAGTCTTGACAGACACACGGTAGATAAGTGAGTTGGATCCCATTTGTAATGCCAATTTTATATGCTTATTAACAATCAGCCCCGGCTTCCCACGACTGTTTTCTAGATCTCGACAACAGCGCTACTTACCGGATTCAATTGTAAGTTTGAGTGTTTATCAAAATCAGTCCAGCCCTTCTCAAGTGATGATCTTTCATACATGCGGCAATTGATTTTAATTTATATAAATTAACCACTTGCTAAGCGGAAAACCATCAACTATATACAACAAAACTTTATCTGCTTGGATGTAAATATTTCGAAATTGTTAAGGCAGGATCTTGATATTTCCGCGTAAAATAAACTACTACCTCCTCCCAAATAATAATATATTATTACATAGAAGCTCTAAGACCCCGTACCATCCCATAATAGTATCTTACTGATAGCAACTCAAAATAATAAAAGATTGCGGTTGCCAAACTAATTGCTAAGAGAGGAATCTATGGCAAATATTCCCCCTAAGTTCAACAATGTACTTTAATTAAGCTGGAATTAATGATTTAAGGATGGATAATATCTTGAGGGAGTAGAAAGGAAAACGAGTAATACGTCTTAATCCATTTGTTGTTAGTTCAGTTTCCTCATACGAGTAAGTATCGAGTGTATAAAATAAATATATATACCAGTCAAAAGTAGTTTTGACTAACATTCTTGGCCAGAACCATTTTTAACCGATACAGTTTGGTGATTTTGATCAACGTCCTTCGTCTAAACTACTTTTGCCTGATTTTTGCAGTCAACAGTGGTTTTGACCGGTTATTAGTTTTGACTGTAGCATTAATATATACTGCCGCCTGCCGGTGCATCGCCCTTTTCTTTTTCAAACCCGGCTGACGCACTGTCGTATGTCAAAAATCCTTCTCAATGAATTTACAAATTGTAAAACTTTACAGGAAAGAAACATTTTTCGTACCTTACATATAAATTTTTTCATAAATGCTTGGGGAAGGCTAGAACGTGTGTTAATGTTGTTAATGTATGTAATCAGTAATTTGTGTTGCCCACTCAAGCTCTTCGAACTGCTTCCAAACTTTTTAGCATACTCCTAATCAAATTTATCAATAAAATCTTAAGAGATTGCGTTTCATTCTTCCTATAATGCATTTTAAGATATCTTAATGGCGGCTCTTCACATTGGCCAATATGTTGACCAATACCAATGGCCATCGTGTACAGCAGGTGTTTGTGCTTACGTTCGTATGTATTGGAATGATGGCCCACAAGTTGGAGCGAGATCCGTGTGGTGTCGGTTTTTTACAAAAGATCAAAGGGTTGTGGCAGAGTATTGGCCGCCGCGTCCACACGTTGGGCACACTTTAGTTTGCTACGAGCTCCCAGAGTGATTGCAGGCACCTGATTTAAATTTTATATTCATGCATCGTAACTAGTGTCTATAAAATGGCAGTAATAATGACCAATGAAGAAACATTTCGTTTTATAGAGCTCTACCAAGCCGAAAATTGTCTGTTGAACAGAAGAAATAAGATTTCTTTTTTCCATTTCGTTTTGATTACCCTTTTCTTATTTACATTCACGTAGTAGCGGTATGCTGTTAATAAATAAACCGCAGCAGCCGTTAACGCCTCAATATCCATTTTAATATATTCGTCCGCACATTGGCCTGAACCGAAGCAAACTGAACGACCTTCCAACGTGTGGATGCCATCACAAACTCTTGGCTATCTTAATATCTTTGCCAACACATTCGCCACATTCGTTGGCCAACGTGAAGGTCCCCCTTTAGACAGCGAGCTCGCCCGACTTTAACCTATGCTTTATGAGGTTTAAGTCGGACGAGCGCGCTGATTACCCCATAGCATTGAATTCTCGTCTCGATTTGCACTAACATGCATAAAAACAAATCTTTATCATATAAAAGGGGCAAATGGCACTACAATTTCTTCAAAATCATTTTGTAGTCCTGTTAGTGACCCACTATCAAAGGCGCTTCTATGCTTCTTTCCAATGATGTTGCACTGAGCGTACTTTTCTCTCGGGCGTCTCCACACTTGCAATCAAGGACGGAGGACGGCAAAATCTGGCCTCATCTGTGAATAGCAATTGACTCCAAGTTTCGTCGTTCCAATTTTCGTGATTGCGTGCAAAATTATCTCGAGCTACTCAATGGCATGTGGCAAGAAGGGGGCCTCTGGTAGGCAAGTGAGAATTCATTCCAGCCGATTTTAATATTTTTCTCATAGTTTTTATTGTTACTTTAACTTTATTACCTCGGAAGAAGTTAAGGTCCGGTTTCTAAGCATGCTGGTAACGATGACCCGGTCATCTCTGCCTACAGTTTTTTGTTTACGTCCCTGTCTTGCGAGTTGCGAGTTTCGTAGATATTTCATTCTCAGTTTATTTGCAGCAACAGTTCACAGTTAACACGATAAACGAGGCAGTCAAGGTAAACGCGTAAACAAAACCTAAACTTAAACTCTAATTCAAAAGTTGGCAATTTTTTTTGCAGTATAAAAAACGCAATATTACCCAATAATTACATAAAAACAAATCATTACATAAAACAAATTAGAGTATTATGTTGTTTCACAAAGCGTAGCTTTTTTTTCATTTTATATGCTCTTCATATAAAATAAAAGTCTATTTAGATATGTTAATGCAAAATGACATACTAATTAAAAACCAAAACTATTCTATAAAAAATTTCATATTGTAAGATGTGCATACTGCATAGTGAATTAAATAATATCCAGGTTATAGTTTTGATCTTAAGGCTGAAAGACAATAATCAAGTCGGATTAAAAAAAAACATAGGAAACAAAATGGACGAAGTGTAGTGGCTGTGTATAATAAGGTTTTTAATTGTGAGGTATTTATGATTTGAGCTTTTAATCTCAATTATGTTATAGATGAACATTAATTATTATCTCGATTTTTATTGAACTCTTAAGTCATCGACGGATTGTTTTTTAAAGTTTCGTATAGTGCTCTTCTGAGAGAATGGTGTCCATTTTGTGAACAACCGTGTTGTGTGGCGCTTTGAAGTGAGTATTAAAACATTATTTGTTATAAAGTAAGAAAGTGCTGATAAATTTATTTTACTTTATATTGTTTGTCATTCAATATACAAATTAATTTAGATATATAGATTTCTTTCGTCTTGTTTTCTACTTTAACAAATCACCGCCACCTTTATTTATGAGCTTGGACGACTGCAGTGTCATGAATTTCTTTTCTTGGGTATTTCGAAAATTAAAAGTAAAGATTGTTCTCATCTAAAAAATCTTAAAATACCTTTGTTTAATCTTGTATGATATGATGTTGTTTATAAACTATATAATGTTTCATACTTTTATGGATATATTTTGTAATATTCGTGTGTTATAAGGATAAATATTGTTAACCTAAACGCTAAAAAATTACTATAAATTCTGCAGTTTAGGTATCAACAGCAAGATTTGGAGCAGTGCAGTATAACTAAAAGGGAGAAGTTGTGTCGCTATATGTGTATATTATCATAAGCGTATAGCTTTTCCCCTTGGTCATACTTGCTACAACCTCAGTGAAGATGCGAGAAGACAGTCATATAAATAACACGTCAGAAGACTTGGCTAGCAATTATGTATATCAGTCACCTGCCTTGACTTTGAATTGACTGCCTCGTTGGTCCAGTAGTTGCAAGTGCGACTGCTGATCCAGGGGTCCCAGGTTCCAATCTCTGGTCTGGCCATAAAATGTTATTGGGTTTTTCTGTCAAGAAATTCTCAGTACCAGCCCAGAGTCAGATATTTACATGCTTTTGGAGGCAAATTGGTCCTGCATCTGATCTCTCTCCGGTTGTGTCAGTTTGTTGTCCCCTTACACTATCAGAGTGAGGGAAAAGTGAGTACACATACCATACTCTCACTATAATCCTGTCCTGCACAGATGGCTAGTCTCCATTAAGATTGGCTGTGGTGACCAAAATTTGGTTTGGAGAAATTAATGTAATTATAGTTTACAAATAAAATTACTGTTATTCAGGTAGAACATTTTATTTTTATTATAACTAATTTGGATTCAAACTACTACTCATTTTAATTTTGGTTAATTAAAACTAAATTTTTGTATTTCGCAAATTAACCTTAATTTAGTCAAAAATCTTCTTTAAAACAAAACTTACCATTGAAGTTTTCACACTGCCTTACACATATTTAAGAGTACAACCCTAAATTTCTTAGCATTTATCTGTATAATATTTAATAACGATAACTATGTTACTAAAACTCTAATTTACTACATTTTTACGATAATTACAATAGGATAGTTAGGGGGTGACTTACAATTACGTACAGTGTTTTTCTTTTAATTTGAAGCCCTCCCTCCCTTTTCGTGACATTTTACGAGCTAGTGTACCTTAGTTACAAACAGCCTTTTTCAATTTTAGAACTTTACTCGAATTGTTGATAGGGAAACCTTCAGGCAAACACATAAAGATATTTTCTCTTTTAGATAACCATGGAGAAAGTCTGTTGTAACTTGTAACATGCAATTGTATGATGTCCATATTTCACTGTACAATCAAAGCAAAGAGTAACCTTAAGTTGAATGTCTAATATTGGGAGTGAATGTTTCTCAATAGCCTACAATAGCTTTCTGTGTAAAGAGTTTTTAGCTAATAGTCTGGCATGGTATCTCACTTTATTAACACAATCAAAATTCTTTCTTAAAACCCACTTACACTGTACTACATTCGCATTATTTGGATTATCGACTACCTCCAACACCTGGTTGTCTTCAAATAACTGCAGCTCTTCTGCCATTGCCTGCAACTATTGTTTTTCGTCAGGACTCTGCATATGTCATTCCATCTTCCTCTATGGAGATGGTTCATATACTACCATAGACTTAACAAAGGCCATATTTTACACTGAGACAAATCTACCTCCACAGTCTCTACAGACTTCTGTTCGGTTACCTTTGATATCTGTGAAGAATCTACACACCTTGCAAGGCAAAATCAAGTATTGGTGTTTATACTGATGGCTCTGTTTGCAAACTTTCATGTAGAGACATATTTTCTATGAGTCTTTTTTAAGCCAGCTATGGATCTATTTTCTACAGACTTCAAAAAGGAGGAGATAATCAATTTCAATTTGAACTGATTTCAATGATTCTTTATTTATTTGAAAGCTAGCGTTTCTCATGTGATCCCATATAAATTTGATCAAGGTCTGACCAATAGATTTTGAGTTATTCTTAATAATTTATATTGAAGTTGGTTGTACAAAATTTTAAATTTTAAATTATTCAAATATACAACTGTATTTGCTGCCCAAAACTTTTTTCCAAATTAGCTTTGAAAACTAAACCCCCTCCACAATGGTTAGATCTTTCACTGAGTCCATTCTGTTCTGGTATATATGGGATGGATTTTTGGTATATTGTATGTATTGTACATACAATATTCAAGAAACATTCAAATTTATTGCTACAGTACCCACAGCCATTATTAGTCCGTAACACTTGATTTTTTTTTTAAGTTGATGTTATACTAATTACTTAAAAGAGTAAAAAAAACTCACGTAACAAAGAAATGTTGCTGATGTGAAGAATTGACGCTCCAGGAAATCTGCGGTCTGTGAACACATAGGGATTGCCCCGTCACTGCATCAGATTTGATAGATCACAAATATGGCCAAAGAACACCTGTTCCTTTGAAAGATGGTTCTCATAGCTATTTAAGTAAAAAACATCTCATTTTCAATAGCAACGATGGCTGGGTGCTACCATCTGCTTGGGATCTGATAATTAATTAAATTAAATCACAACCCAAGCAAACAACTGCAAAACTTCAAGATACTATAAGCTCATTCTGCATAGATCAGACCAAAAATTAAAAATTAATAACTTTTAAACTGAAACTATGTCATTATCAGTAGTGACAAATAGCATTTTTAATATTTCATCTGATAATGAACATTTGTGTATGTGAATGTGACCAGCAACTAATTTGCGTTTTATGTAGAAAAATTAAAAAATAATTGTATTTTTGTATGTAACTGGCATGTCCTGTGTAGTGGCGGGCAAGAATACCCACTACCCCATATCTTACCGTGGGTGCCGTAAGAGGCGACAGAGGGAAACTGAGGCAGAAAATGGGCAGCAGCATCTTTCTGATAACATCAAATTAACAATAACAAAACTGCGGTTGCCAACCCACTCGCCAAGCGTGGCAACTATGGCAATATACGACCATGATGAAAGTTACGAAGAGACGGCCCCCAGTCCCCGGCGGTCCCGCTATTCCTGGCTGCAGTGGCGACCATGGTAACGGGTTATCACCTACGATGACTTGACCTGGCAACATATAAAGCACGCACCCTGAGGACTGACGAGACGATCCTGGAGCTGGAAGAAGAGATAAAGGAGTCGCGCTGGAATATTATAGAGAAGAGAGGGGAAGGACACGGTAATCCTTGATTCTGGCAACTTGTTCTATAACCGGGAGAGCGACCATCTGTCCTAATGAGGTGTCGGAATTATCGTTCACAAGTCTCTCGTTAACGAGGTTGTAAAGATTGGAAGTGTGTCGACGAGGGCTGCATACCCTATACTAGAATCACCAAACGGTATTCGCTGAAGGTCATACAGGTTTACGCATCAACCTCGGCACATCCCGACGGCGATGTATGAGGATATATCTAGAGCCATGCATTCCTCCAAAACTCACTATACGGTGTTAATGGGAGACTTCAACGCAAAACTAGACACAAGAGGTGTAAGGTAGGGAAATTTGGAATAGGTCAACGGAACCCAAGGGGCCAGCAGCTGGCCGATTTCATGGAGAAAGGGACTCTTTATGATAAACTCTTTCTTCCAGAAGCGGCCCAACAGAAAGTGGACCTGGTCGAGCTTGACTTATTTATGACGACCAGACAACTGTTCAGTGATGTTTCAGTGATCGCGAGGGTGAAAACTGGCAGCGATCACCGAATGGTAAGAGGCACACCGAACTTAAACGTTAAGTTGGAGAGGTCATGTCTTATGAAGTCAACGCTCCGTCCTCCTCGTGGTCTAATCCAAAGTCTCGAAAACCTTCAGATCGAGTTACGCAATTGTTTTCAGTGCCTAGAAGATTTCAATGCAGTGGATGATATGAATGACAAGTTCGGAGAAACTGTCTATGCGGTCGGAGCTAAGTTCTGCAAGACCCGCCGCAGAAGAATACAAAAAATCTGATGACACTCTTAATCTCATGGCTGTTAGACGGCAAATGAAGCTGTATTCTTGAGCAGATTTTATAGCATACAGGCAACTGAACAGACAGATCTTGAAATGCATGCGACGAGACTTTCGCAGCATTAATACAACTCGTATTGTAGAAGCAATTGAGCGGAACCAGGGCCCCAAAGTCTTTGCCAGAGATCTGTCTGCCAGAAAGAGCCAACTGTCGAAGCTGAAGACCAAATGTGGCAGCATCGTTTCCGGGACACCTGAGATTATAAGTGAGATTGAGAGGTTCTATGGGCAGCTGTACAAATCATCGTTAGAGCCACACGCAAGTCTGAGTAACGATCCGAGAGCAAGTTTTAACTGACACTATTCCGATGATATACCGGACGTCAGCCTGAGCGAGATTAGAATGGCTCTTCAGCGACTTAAAAACGGCAAGTCGCCGGGTGAGAATGGAATTACAGTTGAGCTTCTGAAAGCGGGTGGAAAACCGGTACTTGAAATCCTTCAGAAGCTCTTAAATTTCGTCCTTCATGGTGGTACTACTCCGGAGGCGTGGAGCAGAAGTGTGGTAGTCTTGTTCTTCAAGAAAGGCGACAACGCTCTCTTGAAGAACTACAGACCGATTTCCCTTCTGAACCACGTCTACGTGGTGTTTTCGCGAGTCACTACGAATTGTCTCGTACGCAGTCTCGACGACTTCCAGCCTCCCGAACAAGTCGCTTTCCGAAAAGGCTTTAGCACCGTAGGCCATATTTATTTATAGGAGAGGGGACAAACGAGCATGCGGCTCACCTGATGGTAAGTGACTACCGCCGCCCATGAACAACTGCAACACCAGGGCAATTGCAGATGCGTTGCCGGCCTTTTAAAAAGGAGTAGGCACATACATACCCTTCGGTAAATTGTTCAGAAGACCCAAGAGTACAATCTGCCACTTTGCATTGCGTATGTGAACTATGAGAAAGCCTTTGATTTCGTCGAAATTTGGGCGGTTCTACAGTCCCTTCAGCGGTGCCAAGTTGACTGTCGGTATATCGAATTGCTGAAGTGTTTGTGCAGTAGGGCTATCGATGGCTATCCGAGTACAGAACCTGAGTACGAAACCTATCCAACTGTAGAGAGGTGTAAGACAGGGCAACGTTATATCTCCGAAACTCTTCACCGCTGCATTGGAAGACGTTTTCCAGCTACCGGACTGGAAAAATACGGTATTAACTCAATGGCGAGTACATCACTCACCTTCGATTTGCCGAAGATGTAGTCCTTATGGCAGAACCGCTGGAGGACCGAAGCACTGTGCAGGTAGTAGTTGGGACCACTAAGCTCGAAGTAGTTGAACTGAGACGTGGTCCTTCACTGCTGGCCGGATGAGGAAGCTCAAGGTCGCTCAGCGAGCTATGGAGAGGGCTATGGTCGGGGTTTCTCTGCGTGATAAACTTAAAAAACGAGGATATCCGGTGTAGAACCAGAGTAACTGACATAGCTCAAAGAATTAGTATGCTGAAGTGACAATGGACCGGCCATATAGCTAGAAGAACCGACAACCGATGGCAATAAAAGTTCTCGAGTGGCTGCCTCGTATCGGTAGGCGAAGTGTAGGGCGACCCCCACTAGATGGAGTGACGATCTGGTAAAACATGTAGGAAGTCGGTGGATGCAGGTGGCTCAGGACCGTGCTTTGTGGCATTCCTCTGGGCGGCCTACTTTCAGCATTGGACTTGTGAAGGGCTGTAATGATGATGTAACTGGCAGCCTTTCAAATAAATTCAATAATTGTTTGTGTTTTTGTCTATTGTATTAAACATAATATTTGTTTTATTTAATAGAGTACTTATCTATCAACTTATAAAAAAAGAATAATAATAAAGAATTTAAGAGACCTTAATGATCTAGAGCTACACGGGCCACTGGCAGACCGGAGGGGAGTAGCCATAACGTTTTTTCGCGATACAGAACCGTCTGTCACATTTTGCGAAGGGCAATCTGCATACACAAAAACAAAAAAGAATAAAAATAGAGAATTTAAGAAACATTAATGATCATAGAGTAACACGGGCCACTGGCGGACAACAGGGGAATAGCCATAGCGTTTTTTCGCGATACAGAACCGTCTGTCACATTTTATATATATATATCCCAAACAACACTACCACTATTATTGTAATTTTTAAGTTAAATTTGACAAAAAATTACTTTGCCTTCTTCCGCTACATAAAATAAAATGATGTCTTACATAGTTTGAAGAGCACCTCCCACCCTCCCTTAATTGCGTGCACTATCCCCTTCACCACTAATCCCAGCACCGCTACTCCCAACACCACTACACTAGGCAAGACACACCACTGACGATAATACGACACGTGTTTCGCCTCTACACGAGGCATCCTCAGGTGATATAGACTCTACGGTCTATAAAAGGCAAGTGAGCGGCGAGCCAAAACAACTGCCTTTTATACAGACAGAGCATTTGTTTTGGCTCGCCGCTCACTTAGCGGTTAGCCACCGTAGAGTCTATATCACCTGAGGATGCTTCGTGTAGAGGCGAAACACGTGTCGTATTGTCGTCAGTGGTGTGTCTTTCCTAGTGTAGTGGTGCTGGGATTAGTGGTGACAGGGATAGTGCACGCAATTGAGGGAGGGCGGGAGGTGTTCTTCAAACTAGGTAATACACATCATTTTATTTTATGTAGCGGAAGTACGCAAAGTAATTTTTTGACAATGGACTTCCGCAAAGTAACGCCTGATTCTATTAATTATCGTAATTTTTAAGTTTAAAAAGAAGTAAATAGCAATAATGTGACTAGGCATTACGGAGTACTGTGAGAATTGAGGAGTGCAGCATTAAAAAACATTTATTTGTTTACATTTATACTGCCAGATTGACCGCAAAAAAAAATTAAAATGCTGCCAACAAATAATTATTACACACACATTGACTAAATGAGCTATGAATATTATGTGCTTTCAAATGTTCCTTTTTCAATAGTTTGTGGAGTATATGCTAGTCATATAATTATATTTTTTAAGACATTGGAACGTTTTAGTAACATTGGTATTATGTTAAATAATATTACCTATTAGGTATTTATTATTAGGTATTTAGCTATGAAATTTGCCGTTCTAGAGTACCTACTAGTCATTTCAAAACATGGAATTCTTTTTTCAAAATTAGTCATTTGTTTATTGATTAGCGTTAGGTTTTCCATTGCATTTGAATTTTTTTCGTCATCATGGATATGTAAAAAATTCGAGTAATTATGGAATATGAGTACCGTCGTGGCAGCAACGCGGAACAAGCGGCACGCAACATCAACGACGATTACGGAACGAATACTAAACGAACGCACCACCTGTTACTGGTTTGCCCGCTTTATGTTCTGGAAATTTCGACTTGAAAAATGAAAACCTTGGTTGTCCGAAAAAATTGGTTAGTACACAAAATAAAGGCGATTGGGGAAGTGAAGATACTCAATCTGCTGAATTAGCAGCAGCTTTCGATCTTAGCATCAAAACAATATTGGTCCATATGCGTCAAATCGGCAAGGTAAAAAGCTTAACAAATGAGTGCTCCACGAACTCAATGATCGCCAGCGCGAAGTAGGCGTCGCGACGTGCCTTGCACTGCTCTGTAGGCATACCAACGAAATAATTTTAAACCGCATTGTTACCTGCGACGAAAAATGGATTCTGTTTATCAATCGCAAGCGCTTAGCAAGTTGATTGAATCTTGGTTCAGCACGTAAACAATGCGCTAAACGAAAACTTAACCCTAGAAAAGTGATGGTCACTGTTTGGTGCTCTAGCGCCGGTGTGATTTATCACAGCTTCTTACCAAACGGGATGAGCATTACTGCAGATGTCTACACGTCTCCAACCAGCACGAGTAGCTCGCACGTCTCCAACCAGCTTTGGTCAATCGCTCGTCCCCGCTGCTTCTGCACATTTCGCGACCTCATACAGCACCACAGACGGTCGTATTCAGCAGACCTTGCGCCTACAGAGTTCTACTTTTTCCAGAATTTGGATAACTTGGCGGGAAAAAAGTCATTACTCTCGAGAGGCAGTACAAACTACCTTTAAAGAATTTGTTGCCTTCCGTCCAGCTGATTTCTTCAAGAAAGGCATCAATAATCTGCCACTGCGTAGGCAAAGATGCATCGATTCCATGGGTGATTATTTTGATTAATAGAAATAAAAAATATAGAAAAATAATTACGTTAACTTATTTCATTAAAAACGGCAATGTCATAGGTAAATACCTAATTAATACAAATAAAAACTAAGACATAAAAAAGTGAAATGTTTTATTTTAAATAAATATTCTTATACTGCTATAACACAATTATTGTTCTAGATTAAGATGGGTGCATCAATTAATAATGGGATCCATCAAAACAAGTTTTTTTTAATTCACTCTTAAAGAGTGATGGACTCATATAATTTATTTGGTGATGATGGAAGCGGTATGTTGGAAGGACTTACTGATCTTGGTGGAGGAGACAGCTTTGCTGGTACCTCATCATCTGGGGTAGCTGGGGACAATAAGGAGCCTGCCGATAATAGGTACTTTTTCAATTTACGTATTATGCATACTGTTTATTTGTTTACATTGTATTTTACATGATTTTTATGGAGTAAAAAATTCTAATGTAAGAGTTAATTTTAAGCTATTGACAGTTACAGACAACCGTATAACCAAAGTAGTGTTGCACAAGAAGGTTCAATACAAAAACTGGCTAATTTCGGAAGTGGGAGTACCAGTGGACTAACAAGTAGTTCACAGCCAGTGCCCAACACAGGGTCTGGGCCTCCAGCCCCAGATTACCATGATTACGGTAATTATCCTCCTCGTCCACGCCTTCCTCAACCGCCTCATGCTCCACTTCATCCACCACACCATGTACATCCTTCACATTCTTATCCAGGCTATCATCCTGGTCCAGACCCCATGTTCACTATGCCGGAACAAACAGGTTAGTAGTAACTTTTATTTTACTTTACAATAACTACAAGGAAATAGATATTCGAAGAAAACAAGTAAAATAATGCTTTATTTTGTATTTGCAGGAATCGGAGAAATGGGAGTGTGGTCAAGTGCCCCTGGTGCTAACAGATATTCACCTATTACCCCAGGATATAGACATTCATATGACCACCAACAAAAAATGCATCAGTACCCTCCACAACAGGTAATATTTACATTTTATTTACACGCACACACGCGTGAGCACATACTCCGACACACGCACGCGGGCACACACACACGCACATGGGCACACACACACACGCACGCACGCACACACGCACGTGGGCACACACACACACACACACACACACACACACACACACACACACACACACACACACACACACGCACGCACGCACACGCAAAATAAACAACGACATGATTGTATAATAGGGTATTACTCCATGTAAAAATATACGTATTTACTATAGGTTTTGTAAAAAGTAACCGACAAATGTTGATTTCTGTTCTGGTTATTTGCATGCCATTTAGACATGAATTACCATTTAAAAAAATTGTCTATCTCTCTGTCCAGGCTAATTTTCGAAATGACCCAACCGATTGCCTCATTTATAAAACATGTAACTATTTTGAGACAAATCATTTTTCATTTTTTTTTCATTGTAATGTAACTTCACGAACCGATAAAGAGCAATGCTAGGTAGCTAGGTGATCTAGGCTATATTTTATCCGAAAAACTTGGACATTTAAAACACAAACGAAAAATTAATAAAATGAATGGGTTTTAAATCCAAATAACTACGTTAATAAATACTATATTAGTAGTATAGTTGTAGCACGAATGGGTCGGCTCGACCGGGGAAGGACCACGCTTTCACAGAATACCAGCGTAAAATAGCAGCGAACGCTGCTATTTTCGTATGATGAGTGTAGAGAACCGGAGACCCATTTTACTGGAAAAGCGGCATTCCATCTTAGTCCTCACGGGTGACGACGCATCTGCATTTTGATTCTTTATTGAGGATAAATGTAGATGTCTATGGGTCACAGCAACCACTTACCATCAGGTGGGTTGTGTGCTCATTTGTCACCCAATCCCATAAAAAAAATCATCTCACTGTATATACTGCTACCGAGCAATAATAGATAATTTTCTGCGAATTCTGTTAGTTTTGGATAACTACTGTTGTACATTTGCTGTACAGAAGATTTCTGTAAGCAATTATTACCATATTTGCGCAGGGAAGGTGACTCGCTGGCCCACGTAGCAAAGGAGAAAGTCGATCTTTTAGGTTCTCGTTTTGCGTCCAACTCCTCTCGATGACGGGGGGAACACACCGCCGACCATCCCGCGGTGTGAGTGCTCCATGCCGGATGTGCTTTTTACACAGCGCTCGGTGCGCAAAGCACTTCTGTCAATAGACGTCAACAAATCGAGCTGGTGGAATCTGGTGGGATTGTGCTGAAGACATGCTAGCAGCGGTTCTTACGCGCCTTCTCTGGTTCTCTTATACTTTAAGCGCCGTTCCAGGCTCATGGAAGACAGCCTTAGTGCACCCGATTCCTAGAAAAGGTGACCGCTCAGAACCGTCTTAACTTCCAAAATAATGGAATCCATTATTAATTGGCAGCTCATGTAGTACATTGAAGAGCATCAGTTGATTAGTGACCCTCACCTCGGCTTCAGTTGAGGTCGCTCAGATGGTGATCTTCTTGTCATCTGACTCACCGACGGGCGGAGGCATTCGAAACCAAGGGGAAGGCTATGGCGGGGTTAGTTCGGATATAGCGAAGCACTTCGATCGGGTTTGGCACAAAGCTCTTCTCATGCTCCGACTCCATGGCTGTGAATGCTGGTGTTCCACAAGGCTGCTTGCTATGGTCTATCCCTTCCTTCTGCATATCAATGATATGTTGTCACACAAACCGGTAACATTCATTGCTTTGCAGACCATAGTACTGGTGATGCTTTATACACCAGCCCTGCCAAAATTTCTCGTGAAAACGTCACCGAGTACCGGAACAAACTTTAGTCAGAAGTAGAGACTTTGTTGAACAAAGTCTCAGACTGGAGATGACTAAATCTAGTCCAGTTCAATATCTTGAAGACATAAGTTTGCGCGTTTACCGCTAAAAAGAACCCCTTTGTCGTATCTCACATGCAATACTGTTCCCATCTCTGCGCAGGGGCTCCCCAGTGCCAGCTCCTTCCACTTGACCGCATCCAGCGCAGAGCGGTTCGAATCGTCGACGACCGAGTTCTTTCCGAGATCGACTTGACTCATTGGCACTGCGTAGAGATGTTGCGTATTTTATCGCATCTATGACTAAACTTATGACCACCTTCATTACATTGAATTACTTATAATTTTGCTTATAATTTATCTATTAGATTGTTCTTTTTCCTTTTCTTCTAACAACAATACACCTACCATCAAACAATATAAGGGAAACCTGTTATTGGCCATACTTTTAGTTTGTTACATTAATGTTAATATTTTCTATATACGCTGTTGGTTTTCTAAATAAATAAATAAATAAATAAATAAATGACGGGGAGTGCTCTGAGGAATAGTTCGGACTAATTCCAGCCGCTCAATTTCACCATTGCACATCGCGACAAAACTCGCGATACCATCCATACCATCTGGATGATTGACGGTCCACCACTGTGCGATTTAGGAGTTTTCTTCTTCGCACAACTTCCTTGTGATATCGATTACCACCAGCGATTTTTCCGGACCGATACGACTTAGGGACCTTCAAGAAAAGTGCCTATTCCTTTTTAAAAGGCCGGCAACGCATCTGCAATTCTCCTGGTGTTGTAGTTGTTCATGGTTGGCGGTAGCCACTTACCATCAGGTGAGCCGCATGCCCCCTCTCCTACCAGTTACATTAATTGTTATGCAGACAACAGCACTGGCCATGCTTTATACACCGGTCGTGCTAATATTTCTAGGGAACACGTCGTTAAGTGCCGGAACAAACTTGTGTCTGAAGTGGAGTCTTTGTTGAACAAAATCTCGGATTGGGGGCGACTAAATCTAGCCCAGTTTAACCACCAAAAAACCAGGTTTGCGCGTTTAGCGAATAATAGGACCCCATTGTCGTATCTTCTCGATTCTAGGACACTCCTTTCGTAGCCACTGCCAGCATCGAAATCTGGCAGTGGCATGGGCCGGTGTACACCAGTGTCAGCTCCTCCACTTAATATTCAACGGAAAGCGGTTCGAATATTCGACGATCATGTTTTTTCCGATCGGCTTAATCTACTGTCCTTGCGAAAAGACGTTGCATCTCTATGCATCTTTTACTGGGAATCATCTTTACGGGGAATCGCTGTTTTCCACCATCGTACACTGCGACAGAACTCGAAATTCTATCCTCATAATTTTGATGTCTGGCGGTCCACTACACGGAATTTTCCGCCTGGCACCACGAAACTGTGGAATTTACTGTCGCCAGCGGTTTTTTCCGACCTATACAACTTAGGGATCTTCCTAAAAGGCCAGCAACGCACCTACGATTCCCCTGGTGTTCAAATGTTCATGGGCGATGGTGATCACTTACCATCAGGTGAGCCGCATGCTCTTTGCCTTCTCTTCCATAAGAAAAATACTACTTATAAGTATCTCCTGTCCGATCTAGGCTAGCGGTTTTTATATAACTATTATATCTTTATATATAAAAATTACGTGTCACATTGTTTGTCCGCTATGTACTCCTAAACTACTGAACTGATTTCAATTAAATTTTTCAAACTGTGTGCAGTTTGGTCCAACTTGAGAGGTAAGATAGATTTTATCCCGATAAGTGACCCTCAATATTTTTTTATTGCGAGTTTAAGGATTTTTTCATATGAAGGGTCGTCGGAAAGGGCAGAACAACGTCTGCCTGGCCAGCTAGTTTATCTATATTTTCTGTAGCGACTTCCTAAAAAAAGTCTAGAAAATTATATTCGTAGACCGAATATTCGGCGCTTCGGCCAAGAGCGTGACTGGATATTCGGTATTCGGCAAAATCACTATTCGTGGCATCTCTAATTTTTTTTAAAAGATGTCACTAAAATTTATTACTTTTATTAAAACATGTACTGAGCAGTAGAACTAAAAGAAAGTGTAAAAAGGTTAGATTTGTTATATCCTAGGGCTAATAGTGGAACTAATTGAACAAATATTTTAATCGAGGTTAGATGTATATGGTTTACACGTACGATCACATAGACAGTGTCCTTGTGTTACTCTTAATTTTTAAAAACGCATTTAATTAAAGGAAAAAAAAGCGATGTGGATGCGTTTTTTTTTTGAAAGTGTGGATGATTCTGATATTTGTAGCTATAACTACTCGTTACTATTCATCATTTATTCATAATTTTGAAAGTTGGTTTTTTTGGTAATTTTAATAAAAGTATTTTACAAATAAAAATAAAATAAGTAAATAAATAAAATGTACTTACTGACTTTAAACAAAAAAGAATGTACAGTTGGTGTATTTGGCTAACATGTCATGAAAGGCAACTAACGGGATATTGTGTTTATTTACCTGCTTTCACAATTTTTCTGGGCGTGGTCCAAGTAGCTGCTTTTTGAACTTTGTCTACATCTTCGGGGATTACAGACATAAAGTTATGCTTGTATGTATGTACACAGAATCAGAATCATTTATTTCGTGGACCATAGGTGTAAACGGATGCAATTTTCTTTTAAGTTTAAGTTTTATTTTTTTTCTCATTTTTACTGTAATTTAATTTTAAAACAATGAAGACGACATGATAATTCATTCGAAATTATTTTTTTTTAAATTACTTTATATTAGTCTAAACATTACAAATCTTGTTAGTGCTTTCCAAATAAATTATTACTCAAAGTTACAGATATTAAGTGTACTATATTACTTATTCTGAACCATCTCTGAAAATTTGGCCGGTTATTACAAAATAATCCTGTATACTTACATATTATATGTACAGTGTGTGTAAATGCTTATAAATATCTATTTGTATTTTATTTTTAAAGAATGCCGGTATCAGCTTACAAGCACAAAATGGGGCATATATTCCAAGACAGCCTCATTTCCCACAGCCTTCATCACAGCAAATTTATGGACAGCAACAGGTAATTTGTAGCTTACTATTTAACTTTTATTATTTAGTTTTTATTTAGAAGAACGTAACTAAGATATATTATATTTCCTACCCTCATATTGCACAGAACACCTATACCAGTATGTGAGGAAATACTAGGTGGATTCTTTGAATTTATTTTTTTTCTTTTAGTAAACGTTATCGTATTTTCTCCTGTGTCGTGGAGGCAGTGCATAAATTTCACAAACACAAACATCTAGACCCGGTACAATTATTTTTAGACCATACAAATACTTATTCAGTGCAGAATTTGTATCCGCGGCCCTCAGTGGCGAAACTCATTGCTAAGCTACAGCGCCATTGAGCCATTATGAAGTATTTCGGAATTGGTCATCCCTCTTAATTATTTCTGCCAGCAATGCACCTACTGCTTGAATACTGTTTGAAGACGGTTAACAATGCATACTTCTATTTATTATAATTTGAAATTAAAAATTTTGTACTGCCGACTTCAATATAAGTTATTAAAAATTACTCAAAAGCTATTAGTTCTGACCTTAACCAAATTCATATGGGACCACACGAGAAGTACCAGCTTTACCAAATAAAAAAAGAATCATCGAAATCGGTTCACCCAGTAAAAAGTTATGAGGTAACACTAAAAAAAACATACAGTCGACTTGTGTACCGTCTCATTTTTGGAAGTCGGCAGAAAAATAGATAAAATGTTTATAACCAAAAAATCAATCTTTATTCATCATTTATATCAGAATATGAATATTGTATGCATATAGTTACATCCAATATCTTTTTTTCGGAAGGTTATGTTAAACTTTACTCCAAATCACAACTATCAGACAAGTTTAAATAAATAATTTTAATAAGTTTAATAGTACTGTTATGAAATGATTTTAGGTGGGTTATACATTTACCAAATCACCATCATCATAATCATTACAGCCATTCACAAATATACAGCTGAACATAGGCCTCCCCAAGGAATGTCATAAAGCACGGTCCTAAGCCACCTGCATCTATCGACTTCCTGCATATCTTACCAGGTCTTCACTTCACCTAGTGAGGGGCCGCCCTACACTTCGCTTACTGGTACGAGGTTGCCACTCGAGAACCTTTCTTCCTGGTGTTGGTTGGTTGCCAGTTCTTTTAGCTCAATGGCCGGCCTATTGCCATTTCAGCTTACTAAATTATCGGGCTATGTCGGTATGTCTGGTTCTACTAAGGTAAAGTAGAACCAGATTGCTCCCAACAACTACCGGAATTGGTGTAAAATGGGTGTGGTAAAGACATGCTGCAACTACACTGTAGTTATAGCATGAATGAATCTGCTCGATCGGAGAAGGACCACATTCTCAATGGAAACCAGCTTAAAATAGGACCTCAAAACTGATGAGCTTCTTATAGTGAGTGTTGTCAACCGGAACCTCTTTTACAGGATACATGTCATTCCATTTTAGACCTCAGGGGTGATAACACATCTGCTATTTCGATTTTTAATCGAGGATAAATATAGAGGTCTATTGGCCACAGTGTCCACTTACCATAAGATGGACTGTGCTCGTTTTATAAAGGTGTTCTATATGTAAAAAAAAAATTACAGGACTAATGTTTTGTCCAAGTTCATTTTAAGACCTCTCCATTGGGAGACACTATAGAGGTCATTGAGCATAGCGCTTAGGTCCTCCAGCAATTCTGCCGTAAAGACTATATCGTCAGCAAATCGAAGGTGAGTGATGTTATTCGCCATCGATGTTTGGTACCTGATGGTAAGTGACTACCGCCGCCCATGAACAACTGCAACACCAGGGGAATTGCAGATGCCTTGCCGGCCTTTTAAAGAAAAGTAGGCTCTTTTCTTGAAGGTCCCTAAGTCGTATCGGTCCGGAAAAATCGCTGGTGATAATCGATTCCACAGGGAAGTTGTGCGAGGGAGAAAACTTCTTCTAAATTGCACAGTGGTGGATCGCTAATCATCCAGGTGGTATGGATGGTGAAATTAAGCGGCTGGAATTAGTCCGAACAATTCCTCAGAGCACTCCCCGTGATAGATGCGATAAAATACGCAAAGAGATGCAACATCTCTAAGCAGTGCCAATGAATCAAGCCGACCGGGAAGAACTCGGTCGTCGACGATCCGAACCGCTCTGCGCTGGTTGCGGTCAAGTGGAAGGAGCTGGCACTGGGGTGCCCCGGCCCAGAGATGAGAACAGTATTCCATGTGAGGCCGGATTTGCGCTTTGTAAAGTTGCAAGCGATGTGCCGGTATGAAATACTGTCCCGTTCTGCTGCGCACGCCAAGCCTTTTTTATGGTCACTTGGAAGAGAAGGCCAAATTGGCCTTCTCTTCCAAGTGACCACGAAACTGCACGTCACTCGATATGTAGACACCGAGGATTCCGATACTGGCTGAGGCAACAAGGGGAGTGCCTTGAAACTGAGGAGATACGACAAAGGGGTTCTTTTTAGGGGTTCAAGAAAACTGGTGATCCAATTGCACAACTTCTCGGGAAGCCCATAGGAAGGCAGCTTCGAAAGAAGAGCTTTGTGCCGAACCCGATTGAAAGCCCTCGCTATGTTCAAACTAACGGCCAACGCCTCCCCCTTGGACTCCACTGCATCCGCCCATCTAAAAATCACCAGCTGAGCGACCTCGACGGAAACCGTACTGGCGGTCACTAATTAGCTGGTGTTCTTTAAAGTACCGCATGAGCTGGCTCTTAAAAAGGGTTTCCATTACTTTGGAGAACAAGGCAAGATAGCGATAGGCCTGTAGTTGGATGGATCTGAGCGGTAGCCTTTTTTTAGGGATCGGATGCACCAAAGCTGTCTTCCATGAGTTCAGGACTACGGTTCGGGAGTAGGAGTACCGAAAAAGACGCGTTAAAACCGGTGCCAACTCCGGAGCACACGTCTTCAGCACAATAGGTGGGACTCCATCAGGCCCACTCGACTTGTTGACGTCCAGGGAGAGGAGTGCTTTACGCACGAGTACTGTGTAAACAGCACTTACTGCATGGAGCACTCAAACCGCGGGATGGTCGGCGGTGTGTTCCCCCCGTCATCTAGAATCGAGTTGGAAGCAAAAGAGTAGATCGGCTTTCTCCTTTGCGTCATGGGCTAGTGAGTCGTCCACTCTGTGCAGAGTCTTGGCGAGAGACCAGAATGCACGTGTTCCCGAAGGGAGGCGAACTAGTTTCTCGCCAATTCTACCGATGTGCTCAGACTTTGCCTAGGCAATGACACTTTTGAAGGACCTGCAGACGGAATTATACTTCTTTTTAGGAGCGCTGGTGTTTACATCCCGTGACGTTGATGCGTCAGCCCAGGCCCGGTAGCACTCCTGTGTTACTAGTATAGCGTGATGCAATTTTCCAGGAGTGACCAAACCATGGCTGATTTTTGCCTCCGATAGGCACCACAGATGATGGCCTAAATAATTCCATTCCTTGAAGTACCACATCAGTGACAGAATCAGCAACAACGTTGGGATCATCCGGCGAGAAGCAAACCCGCCCCCAAGGGTAGGATGCAAAAAAAGACCGCATCCCGTCCCAATCGGCCGACCTATAGTAACAAACACGGCGGCAAGCTGCAGATCGCAACTGCAATGGGAGCGTGAGTGGCACCGTACTCCGGATCAGACAATGGTCCGAAGAGCCCAGAGGTCCGGATGAGAGGTCAGCAGAAGGTGCATGATCCTCCACATCTGGGATCCGCGTAGGCGAAGTAACCACTTGTGTTAGACCATATGCCAAGGCAGTCATAGATAGATCTACCCGCACGATCGGTTAAACGGGAACCAAGCCATTCAGCTTGGTGGGCGCTAAAATCACGCCACACACATACACAGTAACAAGGTACGTGTACCGTGGAAGAGAACGTGGCAACTATGACAAGTATACCCTCTATGAGGAATATAATGGAGGCCTATGTTCAGTGGGGGTTTTTATAGGATGTAACGGTGTTTGTTGTAATAATGACAAGAAAAAAATGTGGGAGGAAAAAAGGCGAACATTTTTTCTAAATTTAATCTCGGCGGAACGCGGATACTCCGTGCGATGTTTAGGGCAGCGTTGCAATGGTGGGTAGTATTTGTGACAGTAAAATTCTGTGCTCCCCTTTATTTCCATGGCCCATGACCAGCATTGGAAGGAAACTGTAAGGAGAGGGAGGGATTCATTTAATTATTTGAAAAAATATTTTTGTCTGTAAAAAATGTCAGCAAACATCATCAAACAATTTATTAAACAAAAGTAGCGTAAACAAGTTCAATGGTTAAAACAGTAATAAATAACAAAACCAAACAATTCTATTGACAAGAAAAAAATTTAATATTATGTCACTTTTACAACTAAGGCAAATCTAACGAATCGCCATAATATGTTAAAATTCAATATCTATATGTTAAAATTAAATAAATACTATGAAGATAGAAACACTTGATTTTCATAAAGAAAAGAAATATATAATATAATTATATCGATATACTCAGTAGGAGCCTCAAAAAAATTAAATCATAGGTATACTTTATTACGCTATTGACCAACGCCATTTTTCTACCGACTTCAAACAGGAGGAGGAAGTTGACTGTATGTTTTTTTTTTATGTGAGTTACCTTATAACCTCCTCCTGGGTGAACTGATTTCGATGATTCTTTTTTTATTTTATAAGGAATTAACTTTTAAAAACAGTGTAATTACTTACGTTTTATATAAAAACTAACAAAAAACTTTCTATTGTACCCACTTAATTTTTTTAAAATTTGTAGTTGCCTCTTACACTCACGCGACGAAGGAAATAAGACTAAAGTATGTGACGTAAACTCGACGCATAGGTAAAGGTGGAAACCCGTAATTTGAAGTAAATTCTGTTAATTTAAAGAAGCGTAATTTAGTAACTAAACTAATCTAATAAAATTTTAGTTTTATAATTCATATAAATAGCATTTAAAAAATAATTGTTCTGAGCACGACAACTATGGTTCTGACTACTCATAGTGATCATATACTCTTTGGATCTGAGGGGTCCTTTCTAAATATAACCATACTCTTTGGAGCGTTCTACAAATAAAAAAAAGGATTACCACATGTGGATTTCAAAGATTTGATAGATTAAATTTTATAATTGTAATCCGGGCGAAAGTTTGCAGTTCTTTTGCACTTACACTACCACTTTACATTATTTACATAATTAGTCGGTGTGATTTGTGAATGGCTTATACAGCATTACTAACGTAAGCAATAATACTTGTCGTAATTAATTAATCTTGAAAGGTTAGCAACGGTCCGGCAGACGTTTTTCTGCCCTTTAAATTTGGTGGCACAATGAGTCAAAAAATATTCCAAACTTACAGTTATAAATATAAAATTTATTATTAACTCAACAATCGTGCTTTGATTTTGTGATTTTCTTTTGGTGTACCTATTTGTTTAGTCAGATTTTATTTTTTTCTCATTTATATTTAAAAAAGTTAAATATACTTGTTGTACTTTATGCTAAGGCCTAATCTGTCTAGTCGACGCTGCAATTGTTAAGGTTGATAACTTTTATACTATAGGCCCTGTCTAGTTTATTAGTCAGAGATTGTAATATAATCTTAGCTATAAGTACTTAGACATGCATAAGATATAGTTTATGTAAATTCATTGACTTGAAGAAATAAATATATAAATCTTAAATCTAAATAACGCTACATTAAAATCCTAACCAAGCGAAGCCGGGGCGGGTCGCTAGTATGTACATAAAGCAGCATAAAATGTATTATATATCTAAAGTAATACTTGCTCTACCTACATAAATAGATGAAAACCAACCAACCAGATGGAAACTGTCGGCAGGGGAGATCAAACGGCCGAGGTGAAAAGGGAAAGTAACCTGTGGTCATTGCGGATGGTATCGTGGAATACTGCCTTCTGCATTTGAGCTAGGAGCGGTCCGTCATGGAAACCCAGTCGCCTCATATGACCTGAGAATCTGACCCTCAATATCTCATTCGCAAAGCCGACTACAGCAATAATTTCGGTTGGCAGACCACACCACTTATCGATTTATCACATTTTCAATTATTAAGGTTCGATCGGCAGAGACACCACATATCGATCACACGATCACTAACGGACTCACCGAGGAATATGTACATTTGTATATATAAAAATATGTTTATTCTTCTTTTTCAGAATTACCCTAATTATGCGCAAATGCACCCGCCAACTGCAACAAGAATTGGGCAACATTCTTCATACCATCAACAAATGGATGTAAATGCTCATCAGTATGGATTATCACATGGCCAACAGAATCATCCTACTATACCCCAACACCAGTCTCATCAAAATATGGCAAGTCACACTGGTGGCATTACTTCTGCAATTCAAGGTCATCCAAATGCTCATCTACATCACCCTGGTGGTCCGCCGTTGCATCATGTACCGCGTCAACCTCTAGCGCCGTCTTCTACTGTTGGACCCTCACATGTTGTCCCATCACAAATGCCTTATGCTTCACCGCACCATACTGTTCCAATGAGTTATCAACCCCTTCAAGTTCAACATCCCCTCGATGTTAATGTTACAAATCAGTACAATCCCATAAAACCAGTTGGTATCGAAACTGGGAGTCCTCAGTATCGCCCTCCCTTTTCACAATTGTCTCCTCAGATGTCACCGCGAGCTCAAGTATCTCCGAGACAACAATCTCAACCCCAATTATCTCCACGTCCAGTCATGTCACCCGTTAAAGGACCCAGCGCTTCACCGCATGGACCACGTAACATAGTTCAATCACCTGCTTCATCCGGTGCTCCACCGGTTTCTGGTTCGTTTAATTCACAAAATACTTTGCAAGCCTTAGAACAAATGGTATTGCCTTCTGGTGGAGAATATGCCTATCAAAGAAACCCTTCGTCACCAGCAGTTGGACATATTTCTTCGTCACCTTCACAGTGGAATCAAAATAAAATGCCAGCTCCAATAAATAATGTGCAAATGGAAGGCGAACAATCTATAAACTCTCTAGAATCCATATCACCAGCAAATAATTTAAAATCTGATGTAGTAAAAAATCCGTCTCTGATTATGACTTCAGAGCAAAAAACGATAGATAGACCACCGTCAGAAAAGGAAAGACAATCAGATAATTTAAACACCTCGCATACATTTATTCCACCTTCAAGTATAACTAATGTTTCTAAGGATAATGTGTCCTTAAGTATTTCAAGTAATGCTACAATGACATCCAGTTCTATAACCCCTTATACTTCTGTCGATAATACGGAGCAAAATGAAAATTTAGTTCAAGGGCGACAACCGATTGAAGTTGTTTTTGAACCTATAGGAAATCCCAAAGAAAACGAAAAGACTGATATGCAAAGAGACGTTGCCAGTAACAGTGAGCAAAAACACGAAAATGACATTCAGACAATGGAAAATTCCAATAAGCAAATTAGTAGTGAACTTAAAAGAAATCCGGTTGCATCGTTACCACCTTCTTCTGTGTCACATATAAATACTGCGGAAAATCCACAAGCAAGCAGTCCGCAAACAGTAAATTTGCCTTTAAGCCATGTACCAATTAACAACACTACAAATACTGCTATTCAGTTCGATTCAGCAGTTATTAATGAGACTAGAAATCAAGGATATCAAAATAACACTTATCAAAGTGTTACGACAAACATTCAGAATATTATACACCAACCTATTTCAGCTAACTTAGTTTCAAGTGCTTCAACAAGCATACAAAGTAATCAAACTCTTAATGTGACTTCTACTTTTCAAAGCGGGCCTACAACCGGTACCCAAGCAATTACTAATGGACAAATTAATGATTCGCCTACACATGCAATGCATGGAAATATTATGAACACCGTGTCTTCGAGTATACCTGGTCACAATACGCAAGGTAATTTAACTTGCATACCGCCTACATCTGTTACTATGATAGGAAATATACAATCTACTATACCTAATCCCTCTACCAATATATCCAATGTTCAGACAAATGCCCCTACCAATATTCCAAATATCCAAGTAGGACTACCAATGAGTGTTCAAAATGTTCATCCAAGTTTGGGACCAAACCAACCAAATAATCAACCTAACATTATGTCTAATGTATCTCACAGTATGAATCCAAATATGATAATTATGGGATCGAATAGTTTGTCTCATTCTAATATCCCAAATATGTTCACGGCGTCTCATCATCAAGAAAGAATAGCTATACAACAACAAATACAGGAGATATATTGTTTACCACCTTCTAATGAAAACCAAGAAAAAGTTAGGTGTCTTCAAGAAAGACTGGCGATGCTTCAACAACATGAATCTAATGAAAAATGTAATGGTGGCCCAAATTGCATTTTACAAAATCCTATATATGGGACAAAAATGGTTGAAAGTCCTCAAGTCACCAGCACCACAGGTCGTGGACGAGGTAAAGGTCCGGCGAAACCAAGAAAACCACGGGCAAAGAAAGAAAAAGTGGTACCTGCATTACAATCTCTTGACCAATTACCTGTATCTGAAGATTGCGTAACAGCAGGTACAGGACTGCAAAGCAATTCAGAATTAGATACTGAATTAACTGAAGATATTTCTATTTTAGATAGTAGTGCACTTTCTACAGACGACCTGAATTGTGGAAAGACAAAAAAACCTCGGGCACCGCGAAAATCTAAAGAGAGAAAACCACGTGTACCAAAGGAACCAAAAATTCCAAAAGTACCTGGAGATAAACCCGTCAAAGAACGAAAGAAACGTGAACCTAAGGATCCTAATGCACCGAAAAGAAAAAGGAACGTTAAGAAAGCAGCACCCGAAATTCTGGCAGACACTACAACCAGCAACGATTTACTAGAAAAAGATGCTTCTTTTATTAGTTTAAGTGATTTTTCCGCTAATAACACCTCTATCAATATCGATCCAGTAAAAAATATAAAAGTTGGTTCCGAAATTCCATCATTAAATGATAGTAATGTTACTGACTTTGATGATATTCCTGTTTCTAAAATAGCTATTAAAGATTTGCTTGAAGAAGCAGAAGCGAAACGAGAACAAACTGACAAAGATGATGACGTAGATCATATCAGTCAAAAGAAAAGACCAACTAAGAAAAGATCATCTGGTGGAGGAAGCTGCAAGAAAGTTATATCAAAGAAAACTCCTACTGGGAAAAGAAAGAAGCGAGCTGGACTAATACCAGATTCGGATGGAGAGCCTGACGATTTAATTACCACGCCGCCCCCTTCACCTCCCCCCGAAGGTGACGATAGTTTAAAAAGGCGTTCTGCTAGGAATACGCAGCGTAAAAAATATACTGATGATGTTATATTGCGTTTATCAGATGATGAATTTACAATGTCAACTCCCAAACAGGACAAGGAGTTAGATGAATTAAATGTAGAAACCAAAGATTTTCAGCTTCCTGACAATACACCAAAACCAAACTATATATATGTTAATACTACAGAAGAGGATGCAATGATTGTTCAGCATGTATTGGCATGTCGTATGGGGAAAAGAGAACTAAAACCTGAACCTGAACAGCCAAAAGTAGAAAAAACTGAATCCTTAGAAACAGAACATGCAGCTAAAACTTCCAAAGACTTAAAAGATATGATTCCTGGATCAAGTGGTAGTAACTGTAATAACGAAGGAGATAAATCTAAAAATATTGAACAAAATGAAGTAAAAGATAATAAAGAAATCAAAATTGTAGTAGAAAATGATAATAAAGAAACGAAAAATAAAAAGCCGTTGATGATAGACGTTGAAGAGTATTTTGTGAAATATCGAAATTTTTCATATTTACACTGTGAATGGAAAACCGAAGAAGAGCTGTACAAAGGTGACAAACGCATATTTTCAAAAATAAAACGTTTTAAACAGAAACAAGCTCAGCAATTAAATATTTTTGAACTGTTAGATGAGGAACCATTTAATCCTGATTATGTAGAAGTTGAAAGAATTCTAGATATGTCTGAGAATCAAGATCCTGGAAACAATACTGTGGTTAAACATTATTTAGTGAAATGGAAAAGCTTACAATATGAAGACAGTACGTGGGAGCTAGAAGAAGATATTGATGTTGACAAAATTCAACAATTTAAGACTTTCAGTGAAATACCACCAAAAGAAAAATGGAAGTTCAAAAAGAGACCATCTGCTGATAATTGGGTTCAGTTAAAAGAATCTCCACTTTATAAAGGCGGTAATACATTGCGACCTTATCAGCTTGAAGGTCTGAATTGGTTATTATTCTCATGGCATAATAATAGAAATTGTATCTTGGCAGATGAAATGGGTCTCGGCAAAACGATACAGAGTCTGACATTTGTTAATTCTGCTTGGGAATATGGTATAAGAGGGCCATTCCTTATAATTGCTCCACTTTCCACTATACCAAATTGGCAACGAGAATTTGAAGCTTGGACTGATATGAATGTTATCGTGTATCATGGGTCTCAGCAAAGTAAAAGTATGATTCAAGAATACGAATTTTACTATAAAGGTGGGAAGGGCGAACCAATAAAAGAGATAACAAAATTTAATGTTTTGATAACAACTTTCGAAATCATAGTAACAGACTTTCAAGAGTTGAAATCTTTTAACTGGCGCATATGTGTTATAGATGAAGCCCATAGGCTTAAAAATCGAAATTGTAAATTATTAGAAGGATTAAGACAGTTACATTTAGAACACAGAGTTCTTTTGTCTGGTACACCTTTACAAAATAACGTGAATGAACTTTTTTCCTTACTTAATTTTTTGGAGCCTTCACAATTTTCCAGTAGCGATGCATTCTTGAATGAATTTGGTCAGTTGAAAACGGAGTCTGAAGTTTTAAAGTTACAAGCTTTACTAAAACCCATGATGTTACGAAGGCTAAAGGAAGACGTTGAAAAAACTCTAGCGCCTAAAGAAGAAACCATTATTGAGGTCGAATTAACAAACATACAGAAAAAGTATTATAGAGCTATTTTAGAGAGAAATTTTAGTTTCTTACAAAAGGGTGCAACTTCAGCTGCTAATATTCCAAATTTAATGAATACTATGATGGAACTGCGAAAATGTTGTATTCATCCCTATTTGCTAAATGGTGCTGAGGATCAAATACAATTTGATTACAAGCAAACTAATGGAGAGGACAAAGAAGCTTATTATAAAGCGCTCATACAATCTTCGGGTAAAATGGTTTTAGTTGATAAATTGTTGCCTAAACTGAAAGCGGGGGGCCATCGTGTATTAATATTCAGTCAAATGGTTAGATGTTTAGATATATTAGAAGATTATCTTGTTTTTAGAAAATACCCTTACGAAAGAATTGATGGTCGCATACGTGGTAATTTGAGACAGGAAGCTATTGATCGGTTTTCTAAACCAGATTCTGATCGCTTCGTATTTTTATTGTGTACAAAAGCAGGAGGATTAGGTATTAACTTGACTGCCGCTGATACTGTTATAATATATGATAGCGATTGGAATCCACAAAATGATTTACAGGCCCAAGCTCGTTGTCATCGCATCGGTCAACAAAAAATGGTAAAAATTTATAGATTGATATGTCGTAATACTTATGAAAAAGAGATGTTTGATAAAGCATCTTTAAAACTTGGCTTAGACAAGGCTATATTGCAAAGCATGAACACCTCACAAGGGAAAGAGGCTGGGTTAAAACAGTTATCTAAAAAAGAAATTGAAGATTTATTAAAGAAAGGCGCCTATGGAGCTGTAATGGATGAAGATAATGCAGGCGATAAATTTTGTGAAGAAGATATTGAAATGATATTAGCTCGTCGCACTCAAGTCATTCAAATGGAATCCGAAAAGGGCTCTACATTTTCAAAAGCCAGTTTTGCTGCTACTGACCAGCGATCTGATATTGATATAAGAGACCCTGATTTTTGGAATAAATGGGCTAAAAAAGCTGAAATTGATACGACTGAGAAAAAGGAAGATGAAGATTTAATAGTCACAGAACCTAGAAAAAGAACTATTATTAAAAGATATGGCCACGACGATGGCCCTATGGAAATGTCCGATATGGAAGTTACACCAGATTCTGAAGACGACGAAGAAGGTAAGAAAATACCAATAAATGCTTGTTAACTCATAAATCCCAAAAGAGCATAGATTCTGCAAGATTTACAAGATAATTAACATAAAATTAATGAAAACGAAATCTAAATGCTTATTAAGATGATATTTATTCTTTTCAAATAAGAATGCAATCTAATATTTGATTTCTAACATGGGATCTATTAAGTGAACTGATGATTTCTTCGGCGCTTCTACTGTACCTTATTATTAACGGCGTCTGAGGAATCACTGATTAGGTACAACAAAAAATCCCTTGTCAGTATTGTATCATTGAAAATTAAATTGAATTTTTCAGTTTCTGCAGATGTAATATAATTTAAAATTTAACCATATAATTAACATGATCTTATTAATTTGCTTATTTTTTTATATTATGTATATAGAGATTATATGAATCTATATTTCTCTATGTGTTAATCTTTATTTTAAATTATTAAATTTGCTTTAATGGGAGGGATTGGGAAAACATGTTTTCATTATTCATTATGTTCATCTTTTATAGTTTCTATAGTTTGTAGGGAATTAATGATTAATTTTTAACTTTTGTTTTCGTAAAGATATGTAATTATTAATTGAAGCATATTTTGTTTAAGGTATTAGTCTTAGAAGCAAGAGAAAGAAAGATAAAATTGGCAGAAAAGGAAGACGATATGCAAGTGATGACTATGTTCCAAGACATGAAGGTGTACCAGTTGATGAAGAAGTTGTTTATGGATCCTGGACTAGATCGGAATGTTTCAAGATAGAAAGGGGCTTATTAACTTTTGGGTAATTACTTTAAATTATTTTTTGTACATATTATCTTATTGTACAAGGCTAAAAACTTTTTCTTATTAAGCACTTTATACACAGATATGTAGTACATGAAAAATAATAAAAGTAAAGGAAAAGATATATAGACACCTCTAATTATCGAATGTAAAAAAAATCCAGAGACCGCAGGAACGAGAGTTCAAGCAAGTTTCGCATGCAATCAGAAGCGACACCGCTTTTTACTTTTATATTGTAGGTTTTCAATGGGCTGTCTATTGGGCTGTCACATTTAGCGTTTAGCGGGTAACGTTACCAAAAACGGTTCTAAAAATTTTGTTAAAAATTGTGCAAAAAATATTTATATGATAAATGATCTAACATTATTTTATCGTATGTTTTATTCATTTATTTTCTAGATGGGCGCGATGGGAGGAAATAATTGACAAAAACCAGTTCAGAAAAGGATGGACATTACCTGTGATTGAAGACTGTGCTCGTATAATAGTAAGTTATATTGATTTATAACTTTATTTATTGCTATGAATTTTGCATTTTGCATATCTTATACGACCGACAGGTCACGCATAAAGTTTTGCGAAAAATATTTCTTTTTATTTGAGACATTGGCAAGTGTTCATTTATTTTAACAATAGGATTAATTTCAAGTAAAAGCACGAATGTTCCTGTTTAAATTTTTAAGAGCTAATATAATATGGTGTAAACAAGATGAATCATTTGGTAGATATCAAGTGGAGGTTATGATTGATTTGTAGTTTAGGCCAGTCCGCGGCGACTGGAAAGCAGGCCCGCGTGGAATGGTGCCGATTTATCTTTACGATTCAGAAATGAAGCGCCAGTTGTCGGTTTGGCAGTTTCAAAATAAATCAACGCCTAGCAAAATAGAGCAAACTAGAAACGCAGAGAAGATTTTGAATGCTAGTTTTTTTTTAGCATCAAAGGCGAATGGTATACTAACTAATGTTTTCCAGTAGCGTTCACTGCTATAAGCAACAAGCGACCGAACATGGGGTTCCGCGTGTTCATGCGTGACTTCTTTTTATTCCCGAAAATAAAAATAAATCATCTGTCAGGAGGGATAGTATTCATGGCCGAAAGATGCGCTATCATAAAATTGGTTCCGACGCTTGAAACTTTATATAGATGCTGATCTTTATAAATATTTAATAATAAAAACGCTAACTATAGATCTCTTTTAAGTTTCGCAAAACTTTCTGAGTGGCCCACGTAGTAGTACCTATATATTTAACTGGAATGATGACTTGCCATGCTAATACCGAGAAAGTTTAAGACTTTCACTGAGTTCAGCAAAATATTTTCTGACTAAGTATAAATGACTGGTTCCACAATTCTAATCTGTGCATAAATAACATTATCTCTCAATTTTATATTTTACAGGTTTTATATTGTTTACGTCACTATAAAGGTGATGAAAAAATAAGAAATTTTATATGGGATTTGATTGAGCCCTGTGAAAATGGTGAAGTTACTATCTCGAGAAATCACAGTGGTCTTCATAACCCCGTTCCTCGGGGCAGGAATGCTAAAAAGAAGAATCGATTAAAAGAAGTTCCTAAATTAAATGATCTTCAAAAATGGGAAGATCCCAATCATTGGAGTTCAATAGACAAATACGACTGTGAAGCTTACTTGGAAAGTAGTTACAAAAAACATTTATTTAGGCACGCCAATAAGTAAGTATTTCCCTAAACACGACACATTTATATAATATATACAAGTGTCCCAGTAATGGTGGATAATCTGGTACGTACGTATTCGGGCGAGGGAGAGGCGGACTTGGTTCCCTAAAAAAAATTCTATCCCGAACGGTTCGCGTTCTACGCCATGTTTTATAAAATTCCGAAAATTCGTACTTCTGCTCACATTTGTGGACATCACGTCCGCAGTTTAATGCCTAGATTGAATTTTTTTCTTTTAATGTGTTCCCTAATAATGATTTTATTATAATTGAATTACCCTTAAAAGTTTTCAACTACTATGGGTAGTATTTTACAAGATGGCACTAAACATAAGTTTTAATTTTTACTTTATTTAACTGCTAAGTTTGAGCACCTGTGGTTGAAAAAAACATGGGATCTGTGTGGCCAACAATTTAAAGTTTTCCTACATCATGAGAATTCTAAAACAGTAGCATACTATGAACTTAATGACATTACTTACTGAGCTAAAGCCGTTAATGTGTAAAAGTAAACATTTCATTACAAAATTACAAAATTATTGGCAGGTAGTTTTTTAACATTGCATGTATTTATTAGATATCTGTCGCCCTTGTAAATTTTACTTTACTACCGGCCTTGCTTGTTTGGACGAATTCTAAGTTGTGCTGTGAGCGAGACAAACGGTGCGTAGGATTATTCGAAACAAAACAAAACGAAAATCCCCGCGTATTTCATTTCAATAGACAGCACCGCGGTCGAGGTGGGACCCGGCGGTTGCTTACGCCGGACGCCACAACTAGCCTCTAACCCTACTGCTGCGAAAGTAACGTATTGCATCACGTTGCACGAGAATATTCATGACTAAGGGTCAACGGACTCAGTCAAGTAATAAAATGTGCAGGTATAATAACTTAAACTAAAAATTTTAAAACCCCCGAAACAAAAGAGCTTCAAACGGTTGAACTTTTCTTGAAATATAGGTAAGAACACTCTCGATTAAGACACCTTTCAAATGAAACAAATTTAGACAAAATCGGTTCATCATATAACACCCCTCTGTTTTCATCGGTGGTTAAACATAGATAACGCTGACACTATTATTGTAAGCAAGAAACAACCTTATGATTACGTAAATAAAAACCTAATTTCTCTTTTGTAATATTCTTCGAACTACATAGCCGGCCCATTGCCGCTTCAGCTTCCTAATCCGTTGGACTATGTATGTTACTTTGGTTCTCGCCCTCTCCATAGCTCGCTGAGCGACCTTCAGCTTCCTTCCTCATACAGCCAGCAGTGAAGGACCACGTCTCAGATCCATAAATCATCACTGGCAAAACACACTAACGAGAAAATGTGTCGTAATCTCCCGAACGCTGCCCGAGTTGAATATTTTTAGTACGATTATATTCATAAGTTTATATTTATATGTGGTAGAGCCATGCTGCAGCTATATTATGGTTGTAGAACGAACGGGACGGCTCGACCGGGGAAGGACCACGCTCTCACAAAATACCAGCGTAAAATAGCAGCTTAACGCTGCTGTTTCGTATATGGTGAGTGTAGAGAACCGGAGACCCTTTTTACTGGAAAAGAGGCATTCCATCTTAGTCCTCACGGGTGACAACGCATCTGCAGTTCGATTCCTAATCGAAGATAGATGTAGATGTTTGTGGGCCATAGCAACCACTTACCATCAGGTAGACTGTGTGCTCGTTTGTCACCCTTATCCTATAAAAAAAAGAGAAAAATATTATACAAATTTTTTTACATATTCCTACGATTTGATGATGGTAGGTACCTACTACCTACCTAAAAATTTTTTAATAAGCATCTGTTGAACTGGACTTTTTCATGAAGGACTGGTCTATGGTGGCTCTAGAGAGAGAGAGAGAGAAGTAGAAAGAGAGTGGGTGGGATATTTTTGCCCTGCAGTAAGACATTTCAGGCTAGTAATAATAATCATAATAATGATTATAATAGCTTAACACTATTAGACCTAAAGGAAACCCTCTACATAACACTGTAAAAAGCTGCTATATTAAATACATGCAGAATTGTCAGGAAATTCATGCAGATAGAAGTAAACGAAATAGGACCTCATGAAAATACATAAATATACACACCTTACCCTGCATTTGCTTTGGTTTCGGCCCGTAAATGTAGTTCAATTCCAGTCCAAGGACTGAGAAGTGAAAAACACTTTCCGAAAATAATAATAATGATAATAATTTGGACCTGGTTCACGAGGTGACTGACACGTGGGGTGGCCTGCCGATTGAAATTATACCTGAGTAGTTTCTGCGAACGGGCTTAATCCCAGTCAACCACTCATCATCTGAGGCGACTGGGACTCCGTGACGAACCAACGCTCCAAGCTCAAATGCAGAAGGCGGTGCTCCTGATACCGCCCGCATCTCTCTATCCCTCGGCCGTTTGATCTCCCCTGCCGAGGGATTCCATCTGGTTGGCTTTGTTTATTTATATATTATTTCTGTATTTAATTCCATTTATTTATTATTTTCATTTATACAGCCCAACCAGATGAGAAAACTATTTAAATACACCATAATATTAATCTGCTTAAATCACTTTTAAATATTAATTTTTTTAATCAATATTGTTTTTAATAAAATAGAGTATTTGTTACCACTAATAGTAGGCCTCTGTCACTTTTGCTACCTGCGTGAAATAATTATGTACCTACAAGGCGCCCCCAGGGCAGAACGCAGTCGGGGCTAGCGCGTTCTAGACGTTGAATGTTAAAGTTTTTTAACGCTGTTTACGTAAATAGATTTTTTGTAAATACTTGTTGAAATAATCGTCAAAATGGCGTTTCTACTATAATTGTTGCGTGGATGGATACTTAATGAGCAAACAAAAGGATTCAGATGTATAATTTTTTAAGTTACCGAAGGATAATGAAAGGTGAATTTATTTCATTTTTTTTTGTTAGATAGGTAATATTTTCTACAGAAGTAATAACTAAGTACTTTATTACAAAACTTAGTTGAAATTTACTTCACTACCCGAGTACCTACTTACATACCTATACTTGTCTTTTGTAATTAAAATATTTTAAGTTATAATAACACAAAATACTGAAATTAAAACTTTGTTTAGAAGATTTTTAACTAAGTAGAATACTGTCACATTTCTGTTAGAAATCGTATTTCGGGTTTATTTATTGTTTACTCTATCTACCTATTTCTTACGAGCCAAGCATCGCGATTCCCGACGAACGGCCTTGCAAGGTGCATGCTGAACTCACATAATAGCGGAAATATGGTCGATCATAGTCAGAATAGGTAGTTTACCTAAGTAACTAACCATTTCGCAATGTACTTTTTTACTCTTTGTCAACAGCCCTTAGTAACCACGGAAAGTCCGTTGTCACGTAGGAAAGAGAAAAGATGCAAAGTAATACGGACACTTGCGCACAGCGAAAAAGTTTTATTTAGCTTGCGTGCGCGATTTATCTAATTAATAATAATTATGTAGGCTATTAAAACGTCGGCAAGCAGTCAACATCAAAGGCGTGCAACTTCTGTATGAAGTACTATTATTTATTCTGTGCTAATAGTATTTATTGTAAATGTAATGTTATAGTCTATCAACGTCTTCCTGCTGGGCAAAGACCTCTTCTCATATCTGAGAGGATTTACAAAGCAATAGAGTCCGCCGACTACCCATGTTCTAGAAATAGGTTTCCTATTTATTTATTATCTTTTTTTTAATAAAAATACTAGTAATGCATTTAAACATTACTAATATTCCCTTTAACCACTTCTGGTAAGCTTAAAATGCTTGTGTTAGAAGTGGTTCACGACAGTAGTCGAATGGCGGATTCGAACCCACGACCTTTCGAGTTCGCGCTCCACGCCCTGCCATTAGGCTACTGACGCTTCTATCTATGAAATGACCGTTCTGCAGTACTGGTCATTCAAAATAATTTTTGTTTGACTTAGATTTCTAATTTCAAATAAATTTTGTTGAATAAACATGGACTTCTTCAAAATTTTAATCTTTTTCGTCATCATGATTACGTTTAAATTTCGAATACTTATGGAATATGAGTATCGTCGTGGTAGCAACGCGGTACAACATCAGCGACGTTTACGGAGCGAATACTTACAAACGAATGCAACACCCGTAACTGGTTTGCCCTCTTCCGTTCTGGAAATTTTGACCTGAAAAAAGGACTCTGTGGCCGTCCGAAAACTTTGGTCGACAGTGACGAATTAAAGGCTATTGTGGAAGCTGATGATACTTAATCTGCGGCTGATGATACTTAATCTGCGGCTGATGATACTTAAGCATGTAGTAAATTAGCATTTACAAATAACAATTCCATTGCTCTCGTACTGTGAAATGTATTGCGATTGCTTCGACAACTTCCACGGCCTTACCACTTTCCACGGCCTTACCATCTTCCACCTAATTATAAAAAATAAGTATAGATTTCCCCACATTTGGGAAAATTCCTTTTGAAAAAAATAATTGAGAACCATTGCAAAATGACATGTTATTTCAAATTTTTAACAAAGATAAATGTAACAAACGAATTAAAAATAATAATTTTTATCACTTACGCGAGGTTGGTAATAGATTATGTAAATTATTTATTATTTTAATTTTTTTTATTATTGTCATTCTCTGGGTGGGATTATAAAAATAGTATCTAAACAATACTAATTACTACTAACTAATGTAAATCACAAATCTATTTGTAAAATAAAAACTCTTATCTTTCTATTTTGAATTGAAAATTAAATGAGAGAAAATTTTTTGCTATGTTACAGAGTATTGTTGAGAGTTCGAATGATGTACTATATCAAACATGAAGTTATTGGTGACTATGCACCGCAAATAGAAAATGGAGTTCATGCAAGGTAATAAAAGAATTATTGTATTAGAAATAAGACATCCTTTTTCAATGAACACACACACACACACACACACACACACACACACACACACACACACACACACACACACACACACACACACACACACACACGCACACGCACACACAATATGATGCCGTGCTGTAAAAGTAGTTCGTAGTGTAACAGTACTTTCGTTTCGGTAACAAGTATTTGAGTACCTGATACTTTTTACAACGACACTTAGTAGGTATTGATGTTTTCTGAATTACTAGGTATTTTCATATTAATTATTGTATTAAAAATTATAAATTCATAACTTGTAAATTAAAAACATTAACATAAGTATGATTTTACATCTATCCGCACGTCGAGCAACAATGATATATACACATTGTTGTATTTGTATGTATGTGTACACATAGGTTGCTGCGCGCGCACCAGTAAGTTGTAACACTGCATTATAACAGCACACACTCTGTAACAGCATGTTAGTTACGCGAACTCATAAGATTTTACCTGTCCAAAACACGCCTACTCGCATATTATACGAGCAACACGATAAACTTATAGACTCATATAATGTTAACATTAGCATTTCGTTGACGCGAACTCTTTTACCCATCCAAAAATCGCCCAATACAAATAAACAGGTTTTCACCTGTTATGATTATGAACCATAAAACTTACTTACATCACTAGTTTTAAGCGAGAACTTCTGGGAAATTCCTATTATATACATTTTAGTAACTATTTGATATTATAATTACGCAATAATAAGTAGGAGTAAGTATCAAGAATATAAGAGGACCAACACGAAGGAAAAAAAGAATTGAAGAAAGAAAGAAAATAAGTTTATTTAGTAACACATTTTAGAAGTTTGCTAACCATAATAACATATTAAGATAAATGGTTACTAAAAAGGTACCCAACTCAGCATAGTCTTGGTACCAACAAAGTACTTCGACACTGATCTTCCGTGGGCGCCAATAACATTTAACAAAAACAAAGAATTGGGCTGTACCTTGCGAATTCAGTTTCCCATCAAAAATCTGACATCTTCCAGGCGTTGGAAGATATGAAGTTATTTCCAAAGCTCTATGTAATTGACTTATTATTATTGTAATTGATTTGTGCCAGGAACATCAGTGACTTCAGAACAACTGTTCTCAAAGGCTGGCGCAATGTCTGAAGGTCGAAATCGTCTCGAATGTTTTTCAAGACAAATTATTATTATTTTCAGATTATTCAAAAAAAAAAAAAGATTGGATATATGTCTAGTTATCTCTACACATACTTTAGCAATGCATTTCTGGGTATAACGTTCTACAAGTAGTCATATGTACTTGACTTCCGTCGTTACCATGCAAAGACACTCATGACTCCTCTGAGAACAAAACAGCTTCCATTCTAAGTTCTAATCTCAAATTATCGTGTTCACTTTCAAATCTGAATCGCGTTTGAAAATAAGATACTGTTAGTTTTTGTTAGTTTTTCTTTCTTAATCCTATTCACAACATCTGTTGCGAACTATTTTTTAACATTTGGTTTGCAAGTGTACCTCAAAATATACATATTGAATGAATTTAAGTGTTTGCAAAAGGGGAACCAGAGTTTCTTTTTTTTTTTCTCTTATTTTTATTCTATTTTATGTCGTAGCTCAGTTTGTTTTTTAACCTTTCTAATAATTATTTCTGAAATATAAGAATTTCACCTAACCTAGGTAATCAGTCAGTGTACCGTACAAAGTAGATAAAAGTTAGATGAATAACTAAATTTATTTTTAGAAAATTGTATTGATGTCCAACGTCCACGACAGCGAAATATGATAGTAGGTACGAATGGGACATATTATGCAAAAATACCGATACGAGTACAAAAATAAACATAAATAAAAATATTTATCTTTGTACTGACTAATTTAGTTACCATTAAACAAATACAGCAATTGTTAATGGAATATTTTCCTACAAATTATTGTGTGTATTTTATTTAATTCTGACCTAGCGATTTAGAGTGAATTGATGGTTCTCATACCTAGCCTAATTTGTAGCATTTTGACTCCGTTATCATGCTATGCCAGTTAGTTGTCGAGTTCCCACTAACCCTGTATAATATGGTTTTTAACGGGAGAGTAAATTAATTAGATTTTTATGTTCGATTAATAAACATCGTTTCATAAATTCGTACCTATGTTTTATTGAGCTAAAACATATAATTATCGCTTACCTAATATTTACAAATACTTACATAATCAAATTAATAACTTAAGTGCAATAACGCATAGGCGTCAATTTTACGCTTGGCATAATGGGCATTGAGCGATACGCGCGCTCTATACCTTGCTTATTTGTACTCTAAGTTCTGAATACTCTTTTTCTATTGTTCTAAGGGGTCCCTTCTAATTATTATATACTCTTTGGAGGGGTTTATAACTTTGACAAGTAATGATCCAGTTGGATTCGTCGAGTTTTTGCAGGTTAAATATTTTCAAGTTTTACTAAAAATTGTCAAAGAAGCACGTTTACGAACATATTAGATTTTACCACTCGAAAATACACAAGTTAAAGAAAATAATACAATGAGGCGACATGTTTTTTTCATGTTCCAAAACTCCAATTTCGCAATCCAGGCAAAATGACACAAGCACGTTCACTTTACGTAAACTTCAACAGAAGAAAAAGAAGAGAAAAAACATGGCTGACTTTAAGTACAGTCATTAAAGTACTTTTTAATCACACCAATTTGCCATCCCCGCTTGGCACGTTAGTATCGAATGTACAGTTTGCTTTATTTAATTATATGTTATTTTAATTAAATAACTTTTTTAGGTCTCCGAGGCTAATTAAGTACATAAACACTTGAAACGACTTGGGGCAGAAATGAGCCGTTTCCTTTGCTCGCTCATTTTATCTCACTGGATTAAAGAAACATCCCAAACTCTTTTCTTATGTAGGGTTGTCTCTTTTAAAGCTGAAAAATAAGGGGATGTCGGTGCGGCGCTTAGTCCATACGCAAATGTATGATGTATTCGTCAATATTTCATAGGTATAATCAGTCCGAACTATAACTGTCTTCCACGGCTGCCTAACGCGCGCTGCCTAGCGGTCGTTCGGGCACAGCGTAACAGGAATAGATCGTTGAAAACCTACTCTTCAAATATTTTGCACACCAGATATCAGAAATTAATTAGTGCAACCGCTACAAAGGTTTTACTTGTCCACTCTCTTATTCTGCCGATTATAGACCACGTCGACCTGTATTTCTTTGCCCAGTCTCAATAACATATTAACATATTAATCGTCTCCTTAACAACTATATTAGACACGTGGTCTTCATAAATACGCCCATATATCTTTCTTCTGTACTCCGATTTATTACCGCCGCAGTATTTTGAACGATGCATGTATTTCTAAGTACTTACTTATCTAAATTTCAATATCGGGAGATTCTCCTAACTGTTATCTCAGTTATGCACCTTATTGGTTGGTTATATCTCACTCTTTTGCCCTACCCTAGAGGCTTAACTCAACAAGGGATATTTGAACGAAATCCCTCTTGGCATTAAAAAAAACTCCCAACAAGTTTCTTTTGAAAAATAAAGTTCATGAACAATTTAAAAAGTTGTTGCAAGTTCTATCGGTTATTTCATACCTAATGACAAAGGTTCTATTGTCACAAATCTTGATATTTATCATGACAGATAATATTTGATTATACAGGGTTATTTTTCGAAGAGTAGCCAAATTTTAAACTTAAGTTCAAATATATAAATAATAAATACCGTTATTGCAGTTTTTGAAAATACGAGTAATTAAGGGTTCTACTTTTACTTGAAATTATCCCAAATTGAATGTGATTTATGGGCAACAACGCTTTTGCCTACCGATCAACCCTTACGAATGTGTGCGTGCGCAATAAAATCAGTTAAAATAATGCATTACCATGCATTAGGAATTTGAAAGATAAAAAGGACAGAATGTTTGAGATTTTTTTAATTAATTTTCTTGTCACCCTTTGACAATTTGGCCGGTTATTGCAAAATAACCCTGTATTTACATGTATTTATGTATGTATTTGTATAATTGTGCTTAATATATATATTAATACACATATGAATATATATAATAAAAATGTAAATGGCAGGTGTTTCTTTATTGTATATTTTTTTGAGAAAAATGATTGAGAGGATTAAAAAGTAAGTAATAATTAAAACATGATTTACGAGGGCGACACTGAAAGTTTTTAGAAATGGCCACTTGTAAACGATATAATAAAAAAATAAGTTCAAATTTTGAAAATGGAACTCTTTGAAAATATAATTGTGAATGTATTTTATTAATTTGTCATTTGTTTACGATTTGGCGGCAAATTGAAAATTGTCTGTGTCACGTTAGCATGAATATAACGCGAGAAAATTTTCGTACAATGATTTTTTATGACCTTCGATATCATTTAAGTCAACAAGAAAGTTATGATAGACTTCGATTGCCTTTCACGATGAAGCCCCATCTCGTTTACAACTGGTTTAATAAGTTTAAACGTGGGCGCACTAATCTCACCGATGATCTGCGTGAGGGACGGCCTTCTACGGCGACTACTGAGATAACATCAGTGTTGTGCGGCGTATGATAGATACTGACAAAAGAGTGACTTATCAGCAGAGTCAAGTGCACAAAATCCTCCATGAACATTTAGCGATCAGGAAGCTTTGTGTCCGGTGGATACCTCATAATTTGACAGAGGCCCAAAAACTCCGTCGTGTTGATCGGTGTCGTGAAATGGTTCAAAGATTTAACGGAGGTGACTCAAATGCTGTGTTCGACATACTTACGGGTGACGAAAGCTGGATTTATTGTTCTGTCTGGATTTCTTGTCTGGGTGTTTCCTTCCGAGGAGTTGCTAACTAAAGTGAAGAGAGGTTGAAGCGTGGGAAAAACGATGGTGGCCTCGTTCTTCGGAAGGATAGTTCAATATGAACCCTGACCTCGTACCTTGCGATTTTTATTTATTTCCGAAAATAAAATAAAAACTTCGACAAAAACGTTTTATGGACGCCGAGTAAGCAGTGGCTGTGTTTCAAAATGCCGTCGAAGAGACCCCTAAGGCAAAGTGCTTTTCTCAGTGGTTCCATCAGATGCAGCGATGTATTGATGTAAATGGACACTACTTTGAAAAGATGTTTGTTCAGTTTTTGATTTTCTAAGAACTTTCAGTGTCACCCTCGTATAATCATATTCATATAAGATATATTATACTTAGACACACACACACACACACATATATATATATATATATATATATATATATATAAACACAATTACACAAATACTTATACCTACATAAATACATGTCAATATAGTCAAATATTATACATATAATAAAAAAATATGTATTTATAGTTATTTAATTTGTCAATATTTAATTTTTCGTTTTAGTTTCGCTGCTCCGTCTCCTATTTATTTATCCCTACTTAGCCCTACAGTTGACTGGGAGGGAATGCCTTGAGGTGTGTTAAGTCTGCCACATGTACTATTTTTGTGTATAAAAGTTTAAATAATTAAAAATTAAGACTACACCAGTAGCTATGATTTGTAGGCCATACAAATACTTGTCCATAAACCAGTATTATATAGCCAAACGCTCAGTCGCTCCTTTGGAGTGAAAATTAATTAGTCATAATTACATTCAATATTCATTTAATTAAATCCAATATAGAGATACGAGTGTATTGTGTCAATCTTTGTTATAATATATATTTTTTTTTGTATGTTACTTTATATCGTATTATTTTATAATACACTTTGCATCACTAGATTGGCAGTTCAGTATTTAATTATATGCTTTTCACTTATTCCATAACACATAGCAGTCAATATTTTAGATCTTAGTAATACTTAGCTTACATAATTTCAATGAAATTAATTTTACGAATTTTATCGCGTTTAATTTAATGTGTAGTGTTCGCGTAAATATAACAAATCATTACATAATTTCGTTGTTTATATTTCTGTTCAAGTTCTTTGGGAATGCGTGTGCCGCGTGGAGTGGACAGTACTCCACCACGCATTTGGTGGGACACCGAATGCGACGTATCATTACTTGTCGGCACGTACATACATGGTTATGAGAATTATCTTGCAATGCGTTCTGATCCACAACTTTGCTTTGTGGACAAACTGGGTCCACCAGATGATGCAGAGTGTACTGATATTAAGTAAGTATAAAAGTTCGCGTTTATCGATTATAAATAATTATACTGATTATTGGCATTTCATGAAGTTGTATTTATTACAGTAGTTATAGTATTCACTACCACCATCTCCTAATAATAATGTCAAGAGAGACTAGCCATCTGTGCAAGACAGGATTATAGTCCCCACGTATACGCACAAGGACAGGTGCACTCTCTATTCCCTCACTCTCATAGTCCGATGGTACGGTAATCCGACGCGACCGGAGAGAGATCCGACGCAGGACCAAAGTTTTACGTGCTCTTCCAACTTCCTATCTCTGGGCTACTACTAAGAATTTCTTGGCAGTAAAACCCAAGAACTGATTTTGACCCGACCCCGGATTCGAACTCGGGATCTCATGATCAGCAATCGCGTTTACGACCACTAGATCTACGAGGCAGCCTCCTAAATATAAAATGTTGAAATCAAACCAATCTATTTGGTTTCACGTCTACATATATTTAGCAAATAAACTTTGCTAATGTTATTTGTACATATATGATACATATTTCGAAATAAAGATATTCTCTAAAAAGAAAGGTGCTTACAAAGTCCAAAAGATCACTAAGGCAATGGACTGGCCATATTGCTCGAAGAACTGACAACCGATGGGGAAGAAAGGCCATGTACCGGTAAACGAAGTGTAGGACGAACCCCTCCTAGATGAAGTAATGTCATGGTAAGAGATGCAGAAAGTCTATGGTTGCAGGTTGCTCAGGATCGTGTTTTGTGGTATTCTTTTGGGGAATACCACAAAACACGATCATACACCTTAATAACTATCCATCCATCCATCTATCCATTACAGCTTATAAAAGTCCACTGCTGGAAATAGGCCTCCCCCTTAGATTGCCTCATTTTGCCGTAGTTGACACGCTTGGCGAGCGGTTCGTCAGCCGCAGTTTTTCATTATTTTGAGTTGTCAGCAGAAAGATGCAGCTGCTCATCACCTGTTTCAGTTTCTCTCTATCGCCTCTTATACGACGCCCACGAGACGATATGGGGTAGTATATATTCTTACACCGCCACTACACGGCTACACAAATTATATTTATTATAATTTGTGTCCTTTTATAGGGAATGCAGTAAAATTTTTGAATAAATGTTATGATTACAAAATCACGTAATTTCCTGGATATAATTGTTTTCATTTAAGTTTATTAACGTGATTTAGATGACGTAATTCTGAATACTGATCAAGAAAATTAATATTAATAGAAAAGAATAATTATACAAACATATACGACTTTACAACAGCGTTACACTATTTGTAAGTTATTTTTATAAATTATCTGATAGTGATTGATCGGTTGTGATCGTACGTAACAGGAGTGAGGAGCGTAAAGTGAGAGGCAGTGGAGTGGGCGACGAGGAGTGCACGGACGACGTGTCGAGCGGCGCGGGCGCCACGTCGCCGGCCGCGTCGGCCGCGTCGCCGCGCGCGTCGCCGCGCCCCGAGGACGACGCGGCGCGCCCGCACCTGTGGCCCTCCATGCAGGACCTCAACACCAGGCTGCGCCGCCTCATCACCGCCTACCAGCGCAACTACAAGCGCGAGGAGCTCAAAATGCAACAGAGAGCCAAGGTGACTCAGCCGCACTAAACGTGCACATCAAAACACCTACATTTTTTTATATGCACTTTCAATCTACCTGATTTTAAGTGGTTACTGTAACCCATGGATACCTGCAAACTACTTTTAGAAAGCTATAGATGCGTGTATTTATAACATTTATCTTTGACATTAGTAAATTGTAAGCAGTTGACATGATCACTTACTAGGGAATACCAATTAGGGGTAAAATATGGGACATGGGACAGATGAGACATATGAGACAGCCTGTTGTTTTTAACTTTCAAAAAAGGAGGATGCTGTTATATATATTATTTAAGTATTTACTTTTATATTTATACTTAATAAACGAGCGAGGGAAGTGAGTGATATCTCAGTCACGTTAAACTAATCGGTGTTTGTATGTTAGTAGGTACTTATGTTCGTATGTACATATGTCTGTATGACATACGAACCGCCCTTTACAGGTGGCTAAATGAACATTGTTTTTATAATGTGGATGACTACCTAAATTTGATATGATGTGACACAACAGTAGTTCTATTTTCTTAATTGAATTTTAATCTTAATTATATTTAAATATGTATGTATTGGTACTAGTATTGGTAATTTGTAAACGATGAGATGCTGATAAGTATTTTAATTGTATTTGATATTGTAATATAGTAAACTTAATTATAAAAAATGTATTTGCATGCTATTCATTTCATTCATTTTGTATGTACGGTCATAACTTTTGAAAGACTTACCTGATTTCAATTACATTTAAAATGTTCATATATAATACAAATAGAAAAATGGTGGTTTTTGAGATATGAAGGAGTGTGTCAAAAGTGTTGAAAAATATGAGTTCATGATTTATGCCTTTGGTTTAACTCAGCGGGAAGTCTTTTATAGACACAACACTATATCGGTTAAAAACTCACACTTACCCCATGCATGGAGAAATCCATTGCTACACAAAAAATTAGACGCAAATCGTATTTTAATTAAATATTAATATTAAATTACTATCATCTCATCAATTATCTCGAAAATTACAGACAATAATAAAGTAACTACAATAAGAAGCGTATGTTACACTTGCCTCATTAATGAGCAAGTGTGACAGTATTCCACCTTAATTAGTTTTAATTACCACAAATTACAAAATGCTACTTATACGAGGGTGACACTGAAAGTTTTTAGAAAATCAAGTTATTAGTTTTATTATACTATTATCGACCAGAAGTAAAATTCAAAAATACACTCAAAACAAAACTTGTATTATAAACTTCTTATTACATTTTCAATATAAATTATTAATTAGCATCTTAAGCAAATATCTAATTCCTAACACATCCGCTCTCTCCGTCCGTTCGAGCCAAAGTGCTGCTACAACCGCGACCGGCTTTTACCCCACCATCTCGGTGACGCAACCGTAAGCCACGCCTTCTTTTAGTCATCATCTTGTAACAATATGTTTTCAAAATAGTGTCCATTTACATCAATACATCGCTGCATCCGATGGAACCACTGAGAAAAGCACTTTGCCCACTCGTCCTTAGGGGTCTCTTCAAAGGCATTTTGAAACGCAGCCACTGCTTCGGCGTCCATAAAATGTTTTCCTAGAAGTTTTTCTTTTATTCTTAGGAAATAAATAAAAATCGCAAGGTCAGGGCTATAGGGCGGATGACCCAGTAATCCCACGTCTGACGTCGGCAAGCAGTCGATTGTTTGCTTGGCGGTGTACGATGAGGCGTTTTCGTGGTGAAGGAGGATCCTACTGCGAGGTCGTTTCTCCCCAAATTTTTCCAAGACAAGTGGCAAACAATTTAAAGTGTACCACTCTGCAGTAACTGTTTTTCGATCCTCTTAAACAATTGTTGCGTAATGAACTGTCATTCCGAAGAACAAGGCCACTATCGTTTTTTCCACGCTTCAACCTCTCTTCACTTTAGTTAGCAACTCCTCGGAAGGAAACACCCAGACAAGAAACCCAGACAGAGCAATAAATCCAGCTTTCGTCACCCGTAAGTATGTCGAACACAGCATTTGAGTCACCTCCGTTAAATCTTTGAACCATTTCACGACAGCAACCAACACGACGGAGTTTTTGGGCCTCTGTCAAATTATGAGGTATCCACCGGGCACAAAGCTTCCTGACCGCTAAATGTTCATGAAGGATTTTGTGCACTTGACTCATACTGATGCCTAAGCTTGTCCGAATCTGCTGACAAATCACTCTTTTGTCAGTCCCTATCATACGCCGCACAACATTGATGTTATCTTCAGTCGTCGCCGTGGAAGGTCGTCCCTCACGCAGATCATCGATGAGATTAGTGCGACCATGTTTAAACTCATTAAACCAGTTGTAAATAGTGGCACGAGATGGGGCTTCATCGTGAAAGGCCAATCGAAGTCTATCATAACTTTCTTGTTGATTTAAATGACATCGAAAGTCATAAAAAATAATTGTACGAAAATTTTCTCGCGTTAAATTCATGCTGACGTGACACAGACAATTTTCAATTTGCCGCCAAATCGTAAACAAATGACAAATCAATAAAATACATACACAATAATATTGGCAAGGAGTTCCAATTTCCAAATTTGAATTTGTCGCCCTCGTAGATACTAAAATGCTTTATCTAACAAACAACCACTTAATAATTGATGTTTTGAAACTGAGTTATCTATGTTAAATCCTTACAATAGTATTTAAATGTTCATTTTAGTTTTTATATCACACCTTGCCTCGGGTGACTTAATAATAATAATAACATTTCTAAATATTGTCACAATCAAGAATGTCTAATTATGCTTGCGATCTTCTAACATCCGCCTATCAATACCATATCCAAAACTAAAATAACACTTATCAAAACCAAAAATATTATTTTCATGGTAATATTTACTTTCATAGAATGTACACTTTTATATGTTCCCCTAATTGTGGTTGTGTTGGTAGTATTCTTTTAGAAACAAAAATATTATCTGTGTATTCTTTCTTTAAAAGATGGAGCGTAGAGATCGAATGGATCAACTTTCTCGAGACGAAGTATCCCAATGGCGTTGGACACGAGCGGACGAAGAAGCTTTCCGGCGGACCGTTGCGTCATATGGCGTCGAGTTCGATCCAGCCACAAAAAGCTTACGCTGGAATCGTTTCCGCTCATTAGCGCGATTGGATTCGAAGAGTGATGATGCTTTGACTGATTATTTGAAAGCATTTATGGCTATGTGTAAACGACAGTGTGGATTATCTGTTGGCGAAGCGGAGTTACCTACAAGAGCCGATCTTAAAGCAGAACCTATTGGTGAAGAAAGAGCTATAGCCACTTTGGAAAGGTAATAATATTAATATTATCTTTGATAAACCCCCGATTATTTATTAGCGCTAGAGTTACTCTATTAAAAACACAGTAAAAAAATCAGCCAGTTTACATATTTGTATATTTTAATATTTATACTTTTATTTATAAAATGTATTTAAATAATAATGTCCTCCAGTCTCAACGGAGACTAGAGCAGGACAGGATTAAAGTGCCCTAGTGTATGCTCAACACTGACCTCTATATATGGACTGTACACCGTGACATAATGAAGCGATTTGATTTTCGCCATTTTGGCGCTGACAGCAGAAGTGAACATCCACGCAACTAATAATAGAGAAAAGACAGTGTGAAAAAATATATCGATATTAATTCTATACCCAGGCCTACCCGTAACGTGCATTCTTTTTATCTTTCAAGCTTTATACCTCATATAAAGCCAAGATCGACGCTGCGTTGATCTATCTACTTTTTAATTCGTAACTACAGAATGGATTTTGTTCCGGGTCTCAAATGAGAAAATGCCTACGCATACCTGCATTGCGGGAGCAAGAACGGATTATGTCTGACTTGCACCTACTAAAACCCCATGATGTTCCACCTTCACCACACATTGACAGGGCCACGGAAACACTTTCAAGCGAGGAGTTCCCTCCCTGACTTCCTGAGCCTGATATGTGGAGGCGATGGAGCCAAGAAAAAATGACAATTTCATAGGTTGACCTCAAAATACCTTATGATCCTATGATCATACTAAAAAGAAAATTTATCTAGGGTAAACAGTATAACGATTGGCACTTTAAGCTGATTTCTAGTGGTTAACTCTCGAAAATAAATAAATTTGTTGTATTTTTGATTGTTTTGTAGGATTTTAGTTTACATAAAGAAATGTTTAATTAATTTAAAAATCTAATTAAACGTTTTTCTAGACAATGTTACAATCATTGGCACTTTAGCATAGTGAATGGCACTGTAAGTTACATATAATCATTGGCACTATTGGAAGTCTTAAAAAGTTATACCCAGATCATTCTAAGCTCATATTATTATATTACTCTATTATTATATGACTTATTTTGAACAAATCTTCAAATATTTTCCTTAGATCTTCATCTGAAAGCACTTTTGTTGATCTACCATGTTTCTTTCTTTCTTCGGACACATTTTTTGATGTGCTGTTTTTAGTAAAACTTTTCGTGTTTTCTCGATATTTTGTAGAAATAGACCTTTATTTCGGTTTTTCCTGTTCCATTATTTGTTGATAATCTATTTTCTTTATAAATTCTTCGGTTTTAGTAAAATATTCTCTGGATATTTTATAGATAAAGGCTCCAGTCTCTGTTCATCATGGTTTGTAGTTAGATTACCTATAGTCACTTAAATTTTTTTGCTCTAGTGTAATTTTTTCTAATTTTTCTGAATTTGTGGTATTGACTAAATTATTAGACTATTGATTAAATAATCAGAGAGTATTTTATAATACTGTCAGAGTTTTTGGCTTTGTTCGTCTTGTTTTGTTTGTCAGTTTGTTTCTATATTTGGCTGACTAATTCAATTCTGCTTTTTCCATTTGTGCCCAATTTTTTGATTGTTTTTCTAGCTCAATCTTCATTTTTTAACACAAAATAACAGTGTTGTTTACATGTTTTTTGCTTTTTGATAGGTATTTGGCAATGGCAAAAACTATAAATATTTTTAGGGCTTTCTCAAAGATTTTTGTTTGCTTTTGACATCCACAATCACTCATTCACCTCCAACAAATTCTAAATTTGCTCCCTAGTTGATGAAATACATAAGGGTTAGTTAGCTTGTATAAGCTGTGGTATTGATAAATCATTATTAAGTGAAAGGTTACAAGGCAAATTTGATACAGGTATTTCTGATTCAGACATTCTTCTTAGTCGTTATTCTTAAAATATTTGGTAATTCATATGCACCGAACAGTGATCATCTAAAATGGCTTGCTGTGATTTCGAGGGCCTCTGACACTGTTTAATCCATTTTGTCTGGACTAAAAGGGCACAATTCACATGTCTCAAAATCATTTCAATGTGTCTTTTTGTCAAATTATTTGTCCGCCATTCGAAGACAGCTTTACGCCATATAGATTTGATATCAGCTGCTTGCAATAATTGCGTTGCATTCAGGTTAAACGTTATAAACATTATGGCGAGACTTTATCAAAGTTGTGCCAGCTCTAAGGAAAATGATTTTCTTTATTGTAGGACTAATGAAAAACGTTTTATTCGTAATGGATAAAAAGTTCTGCCTTTCGCCTAATGTCTGATAAGTAAATAACGTACTTAAGATAGTAAATACCCTTCTCTCTAGGCACTAAATTTAAAACGTCTAATCGCATTTTCTATAGACGAAAAATAGTCATAGGTTTAATCGTCTACTCCAAAGGACAGTGATGCAAAACTTAGAAAAATCCAAACAAGACAGGATTAGGCATGGTCCACCTCACGGACGAGATGACGATTTTGTATGGGGTTTTTATTCAAAAACCCCACACCGTTGACATTTTTTATTATATCGAAAACTGTCAGGAACAGGACTGCTTTTCAACTTCTTAGTTTTTTTTTATTTAGCGGGAACTGTAAATTCGCGCGTTAAATGTTTGTGCGGCATTTATTTTTTCCTACCATTTTCTTAGCTTCCAAAGCGCCCGCTCTTAAGTATCGGTATTCTTCATCAATCTAAAATATGAAAAGGTAAGTCATAATCATTGGTACTCCTCAAAGGATACAGTAATTGGCAGTGTCAAGAATAGATTTTGGACAAAAGAAACAGGGTATAGTGATTGATATATTATATGCCAATCATTATGTTGTCAAACAAATTATAGTCATTGGCACAATTAAAAAAGCCGATGCTTCTTTTTCACAGCGATAAAATAACGTTTATTATGCTTTAATGACGTTAATTGATAAAAATAGATAGAAACTGGAATATAAACTTACCTAAAAATAAATTTAGGTAAGTTTATATCTGTTTCTAACTACCAAAACCTTAACTTTTTGTTAAACTTTTAACGAATTTGTCCAAACATACGAGGGCGGCTCTGAAAATTTCGGGAATCAAGGAAGTGACACAACATTACTATTTAAAAATGTATTTATAGCTTTTCGAAGTATTTTTCGGGAAATTTGACACATTTTTCCATACGATTGAACCAATCATTGAAGCAACCATTCCATTCGGAAGTTGGGGTCTCCAAAATGGCCGTTTTGTAGGCGTCCACAGCTTCTTCAGGTGATGAAAATCTCTGTCCACGCAATTTATTCTTTATTTTAGGGAAAGTATAGAAATCAGTAGGGCTTAGGTCGGGGCTGTACGGCGGATGGTCTAATAACTCTATATTTTCTTGCTCTAAAAACTCTTTTGTTCTGTGTGCGGTGTGAGAACTCGCATTGTCGTGATGGAGGATGATGCGGCGGTTGCAGTTCTCTTTACGGACTTCAGAAACGACCTGTGGCAAACAAATGCTAGCATACCATTCTGCATTAATCGTTCTTTGTCCCTCAAGAGGAATAGTCGTAACATGGCCGGTTTTGGAAACAAACGTGGCCACCATTTTTTTTGCAACACTCCGTGAACGAACAATTTTTGTTGGCTTTAATTCATTTTCGAACACCCAAACTCGTGACTGGTTTTTTGTTTCGGGTTCGTACGCGTATATCCAGGATTCGTCACCTGATACGATGTTGTATACAGCATTTGAGGATCCTGCGTGGAATCTTTTGAGAGTTCTGACACACCAAGTAACGCGAGCCGCTGTTTGCTCTTCACAGAGCGAATGCGGTATCCATCGGGAAAACAACTTTTTTACACCTAATTGTTCATGCAAGATTATTTGTATTTGACTCATGCCAATGTCTAAAGTTGCCTGAATTACGCGGTATGTTACATGTCGATCTTCCTCAATCAGCTTACGCACAGCATCAATGTTTTCTTGGCTGACTGCAGTTTTTGGACGACCTTGACGGGGATTATCACTGAGCTTGACACGTCCACGTTGAAATTCAGCAAACCAGTGATAAATTGTGGTTTTGGATGGGGCTTCATCACTAAATGCAGAAATCATCCGGTCAACACACTGTTTTTGTGTTAAACCACTTCGAAAGTCATAATAAATCATCGCTCTTGAATTTTCTCGAGTCAATTCCATTTTCTCAACGACTAAAAAAGTTTGACAAGACCGAGAATCTTTTTTTAAATAAATAAATGGTATTCAATTTTAAAAAACCAAGGACTTTTCAATTAAAAAGATTTTAATATAACAGGAACAGTGGAAATATTCCATTCCCGATACTTTTAGTTCAGCCTATGTATTTTTAAAACAGTCTTTATAGGAAAATAGTTGATGGATTAAATATAAATAATTAATATTCAGATTAAAATAGCAGTGTCAATCATTGGGGAGTGCCAACATTAGTACTGTTTGTTTACTCTATCTCATGAAGTAAAGTAAGTTAGTATATTATACTTCCTTCTCATCAGAACATGCATCAGCATAACATATGGTAGAGCCATACTGCAATAATATTATGGTTGTAGCTTGAATGGGTCAGTTCAACCGGGGAAGGGCCATACTCTCACATAATACCTCTTCTCTCATAGGCAAGCTTTTTACTGCCCGCAAACCGTTTCGACTCGACTGCTGCGATGCGACTGCCGCGGCACCTTTGCCGTATCACCGTTATCGGTTTGTGCACCGAAGACATAACGTATAAGGGCAAAAGAACGCCTTCTTTTGGACATTAATAGCGTGAATGTATTAAATAGTTGCGATTTCTTCTACATTAATTTAAAGAAATGGTTTGGCCTAACGGCAACATTTGAATATATTTATGTTTGGCAAGTGGTAAAGTTAGACAGTAGTATTGGCATGTATTGGTATTGGTATTGGTGTGCAAGTGTAGCGTACGATTGTAATGCAGGATCGACCTGCTGCGCGTGCTGCGCGAGGAGGTGGCGCCGCAGCCGGCGCTGGAGGCGCGCCTGGCGCTGGCCGAGCGCTCGCTCGACACGCCGCCCTGGTGGCAGCCCGCGCGCCACGACAAGCTGCTCGTGCTCGCCGTCTGCAAGTCAGTACCCACCCACCCTACACACCATACACACCATACACACAATCTCTCCTGTTCTCAGCGCTCACACGCTTAAGTAATCCGGTGTCTATATACATAGCACATGGTTCTCTTCTATAGCAGGGAATAGAAATAGAAATTAAATTTTTTGCTCACTTAAAAAAGTAAGAGGTTTACAATTCAACCGTATGTTGTATGTTACGCGATATCTTCTTCAATTCTAAACCGATTTTCATGATTTTTTTATTAAATAGGGTTATATCTTAGGGGTAGTCATACATATAAAATTGGATAGTAAATTCCACCCCTAAGTGTGGCAAAATAGGGGATGTAATTTTAATGGAACTATTTACACGACATTGAAATTACGAGTATAACGAATTAGTCCGCTCAAAATACTTTGAATAATAAGTAAAAGCAGACTTCAAAACACTAAAAACAAATAAAATAATTTTCACATTATGAAGTTGGGGCTTTAAATTCGTCTCTCTTAAGAATAGTTTAAATTAGACTTTAGTATGTGAGTTTTTTCTTAGTATTTTTTTTTTAATTCTATTAATCCAGCGATGGTAAGTGGTGATGTAGCCTAAGATGGTGAAGCGCACTGACTTAATAAAAGCCTATTCACTCTTGCTTGAAGACACCCACATTGTATCCAGATGGAAAGACTGCAACTTATTCCACTCTTTTGCTGTACGCATAATGAACGACGTAACGAACCGTTTGGTTCGAATGCGTGGTAAGTCAACAACGAAAGGGTGGTCGAGAAGTAGGAATTAAATTATGCAACTCCTGCTCACACTCTCCCAAATGCATCCTGTAGAAAACCGAAAGGCTACTTTACGTCTGTGATCGAGGCTGGTAAGATTGGTTTTAACCAAATTCGGGTCACCAATAAGCCTCTTAGCATGCCTTTCCATTGAGTCCAAAGCTGCTACGTGGCATTTTGCAGCAGCAGCCCATATGTGGCAGCAATACTCCATGCACGACCGGACTTGCGCTTTATATATAGTAAGCAGCTGTCCCGGCTTGAAGTATCGACGCACCTTTGCAAGGACTCCCAGCTTGAAACCCAATGAACCGCCCGAAGTTCATATTTGAGGATATCTCAAACCCCAACAACTGAAGGTGGTCGGTGTACTCCAGTGATACATTTCGGAAAGAAGACGAGCTGGCTCCTTTTTGCAGTGAAGAGACACGCTTGTGTTTTGGAGGCGTTAAATTTCACAAGATTGGCATCGCCCCATTCAGAGACTGCATGTAGTGTGAGATTCACACGCTCTACCATAGCTCTTTCGGACTGGATTTGATCCCGACTGGCCCGAGGGCTTGGTTGGTATCTCTCCACAACTGTGCTTTCGTCTGCATGAAGTGCGTCATGCGTCTGAAGAGAGTTGCAGAGAGAACGGACCCCTGAAGAACACCGGCGTTAGTCGCTATTGGATAGGATGAGCAGCCATCGATGACGACCCGGAGAGACCGTTCACTCAGAAAGTCCTTTACCCATTCAATAAGACCAAGAGATAAGCCGTACGCTGGAAGCTTACCCAGAAGGCTAGTGTGCCAAACTCTGTCAAAGGCCTTCGAGACATCAAGGGAAACAGCAAGTGCTTCCCTACTGTTCTCGAGTGCCCCGCCCCATACGTGTGTGGCATACGCTAGGAGGTCCCCGGCTGACCGATTTCGGCGAAACCCATATTGTCGGTCACTAAGGAGGTCATTCTGTTCTAGGTATGCCATTAAGCGGGCATCAAATATACGCTCCATAATCTTGCAGAGTATAAAGGTAATTGATATTGGCCGATAATAGGCAGGGTTGGCACGGTTGCCTTTTTATGGAATAGGCTGAACGTTGGCCAGCTTCCAGGATTTTGGCATTATTCCAGTCCTAAATGAGAGGCGGAAAAAGTGTGTCAGCACAGGAGACAACTCAGGTGCACAAGATTTTAGAACTATTAGTTCCTTCAAACTGGTATTACTTTATATCAAAAAAAATTTTGTTCAATAAAGATTATTAATAATACTTATCGACCAATCATCCTTATGTTTAATTTGCTAATGGTTCAAGAAACACCCCTATTCTGAGAAGAACCAGCAAAAAAACCCAGCGAGAGAAAAAAACAGCTTACAATCATGTATTGTTGTACAATTTACTACATATACAAATTAAAAATAGCTTGGTAGCGATCACCTTATTCCACTTAAACAAATCCTTATTACACTTAAACAAATCTTTTTATTCAATATTTGTTTAGTATATTTATTCTTAGAGTAATTACACATAGAGTGTGACATTTAAAATTCCGTTCAAAGTTGAAGCTACAACGCAATGAATGTGTGCATAAGCGGCCTGTAATTACGTTTGCCCACACGCACATAAGCAAATCAGTAGTGTTTGCAAGTTAATGACATTTTCCCCAAAAAGTGGGGAAAATGTAATAGTAGACATCGTCATAGAATTAATATTTAGGTTGCGTTTATAATTATTTATTAACTATTTGCAAAGAAAAAAATGTAACATTATTTATTTTTGTTAACTTGTGTAATATTTAAATTATTTATATACGTAATATCTTGTGTTATGTTCATAAATCTATTATGTAATTATATTATTCTGTTAGAAGCGGTATATTTATATAAATATTTGTTATTTATCTTCCATAAAATGTTATACTATTTGTAAATATTAATTTTTATATAATACTCAATGACCTTATTCTATGATATAAATAGAGAAGTGGAAGAAATGGAGGAGACAAATGCCTACGTCTATTTCTTCCAGTTTTTCCAATCCAGTCCCACTTAAATTTAACAAGTGAATAGTTGTCAGATAATCATTTTAGCTGTCAGATATTTTTTCATTAGTAATTCCGTACTAACTTTGGCTGTGGCCCGCGGCTTCACCCGCATATTAAAGTATACACTGATTTCAATTCTTGCCATTCTAAGAATCTACGTGATATATTTAATTTAAATCGGTTTCAACGTAAAGGTTACAACATACAACTTTCACAGAATGGATATAATATTAGAAGGAATCACGAGACTTGAGTATGGTCAACTTTAAGTGATTATTATTATTACATTATTGGATATTATGTTTTGCATTAAAACAAAATGAGATTCGGAAGGAGATAACTATTCAAATAAAACATGAAATTAAAAATGTTTATTAAATAATATAAAATAAAATATACCCAAGTACTTAAAAAATATCTCTTAATGACCCTGAAACTGCAAATGTTTTCTAAACAACTGCCGCTTTGATGACGCTATCCTCGAAATGTTATCTTTTTTAGATTCATAAAAGAATCGAACTAAAAATGTTAAATATATGTAAATACGAATAAAAAAAATAATCATAGGCTATGTTATTTATCCTAAAACACATACCATAAAAAGGTAAAAACAACTGCACATTATCAAAACAAAATAAAATCAACATATTTTTTTTTTTCGTGGCAAAGGGGAACCCTAATAATATTTGGCAAATAAAAATACCTATTTATAAGTGAATGAGACTATTGGCAGTATGTATGTATTTTTTTCTATATGCATTTTTTTATAATTATAATAATAAGAAAAAAATGGGGTAAAATATTTTACTATGCCTAGCAACATTTTTATTATATTGGCGTCTGTCAAATTTATTATTTATTATTTTGTGTTAATGAATGTTTTTTACAAAAATATAAGATGCTAGGCAGTAGTTAACCGTGAAATGAGATTTTTACATTTTTTTCGTGATTATGTGATGAGTTGTGACACCCTTTCACAGTACAGTACGTCATTTTTTTTGAAAAAATATGCGAGCTGTTTCCAAGACTACGGGGACTCGAGTACTAACTCGTAGTAACGCGTCAAAAGTCGTACTTAGTCTTTAAAGGCTAACTTGAAATGGCTTAACTTTGCGTGCGCCTACTGCGGTTCTAAGCCTAATACTTCTATGTATTTATTGATTTTGGCGTACTTGGTTTTTATATTTAGTTTAAATGATATTTAGTTTATATAATATTATCAATCGGGTACTACAAGATCTGATCCTGCTCGCTGTGATATGACATTCATTTCTATCCAATATTTAGGAATTAGTATCTTGCTCTTTTCTACCAACTTCAAAAAGATGGAGGTACTCAATTCGACTGTTTTTTTGTGTGTTACCTCATAACTTTTTTTGGGTGAACCGATTTCGATGATTATTTTTTTATTTGAAAGCTGGTGCTTCTCTTGTGATCCAAACTTAACAAAGCTAGACCTTTTTTCTATTTTATTGATGATAAGCTTAAATTGAAAGCAAATTAATTATTAACAAAAGTTTTTCATTTTAACTTCAAATTAAAATTTAAGCAGCAATTTTCTAAATCATTACTATCCATGTTAATAAATAATCTCTTATCTGATTTTCTGCAGGCATGGACTGGGTGACACATTTAATAAAATCTTCTGTGACCCGAAATTACCTTTTGCGGATTGTGCAAGAAAATGGCAATCGCAATATAAACCTAGCAACAAAAAGGAGCCTGAAAAATTGTCTTCAGATGAAGAAGAGAAAAGCAATTTAGAGGGCACTAATGAGACGCGAATGTCTCTGCGCCGTAGCAAGCGCACCTCAAATGTCTGCGACCGCGACAATGAAGAAGATATGGATGCTTTAACTGAGTTGGAAACCCTAGCAAAGTTGGGTAGGGTGGAAGAATCTTTATCTACAGACCTCTGGTTTTCGGAGAGAGCATTGGAGACAAGACTGCATCACATTGCGCACGCTGTACAAAATTGTGAGTGGCCATCGGCAACCATAGCCCAAAAGAGTGGTGAAAGTAACAGTTCGCAGAATGAAGCGCTAGATGAGCGTAAGCAGAGCCAGAAACGTCACATAGCTATAGACGTCGAAACGGAGCGAGCGAAGTTGCACGCTTTGCTGTCGTCACCCCAAGCCGCGCATACTTCCAATCGGGAGACGCACAGGGGCAGCGGTTCGAGTGTGAGTGTGAGTGCGAGTGCGAGTGGGGGCACGTGTGTGGGGGAGCGGGACGATGCGTCCAGCGACTCGGGCTCGCGTCGCTCGACGCCGGCGCCGCCGCCGGCGCACCAGCGCGTCGCGCCGTCGCCCGCGCCCACTGCGCAGAGCGCGCCGCCCGCCTCGCCGGCGCCCGGCGCGCCCGCCGCCTCGCTGGCGCCCGTCGACCTCTCCGCTCCGCTCGATCTCAGCGAGGCGCAGGACTTCTCCCTGGGCCGCCGCACGCCACAAACCGGCGAGCCGTCCGCCCCCGCCCCCGCCCCCGCCCCGGCTCCCGCCGCCCCCGCCGCCCCCGCGCCCGCCGTCGCCGCGACACCGCCACGCAGCAGGCTCGATGATACGCTCACCAGACTTATGAAGAGGAAGAACGTTGTAAGTATTTGTCTTATAAATATGTACAAAAAGTTGTGACACATGAAATGTCATTTTAATCTCCACAAATCAATAAAATTAAGTATATTCAATGAACATAAAAAGCCAAGACATCTTCTAATCTTTACTTATTTTTTTACAGCCTGCACCAGAACAAATAATTGGAAAAGAAAAGAAAAGAAAAAAGTTAGATGAAATTGTACTCGGTTTATCTGCAGCGAAAGGTCAAAATACAACGGCTACTGCTTTACATGATCCACCTCGCAGTAAAAACTCTTCAATTTTACCTGAAGTAACAGTAACGCCAGCAGCGCCACCTAACACTTCCAGCACTCCTTCATCACAGAAACCGTTTTCTGTGACTGTTACCAATGTTCCGTCTCCTCACGCATCCTCTAAAGAACTTTCTTCATTTTTACAACAATCTCTAGAACAGACGAAAAACCCAAAAACTACTGCTTCACCAATGCCTATAAAATCATATTCACACGAAGCTAAAGTAAACAAATGGTTGGCTGAACAACAAGCGAGTGTTGATTCTCGACGACGTGGTATACCGCCACGACTTGCACCCGATGAGCATGTGCCAGTTGTTCACCGTGTAACTGGGAAAAGAATCATTGGCCACAAAGCACCACAATTAAAACATCTAGCACAATGGATTGCAGAAAATCCAATGTATGATATTGACTCCAAATGGACAGAAGGTATAAAAGAACATGTAAAATTACCTCAAGATGTAAGAAACCAAAGACATTCTCCAATGCAGTCAACAAGTTCTTTAGGTGAGCGCAAGAAAGGGAGACCACCAACTTTGGACACTCCATCATCAAATCCTCACATAAATCAAAATATGGCTGGTTTAAATCCAGCACTTTTAGCTAGTTTATCTAGTTTAAGTGCGTTTGACCCGAAAACACTAGCAGCAACATTATCCAATTTAACAGGATTTGATCCCAAACTACTTTCAAGCCTCAGTAGTTTTGATCCGAAAAATAATCCATTGCTCAACTCCTTTAGCAGTATGCCTAATTTGTTAGGAAATATAACTGGAGGTAATATATTCACGAATTTAGCTGGTTTAGGACTTCCTGGATTCTCTTCTCTTGATATGAATAATCTAAGCGGAGCAAATGCTTCAGGAGATAAGACAAAATCTAGAAAACCAACTGAAACTAATAGTGCTTCAACTTCAAAAGCTACTAACTCTCAGTTCCCTTTTGTATTCCCTAATCCAAATATGCTTTATCCTCAGTTGGGCTTAAGCGGCTTGTCGCCTTTTGGTGTGCACTCTGGCATGTCATCGGCCTATGATGCTTTAGGACTTTTAAGTGGCAATTTGGCTGCTAGCTCATGTGCAACAACGCTACATAGTTCGAGTCATAATTCTCGAACGAGTACAAAAACAACAACGCCGAGATCATCTACTGTAGTTACGAACTCAACAACATCACGTCAACAAAAAATTTCAGAGCGTCAACAGTCAAGTCATTTGCCCCAAATTTTACTTCCACCCGATCCTTATCTTCTTGAAACATTGTCCAAACAAACCTTAAATTATGATGCTGCTTTAAAAGCTGATTCTAAAAGAACACGCGATAACGACAATACTGAAAATACGGCAACCGACTTATCTAAAACGGATAAAAAGAAAGGTCAATTTGATGCATTAAGATCACAACATGTTCCTCCAGAATTTGCTGCTGTTCAGGAAAAACTTTTGAAAGGCGACAAGAAGGATATAGATATTAGTAAAATGCTATTAGAACAAATGGCATCTGGAGCTTTAAGCGCAAGTTTAGTTAGTTCTGCAGAAGCCAAGAAAAATAAAGACAGTGAAAGAGAATTGTCTGATAAGGGTAAAGCCACAGCTGAGTATTTAGCTAGACTATCTAATGATGAATGTGTTACAAATCTAACTATGGCGCATAAAAGGACACTTGAAGAGATGAACAGTGAGCCTGAAAATTTAGCATTACAATCTACTGCTAAAAAAGCTAAAGAAAATCCAACATCAGACATAGTCTCTAATGTCGACAAACAATCCGATCATTCTGCACACACAGGGGAAATGGACCTTGAAGATTTAATTGCTCCATCAACGGTTATCAAAACTGGTATGAAAGCAAGTGATTTCGAAATTAATAAAATGTGTGAAGCTTCTTCACAATTAGTGGGTGCAGACAAAGAGGAGAAACCACATTTGAGGCATATTAGTGCTTGTAATGACAATAATGATATTGAAAGGTGTAACGACAATTTAATACTTGATTGCACAAATAATTTAACAGATAAAAAGAATGAAGCAGGAAATGATGAAAGTAATTCTGATGTGCATTCAAATGATAGCATTCGAAAAGGAAACAGGAAAAAAGGCCGAAAATCAACTGAAGAAAGTTTAATATCCGGCCCACGTCGCGAACTACGGTCTAGTGCTGGCAGACTGTCAACAGATGGTTCAAATCATTGAAACTATGTAATATCGAATTTTAATATATTATGAAAATTAGAAAGGCCTAATGCTTCTGTTCCAAAACAAAAATTGCGTCAGCATGACTGTCTATAGTATTATTATAATTTTGAAGTAACAGCAACATTAAAAACATTCAATTAACAACTATAAATAATGACAGGAACTCTGAACCATTTATCGTTTATTTTAATTTTGATATAAGCAATAAGCATACTGTACCTTATTTTATAAGGAACAACATCACAATATATTTTAGCTATGCACACTACATTTAATTATGTGTATGTATTTTTATATATATTGTGCATTCTGCTATACTTTAAATGAAAAGAATGAAATATTCTTGATTTCATTGAAGTAGTCATAATATGTATGTAGTCAATGCTAATATTTTATTTGTACTTGAATTTAATATAATTTCAACTAATAATAGTTATTTAAAAAATATTAAATCTTTAAACTACATCATTACATAATTGAAATCAATATGTGTGTGGTCTTTAATATACATTTACATTTTTTATTTATTGTGTCATGAATCAGATCATAGACTTAGCATAGCTATTATGATATAGCAGTTTTGTTATTAAAACCTTTATGTTATAATATTAGAAGACTGGATACTCCACATGCAGATTAATCCTATACAATTTATTAATATAAGAAGTTATTTACCTAAGTATTTTACAATAGTTTCAATTTACGCTTCTAATAAAAGTAATTTTTACGTCGCCGGCAGACATATTTTAAAATGATTTTTATTTGCGGTTTAGGCATTATATAGGTCAAATTAATTACTTGACATCAAGATCTCCCACAACTATATGGATTATAAAAACTTGGGATTATGTCTAGTTTTTACCTCTTGTACGTTCTTACGTTTAGATGTAAGTTTATTTTAAGAAAAAACTAAGCGCTGTTATTTTAAACAAGATTCAGTTTAAAATCAATGTAATTCTATTCACTAATAGTTATCATAATGAAATTTGGTATATTTTTTGTGAATTTCAATTTTTTCATTTAAAAGTTAAGTGGAAAGAGTTAAATGAAACACTGAATGTGATAAAAATATTTATTACAACATGTATTCTTATTACTTTGCATTGCATTACTGTATTGATAAATATTGTATTGTAGATAATAATTAATGTGACAAATCATGAATAAAAATATTAAAAATAATAACATTGAGAATTTTTAATGACAGGTTGACTATAAAACATTATTTGGGGGAGGCCTATGTTCAGCGGTGGACTTATGAAAGGATGTGATGATGATGATGAGGATGATGAAACAATAAATATATATATATATACAAAATGTAACAAAAACCCTGTAGTTCCCGTTAAGTACGTTATCAGGATCCTCATTCAAAAACGTATAGAAATAATTTCTATTTAATTATTTTATTTAAAAAAAATATAATTTTATATCAGCCCGAAACGCGTGACCAATTTTGATTTGTTATTGTGTGTTAGCTAGTGATGTACATTTTACTTAAAAGGGCTATCGAAAAATTTTTGTTCAGAAACCGGTATAAAGACTTAAAAAATAGTTTAGTGCACAGAACTGAATAACTTTTGTGCACAAAACTATTTTATTAAAAATTAAGTAAATTTTTACCATGATAGTTTTAAAATAACTAAAAATATTCAAATAACATGTTACCGGGAATAAGCAGCACCCACCTGCCTTTTCCATCATCCATAATCCATTAGAGCCTATAAAAATCCACTGCTCAACATGGGCCTCCCTATAGATTGGCTCATAAGGGTGATATTTGCTATCGCTTGGCCAGCGGGTTGTCAACCAGTTTCTTATTATTTCGAGTTGCTATCAGGAAGATGCTGCTGCCCATCGCCTCTTTCAATATTCCTTTGTCGCCTTTTATGACACACGGGACGATATTGGGTAGTGGAAATTCTTTCCACTTGCCTTTTGTTGGACTTTAATTCAAAATGTACAAAATTACAATAATAGCTAAAGAGGCGAAGTAAGTCTACCGATAAAATGAAACAATTTTCTCCAACAATCAAATCGGAAAGTTATATTTTTGACCTTTGGAGAAAAATATTTAATGCCATTTACAATTTCCCCGGAATTTATTTCTTTTTCAACATAATGGTAATCAAATATAAATAGGTAGATACTTAACTAACCGGTTCAGTGCGGGTGACACGCCAGGCGTGCCATCAATTACTTTTGTGTGTGGCGTATGACACGCGAGTCGTGTCTTTTTAAAAATCGTTATAACTCGCTCAAATTGCTTTTATGGAAAATTTATCCAGAACAAAATATTCATTATTTTGCGAGTAGTTCATCCATGCAGCTTCATTTCTGGATATTTTGAAAATTTGAAATTTTTAGGGATTGACAACCTTTTTTTAACGTGTACATGGTACTATTTTTACTTTGTGGGTTTTAAATCATGTTATGGAAAAATTGTCTAATAAGTAACAAATAATAGCACTCATTGCGATCGCTCACAAACTCAAGTTGTAAATAAATTTCTGGAAAAAAAGTCTCCTGTTAAAAAAAATAATGCGTTTGTCTTATTGTTTCATCATCATCATCATCATCATCATCATTACAGCCCTTCACAAGTCCACTGCCGAACATAGGCCTTACATATTGTTTAATTTTGCTTAAAATGGTTGAACTGCCGTCTTATTACTATCATATGGCCGAATAGACCTACGAAGTACCATGTGCTCTTGTGATATGGTATAAGGTTTATTTTTCTTGAAACAGTTCGAAACCGTTCATGCATAAAAAAAGTTCGCTAATAAATAGTCTTGTCAATCCGCCGCCGTATAGCGCCGGCGTTTTTTCCTTTTGAAAACACTTGTTTTGCTATTCTTCCTAATTAGACGTTTTCAGATCGACTTTACTTTTACATTTGTATAACATTAAATAATATTTAACATTTGTAAATATCAATGAATGATATACCTTATTTTTTTTTCAAATTAAGGTTCTTCATTGTTTGACATTTACAAATGTTATTATTAGATGAAAATTTAATTTAATAAAAACCAAGGTTTCCAGGATGATTTAGCTGTACCTACTTATATAAATGATTTTTTATAACAACAAAAAATAGTACAAAAGGTTTGTAATCTCTTCATAAAAAAAGTCACTTACTCTCAATTTCAAAGAAAACGCGTAAAAAAACATAGCTAAAAGTTGTCGAAAATTTGTGCCGCAACGAATCGGTTAAGTATCTACATATTTATATTTTATAAAATGTTTTGCTGGTAAAATAAAACACGAGGACACGGAGTAATATACCTTTTTTTTTCCAAAAGGTTCTTCATTGTTTGACATTTACAAATGTTATTATTAGGTGAAAATTTAATTTAATAAAAACCAAGGTTTCCAGGATGATTTAGCTGTACCTACTTATATAAATGATTTTTTATAACAACAAAAAATAGTACAAAAGGTTTGTAATCTCTTCATAAAAAAAGTCACTCTCAATTTCAAAGAAAACGCGTAAAAAAACACAGCTAAAAGTTGTCGAAAATTGGTGCCGCAACGAATCGGATATTTTATAAAATGTTTTGCTGGTAAAATAAAACACGAGGACACGGAGTATATAATGGCTGCTTTATTTTTTTATACAATTATTACCTTTAATATTTATAAAACAGAATCGGAAACAAAAACAAAAAAAAACAAAATCATTTAATCTATACTAATATAATATGGCAGAAGAGTTATTTTGTTTGTTTAAACACGCTAATCTCTGGAACTACCAGTTCAAATTTAAATTTTTTTGTATATAATAGCCAGATTCATGAGGAATAGTATAAGCTATCTAGCATATAACAATCAGCTAACCTTATATATTGATTTTAGTTAAGCAAGTCAGAAGAAAAGGCGCTCTCTAACTGCTTTGTCCACGTGCGCTACCGTAACATTTAGTATTACATAAATACAATGTTCTACAAAAATATTGCTCCATCTAAAAAAAAGTCTTCGATACCATATGCCTGTGGCGGCGCTGCCGTCGCGCCACAAGCGAAACATATCGAAGCCTAAATCGTACTAAGAAAGTTCCGAAGTTAAAGCATGCTGCTTTATACAAATTAATTATATAGAATAGCTTCGAACTACCAATCGGAGCGATGGCCGCTCGCCGGGCAGAACACATTGCCCGGCGGGAGATCTCCCCTTTTCCTTTCACCCGCCACATGCCTATTTCTTATACATAAGGCACAATAAGTTATTTTGTGAAAAAAAATTACCGAAAATGAAAAAGTGATTTATGAGCGTTATTATTAGGCATGGCATATTAACCCTTACGAACGAAAATTACTTCATCATCAAGACAATTTTATGAAGATAAATTTTGCTCTTTATAGCATGTTATTTGGACGTATAGGTTAAGAGATAATGAAAAATTAAAATAATGAACACTGCTCGGAGCGCGAACGACCGCATAAACCCTAGCCGCCCGATGAGATTCGAGAGAAACCATCAGTGAACGCCTATATTGGTCCGAGAGCTCATGACGCATTTTTTAAGAAGTGTTTGATGCATCATGTAACTTTGTCCATAATGCTTCTTGCCTACCCATTCAGTGTAGTTTTAGATCAGGCTTCTTTTTTCTCATTTCTCTAATGATGTTTAAAGATTCTTGAGTGAAACCAGGTTCACAGTCTAGTCTGGTATACCAGGTACGCAATGTGTTAACGTGTGGAAGACAAATCAAACTTCACGTAAATAATTATATGCTCTTGGACTATAGAAATGTATTGTGACAGCAAATTTTCGTAATTCTTCGTAATATTTGGATGCAGACACTATTTTACCACATTTTTTATCATTAACCTTGTTAATTAAATTCTGTATCAAGTCATTGCTACACGCCATGGTGATATCGCTATAGTGATCTTTCAATCCTGGTCTTGAATGAATTTCTTCAAGCATGTTTTGCAATGTAACAATTTTTTTAGCCTGTCTTTTAGTTTTTGCTGCTAAGCTAAGCTAACGATAAGTATATCGTCTTGTGTTTTTCTTTCAGCTTTTGTTTTAATTTATTGATTTTTAATAAGGTTTTTTCTTGTTGTAAATTGATCACTTCTTTCTTGTGATTTTAAAGGTGGAGGGGTTATGTCACGAGTGACATATGATGAGGCTACTCTTTCTTTCATCTGTCCCTGAAAATATAAACTAATAATAAATTTATTGTCATTTTAGCTGCAAGGATTTAAAAATATAATGAAATTAACATATACAAGTCAAATACGCTGGAGACATTAAAGTGCACCAAGTGTCCGAGGATACAAATGCACTCTTCTATTCTCTCAATCGCAGTATGTTAAGAAAACGGTCACCCACACATGGACCGACCGCAGCAAGTGCACCTTTATCTTGCAGATCTATTGATCTACGCAACTGTTACTTAACTACGAGTTCCTCTTCTCTACGAGTAACGCAGTAGGTAATGAACCACACTATCAAGCCCTCGGCACACTGTCATCGAGCATCAAGTATGAATCGGACATCAAGCGTTGTGCGTTTCAAATACTATGGAATTTATACTATCCTGGTACACTAAATCACGTGCCTCATGGCATCTGGCGCTTCAGGAGCATTACTCAATAACCATACCTTACTACGCTAAAAGTTTTATCATTGTGACTTAGGAATATATTCCAAAGCTCCGCACTACCCCTTGGGGAAAATATATAATAATAGCGATAGAGTTTTACAATGTATAAAAATATCTCTATTTTTACCTAAAGTTTTTGAAGTTAAATTTTTATACCAGCGTAAAATAGCAGTTTAATACTGCTGTTTCGTATGGTAAGTGAAGAGAACTGGAGACCCATTTTACTGGAAAAGAGGCATTCCATCTTTGTCCTCACGGGTGATAACGCATCTGCATTTTGATTCGCAAACGAGGATAGATTTAGATGTCTATGGGCCACAGCAACCACTTACCATCAGGTGGACTGTGTGCTCGTTTGTCACCCCATCCTATAAAATAAAAAAAACGACTAACAACAATATACTTACTGGTTCAAATAATGCAGCAATGGCTCCTTTTAATAAAGTTGTATTTACTCTGCTTTATCTTATATATTTCTCAAAAAATGTTTACTACAAAATTGTAGAGGTCTTCTTAGGATTCCAACCAACCCGCCCAATTAATGCCAACCATTTTTTTCTAACTAAAGGGTCCTATTTGACAAACGGCAAAATAAAATTTTGTTTTTAGTATGTAAATCGAGTATTTAATTTCATTCTTCTTTTTGTTGTGTATAAAAGTCTATCGATTCTTTATACACATTAAAGATAAATATCGACATTAATTTTGATATAGTTGAGTCAATCCCTAGCGTGAATGTAAAATATTTTGTTTAAAAATGAATTCACCAAAATCATACAAATTATCAACAATGTGACTTATTTCTTTGCAAAATATCAAATTTTTTTTTTTATAGAATAGGGGGCAAACGAGCTTGCGGCTCACCTGATGGTAAGTGACTACCGCCGCCCATGAACAACCGCAACACCAGGAGAATTGCAGATGCGTTGCCGGCCTTTTAGAAAGGTGTAAGCTCTTTTCTTGAAGGTTCCTAAGTCGTATCGGTTCGGAAAATTCGCTGGTGGTAATTGATTCCACAAAGAAGTTGTGCGAGGGAGAAAACTTCTTCTAAATCGCACAGTGGTGGACCGCCAATCATCCAGATGATACGGATGGTAACGCGAGTTTTGTCGCGACGTGCGATGGTGAAATTGAGCGGCTGGAATTAGTCCGAACAATTCCTCAGAGCACTCCCCGTGATAGATGCGATAAAATACGCAAAGAGATGCAACATCTCTACGCAGTGCCAGTGTATCGAGCTGATCGGAAAGAACTCGGTCGTCGACGATTCGAATCGCTCTGCGCTGGATGCGGTCAAGTGGAAGGAGCTGGCACTGGGGTGCCCCGGCCCAGAGATGAGAACAGTATTCCATGTGGGGCCGAACTTGCGCTTTGTAAAGTTGCAAGCGATGTGCCGGCATGAAATACTGTCTCGCTCTGTTGAGCACGCCAAGCTTTTTAGAGGCCAATTTGGCCTTCCCTTCCAAGTGACCACGAAACTGCACGCTATTCGATATGTCGACGCCAAGGATTCCGATACTGGCTGATAAATAAAATAATTCAAATATTACTTATTTTAAGCAGTATATAACAGAAATTTTAAGCAAAAATAGACGTGTCTTATTATTGACGACGTCTTGCGAATTTACCAATGAAATGTGCAACCATCAGGATTACTTCTATTGTTGTTGTTGATACCGCAGTCACTAACGGAACAATAAACCATTTTGGAAAACTATAAATTATACAAATTATAATTTAATTATATATATTTAATTATATTTTATAACAGTATTATAATATAATTATATTAAAAAAAAAAGCTTTTTTTTTTTCTAGTTTGGCAATCTACAAGCTTATTTCTTGCGCGCCGACTTGCGCCGACCTGTCATCATAGATAAATATATACCTGTCATTCAAAATCGGTTACAGAGTCACACAGACTAGATAGAGAACTAGAGAACAGAGTCATGAGATTTGGTATCCTTTTCTATCTTGCATTTTTGCCATAAGGAATTTTCTTCTCCCTTGCACACTATGTTGGTCTATACGTATATGCTAAGTCTATGGGTTTTATTACCTCTGCATTGTCTGGGGAATACGAGGATTATCAAAGACCCCGCTATACTTAGCTTTAACGTCGGCTAGTGTCAGTAGAGGTAATAAAAGCAATAAAATTAAAAAAAAATAATAAAATTGAAAAAAATTGGTCGAGTTTTAAAAAAAAAGTTATTTCTATAGGATTGAACACTGATCCTGATAACGTACTTAACGAGAACCACAGGGTATTTGTTACATGTTGTATATATATATATATATATATATATATATATATATATGTATATATATATATATATATATATATATATATATATATATATATATATATATTATTAGCTCGATTCAATGGCACTGCGAAGAGATGTTGCATCCCTTTGCATTTTCTTTCGCATTTACCACTGGGAGTGCTCTGAACTCTGAGGAATTGTTCGAATTAATCCCAGCCGCCAAATTTCACGAACGCACATCGAGGCAGAACTTCCGATACCATCCACACCATTTGGATGATTGGCGGTCCACCACTGTGCGATTTAGAAGATGTTTTCTTCCTCGCACAATTTCCTTGTGGAATCGATTACCATCGATTTTTCCGAACCGATACGACTTAGGGCCTTTTTAAAAGGCCGGCAACGCGTCTGCAATTCTCCTGGTTCCCCTGGTGTTGCAGTTGTTCATGTACGGCGGTAGTCACTTACCATCAATTTTATCGTTGTTTTTAAATGATGCCTCAATCTTCATACATGGATATCACAATTCCTTTTTTTTATATTTTTGTTTATATTCATCATCATCATCATTACAGCCCTTCACAAGTCCACTGCTGAACATAGGCCTCCCCCAAGGAATGCCACAAAGCACGGTCCTGAGCCACCTGCATCCATCGACTTCCTGCATATCTTACCATGTCGTCATTCCATCTAGTGGGGGGACGCCCATCACTTCACCTGCCGGTACGAGGCTGCCACTCGAGAACCTTTCTTCCCCATAGCTTGTCGGTTCTTCGAGCTATATGGCCGGCCCATGGCCACTTCAGCTTATTAATCCGTTGGGCTATGTCGGTCACTCTGGTTCTACTGCGGATATCCTCATTTCTGAGTTTATCACGCAGAGAAACTCCGAGCATAGCCCTCTCCATAGCTCGCTGAGCGACCTTGAGCTTCCTCATCCGGCCAGCAGTGAAGGACCACGTCTCAGTTCCGTATGTCATCACTGGCAACACGCACTGGGTGTACAGTCTCGTTTTCAAGTTTTGAGGTATACCTGACGAGAAGATGTGCCGTAATTTCCTGAACGCTGCCCAACCGAGTTGAATCCGTCGATTGACCTCTCGGTCGAAGTTGGACTTACCTAGTCGGACTATTTGTCGCAGGTAAACACACTCGTCAACAACTTCGAGCTTAGTGCTCCCAACAACTACCGGCATAGGTGTCACATGAACATTAAACATGATCTTTGTTTTGTCCATGTTCATCTTAAGACCTATCCGTTGGGAAGCACTATTGAGGTCATTGAGCATAGTGCTTAAGTCCTCCAGCGATTCTGCCATAAGGACTATATCGTCGGCAAATCGAAGGTGAGTGATGTACTCGCCATTGATGTTGATACCGTATCCTTTCCAGTCCAGAAGCTTGAAAACGTCTTCCAATGCAGCGGTGAAGAGCTTCGGGGATATGACGTCACCCTGTCTTACACCTCTCTGCAATTGGATAGGTTTCGTACTCTGGTTCTGTACTCGGATAGCCATCGTAGCCCTACTGTACAAGCACTTCAGCACTTCGATATACCGACAGTCCACTTGGCATCGCTGAAGGGACTGCAGCACCACCCAAATTTCGACGGAATCAAAGGCTTTCTCATAGTCCACATACGCTAGACATAGTGGCAAATTGTACCCTTCTGACTTCTGTACAATTTGCCAAAGGCTATGTATGTGGTCTATGGTGCTTGTACACGCACCTAGTTGCCCAGACTAAGGTCTACCATACAGGGGCCCATACAGCTGTCAGATTCGACGGACAACTAAGTGTAGGGCTCAAATGCCTATGGATATTTAATATATATGGACTAGGTACTTAATGTGACTTACCTGATTCTGAGGCAAAGACTGTCCCAAGGCTCGGTCAGGCCGTAGGTGTGTGGGTGCATGTAAAGTGGTGTTTAGTGGTGTGTATTATGGTTGACCTGACTGGACCGTTGAAGTCGGCAGCAACCCTGACTCCGGCACCGCCCCCCGGTGTGGTATTCTCCAGCGGCGGCACAAATGGACAATTTCTTTCTTCAATTCACTATGTCAGTCTATCAACTTTATTGTACATTTAACTAACTTCAAAACGCAACTAAATCCCGTTAATTATAATCAAAACGTAACACGCGGCACGACTGATGAACGGGGGTCAAAGTTCACTTCCGTTCACTCAGCAACAAATAATTTCGAGAACCGAACGCGACCCTTTTAGGCACTTAACGCGACGGTACAATTAAACATTAACTTCCCAACAATTAGTAAACCCGGCGTCTAATGTTCTAGAATACACAATTCCTCGTCGTTGCATAAATTTGCTAACAAAATCGACACGATCAGTGGTAACCACGCGGCTCGAGTAGACTTACAGCCATGCTTAGACAACTGAGTCCGAGACGGTCTTCACGAAAAACAACTTAAGTAGCGAAGTAACGCGCACAAATACTGAAAATTTAGACCATAAACCGAAACAGATAAAAAGAATGAAGCAGGAAATGATGAAAGTAATTCTGATGTGCATTCAAATGATAGCATTCGAAAAGGAAACAGGAAAAAAGGCCGAAAATCAACTGAAGAAAGTTTAATATCCGGCCCACGTCGCGAACTACGGTCTAGTGCTGGCAGACTGTCAACAGATGGTTCAAATCATTGAAACTATGTAATATCGAATTTTAATATATTATGAAAATTAGAAAGGCCTAATGCTTCTGTTCCAAAACAAAAATTGCGTCAGCATGACTGTCTATAGTATTATTATAATTTTGAAGTAACAGCAACATTAAAAACATTCAATTAACAACTATAAATAATGACAGGAACTCTGAACCATTTATCGTTTATTTTAATTTTGATATAAGCAATAAGCATACTGTACCTTATTTTATAAGGAACAACATCACAATATATTTTAGCTATGCACACTACATTTAATTATGTGTATGTATTTTTATATATATTGTGCATTCTGCTATACTTTAAATGAAAAGAATGAAATATTCTTGATTTCATTGAAGTAGTCATAATATGTATGTAGTCAATGCTAATATTTTATTTGTACTTGAATTTAATATAATTTCAACTAATAATAGTTATTTAAAAAATATTAAATCTTTAAACTACATCATTACATAATTGAAATCAATATGTGTGTGGTCTTTAATATACATTTACATTTTTTATTTATTGTGTCATGAATCAGATCATAGACTTAGCATAGCTATTATGATATAGCAGTTTTGTTATTAAAACCTTTATGTTATAATATTAGAAGACTGGATACTCCACATGCAGATTAATCCTATACAATTTATTAATATAAGAAGTTATTTACCTAAGTATTTTACAATAGTTTCAATTTACGCTTCTAATAAAAGTAATTTTTACGTCGCCGGCAGACATATTTTAAAATGATTTTTATTTGCGGTTTAGGCATTATATAGGTCAAATTAATTACTTGACATCAAGATCTCCCACAACTATATGGATTATAAAAACTTGGGATTATGTCTAGTTTTTACCTCTTGTACGTTCTTACGTTTAGATGTAAGTTTATTTTAAGAAAAAACTAAGCGCTGTTATTTTAAACAAGATTCAGTTTAAAATCAATGTAATTCTATTCACTAATAGTTATCATAATGAAATTTGGTATATTTTTTGTGAATTTCAATTTTTTCATTTAAAAGTTAAGTGGAAAGAGTTAAATGAAACACTGAATGTGATAAAAATATTTATTACAACATGTATTCTTATTACTTTGCATTGCATTACTGTATTGATAAATATTGTATTGTAGATAATAATTAATGTGACAAATCATGAATAAAAATATTAAAAATAATAACATTGAGAATTTTTAATGACAGGTTGACTATAAAACATTATTTGGGGGAGGCCTATGTTCAGCGGTGGACTTATGAAAGGATGTGATGATGATGATGAGGATGATGAAACAATAAATATATATATATATACAAAATGTAACAAAAACCCTGTAGTTCCCGTTAAGTACGTTATCAGGATCCTCATTCAAAAACGTATAGAAATAATTTCTATTTAATTATTTTATTTAAAAAAAATATAATTTTATATCAGCCCGAAACGCGTGACCAATTTTGATTTGTTATTGTGTGTTAGCTAGTGATGTACATTTTACTTAAAAGGGCTATCGAAAAATTTTTGTTCAGAAACCGGTATAAAGACTTAAAAAATAGTTTAGTGCACAGAACTGAATAACTTTTGTGCACAAAACTATTTTATTAAAAATTAAGTAAATTTTTACCATGATAGTTTTAAAATAACTAAAAATATTCAAATAACATGTTACCGGGAATAAGCAGCACCCACCTGCCTTTTCCATCATCCATAATCCATTAGAGCCTATAAAAATCCACTGCTCAACATGGGCCTCCCTATAGATTGGCTCATAAGGGTGATATTTGCTATCGCTTGGCCAGCGGGTTGTCAACCAGTTTCTTATTATTTCGAGTTGCTATCAGGAAGATGCTGCTGCCCATCGCCTCTTTCAATATTCCTTTGTCGCCTTTTATGACACACGGGACGATATTGGGTAGTGGAAATTCTTTCCACTTGCCTTTTGTTGGACTTTAATTCAAAATGTACAAAATTACAATAATAGCTAAAGAGGCGAAGTAAGTCTACCGATAAAATGAAACAATTTTCTCCAACAATCAAATCGGAAAGTTATATTTTTGACCTTTGGAGAAAAATATTTAATGCCATTTACAATTTCCCCGGAATTTATTTCTTTTTCAACATAATGGTAATCAAATATAAATAGGTAGATACTTAACTAACCGGTTCAGTGCGGGTGACACGCCAGGCGTGCCATCAATTACTTTTGTGTGTGGCGTATGACACGCGAGTCGTGTCTTTTTAAAAATCGTTATAACTCGCTCAAATTGCTTTTATGGAAAATTTATCCAGAACAAAATATTCATTATTTTGCGAGTAGTTCATCCATGCAGCTTCGTTTCTGGATATTTTGAAAATTTGAAATTTTTAGGGATTGACAACCTTTTTTTAACGTGTACATGGTACTATTTTTACTTTGTGGGTTTTAAATCATGTTATGGAAAAATTGTCTAATAAGTAACAAATAATAGCACTCATTGCGATCGCTCACAAACTCAAGTTGTAAATAAATTTCTGGAAAAAAAGTCTCCTGTTAAAAAAAATAATGCGTTTGTCTTATTGTTTCATCATCATCATCATCATCATCATCATTACAGCCCTTCACAAGTCCACTGCCGAACATAGGCCTTACATATTGTTTAATTTTGCTTAAAATGGTTGAACTGCCGTCTTATTACTATCATATGGCCGAATAGACCTACGAAGTACCATGTGCTCTTGTGATATGGTATAAGGTTTATTTTTGCTTGAAACAGTTCGAAACCGTTCATGCATAAAAAAAGTTCGCTAATAAATAGTCTTGTCAATCCGCCGCCGTATAGCGCCGGCGTTTTTTCCTTTTGAAAACACTTGTTTTGCTATTCTTCCTAATTAGACGTTTTCAGATCGACTTTACTTTTACATTTGTATAACATTAAATAATATTTAACATTTGTAAATATCAATGAATGATATACCTTATTTTTTTTTCAAATTAAGGTTCTTCATTGTTTGACATTTACAAATGTTATTATTAGATGAAAATTTAATTTAATAAAAACCAAGGTTTCCAGGATGATTTAGCTGTACCTACTTATATAAATGATTTTTTATAACAACAAAAAATAGTACAAAAGGTTTGTAATCTCTTCATAAAAAAAGTCACTTACTCTCAATTTCAAAGAAAACGCGTAAAAAAACATAGCTAAAAGTTGTCGAAAATTTGTGCCGCAACGAATCGGTTAAGTATCTACATATTTATATTTTATAAAATGTTTTGCTGGTAAAATAAAACACGAGGACACGGAGTAATATACCTTTTTTTTTCCAAAAGGTTCTTCATTGTTTGACATTTACAAATGTTATTATTAGGTGAAAATTTAATTTAATAAAAACCAAGGTTTCCAGGATGATTTAGCTGTACCTACTTATATAAATGATTTTTTATAACAACAAAAAATAGTACAAAAGGTTTGTAATCTCTTCATAAAAAAAGTCACTCTCAATTTCAAAGAAAACGCGTAAAAAAACACAGCTAAAAGTTGTCGAAAATTGGTGCCGCAACGAATCGGATATTTTATAAAATGTTTTGCTGGTAAAATAAAACACGAGGACACGGAGTATATAATGGCTGCTTTATTTTTTTATACAATTATTACCTTTAATATTTATAAAACAGAATCGGAAACAAAAACAAAAAAAAACAAAATCATTTAATCTATACTAATATAATATGGCAGAAGAGTTATTTTGTTTGTTTAAACACGCTAATCTCTGGAACTACCAGTTCAAATTTAAATTTTTTTGTATATAATAGCCAGATTCATGAGGAATAGTATAAGCTATCTAGCATATAACTATCAGCTAACCTTATATATTGATTTTAGTTAAGCAAGTCAGAAGAAAAGGCGCTCTCTAACTGCTTTGTCCACGTGCGCTACCGTAACATTTAGTATTACATAAATACAATGTTCTACAAAAATATTGCTCCATCTAAAAAAAAGTCTTCGATACCATATGCCTGTGGCGGCGCTGCCGTCGCGCCACAAGCGAAACATATCGAAGCCTAAATCGTACTAAGAAAGTTCCGAAGTTAAAGCATGCTGCTTTATACAAATTAATTATATAGAATAGCTTCGAACTACCAATCGGAGCGATGGCCGCTCGCCGGGCAGAACACATTGCCCGGCGGGAGATCTCCCCTTTTCCTTTCACCCGCCACATGCCTATTTCTTATACATAAGGCACAATAAGTTATTTTGTGAAAAAAAATTACCGAAAATGAAAAAGTGATTTATGAGCGTTATTATTAGGCATGGCATATTAACCCTTACGAACGAAAATTACTTCATCATCAAGACAATTTTATGAAGATAAATTTTGCTCTTTATAGCATGTTATTTGGACGTATAGGTTAAGAGATAATGAAAAATTAAAATAATGAACACTGCTCGGAGCGCGAACGACCGCATAAACCCTAGCCGCCCGATGAGATTCGAGAGAAACCATCAGTGAACGCCTATATTGGTCCGAGAGCTCATGACGCATTTTTTAAGAAGTGTTTGATGCATCATGTAACTTTGTCCATAATGCTTCTTGCCTACCCATTCAGTGTAGTTTTAGATCAGGCTTCTTTTTTCTCATTTCTCTAATGATGTTTAAAGATTCTTGAGTGAAACCAGGTTCACAGTCTAGTCTGGTATACCAGGTACGCAATGTGTTAACGTGTGGAAGACAAATCAAACTTTTCACGTAAATAATTATATGCTCTTGGACTATAGAAATGTATTGTGACAGCAAATTTTCGTAATTCTTCGTAATATTTGGATGCAGACACTATTTTACCACATTTTTTATCATTAACCTTGTTAATTAAATTCTGTATCAAGTCATTGCTACACGCCATGGTGATATCGCTATAGTGATCTTTCAATCCTGGTCTTGAATGAATTTCTTCAAGCATGTTTTGCAATGTAACAATTTTTTTAGCCTGTCTTTTAGTTTTTGCTGCTAAGCTAAGCTAACGATAAGTATATCGTCTTGTGTTTTTCTTTCAGCTTTTGTTTTAATTTATTGATTTTTAATAAGGTTTTTTCTTGTTGTAAATTGATCACTTCTTTCTTGTGATTTTAAAGGTGGAGGGGTTATGTCACGAGTGACATATGATGAGGCTACTCTTTCTTTCATCTGTCCCTGAAAATATAAACTAATAATAAATTTATTGTCATTTTAGCTGCAAGGATTTAAAAATATAATGAAATTAACATATACAAGTCAAATACGCTGGAGACATTAAAGTGCACCAAGTGTCCGAGGATACAAATGCACTCTTCTATTCTCTCAATCGCAGTATGTTAAGAAAACGGTCACCCACACATGGACCGACCGCAGCAAGTGCACCTTTATCTTGCAGATCTATTGATCTACGCAACTGTTACTTAACTACGAGTTCCTCTTCTCTACGAGTAACGCAGTAGGTAATGAACCACACTATCAAGCCCTCGGCACACTGTCATCGAGCATCAAGTATGAATCGGACATCAAGCGTTGTGCGTTTCAAATACTATGGAATTTATACTATCCTGGTACACTAAATCACGTGCCTCATGGCATCTGGCGCTTCAGGAGCATTACTCAATAACCATACCTTACTACGCTAAAAGTTTTATCATTGTGACTTAGGAATATATTCCAAAGCTCCGCACTACCCCTTGGGGAAAATATATAATAATAGCGATAGAGTTTTACAATGTATAAAAATATCTCTATTTTTACCTAAAGTTTTTGAAGTTAAATTTTTATACCAGCGTAAAATAGCAGTTTAATACTGCTGTTTCGTATGGTAAGTGAAGAGAACTGGAGACCCATTTTACTGGAAAAGAGGCATTCCATCTTTGTCCTCACGGGTGATAACGCATCTGCATTTTGATTCGCAAACGAGGATAGATTTAGATGTCTATGGGCCACAGCAACCACTTACCATCAGGTGGACTGTGTGCTCGTTTGTCACCCCATCCTATAAAATAAAAAAAACGACTAACAACAATATACTTACTGGTTCAAATAATGCAGCAATGGCTCCTTTTAATAAAGTTGTATTTACTCTGCTTTATCTTATATATTTCTCAAAAAATGTTTACTACAAAATTGTAGAGGTCTTCTTAGGATTCCAACCAACCCGCCCAATTAATGCCAACCATTTTTTTCTAACTAAAGGGTCCTATTTGACAAACGGCAAAATAAAATTTTGTTTTTAGTATGTAAATCGAGTATTTAATTTCATTCTTCTTTTTGTTGTGTATAAAAGTCTATCGATTCTTTATACACATTAAAGATAAATATCGACATTAATTTTGATATAGTTGAGTCAATCCCTAGCGTGAATGTAAAATATTTTGTTTAAAAATGAATTCACCAAAATCATACAAATTATCAACAATGTGACTTATTTCTTTGCAAAATATCAAATTTTTTTTTTTATAGAATAGGGGGCAAACGAGCTTGCGGCTCACCTGATGGTAAGTGACTACCGCCGCCCATGAACAACCGCAACACCAGGAGAATTGCAGATGCGTTGCCGGCCTTTTAGAAAGGTGTAAGCTCTTTTCTTGAAGGTTCCTAAGTCGTATCGGTTCGGAAAATTCGCTGGTGGTAATTGATTCCACAAAGAAGTTGTGCGAGGGAGAAAACTTCTTCTAAATCGCACAGTGGTGGACCGCCAATCATCCAGATGATACGGATGGTAACGCGAGTTTTGTCGCGACGTGCGATGGTGAAATTGAGCGGCTGGAATTAGTCCGAACAATTCCTCAGAGCACTCCCCGTGATAGATGCGATAAAATACGCAAAGAGATGCAACATCTCTACGCAGTGCCAGTGTATCGAGCTGATCGGAAAGAACTCGGTCGTCGACGATTCGAATCGCTCTGCGCTGGATGCGGTCAAGTGGAAGGAGCTGGCACTGGGGTGCCCCGGCCCAGAGATGAGAACAGTATTCCATGTGGGGCCGAACTTGCGCTTTGTAAAGTTGCAAGCGATGTGCCGGCATGAAATACTGTCTCGCTCTGTTGAGCACGCCAAGCTTTTTAGAGGCCAATTTGGCCTTCCCTTCCAAGTGACCACGAAACTGCACGCTATTCGATATGTCGACGCCAAGGATTCCGATACTGGCTGATAAATAAAATAATTCAAATATTACTTATTTTAAGCAGTATATAACAGAAATTTTAAGCAAAAATAGACGTGTCTTATTATTGACGACGTCTTGCGAATTTACCAATGAAATGTGCAACCATCAGGATTACTTCTATTGTTGTTGTTGATACGGATTACTTCTATTGTTGTTGTTGATACCGCAGTCACTAACGGAACAATAAACCATTTTGGAAAACTATAAATTATACAAATTATAATTTAATTATATATATTTAATTATATTTTATAACAGTATTATAATATAATTATATTAAAAAAAAAAGCTTTTTTTTTTTCTAGTTTGGCAATCTACAAGCTTATTTCTTGCGCGCCGACTTGCGCCGACCTGTCATCATAGATAAATATATACCTGTCATTCAAAATCGGTTACAGAGTCACACAGACTAGATAGAGAACTAGAGAACAGAGTCATGAGATTTGGTATCCTTTTCTATCTTGCATTTTTGCCATAAGGAATTTTCTTCTCCCTTGCACACTATGTTGGTCTATACGTATATGCTAAGTCTATGGGTTTTATTACCTCTGCATTGTCTGGGGAATACGAGGATTATCAAAGACCCCGCTATACTTAGCTTTAACGTCGGCTAGTGTCAGTAGAGGTAATAAAAGCAATAAAATTAAAAAAAAATAATAAAATTGAAAAAAATTGGTCGAGTTTTAAAAAAAAAGTTATTTCTATAGGATTGAACACTGATCCTGATAACGTACTTAACGAGAACCACAGGGTATTTGTTACATGTTGTATATATATATATATATATATATATATATATATATATATATATATATATATATATATATATTATTAGCTCGATTCAATGGCACTGCGAAGAGATGTTGCATCCCTTTGCATTTTCTTTCGCATTTACCACTGGGAGTGCTCTGAACTCTGAGGAATTGTTCGAATTAATCCCAGCCGCCAAATTTCACGAACGCACATCGAGGCAGAACTTCCGATACCATCCACACCATTTGGATGATTGGCGGTCCACCACTGTGCGATTTAGAAGATGTTTTCTTCCTCGCACAATTTCCTTGTGGAATCGATTACCATCGATTTTTCCGAACCGATACGACTTAGGGCCTTTTTAAAAGGCCGGCAACGCGTCTGCAATTCTCCTGGTTCCCCTGGTGTTGCAGTTGTTCATGTACGGCGGTAGTCACTTACCATCAATTTTATCGTTGTTTTTAAATGATGCCTCAATCTTCATACATGGATATCACAATTCCTTTTTTTTATATTTTTGTTTATATTCATCATCATCATCATTACAGCCCTTCACAAGTCCACTGCTGAACATAGGCCTCCCCCAAGGAATGCCACAAAGCACGGTCCTGAGCCACCTGCATCCATCGACTTCCTGCATATCTTACCATGTCGTCATTCCATCTAGTGGGGGGACGCCCATCACTTCACCTGCCGGTACGAGGCTGCCACTCGAGAACCTTTCTTCCCCATAGCTTGTCGGTTCTTCGAGCTATATGGCCGGCCCATGGCCACTTCAGCTTATTAATCCGTTGGGCTATGTCGGTCACTCTGGTTCTACTGCGGATATCCTCATTTCTGAGTTTATCACGCAGAGAAACTCCGAGCATAGCCCTCTCCATAGCTCGCTGAGCGACCTTGAGCTTCCTCATCCGGCCAGCAGTGAAGGACCACGTCTCAGTTCCGTATGTCATCACTGGCAACACGCACTGGGTGTACAGTCTCGTTTTCAAGTTTTGAGGTATACCTGACGAGAAGATGTGCCGTAATTTCCTGAACGCTGCCCAACCGAGTTGAATCCGTCGATTGACCTCTCGGTCGAAGTTGGACTTACCTAGTCGGACTATTTGTCGCAGGTAAACACACTCGTCAACAACTTCGAGCTTAGTGCTCCCAACAACTACCGGCATAGGTGTCACATGAACATTAAACATGATCTTTGTTTTGTCCATGTTCATCTTAAGACCTATCCGTTGGGAAGCACTATTGAGGTCATTGAGCATAGTGCTTAAGTCCTCCAGCGATTCTGCCATAAGGACTATATCGTCGGCAAATCGAAGGTGAGTGATGTACTCGCCATTGATGTTGATACCGTATCCTTTCCAGTCCAGAAGCTTGAAAACGTCTTCCAATGCAGCGGTGAAGAGCTTCGGGGATATGACGTCACCCTGTCTTACACCTCTCTGCAATTGGATAGGTTTCGTACTCTGGTTCTGTACTCGGATAGCCATCGTAGCCCTACTGTACAAGCACTTCAGCACTTCGATATACCGACAGTCCACTTGGCATCGCTGAAGGGACTGCAGCACCACCCAAATTTCGACGGAATCAAAGGCTTTCTCATAGTCCACATACGCTAGACATAGTGGCAAATTGTACCCTTCTGACTTCTGTACAATTTGCCAAAGGCTATGTATGTGGTCTATGGTGCTTGTACACGCACCTAGTTGCCCAGACTAAGGTCTACCATACAGGGGCCCATACAGCTGTCAGATTCGACGGACAACTAAGTGTAGGGCTCAAATGCCTATGGATATTTAATATATATGGACTAGGTACTTAATGTGACTTACCTGATTCTGAGGCAAAGACTGTCCCAAGGCTCGGTCAGGCCGTAGGTGTGTGGGTGCATGTAAAGTGGTGTTTAGTGGTGTGTATTATGGTTGACCTGACTGGACCGTTGAAGTCGGCAGCAACCCTGACTCCGGCACCGCCCCCCGGTGTGGTATTCTCCAGCGGCGGCACAAATGGACAATTTCTTTCTTCAATTCACTATGTCAGTCTATCAACTTTATTGTACATTTAACTAACTTCAAAACGCAACTAAATCCCGTTAATTATAATCAAAACGTAACACGCGGCACGACTGATGAACGGGGGTCAAAGTTCACTTCCGTTCACTCAGCAACAAATAATTTCGAGAACCGAACGCGACCCTTTTAGGCACTTAACGCGACGGTACAATTAAACATTAACTTCCCAACAATTAGTAAACCCGGCGTCTAATGTTCTAGAATACACAATTCCTCGTCGTTGCATAAATTTGCTAACAAAATCGACACGATCAGTGGTAACCACGCGGCTCGAGTAGACTTACAGCCATGCTTAGACAACTGAGTCCGAGACGGTCTTCACGAAAAACAACTTAAGTAGCGAAGTAACGCGCACAAATACTGAAAATTTAGACCATAAACCGAAACTGGTCGCACGAAATCGCTGCCACGGTCACCATAAAGTTACGTTGCGACGGCTTCGCTGCACTAAAGCTACTGTGGTAAGCCCGCGCGTTGAGCGACTGCAAGCGATACGCGACCGCCCCCCTCTCCTTTGGCGGCGTTTACCTCACCTCACACTATCGGGGGAGACACTAAGTCGTACGTGATTGGATGCCTCCTCAAATGCCTATATTTGCGCCTAAAAAGTGCTAAAGCCTTTTCGGGAACCGGCTTGTTCGGGAGGCTGGAAGTCGTCAAGTCTGTGCGCGAGACGATTCGTAATGACTCTCGAAAACAGCACGTAGACGCGGCTCAGAAGGGAAATCGATCTGTAGTTCTTCAAGAGAGCATTGTCACTTTTCTTGAAGAACAAGACCACCGCACTTCTGTTCCACGCCTCCGGTCTAATGCCACCATGGAGGACGGAATTAAAGAGCCTCTGAAGGATTTCAAGTACCGGTTTTCCACACGCTTTCAGAAGCTCCGCGGTAATTCCATCCTCGCCTGGGGCGTTGCCGTTTTTAAGATGCTGGAGAGCCATTCTAATCTCGCTCAGACTGACGTCCGGGATATCTTCGGAATAGTGTCAGATAAGACTCGCACTTTGATCGTTACGTACTTGCGTGTGGCTCCAACGATGACGTGTACAGCTGCCCATAAAACCTCTCAATCTCACTCAAAATCTCAGGTGCCCCGGAAACGATGCTGCCACATTCGGTCCTCAGCTTTGACAGTTGGCTCTTTCTGGCAGACAGATCTCTGGCAAAGACTTTGGAGCCTTGTTTCCGCTCGATTGCTTCTTCAATACAAGCTGTATTGAAGTTGCGTAAGTCCCGCCGCATGCATTTGGAGATCTGTCTGTTCAGTTGCCTGTATGCTGTCAAATCTGTTGAAGAATGTAGCTTCATCTCCCGTCTAACAGCCATGAGATTAAGAGTGTGATCGGAGAGTTTTTGTGTTCTTCTGCGGCGGGTCTTGCAGAACTTAGCGCCGACCGCATGGACAGTGTCCACGAGCTTGTCATTCATATCGAAAACGGTTTTGTAACTCGAGCTGAGAGGTTTCGGGACTTTGGATTAGAGCACGAGGGGGACGGAGCGTTGACTTCATTAGATGAGACCTCTCCAACTTAACGTTTAGGTTCAGTGTGCCTCTAACCATTCGGTGATCGCTGCCGGTTTTCACCCTCGCGATCACTGAGACATCACTGAACAGTTGTCGTCTGGTCGTCATAAGGAAGTCAATCTCATTTTTTGTCGAGCCGTCGGGGCTCGACCAGGTCCACTTCCTGTGGGGTCGCTTCTGAAAGAAAGAGTTCATCATAAACGGCCAGCTGTTGGCCCCTTGGGTTCCGTTGCCCTATTCCAAATTTCCCTACTTTCAGCTCACCATTCTCTCTTGTGCCTAGTTTTGCATTGAAGTCTCCCATTAACACCGTATATTGGGTTTTGGAGGAATGCATGGCTCTAGAGATATCCTTATACATTTCCTCCACCTCCTCATCGGGGTGTGCCGAGGTTGGTGCGTAAACCTGTGTGACCTTCAGCGAATACCGTTTGGTGATTCTAAGTATAAGGTACGCAACCCTCGTCGACACACTCTCAATCTATACAACGTTGTTAACGAGAGACTTGTGGACGATAAATCCGACACCTCTTTGAGACAGATGGTCGCCCTCCCAGTAATAGAGCAAGTTGCCGGTTTCGAGGATTACCGTATCCTCCCCCTCTCTTCGGACTTCGGATAAACCTATATATATTATAATATGCCAGCGTAACTTGTCTATCTCTTCTTCCAGCTCCAGGATCTTCTCGTCAGTCCTCAGGGTGCGTGCGTTGTATGTTGCCAGGTCGAGTCGTCGTAGGTGGCAACCGAACCTCCACCGGAGATTCTTAGCACCCCCTGCCCCGTTGTTACCATGTTCGCTACCGTAGCCAGGAATAGCGGGGCCGCCGGGGACTGGGGGGCCGTTTCTTAGTAACTTTATCTATTTTGTATTTTTGCTGTTATCAGGAAGATGCTGCTGCCCATCTCCTGCCTGTTTCCCTTTGTCGCCTTTTACGACACCCACGGGAAGATATGGGGTAGTGGATATTCTTAACCGCCACTACACGGCACACGGACTTCAACACCGTCTAGCGACTACGTTCTGTATTAGGGTGCTTACATAGAGAAACAGGTTTCCGGTGCAGACAAATCTGTTCTGGTCGGTACCGATCGGTGCAGGATTAACCTACATAAAGAAACAGGTAAATTTGTCCTTATTGCCAACCATGGCCTGCAAATTCATCTGATGACGATTTTTTACTTTTTGGTAAGTGTTTATTTTAAATATAGAAAGAGAAGTATTGTTATTGTCTCTAATAATAACAGGAAAAGAAAAAAATATGGGTCATATTATCATTTATTTATAAAAGACAAAGTTTGATGAACACAGGCTTTATGATTATACCAGGATGTCACGAGAAACATTTAACTACATATTAAATTAAAAAATAGAACATGGCTTAATTAAGAGATGGTGTAACTGGTATGTTCAAATATCAAATACCAAGGCCATCAAAACTTCGTTATCCACATCCATTTTCATAAACACACCGGCAAACGCTTAAGACGTATGGCTCGGTCACAGATTACTAAATAGTTTACTAAACTGATACACCAATCCCATACAAAAGCGAAAATACCTACGCTATAATAGCCTACAAAATCTTAATAATAATATCTGCTGTTCGCAGCGAGAAGAAATTGTACCATAAGTACGCGCATAAAGAGTCGACATTGTGTTGACCGCCGTGCAACTCACGTGCAAGCGCGTCATCGCACGAATGCGCTAGGGTTGTACCTATGATGATTATTGTAATAAAACGAACCTTGCGAAATAACCATATTTTTATTTGTCAATCAAATATGTTTGAGTTTTATAAAAGGATTTATACATTTTCTTTCTTCTCTGATTTCTCGTTTATTAAATCTTATCGTTGAAAATATCCTAAATCGAGTAAATAATTTTAATAAATAATCATGAGGAAAACAGGATCAATGGTTTGTAAAATTTGTTAAATTATTTAGGAATGCTTTTTTGACTCTGACACCCATCCACTGCACAATATTTACGTTTCGGCATTTCGACGAGTAAGCGCGGGAAACGTGCGCGGTGCAAGCGCTCAGGCGGGCGTGCGGCAGCCCAATGTTGGTTGTATCGTGGGCGATACGCAGAACGGTAGGCATATAACGCAGGGCCTTGAGCGAGTGACGGAGGCCTGGCTCGGTACAGGTAGTCTGCACCGACAAGTTTAATCCTGTTTCTTCATAAATAACCGTATAAGAGAACATAGAAATATTATACCTGCCCCTATCGGTACCGACCAGCACAGATTTGTGTGTACCGGAAACCTCTTTCTTTATGTAAGCAACCTTACTTAGTAAAGTTCAAAGATTAATAGACTACAGAGGTGACAAGTATATAAGTGATATTCTGCCTATTATGCTTGCGCATCACTGAGAGTTATGTCGCGGTTAAGCATCTTCAATTAAATTGCACGGTGTGGTGCTGTAGCTTCGTCCGGTAGGCATCACCAGCTAACAAGTGTTTAAATTTTAAGTTCGTAAGATTTTTTATTATATTCGTTGAATTGTATTTATTTGTGTGGCATTAGTAGCTCTGGGTTTAAGCACTCGATATAAATTTCGCCCGGGTTTGAACTCCGGCAGCACCAATGAAAATTAAATTGCAATTTCAAGTGCTGATTTAGCACGTGCTCGGCGGTGAAGGTAAACATCATGAGGAAACATGAATGTCTAAAGAATATTTAAAATATTTCGAAGACATGTGAAGTTCGCCAACATGCATTGGAGCAGCGCGGCGGACATTTCCTCACTCTAAAAACCCTCACATAAATAAAAGGAGTTCTGTGCCCAGCAGAGGGACTAAGGATGGATGGAATGGAGGGATACATATGCAAAATATATAGCATTGAGTTATACAAGACTAGAGGATGTCGTGAAGCGACAATAAAGAACAGAAAGAATCTAACCTAAGAACAACAAAACAACAAAAATACAACAAAAACAAAAATATATTTAAAATTCAAAGATATTTACAATTTTATAAAAAAATGAAATGAGGATGATGATGGATGAAGTGAGAGTACAATTAGATTACAAAAAAATAAAGGTAGGAGAATAGGGGAATATAGAGTTGTAGTGGAGCCTAAAAGTCGAAGCGACACACGTTGCGATTGTAGAGGTAGGTTTCTTAGCAGCGACGACACGCAGCGCCTGGAGCCAGCACACGTAGCGTCCGGAGCCGGCGCACGTAGCGCCTGGAGTAGGTGCGCTCAACGCTTAGAGTCAGCAGTTGCAGCGCCCAAAGGTAGCGCCGGCGGTAGGTGCACTCGGCGCCTGGAGTAAGCAGTCGTAGCGCCCGGAGTAGTGTGGCCCCCGCGCTTGAAGTAGACTGCCGACGACTTCCGAGGTAGATGGAGGCTTGTAGGATTCCGGAGTGGTGCGGCTCCGTGCTTGAAGAAGGCTTTGCCGAAGACTTCACGTGTAGGTGGAGGCTTGCAGGATCCCGGGGCAGTGCAGCCCCGGGATAAGGCCTTTAGGAGATGCTTCCAATTCGCGAACTGAAGCGAGACTGCCTTTCTTCACCGATTGTTCGGCTTTTATACCTTTCTAGAGAGAACGGAAAAATTATTTAAATTAAACGCAAATTTTTTGTAAATGGTCAAGAGAAAAGAGTGTTTATGTGGAATTATCGAAATAGGAACAACAGATCGGTAGCAACTTTGAATATAATTACTATGGAGACCAAATAAACAACAATGTCAAAACATGTCAAATTTTAGTTTTAGGCTTGTAATAAGAAAACGGCAAGATTTAAGTGGAAAATGAGATATTATTGATATAGGAAAAAAGGTAGCGCAACTACCCACACAAAGCCCGAAATTGTAGAGTTACGGAAAACTAACTAAAAGATCGAAAAAAGGTAGACTCCATTGACACCAATTTAAAAGTGCTGATAATGTGAAAATACGAAGTAGAAATGATTTGTTATTGTGTTCTTATGGTTTAAAATCGTTACAGGATCCTATGGAAATAAAGGTGATGTAAAATATCTAGTTTTGAAGTGAATGCAGAAAATCGAAACAGAATGGAAAAATGAATTTAAAATAATGTAAAATGATAAGTAAGTAGCATAACACTACATTTTCCCCCCGACCCTGGAAAATTTTTGACTCAGCAAAAATTTTGATATATACATTCTAAAATAAACCATAAAAACACAGCTTTGCAAAAACAGACATCACCAGGCAAAATCAGATATACTATCTCTTACATTCATCATCTGCCATTCAGGTAAGGGTGGAGTTCACATTCAATGACTACCACTCTAAAAGTGTGTTTTCGAAAGGACATTCAGGCTTATTTAAGGAGTTGTCATCCGCTCCTGCGTGGAAAAAAAATTATTAAGGGAGTAGTCAACCGCTCCCAAGTGAAGATAAAGATAAAGAAATACCTCAAGTAAGCTTTAGTCGCTATGACTTAAGTAAAGATTAAGAACGGCCAGAGCGGTAGGGCTCAAAGCCAGAGATCAGCAACATCACCAACGAGATGTGTCTGAAATAAAAATAAAAAGTGACGATTAACCAACGAAAGTTCGAGGTCCTAAAGCAAGATGTGTTGAAGAACACTGGATCATCAAACAAACAACAAATTAAAAGAAATAAAAATAATAAGGTGAGAATGATGGTGATATTTATACATATATACAAATTAATAGTTAATAAAAGTTAAGAAAATTTATGATTTTACATCTTTGATGTGCCACTTGCCTCTAACTCCATTAGGGTCTTCAAGTACATAGACTAGTGGTGACAGTTTAGCTATCACTTTGCACTTGATGAACTTAGGGGCAAGTTTAGCATTAAAGTATGCGCCGGCATTGCTTAAAACATGGTTTTTACGCCAAACAGTATCTCCCACATTAAATTCTTTAAAAGCCCGGCGAAGATCATAGCGAGCGCTATTTTTAGCGTGCGCTATGTGAAGTTTAGTTCAAACTTTGTGAAAGATAGATGAGAGGAGACCAGCATTAGACGTAAATATCACGAGGCATAAATATTAATTCCTCGAGGTTCTGAGTTGGAGTATAGAAGGAACCACAAGGTATTGTTTGCCTACCAAAGACTAAAAAGTTTGGAGTAAAGCCAGTAGCTACATTTGTGGCGCTGTTCATTGCGTACTGAATTTTAGTAAGATGGTTGTCCCATGATCTATGATCGTCTCCTACTAGAGATGCTAGAGCTGTAATAATTGTACTATTAAACTTCTCCGTAGGATTAACCTGAGGACAATATAAAGCTGTGTGAAAAATAAAAGGAACGTTATAAGAATTTAAGAATGAGTGGAATTCTCGCGACTGAAATTGAACAGCATTGTCCATTATAATAGTTTGGGGAATGCCATGAACTAGAAAAACTGAATTTTCCAAAACATTAATAATATTAGCTGAAGTAGCACGTTTAAGGGGAAAAATCATAGTATATTTAGTAAAATTGCAGTTAATTACTAGAATATACTGATTTCGTCTTTGAGTCATAGGCAATGGACCCATAAGATCTAAGGATATAGTTTGAAAAGGTCTGGAGCAAAGTTTAGGTTTACCCATAAGACCATAGGGAGAATGATTAGGGTGTTTGTAGGTTAAGCAGGTTTCACAAGTTGAGATTAAATTGGCTATATCCTTAAACATACCAGGCCAATAGTATTTTAAAGATATTTTTTTGAATGTCTTGAAGATACCAAGATGGAGTTCTGAAGGGGAACCATGGTTAACTTCAATAATTGCATGTCTATCTTGAGGTAGTGGAACTTCTTTCCAAATAAAGTCATCGTTTAGACGATCGGGAGAATGGATGCAGCGGTAAAGTTTGTTTTCCCTGATAGTGTAGTTGGGATATGAGTCTGGATTGTTGGAGCATCCGAGAAAAATCTTGTTGTAGTGCTCAAGTTTACGATCAGGTGGTTCTTCAATCGTAATAGGATGTACGCCTTGAGGTAAAATTTTTCGTGTATCAGGACGTTCTTGATTCTTATGTCTTGATAATAAATCTGGAACAACGTTATCCTTTCCTTTTTTATGTTTCAGGACAAAGTTAAAGCAAGATAAGCGTAAAGTCCAGCGAGCAAGTCTTCCTGATGGATTCGATAAGTTCTGAAACCATTTAAGTGCAGCATGGTCAGTATATATTGTAAATTCTTTACCATTGTCTAGGTAACATCGCCAATGTTCTAACGCAGTTATTACAGCCAATGTTTCTCTTTCAGTAGTTGAGTAGTTCTGTTGATTTTTGTTTAGTGCTTTACTCATGTAAGCAATCACGACTTCTTTGTCATCTTGATGTTGAGTAAGCATTGCTCCTATGCCATAGTTTGATGCATCACAATGTACAGAGAAGGGTAGTTCGAAGTTAGGACAAGCAAGGACAGGAGCAGTTACCAAAGCTTCTTTAAGTTTCTGGAAAGCAGCTGCAGCTTGTGAATTCCAAAGAAATTTAGGAGCGTTCTTCCCGGAACAGGTTAGTTGATTGAGTGGAGAGGCAATAGTGCTAAAGTTTGGAATGAATCTTCTGAACCAGCTGCAGGTGCCTATGAATCTTCGCACTTCTTTTCTACAAGTAGGTACAGGATATTCTAATATAGCTTTTATTTTATCTGGATCAGCACGTAGACCGTACTCGTCCACTAGAAAACCAAGGTATTTCAGTTCTTTCCTGAAGAATTGACTCTTCTCAAAGTTAATAGTCAGATTAGCATATGAAAGTTTTTCATGAACTTTCATGAGGAGTGATATGTGTTCATCAAAAGTCTCGCTAATGATAACGATGTCGTCCAGATAGCAAAATACCTTGTTCTCAAATTCAGGGGTAAAAAGCATATCCATTAATCTTTGTAGAGTTGCAGGTGAGTTAGAAAGACCAAAAGGCATTACCTTGAATCTAAACATACCTCTTCCAGGTACATAAAATGCAGTTTTATCCTTATCAGCAGGATTCAAGGGAATCTCCCAAAATGCTTTCGCAATTTCGATGCTTGATAAGTATTTGGCATTCCTCAAGTTGTCCAAAATTTCGCTTATTAGTGGCAGACTATAAGCATCACGACGTGTAACTGAGTTAAGCTTCCTGCTGTCTACGCAGAAACGCCATTCACCATTCTTCTTCGGAGTGATGAGAACTGGAGATAACCAAGGACTTTCGCATTGTTCAATGACGTTCCAACGCAGCATCTTGTCAACTTCATTAATTAACGCCTTTTGTTTTTCAGGAGACAGTCTGTAACATCTTTGTTTGATTGGAAGAGAATCACCAGTGTCAATCTTGTGGGAGATTAAGTGTGTGCATCCCAGGATACCTTTTTCTTCAAAAGAAATTGTCTTGAAGCGTTGGATGATGTCATTAGCGATGTTCTTTTGATTAGGAGTTAAATGCTCATAAGGTAAAACTTTAGTATCTTTAGTTTCGATAGCAGAGCATTTAGATTCTGTAAAGTTAAGAGAAGATAAAACACTAGGTAAAAGATTAAATTTTCTCCAAAAGTCAATACCTAATATTAGCGAAGGGAATATTTCAGGGAAAACGTAAGTTTTAATTAAATGAGTTTGATTATTGAAATGAACAGGTAAGTCAAAATAACCCAAGGAATTAACTTTTTGATTATTAGCAGTAGAGACAGTAATAAGATCTGACTTGAAAAGTTTGCAGCCCAGTTTAAGAATTTCCAAATGAGAATTATTACCCAGAATAGTTACTGAACTGCCAGAATCTAGTAAACCAGATAAAGTTAAGTTATAAATTTTGACATTAACGAATGGACGATTAAGATCTTGTTCCTTGGAGTAGAGTGTAGAAGAGATTTTGTAACAAGAAAAGAAGTTTTGAATTGTTTTAATCCAATTAGTCCAATCGTCTTTATCAAAGTTTAAGTTACTTTTCAAGTCAGCAGTTAGTTTTTTGAACTAGTATTAGGTTTGGGAGAACAAGTAGGGCAATCTGCAGTTTTAAAACCCTTAAGACCACATTTGAAACAAATCACGAATCGTGGTTGAGTACTGGTGTTCAAAGAATGACCTTGTTTACGACAGCGAACACAAAAGGAGCTTTCTTGAGGAGCTTTAGTTTGAGAGAGACTATTAACTTGTCTAGAAGGGTATTTGTAGGATGAAGTGAATTTATTCATGAGGGGAGGAGAAGGTCGTGAGTTATTAGAAGAATTTGGAGAGTCAACTGAACTTGAAGTGGAATGCTTGTAGTTGAATTCAGAAATAAGAGGACTTTGTTGTACATTTGGTTCTTTAAATTGTTTGTCTCTGTCTAGGAATTTTTCATAGTTTTGGCAAGTAGCCAGAAGAGAGTCGATAGAGTCAATGTCTTTTAGAGCTACGAAGACTGAATAACATGGGCGAATATTCCTCAAAATAATCTCCAATTGTTCTTTTTCAGAAAGTTTCTTCGAAAGACGAGAAAACATTCCAGACATGATGGAAATATAGATGACAATAGGTTCATCTCGACCTTGAGTTCGATTCCTAATCGCTTCTAAAAGTTTGTGATCATAATCAAAACCACCAAAGTCTTTGATTAATAACGAAGAAAGTTCGTTCCACGTTAAGTTTGGATTCTGATTATATTTAAATCTGAACCAATGAAGAGCATTGTCAGTGAAAATTTCAAACGCTTGTGAAATCAACAAGTCTTTGGACAAGCCACGAGCTATACAGTATTCTTCCAGTTTTTGAAGAAAGGATCTTGGACAGCTTTTACCGTTGAAGGTGTGTCTTTTCAGATCTTTGAAGACGTTGGTTGGAGAAAAAGATTGAGGTGGTGTTGGAGGATACGGGGTATGGACCTGAATAGAAGTTTGAGAAACAAGAGGGAGTTCCGTGACAGTCGGGTCAACCGTGACAGTCGGGTCAACAGGAGGGTCATTTCCAGTTGGAGCTGGAGTCAAGGATTCAAATTGTTTAGTAATATCGTCATATTTCATCTTCAAAGTATCGAAAATAGCTTTAAAGTCTGGATATAAGTCAGTATCTATTCGTTCCAATCTGTAAAAGACATGATTAATAAAAGTTTCTATTAGTCTCAAGTATTTGGTTTCGCCTTGTAAAAATTTTTTAAATTTACAGTCCAAGTAGGTCAGAGTAGAATCAATTTGAAACAAGTCATCCTCAATCGGAATTGGAGAAGTCAGAATATCTTCAGCGTGAGAATTCGCAACTAAACGCAAAACCTGTTTTTTTAGAAGTAAAACAGTATTAGCTGGTTCCTCATATCTAATCTTCACTTCGTATTCGAGTTCGGCCTTGTTAAGGAATTCGTACTTAATAACCCTTTTCATTGTTATAATTATGTGTAAAGTTAAGTTTAAGAAATAAAAATTTAATTAAAAATTATACCTCTTTAAGTTATCTAGAATAAAAATATTAAAGTGATGAATGTAAGTGAAGTGTTGAATGTAGGTCTAAATATAATCTAGATAAGTTGAAACACTAGATGAAGTGTTGTTTTAGAATTTGGAAGGTTATCTAGAATAAAAATATTAGGGTGACGAATGTAAGTGATGTGTGAAATGTAGGTCTAAATATAATCCAGATAAGTTGAAACACTAGATGAAGTGTTGTTTTAGAATTTGGAAGGTATGAAAAGGATGAATAAATAAGGAGTTAAGAACGAAAGAGGAAGCAATTAAATCAAAAGGAATGGACAAGGCGCAGTAAAGGTGAAGAGAAGAGAAAGAGAACTTTTACGTTGGGCGCCAAATGTCGTGAAGCGACAATAAAGAACAGAAAGAATCTAACCTAAGAACAACAAAACAACAAAAATACAACAAAAACAAAAATATATTTAAAATTCAAAGATATTTACAATTTTATAAAAAAATGAAATGAGGATGATGATGGATGAAGTGAGAGTACAATTAGATTACAAAAAAATAAAGGTAGGAGAATAGGGGAATATAGAGTTGTAGTGGAGCCTAAAAGTCGAAGCGACACACGTTGCGATTGTAGAGGTAGGTTTCTTAGCAGCGACGACACGCAGCGCCTGAAGCCAGCACACGCCGGTTGCGCTTGTAGAGGTAGGTTTCTTAGCAGCGACGGCACGCAGCGCCTGGAGCCAGCACACGTAGCGTCCGGAGCCGGCGCACGTAGCGCCTGGAGTAGGTGCGCTCAACGCTTAGAGCCAGCAGTTGCAGCGCCCAAAGGTAGCGCCGGCGGTAGGTGCACTCGGCGCCTGGAGTAAGCAGTCGTAGCGCCCGGAGTAGTCTGGCCCCCGCGCTTGAAGTAGACTGCTGACGACTTCCGAGGTAGATGGAGGCTTGTAGGATTCCGGAGTGGTGCGGCTCCGCGCTTGAAGAAGGCTTCGCCGAAGACTTCACGTGTAGGTGGAGGCTTGCAGGATCCCGGGGCAGTGCGGCTCCGGGATAAGGCCTTTAGGAGATGCTTCCAATTCGAGAACTGAAGCGAGACTGCCTTTCTTCACCGATTGTTCGGCTTTTATACCTTTCTAGAGAGAACGGAAAAATTATTTAAATTAAACGCAAATTTTTTGTAAATGGTCAAGAGAAAAGAGTGTTTATGTGGAATTATCGAAATAGGAACAACAGATCGGTAGCAAATTTGAATATAATTACTATGGAGACCAAATAAACAACAATGTCAAAACATGTAAAATTTTAGTTTTAGGCTTGTAATAAGAAAACGGCAAGATTTAAGTGGAAAATGAGATATTATTGATATAGGAAAAAAGGTAGCGCAACTGCCCACACAAAGCCCGAAATTGTAGAGTTACGAAAAACTAACTAAAAGATCGAAAAAAGGTAGACTCCATTGACACCAATTTAAAAGTGCTGATAATGTGAAAATACGAAGTAGAAATGATTTGTTATTGTGTTCTTATGGTTTAAAATCGTTACAGGATCCTATGGAAATAAAGGTGATGTAAAATATCCAGTTTTGAAGTGAATGCAGAAAATCGTTTCGATTGGAAACGATTTTCGAGAATGTCGAGAATGGAAAAATGAATTTAAAATAATGTAAAATGATAAGTAAGTAGCATAACACTACAAGGAGCAAATCACATTACCGCGCGTCGAAAAAAGTGAAGCCACTATCTAACCGCGAGGACGTAGCTTTGAAACCACTAAACCTTTTTAAGTAAACATTTATCTGTCTCACTTACACAAGTCACGAAAACAATACCGTCGCTAAGATTAGATAAAGATAGACACACAAACATGTAGTGACGGGTTGGTATTGCCTACTATATGAAATTTTACCCAAAAATAAGCAATAAAATAGAGATTTTTTTTAAGCTGCAGTTATTTGTTTTTATTTTAAATATGTGTCTGCTTATCCGATGAATAGAAGTATAACTAATGAAATGAACAATTTTTCGAAGCTTCTTTTATTGTACTGATAAATCAAACAAAAAAATAAATCAAGTAATAAAATCAATATTGGGTTTCTTAACCAAGGAGATCTGAGTTTGAAATATTCATCAATTGTGAAAGCATCGGCAAGTCTTTGTCTCCTAAATTTGGTCTCATAACATTAGCTACAAAAACTGTGGTTATTAATATATTTTTAAGATAATACTAAATGGTATTAATCTGTCGTACTAATCCGCCAAAACAAACACGGTCGCCATCGCTTTTTGGTCCTAGTTTGTCTTGATCCCGGAAGTGCTTAGAACTAATGAGAGTAGATTTCGAAGGCACCCAGTGAGTCTCCTTTCTCAGCAATCGTATTATTGCCACCCACTTCTTACGGTGTACTGCATCTTTAGGTACCCTGCAAAATTATTATTATAAAATAGGTAATAAAATATAATTAATAGATCTATAGATCTCTAGAATATTCTAAAATAAGAATAATTAATTCCTTTGTATAAAGGTTGAAACATAGTTTTATTACAATTTCCAAAATAATTAAAATCAGGGCTAACAAGTTAACTTATTCCATAAATTATATAGTCGTAGTAGTGTAATGTGGGAAAATTGCAAAGGTAAAAAAGTGGCAACATTGTACCTAAATTGCAATATTCGATATTTTATTTCATTTTTTTGTGTTTTTTACGTTAATATGAAAACATAAAATAAAACTTACGCGTGGAAAGTGATTCCGCTTGATTAATTATGTTTTTGTGACCTTGAATTCATTGCATTCTTTCACTACGCATTTACCTATTTTTTTTGTCATGAATTGTTCGGCTCAACTCGGTCGGCGTCGCATTGAACACTGAAGTCACTGAACCAATGTTGTTGTTGCCTGGGCATATGGCTGTGGCCATATGTGAAGTGGCAACGCTTTGGCGCGGCAATTACTTATCTAGTGTAACATATAAATCAATGATATATAGCATACAAAATAGGGTATCTAATTGCTGAGAAAAATATGTGGAGGCCACGAAAACGTAAAACATCTTTGTACCTAGATAAAATGTTATATTTGTTATTGACAGTCATTTCATAGTCGTTTCAATCAGAATAACACAGTCAGAAATAAGCTCGAAGATATTTTGTCATTTTTGGAGTGTAATTGTGGTTATTTTTATTAAGTAACTTTTTTCCAAAATGGTTACTTGTACTGTGAGTGACTGTAGTTTTAATAATGGAAATAGTCCTGATAATTGCACATTTCACAGGTAAATTCCCAAGACTTCGATGTTATGACACGTTTACATATTTTTGATTTAAATTTATGTTATGTACTGTTTAAAATGTAGATTGTTTTTAATTATTTTTATATTTTGCTAAGAAAAAAGTCACGTTGTTGATAATTTGCATGAATTTGGAAAATACATTTTTATTTGTATAATATCGACGACCAGGTGTTTGCTGCCACAGATCCCTCGTGCTCTCTGTAACAAAGATTTGCCCACAGTAGCTAACTGTGAAGGGTGATGGTAGGATTCACCGTTTAAATATCAGTTTGTATGGGTCTTTTTTCTATACACAGTGTGATCTATGGTATTATCAGGACTAACACATCTCTTCTCTCATATATAGGTCAAACAAAACGATCTATAAAAACCCGCGTAAAAGAACACATAGCTGACGTGAAGCACCAACGTTCCGGGAAGTCTGCAGTTTGTGATCATATCCTAGACGGCCCCCGCCATTACATTAGATTTGATAAACCACAAATTCTCGCGAAAGAACATCGATTCCTGCCAAGGATGATACGTGAGGCTATTGAAATTAAAAAACATCCTGATTTCAATAGAGAGGGAGGCTGGGTACTACCACCTGCTTGGGATCCTGTAATTCATAAAATTAAAACTAAACCCAAGCATACCACTGCAAGACTTCAAGACACAGTTAGTTCATTCTGCGTAGATCGGACCAAAATTATTAATTAAAAAAGCTGAAGGTACTCCGGTTTAACACTGACATCGGGACATCAATCACCTCAGTCCCCCGTGACTCTCCAGTATTATATATTAGTCTATGCCCGTGACCACGGTTGCTGGAAAGCAACCGAAACGTCGGGAATATAAAATAAGTTAATTAAACACGATAAAATCCGTAAAAATAGTTTTATTCGATATTAAATGTTTGTAATTATCAAAAGTAAGGTACGTTGGGGTAATACCGGACGGATTTTCGAATAGTTGGAAGAGTCTGCCAAAAACTTTAATTTCTCGACATTCGTATACGTCAGATTTATGGAACCTGGAGCAAACCGTTAATCGTTAAACGTAGTTTAGCTCTGAGAATCTTTTGCTTGTGTAAACTCAACGGTTTCTGCTTTAAAGGTGTGCGAAAACCAGACATACTTTTTTATATACATAATGAAAAATTGGCCATTAAGGGGTAAGATCGGACTTAAATTTAAAACCACTTCTACTGCTTAGAGAAAAAAGTTTATAAAAGAGATTTGTCCTATATTTAACGCTCAAAAACATATTTCAATATGATCTATAAATTACTAGAAACATAAATGTTCCAAACGATTTTCTCTTTTTTTGTTTTTTGCCATCCGATCTTATCCCTGATATAAAGAAATTGTAATTTTATGTTTCTCAAACTTTGTTATGACATAAGATGGAATTACTCAATATAAGAGAAAGATCAGATGCATTTGATTTTATATGGAAAAAAAATAACAGTAAGGACTGGCGAAATGCCCTGGGATAATGCAGGAGTTAAGGAAGATATAAATATTTTAACAAAGCGGCATTTATTATTATAAATTATTTTTTAAATAATTATTATAAATTACATTTTGATTTGTAATAGAGGATAGATATAGATGTCTATGGGCCGCAGTAATCACTTAACATCAGGTGGACTGTGTGCTCCTTTGTCACCCTTATCCTATAAAAAAAATGTATTTTAATATGTACTTAAAAGTAATAAAACCATCGTATTGTTTTATTACTTTTAAATATACAGACTTGCTAACGAGACTGAGTCCCATAGTCACTTGAGTAATCAAAGAAAAAATATACACGACCAATGAAAGTTTAACAACCACTGCCATATTTGTAACAGGCAAAGATCGGATAATATTCATCCGATCTTCACTCACGAGGGGAAACATCGGATCTCGGCCTACAGCGATCTTACCCCTGCATGGACCAGCTTTATTTAGCTATAACTTCATAAAAATTAGTATCCACACAAAATAATAACAAAAGAAGCCATATTCTCGCTAAAAATCGTAAATAAAAGTGATAGGGAAAGATCGGATGGACAAAAATAATACAAAAATTACATTGTTTTATAAAATGCCACGCAGCACAGGTCCCACTTGCCGGAGTGACTGGCGCGAACTGAGGGTCGGGGCAGGATGAAATGGCGTCGTGTAGCATATTGTTAGCTTTTCAAAATATAGCATAATTCGCCGGGAATTTGAATCCTACGGTCTTGCCCCATCACCGATCTTACCCCAACGTACCTTAAAAATAAGGCAGCCATTATGTACTCCGTGTCCCCGTTATTTATTTCCCCGTCAAAACGTTTTATAAAATATGTAAAATATAATAACAATATGTTAAAAAAAGAAATTCCGGGGAAACTGTCCACGGCAGTAAATATTTTTCTACAAAGATCATAATTCGAAAATACAACTTTCAGATAAGGAGTTTTTTCGTTAGTCACCTTGGATTTTTTACATTTGAATTAAAATTCAACAAAAGGCAGTTATTTTCAGCTTATTCCAAGGAAGATCATATATGAATATTTTTTAAGTATTTTAGAACTATCCTGGTAAAAATTCAGTTAATTTTTGAAGTTATTCGATTTCGTGCACTAAACTATTGTTTTAAACCTCTTTACCGCTTCCTTAACAATCATTTTTCAATAGTCCTTGTACGTAAAATATACATCACTAGCTAACGTATACAATGACAAATCAAAATTAGACATACGTTATCGGGCTGTCAGGTCGTCTATACGCTAGTATATTCTAAGTCTATGGTGGAGACACCCCCCCTACCCCAGCCTATGAACTTGGAATATATATAGTACATGTAAGTAAAATAAGTAGTATAAGTAAGTATATATAAGTAAAATGTATACTTATGTATATATATAAGTAAGTATATATAAGTAAAATTAATACTTATGTCTCAGACACTAGAGTTTTACCTCATATAAAACAAAAATCGACGTTGCTTTAGTCTATATACGTTTTTCTTCAATCGTACCGCGGGGCGCGGTATGAAGGAGAGCAGTCTCCCTCTGCCCGCTACGTCTGCGGTAGTACCGATCGGCTTTGTTTGCGTACCGGTACGACCGTTTAGAAGTGAGTAACATGTGTCTGCTGATATCTTACATGCACTTACATGGCAATGGCACCAGGAATTCATCTACTATACAGCACCGCCTGTTAAAGGAAATAACAGCACGACGTGACTCAATTCAGTCACATGGTTTAAGAATATTCAATATAGTATAAAACCCAGGGTTTAATTGTTAAGACAGCCAGTAGACAGCCAGATATACAGACAGAAGTAGTTAAGTTTGTAAGTTAGATTAGTCTAGTATTCCCATGTATTCACGTCGTTACTTGTAAGTTAGAAAATAAAAATAATATAGAAGAAAGTGTTCGTCTCCTTCCACGTCAACCTTCCTTAAGCTGCCGCAAAAGTAAGTAGTGTCACGTAGACGGAATCAGTTGTACGCGTTTGGTGTTTATCTAACAACATGATATTACTCGGTATTATTTTTAAATATTGGGAAATATTGTATGACGCTATAAGTATAATTGAGTTCTAATAACCATCTGATTGCTTTCCATCACGATTTTTAATTGAATTATATTATTTATACGTAAGGATGAGAATTCATTATATAGTTAAATTCAACAAAGACAATCAAAAAACCCAATAATAAATGAAAATATTTGTCAGTTGCACATCTCTAACGAGATGGTTGAATTAACTGAACCAACGTATAATTTCAACTTGTTTTATTTATTCTGTTCAACCCCCTATCCAACATTTTAAGCGGTATAACTGAAATACTGCTTTATAAGTAAATATAGTAAAATGTGGTAGGTACCTACTAGCACAAGCCTTTATTCAAATCGAATTAGGTGAAGCTGCTGAACGCAACTAGTTTTTTAAAGTAGTAATTAGTTTGTATCTTTGTATAGATTAATAAATTATTACGAGGCATACAGATAAAATATAATGTTATTATATTATTATCTAAGGAAATATTTTTGTAACAATCCTTATATATTTTTAGCAACTAGACGTCAAGACAGCCTTATAGGTTTTTGCAGTATTACCATATACTTAAGATATACTGGCGTATAGACGACCTGACAGCCCGAAAACGCGTGACCAATTTTGATTTGTTATTGTGTGAGTTGGCTAGTGATGTACATTTTACTTAAAAAGGGCTATCGAAAAATTTTTGTTCAGAAACCGGTATAAAGACAAAAAAAATAGTTTAGTGCACAGAACTGAATGACTTTTGTGCACTAAACTATTTTATTAAAAATTAACTGAATTATTACCATGATAGTTTTAAAATAACTAAAAATATTCAAATAATATGTTACCGGGAATAAGCAGCACCCACCTGCTTTTTCCATCATCCATAATCCATTAGAGCCTATAAAAATCCACAACTCAACATGGGCCTCCCTATAGATTTCCTCATAGGGGGGATATTTGCCATCGCTTAGCCAGCGGGTTGTCAACAACAGTTTTTTATTATTTCCAGTTGTTATCAGGAAGGTGCTGCTGCCCATCGCCTCTTTCAGTTTCCCTTTGTCGCCTTTTATAACACACATGGGACGATATTGGGTAGAGGAAATTATTTCACCGGCACCACTTGCCTTTTGTTGGACTTTAATTCAAAATGTACAAAAATTGCAATAATATCTGAAGAGGCGAGGTAAGTCTACCAATAAAATGAAACAATTTTCTCCAAGAATCAAATCGGAAAGTTATATTTTTGACCTTTGCAGAAAAATATTTAATGCCATGTACAATTTCCCCGGAATTTATTTCTTTTTCAACATAATGTTAATGTCAATCAAATATAAACAGGTAGATACTTAATTAAGTATCTACCTATTTATATTTTATAAAATGTTTTGCCGGTAAAATTAAAAACGAGGACACGGAGTATATAATGGCTGTTTTATTTTTTATATAATTATTACCTTTAATATTTATAAAACAGAATCGGAAACAGAAACAAAAAAACAGAATCATTTAATGTATACTAATATAATAAAGCGGAAGAGTTATTTTGTTTGTTTTTTTTTGTTTGTTTAAACGCTCTAATCTCTGGAACTACCAGCTCAAATTTAAAATTTTTGTATATAATAGCCAGTTTCACGAGGAATAGTATAGGAAAATAGCATATAACTATCAGCTAATCTTATATATAGATTTTTGTTAAGCAATTCGAGAGAAAAGGCGCTCTCTAACTGCTTTATCCACGTGCGCTAGCGTAACATTTAGTATTACATAAATACAATGTTCTACAAAAATATTGGTCTTTGCTCCATCTAAAAAAAAGTCTGCGATACCATATGCCTATTTCTTATACATAAGCCACAATAAGGTATTTTGTGAAAAAAAAATATTGATAATGAATAATTGATATATGAGCGTTATTATTAGGCATGGCATATTAACCCTTAAGAACGAAAGTTACTTCATCATCAAGACAATTTTATGAATATAAACTTTGCTATTTATAGCATGTTATTTGGTTATTATAGGTTAAGGGATAATGAAAAATTAAAATAATGAACACTCTGCTCGGAGCGCGAACGACCTCATAAACCCTAGCCGCCCGATGAGATTCGAGAGAAAACAGCAGTGAACGCCTATATTGGTCTGAGAGCTCATGACGCATTTTTTAAGAAGTGTTTGATGCATCATGAAACTTTGTTGAAAAGTATCAGTCCACTCAATAAACAGGTATATATACACTCAGCGTCACAAAAATCGCACCTCTCTGAGTTTGCGCTAAAAATGGCTGTAATGGCTAGAAACGAATTATATTTATATAAATATTGGTATGTTTGAAATGGGTATTTGAATAGCTTTACATTATTAATAAAAAAATCATGAAATCATTTATCATTATAGAGCGTCAAAAATAAACACTGTCAAATGCTCGTTAGTAAGGACGCTAGTTACACCACCTAAAAAGGGTATAAAAGGGTCGATCTGGATGAAATATGGGTCATTCCGCCTGTTGCACCGCCCCCGAGCGGTTGTGTACAGGTAGTTCGCGTGCCTAGCGTCCCAACGCTAGTGCCCCCCGCTCCGCGCCTCGCGCTTTTCAGATAGTGGGCGCCTAGCGCTGAAGTCCGGTAAGTGTTTTCCTGCTAACTTTCAGTTCTCACCCCCCCGCCCTCGGTCGGGGAGGTTGGCTGACCGCTTGTTTATATTGTAGAACACTAGATACTAGTGTATAAGTTTATTAGTATATTTTATTACATATCTGTTTATTATATTCCGTGTATCTGTTTCTTGTAAAACGTTACTTGCTCTTTTCAGAGCAAGTCCCTGTTCTTTTGAGAACAGGGGTCTGTTTCTTGGATTAAGAGCGTCCCGTTCTTTTCAGAACGGTGATCCCTGATCCCCCACGCCATAAGATAGTTCTAATTTTTAGTTTATTTTTAGTTTATTTTTAGTTTAGTTGTAGAATCGGTTAAAATGTCCTCGCAGAATGTCGTAGGTAACGTGCTCGATGCAGTCAATAGGTTCCAAAATGACCCGCAAGCTCTTAAAGCAGCCATCACAGCCCTTCTGGCTCCTCCCGCCCTTCAGGCACCGCCGCCCGTTATAGCGGACTACCTCGCGTCACGTAATTCGTTCGCGCCGCTCGAAATCGACATGGAGTGCTCTCACTCCGATTCCGCGTCATCAACATCTGCCTCCCGGAAGAGGCATGCCAAACAGTCCAGCACCAGGACATCGGAGTCCTCTGACTCCGATGATACCGGTGACTCCAATACATCGTCGTACACCACGGTGTCGTCAAAGCGCGCAGCGAAGCGCGCCGCGAAAAACCGTTCGCCCCCCGCCGAAGCGGCCCGTGCCGCTCCCCCCACCCCCGCAGCCCCCGCCGCTGCCTCAGTCCCTGCAGCCCGAGCTGCCGCGTTAGATAGCTCAGCGCCAACAAAACCGGCCACGCGTTGTGCGCCGCAATTAGCTAAGAAACAAGCCCCGCCCCCTGTCTTCTTAAGAGATAAGGCTGAATTTACCCGGCTCAGTAAGATATCTTACGACTCGAAAATTAAGTACGAGGATGCTACCAACTTAGGCGTAGCAATCAAAATATTGCCAACCACGATCGACGATTTCCGCCGTATCACGAAACTTTTTACGTACGAACGCGTATCGTACCACACATACGCTCTCCCGGAAGAGCGTAAAGTTGGGGTCGTCATCCGAGGCGTCCCGTTTGAACTCTCCAACGAGGAGATACTTGCGGACCTTAAGTCACAAGGTTTCCCCGTTGAAGCGGTTCACAAAATGCATAGTAGGACCGGGCTGAGATACCCGGTAATATTAGTAATCTTAAGTAACGTCCCGGAGGCTAAAACCATCTTCCGGCAAGTACGCACTGTGTGCGGCTTGTCTGGAGTCAAGGTTGAGTCACCGCGTAGGCGCGGTTTCCCGGCGCAGTGCCACCGCTGCCAATTGTATGGTCACGCGGCGGCCAATTGCTCCGCCCCACCCAGGTGCGTTAAGTGCCTAGATCCGCACATCACCAAAGCGTGTCCCAAAGATGCCGTATCTCCGCCCGCGTGCGTCCTGTGTCAACAGACAGGCCACCCGGCGAGCTACAGAGGATGCCCGTGCGCTCCTCGTCCGCGCATAGCAAGACAGGCACCACCGCCGGTAAATGACCGTTCATTCCCGGCCTTATATGTTAGGAAGCCCCGTCAGGGCGCATCTCAGCCGTCTCAGGGCTTTGCACGACCCCCTCAGGGTCCCCCGAGACCACCTCAGGCACCGCTTAGGCCACCGCAGGCACCGCTTAGGCCACCACCGGGCTTCTCAAAGCCTATGCAGGCTCCAGTTTTTGCCTGGGGCCCCAAAAAGGTAGATCCACCGCCACAGGTATTTTCTGCTCCGCAGCAGAAACAGTCGACAATTGGCGATGACTTTAACACGGTTTACGCCGCGATAAGGAACATCGACATTAACGAAATCTCGGTTTTAGCGAGTAAACTGCGCGCCGCCCGGTCCCCTCAGGACCGGCTTTTGGCTCTCGCAGAACACAGTAATTTATTGCGTTCGTTGTAAGCTAAGTTAACTTAATTAACTTAGCTTATAATGACAGAGCCTTCTGCTCTGCCTAGAAGTCACGGTCGTATCAAGCCCAAAGGGCTATCGCTTATTTCATTTAATATTCGCGGATTGCGTAATAATCTCCCAGAGCTTAAGCTCTTCCTTAAAGATCGCGAAGCTGATTTTCTCCTCTTACAGGAAACCAATCTTAAACACACAGACAATAAAGGCTTATCCATTAAAAATTATTCTCTTCTTCGTAATGATAGGCACGACCGCCGAGGCGGCGGCACGGCCATTTATTACAAGAAGACACTACATTGCTCTCTTATTGATACTCCACAGCTTACCAATATGGAAGCTACGTTATGCAGGATATCTATGACGGGACATCAGTCTTTAGTCATAGCCTCCTGTTACATTCCCCCTAAAAACCTCCCCCTCAAAGATGATTTTGAGGCAATCTTATCTCAAAGTAATTCAGTCATTATGTTTGGAGATTTCAACTCTAAACATACTGAATGGACATGCCGTACGATTAATACTAATGGTAGGATACTGCGCAGTCTCTTGACTTAACCGTTTTCAGCCCGCTCGGTGCAACGCACTATCCCGATAATACCGATTATAACCCAGATGTACTAGATTTTGCGTTACTCAAAGGAGTTTCACTCAACCTCAGGTCTATTGAGACACTAGACGATATAGGATCCGATCACCGACCGGTCTCTCTTATTCTTGGCCATCAGCCACCCCCTATTATAACTACGAAAACCTTCACTAACTGGAAGGGTTTCAAGGACTCACTAGCAAAAGCTATGGACTCGCAGGACTCCCCTAATTACCTATCGTCCGACTTAGACTTAGACAGTCCTGTAAAAATCGACACCGCGGTCGAATCACTTTCAACCCTAATTAAATCCTCCCTTAAGGAGAATGAAAGGGTCGTTCCGGTTGCTAATACTAATGGGCTTCCCCTATATATTAGCAACATATTAAAAGCTAAAAAAGCTGCTTTCCGGAGAGCAGCTAAATATCCCACCCCCGAATATAGGCATACGGCTAATCGTCTTCAACGAAAACTCCGTTCGCACCTTTATGAATTTCGAGAGCTCCAAAGGAGTGAACTCATGGAGAATATATCTCCCTCACATACAGCGTACTATCAGATGGCTAGAGCCCTCCGTATAGACGCTACAACTCACACTCCCCCTCTCTCCCGCCCCGACGGTACGGTTGCCTTCGAGGACGACGAGAAGGCTGAGTGCTTTGCAGACAGCATTGCCGCACAATGCTCTCCTAGCTCTCAACCTGTCGACCCCTCACATATTCAGGAAGTGGAGGATGAGGTCCGCCGCCGGAACTCACCCCCCACAACCTCTGACCCTATCACTGTGTCCAATGATGAGATCTCGTCCCTCATCAAAGGACTTAAGCCCAAAAAATCTCCGGGCGCGGATGGCATATCCAACCAAGCCCTTAAATACTTTCCAGAGCAGGTGTTAACCCTCTTAGCTATTATCTTTAACGCCTGTTTTAATCTTAGTTACTTTCCCACTTCTTGGAAAGAGGCAATTGTCATTGGTATTCCCAAGCCAGGCAAGCCTCTTAACCTCCCCTCCAGTCATCGTCCCATTAGCCTTCTAAAGGCCATGGGCAAACTCTTTGAAAGAGTCATTCAAAATCGAATGAGGCGCCATCTGTTTCCCACAGACGGTGACCCCATTGTCATCCCACACCAATTTGGTTTCCGCGCAAAACACTCGTGTCCACAACAGGTACACCGCATTGTGGAATATATCCTCAGCGGTTTTTATCCACGTCGACTAAAGACAATCGCGGTCTTTTTCGACATTGCCAAAGCCTTCGACCGAGTCTGGCATGAAGGCCTTATTTTCAAATTATATAGGATAGGACTCTCCGATCGTCTAGTACGTCTCGTAGCCTCTTATTTACAACATCGTACCTTTCGTTTTAGACACGAAGGCACGTTATCCTCTCAGCGCCCCATTAAAGCTGGTGTTCCTCAAGGATCAGTACTAGCTCCCCTCCTGTACATCTTGTACACCAACGACATTCCTATCCCGTCGAATGGTGTACAGCTCTCACTCTTCGCAGATGACACTGCACTATACTTCAAAAGTCCTAGAATATCTTCAGCAAGGAACAAGATCCAAAAGTCAGTCGATGACCTAGGAGACTGGTTCCAAAAATGGCGTATCGATGTGAACCCGGAGAAGAGCTCCGCAGTTCAATTCGATATTAAAAGACGCCGTAATAAAAACAAGAAAAATACTCCACCTATACGAATGCTAGGGACACCTGTCCCATGGCACATGTCAGCAAAATATTTAGGCGTCACCCTTGACTATAGGCTTACTTTTGAGTCTCATGTCAAAAGAGTAACGCGTCTAGCACGTTTCTATTTAGGTCGGCTTAACAGTATGTTAGGCAGACATAGCAAAATGTCATTACGAAATAAGCGAACCCTCTATAAGGTTTGTATACGACCGGTTATGACTTACTCGGCTCCTATTTTTGCACACGCTAACGATAAAATTATTAACGAACTCCAAGTAGTTCAAAACCTCTTCTGTCGTCGAGCTACGAACGCACCTTGGTACGTCCGTAATGCCGACCTTCACCGGGATTTAGAAATCCCAACAATCCAGCAATGTCTTAAAAAATTCTCTGAAAACTTCTTTAAAGTATCAGAGTCGCATACTAACACACTTATTCGTGAGGCAGTTACTTATACCGCCCCACTCCCTTCTCGCTATAGCGTCCGCAGGCCGAGAAACACTCTCTTGGACCCGCCAAATAAGTTGTCAAACGACCTGAACTGCCTCCTGGCGGCTCAGGCCAATCCTAATTAAATTAAAAACTAGTTAAAATTAATAATATGCCTTCGTAGGCAGTCCCTAAACGGCACTTAGCCGTCTGCGCCCTCTTTTCCCAAAAGAGGGTCGCTTTAGATACGGCATATGCAGCTTTAATAGAGCTAGTTGCCAGTCCCTAAAGGCGGTTTTTAGTGGGTATCACTTAGGTCCCCCGGTAGGCAGTGAGTCCCACATAACCAGGACAGACCGGCTGTCGTGGTATGCATAATGCATTTTCCGCCTCCCTCAGTGGTAGCCCTTTTCCAATTGCTTCGGGCGCAAAAAAAAAAAAAAAATGAAATATGGGTCATTCCTTCCGCCTGTGGCACCGCTCTCGAGCGGTCGTGTCCAGGTAGTCCGCGCATCCGTCCCCGTACGGTAGTGCTCTCTCGCTCTCGCGCCTCCGCTGTCCTGCTCGCGCTGTACAGCGTCGACGCTTTGGTGAGTCAATTCTGCTAACAATTCTTGCCCCCCTGTCTTTGGGCAGGGAGGTTTGACTGACCTCTGCTTGTTATTGTTATTTTTATTGTTAATTCTTATTGTTAACTATTTCTAATTTTGTTTTCGTTATTTATTTGTATAACGTGTACGTGTATATACTGTTTCTAGGGAGTTACTTGCTCTTTTCAGAGCAAGGCCCTGCTCTTTTGAGAGCAGGGGCACTTACTCCTTGAATAAAGAACGTCCCGTTCTTTTGAGAACGGTGATCCCCCGCCCTTACTGTTTAGGTACAGAACGTCTCTGTTCTTTTCAGAACAGCACCTCCTAGCCCCTTCCGTTTCCAATACATACTGATTCGTAGGCCCTCAACATGTCCACAGTTACCCAAGTTAAGTCCCTCGTCGCCGCCCTAAACCAAACTCTTGGTCTGGGCCTAAACCTCGATGAGACGGCCCTCGCCGCCATTGCCGCCCTTGTTACTCCACCTGCCCGTCAGACACTCCAACCGCCGCCCGTACTCGCGGCCTACCTAGAGACCAAGAACTCTTTCGCCCCATTAGAAATGGAGTACGCATGCTCCGAGTCCTCTGCGTCGGCCTCCCGGAAGAGGCCCGCCACCAATTCTGGCACCGGTTCATCGGAGTCCTGTGACTCCAACGGAACCGGGGATTCTTCGTTCACCACGGTGAACTCCAAGCGCAGCGGCAAACGCGCCGCGAAAATCCGCCCCCCCCTGTCTCTGCGGCCCCTGCCGCTCCTTCAACCTCCGCAACTCCCGCTGCCGCCTCTGCCCCCGCAGCCCCCGCCGCTGCATCTGCCCCACTTTTATCACTAGACATCCCCGCTCCGTCCAAGCCAGACTCTCGCTGTGCTCCAGTCCTTGCCAAGAAGCAAGCCCCGCCCCCTGTCTTCCTAAGAGACAAGGCAAAATTCACGGAACTATCCAAAACCTGCTACAACGCAGGAATAAAATACGATCACGCCATTAACCTCGGAAAGGCGATTAAAATCATCCCCCAATCAATCGACGACTTCCGTCGTCTCACCAGGCTATTCACAGCCGAACAAGTTTCATACCATACGTACGCTCTTCCGGAAGAGCGCAAAGTCAGGGCCGTCATCCGCGGTGTCACTTTCGAATTCTCCAACGAGGAAATTCTCGAGGACCTTAAGTCCCAAGGATTCCCCGTAGAAGCCGTGCACAAAATGCACAGTAGAACAGGCCAGAGGTTCTCGCTTGCCCTCGTCATCCTCTCTAACGTGCCGGAGGCAAAAACCATCTTCCGGCAGGTACGCACAGTGTGTGGCCTGTCGAGAGTGAGGGTTGAGCCCCCACATAGGCGCGGGTTCCCGGCGCAGTGCCACCGCTGCCAGCTATATGGTCATGCGGCGGCCAACTGCTCCGCCCCACCCAGGTGCGTTAAGTGCCTTGAACCCCACAACACTAAAGAGTGTCCACGGCCCAAAGACGCCGAATCCCCACCCGCATGTGTCCTGTGTAAACAAACAGGCCACCCGGCAAACTACAGAGGCTGCCCCTGCGCACCTCATCCTCGCCCCAGTAGGCAAGCTCCACCGCCGGTCAATGACCGTTCATATCCGGCACTCTACCAACGAATACCCCATCAGGGACCTTCTCAGCCCCTCCAGGGCTTCTCTCGGCCCTCTCAGGGTCCCCATAGGCCCCCTCAGGGCACTATTCGGCCCCCTCCGGGCTTCTCTCAGCCTATGCAGCCTCCAGTTTTTCCCTGGGGCCCCAAAAAGGCAGTACCACCGCGGACATCCTCCGCCCCTCAACCACAACAATCACAGCCCTCAATGGCTGATGACCTAAAAACGGTGTATTCCGCTATTAGGAACATCAACGTCGAGGAAATCGCTGTGTTAGCACGCAAATTGCGCGCTGCGAGGTCCCCTCAGGACCGTCTTCTCGCTCTTGCAGAGCATCATAATCTTTTGTGCTCGTTGTAAGTTAAGTTAACTTAATTAACTTAACTCACAATGACAGAGCAGTTTGCTCTACCAAAGTCTCACGGTCGTATCAAACCTAAGGGTTTATCACTTGTATCCTTTAACATTCGCGGTTTGCGTAATAACCTCCCAGAACTTAAGCTCTTTCTTCGAAATCGTGAAACCGATTTCCTCCTCCTACAGGAAACTAATCTCAATACTAAGGACACTAAAGGCCTTTCCATCAAAAACTTCTCTCTTCTTCGTAATGACAGACCCGACCGCCGAGGCGGCAGTACGGCCATTTATTACAAAAAGACACTTCACTGCTCCCCCATTTCTACTCCGCAACTTTCCAACATGGAAGCCACGATATGCAGGCTAGCTATGACTGGACATCAGTCCATCTTCATAGCCTCCTGTTACATCCCTTCTAAAACCCTTCCCCTCAAAAAAGATTTTGAGGCTATTTTATCTCTAGGCAATTCAGTCATTATGTTTGGAGATTTTAACTCCAAGCATACTGAATGGACATGCCGTACTACTTCACGTAGCGGCAGGATACTGCTTGATATCACGCAGTCTCTTGACCTTACCGTCCACAGTCTCCTCGGTGCTACTCACTATCCCGATATCACCGATTACGCTCCCGACGTGTTAGATTTTGCACTATTCAAAAGTGTTTCCCTCAATCTCAGGGCAATCGAGACACTAGACGATCTAGGATCCGACCACAGACCGGTCTCCCTCATTCTTGGCCATCAGCCACCCCCCTCAACACCCTCTACTAAAACCTTCACAAATTGGAAGGGCTTCAAGGAGTCTTTAGCGAAAGCTCTGGACTCACAGGACTCCCCCATCTCCCTATCGTCGGACTTAGACAGTCCTGAAAAAATCGACACCGCGGTCGATTCACTCTCCACCCTTATTAAAACCTCCCTTAAGGAGAATGAAAGGGTCGTCCCGGTTGCTAATAATAGTGGGCTTCCCCTGCATATTAGCAACCTATTAAAAGCCAAAAAAGCTGCTTTCCGGAGAGCAGCAAAATATCCCACGCCCGAATATAGGCGCACGGCCAATCGTCTTCAACGAGAACTCCGTTTCCGCCTCTCTGAATTTCGAGACCTCGAAAAGAGTAAGCTCATGGAGAATATCTCTCCCTCTCATACAGCGTACTATCAGATGGCAAGAGCCTTCCGCATAGACGCTATCACCCACACTCCCCCTCTCTCCCGTCCCGACGGTACGGTAGCCTTCGAGGACGAGGAAAAGGCTGAGTGCTTTGCAGACAGCATTGCCGCTCAATGCTCTCCTAGCTCTCAACCCGTCGACCCCTCACACGTCCAGGCAGTGGAGGATGAGGTCCGCCGCCGGAACTCGCCCCCTACAGCCTCCGAACCTATCTCTGTGTCCAATGATGAGATTTCATCCCTCATCAAAGGACTTAAGCCTAAAAAGGCTCCGGGCGCGGATGGCATCTCTAACCAAGCCCTAAAACACTTTCCTGAGCAGGTGCTAACCCTTTTATCTATTATCTTCAATGCCTGCTTCAACCTTAGTTACTTTCCCACTACGTGGAAAGAGGCAACTGTGATTGGTATTCCCAAGCCAGGCAAGCCTCTTAACCTCCCCTCCAGTCATCGTCCCAATAGCCTCCTCAAGGCCATGGGCAAGCTCTTTGAAAGAGTCATTCAAAATCGAATGAGGCGCTATCTGTTTCCCACAGACGGTGACCCTATTGTCATACCCCACCAATTCGGTTTCCGAGCGAAACACTCTTGTCCCCAACAAGTTCACCGTATTGTGGAATATATCCTCAGCGGTTTTTATCCTCGTCGTCATAAGATTAAGACCATCGCGGTCTTTTTCGACATAGCTAAAGCCTTTGATAGAGTCTGGCACGAAGGCCTTATCTACAAATTATACAAAATAGGTCTCTCCGATCGTCTAGTACGTCTCGTGGCCTCTTATCTAAAGCATCGTACCTTTCGTTTTAGACACGAAGGCACGCTATCTTCTCAGCGTCCCATCAAAGCTGGTGTCCCTCAGGGCTCAGTACTTGCTCCTCTCCTGTACATTTTGTTCACCAACGATATTCCCATCCCGTCGAAATGTGTTCAGCTCTCCCTCTTCGGAGATGACACTGCCCTATACTGTAAAGGTACCTCGCTACCTTTCATACGGAACAAGATCCAAAAGTCAGTTGATGACCTAGGAGCTTGGTTCAAAAAATGGCGCATCGATGTGAACCCGGAGAAGAGCTCCGCCGTTCACTTCGATTATAAACGACGCCGACTCAAAAACACTCCACCAATACGTATGCTAGGGACCCCTGTCCCCTGGCATACGACTGCCAAATATTTAGGCGTCACTCTTGACACAAGCCTCACTTTTAGGTCCCACGTCAAAAGAGTAACCCGTCATGCACGTCTTTACCTGGGTAGGCTCAACAGTATGTTGGGCCGACACAGTAAAATGTCCATCAGAAACAAGCGTACCCTTTATAAGGTCTGTATACGACCAGTCATGTCCTACGCGGGCTCCATTTTTGCCCACGCTGACCCTAAAATCATTAATGAACTCCAAGTAGTTCAAAACCTCTTCTGTCGTCGAGCTACGAACGCACCTTGGTACGTCCGTAATGCCGACCTTCATCGGGACTTAGAGCTCCCTACAATCCAACAATTCCTTAAAAAACTCTCTGAGAACTTCTTCAAAGCCTCAGAGTCGCATTCAAATCATTTTATTCGTGAGGCAGCTAATTATGCAGCCCCACTCCCCTCCCGCTATAGCGTCCGCAGGCCGAGGAACTCCCTCTCGGACCCGCCTAATAAACTTTCAAACGACCTGAACTGCCTCCTGGCGGCTCAGGCCAATTCTAATTAAGTTATTCATAATTAATTTGCCTTCCCAGGCACTCCCTCAGCGGCTAATAGCCGCCTGCGCCCTCTTTTCCCAAAAGAGGGTCGCTTCCGATACGGCATAAGAAGCTTTAAACAGCTAGTTGCCAGTCCCCAAAGGCGGTTTTAGAGGGTATCACTTAGGTTCTCCCGGTAGGCAGTGAGTTCCTCATAACCACGATAGACCGGCTGTCGTGGTATGCGTAATGCATTTCCGCCTCCCTAAATAAAGGGTAGCCCTTTTCCCATTGCTTCGGGCGCAAAAAAAAAAAGAAATATGGGTCAGTCGTAATTTAGACTTTGCAGTGAACACACGTGAACAAGTAACCCAAGTAAGAACAAGTAAAGATGGACACCAGCTCTGAAGAAGCCGCTCAAGTGATTGCCCTATTGCAGTCGGGGATGCGGCAGTGTGACGTTGCTCGACAGTTGAACCTGTCCCGTTTTTCAGTTCGACGGGTGTTCCAACGTTTTCAGCAGACTGGTAATTATGTTAGAAAACCGGGATCTGGAAGAAAACGGTGCACATCAGAAAGAGATGACCGTTTCATCCTTACGACATCTTTACGAAACCGTTTTACAAATGCTGTTGAGTTGCAACAACAGCTTCGATCAACTCGGAGAACATCTGTGAATGTTTCTACGATAAGAAGAAGGTTACACGAAAAGAGTTTAACAGCCCATAGACCTGCTAAAGGTCCAAAACTTACTGCACAGCATCACAGAGATCGCCTAGAGTTTGCTCGCAATCATTGCGAGTGGACTCTAGAACAGTGGCGGACCGTACTCTTCTCTGATGAGACGAGGGTCTGTCTCTTCTGCAATGACAGACGTAGAAGGGTCTACAGAAGACAGGGGGAGAGGTTCACACAACCCTGCTTCGAAGAATCCGTCGGATACGGGGGTGGCTCGTATATGTTTTGGGGCAGCATTTCCGTCGACGGGAAAACGGAACTTGTGTGCGTTTCCCGGACTCGGGATGATGATGAATGCTGGTCGGTACATTACTGAAATCCTGGAGGAACATGTGGTCCCGTATGCTGGTTATGTCGGTGATGGGTTCATGTTAATGCATGATAATGCTCGTTGCCACACCGCGGTTATTGTACGGGATTATTTACAGGAGGTCGATATCCCTGTTATGCATTGGCCAGCACGAAGTCCAGACCTTAACCCAATAGAACATCTCTGGGATGACCTAAAACGGCGCGTGCGAGCTCGAGATCCAGCTCCAACCACTCTTCAAGAGCTCCAAGATGCGGTACTTGATGATGTCTATGGGCCACAGCAGCCACTTACCATTAGGTGGACTGTGTGCACGCTTATCACCCTATCCTATAAATAAAAACTTACTGGTACAAATAATGTAGGAATAGCTCCTTTTTATAAAGTTGTATTCACTCTGCTTTTTCTTATATATTTCTCAATAAAATGTTTACTACAATTTGTAAGTTCTTCTTAGGATTCCAATCAACCCGCCCAATTAATGCCAACCAAAAAAAAAACGCAAATCGTTCATTTAATTTCATTCTACTTTTTTTTTGTGTATAAAAGTCTATCGATTCTTTATACACATTAAAGATAAATATCGACATTAATTTTGATATAGTTGAGTCAATCCCTAGCGTAAATGTAAAATATTTTGTTTAAAAATGAATTCACCAAAATCATACAAATTATCAACAATGTGACTTTTTTCTTTGCAAAATATCAAAATTAATAAAATAATTGAAAATAGTATATATTTTAAACAGTATATAACATAAATTTTAAGCAAAAATAGACATGTCTTATGATTGACGACGTCTTGCGAAATTACCTGTGAAATGTGCAACCATCAGCATTACTTCTATTGTTGATACCAGAGTCACTAACGGAACATGAAACCATTTTGGAAAACTATAAATTATACAAATTAACACTATTATAATCTAAAAACATACAAAATATCTACACGCTTATTTCTTGCGCGCTGACTTGCGCCGACCTGTCATCAAAGAGTATAGTAACTGTCCTATACAGGAACCTGTATAGGACAGTTACTATATTATACCTGTCATTCAAAATCGGTTACAGAGTCATGAGATTTGGTATCCTTTTCTATCTTGCATTTTTGCCATAAGGAATTTTCTTCTCCCTTGCACACTATGTTGGTCTATACGCCAGTATATCCTAAGTCTATGAGTATAACAAAGGAGTTGACCCACTATTAGTATTTATTACACATGTTTCTACGGTCAGCGCCAAAACGGTGAAAAGCAAATCGCCTACTTAAGTCACGGTGTATAGTCAGTCCATATATAGAGGTGAGTGTAGTTAATAAAGTATAAAGATATACACTTTAGTTATGAGATGACTTGTGGACTCCACAAAGTCAAGTTTACTATCCTAAGTCTGTGACTTAGGATAGTAATAGACGGCAATAGTGTGCAAGGGAGAAGATAATTCCTTATGGCAATATAGCAAAATAGAAAAGGATAGCAAATCTCATGACTCTGTAACCGATTTTGAATTAGCTAACTACATATTTTTTATCTATGATTTGAATGAAAGATCGGCACAAGTCGGCACGCAAGAAATAAGTTCTTAGATATTTCGTATTTTTTTACATTATCACAGAAGATATTTTTATTAAGTAATTGTTTTCCAAAATGTATGGAGTGTAGAGTACAAGAGAACGATCTTATAAGGGGCGAAAGTTGAAAAAGTGTCGTACTGTTTACTGAAAGTAGAGGTTCCAAAACCTACCACAATAGCGCTGGCGTCTGAAAAACTACGATATGAATATAGCTATTGTAGACGGAGTGAAGTCAGCTGAATTCAAATATTTGAAACATTACTAGAGTAGTAAGTAAAATGCCAGTATACAAAACCTCAACTATTTACGTAGTACAAAACTAAGCGGATTGGTACGATCCTTGTTTACTTCTGCATCTTATTCTAATTAATGTTGGCGCTTTTTTTTAATTTATCCTATGCTACTGCAGCGCCACCCTTATGGGACGCGTTTTTAGGGACAATTTTCATATATAGAGATGGTCCTTCTTCTCTCTACACTCCATACCAAAATGGTTACTTGTTCTGTGAGTGACTGTGGTTGTCAATAATAGAAATAATCCTGATAATTGCACATTTCGCAGGTAAATTTTCAAGACGTCGTCACTGTCATGACGCGTTAATATAAAATTTATGTTATGTACAGTTTAAAATATAGAATATTTGTAATTATTTTGTTAATTTTGATATTTTTCAAAGAAAAAAGTCACGTTGTTGATAATTTACATGATTTGGGTAAATACATTTTCTACTGACTTCAAAACGGAGACTGTACTCAATTCAACTGTATGTTTTTTTTTTGTGTGTTACCTCATAATTTTTTGGGTAAACCTATTTCGAAGATTCTTTTTTATTTGAAAGCTGGTGCTTCTCATGTGGTCCCATATAATTTTGATCAAGGTCAGACCAATAGTTTTTAAGTTATTCTTAATAATTTATATTGAAATTGGTTGAACAAAATTTTTAATTTTAAATTATTAAACAACATATTTTACATGGATTGACTCAACTATATCGAAATTAATATTGATCTTGAATGTTTATAATGAATCGATAGAATTGCTCATATAACAAGAAGAGGAATGAAAATAAATATTCAATGTGCGTTCTAAAAACGTATAATTTATTTTGCTGTTTACAAAAAGATTCCCGCTGGATTGGTAATTACAAAAAAAAATGCTTAAGGTTGATGGAACCGGTTGATGAACAAATATTAGTTTTAGATAGTCCGTCAAAAGATGGCACTGCAAGCAAAATTTGAATGAAATTAAGCAAAACTTATTGCATACTAAAATTTGATACAGCATAATGATATTAATTTTAATAGATATTAATTTGAACATTTACACAGTAAAATGAGTATTTCAATAATAAATGAAACATCAAACGTCTTCAAAATTTTCAAACAGTCAAAACAGTGTTCAGATCAGACCTTAATAAAGAACGGTTTTATGTTTACAAATAACTATTTGAATTTAAATCTTATATAATCTTTTTTTTTCCTTACTTAAATTATTAAGTTTCCATTCATATGTCAAATGCCAACAAAAACTTCTATGTATATAATTTTTAATTATTAAATGTTCGTTAGTATTAAAAGTAATACTTATTAAAAGAAAAACAGGCATTATGTACCATTATACTTATTAAAGCAGCCATTATGTACTCCGTGTTCCCATTTTTTATTTCACCCATGAACAACTGCAACACCAGGGGAACCAGGGGAATTGCAGATGCGTTGCCAGCCTTTTCAAAAGGAGTAGGCTCTTTTCTTGTAGGTCCCTAAGCGTATCGATACGGAAAAATCGATGATGGTAATCGATTCCACAAGGAAGTAGTGCGAGGAAGAAAATATCTTCTAAATCGCACAGTGGTGGACCGCCAATCATGCAGATGGTGTGGATGGTTTCGGAAGTTCTGCCGCGATGTGCGTTCGTGAAATGTGACGGCTAGACAATTCCTCAGAGCACTCCCCGTGGTAAATGCGAAAGAAAATGCAAAGGGATGCAACATCTCTTCGCAGTGCCAATGAGTCGAGCCGATCGACAAGGACTCGGTCGTCAACGATTCGAGCCGCTCTGCGCTGGATGCGGTCAAGTGGAAAGAGCTGGCACTGGGGAGCCCCTGCCCAGAGATGGGAACAGTATTCCATGTGAAGCCGAACCTGCGCCTTGTAAAGTTGCAGGTGGTGTGCCGGCATGAAATACTGTCCCACTCTTCTGAGCACGCCAAGCTTTTAGAGGCCAATTTGACCTTCTCTTCCAAGTGACCACGAAACTGGAGGAGATACGACAAAGGGGTTCTTTTTAGCGGTAAACGAGCAAACTTGTGTCTTCTGAGGATTAAACTGGACTAGATTTAGTCGCCCCCAATCCGAGACTTTGTTCAGCAAAGACTCGACTTCAGACATAAGTTTGTTTCGGTACTCGGCGACGTTTTCCCGCGAAATATTGGCATTATAATTAATATTATGTTAAAAAATAAATTTAGGGGAAACTGTCCATGGCAGTAATTTTTTTTTCTGTAAGCCATAGCTCGAAAATGTTATTTTCCGATCCATTTCTTGGGGAAAATTGTTTAAGCTCGGTATTCGGTAGACCTCTTCTGAGATTATTGGGATTTTGTATATTTTGAATTAAAATCCATCAAATGGCAGGTGCAGCTTATTCCCGGGAACATGTTATATGAATATTATTTAATTATTTTAGAATATCATGTTTAAAATTTTTAACAAATTTTTGAAGTTATTTAGTTACGTGCACTAAATTATTTTTTAAATCTTTTTACTGCTTTCTTAACAATAATTTTTCGATAGTCCTTGTAAGTACATCACTAGCTAACGCATACAATGACAAATCAAAATTAGACCTACGCAATCATATTAGCTGTGGACCCACGTTTTCGGGCTGACAGGTCATCTATACGGCAGTATATTCAAAGTCTATGGTAGAGACACCCCCCCTACCCCAGCCTATGGATTTTGAACGTTATAACGTCGATATTACTTCAAATGATTAGAATTGTGTACTTTTTGGAGTATAAAAAACTGCACCTTGCTTGAATATAATTGAACCATCGTTAAAAATGCATTAAATGCAATGATAAGCTCAAACATTTACTAGAACCAAATTTGTTAAGTGTCGAATGCACCCAGTCGACACTTAACAAATTTGGTTTTAGCACAGCGGTGACACTCTCTGTACGTGAGAGTTGAAGCGCCGGTGACATTAGGTCTGAGTGTGTAACGCTAGGGTTGATACTGAACCGAAATGGAATATTATAGACTTGTGCCAAAGAAGATACATAGTAGGTATATGTTATATAATGTAAACTTATGTATTTAAATAGTGAAAGATACGATTAATTTTAAATCAACTTTTATTAAACATCTTTAGAGATGGGGAATATTAAAAATTCCGACAAAACAAAATTGGCACGACAGTTAATGGTAATCTTAAATAATTAACCAACACTTAGTATTTCAGTACGCAATATTCGGTATTACCTACTCTCTTTTAATATTACTTACTCTTATATATTTTTGGCTTTTTTGATGACTTTTATAATTTTTATTATTATTTCTAACAACTGCAAAAATTCGTAGCTGTATGTATAATATTTTTATAAAAACAAAGGGAAGCATAGGCATTATTTACAATTGTACAAAGCGCAATCAGTCTGTGTTTGTGTGCGGTGCGTGAGATTAGAGAGACGAGACGCGAACTACTAGCCCTCGGCCAAGCAGTCGGCGACGGCCCATTCCACGCCCCGCGTGCCTCTCAAGGCCCCCGCACACATGCCTGAGTGTCGTTTCTTTTCGCGTACCTAGTATATATGCCATCAAAACATAACTTGTAAAAAAAAGCCAAGTCTCGCAACTCAGTTCTTCTACCGTAAAACGTTGTGAGATCCATGTAATACCAAGTCGGTTAATTTATTCAGTCCCTACTTAAGGGTCCTTCTGTCTTAAGTTATTACGTAATTAGCTAGCCTAACAACATCTTATAGTGACCACATAAATACTAAATTTTTTTTATATTTATATCTATTCAAATAAATAAAATTGAAGTGTCTGTTTGTAATGTCAAAATTAGAGCTTTTTACTAAATATATATTGTTGCGCGCCACTATTAATGTCTTGTACATGGCAACACTAGTTACACTAGCGCTCTCTAGTGTCGAGTAGCAGAACTAGGAGAGTCAAGATCCTTCCAGAAATTTCGGGACCGATATGTACTCGAACATTCTAGATGTCGCTACAGTAGAAGGTTCTGGAAACTATCTGAGGCCGGTATAGACCACGACCGAGGCAGTATTGAATTGGCGCTACGAGCGTATACTTCGAAGAGAAATAATTGCGAACCAAAGTGACAATTGTGTTTTATAATTGTGTGGTTTTAAATTGTAATTAGTGTTGTGTAATTAAAGTGTCAATTTTGGTAATTCAATCGGCAGTTTTTAATTGTCTCGAACCCCAAACTCGTAACAATGTTAAAGTTTATACGGTACTAATAACAAAAATACAATTTTTAAAGTTTTTGTCTGTCTGTCTGTCTGTCCATATGTCTGTCTGTCTGTTTGTTCCGGCTAATCTCCGATACGGCTGGACCTATTTTGACGGGATTTTCACTGTCAGATTGTTGATGTCACAAGGAGTAACTTTGGTTACTTTTATTTTAGAAGAAGCATTTTAGCAAAAAATTAAAACCCCAAATAACACGCGGGCAAAGTCGCGGGGAACAGCTAGTTTTAAATAAATAGATTGACTTGGCCATCGCATGAAAACACAATGTATCTCTCAAGTAATACATATTATATTAAATTGTTTAGTGCGATTGCCAAGTCATTTTATTTATTTAAAATATAAAAGATTTTTAATATTGATATGGTCACTGTAGGATGTTGTTAGGTTAGATTTATATGGGATTACAAAGTTTTTTATGCAGTTGGTGTATCTCGAAAACTTGACCGAAATTGCAAAATATTTTAGTTTTTCCTTTATTTATATACTAAGCAATAATTGTATTATAAATTTGAAGCTTGTACGTCTGCTAGAAGTGCCTTAGAGTTTTGATGACCGGTCAGTCAGTGAGTGACAAAATTAAGAAACTTTGACTAGTTATAATTCTGAAACTACTAGTTCAAATTTAATGAAATTTGAAATATACCGTGTTTATACAATGCCTACTTAGTAACTGAATTCAGGCTTCTAGTTTTATCCAGAACGAAGTTATAGGGTTACGAAAATGGCCTGAACTGCTTCGAGAAAAGGATGGTACGGCCGTGCCGCTTTTTTGCTCGACTTGGCGGGGCACGGCAGATTTTCCTTGACATAGTCATGCGTTTTCATGCTGTCAGGTCGACTATACGCCTATATATTCTCTTTGGCATCCAAACCAAAAATTTTAATTAAAAAACTGAAAGTGTCAGATATAGTGCATGCAAACCAATAATCGATAACCGATAATTTATCGGTAATCAGTTCATTTATTTCACCGATATTTATCGAAAAATTTCTTTAAAAATACCCATAAACGATAAATTCATAAAGCTTTTATGCAATAATTTTCATCACTACCGCGAGTCATTTTTTGAAATTCGCGCCGCGTGCGGGTGGCATTCCACCCACCAGTGTCTCGCTCACTCAATTCATGACTGACACCACAGGATTATAATTCTATGACCGACACGAGTGCGATGTGTGAAATAAATTAGGTATGTAAATAATGTACCTACTTATTATTCTAGATTAAAGGACTGATTTAATTGTTACAATAATTGATTCTTAATTAAACCACAAATGTTAAGTAATAGGTAAATATAAATATTTTATTTGATTGTTTTTATAATTTGATAAACAATTAGTCATTTTAAAACAGTTCATAATAATTTTAAGTACATATTATAATGATTACTGTTTTAAAATGACTGATTTGATTGTTCTTAGGTAAATTTTATTTGACTAGTTTTCTACCTACATAAAATACCTACTTTTTACGTTTTTCGCGCGTATCTTGTGTGTTTGTAAATTTCTTTATTACCTCGTATCTTCCAAATAGCCGGATGGGTTTCGACAATTAAGGTATCGTTTCATTCGTCTTAGAAACCCAAGTGTTCTTAGATAGCTTTTTGAAAAAAATAAACAAAATGGAGGCTTTTTGGTGCAAAATTGTAATACGTTAATTAAAAAAAATTAACCAAATCTATCGAGTAAGGTACCTATCAAAATAAAGGAAATTAAAAGGCGATTGCAAAAAATATATGTAAGTTATATGTTTAAATTTAATTAGGAATAATCAATTGTGTAGTGTTTGCATATATATAGTATACAGTAAATATTGTTATTTGTTTTATTTACTAATAATTTACCATGCACAAATACACAAACATACATTTATATATAAGTCACTGTCTCGAGCGCACCGCGTCAGTCACACGAGAGCCTCGGGCGAGAGTGGACGTGTTTAGTTAAGTGCGTGCCGAGACTGTATTACACTACAGTGAATAGAGAAGATAGCAGACAATACAAGTGGCGACGAGAAAAAGGTAAATACCTGTTTAGTATAAAGATATCAACAAAAATAGGTTAGCAATGTGCAACTATTAGCATTGCAATTGCAAATTGTAAACTAAATCCTAGAGTACCCGCGGAAAAAAACTTTGGATTATGAATTATGATTTATTGTTTTTAACCCTGCTATGATCATTTTAATAATTTATATAAATTATATGTTCGCATATGAGACTACGCTTATGGTGTACATAATTTATTTTCTTTATGTAGCAATGATAAAATAATGATTTATTTTAACATATGTCTATTAGCACAACTTTTATTTAAAAAGATTTTTGATGGAAAAATAGTAGATGCCGCGAGGAAATACCAGGCAGCGGTGACAAGCGGAGGCCGCGTCCGTTAGTTGTCCGTCTCGCTCGTCGAGTGATTCGAGATAAACTAATTCACGAAGCGCGCGTTCGGCGGGGAGCGGATACTGCCGATTTGAACTTAGGTGGCGAGCCGCGCCGATTTTATGTTAATGAGCGGCTCACCTCAATCAATAGGCAATTATTTTATAAAGTACGGGAAGAAGGGCGCCGCAAAGGCTGGAGATATATGTGGACGCGGGAAGGATGCATTTTTGCGCGTCGTGATTCTGGCTCACCCCGTTATAGAATTCGAACAGAAATAGATATAAACAAAATTTTTGGGGATTGAATAGTTTGAAACGAATTTTAATCTTGTTCTTTATGTTACTTCTTGCACGATATCAATTTGGCTGTCGTCTGGATTATAATTATTTCTCAATGATTGTTTCCCCTACGCATCTACGTAGCTGCGATTACGAGAACATTTTATTTTTATTTAGACTACATTTTATTTACATTTTATTATTAGGTTACATTTTATTTTTGTTAAGTTGCTTTGCATACGTTTATGGAGTATGGAGTAAATTTTTTGACTGTTATTTTGTAGTTACACTTTTAATATTATCACATTTATTTTTTGTCTCTTGTTATAGTGAATATGGTGACAGGTTTAATGTTTGCTTTCTAACGTGTAGCAGCATAACGGGAAATGACGACAGGATATTGTCGGATAATATATTCGCCAATCAATTATGTTTATTTATAACTTATAACTGTGGCCCATATATAGTAATGTATTTGACAGTACATAAGCAGTGGTATCATAGTCTCCTCTATTATGGTTTTGTTTGGGTTATTATTAATTTTATAACGTTTTCGTATTATTATAAATTCTTTGAAAATGACTAAATTAAATAAGTTGAAAATTGGCTTCTTGAACCCCGGGTCTCTTGGTACTAGGCACGACGAATTCTTAGCTGCTATGGCGCATCACTCTGTTGACATAATGGCTATCAATGAAACATGGCTTCGGACAGGGGAGGAAGGCCGGGCGCCTTCTGTTCCAGGGTATCGACTGCTTCACGTACCCCGACCTCCCGAAGTTCGTGCGCGTGGCGGCGGTGTCGGTTTTTATTTGAGACGGGGCTTGCCGTCAAAAATTATTCAACATCCTATTTGTCCCGCGGTGGAGCAGATGTGGTTAAATATTAAAATTAACGGCAAGTCCCTTGTCTTCGGTACTGCTTATCGTCCCCCATGGTTGAGCGTGACATTATTTCTGGACGCGCTGAGCGAGTCCTTAGGTTCTTTTGTAGGCTACGATCAAACAGTGCTGCTTGGGGATTTTAATATCGACATTTTGAATAAAAATTGTGTTAGTACCAAAATGCTTTCGGACTTCCTAACATGCAATAACCTCGTGCAATATGTTGAGGAACCAACACACTTTACTGAATATAGTGAGACACTGTTAGATGTTATATGTTCAGATGCATCGGTGTCATATATAAGTGTGGACTATATTAGTGACCTCAGTAGCCATGCCTTTATTGTATGTGAACTTGACATTCCCAAGCCTAAGTTTCAGCCTGAAAGCGTCACGTATAGATCTTTAAGGGATATAGACATAAACCTTTTCAACCAAGATTTAAAACAAATTAACTGGCACTGTGCATCGTCAGATAACATAAACGATATGATTGATTCTTTTAACAAAAAATTATTAAATATCTTTAATTTTCACGCCCCTCCTAAAACTGTCTATATAAAAAAAAGTATTATCCATGGATAACGCATAACATAAGATGTATGATGAGGACACGCAACGAGGCTCAAGTGAGAGCCCGGAAAACAAAACTTGCTCCACATAAGGATTATTATAGGGAACTAAAATCAATAGTTAATAAAGCGATAGTTTCAGAAAAGATTGCTTACTTCAAATTTTATATTAATTCAAAACTAAATCAACCTAAAATAATGTGGAAGCACATTAAACACCAAGTTCAAATAAAAAGTAAGGATACTTCTTTGCCATCCCATTTCAGTGACCCTGATGCTTTAAACAATCATTTTCTTAATATTCCTGGTAAAAATGAAGTCTCATTGTCTCTTCTCACTTTCTTTGAATTTAATGGCACTAATGCTAACTCTTTTTATTTCAAAGAAGCCTCGGAGGATGAGGTTGTTAAAGTTATAAACTCTTTGCAGTCTAATGCAGTGGGGTGCGATGGCATTTCTCTTGATATGTTAAAGTTATTACCTAAAGATGTTATTACAGAAATAACATACATAATTAATAAATCTTTTGCGACAAATACCTATCCGGATCTCTGGAAAAAAGCCATCGTTAAACCTATACCAAAAACTAGTAACCCTGTTTCTATGTCGGATCTCAGGCCAATTAGTATTCTACCATGCCTTTCTAAAATAATAGAAAAGCTTGCATGTAATCAGCTAACAAAGTACCTTGAAGCAAATAACATCCTTCCTGAGCTGCAGTCTGGCTTTAGAAAGAAGCACAGCACTACCACAGCGCTTATAGAGGTCGTGGATGATATACAGGCTGCACAAGCCAGTGGTGAGGGTACTATTTTAACATTACTTGATTTCTCGCGCGCCTTTGAAACCCTCAATATCCCATTACTTCTTTCAAAATTATATTTTTATGGTTTAAGCAGAAACGCAACCCAATGGTTTGCCAGTTACTTTAAAAATAGGTCACAGCAAGTTGAAATACAATTAAATGGAAAAGGTAAAACTATTTCTGGGGAGCGACCTGTGAACCGAGGAGTACCGCAAGGATCCATTTTAGGTCCCTTACTTTTTATAATATATAGTGCAGACATTATTAAAAATATAGAGTATTGTAAGTACCACATGTACGCTGACGACTTACAGATATATATATCGTTTAAGCCTTGTGATGTTCAAGTAGCAGTGACAAAATTGAACTTGGATTTGGGTCGGATATCTTTGTGGTCAGAGCGTAACGCATTGGTTCTCAATCCAAAAAAGTCGCAGTACCTTATTCTAGGATCGCCAAATCAAATAAAAAAGATCACACTAAGCCACCCTGCCATTATTGTAAACAACGAACCTATTGTGAGAGTCTCTGAAGTCAGAAATTTGGGGGTAATAATGGACGACAAACTTCGTTTTGAGAAACATGTAATGGATATTGCACGTAACTGCTTTTATAGGTTGAAAGTACTTTATCGTATTCGTGAGTACCTAAGTGTCACCTTACGTATACATCTCTGCGAGTCTATCGTGCTTTCAAAATTCAATTACGCGGATTCTCTCATAGGCCCACGACTATTATCTCGAACACGGCAAATAATACAGCGGGTACAGAATGCCTGTGCACGATTTTGTTTCAATGTACCACCACGTGCACATGTAACCCCTTTCATTAATAACGCTAATATTTTAAAAATGGACTGTCGCAGGCGTCTACACTTTGCATCACTTTTGTTTGGAATTATTAAAAATAAAGAACCTTTATATTTATATAATAAGTTGATTTGGTCTAAAGATCAAAATAAGCAGTATAATACCAGATCATCCAATTACAAGTTAGTATATCCTTTCTACCGGTCGGCCGCTTTCAGAGGTAGTTTTAAATATAATGCCACTAAATGTTGGATTAACCTCCCGCCTCCACTGCGTGACCTGAAAACAATTAGTGGGCTTAAAATCAAATACAGGTTACACTTACTTTCGGAACAAAAAATACCGATCTATAAAAAAACTGGTAGGAGGTTAAGTTCTTTCAACACGTCAGTAATCTCAGTCCCATAAATTATGTAGATATTTTAATTTTCACTTTATATAATATATAAAACTATTTTATTTAAATATTTGTATAATAAATTTATTTTTTGTGACAATCATTTTCTTACCTTTATTCTTTAGCCAACGTTTATTCCGCATCCTTAATAAATAAAATTGATATATTTAGAAGGAAAACGTTAATTCTATTGTGTACTTACCTTCATTAGACTAATGATATCCACTATTCATGTGAATAAAAATTTAAAAACACATATTTTTTTATGTATTCCGCGTCGCATTATAGCATTTGCACTGAGGCAGCCGTCCGAGTTACCTCGGAGTGCGGGCCGGACTGAAAACCAGTGTCGGGATCAGAGCAATTCGTGTTTCTGTATCTCGATTTTTACTGAGTCCTGTCCATTTCACGGTCTTATGCTGCTACACAGACTCATTTTATATTATTTTTACATTTTTGTTAATTTAGGGAAATATTGTTTTACTTTCTGTTTAATTCCATTTTTTTGCTTTGTTTTGTATCTATTGTGATTAGACCGTGAATAAATGTTTTTTTTTCTTTTTTTCTTTTCTTTCTTTCTTTAATTAATCACTCCTCTCAATTCGAACCGAAATACAATGTCGTTAGCTAAATTTTAGTCGGATTTTACAGTAGTTGTGATATTTATCGCCTTTAATGAAAATACTATTTTACCGCTTTCATGGCATATATAAGTCTTAAAAAAAATCGTGGACACTTCACGACTTCTGTAAATTGCATAGTAGGTAACTAGTAATACTGTAAATACGCATTATAGGTATTGAATTCACCCAAAGCCTAAATGGCACAGCAATGGAAGTAGTCGGTATAACAAATAAACCGAAAGAGTACCAAGATACCAACCATTTAATTGGTGTTGGGTACTAAGATACCACCATTAAATTGGAGTTTGGGTACTAAGATATCACCATTAAATTGGAGTTTGGGTATTAAGATACCACCATTAAATTGGAGTTTGGGTGCTAAGTACTACCATTAAATTGGTCTTTGGGTACTAAGTTACTACCATTAAATTGGACTTTGGGTACTAAGATACCACCATTAAATTGGAAATAAATATATAAGAACCTGTTTCAGTTAGCCCCTAAAATAATAATAATAATGATACCGTTATCAACTTTCATGTGATAGCACATCTATGGCTATAAGGTGTGAGAAATGGAAAAGGTCTCTACTAATCTATCTGGACGCAGCTGAAGTTATATCAGCACTCAAGAAACGAGCTACACTATTGCATTTTGGTGGCTCTGGGATACAAGAAATATTCTACAATTTACCGGGTGCCAATGTCGAATAATCAGAAACCGTTGATATATTTAAAGTAGCCATAAAAAACTCTACGAGTATTTTCAACCTAAACGGGGCAAAGTTTATGAGCGGCATGTTTTTCGATTGCTAAAAAAGGAAAAAGGAGAAAAATTTGAGAAGTTTTTGATAAGATTGCGTCAACAGGCCGAAAAGTGTGCATTTAAAAAGCAAGATGATCATCTCATAGATCAAATTGCGGAAAAGTGTAATTCGAAATTGCGCAAGAACCTTATATCTTACAAAACGTGGAAAGAGTTAAAAAAGCAAAAAACTATATGCTTTTAATCAAATGTAAAGACCAGACAAGACATTATTAGCATATGGTAGTAACTCTCCTTTGGCAATAGAGGGTTCATTTGAAACAATACTCGAATTCGATGGACGAAACGAACATACAACCATTTACGTGATTTCGGGGGGTAATAGAGACCCGTTGGGTAAGAACAAAGCAGTCTGTCTGGGTGTCTTAAAACTTGGTATAGGGATAAATCAAGTGGAGAGTACCGATCCCCATTAAAGAGAAGGTTGCAATCAAAATTAAGGAATCACTAAACAGTGATATAATTGAAGAAGTGCAAGGCCCGTCTAAATGGGTTTCACCAATGTTGCAATCATGAAAGAATTACGTTTGTGCGTAGATATGAGATGTACGAACGCCGCTATATTGCAAGAAAATCACCCCCTACCTACTATGGACCATTTTTGCCTAAAATGAAGAAAGCTAAATATTTTAACAAATTAGACATAAAAAATGCCTTCCATCAAGTGGAAATTCACTCTGAATCCAGACACAACGACTTTTATAACCCCCAAAAGATTATATAGGTATAAAAGAATAATGCTTGGAATTACCTGCGCTTCCGAGATTTTTCAGAAGATCATTGAAAGGATGCTGATAAACTGTGAAGGGGTCGTCAATTTTATTGATGATATCCTGGTATTCGGGAACAGTGAAAAAGAACATGACGCATGACTAAAGAAAGTTCTACAGGTACTTAGTAAAAACAACGCCGTGCTGAATAGCTATAAATGTATATATAAAACGCAGGATGTGAATTTTCTGGGACACAGGCTTACACATGAAGGAGTAAACCCTTCAACAAGTACGTTGAGAGCATTATGAAATTTAGGGTCCCAAAGACCATAGAAAAACTCCAAAGTTTTTTAGGACTCTTAAACTACATAAACAAATAGATACCTAACTTGGCCGCCATGACAGAACTTCTGAAGCACCTGCTAAGACAGAAGATGAGCAAAAGGAAGAGCTTGGAAAAACAATGGTCTGGGGAACAAGATAAAGCATTCCAAAAACTCAAACGGATGCTCACGGAAATACAGATTTTAGGGTATTATGACGTCGGAGATGCAAGACAGGTGATAACAGATGCTAGCCCTGTCGGACTTGGTGCTGTCCTTGTACAAAATTATACAAATGGCCCTAGAATTATTGCCTATGGTAATCAAACTTTGACAGACTGCGAGCGCAGGTATAGCCAAACGGAAAAAGAGGCACTAGCATTAGTTTGGGGGGTCAAACATTTAATATTTTTGTTTATTTGGAAAGCCTTTTTATTAAGTCACTGACCACAAGCCGCTAGAGATATTGTTCGGGTCTAAGTCAAAACCATGTGCGAGGATTGAACAATAGGTACTGAGGCTACAGTCTTATTCATTCAAGGTTGTATACAAGCCAGGAAAAACAAATATAGCTGATCCCCTGTCACGATTATGTAACTATCCTGATAACTCACCAAAAGGAAAAGACCAGCATGTGTACCAAATAGTGGAAAATTCTAGACCAGTTGCTATACAAATGAGTACCATTGTAGCATATTCAGAAAAAGACCAAGAAATTTACAAAGTGAAAAAAGGTGTCTATCAGAACGACTGGGACGATTCGATTAAGAGTTACAAATTTTTTGAAAACGAGTTGTTTCCAGATAGTATTCTACTTCGAGGAAATAAAATTGTAATACCACAGCAACTCTGCAAGAGTGTATTAGATGCTGCATACGAGGGTCATCCAGGTATCGTAGCAATGAAGGGACGCTTGAGATCAAAGGTATGGTGGCCCCGTATCGATAAAGACGTAGAACAATTAGTAAAGGCCTGTAAAGGTTGTACGTTAGTGGGTTTGCCAAACCCACCTGCACCAATGAAGAGACGAGAGTTGCCTGCAGCTCCATGGATAGATGTCACAATGGATCTAATGGGACCATTACCAAGTAACGAGTATCTTTTAGTAGTGGTTGACTATTATAGTCGATACGAAGAAGTAAAAATTACAAAAACATCACAAGCTTACAGATTATTAAAATGGTAAAACCATTGTTCAGTAGACTTGGTTATCCTATTTCTATCACCGCAGACAATGGCAAGCAGTTCGTTAGTAAAGAGTTTCGATCTTTCTTCAAAGAATGTAACATTAAGTTATTTAGTACTGTACCATATTGGCCTCAAATGATCGGCGAAGTTGAAAGACAAAACAGAGATATTTTGAAACGTCTTCGTATCAGCCAGATCGAGAGGAAGGATTTAAAAGAATGTTTGTGGGAGTATCTTCTAATGTATAACAGCACCCCTCCTTACAGTTACCGGGAGGTTACTCTCTGAACTGTTTTTTTCAACGAAAAACTAGGTTTTTTTTTTTTTTTTTTTTTTGCGCCCGAAGCAATTGGAAAAGGGCTACCCCGAAGGGAGGCAGAAAATGCATTACGCATACCACGATGGCCGGTCCATCGTGGTTATGAGGGACTCACTACCTACAAGGGGGAACCTAAGTGATACCCTCTAAAAACTGCCTTTGGGGACTGGCAACCAGCTGTTGAAAGCTTCACATGCCGTATCGTAAAGCGACCCTCTTTTGGGAAAAGAGGGCGCAGGGGAAAAGAGGGCGCAGTGAAAAACTAGGGATAAAATTCCATCAATAGGTGAAATAAATTACAGACAATCATTTAGATTCAGATACCAGGGATAGAGACAAAATACAAAAAGAAAAAGGAAAAGAGTATGTAGATAGGAAACGCAGAGCAACTCACTCAGATATAATACAAGGAGATAAGGTTTACGTAAAAGCAGTGAAAAAAATCGAATAATCTTACAACAAATTTTAAACCGACGCCACACGTCGTAGAGAGTGCACGAGACGGTGACTGCACAGTACGCAATAGTGAAACGAACCAAAGGTTTAGGAGAAATGTGATACATTTGAAGAAAGTAGGAGGCGATTGGACGGCTATTCCACCCGATCAGAATGAAAAAGAACAAAATCTGGAACAGGATAAAGAAGACTAAAATATGTAATAATTAATACAAACAATACAAGCTGCTTTGTGATTGTTATGAGTTATAATAAAAAAAAAAGAAAAAAATCTTGATAAGAAAGAGATGTAGTGTTTGCATATATATAGTATACAGTAAATATTATTTGTTTTATTTACTAATAATTTACCATGCACAAATACACAAACATACATTTATATATAAGTCACTATCTCGAGCGCACCGCGTCAGTCACACGAGAGCCTCGGGCGAGAGTGGACGTGTTTGGTTAAGTGCGTGCCGAGCCTGTGTTACACTACAGTGATTAGAGAAGATAGCAGACAATACAAATTGGTTTAAAGTTTTTGAAAAAGTGGTAAAAACGTAAAATGGGCCATGTTTGTGTCGGACATCGTGCTATCATATGAAATTTAGTTCATATTAAAGTGTGTCGGGACACTAAAAAGTCTAAAATAAAATAAATAATTAAAAAAATTAAAAGTAATGCACTAAAACGACCGAACCAAGATTGAGAATAGAATACATAATTGAAATAAAGTATTAACAAAGTAAACTCTACTTCGGTTTAACAAACTATACTATGAGCTGAAAGCCTAAGTTAAATACCCAAATTAAGCTTAGTAGCAGACGGGACCGAATTGCAAATTATAAACCGAACGAAAATTAATGGGTTAATTAATGGGGGAGGCCTATGTTCAGCAGTGGACTTATGAAAGGCTGTAATGATGATGATGATGATGATGTATTCTATTCCCAACCTTGGTTAGATCGTTTTAGTGCATTACTTTTAAATTGTCTTTTTTGCAGTCGGTTTTTTATTTTTTTTATTATTTATTTTATTTTTGTTTGTGAGAAAAAGATTTTAATTGTTTCGTTGTTTAATAGTAGATATCATAACTATTATGATTAAGACTTGTTTTTTTCCATATTGATTTGTAGTATTTATGGAAATAAATACAGATTTTTAATTAAATAAGGTATTTCATTGAATTATAAAAACGTTAAATTTTCTTGTAGAGTAGAATACACAAAGAAAGAAATTCTAAGAGACAGGTGTTTTTCTTATGTAAATCGGTAATTCTCGGTTTTTGTCGAAAAAATACACGATAAAAATCGGATTATCAATCATCGAAAAGTTTCAATAATTGCATACCCTTGTCAGGTGCCATTCTGTCACAAACTAATAAGTCAAAGAGTTTTGGCAGGATATATATAGTTTCATAATAGTTTGAAGTGGAATTTGACATGTAAAAGTGGTGCGATTTTATCTGTATTGTATTAACTGTCTACGCATGTGAACTTTTGTGTGGAAACGGTGAAACAAGTGCGCTGATGGTGATGGATTCTCAAGATAAGCTGTTAGTTTGCATAGGCGCCTTTAGATACCATCGCAAACTGTCTGCTGGCTCAAGTTGCCGTCGAAATCTCCCAAGGGCTGCACAATGTGATGCATCAACATATTGTGAAGCAGTGAAATTCTATATACTCAAAATAAAAAAGACAAGGCTGTATGGCATAGTTCCTTTGCCTGCTCGTTCGAGCGAATAATAAAAACAACAACAACTAATAAGTCAAAGCATAGATAAATAAATATGTAAAAAAATTTAGCAAGAGTCCGTCCAAGTCGTAGATAGAGGAAGATACTATGTCTATGGTCCAAGTCCGTCACAAAATCATCCACTGACGTAGAAGTATATCTCTAATCTCTATGTATATTTATATCTCTATGCAACCATCATATACCTACACCTACATCTATCATCTTTAAAATTTGTGACATAACGTAGCTGTAATGGTTGTGTATATTTTTTGAGTTTAGCTATATTTTAGAAGCATTAAAATATGTCAAGTAACCGTTCTGCTCTGCTTTTAAGACACTTTGCTCTACGTAATGTAATCCCGTTTGGCAGTCGAAGCTTAACGAATAAAAAAGAAGATATATGTACTCATACAGGACAAGTATATGTTTAATTTTTTTAATTAAATACTTAGTATTAGCTTAAATATTAGGAATATAAATAGACATTGAATGTTTTCATTATTTTAATTTATCTTTGTTATATAATCACATTGTTAATAAAATGTGATTCCCAATTCATATTGAATAATTTGTAATCAAACTTCTTAATTAGATATCGATACTTCTATTTTGTATAAATTAAAAGTGTATACTTATTAAAAGGCAGAATCCTCTAATTTCAAGTGACCTTTAGGCTGCTCTCCCACAATGCTATGTTGCATACCTCTGGCTACTAATGACTAACTAGTAATTCATTACCGCGTCTTTAATTCACTAGTAGCCCACCACTAATTCTTCTTGTCAAAAACTGTTACAGTTACCGCCTATCAAAAGTCCACTGCGGAACATAAGCCTACCTACCTACAGATTGCCTCATATTTATATTTACTAAAGGATATTTGCTACAGTTATCATGCTTGGCAGAGGTGTGGGCAACTGCAGTTTATTTATCTTTCAGCTGTTATTGGGAAGACCTTGTAGCTCATCTCCTGGTTTGCTTACCTATGTCGCCTTGGGGTAACAAAATTAAATTACCCCAAGGCAACATAGACATAGACATACAATTACAAACCAAAATCAGTACCAGATACTCTGCCATTACGTTTCGGTATATTTTTCTCTCTGAAGCTGTGAGATCTTTTTGATATTAGTTATCTTCCCATAGTCATCTTTTATGATACCCATGGGATAAAATGCTGTGATGGATTCACATGTGCTTGTTATACTTATACACTATTTGTTGTTCAAAGTAACTGGTTACAAGAGCATAGTCCCTTTTATTCATGACTGCTTAAAACTTGAATATATAATCACTGAATTTAAAACAATAGAATATTTCCACATAGAAAGTGTCACTTTGTAAAACTAGAATGTGACCATGGTTTTTTTTACAATTCTTTATACCACTTGTCCAGTTAAATGTTTACTGAAGAAGCGTCAACTATTTTTTGAGATAGCTCATTCCATAAACAAAGTATACAATTATACCAGTTTCTAGACACCAAAGAGCCAGCCTTCATGGGGCAATGTATACACTTTTAAAACAAAGTCCCACAAATTATGCAGACCTTATCTATCAAAAAGTTTAAAATATTTATTCAGCAAAAATTGTTTAGTAAGGGTTAAATTGTTTAATAACCCCTGGGAATGAGATGATCACTACTATGCTGTTTCTAAATGTTTTCATAACAATTTTATAAATATTGTAAGTTATGCTTTTAAAAAAAATTCATGCTGGGTTTCTTGCTGGTTCTTTCAGAGATTTTTTCCCACCCAGTGGTGAAAGTGAAAAATGACTTTCAATAATAATTACATGTAATCATTATTGAATAAAAATTATTCTATTCTATTCAAATTTTTCATACAATGGTACATAACATTTTTGTATGGGGTTATAACTTAGGACCATGTTATTCCCTTGCATATGTAGTCGGTGGAGATTAAATTTTTTTCATCGGCCAAGACAATCATATTTTCTTAGGACTCTATTAATTCACCCCAGTGATGGAGTTGTCATCGGGCGGCAACTGACTTGCCTACCGCAGGGGCAATCTAGGGTGTAGGAGTGGGGATAACCCGTAATTGTGATGTGTGTAGGCAAGCAGGGGCAATTTTCTAAGTCAGCCCTGCGGCAGGGTGGCAGGAGCGCAAGACCTTCCTTGCTCCCTAGATCGGCCCTGCCGATGTCGCGTATGTAGCACAATTGGGGCAATTTCAGTCAGTTTGTTTGCATCTTTCGTGCGGAGCACACGTGTGGGTACAGAGGTTACTATGAACAACAATAAAGAGCGTGAAGTTTGGACATGGGTGATAGAAGTGTATAAAGAGCGGCTTCTTCACCCAGTATCTCCTTTTTGTCTTTTTTTGCAGTAGTACCGCAGAAAGAACATTATTTGAATGTTGTAACTTACAAGTAACATTACTGGGATTTGTTACCGAGTAGATATCTACCTAACTTATCATAAGGGCCAGTATGGGAAAGAAATATTCCAATATTATTAGAAATGCTGGAATGTAAATAAAATGTCATTAACTAAATAATTAAATAATAATACAAATTTTAATCATTAAATTTATTAAAACTCATCATTAGAAAACTGTACTAGACAATGCCAGGTTCAGGAGTCACTATTGAGGTTCTTCAGGATTGTCATTTCCTCAAGTTTCAAGAATTTTATGTCACACAGTGACCCTTTTAGCCTGGGCAATAATCTCACAAGCTTCACATTTCATACACACACACATGCACACACTAACACAAATTACTTTTTTGTATTTTGTCACATGGAAGTAAGATATGATGACCTGAAATAAAGGTTGGTCACCTAATTTAAGTACAAACTTGAACTTATTTTTTGTCAAAAATCGATATTGTAAATTTAATGTGGTATGAAGTAAATGATTATTATTAAAAAAAATAATTCAATTGGTTCAGAACTTGATTCTATTACCTTGTATTGTCTATGCGAGTAGTCTTGCTGTTCCATTTTGGCTTATTATTGTGGAAGGTTGACTTAAAATTAGCTGACAAAGAACCCTTGGAATTTAAGTTATTAACAGTCCATATACATTCCACTGCTAGGCACAGACTTTCTCTCATTTCTTAGTGGGTAATAGAGTCCTCTGTGCTGTTTCAGTGTATGTACATCATATGACCTAATAATATTTCGCAGTCATGCAAGTTCCATCACAATGCTTTTCTCCCAGCATGTGGTAAATCAGCATTAAATTGTAACTAATAATTTCATTGGTGATTTTTTATTTGCAGAAATGGGACTCTGATGATTACAGGCTTGCAAGGTTCATGAATGCTCCAAAGCATGTTAATCACAACTGGGCAATTAATTTAATTGCTGAAGTACCACCAAAAGAAGTAACCGAAAGAGTTGTATGGTGTGATGGAGGAAGTGGACCAGAAGGCCACCCACGAGTTTATATTAATTTGGTAAATTATATAAAATTTTAAAAGGTTGAAATTATAGAAGAGTCGATGAATTTTTTCAAGGGGATTAATTTGTTTTCACTGACTTATTAGGGGGCTTTCCTTTGAGTTAGTTATTCATATATTTAAAATAAATTTTACTCAGTAAGATTTAGGTGTGAGTGGAATCCTTGCACAGGCGAGACAACCCATACATGTTACAACTAAAATAGAACAGCTTTACCACATATAAACTATGTGTTGCCAAAGTTTTATGTATGTTGTATAGGCATTTTTAATACATTCACTGTACAGCTAATAAATTAAAAATTGACCTCTTACATGCAAGTACAAAATATTTTATAATAGGTAAAAAAACAAACATAACATTTTTAATATCCTTTTAAAATATAAATAATTAACTTTTGAATGAATGAACGAGCTTTTTACACAGTAAATACTGCTAAAATAATTTATTTTAGATTACAACTTTGGCAAATTGGTGATTGATGTAGTGAAAGAGTGAGCAGATCCTAATTCTCCTGTACACAGGACATGCTTTTAATACAAAAATTGCAAGATCTGATGTCAATTTCGGTTATAAATTCAGTGTTGATTTACAAAGTTATAAATGATTTCAGATGATGTTTTACATGTCATAAAAGTCTGTAGTATGTATGTATGTATGTATGTATGTACATGCACATATCGCACACATAGATATAAACAGAGTTAACTCAAAAAAACAGTTTTTTCAGAAAAGGCGAAAAACTGATTACCGTATTTCTGTGCACTGCAGGAGTTTTCTGTATTGATCAATGCTTTTTAAATGCAGATAGAAGATAGATGTTATAGAAATCTTGTGTCATCAGATCCAGTACGCCACATCGATTTAATAAGCAATTGGTTTAACGCTTCGATCTCATGAACTTGATGCGGTGTACTGTAGCCCATTTAAACAGCTCTAACTTAAAAACTGTTCAACAAAAACACAACAAGCTGTGTAATTGCCAATATGATAATAATATATTCATTAAGATGAAAAGACTTATTCACCACTAGCAAAAAAGTTAAATTTCATTTGTTTTTTAAAGAAATATAAGAGTTTAAAAAATTACTCAACAAAATAGAGGCAACTACAAATACAAACATTTTTCAATAACACGGTAACAATTCTAAATGAAAACAAAAACTTTGCTCACTTTACTAACAACACTGGTGCAACACAAAATGTAGCTTTAAGTTACTCAGCACTCACCATCAAAATGGTGACAACTCAAAATAATCTTAATATAGTATCCTGATTTAACTGAACAACATGGAATTAAATCAAAATAACTCTAATTTGTTTATGAAGGGCACGTGCGTTCTGCTTAAATTATTGACTGCTTTGACTGCAACTAGCAATGTCCCCGTTTTTATGGGAAATGAGTGGGCCTTGCTCATTCAACTAAAGAGACTTCTACTGTCACCTAGCTTTAAGTTGTAGAGCTATTTTTGAATCTGTTTTATTGGTCGCTAGGTAGTGACTTAAGGAATTCCATGGTGTGCATAACTCAAAAATATAAATTTTTGAGTTAGCTCTCTTTAGATCTAGGTGTGCAATATAGGAAGTAACTCCAAATGCCCCATATATGGTGCATGCACAGTGAATGTATTTTTTTAGTTAAAATTTCCAAAAATGCCAGTAAACAAAAACTTTCTTTGCATTAATTTGCAGTATATGTACTGTAACATATTATATTATGTCTGTGATAATTGTATGCTGTCTAAGCAGTATTGGTGCATCATCATTATTACAGCCCAGCGCATGATACACTTCCACTGCTAAACAAAGGCCTCCCACAATGAATGCTTCAAAGCAAGAACCGGAGGCACCTGCATTCATTGTGAGTGGGACAACACACTTTTAATTACCAGTATGAAGCTGCCACTAAAGTAACTTTCTTTCCCATCTGTTGTTGGTTGTTCAATATATATATGGCTAAGCCTTAGCCACTTCAGCTTAATGAATTATTGGGCTGTGTTGGTGGTCCTGGTTCTACTGTGGATACCCTCATTCTTTGGGGATGCATTACATTATAATGAGGGTTCATTATAGTGTAATGTACTCCCAAAGCTCATCGAGCAACCTTGAGCCTTCTCATATTGCCTATGCTTGGTGCCGTAATGAATCACATATTTAAAAATTATGATAACTTTCACCTTTTCATTGGTTTTTCTATTATAGTCCTCCTTTAATTTTGCTTTCAGGATAAACCTGGAAACCATGCTTGTGGATATTGTGGATTACGTTTTGTAAAAAAAGGTCACCATTAAATGCAGGAATCACCAGTGGTTTTGTCTGTAGCAATACAAATTATAGATATGAAATAAATTAAAAATAAATATACACCTGCATCTGTTTCATTTGACAGAATAGGTTGAATTTAATTTAATTTTCAAACCAACAATTATCTAGTAATAAATTAATAGAGTTAGATAAAAATAAACAGATATGAAGAATTTTTTATTTCAACAATTTTAGCATGACTTACAGAAAACAAATAATGAAGAAATTACTATCTTTCCAATAAGAGTTACATTTACATAAATTACACGGACTATTTGCAAAGTATTTAGCAAGCTAATATTGCTTAAAATAATGGTAATGTAGTATGTATTTCTTTTTAAATTTTGTTTTTCATTCATTGTCATTAGCTTGACAATTTTCATTTTTTAATTGTTGACGAATGTCTATATTAGACTGTAAAAGTTCTTTAAGTTTTTGATGAATATCGTCATTTTTCTTCTCTAAGAAGTCAAGAGCTAAATTTAGTTCGTCCAATTTGGAGTCCAAAGTTTCGTATTCTGAAACATTAACATTACATATATTTATTTATCAGATCACAAATATGTGAACCTACTGAGAACAAAATAATTTCACCTTCTCGAATATTTTCACTGTCATCATCATTGCGTACATTTTCATCAATACCTGTTTCCTTACTTTCAGGTTTATTATCGTCATTTCCAGCCATATCTTTACTGCCTATAAAGGTTTCAAACATAAACTAGAATCAAAATATTAAAAATTCAAGAAAAATTGACATAGATTGAAATACTTCTATCTCCTGTACAGATGCGTAAGCATCGCCATGTTAGTCTGTGTCCCACAGATTCGAATTCGAAATCTATGCTCAAAATGAAAGTCACAAGACAAAATCATAGAGTTTTTTTTATTTATATTAAGATTTTTAGCTTGGATTCTTGTCTTTTATGCCATGTCTTCATTCGGGATCTTCGTCTTTATAGATTTTCATTATCAAGCCCAGACTAATAAAATGTTTACGCTTGTATCAAGTAATAATAATCCTTTATAGTACACTGCTTCACAATATGTTGATGCATCACATTGCGTAGTTTTTGGGAGATTTTGACGGCAACTTGAGCCGGCAGACAATTTGTAATGGTAACTCAAGGCGCCTAAGCAGATACGAGTATACACCTTATATTGATATTCACATAACGATCGATGCACTTGTTTCACCGTTTCCACTAGTAATTCACATGCGCAGACATTTAATACACAAAATGAAACGACTTTTACATATTAAAATCCACTTCAAACTATTATTTACACATTAATTAATACAAGAACCGCAGTCCGCCGCTACGCCGATGTAGTTCTCGTCAAAGACCCCCAAAATAATCAAAAATATAATAATTATAGTAATTGACCCACAGAGGCTGTTTTATGAGCCAGGACCGTAGACTTAGAATATACTGTAGTACCCATAGACTTAGAATATACTGGAGTACCCATAGACTTTGAATATACTGGCGTATAAACCCGCCCTACCCTAGCCTATGAATTCGGAATATATATGTATGTATAATATTGGTTGACGCATTTTAATTATACTAATATAATTAAACTAATGCATTATACGTCAGTAGCCTAATGGCAGGGCGCGGACCGCGAACTCGAAAGGTCATGGGTTCGAGTCCGCCATTCGACTACTGTCTTGAACCACTTCTAACACAAGCATTTTAAGCTTACCAGAAGTGGTTTAAGGGAATATTAGTAACGTTTAATAGTATTACTAGTATTTTTATTAAAAAAAAATCCATTATACTAAAACCATATTTGTTAAGTGTCGATTGAGTGCATTCGACACTTAAAAAATTTGGTTTTAACAACTTTTTGTGCTTATCATTGCATTTAATGCATTTTAACGATGGTGCAATTATGTTCAAGCAAGGTGCAGTTTTTTTAATTTGCTAAGAGTATCCAATTCTAATTATTTGAAGTAAAATCGACGTTATAGTCAGGCTGGTGCAACTTCCATAGTAAACATTACATGAACGAAATGGGATAAAATTTTCATGACGGTTGTCTCTTCTTTCTGCTTTCGTAATATGTATGTCTATTAACGACATTGTCAAAACAAATAGGTTCAAATGTCAAATCAAACAGTTACATTTCTATATATATTAAGATTAATTTTCCTATATACTAGAATTATTTTGTCCGTGCGGTTTGGGTCATAAATCATCGGAGTATTTCGCTCTCGTTTGAATAAATTCTGCCGTTTTAGTACAAAATAAAGGAGAAGCCATTGTGTCACTAAAGAAATTCAGAGGGCGAATGCGCCAAAACAAATTTCTCTTCGATATATGTACTAAATTATCATTGCACTAATTTGCAGGTATTAGGCGGGGGTAATAATGAAAAACAAATGACTCATAACATAACAATGTCGCACCATCCTTTGTATACCGCACCCAGGGCTCCCACTACCATATGTGCAAAGTGTGCAATGCACACGGGCGCCATCCTTTAGGGGCGTCAAAACCCAGCGTCAAAAATTGCAAAATTTCCAAAAAAAAATTAATTTTAAAATAAAAGGTGAGAAATTAAATAGGATTAGGTATAAATACACACGAAATTTTATTAGTATATCAACCAGTTACTGCCGATTCCTATGTTGCGAGAACATGTCAGGCGGTAGTTTCTTGATTTTTCCTGCTCAGACATGAACAATGCCCGGAGCGTTTTTAAACCGGTTAGTTCAGTGGACTGTGCAACAAGTGCATAAAAACAAGTAATCCTATTAATTTTTACATTTAAAATTATTTTTATTTTGTCAAGTGTTGTGTTGTATAATATTTTTTCACTACTTTTTTTTTCTTCAAAAAAAAAAATAAGTGCTGAATACCTGCTGACTGCAATTTCAACGGTTTGATTTTTTATAAAATGGTAAGTATTCCCTACCTTACTTTATACTATCAACATTAACCATTTATAGGAATCCTATCTATTTCCAATTCCTGTTTCCTGTTTTTATCTGATAACTTCAATAGATAATATAGGAAAAAACCCACAAATTCTGCATAAAACATTTTTTTTCTATCTGACAATAAAGGCTCTAGGAAGCACGTAAACATAGTCAAAGACCCTGTACGAGTTTAAGGCGCAGGTTGAGCAAAATGTCGCGCTAGTCGTTATTTGTGTGGATTTTAGGAGCTATCTACTTTTTATTTAAAAGATATATCAATAAATAAAAAACACATTATATTTCTACATAATCTTGATTCCATAAAAGCTATATCCAATTTTTTTTAAACGAATAAATATTAATATAATCTCCTTACAACGAAACCACATAAATGTGAAATTATTATTGATAACATGCATCTCCTCGTAAATTAAGTATTATTTTATTTTGCGATTTACACCAATGGATAGGCAATTTATTAATAAACATTTCTATATAGTAAATTTTTTTTCAAAAGACCAAATTTGATTTTATTAAGAAATTATTTCAAAATCTGGGCATATTCACTGCTCACGGGCTTGCTGAAGTCAGTGAGCCCTGAGCTCTTCGACGCGAAGCCCGTGTCGTTAGAGCGTCGACCAGCGCAACTCACGTCATATTAGTCGATAATAATATTACTTATTAGGTTATTTATAGCTAGTATTATTTGTTTGTTTTGGGTATAATTTTTCGTATTAGTTATACATATATTTGTTGTGTTTTTTACGCACGATGAAGCTTTTTGCGTGTATTTTCTTTGAAGTAAATGCAAATAAAAAAATGAAGCACCATTAGCATGTAAGGTTCGAATCCATAATTAAAATTTCGACAAATATTATAATTTACACTATAAAAGGCTAATTCAATATTATCACCCAACCACAATATCTTATTAAGTATAATACTGCCTCGTTGGTCTAGTGGTTGTAGTAGTGCGACTGCTGATCATGAGGTCCCGGGTTCGAATCCTGGGTCGGGCTCAAAAGTCAGTTATGAGTTTTTCATTTATGTTCTAAGTTATAATTAGTATTACTAAGTTATAGTTTTTTGCTAAAATATAGTATATTATTTATTGCTTGTTTTTTCTTCTTTTTCAAAAAATAATTGAGTACATAAGGTGTTCTATACTTATAATTCGGTAAAAAGTATCTAAGTAGGTACTAATATACTTACTTTTTACTATTAACTAAAAAATTTTAAAACTAAATTTAACTGAAAAGACTAAACTGACCATTTATTTTTAACTCAAAACAGGACATGGGTTTATTTATACTCTAAAAACTATAACTTTATACAATTGGTTTTTTATCCATAACTCGCTTAGTTTTTATGCTATCGATCTTTTTAAAAAACCATTTTGTAGGTTTTTTAAGGGCTATAAGATCAAATTAGTTTATTATTTTTTCTGCCTTTATTTTTGAAAGGGTTTAAGCTGAAAGCGCTCGAACAAATTGCTTTTTACTTAAATATGCAATATGCAAACTTGGTGCTTATTGTTGTGATTACTTTAGAAGTTAATTCCTAATTCCCATAAGTAATAATTATTTATTGGTTTTTTCAGGATAAAAGAAAGAGACCATCAGGTGCGAAGTTTCGCGAGCAAAAGAAACTCAGACCACAAGAAAGGGAAAAAATGGCTGGATCTTTAAAGTACTTCTTGCAAAACAATGAAGATTCCACGAAGACTCGACAAAATCTCAAGATTCTAAATCCGTAATATCAGTAACCGTGAATGGACCATCTGAAATTTCAACAGAGGCGACTACGGTAACATCAGGTCCTGCAACAAGGTGCGGCGGTTGTAGCAGCAAAACAGCTTCTACTGATGCAGAGCCCGATGAAGCGATGACACCATCCTCGTCTACAGCACTTGAACAATCCACTTCAGGTTATTCAGCTTGTGTAAGAAGTTCGGTAACGTCAACTACCGAAATACCTGCTGCAAGTGACACTTTCGATGCAGGCTTTAATAAGGCTAGCGTCGATATAATTCCATCCGACCCCGGTTTGTAGCCCGAAATAATCACCAATGAGATATTATTGGTTAAGCGTGGTCCACCCTTGATAGACATCAGTTTGCCGCGAAATTGGCGCGACGTGTTGGAAAGAATTATTGCGATTGTTAAGTATTTATCTACACAATGCTTGGTATTTCAAGGTTCTTCGAAATTACTTTTCGAACATGATAATGGAAATTTTCTAAAAGCTGTTGAGATGATTGCCTCTTTTGATTCAGTGATGAGACAGCACGTTAGCCGAGTGTGTAACTCCCAAACAGAATTTGTTAAAATGACTCATTATTCAGGCGTGCAAATACAGAATGAAATAATTGAATTATTGTCGTCTAAAGTAAGAAATAGTATTTTACAAATGGTTCGCAGTTCAAGATATTTTTCAATAATATTAGATTGTACACCAGACACTAGTCATACTGAGCAAATTAGTCCTGTTCTGAAGTATGTTGTCCTTAACACAACTTCAAAAAAGGTTGAAGTTAAGGAAAGTTTTATTGCATTTAATCCAATACTGGACTATACAGGGAAATGGATATATACATTTGTGACAGAAATTTTGAAAAAATCAAATTTAGATACATAAAATATTAGGGGACAAGGTTTTGATAATGGGGCAAACATGAAGGGACGCATGTTGGGCTTCAATAACGCATTCCTTGTGTGGCTCATACCTTGAATTTAACAGTAAATGACGCTTCTAAAGTTTCAGATGCTACAATAAACTTTTTTAATCTTGTGCAAGAGTTATATAATTTTACTACACTACACTAGCTATTTTGTATTTTTCTATTGTACCTAGCCATCATTTTTAATTTTATAACGAAGTTACCTAGGTATTTTTTATCAGAAGTATCTGCATAGCATATTGCATATTTTTTAAAATGTCTACATATATATAAGTACTACTTTCTACTAATACTTAGAGTATTAGTAGAAAGTAGTACTTATATATATGTAGACATTAGGCAATATTTCTGTTATTTGTTCCTAAAAAGATGTGATTTTTAGTTTTGGGTTATTTTCTAGTATTTATAAACAATGTGTCTAGTATTTATAAACAATGTGTCTGTACCTCATTAGTTAGTCATTAGTAAATGCTTTAAAATGGGTGTGAACAAGAATTTATTTTAATTTATTTTGTTATGATTTTATTCTGTTTGTTTTATTTTGATATTTTAGTTTATAAATAAGTATGACTTCAGTTCAGTTTTTTGATTTATTTCAAGCACCTACCTACCTTCAAAAAATAAATAAAAAAAAAGATCCAAAATGCCTTAAGGGGCGCCAAAATCCTTTAATGCACGTAGGCGCCACTGGCCCTTATGGGGACCCTGACCGTACCGCCGCCGTGTACCTGCCTTCGATGATTCATTAGTTGTTATCGATAATAGCGTTGCGCCCGCGCAACATGCTCACCGCCCTAGCCGGGCTGAGGCCGAGCTATGATTTATGACCCCTACTGCACGGACAAAATAATTTTACTAGTTAGTTCACAGCATAGACTTAGAATATACTGGCATATAGACCGACATAGTGTTCAAGGGAGAAGAAAATTCCTTATGGCAAAAATGCAAAATAGAAAATGATACCAAATCTCATGACTCTGCAACCGAAAGTCGGCACTAAAGAAAGAGTGTAATAGTGGTTATTTGTAGTAAGGAACTTTTTTCCAAAATGGTTACTTGTTCTGTAAGTGAATGTGGTGAAATAGAATTAGAAAAGAATAGAAATAATCCTGATAATTGTACATTTTACAGATAAATTCTCAATACGTCGTCAATGTTATGATGCGTTTATGTTTGGTTAAAATTTATGTTATAAACTGTTTAAAATATAGAATGTTTTCAAATATTTTGTTAATTTTGATATTTTGCAAAATAAAAAGTAACGTTGTTGATACGAATTTCGTAAATACATTTTTATAAAAAAGTAGAAAAAGTAGAATAAAAACAATTTTATTAAAAGAAGTAATTTCTACATTATTTGTACCAGTAAGTATAATAATATAATAACATTTCAAAAATTTAACTTTCAAAACTCGATAAAAATAGAAACCGTTTTTATTACATTATAAAACTGTAGTACATTAAAGATAAAAAATCTTAAGATTATCCTATTTAAGCCATTATGAACCTAACTAAGTATCTATTCATCAACCAAGAAACTGCATAACCTTACTTCACTAACAGCACCTCACGGTTACACTAGTTCAATTTGCATAGCATCACGCTATTTTCTCCAAAGGGTTGCGTGGAGCTTCGTATTATATTCTCAAGTCACAATGATAAAACTTTTAGCGTAGTTAGTTATAATATATTTAGTAATGCTCTTGAAGCGCCACTAGACGCCCGTGCATGAGACGCGCGGTTCAGTGTGCCAGGATAGTATAAATTCCATAATATTTGATACTCACAACCCTCTATGCCCAATTCATTCTTGATAGCCAACGACATTGTGCCGAGGTTTAAATAGCGTGCTTCATCGCCTACAGCGTTGGCCGTAGAGAAGAGATACTCGTGGTTAATTAACAGCTGCGCGGATTAATAGATGTGCGAGATTATATTTTTTATACGAGGTAAAGCCACGCTGCAGCTATAATAGTAGTATAGTTGTAGCATGAATGTGTTAGCTAGACCGAGTAAGGATCACGTTCTCACAGAATACTAGCGTAAAATAGCAGCTTAACACTGCTGTGTTTATGTTTCAGGTGAGTGTAGAGAACCGGAGACGCTTGTTACTGAAACTTGAAAAGAGTCATTCCATCTTAGTCGTCACGGGTGACAACGCACCTGCATTTTGAAAAATGAAAATGAAAAATGATTTATTGATTTCGGTCTCAGCAACCACTTACCATCAGGTGGACTGTGCTCGTTTGTCACCCTATCCTATAAAAAAAAGATTAAGTTGCACTTGCCGCAGTCCATGAATGAGTGACTATTTTCTTTACATAACAAGATTGAGAGAATAGAGAGTGCATCTGTATCCTCAGACACTTGGTGCACTTTACTCTGTTAAGATCATTATGTTTTTTAAAATTCATGCAGCTAAATGATAATAAGTTCTGTTCTCTCTGGCTACCCCGTCAGGGATTGTGCGTGAAGATAAGTAAGTAAGTAAGTATTACTTTATACTTTTCAGGGACAGATGAAAGAACATAAACATGAAGCCTGATGAAGCCTCATAAACATATTGACCTTTAAACAGAGCAAATCTTATTTAACCGATCCCTACAAGTTACCTTACTTGAATTATTAAGTTTATATTCATATTTACGTTGGATGTTAAAATAAACTTCTATAATGTATTTAATTATTAATTATTAAATATTTGTAATTATCAAAAGTGATACTAATATGAAAAATGAAGGAGCCATTATGTACTCCGTGTCCCTGTTTTTTATTTCCCCATCTAAGCATTTTATAAAACATAAATAGGTATATACTTAGTTAAGTATCTACCTATTTATATTAACATTATGTTAAAAAAGAAATTCCGGGGAAACTGTCCATGTAAGTAAATATTTTTCTCCAAAGATCATAACTCGAAAATACAACTTTCCGATCTGATTCTTAAGGAGTTTTTTTTTAAGTTTATCGATAGTCACCTGGAAGCTGGAAGTTTTTACAAAACAAAAGGCAAGTAGGTTCAGCTTATTCCCAGAAACATGTTATATGAATATTCTGAAATTATTTTGGAACTATCATGGTAAAAATTCAGTTAATTTTTGAAGTTATTCAGTTTCGTGCACTAAACTATTTTTTTTAATCTTTTTACCGCTTCCTTATCTATAATTTTTTGATAGTCCTTGTAAGTAAAATCAGGCCTGTCTCACTCCGCGCTTTAGGCATGAAAATATACCTACGCTGCGCAGCCGTCTACATGAGGCTTATTCCGTTATAGTCGTATTTTTAATTAGACGAAGTCAACTGACGTTTACTGTGTTGTCAGTTTTTGATGAAATAAAAATAGTGTTGTGACAAAGTGAATGATTGAAAAACTCCTGAATTAATGAAATTGCCTCGATTGTCTAGTGAATAGTTAGTGTGCTGAACTGCCGATATCGGGTACGGGGTTCGAATTTTAGTCGTGCTTTGTACATACCAACGAGTTTTCGACGACTATGTTCCTATAATATCTACCTATACTGAATACCGAGTGTTTTAAACATTAAGGAAAATATTGCGAGGAAACTTGTAAGACTGTCCTATTTTCAATACATCATGTAGTTGAAACTATAGATGTATAAAATATAACAATTATAGGTAGGTAATGAGAATAAAAAAAATCGCTTATTACATAATTTGTTTTTATTCATTATCAGATAAAAAATCATCACTATCGCTTTCGGTGACATTAATTAAAAATCTGTCAGTAACATTGTCAATCATGTGGTCGAGACCATACATTTTGTCTTCTTTTTTAATTATATGAGACACGCAGCTATTCCATTTTTCAGGTGTGATATGTTGAAGTCCTTCTTCAAAAAGTTTTTTTACTTCTGTCATTTTGAAGGTTTTGTTATTTCTTGCAACATATCCTTTAGCCTGCGCCCATACCAACTCAATGGGATTGAGCTCACAGTGGTATGGGGGCAGACGTAAAACAATTATCCCATGCTGCGCTGCCATCTCGTCCACAACATACTTATCGCAATGTTCTTGCTTGTGCTGCCGTACAATGTCTATAAGAGTAGCTTTAACCATTGTTGCTTCGAATGAAATATTTTTGCTCGTTAGCCACTCTAGTATTCTAGGTTTAGTCCAAGACATTTTAGGCAGCGATTCTAGTTTCCTGGAGTGGTAGGGGGCATTATCCATCACTACTACGGAATTTGGTTTTAGTTTTGGCAAGACCCCCCTAAACCACTTCTCAAAGGAATCGGCATTCATCTCTTGATGATAATCTTCTTTATTTTTTTTGGCTTCAAATATTAATAAGCTGTCTTCTACGAATCCTTCTTCCCCGCCTACATGGCCGATAATTAATCGTTTGCCCTTTCCTGAAGGCTGTTTTAAGCCAGTGGTCAAGCCATCTAGGAAGGCCTGGCGGGACGATAACACTGTCTGGACTCAGAATACTTTACTCCGCTAGGAGTAAAGTATTCTGTGAGCTAATGTCACTTTGTAAAATAATGTTGCCATATTTAAAGTAATAGTGATGCGTTCAGTTCTCGTTCAATCAGATGAATGAACAATGAGTGTGTATAGTTAATCATTTCAAACTATAAAAGAATATTATTTCTATTTTACAATAAAATTGTATAAAAGTGCTCTGATATAAGTTACTAGTAGTATGTAACTACAATCAGTTTTTTGAGGTTTTATTACAAAGCGCGGCGCGGCGACTACTGCCAACACCGATCAACGCCGCGCGCGTCGGTCGCCATTTTGTTTGTTATTCGGCTTCTAACCTCTGGTCTGATAGCACGAATGTTTTTTCTGCGCTCACGCTGTTTAGTTATTGTTTTTGTTAAGTTTTTCGTTACGTTGTGTTTGTGGTAATTGTTGTGTTTATTTGTTGCTATATTGTTTCGTACAAATGATATGGATCCTCAACCAAGCACGTCAAGCCAAAGCTTGTCTCCAAGAAAGAAGAGACCACGGATTGCTTTAAGCGTTACCGAAAAACTTATGATACAAAACGTCTACAAACACGTATTTGAGGAAAAAGCTGCTTCACTATTACCTATTGAGGCCCCCGAAAAAAAAGAATGTGTTTCGAAAACAGCTGACATTTTGGGAATTGGTGTGACCTCAGTTTACAGTGTGTTAAAAGAATGCAAAGAAAATGAACAATTTAAGTCTCCCGAGAAACGTGGACCGAAACACGGTTTCAAAGATAAATAGTATTTGTATGGCCTACAAATAATTGTTCTGGGTCTAGATGTTTGTCCTTGTGCAATTTATGTTTGTAACTGCCACCACGATACAGGACAAAATCCTAGTGTGGGGTAACGTTTTTTTAACAAAATAAAAATAAATAAAAGAAATACTACATAATACATTGCATAACACCTCGGTGTATTCTACTATATACCAACTAATATCAAAGGATTCAATTTGTTTTCTCACAACACCTAACCCTACAGTAGAAGCGGTCTGCAAGTGAGAAGAAAATTCCTTATAACATATAGAAAGATAGAAAAGGATAGCAAATGTCATGACCCTGTGACACCTATCATGTTAATTATTCTCAAGATAGTCATAAATCTACTTTAAATGTACGCTAGGGGTTGACTCAAATTTATCGAAATAATTGTCAATATTTATCTTGAATGTTTATAACGAATCGATAGATTTGCAGCCCACATAACAAGAAGAGAAATGAAAATGATTTTTACTTTCTATACTAAACTTAATGATATAAGTAAGACCAGTTAAATAAGATTGTTTTGTATAAAAAGGCCAAAAAGCAATTGTAATTAATTAGTTTAAAAAAATCATTTTGAAATATTTTCTGGTGATATAAAAACGGAAACACGAGGAGTACATATTGACTGTTTTATTTTTATACAAGTATCTGTTTATATTTTAGTAACATTATATTGAAAAAGAAATTCCCAGGATAAACTGTTTGTAGTGTGCGGGACAAGTGAAAACAAATGGTGATAAGATAATACATAAATAAGACAAACATTTTATGTTATATTAATGGAATAAATATTATAGTTTAGAGTTTATACTTAAATAGGATATAAGCGTTTATGTTATATTAAACTGAATAAAGATTATAGAGTTACACATAAAATAGGATATAAGCATTTATGTTATGATAAGGAAATAATAGTTTAGTATCTGTATAATACAATTAGTTTTAATGTAAACAATGACTCAGCAAGGTGGTCACTTAACATCGTCACTTGCTCTGTCACGCCTCGCGCTGATTGGTCGACGCCATTTGTACGATACTCACACCGTATCTATTGACCCAGCCGAGGTAGTATAAAAGAGGGGCGATTTTCGTCGTTCGACACAGTCGGCGGGCAGCTACCTCAAGAAAAACATCGAATATAGAAGAAAGAAAATATCTCAGCGGTTTTATTCTCCACCAACCCAGCACACAATTGTGCCTGTAGGGCACATTTAATGGTCCTTCGCCAGCCGAATATTGTGGGGAATAATTACCTGAAGACTTCAAATAGTGCCACAACGAGTTAAGAAGACCTCTCGGAAATCGTTTTCAAGACTCAAGTTTTTCGAAGAAAAAAGTCAGCTGACAGCATGGTCGTTAAGCGCAGCAAGCCGTCGTCGTCCGAGGCTACCACCTCGGCGACCGGTACCACCATTGCGGAAGCCAGTACGGAATCGACAGCTACAGGGATGACCGCCACGGAGACTTCGGAGTATACAGACACCTCCGCGGCAACTGATCCATCCACCGTGACTTCCGCCACCACAGCAACCACTTCGTCCGCCGCCTCCTCAGCCTCAGCCTCAGCTGCAACCGCCACCCCCGCTGCGCACCCCGCCAGCGCCGTCGCTCCTTCAGTAACACCACCCGCGGCGACGACGCTAACTGCGGGTGCGAAGGCCAAACAGCTGATGAAGCCGGCCGCTCTGTCACCAGAGCAACTAGCCGAGAAATAGAAACTGCTACAGTGAAGCAAGCCATAAGAAGCACCGCCGGTCCATCGAAGCAAACCGGACTACAGGAACCCCGCCCGCCCAGCAAGAAGGGAGGAGGAGGAGGAGGAGGAGGGGGATCTACACGCAGATCAACACCGCCACTACACGGCAATACAAATAAAATTTGGAAAGTTAATATTTTATATTTTTCAATAGTATTTACTAATAGTGATTCCAAGTGGAGTTGGCCACTCCCCGGACGTAACACCTTGTCCGGGAGCAGATCTCCCCTTTTTCCTTTTTTTCGACGTAGTTCGCTCAAACTTTCACGATCGACTTGACATTTTTAGCAATAATTTTTTTTGTGTAAATTTATAAACTTTTTTCATTAACTTTTTTCAAGCGTCATGAAGATACAACATGTTCATATGTGTGTACATTCATTTTCTGAAAAATGGCGAAATTTTACTTGTTGATGGACTTGACAGGCTCGATGGATTTTAACATATGAGGTGTTGTTAGATTTGCCTTAGTTGTGGAAGTCAAGTATAATATTTAAATTTTACTTTTCAGTGAATTTGGTTGGTTTTGTTTTATATTACTGTTTTAACCATTGGACTTGTTTATGCAGCTTTTGTTTAATAAATTGTTTGATGTTGATATTTGATGACTTTTTTACACACAAAAATAATTTTTCAAATAGGTAATAAAACTAAACCTTTCCTCTTTTTACAGTTTCCTTACAATTCTTCCTTTATCATCAGGTCGTAATCCACTGCTGGCCATGGTTCATGGAAATAAAGGGGAGCTAAATTTTTACTACTGCAAATATCCCCCACCTTAGCAATGCTGCCCGTCTTCTTTTTTGCCTCCCACGTTTTCTTCTTATCTCTATTACAACCCACACTTAACGTTACAGCCTATTAAAATCCAGTGCTGAACATAGGCCTCCCCCATAATTGCCTCATAGGGGGATATTTGCCATAGTTGCCACGCTTGGAAAGCGGGGAACGCTCCTAACTATCTCCTGATTTTTTCCCTCTATCAACTCTAGACATGAGTGATAAATATAATATATATTAAGATCACGGTGTAAAAATCACCGTGATCAGCCTAAAAGTCACGCTCACTACGTTCCAAAGTAACGTAGTTCCTTCGCGCCGCCTATTTTCATCTTTTCCATTAGTTTTATTTACCTTGTTACACATACACGTACCTTTTAGCGTATATTGGAATGGTGCACCGACATCAGTCGGTGTAGTTTCACTTAACCTAGCCATCAGGCTAGGTTAAGTGAAACTACACGGTAATTTATAATTTCTCAAAACATTTTATTTATCGACAACGTCTTGCAATCGTCGTTTCTCTAGCGCTCACTTGACCTTCATACAAATAATTAGATATTTTAATAGTTGATAATTTTTATTTTTGGTTAAGAACATAGTAAAATAACTCTACGTTATATTTACCTTCATCTAGACAAATATTAATAGGTAAATGCTTAATTAAGTATCAATCTGTTTATATTTTATTAACGTTATGTTAAAAAAGAAATTCAGGGGATACTGTCCATGGCAGTAAATATTTCTACAAAGGTCATTGCCCGAAAATACAACTTTCCGATCTGATTCTTGGGATTGAGAAATAAAGAAATTATTATTATTATTATTTTGGGGTACTTATAAAGTATTCTCATCTGGTTGGGCTGAATAAATATATAAAAGTATTTGTTCGCGCCAAACGCTGGTTTCGGAATCGACGTTAGAGGGCGCGCGGCTCTGTGTCATACCGGTTTGACATTCGATCGTGCGTAAAACGCACAAGGGCAGGTGTCGTCTGTCAGCTGTGCTTGGAACAGCACGCTGTCATTTTTGTCGGGAACTCGGAATAATTAGGCGCGGACAGTAAACATACGGTCTAGGATTTGTGAACGCGTATTCCTGCTGGAGAGCTTCCCAGGGACTCATTGTGTCTGACTCAGAATCTGCATAAGTGCATTCGACAATATTAGCTAGTGCGGCCTTTGATATTCTATAGATAACTGTTGCTTCGCGAAACGGTAGTGACCTTTGACCTCCGTGTTCGTTTTGTGCGTTAACCTTATAACAAACGATAGTTAGTGGCTTCTGTAAGTTAGTTAATAGTACGATAGCGTTAATGGACTGTCATCGTGACGAACGAGGAAAGTGATTGTGGACAACGCCGCGGAAGGTTCCCTCAATTTGGAGCGGTGTCGACGCCCGGGCTGCTGCCGACGGCCAAGTTTTACTCGGGTCAATCACCCTTAGTCACACCCAGATACACATCACATCACCTTATTTCCCTTGCACTACACAACCACATGCGACCTGACCGACTCCGGAGGGACCAGTCGCCTTGGATATAGGTAAGTAAGCTCCGTCTAACATCCTCCCGGTCGATTGGCCGTAGTATAGAACGCTTCCCCATATAGTTTAGTGTAATTAGAGAAATTGCACGTGGCCATATTCTGGCCCCGTCCCTCTGCTGCTCGTCGATGGGATTACTCATGGGCCCTAATCCCGTCAGCCTTGGTTGGGGCAGCTGGGGGCGTGTACAGTATATAATAAATAAATATACATAAATATATATTAAATATACTAATATAAATTATACATAAACAAAAGCCCAATCAGATGGATATACAATAATAATAAATATGTCCACCTCATCAATACCTATATTTTGTGACATATCCAGGTATCAGTATGTTTCAGCCTCGGAGAGGGTTCTTATGTTGATGGGCATAGATGAGTCTATGCCCTCAGAGTTAACTACCCTACCTCTCTCAACATGAAGGACCGCACACTTATCCGTACCCAGCTCCATTCTTATAGAATTGCTAAAACCACAAGTTATGTTTAGTAATATGAATGAAATCCATAAGATGGGTGTAACTGGCGACAAATAATTTGAAATCATCCATATAGAAAATGTGGGTAACTTTTGTACCTCCTTTCCGAAGCTGAAATAGAGAGGCAAAACCAAATTAGACTCAAACAATCGTCCTGGAAGATACCAGCTCCTTATCCTTATGTGGTCTTTCGCAGCCATCATCCGCTCGATTAGATGACAAAATGTCGTACTCCACTGCCCTATACACTGTCCGAGGAAATCTCTAAATGTACAGTGAATCTTGTACAGCTCGAGGATCCTCTTCAGCCTTGTATGAGGTACCAAGTTAGTAAGTAAGGTAGTCTATCCAGGCGGCGGAGAAGTTCCGACGGTAGCGTTTAATCACCTTGCCAATGACTGCGTCAATGAAGAGCGGACACCCGTTATGAGCGCGCGACATCACCTGATTTTAGTCCAGGTGACGAATGATTCTCGTGCTCAAATTGGAAGTTAGTGTCTTGTATATAGTTGGTAGACACGTGATGTGGCGGTATTTGATCGGGTCTGTGGTATCCTGGTCTTTAGGAACCAAATGAGTGATCCCAGTAGTGAAGAAGCTCGGGAGCGACTTCTGGTCGAGAGCCTTTTGAAACTGTGACAAACCATGAACCCCTTTAGCCAATAGTGATTCAGCCCATCGAGTCCCAGACTTTTCCAGTTCGGGGCCCTACAGACCGATTCAGCTACGTTGTCCGGCGTTATAATGACGGGGTTCATGGGCGTAACATTAGCACACTGGCTCGCCACAACTTCTGTCCAAGTGCCCTCGCTGTGGTTTACGGGCTCTGACCACAGACCACGCCTGAATGCGACAGTGTCAGCCTGATTCGGTACTTGGCCCGTTCCACGTACCATTGGTCGCTCCAATTAACTCTTCTGATGACTTTGAAAGAGACGATTCTGGTTGAACCGTGTCGACCTTTCGGTATATTTATTTATTTATTTATTTAGAAAACCAACAGCTCTTATGAATATACAATGTTAATAATTTATAAATGATTATAACAGCCAATTATAGGTTTCCCTGTATAAATCTTAAATGGTATCTCCTACTCTTAATACATATCAAATAAGAACAAGGTAAAACTAGTAAACTATGACTAAGAGGTATGCGCGTGCGCACGCGCGCGCACGCACGCATGTGTGTGTGTGTGTTCGTGTAGGTATGGGTCTATAGATATATAAATAAATGTTTTATCATACGTATTATTTATAATATATCAATATAAAAAAATAAACAACATATGAAATGATATACTTTAATGTTATAATAATAGGTATGTAAATAGATAAGTTATTTACCGTAAAAGCTTGAGAACTTCTTGTTTGAATTTATCTTTGGACATGTTAAATATATCTAAGTTCGAGAATTTTTTATTGTATATTGAGCAAATCCGAGTCAAGGGTGAGTTTCTTCCATAGTTACTCGTAGTAATATCGCCGTTTCCGCTTTCCACAAGCAGCAATTCTCTGCTTCAGGTCGTCTATGCGCTCCGTCAATTTTCACGTAATATCCAGCTGGGACAAATGTCAATTTGTCCCAGCAAATGGCATCCTGACGGTAAGCACAATTCTTGGCCTGTTATTATCTGACCTGAAGCTTGTCAGTCTGCCGATGTGGTCTCTTGCCTTTATGAGACGGTCTTCATTTCTTTTTCTCCATGCTGGGACGGCACTGCTTTGTCGAGTAGCATGTCCACCAGTAGAGAGCTTGGCACCATTAAAATGGCATATTGCCAGTGCGGCGCCAAAAAGTATTGATTCCGTCCTGCAAAGGTCCCGGCTGGCTTCCAAATAGTTCGAAAGCATTGGGCTTAGAGCCCTCATGACAGTCCAATTCCGCTTGCTTATGGGTATGCCGGGAAGTCACGGTCGATCATCGAGAGGCGTACTGCACGTTTCCCTAATCACCTCTTCCAATATGCTCCTCATTTGCTCTTGCTCCTGGGCGACAATTCCATCTTCCTCTGAGTCAATCACAAGGAGATTTATGGCAGAATCTACATGTGAGGGTTGCTCTGCAACTCGTAGAGCCGCATCTCCTGTCGTAGTATTTTTATTCGACGAGGGAACAGCCTCACGTCGTTTGAGTTCGGCGTCATCAAATATTTTTGAGCGCATGATGTACCAAACTTGGTCTGCCAGGTTTTGCTTGGTGACGGTAATTGATGGCTGCAGCTCAGCAAAAAAGCAATGCACCCTAGCCCGGTACGCAAAACCTCCAACTTCTCCCCTTTTCGCCTTAAAGTACGCCCGCAATGCGTTTGAATTTCTTTTTTTCGTCCAACGCATGCGGCCTACTTCACCAGCGGCGGGTATCGTTTGCTGAGTCCGGGAGGACCCTGCCGACACCAAGCCCTCTAGTGGGAATGATGGATTATTATTAAATCTGACGCTTGTTTGTTCTATACCTAGACCCTAGACCTTTAGAAAGATCAATATATTGATTATCTGATCACGTATATTATTCTATTTAATATAGTTAGGGGGGAGGGTTATTATAAAAAAAAATCTTATTTTGTATTGTCGAAGCTGTGTTTATGAATCGTTTATTGTAAAAATTGTTATTTTCATATTGTCTTGTGAAAATTTATTGTTAGACATTATTTTAATATTTTGTTGTGTCAAAGCTGTGTTTATGAATTATTTATTGTATAAAATATTAGAATACCGTGTAGTGGCAGTGTAAGAATATCCTATACCCCCATATCATCCCTTTGGTTGTCGTCGTAAGAGACGACAGAAGAAAACAAATCAGAAGATGGGCAGCAGCGTCTTCTTAGTAACGACTAAAAATCGAAAACTGCGGTTGTCGACCCGCTTGCCAAGAGTGGCAACTATGGTAAACATCTCTATGAGGCGATTGTCGAAGCTGTGTCATGAATCATTTATTTTATTGTTACAAATATTATTTCCATTTTTTTCTTTATCAAAGCTGTTATGAATACCAAAGGGCCAAACCCTCTTTTATTTTTACGACAGTTATTTTTCTGTGGACTACGGTCCAGTCCCAACTTCTAGTTCATTTTCGGGGGGAGCGCGTTGGTTGATTGGCGCTCACCGAACACGGCGTTGGCCTGTGTGGAGCCATGTGCCTCCCCCACATTTTTTTAAAATGTAAGAGAGCGAAGTCCTTGTATCGGGTATTTTAATATAAATATTGTAAGCCTTTTCCAACCGGGAAGTTATTAATTAATAAGGAATAATGGCCTATATCTAGACCTTTAGAAAGATATTGACTATCTGATCACGTATATTATTCTACTTAATATTGTTAGGGGGTTATTATAAAAATATTTTGTATTGTCAAAGCTGTGTTTATGAATCATTTATTGTAAAAAAAATATTGGATTACTCTGTAGTGGCGGTGTAAATATACCCACTACCCCATATTATCATCCTGTGGGTGTCATCGTAGGAGGCGACAGAGGGAAACACATCAGCAGATGGACAACAACGTCTTCCTTATAATTGCAGTTGCCAACCCGCTTGCCAAGCGTGGCTACAGCCATGTATTGCCTCATAGCCGTTTAAGTTTACCGTTACAATATTAGCTTAGTTTGTAATGTTAAAGTTTATGATTCATTTATTAAAATAAACTTATTCATTTATTATAATAATAAAATTTACTATTTTTGTATAGACATAGCTGAGTTATTAATCTATTAATGATTTAAACATTAGAATATAAATATTAGTTTTATGTGTTGTATTGTCAAAACTAGGTTAAATCTTTATCTATCTCCCTTAAGTTCAAAAATATAGAACAACGTACTAATTATTTGTATTTAATTTTATTCATGTTAGTTCCTGTTTACAAATTATGTATCACATACAATTTTGTAAACATTTGAAGCATTTAGTTACTATGCAGTTATCGTTGAAAAATGTTTCAAATGTTTAATTTACTGTTTGTTCTTGATAATTAATTCTAGTACCTACATAAAGCGTAACGAATCACCAGAACAGTAGTGTATATCTAGAAGTGCATGTGTTAAATACGCACGCAAACATTCTCACTATATTGTGGCGAAACAGTACCAGGCGGCTCTAGTACTCATCGTTTGACAGATTTCGCACGAGTGGGCTCTCTTTTCCTGTATAGGACAGTTAAAAGTGCGTGCACATCGATCACTAGTAAAAAACTAGATACATAATCAGTGACAAAAAATGGCATAACCGAATGTGCACCCACTCGAACATATGGGTGCACTTTTAATCTAGTAGAATTCGAATGCTCCGACGGTAAACATGCCTCAGTGCTCGTTTAAAAAGTGTAAAAATCACACATCCAGAACGCTGAAAAAGGATGGAATTTCATATTTTCGGTAAGTATTAATATTAACATTATTTAATTGTTATAACGGTATTGTAAATACTGATATTTTGTACAGAAATCATCGTAAAAGTATTTTTTAAATTAAGTCGTAATAAAATAAGTCCTCATTGTTCGAGGTATATGCGTTGATTCTGTTCCATTTGTGGAAACGCTATTGTTTTTTATTTTTTTTTATTAAAGTATGATTGTTTTTTTTAAGGAGAGTTCTTTACTGTTTCTCTAAATATTATAGTACTCGATACGTCGGGAATATAAAATAAGTTAATATACGCGATAAAATCCGTAAAACTACTTTCATTTAAATGTGTAGTGTAGTGTAGTGTAGTAGATATGAAATTTGGATAATAATATTCTTAGATTTTGCAAGAACTTTCTGTACTTATTTTTTATATTTAGTAACTATTATATTTAGATTTAACTTGCTTGTCAAGCAATATCTTTAAATTTTTCACACAAGATAAAAAATAAATAAATAATTATGACTGTTTCAATTACTTTCATTACCAAATGAAAGTGGTACCCTATCCATAAGCATATTTACATTCAGGTAATAATATAACCATTACACATATACACCATAGAATGGAATAGAATATGCTTTATTAAGTAGACCAATTGTTTAAAAAAATTAATATTAAAATTACAGTAACAAAAATATTGTGCAGTTCGACTCCACTCTCCTTGTCCAAGCGATGAGCCTCGTTCGTAAAAATTTATTTCATTTTGTACGTTGCTTTGTCAATTCAACTTTAGGCATTTCACTTAAGGTTGAATTTACATTAATGTATATTTATATCAACTAGAATTACGTCAAAACATTTGGTGACAGTTTTTAGAGAACTTTTGTATGGGATTCTGTATCTAGTTTTTTATTAGTGATCTATGTGCGTGCAAGATAACTCTGCGCGCGGCCGAAATTGGAACGAATCGTGTGCCGCCGTCTTATTGTTTATGGCTAGTATCAAGAAAGTCTGTTAGGTGCCGTGTTATTGTTCTTTTTTGCTGTAAATAACCGTCATCGTTATGCCGAAAGTGATTAAAAGTGCTGGCAGGGGTATTATGTTGAAGGTCAAACGTGCTTGTGAATAAAGATGAGACGTATTTACGCTACCAGGTTTTAAAACCAGGTATTCACTTCAAAGTACGGCGCCCTGGTACGAGCATAAAATACTTGCAAGTATAAAAATACTTGCATAGGAAAATTATCCATGTCTCAATAGTAGTAAGGAACTCAATCGTATTTGTGAACGAAAAATACTTAGAACTTCAAAGTATTTTTTTTTATTTATACGACTATGCTCCTTATTCATTGTAGGATAACATGGAATACGGGTGAAATTCCTATGCAAGTATTTTCAAATTTTGGCACCACGGCTGGACACGTCCCTCGCGTCGCAGTGACACGTATTTACGCTACCAGGTTTTAACTTTAAAGTACGGCGCCCTTTTACGACCAAAAAATACTTGCAAGTATGAGAATACATAGGATAATATAGATTATATATATAGATATGCATAGGAAAATGATCCATATCTCAATAGAAATAAGAAACTCAATCGTATTGGTGAATGAAAAATACTTTGAACTTCAAAGTATTTTTTTTATTTATACGACTTTGCTCCTTAGTCATAATAGCCTAACATGGAAAGCGGGTCGAATTCCTATGCAAGTATTCTTCCTTATATATTACTATACTCTTTGCAAGTATTTTCAAACTGACACCGCGGCTGGACACGTCGCGTAAGTACCTAGTAAGTAATAAGAATTATGTTTATATTCGAGGAAAAAGTTTTGTTTCGATTTCTTGTAAATTCAATTGTTATTGTGAACTGATTACGTAACCTACTGATCGTGACCTAATTTTTAAATAGTTATTTCGCTTGTATATTGAATTTAGACAGTTTTAAAACTTTTATTTATTAAGAGTCCTAAGCCGAAAAGTAAGAAGGAACGATTTAAATTCGTTACCAAAAAAATTTAAAAACGTTCAGTATAAATTTTTTCCCGAATCAAATTAGGCATTCATATATATATATTGACATTTACAAATACTTTCAAGTATTTTTAAAACTGGTTTACGACCCTGGTATTTTTCCATACTCGTACTTAGAAGCCCTGGTATTAAATTTTGCAAGTATGTCTCATCTCTACTTGTGAAGAAGAACGAGACAATAACGGGCTTATAGTATTGTTTTCCATAGTTAGAGCCGGCGTTGCATATTTGACAGGTAATTTTTAAGCAACAATGAAACTCCCCATTTTTTTCGGTTCGTTATTCGTTTTTAGTTATCCTTGTTTCATTAATATCATGCATTTGTAATGCATATAAAGCATTGTTTTTTTTAGGCGGTTCTGAACGCACTGTCACACAAATAACTCATGAAGGTAATATAATAGCTACTTTATCTTCTAAAATTGTAACGCCAGGAAAAACTAGGAATCGGAGGATGACATGATTTAGACGATTTTGATATGTGCGCTATAAGGTATTTAATTCAATTGTCTTGCAACAAGAGATTTCTCCCATAAATAAACTTTGTTTGGAATTAAAAGCTTATATTGATTTTAATATGGCAGAACATCGTTGAGGAGTATTTTAAAGATTATAAATACAAACTGTCATTCTAAACGAAAAATATTAATAGAAAGTAGAGATATTGGAGAGCAGAATATATTCTGAGACTGCGCTAAATATTCAATAAAAGACTTACAAATTGTCCATGGATTTTTAATTTCTTTCCTTACCTATACTAATATAATAAATCGGAAGAGTATGTTTGTTTTTTTTTGTTTGTTTAAACGCGATAATCTCTGGAACTACCAGTCCGATTTGAAAAATTCTTTTTGTATATTATAGCCAGATTCATGTTGAATAGTATAGCTTATCTAGCATTAAGCTATATCACTCAGCTAGCCTTAAATATGGATAATTGTTAAGCAAGTCAGAAGAAAAAGCGCTCCCGAAATGATTTATCCGCGTACGCTGGTGTTATAGTTAGGGATACGTAAATACAATATTCAAGAAAAATTTAGATTTTTACTCCGTCAAAAAAAAAGTCCGCGATACCAATTGTCTATTTCTTATACATAAGCCATAATTAGGTATTTTGACACAAAAAATATTGAAAATTAAAAAGTGATTTATAAGCGTTATTATTAGGCATGGTCTAGAATAGAATAGAATATTTTTTATGCAATATTGATTATTACATAATACTTATTGAAAGTCATTTTTTATTTACCACTGGTTCGGAAAATACCTCTGTCCTGCGAAGAAGCAGCAAGAAACCCAGCGGGAATTTTTTTTCAAACATATTTCACTTAACAATAATTTCGTTTATATAATTATTAAATGATTTTTCATAGAACCAGCATGGTGGCGATCACCTTATTCACATTGAAGCAAATTATTTTCATTCATGTATTCCTTGATATTATAATAACCCTTTTTATACATTTTTTTCTTTAATAAAACTTTTAAACTTGTTTATTGACAAACTGTGCATATGTTCTGGGATTTTGTTGTAAAAGCGTATACATTGCCCCCATAAATGAATTACTGATTCTGTGGAGTCTAGTAACTGGCATTACAAACTTATGTTTGTTCCTAGTGTTTAAAGTATGTACATCCTTATTCGTATTAAAGCCTTTTATGTTTTTATTTACATATATTACACTTTCATAAATATATTGCGATGCCAAAGTTAATATGTTTGATTTCTTTAAATTTTTGTCTGAGGGACTCTAAGAGGTATTGTCAGCAAATAATACTATATCGTGATTGTCCCCTATAAGATAAGGTAAGTCATTAATATAGATTAAAAACAGGAATGGACCAAGAATCGAGCCCTTAGGAACGCCCATTGATACTACCGATCCGGAGGAACCTTTACCATTGATCACGACTTTTTGAGTTCTGTTACTTAAATATGAAGTAAGAAGTCTCAGCGACAAATTTTTTACACCGTAATGTTGTAGTTTCCTGATTAATGTCTCATGATGAACACAATCGAAAGCCTTGGAAAAATCACAGAAAATACCTAAGGCATCTTGTGAATTCTCCCAGGCATCAAAAATATATTTCATAAGCTCAACACCGGCGTCAGACGTCGAGCGACCCCTTGTAAAACCAAATTGGTTTTTATGAAGTAATTTATTTGTATTAAAAAAAATTAACAATTGATCCAAAATTATTTTTTCTAAAATTTTACTGAGAGTTGGTAGTACAAAAATAAGTCTAAAATTAGCGGGGTCCAATGTACTACCAGATTTAAATAAAGGTATTACTTTACTATACGTCTATTTATCCTTACGAACGAAAGTTACTTCATCATCAAGACAATTTTATGAAGATAAACCAGAGTAACTGACATAGCCCAACGGATTAGTAAGCTGAAGTGGCAGTGCGCCGGCCATATAGCTCGAAGAACCGACAACCGATGGGGAAGAAAGGTTCTTGAGTGGCAGCCTCGTACCGGTAGGCGAAGTGTAGGGTGACGCCCCACGAGATGGAGTGACGACCTGGTAAGACATGCAGGAAGTCGATGGATGCAGGTGGCTCAGGACCGTGCTTTGTGGCATTCCTTGGGGGAGGCCTATGTTTAGCAGTGGACTTATGAAAGGCTGTAATGATGATAATGATGATGAAACTTTGTTCTTTATACCATGTTATTTGGACGCATAGTTTAAGAGATAATGTAAAATTAAAATAATTCAATACTTGGCTGGGCGCGCGAACAGCGCATAAACCCTAGCCAACAGGTGAGAACTGCGAAAAGCCAGTATTGAATGCTTCTATGAACGAGGTAAGTTCAATTATTATAGCTAAAATAAATTAAAAATTAATTGAGTACTTTTATGACAATGATTAGTTACATCTTTATTTCTGAACTCTTTCATTCCATGTTGCTATGGTATTTTGAAAATTTTATTGATTAATGAGTATAAGAGTTTGATAGCAAATTTATCAATAATCATTTTATGCCTATACACTTTTCATGTATCGTGTACGGTTTTCTTTAAAGCTGGAAAAACCGCGCTTCGGGACACTTTCTGTGACGTAAGAGGGAGGGGGGGAAGGACGCTCAACCGGGAGGGGGAGGGAAAGTGGATAAAACTTAACTTCGCTCTACATCATACATAATATGCCGACAGATAAATGTACTCCATTAATTATGCCAATTTTTACATACATTGCCATCAAATAAAATATTTAATTGCAATTATAAAATGCTTGAACTAGGTGTCATGTCATGTCGCGCACCTCGGACACGAGATGACGCGGGTGAAATCGCTGGGCACAGCTAGTATAATATAATTATGCTATTTAATCGTTTGAAACAGAACTGAAATACCATTATAATAAAATCTAAATATTAGTTCCGTTTCAAAATACCCTTTTGAAAAATTTATTATAGACAAAAGATCAGTGTTCATTAATCTATCTTAGTAATAGTCATTTCTAATACGCTAATATCTTCACCTGTAATTATGTAAAAAAAATTTAGTAGTAAAATTTGATCAACTTCTCGGTTTTGGATTGAGTTGAAATTATACACGTATACACGTTTGATTTGGATGACAATGCATGGTTAGATAAATAACGTCATTCTAAATCCGATAAGTGGACTCCCAAAGATGGAGGATTATTTATTTTTTTATTCATTCCCATGATGGTGGTATCAAATGAAAGCGTTTGCTGAGAAAAATCCCAAAAATAAACGTGGAGCGTGTTATTTTTTTTTTTACTATAATATTATTTGTTTCAAACGCACTCGCATAAATTAAGTTTTCAAATGGGTTTTTAACTAATAATTTATATTAAAATAAGTCGCACTATTGAGTAATATAAATATATGTCAAACTTAGAAAAATTACAAATAATAGAATCAGGCGTTACTTTGCGGAAATCCATTATATAAAAGCTTTTAGAAAAATTTACTTTGCAAATATTCGCGTTATAAAATAAAATGATGTGTCTTACCTAGTATGAAGAGCACCTCCCGCCCTCCCTCAATTGCATGCACTATCCCCGTCACCACTAATCCCAGCACCGCTACTCCCAACACCACTACACTAGGCAAGACACACCACTGACGATAATACGACACGTGTTTCGCCTCTACACGAGGCATCCTCAGGTGATATAGACTCTACGGTGGCTAACCGCTATAACCGCTCGTGTAGAGGCGAAACACGTGTCGTATTATCGTCAGTGGTGTGTCTTGCCTAGTGTAGTGGTGTTGGGAGTAGCGGTGCTGGGATTAATGGTGACGGGGATAGTGCACGCAATTGAGGGAGGGTGGGAGGTGCTCTTCATACTAGGCAAGACACATCATTTTATTTTATAACGCGGATATTTGCGAAGTAAATTTTTCTAAAAGCTTTTAGGAAAATTACATTCAATAAATATATTTATTATGCGGCTCTTAAGCAATAAATATGGGGTATAAAACGAATTTATTTAGTATTTGTAAGTTTAAGCTAAACAATACAGTTTTTTACAGCTGAGCTTTGGTAATCAAATTGGTCATTTATGTAATTTGATATAAATATATAATTCAAGGAAAAAATATTAGGTATGATGGCAACATTGGTCGCGAGCATACTCAAGACTTGGCCTAAAGGTCTAGATACCAGGCCATAAACTCCACAAAAAAAATCGGTCGCGGACAGTGTAGGCATGAAGTTATAGATAAAGATGGAGACCTCACTCCGAATACCTACTTGAAGCTTAACCTATGTATTACTATCTCGCTCTCTGTGGGCAGACCCTCCCTTTCTAAGTAGGTAACCTTTATTTTTCCCAGGATATCGCTATATGTAGTTGCATTACATTAAGTGGTTTATTTATAAATATCTATATCTACATAATTATATTATTTTTATTATTATCTTATTCCATATATTTGTAGCTAAATTCGCATATTATAATTTTTTATTGCTTTTATATATATATTCTATAATATTATTCTATACTACCTATTGCTCACTAACTTTAAAATATTATTCTGTAAATCTATGTTATTTAGAACCAGTATTAAACTTGGAACATACTCCTATAATTAACATTGAGATAGTAAATGTTTACACTTTTTTTTACTTAACCTTTAATTATTTATTATACGTCCTTAATATTTGTAACACCAAATTAAGATTTCGATTTTTAAGACATTTAAAATACCAATTAATTACCGCTGTTAATTATTATTTTACATTGGGGGCCCGAGTATATGGGAAGTTAATGAAAAAACTTTATAAGTTCATATTTATTCCATAATAATGAGTATTACTAAGTTGAATATTTTTTATCAAAATGTTCGTGGCCTCCGCACGAAATGCTTAGATTTGTATAATAACATTTTATCGTGTGTTTATAATTTAATATTGTTGTCTGAAACTTGGCTGCAGAGTGATATTTTTGATAGCGAAGTTTGTGATGGTAGGTTCGATATTTTTCGCTGCGACCGTGACTTAGCAACAACGGAAAAAAGGACGGGTGGCGGGGTAATGATCTGCACTCGGAGTGAACTATGCGCTACGCGTCGTAATGATTGGGATTGTAAAGGACTTGAATCATTATGTGTGAGTTTATCGGCACGTTTTCTCAATTCGAATTGTAACTTGAATATTATTTTAGTTTATATTCCACCAAATGATGACATATTACCTGATTGTATTTATGAATTCCGAAACAACTTTGAACGTTTTTACCTGTTGGCACCCTCTGACCATTATCTTATAGTAGGCGATTTTAACCTACCTTGTTTAAAATGGAGTTCCTCAGGATGGTCGACAATACATTCTGGTCGAGCTGATATCCAAAAAGCTGCTAGTGTTTTGGCCGAGGATTTATGTTTTTTTTGGCATGAATCAATATAATTTATTTTCCAACCGTTGTAACAATATACTGGATCTATGTTTCTCAAACTTACACTTAGAAATCAACCATTCTGACCCGTTGACTAAAGTCGATACCTTACACCCACCTTTTACAATTGATATACAAGACATTTTTGTAAAACCATTTAAAGAATATTTTCACTCAAAATATAATTTCCGAAAATGTAATTATGTTAACATAAATACCTTTTTAAAAAGCGTAGACTGGGATCAATTATTATTAAACACAGATACAGTCGACCAAGCCGTTGAGATTTTTTATGAAAAACTCCACGAATGTTTTGCTTTATTTGTACCACTATCCTCCCAAATTAGTAATCGTTACCCGTGTTGGGACAGCCGCGCACTTGTTAAAATAATTCGAGAAAAATTTAAAGCACACAAAAAATGGAAAAAATTTAACAACCCTCGTGATTATGATGAGTTTAAGCTTCTCAGAGATAGACTACATAGAACACAAAAAAAATGTTTTAATTATTTTATTCGCAATACAGAGAAAAATTTAAAGAATTCGCCAAAGTATTTCTGGAAATTAGTTAAGTCTAAAAAGGGAATATCTAATTATCCACGTAATTTTACCCTAAATAATGTTATTTACACGGAGGGACAGGATATTTGCTCTGCCTTTAATGCCTTTTTTCAAAATGTATTTACTGTTTCTTCTTTGACGGATTCTAGTTCACACTGTTGTAATACTGTCTTCTCGTCATGGAGTAATGATATTTCTCGAATTGACGTCTCTCAGGATTTTATACTTACATGTCTGAAAGGCTTGGACACCTATAAGGGAGCGGGTTACGACGGAGTGCTTCCAGTTTTTCTGTCATCATGTGCCGATAGCCTTAGTTACCCAATTAGGTTGCTCTTTAAGCTTTCCCTTAGAGAATGTGTATTTCCCACACTTTGGAAAAAGGCATATATAATACCGGTTCATAAAAAAGGTTCTAAAACAAAAATTGATAATTACCGTCCAATTTCCATTCTCAGTACAATTGCTAAAATATTTGAGAGACTTATTTTTAATAAAATTTATACTACAATAGTTAGACGCATTCCGAGTACGCAACATGGTTTTCTGAAAAACCGTTCTACTATTTCCAATCTTGCATGTTTCACTAATTATGTTGTTAATGAAATGGAAGGTGGAGGTCAAGTTGACGTGATCTACACAGATTTCGAAAAAGCCTTCGACCGTGTGGATCACGTCATACTTCTTCAGAAGCTGCAGTCTCTCGGCATTCATGGGAACGTACTGAGATGGATTAGATCTTATTTGACTAACTGTTCTCAGGCTGTGGTTCTAGGCGGTTATAGGTCAGATTTCGTAACGGTTTCCTCTGGCGTTCCTCAAGGCTCCCACCTTGGTCCTCTCTTTTACAATGCCTATATTTACAATATATGTCATTATATAAAAAATTCTCAACATTTACTTTATGCTGATGATAAAAAAATATATCTGCGTGTACGCACTATCAAGGACTGTGAACTTATTCAAAATGACTTAAATACATTATACTATTACTATGCCGCTAATAAGATCACGCCCTCTAGTGTCGAGTAGCAGGACTAGGAGAGTCGAGATCCTTCCAGAAATTTCGGGACCGATATGTACTCGAACATTCTAGAGGTCGCTACAGTAGAAGGTTCTGGAAACTATCTGAGGCCCTATATAAGGCCGGTATAGACCACAACCGGGGCAGTATTGAATTGGCGATACAAGAGAATACTTCGAAGCGAAACAACTGCGAACTTGAGTGATCAGTAGTGCAATTGTGTTTTATTATTAGTGTGGTTTTAGATTGTAATTAGTGTTGTGTAATTAAAGTGTCAGTTTTGGTAATTCAATCGGCAGTTTTAATTGTCTGGAACTCCAAGCTCGTAACAATTGGTGTCAGAAGTGGGATTAAATCATGCCGATTTTACCAAAGGACGACATAGAGGGTATCCGTACCCGAAGTCAACGCCAGCTGGAGACGGACCAGAGACGATTTGGTAATACAACGCCGCAAACATCGGAGGACCAGCTGCTGACTACGGAGGCCGGTCCGTCATCAGCTCCTGCATCTACAGCACCTGACTTAGGTGCTCTGATGATGATGCTGCAGGAACAGGCTCGCCAACAAGAGGAACATGCCCGCCAACAGGAGGAACAGGCCCGTCGGTTGGAAGAGCAGCTGCATCGCCTACAGGAGGAACAGGCCCGCCAACAGGAGGAACAGGGCCGTCGGTTGGAAGAGCAGCTCAAACGCTATAAGGAAGAGCAGATGCTCCTCATGAAGGACCTTTACGCTACCTTCGGGAAAGAGATAAAGGAGTTGAAGGATAAGGTTGCTGTATATGACAACCGCCTGTCTGATGCTGAAACCCGAATCGACCAAGTGTACAATCGGGTTGACAACGTGATGGCTGATGTGAAGAAAACGCTGGACGACCTCAAACATGGAGATGGAATTACAGCTCCCGTGGTAGCTACAACACCTTCGCTAGGTGGATTATTCAAAGTGCCGCCGTTCGACGGGACTTCTTCCTGGTCGGCCTACAAAATCCAGTTCGAGGCTGTTATGAAGGCGAACGGCTGAAATAAAAGTCAGGCCATGACTGCTCTCACCCTAGGCCTACGCGACCAAGCCTTAACTGTTCTGGAAGCTCTCGGTAAGGAAGTGACTTACGAGCAGCTCCTTGAGGCATTGGAGTCGAGATATGGCGACGCTCACCTGGAATATGTCTTTCGTGCGCAGCTCAAAGATCGCGTGCAACGCAGCAACGAAAACCTGCAGCAGTGGGCCCTTGAGGTGGAGAAGCTAGTTCGGAAAGCATACCAGTCCGTACCTGCGCTCATTGTAGGGAACCTGGTGCAGACATTCATCGACGGCATCCGCGACCTTGAAGTCAGAGCTGCTGTGAGGCTCGGGCACCATGAGACGCTTAAGGATGCGTTGGCCCATGCACTGAAGGTGGAAGCCGCGCGGCAGGATCATCGTTCCCATCGTGTCAGGGAGGTTTCAGCAACTACAGTTCACGACAGCAGTAAAGGATACAGCCCTAGGTGCTACGGCTGTGGGAAAAGGGGCCATCTTCGATCCAGCTGCCCTAAACGAACTGTAGAAAAAGGTGATCGATCTCGAGAGGGTAGTGTGGCTAACAACACCGCCCAGCAGCAGCAGGGAAACTGGCGGGTGCTGACTGATTTTAGAAGAGGTACTCCTAAGATTGTCCATGTGAATAGACTGGCGCGTTATTATGGGGCCAATAATGCTCGGGACGAGCATGTCTTAGGAGGGGGCAGTGTTGCGCGCCACTATTAATGTCTTGTACATGGCAACACTAGTTACACTATCGCCCTCTAGTGTCGAGTAGCAGAACTAGGAGAGTCGAGATCCTTCCAGAAATTTCGGGACCGATATGTACTCGAACATTCTAGAGGTCGCTACAGTAGAAGGTTCTGGAAACTATCTGAGGCCCTATATAAGGCCGGTATAGACCACAACCGGGGCAGTATTGAATTGGCGATACAAGAGAATACTTCGAAGCGAAACAACTGCGAACTTGAGTGATCAGTAGTGCAATTGTGTTTTATTATTAGTGTGGTTTTAGATTGTAATTAGTGTTGTGTAATTAAAGTGTCAATTTTGGTAATTCAATCGGCAGTTTTAATTGTCTGGAACTCCAAGCTCGTAACAATACTATCGAAAAAATTCAAAATAAGTTCATTTCCCATTTAAATTATAAATTTAGACGTTCTGGCTCTTTATATCAAGATGATTGCAGATTTTACGGCCTGTTAATGCTTGAAGAAAGACGTACTCTGCTGGATATGGGACTTTTATTCGATATATTACACGGAGGAATTGACTGCCCTGATTTATTGGCCTACATCAAATTTAACGTCCCAATGAAACGTACCAGACATACCAGAAACTCTTTGTTTTACATCCCCTTTCACTCGACCAATTATGGGAAAAACGGTATTCTAACGCGTTTGGTAGCAACTTACGACAGAAAATTTAGCTCAATTGATCCTTTTAATAGTACTAAAAGTGGATTCAAAAATAAAATTAACAAGTTTCTATTCACTCCAGCTGAAAGTAATCAGTAAATTGTAATTAAAATAGTACCTAAATTATTATTTGTTCCCTCGTTTAATACTGTTATTCTTTTATCATTAAAATGATTTTATACATGTATGTTGTATGTGTATGTATATATATATGTATGTATGTATGTATGTATGTGTGTGTGTATGTATGTGTATGTATATGTATATATATATTCATATGTGTGTTAGTAAGTTTAATTATGTACGTCTTTTGTACGTGTATATATGTGTATGAGTATATGTATGTACATCATGAAAGTAATATCAATATTTCAATTAATTTGTTAATGCTTAGAATTAGTGCTTACCGAATTTGTTTTGTAGATTTACAGTGTTATGTTTGGTTATGTACTTTGTGGATAACTATTATTCGCTTTTTCGTGTTAAATAATTTAAGTAAAATGTTTAAGTATTAATAAGCTGTTGTTATCCTGAATAAATTAAAATAAAAATAAAAAAATAAAATCTCTGTTTACTACTAAGACATAGCATATATAGATTATATATTTTTGTACAATGTTTTTTTGGGAATTGACTAGTTTTATGAAGAAAGGTTTTCATTTTCATGGGCAGAACCGGTATCTAAAATATGACCACGCATTTCCGTTACAACCCATATAATGCCGAGCCTATTTAGAAAATGTGGAAAATAAATATATCAGGGAATATTTTATAATTACCATTTCGATAATGTATTTTCTGGTTATTGTATACAATTCCTAAACAGTGCCAACGAAATATAAAATTAAAATTTATTATAACACCCCGAGTGATCAATGAATTGGGCAAAATATACCTGATTTATTGTTCAGATAGACTAAATCTATTTCTAGACAGTTTAAATTTTTTTATCACGAAGACTAAAGGAGCGTAGCGAAGCTCCTGCCTTAGCCTTCTGACCTTACCCATCCGAGTCAGACTGCTCTGAGCTGAAAGGTGTATAATACTATATTCCAAAATGAACAGGTTGTGTGGACACAACCTGTTCATTTTAAGAATTATCTACAATTCCTAGGAATACTATATAATGACGGATTTCATAGATTTTTAGTAGCATATGTACTATAATAGGAATGGTAATATATAAAAAAAACTTTAAAAATAAATAAAAACACTTTCCATATCAAAATCATTTATTGATATTTTTCTATTATACATGACTAAATACTCGTATCATTGCTATGTGTAGTTTCTAACTCTTTATTTGAGCATGTATACGCATATTAAAAAATGAATTAGCTATTTTGTTAGCTATCATAGTTTCATGGAAATCATTACAATTAATTGAGTGATGGGATGTTTAAACATTCATTGCAATAGGAAGTAAAATGTTGTGACACAACATTAATTAATTTGTTTTCAATGTTATTGGCTCTAAGTTGGCCCATCAAATTAGCTCGTTGGACAACTTGGTCACAATCTTTTCCTTAAGTGTAGAACTACTTTCATAAATGCCAGAACTAGTGCTTGGTACAGCCAGAACAAATACCTGTTCTGGCTGTACCAAGCACTAGTTCTGTCTAGTATTTGACTCAAGCTGTTGTTCCAAGTGTGGCCTCCATCTTTATCTATTACTTCATGCTACTGACATGCCTGCCCCAGAGGCAATCTAGGAAGTACAGCGATCGGAGCAATATCGGAGCTGTCTCTACACACACGCCTGCCGTTCAGCAGTGTGACCATATATGGCAGGTTCCTGCCATTTTGGCAGCATTAGCCTCTTATTTTAGACTCTGACATGATCGGTTGACGTTTTATAAAACCTGACATTATTTGGCAGTATTCGGATATTAAAAATAGATTTCATTATGGCAACTTAAAATGCCGAAAATGACAACCCTATATACTTCGCCAGCATGTGGGGAATTTCCCTGTACTTCTAGTGTTATGTTTGTAACACATTCAATAAACAACTTTAAAAGTATGGGTGTAAAGTTGATAATCTTAAAACGAGTATTCGTAAGACACGAGTTAATGTTAAAGGCAGGCAACGCATCTGCAATTCCCTCCCTGGTGTTTTAGTTGTTCATGGGCGGCGGTAGTCACTTACCATCAGGTGAGCCGCATGCTCGTTTGCCCCCTCTCCTATAAAAAGAAACGAGTTAATGGTTAATATTTCAATCAGTCATAGAAGAGACGTACTTTAGTTTGTTATCGCATTAGATTTCGTGGTGACAATATCTTGTTAGCGATATTTTGTTAATTATGTTTCGTGGACGATAGTAATTATTGGTGGTGATGATAAAGCGAAAATATGAAAAGCCGTATATAGCGGAGTGGAGTAAGATCCTTTACTTTCATCGTGGATCTTCAAAGCTAAAGATAATCAGATCCAAATTGGCAACCCGGCTGTCTGCTTTAAAGGAACATGCCGCTGCTAGTAAACATAAAAAAAACATCCGTGAGTGTCGTGGAAAACTCGATTAGAACGATGTTCCTGTCGTATTGTATTATTATTGATAAAGTATTATATTATTGATTAACAAATACAAATAAATGAATTATTAGCGTCTAAAAATGAAGCGTCATTTAAATAAAATAATATTTTTTTCATGGCAAAATAATAATAAGTGCGAGAGAGATGGATATTATTTCATCTCTCTTTCTCGCAAGGCCGTCTACACACGTCAGAAGGGATCGTGACTGAAAAGATCTTACACTTTTTCTCGCCTAGTCCCCATCCGCCAAATTTGTACCGTCCGATAAGGAACTTCGTTCCAAAAATATGTTTGGATTCAACATGCGAAAGTATATTTGGTCAAATAAATCTAATTAAGACAAAAACACAAAACAGATTTAAATATAAACAAACATGTGGCGTCTATCTTGCACGTTAAACAAGGCATTGGTGAGCATGGCGATTGCATTGCATTTAAACCAACGAAAGATGTTTAATTTTTATTTAATAAAAATATAGCATTTAAATGTGTATTTTTACTTTACTTACTTTAATACAATTACACAATGGTAAATAAAGTTGGCAGTAATTAGGCATTTTTCACTACAGACATTGGCAGAATTTTGCAGGTTTTTAAGCAAAATAAGGCAGGATCTATATTTTAAAGATGGTCACACTGCCGTTCAGTATGAGAGTGTACATCTCGCTGGACGCAAGCGTTGAGCTGCGTTGAGCATAGATAAGAGTGTATAGCGTTGAGAATGGCGGTAGTTTTATCGAAATATCAATGAATCAACAAATGAATATTAACAATAATTTAACCCGATCTGATCAAGAAGTTGCTATGGCTTTTGAGAAACATTTTACTGATGTTTCTTTTTTGACAACTAAATCATTAAACTCTTCTACTGTCGCCGAATCATTGCTCAAACAAAATGTAAAGGCTTGTTCAAATACTTTTAAATTCCATAGAGTACTGCCAAAAGATATCGTTGAATATTTTAAAACTATTGATGTTACGAAAACGGCAGATTTATGGGGGATTTTCGTTAAAGTTATTTTATCTATAATAGCTATAATAGCACCTTATCTAGCCACTATATTTAATACAAGCGCCGAATCTGGTGTGTTTCCTGATTTAATGAAACATAGTAAAGTCATACCTTTATTTAAATCTGGTAGTACTTTAGACCCCACCAATTTTAGACCAATTTCTGTACTACCAACATTTAGTAAAATTTATGAAAAAATAATTTTAGATCAGATGTTAAGTTTCTTTAATATTAATAAATTGCTACATAGAAATCAATTCGGTTTTACAAGGGGCCGCTAGACAACTGACGCTGGAGTTGCGCTTATTAAACATATTTTTGTGCATGGGAGAATTCAGAGGATGCTTTGGGTATATTTTGTGACCTTTCCAAGACCTTCGACTGCGTTCACCATGAGACATTAATAAGGAAGCTACAGTACTATGGTGTCAAGAACACAGCGCTTAAACTTATTATTTCATATTTAAGTAATAGAATGCAGAAAGCTATTATCAATGGTAAAAGTTCTTCCGGCTCACCTGTATTAATGGGTGTCCCTCAGGGCTCGATTCTCGGCCCATTCCTATTTCTAGTGTATATTAATGACTTACCTTCTCTTGTAGAGGATAATCGTGATATAGTATTATTTGCTGATGATACTTCCTTGATTTTTAAACTTAAACGTCAATCATTTAAATGTGACGAAGTGAATAATGCTATATCAAAATTGATTTAATGTTAATAATCTACATTTAAACGGAAATAAAACTAAATGTATTAAATTTACAACAACGAATGTTAAAAATCTGAGTACCAATGTGTTTTTAAATGGAGAACTAAGCCCTGTTGAATCCACTGTTTTTCTTGGCATCACTCTCGACGCAAAGCTTCAGTGGGGCCCCCATATATCCAAACTAGCAAGCAGACTAAGTTCTGCAGCCTATGCTGTAAAAAAGATTAGAGGTCTCACTAGTGTCGAGACAGCTAGATTAGTTTATTTCAGTTATTTCCATAGCATAATGTGTTATGGGATTTTGCTATGGGGAAATGCGGCTGATTCAGAAACTATTTTTGTTTAACAGAAGAGGGTCATTAGGGCTATTTACAACCTAAAACCGAGAGAGTCTCTTAGAGATAAATTTAAAGAAATAAATATATTAACTTTGGCCTCTCAGTATATTTACGAAAATTTAATATATGTTTACAAAAACAAAGGTAGTTTTAGTAAAAAAAGTGATGTGCATTCTGTAAACACTAGGAACAAACACAAGCTAGTGATACCAGTTTCTCGACTCCACAGAGTCAGTAATTCATTCTTGGGGTAATGTATACGCTATTACAACAAGGTCCCGGAAAGTGTACAGGCTCTCTCTATTAGCAAGTTTAAATGTTTTGTTAAGTTGAAACTGTATAAAAAGGGTTATTATAGTATAAATGAATACATGGTTGATAATAACCCATGGGAATGAGATGATCGCTTCCAAGCTGTTTCTAAAATAAATTTTGTACTTATATAGTTTGTACAACCATTATTGTAAAAATTGCTTTAAAAAAAAAGTCCCGCTGGGTTTCTTGCTGGTTCTTCCCAGGACAGAGGTTTTTATTTCGAACCAGTGGTAAAGTAAAAAATGACTTTCACTAAGAATTACACATGTGATCTATATTGAATAAAAAATTATTCTATTCTATTCTATTTTATTCTATTTTATTCTATTCTATTCTATTCTAATGAAATGGCTCTTTTTTATATAGAATAAGGGTGACAAATGAGCACAGTCCATCTGATGGTAAGTGGACACTGTGGCCCATAGACACCCACATTCATCAATAAAACAACCAATTAATTTATAATTACAACCATAATATAGTGCTTTTAAGCTGCAGCATAGCTCTGCAATGATATTTTTAGGCTATCAAAGACAATTAAATATGACTAACTTCGCTTTTCATAATTTAATATAACCAATTTATTCAGTGATACAACTTGACTAACTAGTGCTTAGTAAGTATAATTTAACTAGTGTTACAAATAGCCAGGATAGTTTTCTAATGATGAGTTTTAATAAATTTAATTACAAAAATTTGTATTTTTGTTTAATTATTTAGTTAATGACATTTTATTTATATTTCAGCAATTTTAATACTATTGGAATATTTTCTTTCCCATACTAGTCCTTATGATAAGTTTAATTATTTATTTATTAAGTTAGGTTACAAATTCCAGTAAGTTACAACGTTCAAATAACTTTCTTTCTGCGGTTCTGACTTGTATTCATACGTGTGCTCCGCACGAAATTCACAACTCCCTGGTATATAGTGTATTATCTATGGTCACAACGAACTGATTGAAATTTCCCCAATTGCGCTACACACGCGACAGCGGCAGGGCTGATCTAGGGAGCAAGGAAGGTCCTGCGCTCCTGCCACCCTGCCGCAGGGCCGGCTTAAAAAATTGCCCATGCTTGCCTACACACATCACAATTAAGGAGTCAATTAAGGGTCATCCCTACTCCTACACCCTAGATTGCCCCTGGGGCGTAGATAGAGGATTGACTAGATAAAGCATTCGCGTATGCTTTTGAGATAGAAATAGGCGGGAGGTACTTTCACTGGGTTACCAGATATTGTTCCATTTCCCCCGATATGGGTTTATTTATATTCACAGCACTTACATTCATACAAAAAAACTTAATTGTTACCATAAAAAAATGTTCTTTTATAATTCAGATGATTAATTAATTTCTCTTGAAAATTCTGTGACAAAAACTACGGGCGAAAACGGCGTAAAAACAGAATCATCATTCTGTATTCAACGGCGCATCGACGATTTTACTGCACATTCAATAAACTCTTTGGATTTCGACGGCACTAAGTGAAGGCGCTAATATCACAAAGTGTGATATCGCTAATAAATAACAATATGTTATGTATGTACTTAAATATTAAATAATAAACAAAAAGTTTCTTGTGTCGAGTTTTGTTGTTTTTACAAAAAAAAATCAATAATGTTTTAACATACCATTCCATCACAAGTTCAGTGCTGAACACAGACAGACCTTCGAAAGAAAAGGGTTTCCACTTAGGTTTTGTAGTACAAAACACGGTTATGAGCCTACTCCCGCGATTTCCTGCATGTTTTGCTAAGTTAGTGTCTTGTGTGCGGCAAGTTGTGGCGTACAAGAGAATTTGTCTGTACACGGGATGATATTACCCCGCGTCGTAAGCAATAATACAAGACGGGGATGGGGCAGCAGCGCTTTCCCGATGAAAACTTAAAATAATAAAAACTTGCGGTGGCCAACTATGGCAAGTCATCCTATGAGGATATCTATGGAAGGCCTATTTTAGCTGACTTACTTATTGTTAGGTGGCTTAATCATGTTACCTAATGGTTAAGGTGGTAAAATGTTTTAGTTAATATACGTTGTAAAGCATCAACAAAGGATTTCTTTTTGTAATATGTTGGTATATAAAATAAAAACGAATGTTTTATAATATTCTATTTTAATTTACCATGCAGTGTAAGATTATCTGCTACCTCATATCATTCCATGGGTGGTGTATGAGGCAACATAGGGAAACATGAAAGAAGATAAACAGCAGCATTGTCCTGATAACAGCTAAATAATGGTTGACAACCCGCTTTCCAAGCGTTGAAACTGTGCCAAATAACTATAATAATGTTTATGTTCAACAGTGGACTTTTGATAGACTGTAAAGATATATATTCTATTTAAATGAAAATATATTGAAATTTAAAAAGGAAAAAGAACTAAATTTTGTGTACTTACACAAAATAGTAATATTAACAATGTTAGATTAAGTAAAACAAATGAAAACACAATTATAATAAATATTAAACAACAAATTTAACAAAATTTTTGTCATCTTTCTAGAGCATGTATATAATTGTATATAATATATTTTAATGGTATAAATAACTAATAGGTACAACTCCTAAACTATACTTAGATAGGTAATACTTATCTCTTGTCAAAAACATCTTTATTACATTATTTTTATGACGATTAAATAGAAATTATCATAATTATTACATTTATTTCTTAATTTATTTACACATTAATGTTTATAACACCTTTATAAAAGGGATTAAGGGTGGACTAAATGTCCCATTGGTAGGCATTCCCAGTCAGTTTTACAATTATTATTGCATAATAAATTATTCATTTGTATATTTAGGTCAGGACTTTAAATTACTTATTTATTTATTTTATTTAAATCTTTATTTGCATAAAACATGGTAGTACAGATAAAGTTCCAACATTTGTAAATGAGGATTCATGTTTAATCAATACATCTATAAGTAAATATTTTGTCATTGTCATGCCACCCAATTATTACAAGTCATAATAATACAGAATGTCAGCATTTGAAAATAAAATAAGCAATGCTAGTCAATTTTTAATACATACAGAACAATGTCAAAAATCATAACTACCAACAAGATCAAACTTATATCACTTATGGGGAAACAACAAGATACAACAAGAAATTATAACATTTAAAAAATTATCTTAATTATATTATAAATTACATAAGTTAAGCATATTTAGTCCACCTAAAACAATGAGGCTTAAAATGTTTTGAGCATACACTGATAAGTTTTGTTGGTTATCTATAAGCACTACCAGTAGCGATTATCCAACTGTTGCGGGTAGCTGATTCCTTAGTAAAGCTGTGAAATAATATATTTAAAAGAAATTAATATATTAAATATATAGTACACTTTTATATCAAGGTATTTAACAAATAAAAATCAAGTAGGTTTGTGTATCTGTGCATAAATACAATACCTATAACAATTAAAACAATATCAATATCAATTGATTTAATTAAATAGCAAGTAAATGTAATAACAATATTATTCATACCAAACATTTAAAAAAATTATGTACATATTAAACTTTAGATATTGTTAATTAATACATTTACAGCCTAACAAATGTCCTCCACCGCTGAACATAGACCTCCCACACAGTTTGTCTCCAAATAACTGCAGTTGCCAATTCTCCTGCCAAGCAAGGCAATTATCACAAAACCTATAACTTTTGATACTGACTAATGGTAACGGTAAGTATGTTATCATCAAATTTTTTCTACATCATTAATTGAGAATATTATCTTATGTTGTTGTGTTATTGTGTACCTTAAGAAAGACTTATTTATTTATTTATTTATTATTTTATCTATATTTATATTTATTTTTATATTAGCATGACATATTTTTTTAATAAATATTGTAATGTAATTGTTGCTAATGTATAATAGAATTAAAAGAATGCAATAAAGTTTTGTGCATCTGATTTCAGGCAATACATATTTTGTGAAATTAAATATACTTTGCCCAATATTTATGTACTTGAATCCAAACATGTTTTCAGGTTGATACTTACATATTATTTGTGACATCTATGTAATATGGAGAATGATTGAAGAGTTGTAGGGCAATAAGGAGTTTCCTTTAAAGCTGAACATAAAAATGTATGCATATGTATAACATTGTGTGATTCATATTTATGGACATAACTACTAATCGCAATAACAATTATTATTGAACAATGCGAAAACATTATTGTAATCGCTGATATCCCTAAAGTTTCTATAATCCTACCAAATCAAAAAGTACACGTTTGTTATGACTTTAAGCTTTCGAATGACCGTTCAAATTAAGGAGCATTATCATGAAGAATTTACAATTTGGGAGTCCAAATATTTGACAAAATACATCACAAAGTACATTAAAAACATGAAATGTTACACTTTATATTCAAAACAATAGATATTAATCAGTACAAGTAGCAAATGTAAGCACAAAACAAACTTACCGATGAAAGGTAATATTATCAATTTTTCGTTGACTGATGCTGTTGCATCCTAAAATGCTACAACTTACCATCTTTTTCACCTTACCTAATAACTAAGATCTACAAAAAACACTAAATTCAATTACCTGTTTGCTTATAATATCAATATTATTCAAAAGAGCTTGACATCGTTAATGTCAAATAAAGGAGGGAAAACAATCAAAAACGCATACCTAGAAAAAGACAAGAAATATAGATTTGCTTCTCCCTTACTCTTATGTCTAACTATATACGTGCATTCCTTTCACACGCTGATGACGTCACTGAATGTTTAGTCTATAAGATACTATGTCTATGCCCTGGGGCAGGCTTGTCAGTAGCCGCCTTTATCTTGTGCGCACTATACTATACTCTTTGGTCTAGCCATAGATAAATATGTAGCAAGTGGTAGCAAACGGGTAGCAAGCTAGAATCTATAGCTTGCTACATATTTATCTATGGGTAGGTCGCAAAACTATATAGCAAAGAGAATAGTATAAGAAGCTATATGTCATAGATAATACACTATATACTACCAGGGAATATATATAGTTTGTGGTGGCAAAAGGAGTAAATCACTACATATACGTTTCTATTATTATTTTCTAGTATACCAATATACCAAATATAAAAGGTGGTAATTACTTATTGGTCAGGTGTCAAATTGTACTTTTTATAAACTAAGAAGAGTTTACAAATCACTACTTCTAATCAAATACCTATTATACTGCCCTACTCACAAGAAAAATTTGTTACTTCAATCAAGTACGTAATTTGAAGCATAACTTAATTGTAAGACCAACATTCATTTTATTTTCAATAATAGTTTTTTAATTGTGCATAGTCAAATCTTTATTACAATTTGTTTTGTTTTAAATTAAGTGAACGAGGTATTTTAGAAAATAAAGGTATTTCCGAAGTTCAAGGGTGAAACGAAAATAAAATAAGTTAGTGACGTGACGTCGTATAACAAATATTAAATCTAATATGTACAATAAGAAATAAACTTTTTTGAACTATTATTGCTTTGAAATGATATTCTAATGCCGTGACTCATGTTTCTTTGATATTACATTTGTGACAATATAAAGTGTCGAAACTAAAATGCAGTTTTTATCAGCTTGTCGTCGTTTCCTGTAGTAGAATTTTTTTGGAATTATTTGCTTGAATGTTAACCTAAACCTTAATATATATTTTTTATTACCGGACAGCATAATGACGTCGGGGCCCTACAACTATTCATATATTTTTAAATATATCATAATTGGAGATATGGGGGTTGGAAAATCATGTTTATTACATCAATTTACAGAAAAAAAATGTAAGTATTTACTGTATGATTTTTTTGTATTTAATGTATATTGTCTTACAAATTCTGCAATAAGGAATTCACAGAATGGTTGAATAATTTGCATAGAAAAACCATAACTTCTGAACGACTGAAATTGTTAGTTACAATTACTATGGTTTCTGCACAACTGGAATTGTTGGTTACAATTTTATATAGTGATTTCCTTGGTTGAAAAAATAACAGGAACATAAGTCAGAGACATATTTCACATGGTCCAGTGTAACCTGCATTGTAACTAGTGTCTGACCGAAACAGGATTTTCAACCAAAAACGAACCTTTGGTCCGGGTGTCAGTTTCGGCCGAAATCGAAACCAAAATCAAAACTTATTTAGACATGTCAATTTTTTTTATTGTATACTGAAATCTGGTATATTTTTATACATATACAGATAGGTAATGCATGTTAATGAAAAACATCAACCATTTCACGTTAAGAAATACTTTTTTAAGTCATTTTGTAAAAAAAATCAACACTTACACCCATAAAAAGTTTTTGTTTTTTTTTTTGAGTTTAATCGAGAACATATTTTATTGTGTTCACAATGTTATTAATATTATTCAATGAGAGCATTAACTTAATATATCACACTTAGACACAATATACACACAACAAAATCCCAGAAAATATACAAAACCTGCTCAAAGTTCAAAAACCTTATTATACTAAGTTTGTATAAAAAGGGTTATTATAATATTTAGGAATTTATGGATGATAATAACCCCTGGGAATGAGGTGATCACTACCAAGCTATTTCTAATTTGTTTTGTGTTGTTAATTGTGTAATACATGATTGTAAGCAGTGGCGTAGCTAGGAGTAGGCAAAGTGGGTCCTCACCCATGGCCTCGCACTTAAAGGAGCCTTGCGAGGCCCCCTAAAATGCGATGCCCCCAGACTTTACCACAGATGACTAATTAATTTGATCACTTTTACGCTCGAAAAAGAAAGTCATCATCCGAACGATGTACGATAATCCACGAACACTGAGTTTCGGCGCCGCCGAAGGTTCGGCAGATTTTTTTGCCTAAACCGAAACTATTACCGAAAGTAGATTTTTTTGCCGAAACTTGCCGAAACCAAAACTGAAACCAAATCTTCCGTCGGTCACTAATTGTAACAACTATATCTTGAAAGGAAATTTATTCCCAGTTGTGGGACATTACTAAGCAGTGCTACCTTGCCCTTATTAGATGGAATAACCATTTTCATGCAAACCAGTTAAACCTGTTTTCCTTGCTTATAGTTATGGCAGATTGTCCACATACAATTGGTGTTGAATTTGGGACTCGAATAATTGAAGTTGCTGGTCAAAAAATTAAACTACAAATCTGGGATACAGCTGGTCAAGAAAGATTTAGAGCTGTTACACGGTCATACTATAGAGGTGCTGCTGGTGCTCTCATGGTATATGATATCACTAGAAGGTAAGTGCTGTAAATATGAGGGTATAATTTCATTTATAACCATGTGTGTTAACCTGACAAGTGTTTTCTATCATGGGTAAACTTGTGACTTTCATAGAGCCACTGGAAAATATTCACCAATGTTTACAAACATTACTTAAATCATGAAATGGAATACTTTTCTATGATAATGATATAAAAAGTTAATGATTTCAAGACAAATTCAGTGTGATTGATCACCCCATACTACTATAATTTCTGGTCAAAAATTCATACAATAAAAAGTAATTGTAAACAAATAATTTTAGGGAATATTTGGCAATTTTGGAAAGAAGTTAAAGTTGAAAAACTTACTAAAATTATTGTATGCATTTTATACAAGACAACTGTTGAAAGTTTTTCAAAACTACAATCACAATGACATTTAATACAATTTCATTATCGATTTAATATCAAATAAAACTAATTCAGTGAAATACTGATTTCCTTAACTAGGTGAACATTACTACAATGAGAGAGATGATGATTGAAAAAGTGGAGCAAGATTACCATATTAGTAGTTACGATTTAGTCCAGAAATTGAGGATTGACCAAAAACAGTTTTGACCCATTTGAAAGTCTGACTGTACAAAAAAGCTTGATATTTAGGTACCACATGAGCTCACTAAAAGAAACCTAATGAATTATGTACTTATTTGCAATTCTCTATTGAAACATAATGAAACCGAACCATTTTGAAACGATTGATCACTGGTGATGAAAAGTGAATCACCTATGACTAGAACATGCGAAAAAGATTATGGTTAAAGGGTATTTAAACTCCACAGATTGTAGCAAACCTCAGATTAACACTCAATAAGGTAGTGCTGTGTGTATGGAGGGCATTGTTTATTATGAGCTTTTCATTATCATCATCATTACACCCCTTCATAAGTCCACTGCTGGACTTAGGCCTCCCCCAAGGAATGCCACAAAGTACGGTCCTTAGCTATCTGCATCCATCGACTTCCTGCATGTCTTACCAGGTCTTCACTCCATCTAGTGGGGGGTCGCCCTACACTTCGCCTACCGGAACGGGGCTGCCACTCGAGAACCTTTCTTCCCCATCGGTTGTCGGTTCTTCGAGCTATATGGCCGGCCCACTGCCACTTCAGCTTACTAATCCGTTGGGCTATGTCGGTCACTCTGGTTCTACTGCGGATATCGTCATTTCTAAGTTTATCACGCGGAGAAACCCCGAGCATAGCCCTCTCCATAGCTCACTGAGCGACCTTGACCTTGATCATACGGTCAGCAGTGAAGGACCACATCTCAGATCCGTAAGTCATCATTGGCAACGCGTATTTATTATTATGAGCTTTTACCACTCTTAGAGACTCAAGCAAGAAATTGAGAAAACGGCCGGAATTGATCCTTCATCATCATTGAATATTTAAAAAGAATAGACGAGATTATTTGTATAACAATAAATGACCTAGCAAATGGTGGGTCAGTAATTTTTTGAACCGCCACATAGAATCATAGACTAATCCTTCCAAAACATAAATTCAGAGCATGCCAAAAAAAAATGCTAAAGAATACTAAAGCTGTTTTAAAACCCTCGAACAGAGTTACAAGCAGACATATAATCATCTGTTTGTTATTTTAGATTTTTGTATCCGCAACACAGTTAATAATTTTATTTTTAAAACTATTCAAATTATTATATTAAAAATAAAGATATTTTATTGAGTCTGAAAATTAAGTAAAAAAATACTAAACCTAAAAAACGATTGTGACAAGTTTAAAATAAAAAAAGTAAGTAAGTTAAAGTACGTAATCAAGGTTTTCTGGACTACACTGACACATATTTTCAAGTTTGTATGAAAAATTTAATAATGGGGCAGTAGTAACTTTGCCAATAGTGTAAATTTTGTTACTTGCAACACCATGAAAGGATCCACAACTTGAGTGTTGTCTATTAAATATGATGGTAAGCTTACCTTCTTTCTTGACGTCAAATGCTATTATTTTCATTCTAAACCCTGATGGCAAAGTTGCCATAAAGTAAGGTTAACTTTGTCATTTTTTTTTGAGTATTTTGTCTTTTTATGTTATTATTGTTTTAAATCACTTGTAAATACCAAATCTATGAAGAATATATAATGTCATATTTAACAATGACACCAAATCCGAGAGCATCTTTTTGTCGAAAAATTAGTCCTAGATTTTTTAAAGTCAAAGATGTCAGGTACATTGTTAACTGATATGGTTGCCAAGACTATTAATTTATATATGTTCTATAAAAAGTCCTTAATTATTTTCATGAAACAAAAATAATCTAGGTCTTCACTTATAAAAGGGCTGTTTGTTGAATTCGAAAAGCAAATTTTTCCTGACTTGCAATGCTTCATAATTAACATCAATTTAAAACTCTGCACTCTTTATAACATTTTAATTTATTTTTCAGATCTACATACAATCATCTAAGTAGTTGGCTTACAGATACACGTAACTTGACAAATCCTAGCACTGTAATATTCCTAATTGGCAATAAGTCTGACTTAGACGGTCAGAGGGATGTTACATATGAAGAAGCTAAACAGTTTGCTGATGAGAATGGTCTTATGTTTGTAGAAGCCAGTGCTAAAACGTACGTACTCTTTACTTATCATTTTTTATATTTAGTTTTATACCATTTGGATCCATCCACTCACTTCTATTTCAAAAATTGTCTCGCTCACAGTAAGCCCAACTTCCAGTCTTGATCACAAAAATATTCAAGAAGTTTCGTGTTTAGTCAAGAACTTATAATAATTCTATTAAAAAACAGGTGAAGCAATTGTTCACTTTTCTATGTGAATCTAGTTTTTAAAATCCTTTGTCTTTTAAATCATCCCTTAGATAAAATTCCCAAGCATAGGAATATAGATCTGATAATATTCAACACGAAAAATAAAAAATAAAAATTTTACAGGGAAGAAACATTTTTGTACTCAACATTTTATTCATGTTTTTCATAAATGCTTAGGAAAGGCTCTAACGTGGGCTATAATGAGTATTTAGTGTTGCCCCCTCTACCTCGTCGAGCTCCTTAGTCTCTAGCATATTCCTATTCAAGTTATCAATAAAACCTTGAGAAATTGCATTCCATTCTTCCTGTAATGTGTTGTTAAGATCTCACAAATTAGCAGGGTCAGGATTTCTTTTCTTAATTTCTTTGCCAAATGTATCCCATACAGGCTCTATGGAATTTAAGTCAGGCAAGTGCGGGGGCACCCCATAGTATTGATTTCAACATCGAAGGTATTCGACAATTAGGGCCACAGTATGGTAGCGTGCTTTATCTCCTATAAAAAGGGAATATGGCACTAACATTTCTTCTAAAATCTCAGTTACATATTGTGCTGCTTTTAGTGATCCATTCTCAATGCCGCGGAGTTCCGTACGTGCCACCATACAAATACCTTATCATACCATAACTGATCCTCCACCATATGCCTCTTTTCCAGTGATGTCACACTGAGCGTACCTCTCTCCCGAGCGTCTTCACACTTTAATCCTTCCATCATCTTACTTCAGACAAAATCTGGACTCATCTGTGAATAGAATTTGATTCCAAGCTTCAACATTCCAATTTTCGTGATTGTGAGCAAAATGAACTTGAGCTGCTCGATGACATGTGGCAGAGAGCCTCTGGCAGGCAAGTGTGAATTTATTTCGGCCGATTTTAGTCTTTTCCTCACAGATTTTGTGCTTACTGTAACCTCTCAAACTTCTTGGAGGTTCGTTGTTACCTCAAAAGAAGTTAAGTTCTGGTTTCAAAGAATGCTGATAACGATGAACCAGTTATCTCTGGTTTCATCATCTACAGTTTTCTGTTTACGTCCTTCTCCTGCGAGTCTCGTATAGAGTAGTAGTAGACATAATTGATTATTAACATTAGATTACGGCGTAATAATTTTTTTTTTGACACTAAATTTCATAAATAATGAAAATATATCAAAATGGTATACCTAGTCAGGTCATAAATTCTGTCACGTTTAATATATAATAATTGAAACAAGTTTATTCATTATGTAACCATTTATATACCAAAATGAACTTAACAAAACATAGATTCTTATTTTTATAAGTTTATTCAAAATGACCTCCGTGATTTTGAATACAGGCCTTCAATCTGCGCGGCCAGTCGTCTATCGCAGCACGAACGAGGTCCATGTCAATATCGGCGGCTGCCTTAATCAAGGATGTCTTGAGTGACTCCAAATTGGGATGAGGCTTTGAGCACGCCTTTTCCTCCAAGTGTTGCCATATCTTGTAATCTAACGGATTCAAATCTGGACTGGAGGAGGACCAGTTTTCGTGCCGGATGAAGTCGATTTCACGCGCCGCCAGCCAGTCTTGTGTGCTCTTCGCTCTATGAGCTGGCGCCGAATCTTATTGGAATACCCAGTGCCTGTTATTGAACATGGTATGAGAAACAGGTTCCACAAGGTTCGTCAGGACTGTATTTTGATACACAACTGCATAAGTTTTTACACCTTTCTCACAAAAATGTACCTCTGTTAAGCCCCAATAAGAAACTCCCAACCATACCATGAGCGAGGATGGAAAATGACCTCGTTGGACACGCGGAATACGGTTGCTCGCTTCTTCACTACTGTGTGCGTACACCTTATCATTTTGTTTGTTGTAGCTCTCTTCTACGGTAAAAATTTTTTCATCCGAAAAAAGAATTTCCCGATATTTTTTCCCGCGTACCGCTTCAACAAAGCGCGGCATCTCTTCAGTCTTAGGTCAATTAGACGAGCATTCAAACGATGTCCTGTTTTTCTTCGATATGCCCGAAGCCCTAAGTCTTCATTTAACACCCTTTTCACCGTGGTTCTGCTTAACCCCATCTGAAGGGCCAATAGTTTCTGCTTACGTTTGGGATTTCTTTAAATTCGCGCCTTCACAGCTTTTATCACTGCTGGAGTCCTAACAGACCGAGGGCGACCACTTCTTGACCTGTCATCTACACTAGAGTCTTCATTGTATCGTTTGATGGTACGATAAACGAATCTTTTGGTTATATTCAAATTTTTCAGTATGTTAAAATTTTGAATTGGCGCGTAACCGCAACGATGCAACGCAATAACTGCAACACGGTCTTCTTTAAGCGTCCACTCCATATTTAAAAATGAGTAAAATTCTAAAAAGTATACTGTTTTATTTTCATGAACAATTCGAAATTCGAATTCAACAAACTTTTTTGTAGCCAGCATTCTAAAAGAAAAGTTTTTACTGTGTGACAATACTTATGGCCTGACTAGGTATAATAATAAATTATATAATTATATAATAATAAATTAATAAGATAACATTAAAATGACAAAAAATTTTCCATCCACTGAAGTCCATCCTAAGAAAACTTGTATTATGGAAGATCAAGATCGTTTAATCGCCATACTCACAGTATTATAGTGCGAGCGAGTGAATAGATATGAAAGAAAGTATCGGTCGCGTAGCTCCCCGCCCGCGCGGTGCGTAAAATACCTAAATATGCGAAACGCCGAAATGTAAGAGGGCTCTTATATGAAACTGTATTTATAATTAATTTTACTGCAATTGGCAGAGGTCAAAATGTAGAAGAGGCGTTTCTGGAGACGGCAAAGAAAATATACCAAAGCATCCAAGACGGTCGGCTGGACTTGAACGCGGCAGAATCCGGCGTGCAGCACAAGCCGGCGTCGCCCGGCCGCCCGCTGGCCGCGCCGCCCGCCGCCCGCGACAACTGCGCCTGCTAACTGTCTCACCCTACTGCCTACTGCCTTGTAAGCAACCTTATACTATCTATCCTAGCTGTAATATTTAAAATTATCCTCAATATCCTTATTTTTACATTTATACTCCAGTTTTGTAATCCCGGGAGACTAAAATATGTTGCTACATTTTACTAGTAGTGATCAGTAATCTGAATGAATTGTAAAACCGTATTAGATATTCTGGACAAAAAGGCTTCATAAAATTCTAAATGAAAAGGCAACAAGCATAATATGGTAAATAAAACTGTATTGTCGTGTGACAGCCTATCTTTTTCACCATTATTTGACAAAAGGATTTTATTTTTATTGTAACTAAAAATATTGTAAGGTACGTTAAGAAATAATAATCTTAATTACAATATATTTAATGTAACAAATCAATGTTGTCCGACCGGATTATGAAAATGAAATCCGTTTTCAAAATTTTAAAAAAATCGGTCCCCATATTTTTTGTTCATGAATCGATTTGATCCATAATCGATATCTGCGATGCGAAAATCAGCTGTTGTAAAATTTTAAAATCTGTATTCGTAGACCACACGCTCTCTTATGGTGCCTTTTCATGCTTGCCAAGCCTTGGCAAACGTCTTCAAGCCCAAAGCGTCCACAAATCTCGTTTGGCGTTTACATGCTTGTGAATGCGTCAGAGTGCTACGTACACCCAAGCATGGCGGACACCGAACTTGTGTCGGCTATTGCGTTTGGTTTAACATACTTTTATTTGAAATACAAGCAAAGTAATACAAACACAAGGAATTTTTTGGCTTTTAATTCTTTTACTGGCTTTCCCGTTAACTCGGCAAGACGACTTCAAGCATCTGCAACTTTCTTTTTATTTTTATGATTAACGTCTTTGGGGTTCCAAATAGACGATTCACTCTGGTAATATTCCAAAAATGATAAACTCTCTTCGTTTGACCAGCCACTCATTTTAAACAAAGAACTAAACATGCGCTCGTCGCGAAATCACAAATTCTACCAAACGCGCACCAACGTGTGAATGCGTCGCAAGCAACCCTTTGATCTGTGTCCAAAAACCGACACTAGACCGGATCAGGGACAAGCGTCCACAAACTCACGCAAGCCAAGCCAAACGCCCTCTTTTACACGCTTGTGCTTGTGGATGCTTTAGAGGCATTAGATATTCTTCTATTATTATATGTACATTCAAAAACGACTGCCGTTTTATTAATTCTGACAACAAATTTGCATTTATAATATTCTCAAGTAGTGTTTTTATAACACGTGGTAGAGCCATGTTGCAGCTTTATTATGGTTGTAGCACGAATGGGTCCGCTTGACAGGGGTAGGACCACGCCATCGCAGATTACCAGCGTAAAATAGCAGCTTAATGCTGTTGTGTTTCGTATGGTGAGTGTAGAGAACCGGAGACCATTTTTACTGGAACCGAGGCATTCCATCTTAGTCCTCAGGTGTGACAACGCATCTGCATTTTAATTTTTAATCGAGGATAAATGTAGATAAGTATGGGTCACAGCATCCATTTACCATCAGGTCTGTGTGTATCTACATTTATCCTCGCGATAGCGTGGTCCTACCCCTGTCAAGCCGACCCATTCGTACTACAATTATACCTACTACTAATATAGCTATACGCTGCCACGAAGTTGTAGATAGATTTCCGATGCCACCAACTTCTGAACAGACCATTTATCTATCATTAGACCAAGAAGTGATTCGTAGATTGCAGGGAACTTACTCTGACAATGCTTTTACCATCCTCTTTAATATTTTCATCGCCAAATGTTCCAAGTATCCTGTCATAACCAGACCTCTTTATCCCTACTCTTCCATAAAAATGTTGTATAAAATAATGGTACATAATTTGAATTGTTATCAATACTTGTTGTCCATACTAAAATAATTTGAAAGAGCCGAATAAGGCTTCGGCTTCGGCCGAAAAGTCACACTCGGTCGCGTAATATAACTTAACTATTTGATACCCTTAGTGAATGCAATAAGAATAAAACAAAAAAAAATTTAATATTTCGCGATTCAGATAATTTGTTGTTGATTACTGTAACTTTCATCTTTAACATTTGTAGTTGACAGTTTGGTCTTCTAGAATTTAGAAAAAAATAATGTAAATTAGTAATACTGTCCACGTTGTTTAATAATTATTTGTTACATTTTATTCTAGCAGTCGGTATGAAAGGTCGGCGCTGGATACAAGGTGGGACTAGTTCGCATAGATAACAATTTCTGACTACGAAAAACGAACCTATTACTTCACTACATACCACTAAACAGACCTAAAACATTTACTGCGCAAGTGAAGCCTAGCGCGCATTGCCGTGCCGTTTATTGATACTATCTGTAATTACTATCTTTCATCACCTTGATTTTGACATGTAGTAACACTGTAGAACTAATTAACTGTGAACACTGTCTATAGAATTTAATATTAAACTTAATATTATTTTTTATGTTCAATTGCAATTGAAATTTCAAATTCTATAGACAGTCATCATCATCGTCATGAATGATGATGATGATGACTGTCTATAGAATTTAATATTAAACTTAATATTATTTTTTATGTTCAATTGCAACAGAATATAATAAATACAAAACTAAAGTATTTATATAAGAATGGGATATGTTTCGATTATATTTATGTACATTCCACTTTTAAATTTATTTGAATTTTAACGTTTTGTAGTGAAACACTTCATTGCTTGCTTATTGTTTAGATGATTAAGATAATAAAAAATTAATACAAAATTTAAGTTCCAATGTAATTTATGATATACAATATGATGAAATAGACGATAAAAATACATGGTGTTTTATACATAATATTATATATAGCAAAACACTTTCGTATTAAATTCAATTTAATATCTAAGTATTTTATTTATTGAGTCCAAAACTGTATAATCTGTAAATTTTTAGTAATATGTTTCATCTGGTTGCATTAACAATAGACTAGTATTAAACTTAGCAGGTGTTGTTTAAAATTGGCTCTAGTTTTAACGCTGGATATTTAACAAGAAAAATCAATAAGAATAACATACCAAATCAATTATTGTATTATAACATTACATTGTATTTTAAAGGTAAAGCTTTTTATTTTGTGCTTTTGTTTGTATTTTGCTAGTTCGGACTTTAAGTCTTGAAATGGTGTAATATGTGTATGTTATGGGCCAAGTGATTAATCAGGGCACTATTTATAATGCCCGACAATATGAATTATGACCGCAATATGATGAAATACTGATTTTAACTTCATTATTTATCACATTGTCTGGTCAATCAACCTAATCTATCTTTTTATTACTCTGTCCAATAAGTAACGGGCTATAAAGTCCGGTCAATTTAATTATATCAATAGTTTCTATCATATTGCATACTTTGTATTGGGCAATTTTCAAACTGCCCTATTAATCACTTGGTCCATAACATATACATTATTATTTGGAATATGTGAATATGATCTTAGATTCCCTCAACATGTTATAATCATATTTTCCCAGGCATTACTTCAACGGAATATTAATTTTGCTAGATTAAGCTATTCCACAATTATTTACTGTTATAGTGTCATTTTGTTTTGTACCTAGAATTTTTCTTAACCCGTTTCCAGACATTTGCTGCATAAGAAAAGCAGGCTGGTTTCAAATGTCTATATTATTCATTTAGTTGTGATTTAAAATTAAATACATACTAGATATTTTATCTTACATATTTATATTTTTCAAACATTTTTAATAAATAAAAATGAGGGTTTGTTAAGTATTTGCGATCAATATTGTCATCATTAGTGAAAACTAGTTAAAAAAATGTAAATAATTAATTAAAGCCTTAAATGTCCTTTAAAGAATCAACACAATCTGTTGTAGAGAAGATAAGACACAGGAGTTGTTATACTTTTAAATTAAATAATAGCTTAAGCAGCAAAATTTTCTTGGGTAAAATATTTATTAATTGTACATTGTAATTTATCTACATATAGTTTTATTTATATTCAATTTCATATTTATTCTGACTATAATAAGTTATTCATTCTGTTTTGAATTTATTTATTCGTATATTACGTTTTATGAAAAGGTATAAATAAAACAATAACTACTTATTACTTTGAATTTAATTTAATTGCTAAAGTCTTAAGAGCTATGATTTTTTTTTGATAATATTGTTAATTCAAGCTAATCAACTGTGACTTTAGCTTTGAGTCGCAACTTTTGTCCGCGTATAACAAACAAAAAAAACCTTCGAATCTATAAGACTAATCTTTGTGCAAGTTGTTTTATTTGGGTAAATACCACTTTAAACTCAGTTTATGCTATTATTTAGAAAATTACGTGCGATATTGGAAAATGTTTAAATTAAAAAATGAATATATATTAATTTCACGTAAAAATAGGTCATCTATTATAATATATCCTTTACATACGACATAGTTTGCTTGTGTAATGGAGTTGAAAAAAATGTTAAGAATCAGTTTTCCTTTACATACAACAGTTTTCTTGTGAAATGGTGTTGAAAAAAAATGTTAAGAATCAATTTTACATCAAAACTTTAAGAAATAGAAGATGTAAGGTCTTAAAATCTTTCTTATATGTATCTCTTTTGGTTTATGATCATCAAAAACCATTTATTTTATCAGATTTCCATTTTACAAAAAAGAATGCATGTTTTTCAGATAAAATATAGCCTAGATCAAATCCTGCGTTCCCCGACTATCTGTCCATTTGTTTTGATGCTTCATAAGTCATAACAATCTGAAGTCAAGTCATTCCCAAGATAAACCCGAACAGACAGCCAATAGACATTTTTTTTATAGATATATATAGTACATACATATCAATTTTTGAATTCAAATTTTTTATAATTAAATTCTTTTTATCACTCATTTTAATTAGTAAACTGTAAACTGTGTGCATCTGCAACAATTTCTCAAATCATCCAGAGTTGACTTGGGTAGTCATAAGCCAATTAAGTCTGCCCTTTTATAATGTCCTCCCGGACCGAATTTCGGTCACGGAGACTAGCCATCTGTACAGGACAGGATTATGGTGCCAGAGTGTATACCGCACCGCAAGCACAAGTGCACTCTATTCCCTCTCATATTCCGATGGGACGCTAATGCGACACGACGGGAGAGAGATTGGACGCAGGTAAGCCGTTGGTGGCCTTACGTGCTCTTGAGGTACGGGGGTATAACACCGCAAACTTCCTGACTCCGGGCTGCTACTGAAAATATCTTGTCAGAAAAACCCAATGCTTGATTTTGACCCGACCTGGGATTCAAACCCGGGGCCTCAAGATCATCAGTTGCGTTCGCACAACTTTGTATAATCGGTTACCAGCGACCGGACGACCGATATGATTGCAAGAATCTTGAACCTGGACCTTCAAGAAAAGAGCCTACTCTTTTTTTAAATGTCGACAACGCACCTGCAATTCCTCTGGTGTTGCAGTTGTTCATGGGCGGCGGTAGTCACTTACAATTATGTGAGCCGCATGATCATTTGCCCCCTTTTATAAAAAATCATAACCAGTGTAACGTTTTGCCGCTGACTTGTTAATCGTTTTTGGTACGAGATCGCTTGGGTACGGACGCGTCCAGTTCAAATAGGGTATAAAGTGTCCAATTATTGACACTTTAAGCGTGACCCTATCAAAATAATACTATTCCTAACATTCTACGATGTTAACAGATAGTTTAAGGTTTAAAAAAACTGGAATAACTATTCTAGAACGTTGCCAGTAAGATTAAAATGTAAATAAAACATTATCAGAATTATTTTTTGCAATTTTAGCCATACCATGTGATTTGCCCAAATCACCTCCAACTCCAATATATTGACACCCCCTCGACACCCCACTGTATTCAGGATCTAAGGTTAATTTAGTAATAATGTAAAATTTTACCTACCTAGTTTTTGAGTTATTCTTAATAATTTATATTGAAGTCAGCTGTACAAAATTTCTAATTTTAAATTATCTCGAAATAAAACAAATGGCAATCAATGTTTATTATGAAGTAGGTACATGTTTTGGCTTTACTTAGGTACAATAATAGAGTCAATTGACTATTAAGACTGGGTATTTTGTAAATAACTGTAGAAAAGATCTTAATTATCATTATCTCAGTCTTCAATCACTGTTAGAAAACGTTCTATTTCTTCTGTTGTGTATACTTTTTATTCTTACTACCTATTTCATAATGTTCAAATGAACTATTCCGGCTATTTTCTTTGTCTTTTTGGAAACTATTCTTTTTCTCTTCTTTATTGTTCTGTTCTTGATCGACATTAATTTGTAATTTCTGGGATGTGTCCATATTATAAAATGTATTACTAAACAATAACTTCCTCACTCCATCGAATTTTGTAGCAGATTCCTTCTTAGATTTTGGTTTAATATTTTCTTTCCGTTTTGTTTATTTTTTGTTATTCTCTCTTTCTCTCTTCTTTTCTTTTTTTAATTATTTCAGCCTTTTCTTCTTTGATTTAAATTTTTTCATTTTCTAGTTCCTTCCACTCAGCCAATGTCAATACAAAAGGCGCCCTCTTAATATTTTTAGTCCCTTTTCTTTGTGGCGTCTAAGACAACACAAGGAATTCTAGCACTTTAACAGGAGTAAAATCCGATAATATTGACTTAGGAATTTTAACAGGATTTATATTATCTTAAATTAATTGTATTTTATTATATTCATGCTCCGCCGCTACATTTGTTACTTTGTTTTCTTTTAAGTTTGACTTTTTGCAAGGTGTAACTTCTGGTTACATATTATTATTTTGAGAGTGTATCTCTGCCTCGTGAGTTATAGTTATAAATTGCACGTCTTCGGAACACCTAACATCGTCATCAGCATCTATATTAATTTTATTTTTGTGTAAAGAATTACAGTCATTATAATTCGTAATCAATCACTACTTACTACTACTTCATGTGACACCGAAACGAAATCAGAAATTGTTTCCTCTAATTGAACATCATCACTGATGACAACTCTCATATCGGCAATAGAAATTGGGTTTATTGTAATGTCATTTTGTTTAGTAATGTTTCTTTCTTCTCAGTAATCTTTTCACTCATCGGTTAAGTGTTTCATTTCGTTTAAAGATATCCCAAATTCTTCGTAAGTAATTATCCTCTGATGTCAGCGCATATCTTTCGAGGTCTGCTATTTTGTTTTCCCCCTATGAAATTCATAAAACATTCTTATTTCACAATATTCACTTGATTTTTCTATATGGTCCGTACTCTTTTCAATACATTTTGTAAAATCAATTGCATTTATATCCCATGGACATAAACCAGTGAACTCTGAAGCCATTTACGACCTCAACGGTCGTAAATGGCTTCGGCGTGATCCGTTTTTCTATGGTACTTTGTAGCAGTGGCACAAAGTTGTTTTTTGTTAAAGGATGATTTCGCCGCCATTCTAGCACAGATTTTTACCAACCATATTATAGTGGCTTGAAAGCCGATACGTCCGCGGGTTGTAAAAGCCTTGTGCAGTTGGGATAAAGATGCCCGTCAACAAAGAGGATTATTGAAAACTGTGTTCCTGATTTGACCAAATGGGGATAAAGGACGCTTTCGATATAATCGTGGAAGATTTTTTAGACTTTATCCATCCATTATCGCTTAATCTTATATCCCAGTCTGGAGGAACCTTTGAGGATATATCAGCCGACAGTCTTTTATTCGGGAATATTACCATGGGTGGAGTAAGATGTCCATCACCACAAAATGTAAACATTACTGTTAGCGATGTTTTTGCTGGGGCGCTATTGACTTCATACACATTTTTGTAGCCTTTCGGAGCAAATACTACGCCTGTTTTAGGACAAAGGAGGATATTAGTTTCATCCCCATTAAAAACACGACGAGAATCAGAGAGGACATATAACATACACATACAAATAAATCATATTCCTGGAGATAGTCTTTGATTAAACCAGCCCCTAATGTCATTTTCTGAAACTGCTGCGGTGGCGGCTGTGACTGCTTCAGGTGTCCGAAAACTAAGTTTGGGGTGACGCTGCAAAAACAGTTTAAACCATTTCTCACCATTGTCAACCTACCAAGCCTCTTATTTTTTGTTAGGTTAGCCTTAACTGTTTAAAATATCTTCTTTTCTTTTGGGAAATCGCTTCTGCAACAACCATTAATCCATTCCTATTTATCTGCCGACTTCCAAAAAGGAGACGGTACTCTATTCGACTGTATTTTTTTTATGCGTGTTACCTCATAACTTTGTACTGGGTCAACCGATTTCGATGATTCTTTTTTTTATATGAAATCTGATAGTTCTCGTGTGGTCCCATACAATAGTTGATCAAGGCCAGACTAATAGTTTTTGAGTTATTCTTAAATAACTTATATTGAAGTCGGCTGTACAAAATTTTTAATTTTAAATTATTTCTTTCTTCGTTTTCTGTCAGTACACAATAGAAGGACCTGGACACGAATTATGCAGGGAATTTTTGAGTCTGTAAATGAATGTCGTTCGTAGCACCTGATAAGTTTTCGACTCATACCATTTTGTACTGCTTGTAGGGCTTGCTTTAAATTATTTGGCTCATATCTCTTTCTTTTCAGTTTCTCCTTAATCTTCGTATCAGATGATTTTATAGGTTTTATTTTCAAAATTTACCAACTGTAACAAAAAATATTATTAACTGGATATAAAATGACCATTTATTGACATACTTGTACCCAATTATCACACTGATGTCCATATTAGATAAGTTCAATTTGACACTCGTGCCAAGAATTGAAATAAGGGTTTATTTCAGCTTAATTCTTGTTTAGCCAGTTTATGAATCTTAAAATAGGCACAATAAAACAAAAATATCATACAAAAAAATATTTAAAAACCCAGTTACTGACATGGATGTCAATAAAATAGTTTTTCTTATTTCGGTGTACCAAACGTCAACTAAAACGACTACCATAAACCAAACGACACTAAAATAAACTTAAAAAAAATTAAAATGGAGAAATAACTGCAGAAGTTTGATATTGAAACAATAATTATCAATTAAAACTTACAATTATTGAAATGTAGACTAAAACCATGTACTAACGAGATCCAAAAAACACTCACCTTATGGATATGTAAAGATAACGTTTTTTTTCTTCATACATACACTCTTGTACAGTTGACTCAGCTGACTAGACGCCGTAATAGTTTTTGACATCTTTGTGTTGCTAGACTCATACGACAAAGATACCAAAAATCTTAAGGTACCAACACTATGTGTAGTGGTTTTCATATTTTTAGAAGAAAATTGCTGGCGTGTCTATAAATTGAAGAGGTGGTCTAGATTAGGTTGTCTTACCCTATATACAGAGTTGCTAAAATTCCCAATTTAAAAGTGTGCTATAGCATGATACAAAAGAATGGTAATGTAAAAAAAATAGTTTATTTTTTAGGTTTATTTTTAATTACAATGAAAACGTTATTGTTATATACAGCTCGTAATAGATACTGGACTGTTAGCATTTCGCGCGACAGAGATTACGCTGTTTAAAGCCGAAGTTAGCCGATCATCTCTTTAAAGCTGGGTGTGTAATACCTCCAGGCAATGTAGCCACTTACCATCAAGTAGACTTAATTTCGTTTGTCGCTATAAATTTTACAATTAACAAATATTGAATAAAACTATTTTTAAGGATTTTATCGCGTTTAATTAACTTATTTTATATACCCGACGTTTCGGTTGCTTTCCAGCAACCATGGTCACGGGGGACTGAGGTGATTCACGTCCCAATGTCAATGTTAAACCGGAGTACCTTCAGCTTTTTTAATTAATAATTTTGGTCCGATCTACGCAGAATGAACTAACTGTGTCTTGGAAGTCTTGCAGTGGTATGCTTGGGTTTAGTTTTAATTTTATGAATTACAGGATCCCAAGCAGGTGGTAGTACCCAGCCTCCCTCTCTACTGAAATTAGGATGTTTTTTAATTTCAATAGCCTCACGTATCATCCTTGGCAGGAATCGATGTTCTTTCGCGAGAATTTGTGGTTTATCAAATCTAATGTAATGGCGGGGGCCGTCTAGGATATGATCACAAACTGCAGAATTGATAAATATTTTATATTATAATGTATAATATTATATTTATTATTAATTATATTTATATATGTTTCTCTTTCTTACATAAAAAAATATATACATCACTGATTTGACTGTAACATTTCATTATAATATTTAGTAGATTTACAATTTTGATTTAATATTTTGAACAAGAACGTCGTGCATATCCTGCAATGATTGTTCTAGTGCCTTCCTGTATTTATCGCAGCTGGTGACAGGATTGGAAACGAAGGCAGCAGTCGCGAAATTCACATCGTTGTCTCTGGGATTGTAGCACGTAGCGTATCCGTCAGGTACCAACGGTCCGTAACACATAAAACCATCGCACTTGCAGGCCACCTAAAATTATACAAGCTGTATTGTGAATTGGGTAGTTGACCCACCATAAATAAATAACTCCATCATATGATTTGAATTTGTGAAAGTTTGTATTATCTTAATACTCGGTCGATTATTCATTTAAAGATAAAGATATCTCATGATAAAGGATTAGTTATTAATGCTAGCAAGACCAAGCTAATGTATATTAGTTCTAGTCATAATAGAAGTAAAGTCATACCTAGCATTATTGTGCATGACCACCTATGCCTTCACAAAGGACAAATGACATTCAATTGTCATTGTGCAGAATTAGAACCGGTAGAAACTCAAACTTACTTAGAGACTTGTAATAGATAGTCGCCTAAACTATAAACATCATATTGAGGTTGTATGTAATGGACTTCGAAGCATGTTAGCAAAATTTTCCATAATAAAGTATAAAGTCCCCTATAGAATTCTGTTACAATTATATAAATCACTGGCTGAATCTAAAATTTCATATGGGTTGTCTAGTTATGGACGAACTTACAAATCACATTTAGATAACATTTATTCATTGTAATTACGCATCTTAAAAACTATAGTTCCAGACAAGGTTAAAAACTCACACAGCGATTCTGACTACCATAACCTATTCGATTACTGCAAAATTATACCGGTGCATAAAAAAGTAGAATATACTCTCTTAAATGAAGAATTTTTTAACGATGATTTAAAAAATATGTCATCTCTAATTATTCTAAAACCCGCAGTTCGGCCAAACCAAAATTAGCTAAACCTAATTATAACAATTTTGACGCAGCGAAGTGGGCGGTGGCAAGACTCACGTCTTTTAATACACTATTAGTTAATTATATATTGCCGATTTACCGCCTGTTGACTGCGCCAGTTGCTGTCTAATAGTGTTGCGTTATACATATGTTGTAGATTAGTCGGCGGCTTGTGGTACACGGTAAAGTTTTCAGTAAGCTTATGTTGTACCATAATATATGCTCTGTATTATCTGTAATTTGTTAAATAAATAAAAAAAAATTCAAATATGATAGAGGCGACTTAAGAGAATCATCCAGTTGAAGTCGTTTTTGGTGACAGAGGGAAATGAAACAAGAAATCATCAGCAGTGTCTTCCTATCTCTTCCACGAGGCAATCTATGGGGGAGGCCTACATTGTGATGGACTGCCTCTTTTTTGATAAAAATCTATAACGTCCTTACAATATATTGATCTATAATATCTATAGAAATGTTTGTTTTGACAACTCTTAAGCTGAACGCACATTTGTCCGCACCGTACGCATCGTACGCGCCGAGTTTTACTAATCGCCTTGCACATTTACCCGTACGCATCGTCCGCGTCGTACGCAAATCTTTTGTATTACTAACAACTTTTGTAGTTTTTTCCAACCACTGGTGTGAAACGGTACAGTGTAATTGATCGCTCAAGATCACTATGGAAAGATATATAGTAAATGCCTGCTTATTGGCAGAGGAAGAATAAAATAAAACTCGAGGAAAAAAAAGATTCTGTATTCATAATATTAATTTAAAAAGGCAATTGTATGGAGAATATGAAGGGGATATACTTTATTTAAAGACTTATTAGATGATGATGAACGATTTTTTTAGATATTTGCATTTAACATACAAGAAATTTCAAGAATTGCTACATATACTAAAACCATATCTTTCTATGGAGAACTCAAGATTTAGAAGGCCAATTGAACCAGAAAAAAGACTTGTTGTATGTTTGAAGTAAGTATTTTTATTGATAATTAAGTAATCAGGTGTAATTGGGTTTTTGAATTAAATTCAACTATTTTTTGTTAGTTCAGTATTTAAATAATTTATCGCTAAGAATACATATTGATTATCGATGCAAAAAAATTCAAATTATGTATAATTAATTACGAATGAATTAAAAGTTATAAAAATACAAAACTTATCATGGTAGTCGAAACCACCAGTTATAGTGGAAAATCCACTAAGTTGGCAACATTAGACAACATTGAGTATCAACACGCGCCAAACGCACCGCGTTATATGACGTCCTTCGATATCGTATACCTACCGCATTTTATAAAATGCGGTAGGTATACGATGCGGGTGTAATGTGGGAGGTTTTTTCATACAACGAATTCTAAAATTCGGCGCGTACGGTGCGGACAAATGTGCGTTCAGCTTTAAAGTATTTCAATTGACTAAATTGTCAATTGTACTACAATTTTATACAAATACTCGAATGAAATGAGGCATTCCATCTTAGTTCTCACGGGTGACAACGCATCTGCATTTTGATTTGTAATAGAGGATAGATGTATAAGGGCCGCAGCAACCACTTACCATCAGGTGGACTGTGTGCTCGTTTGTCACCCTTATCCTATAAAAAAAAATCTTAAATTTATCGTAAAAAAAAACATACACATTAATAAAAAGACCATTTCAGAGTACATCTTATTAGCTTGTTCAAGGTCAATAGCACTCAACCTGCTCATTTTTAAAGGAACTTATTGAACACTTGATATTGACTCATAATGTGTACGAGAAAGTACACGTTCATTCCAAGTACATTTTATTCACAAGTATTTTTAGGACAATAAACGCTCTCTACGGAATCGGACAGTTTTAATTACCACATCCCGTGACGTAGATACAACCTACATCGACATCCCATACATCAATTATATGTAAAGGATTACAATTCACAATCCTCTCCCTACATAATGCTTTGCATAATGAATACCTGTTTTAATCCGCCCTTGACGTGACTTATCTCATTGAAACACACACAACAACATATTTCGTTTAACGTGGGAAAATGAAAAGCTAGAAATGGCCCATGACGCAAAAGACAAAGCCGACCTTTTAGGCTCCCTTTTTGCGTCCAACTCGACTCTTGATGACGGGGGGAAAATACCGCCGACCATCCCGCGGTGTGAGTGCTCCATGCCGGATGTGCTGTTCTCACAGCGCTCGGTTCGCAAAGCACTGCTCTCCCTGGACATCCAGAAGTCGAGTGGGTCTGACGGAATCCCCCCAATTGTGCTGAGGACGTGTGCTCCGGAGTTGGCACCGGTCCTAACGCGTCTTTTCCGGTACTCCTACTCCCAAGGCGTAGTCCCGAATTCATGGAAGACAGCTTTTGTCCACCCGATCCCTAAAAAAGGCGACCGCTCAGACCCATCCAACTATAGGCCTATCGCGATCACCTCCTTGTTCTCCAAAATAATGGAATCCATTATTAACTGCCAGCTCATCCGGTACCTTGAGGATCACCAGCTGATTAGTGACCGCCAATACGGTTTTCGTCGGGGTCGATCAGCTGGTGATCTTCTGGTCTACCTGACCCATAGATGGGCGGAGGCAGTAGAGTCCAAAGGGGAGGCGTTGGCCGTTAGTCTGGACATTGCGAAGGCCTTCGATCGGGTTTGGCACAAAGCGCTTCTTTCGAAGCTCCCTTCCTATGGGCTTCCCGAGAAATTGTGCAATTGGATCACCAGCTTCCTTGCAGATCGGAGCATCAAGGTCGTTGTAGACGGTGCATGCTCTGACTACAAGCCTATTAACGCTGGTGTTCCACAAGGCTGTGTGCTATCACCAACGCTGTTTCTTCTGCATATCAATGATATGTTGCTAACTGGTAACATTCATTGCTATGCGGATGACAGCACTGGTGATGCTCTATACACCGGCCGTGCCAATATTTCTCGGGAAAACGTCGCTGAGTACCGGAACAAACTTGTGTCTGAAGTCGAGTCTTTGCTGAACAAAGTCTCGGATTGGGGGCGACTAAATCTAGTCCAATTTAATCCTCAGAAGACACAAGTTTGCGCGTTTACCGCTAAAAAGAACCCCTTTGTCGTATCTCCTCAGTTTCAAGGCACTCCCCTTCTTGCCTCAGCCAGTGTCGGTATCCTCGGAGTCGACATATCGAGTGACGTGCAGTTTCGTGGTCAGTTGGAAGGGAAGGCCAAATTGGCCTCTAAAAAGCTTGGCGTGCTCAGCAGAGCGGGACAGTATTTCATGCCGGCACACCGCCTGCTACTTTACAAGGCGCAAGTTCGGCCTCACATGGAATACTGTTCCCATCTCTGGGCAGGGGCTCCCCAGTGCCAGCTCCTTCCACTTGACCGCATCCAACGCAGAGCGGCTCGAATTGTCGACGACCGAGCCCTTTCCGATCGGCTCGATTCATTGGCACTGCGAAGAGATGTTGCATCCCTTTGCATTTTCTTTCGCATCTACCATGGGGAGTGCTCTGAGGAATTGTTCGGATTAATCCCAGCCGGCAAATTTCACGAACGCACATCGCGGCAGAACTCCCGATACCATCCACACCATCTGGATGATTGGCGGTCCACCACTGTGCGATTTAGAAGATGTTTTCTTCCTCGCACGACCTCCTTGTGGAATCGATTACCATCAGCGATTTTTCCGGACCGATACGACTTAGGGACCTTCAAGAAAAGAGCGTACTCCTTTTTAAAAGGCCGGCAACGCATCTGCGATTCCCCTGGTGTTGCAGTTGTTCATGGGTGGCGGTAGTCATTTACGATCAGGTGAGCCGCATGCTCGTTTGCCCCCTCTCCTATAAAAAAAAAATAATTAACACGAAGTTTCGACCGAGCACATCTAACTTAATATCATCCTCCTCGAAAGTATTACCAGGGTTCGGATCCCACCGCAACCGCCCACAACTGCAAAAGCCCATTTTCAGGCATGGAAACACCATCATATAGAGGTGGGCTGATCCCGATCAACAGACTCTTGAATCATTATGGATTTACAGAAGACGGCTACGGCCCTCTACGCCGGATCGTCGACCGACACAGCTCACCAAGATTGTCCTTTACCAATTCCACGCTGGGTACACCACCCACCGCAGTAGCAGCCATCCTTGTCTATTATATGTGCTGTCTATTATATACACATAGAGGTGTAACGTGAGCCAAGACGATGCGGTATCCTCTCACGATTTATATAGGCCGCTGAACACGAGTAGATTTTGGATGTACAGTGTCGCATAGCCTTGGCGCACAAAGGTGGAACTCCTCTTAGATTGAGCATGGCACCCGTTCCCTCTCAATGTGAGGGTCGCGCAAGTAGTTCTCGATAAAGCCCGAGGAGGGCACCTAATGGTAATGGTAAATTGTTTAGGCCCAAAAAAGGTAATTTGTACGCCATCCAATCACGCGACCGATTTTGGGATTACGGTCTCGATTTTTAGAATTTGTGCGCGTGACTTCGCTACGTAATTGTGTTTCGTGAAAACCGCCTCGTTTTAGGTTGTCTAGAGTTTAAGTTCTTGACAAGAGGCTTGTATTGGGTTTGACCGATTAAAGTAACTTCTTTGAAAGTAATTGTGCAAATTAGATAGTGAATGCGTGTTGAAGTGCATTTTGTAATATTTAACTTGTTCGGGTGACGTGGAATTTTGCGCGCGCGCCGATTAGAGATACGGTTTAGAATTTGCACAGCGCAGTCCTTTATCGAGGGCGTCTCCCTGTTGATTGTTTGGAAATCATCATTGCAATTGTGCCGTCGCGTTAAGTGCCCTTTTTTATGTGTTGACTGTTTTCGTTTTACGTGTCAACGAGGCGGATTTTGAATTCTTATCGCGGCGTAGTATTTAGTATCGAACGAAGGAACTTAGTTGTGTTTAACGCCCAACCGTGTAACTCATGAAGAGATCGCGTTAGTTTCCTATTTGTAATTTGGTGATAAATGAATCCGGGACATTGAATGTTGAACTTTGAACTACTGTCCGTTACTATGTCGGGTATCACGTGTTCGATTCTACGATGAATGTGGAATTAGGCGAGTTTAAGTCAGTTAAATGTACAATGAAGTTAATAGACTGAAATAGTGACATGAAGAAAGAAATGGTCCAGCGGGGAAGCCTGCTGGAGTGATGCAGCATTGAGGGGCAGCATGGAAATCGGCCACTGCCGGTCATCTCACCTGGGCCAGGTCTCATACACATCACTAAACACTACTTTCCATGCACCTTACACCCAGCTACGGCCTGACCGAGCTTTGGGGCGGTCTTAGATTCGGATACAGGTACGTACTATATTTTTCTAGCCTTCTCCCTACAGTTTAGTATGATGGGACATTTTTCCATATGGCCATTTGGGCCCGACCTGCGGCTTCCCGTCGAGGAGGCTGCTATGGGCCCCAGTCAAGTGCGGGGGCAGCTGTAGGCCGTAACAGTAAATGGTTTGAATGGTAACCAACATTTCCTGATTGCGTTCCAAGATAGATTTAAAAGCGTTGATGACATCATTATGTTGTATGTCAGTTGATAATGCCTGTTTCACAGAAAGCAGACGCGTATTATCACACCTACATTGGAACGCTCCTTTTTTTTATACGAGAGGGGGCAAACGAGCATGCGGCTCACCTGATGCTAAGTGACTATCGCCGCCCATGAACAACTGCAACACCAGGGGGGCCAGGGGAATTGCAAATGCGTTGCCGGCCTTTTAAAAAGGAGTAGGCTCTTTTCTTGAAGGTCCCTAAGTCGTATCGGTCCGGAAAAATCGCTTCCGGTCCGGAAGTCGTGCGAGGAAGAAAACATCTTCTAAATCGCACAGTGGTGGATCGTCAATCATTCAGATGGTGTGGATGGTATCGGGAGTTCTGCCGCGATATGCGTTCGTGAAATTTGGCGGCTGGGATTAATCCGAACAATTCCTCAGAGCACTCCCCGTGGAAAATGCGAAAGAAAATGCAAAAGGATGCAACATCTCTTCGCAGTGCCAATGAATCGAGCCGATCGGAAAGGACACGGTCGTCGACGATTCGAGCCGCTCTGCGCTGGATGCGGTCAAGGGGAAGGAGCTGGCACTGGGGAGCCCCTGCCCAGAGATGGGAACAGTATTCCATGTGAGGCCGAACCTGCGCCTTGTAAAGTTGCAGGCGGTGTGCCGGCATGAAATACTGTCCCGCTCTGCTGAGTACGCCAAGCTTTTTAGAGGCCAATTTGGCCTTCTGTTCCAAGTGGCCACGAAACTGCACGGCACTCGATATGTCGATTCCGATACTGGCTGAGGCAAGAAGGGGAGTGCTTTGAAACTGAGGAGATACGACAAAGGGGTTCTTTTTAGCGGTAAACGAGCCGCTGTGAGAACAGCACATCCGGCATGGAGCACTCACGCCGCGGGATGGTCGGCGGTGTTTTCCCACCGTCATCAAGAGTCGAGTTGGACGCAAAAAGGGAGCCTAAAAGGTCGGCTTTTTCTTTTGCGGCTTGGTCCAGTGAGTCGTCATCCCTGTGCAGAGATGTTAGTGATGGCGTACAGAAATTCCCTTGGACAGCCTTGGCGAGAGACCAGAATGCACGGGTTCTCGAAGGAAGGCGAACAAGTTTCTCGCCAATTCCACCTATGTACTCTGACTTTGCCTTGGCAATAACTCTTTTGAAGAACCTGGAGGCGAAGTTATACTTCTTTTTAAGTGTGCTGGTACATCCCGAGTCGCCGAAGCCGCAGCCCAGGTTTGATAACACTCCTGCTTACTGCAGTCTTACAGGAGCGACCAAACCAAGGCTAAGATCTGCCGCCGATGGGTACCACAGATGATGGAATAAATAGTTCCATTCCTTGTAGCACCACATCAGTGACAGAGTCAGCAACAGCGCTAGGATTATCCGGCGAGAAGCAAACCCGCCCCCATGGGTAGGATGCGAAGAAAGACCGCATTCCGTCCCAATCCGCCGACCTGTAATGCCAAACACGGCGGCAACCTGTAGAACGCAACCGCGAGGGGAGCGTGAGTGGCACCACACTCCGGATCAGACAATGGTCCGAAGAGCCGAGAGGCGCATCGACGAAAACCTGATATCCGTCCGGATGAGAGGTCAGCAGGATGTCCAACAGGGAAGGTGTATGATCCTCCACATCTGGAATCCGCGTAGGCGAAGTAACCAGTTGTGTCAGACCATATGCCAAGGCAAAGTCATAAACAGATCTCCCCGCATGATCGGTTAAACGTGAACCGAGCCATTCGGCGTGGTGTTCGTTAAAATCGCCAAAGATCACGTTCTCTGCGGATCGGACCTATTGTAGCAAAAAATCTGTAGCCATTTGGACGTGGTCGATGAGTCGGTCTGTTTCGGCATTACCGTTATGGGACCTATAGAGGCACCCGTAGACGCGCGGATGGTCGTCGCTGTCTACGCGTAGCCAAAGGATGGACAGGTCCGAACCTTCAAGACTGCCGAGGCGTCGAGAACAGATGTCCTCTCTGACATACACGCAAACTCCAGCCCGAGGCACAAAGGAGTGCTCCAATTTGTACCCCGGGTAGGAGAGATACGAAGTATCAGCCGGATAGGACACCTGCGTCTCGGTCAGAAAGAGCAAGGCCGACTTCGCCGTCTCGAGATGGTAGTGGACGGCGTTTAGGTTCGAGTGAAGTCCCCTGATGTTGCAGAAATTCACGGATAGCGTGGCAGGGGTCGAGGGATTCTCCAGGGGTGCTGGTACCCTCCTGGGGTAGTCTGGTGTAATTCCGCTACCATGTTGATGGGGGGGGGGGGGGGGGTTTGGGCCTCCGGCCACCTGGACCCACCAGACGAAACGCAGAAGCAGAGCTTCTACTTCACGCCGGTATTCTGTGAGGTCGTGGTACCAACCCGGCTCGAGCCGGCCCATACGTGCAACAGCAAAAACTGCCGCGTGGCTCTACCACCGTTATAAGATCTCCTTATGGAACCCAAGCTGGCCAGTATGGTACCAACGCCCGACAGATTTTAAGCGCATTCATTGAGCCTGTTAGAAACTATTGTCTTAAACGTTTTTTCAATGTCATCCAACAGGCCAATAGAAAGGTACATAGAAGGAGAACCTGCGGCCTTGCCTTCTTTAATAGGAGAAATCTTTTCACTTTCTGTGTCGAGGGGTATTTGAACTCTACACTCGGCAGCTGTAATGATGATGATGATAATATAAATTATTACTTAATTGTTGTGTCGCACTAATTCTACTTTAAATTAACTCCCATTTTATCTTAGAATTTTCCGTTAAAAGTAAAAGACATACATACCTGACTAGTAGAAATTCTCATATGAGCACTTCGGTGGAATCCAGCGTCTGAGTATAATTTTGGTACGTCTATACCATTTTCAATTGCAGTTAACTTTAACCCGAGTAGATGTCTGTCAACGCCAAAGCCTTGCAAAGCCTGCAAAAAAAAAATTATCTTACCTCAAATGGAACATCATTGCTTGGACGTAAAAATTTTACCTATAATGGCCATACTCCACATCGCATATCGTTAGTCATAGTGTTGGTAAAACATTGCTTGCAGATATTATAAATATGTTACTCATATGTTAGATCTAATATTTCACTTATATATTAGAAAACTTTGTACCGAAATTATAAATCTTGATCTATCATGGTGAAAGATAACATTCCTTAATTGTTGGTCTTAATTCTGATACTGGTAGTTTTGATGAATTTTGACATGTGACCAAAATAGTTCAATTGTTACATTTTTATATTCACGTTGTAATTTATTCGACGCATAACTTTTAACTGACGATTGAAAAATCGGCCTATAGAAATTCAGTCCTTTTTACCACGTTTTTATTAAGGAAATTTCTTGTTTGTCTGTCTGTTTTGTTACTCAAATTTCAAACACTTCCCGATGAGTACGAGACTTGTAATTTTGAACATAGCTCAGAATCGGATGACAATGTAAGAATATGAAAAATGTGGTATATTAATTTTTTTTAGGTACAAATTAAAAAAATCATTTGTCCACTCACTAATAATAATTTGACATTCTTAAAATTCTTAAAATAAAAAATGTGTCTGTATACTTGTTACAGTATAAAATGTACTATACTAATGTTAAAGACTCTGCTCGCGGTGCAATAAAATGGGGAAACAGGACGCCGCCTGTTGCGCTATGCGCCCTCTGTCGCACTTATAGCTGGCCTGCCGTAAGGCCCGTAAATATAAGCGCAAGAACGCACTAGCTGCTGGCCGTGATGCGGCATACACTTCGATTTTTATATGAAACCGCATGATGTCAACGCACTGACTTGCGGCCAGCCGTCAACCGCTCCGGTTGTCTTGGGGCCGCCGCATCCTCTCCACGCACTGACGATGTTAGCCGCAAGCTGCTTCATGTCATGGATTTTGAACAAGAAACACAGAACAGAAAAGTTCATTTTAGAAATCACAGAAAGCATTTGCTATATGGGATAGCAAATGCGCTCATTATTAAACACAATAACTGCAGCAACTTATTCGACGTCCATTATGTTGAATATTTCTTGAAGCACTGACAATCGCGGCGGACCGTAATAGACCCGAGACCACAGAGTACATTATATATAGGGAATAGAGTCATCACTTAGAATCGTAGCATTAGCGCCATCTAGCGATATACGACGTCCCTACAGCCCAGCGACGACGTAGGATGCTCTATATTACAATATTTATTATTTATTTTCAAAGTAATTTCCAAAAGTCAAACCATTTTAATATTGATTTGACTTTTGGAAATTACTTTGTATACAATATAATTTAGGCAAATAAAACAACTGTTTAGCGGTTGGATGTTTTTTTATAATGCTTCCTTTTATTATAATAGTACATAACAACATCTCTCAAAAGAAGCCACAATCCAGGTCAACAGAGCACAAATAGTTAAGCAAATCAGGGTCCAGAGTTTCATGCGTAAGTGCAACGAAAAAGGCGAAGTCTTCGGAGTCCGGGAATCAAGCAAAGTTGTTAAAGTTTTATAAACACAAACAGAGCACATTCACAAACCACGAAAGGAAATGTAATGACAAACAGACAAATTAAATTACGTTAAATGAAGTTACTAGTTTTACACTCACACAAACTACTAGTTTTAGTTTCTTTTGTTTTTAATATTGTATGTATAAAATAAAATTAAATATACCTAAATGACATTTGTAACATTGACAGAGTGACAGACCGAAATTACCATAGATCTCTCCCTCCGGCTCTTGCCATAGATAAACGGAGAAAACAATTTGCAACGGCGAAATCATAATAATTCACTTGAATAAATGTAAAATAAATAAATTACACTAAAAAATTTATTTATTTTACATTTAATTACAAATTTGTTTTGTAACAAAATAGTAAGTTAGCAAGGTTCGATTATATTTTGAACTATTCATTAATTTGTTTGATTCTTAATTGACCTAGCATGGCTAAATTTAAAAAAAAGCGACATCTACTGCAACGGGGACAAACTGTCTTTGACATATTAATACCTCTAAGAAAAATTATAGTATGGACTGTTATGCCACTGCCCGAGACGATACGGTTAAGGATGATTCACGCTACAACGTGGCGCGGCCGGGCCGTGCCCCGGCCGGGGCACGGTCAAACATTATGGTGTACTATTTGTATGAAGCGATTCATGCCTGACCGTGGCCCGGCCGTGGCCCGGCCGTGCCCCGGCCATACGCCGCCGGGACTCGGCCGGAGCACGGCGTTGAAATGTCGGTGGGTATTGTTTCCCGGCTCCGGCACGGTCCGGCCCCGACACGTTGTAACATGAACATATGCGCCCGGGCGCCCGGAGAGCAGTCAACGTCAAATCTTAGTGAAGTGAGCAGCTCAACAGCAAAATGGACGATGAAAAATTATTAGAATATGTGCGCAAGTACCCTGTGATTTACGATATGAGCCATCCTAAGTATTTAGATAACAAATACAAAAATATGATTTGGAAAACCATTTCGGACGAAATAAAACAATCTGGTAAGTTGTAACCATAGAATTATTACGCATAGAATACTAGTACGCGCACCGAAAGTGAAGCAAGTAAAACTAACTCGAAACCGCGTTAGTTGACTCAGGGACGAGTCAGTGCGCAACGTCACGTCTTACGGAGGAGAGCTCGCGAAGAATTGTGAAAATTACCATTTATGTTGTAAAATATTGTCACAACGGTGATGATAAACATAAAAGAAGTAATGGTATTACATTTCACATATAAGTTTATACATTTAATTCATTATAAGTACGTAAAACTAAAAAAATACTTACGTAAGCTCTCATAATACAAATGTTGCTAGTTGTGGGGAAAAAATCACAATTTTCTTTTAAAAATATTTATTTTCTATTTGTGTTTAAAACGTTTAATCGCAACGCTCTGTGTAAAACTCAAATGTTTATATATACTACCTACTTCTCTAAGTGTTAACATTATATTAACAATGGGTGCCTATTTAAAACTAATACGGAATGATCAGTTAATCGCGATTCGTTGACGCCATTTTAACGCGACTATTTTATTTTAATTGCTTTGCTTATTGACTAAGGTTACGTTTTAGAGTATAGAATATAAACTTTTTTATTTACAACATCATGAGATTATTAATAAGAATGCCTTTACTAACCAGATGTCACTTTACACCCAAACATAAACCAGATGTTACGTTAGACCCAAACATAGCCTATTTTAACCGACTCCCAAAAAGAAAGGTTATCAATATGTATGTACACTGATTTCTAAGCTTGATCAATTCGTATATACATGCTGAAATTTTAGTGGTTGTTGTCCCGCAGCCAAATTATACTGTCACTATAGTACGAGTAGAGTCAATTTATTAAATTAAAAAATATTACAATTAAAAAGGGCAGATTTAATATAGTAATACCTCACAAGCTATTCGGGCGTCCAGAGAGTTCATGTTATGAACATTTATTAGTGGTCCTTCACTGTGTAGGAAGCGCGCGGTAGCACGTGCGATAGACATAACACTACATTACGTCCAGCGAATTTTTTTTCAGACTTTATTATAGTAATTCGATATAAGCTAGCCTGTACGCCCGACCTACTTGCGAGATATTGCTATTGGTTTGAGATCGCATTCGAGTATTGTTTTTCTCGATTGTAAATCTGCCATTTTCACATCTAATCTATTGTACTACTAAGGCAAAATCATTTTACTTCGGGAAAACAACCATTAAAATTTCAGCGTGTGTATTGGATCAATCTGTGTGTATATCCTTTAAAAAAAATCTAAATCGGTTTAGAGATTGTAGAATTCTAAGGTAAAAAACATTAAAAAATACACCGAAATGATAACCTCCTCCCTTTTTGAAGACGGTTAAAATTAAACATTACACGATGTGCTTATTGTATTCGAGCAAATTAATTGTGTTTAATAATATTCTTAAATTTTATTACGTCTGCATTTTTTACCATTAATATATGTATAATAAAGTTATATTAGTAACATCATTATCGTGTTTATTTTATTCCATTTTATATTCTCATAAAATACTTCTACTAAATAATCTTCGTACGTAATACGTAATCTTTATTATATCGATTTTTTAAAATTAATCAAGAAATAGTGATTTGCACAATTTGATCGCAAACGCCAGAAACTGGTATCACTGAATGGCGTGTATGTGTGCGTGTGACGAGCGTAGGCACATTCGACTCGCGCCCACTAACATAATGAATTTGCATCATTTTAACGCTCGTGTTTTGTACTGGACTGCGTTTCTATGCGTAATAATTCTATGGTTGTAACTTTTATTTCAATTTACATTTATAATAGTTATTCAAGTGTCACTAATTACTTTACGACAACATGTAAGTACATGTGAGTGGGATTATCGGTTTTTAGTAGGTATTTTAGAATATGTTAGGTAAATTATAAGAAGTATATTATAGTGTAAGTATGTATTTATTCTTGATACTGTTGTCCTATAAAATTACGTCCCGCTGTTGACGCTAAATATTCTTTAAACGTTTCTCTTACCGCAAATGCATCAGTAGCCGGTCTTCCTGGTTGAACGCTCAATGGATTTAATAAATGTGGTTGCGCATTTTGTGCACTATGATTGATAAGCCCTGTGTAATCCTTTTGTTCGCATAAAAAATTATGCAGTACGCATGTAGATAGAATAATGTAATCAACATTTTCTGGAGCAAGTTTCATTTATTCTCTGAAATATTCTAAATCTTTGTGTCAAAATACCAAAGGCATTTTCGACTAGTCGCCGGGCCAAAGACAGTATATGATTGAAATTCGTTTTATTAGCGTCACCTGTTGCTTGGTGTCCTGGATACGGTCGCATTAGGTATGTTTTCAAAGGAAACGCTTCATCACCAACTATTACATATGGTGCAAACGTAGAGGAACCGGGTAAATTTTTACCAATAGGTACATGAAGCGTCCCATTTTCTAAACGTTTTCCAAGATTACATTGTGCAAAATTGCCACCATCACTGTTTCGTCCGTAAGCGCCAACATCAACTGCAATAAATTTGTAGCATGCGTCCACTAACGCCAATAAAACAATTGAGAATGAGTGTTTATAATTAAAATATATAGAACCACTATTGGCTGGGGCTTCAATAACAAAATGTTTTCCATCCAATGCGCCTATACAATTTGGAAAACCTCTAAGCTTTTCAAAATCTTCGGCAATTTTACGCCACATTTCTTCTGTTGGTTCTGGTATAACGTCTTTCTTAAATCTTTTAACGATAGATCGACATGTGCTATGTACAATTTCGGTCACAGTTGAATGCCCCAATCGAAAACTGTACGAAATAGTTTTAAACGAATCCCCAGTAGCCAGGAACCTGAAAAAATAATAATGGTATAATTTCGCGGTATCTGTGTACTACAGTGAGCTATTACGTATTAACAGTACCATTTATACAGGTTGTAAAGAAAATTACTTAACTTGTTCATTCTATACTATCTTTTTGCAGATGATGTATGTAAAAAAAGGTGGGCAAACATACGGGACCAGTTCAAAAAACATAGAAACAAACGTAAAACCAATAGTGGACAGGGTGCTGTGGCAATAAAAAAATATAAATATGAAGAGAGCTTGAATTTTTTACTGCCTCATATACAGGATCGAAATACAATAACAAGTATCGAGTCTGAGAACGAAGAGACGCAAAACGAAACGGTTACTTCGCCAGTTACTACGCCCAACGAAACAATTAACACCGATGAACAGCAGCAGCAGGAAGATCGCTCACCAGCTATTAGTGAACCAAATTTTACGCCACCTGCTGATCCGAATCCATATCCCCCGTCAACTGCACAATTCACTCGTTCCGGCAACCGCAATCGCAATGCAACCGTTGCAACTGCACACAATCGCCGTCGTATAGTGCCACAATCCCAGTCCTCTGCGTCAAGCGCATTAATGGAATACATTCTAAAAAATAAAGAAAAGTCCAACACACAAGACATTCATCCTATTGATGCTTTCTTCAACGGTTTGGCAGCCACCATAAAATCTTTTTCCCCTTACTATCAGCATCTTGCAAAAGGAAGAATATTTGCAGTAGTACAAGATTTGGAGAGGGAGCAATTGTCATCAGAGCCTTCTTCTTACACATCTCCAATGAGTGGAACAACGTCAGCGTCGTCTACTAATTCAAGGTCGGTGTATGCACCGGTTCCGATGACTACACCAACGCCAACACCGGAATCAACGCCTACGGAACCTACGCCTTCGGAACCTTCGCCTTCGGAACTTACGCCTTTGGAATCTAATAATTTGTCTACTTTATTTTCAGAGTTCACGGCAGACTAATGAAATGAATAAATACTATGCGAATTATTTAAATTTTTACTTTTTTTCATTCACAATGCAATTTTGATTATTGAAAAATTGAAAATGAAGTATTTAGAAAAAATCGACCCATCTTACAACCAGCTCTGATAGATGGTTGTGAGACGGGTCAATTTGTAATACTACATTTTTAAATACTATGTGATTTAGTGCATATCAATTTATTATTTACCTGATGCAGACTGCTAATCGTTCGATGGGAGATATAGGCTTTTGAAATCTTGTAATTTTTTTGGTTAGGTCTGGTTTTACTTTTTCAAGTAAAAAAGTAAAGCATTCTTTAGACATTCTAAAATAACCATAAAACGTGCTCTCATCATCTATTAATTCTTTGTAAAGTAAAGCAAATTCTCCTTCTGCTTCTCGCTTTCTCCAGGTTGGATGTACACCCCATCTTCTTTTAGTAGTTTCGCTTCGTTTTTCCAATACTTCATCATCGACGGCAATTGCAATAGCTGCCAATTCAAATTGTGAAAATTGCATATTTATGTAAGCGTGAAGTCAGTCTATCGACAGATGAAATCACTAGCTGACAAAAACCACATAACACAGAGTCGTGCATAAGCCACGGTCGTGCAAACAGCCCGGTGTAACATGAATGACTGGCCCGGCCAGCGCACGGTGGACGTGTCCCGGCCGGGCACGGCCCGGTGGCGACACGTTGTAGCGTGAATCATCCTTTAGCCGGAATACGGCGTGCTGTTGCGGCAGACCGTATAAACTGCAGCCTGCCGCAACGACTCACCGCATCACGGCCAGCCGCTAGTGCGTTCTTGCGTCTTTTCGTTAACCCTAAATACATGAGTTTTGTGTCCGAGCATTTTGTGTTTATAGGGTTTCTTTTAGGACCGATTTTTTGATCCTCAGATAAGAGGTCTAATGCTTATTTGGCATTTTACTGTCGAATTATTGGTTGACTATTTTTTAATTATGATTTATTATCTCACGAGTAGCTATCTCAAATAATTATTGCACTATAGCAACGCTAAATTCTGGGAGGTGAAACATATTATATAAGAAAACGTTAGAGAAAAACAACCCATTTCTATTCTAGGTGAAGCAAAAATGTCACTACCAAGTATCAGTTTAAGTTCGAGGTTATGTTTTCCTAGTTATTGTTTGCGTGGTTTGTATTATCCTCATTTTTTTGTATTTCATATAAAATCGCATCAGAATCAAAGAAAAGAAAGCATTTGGCGAATTTTAATAATGCCGAGTTTCTTCCTAGTCATAATAGCGTTATTTGTTGTATGTTTAGACGATTGAAAACTTGTTACTTTTGTGTTTTGTACAAGATTTTATTTCTTATCATGGCAAGTAAATATTGCACATACTCTTTTAAAACTTTGACTAGACGGTTTTTGAGTACCAGTGACTAGGCCTTATATGTGACTTATTTTTCTTTTAGGTACATTTATTAATTAATTTATCAGAAACTCCTTCTCAATTGCCAGATATTCTATATTATATAAGTATCAGTTTTATACAAAATATCCAAACCCATACATTTAATGTAACTTTATTATAAACGCAAGATAAGTAAGAAAAGTAAAATGGAGAAATGTTTTGTTTAACGTCATCTGTCATCGAATAAAATAAATAATGTCGAATAACGTATGATTATCTTCTCAGAACAATAACTCGGAGGTTATTCAGTCGTCAAAACTGACATATACATTAATTCCCCCTATTAACTTATATATTACTGCGTAAGGAATGGGTAGACCTGAAGTGCGGATCGCGCGTTTAAATGGCGTCACTAAATTTTTTCTAGTGGTTTTCTTTAGAAAGAAGTGAATTAGTCGTAAATAAAAATTCACTGACCAGACCATGAGCACTATTAGTTTTGAAAAAGCCAAAATCAATTAACAGTTTACCTATTTTTTTATTTTCCCACTTTTTGTAAAGAATAAAACTTCTCTGAACCTGCACATACACAGTCAGTCAGTTGGCGTTAGTGTAGGATAATACTGTTACGCACACTGCCAGAGCGATTCTGACCCGTTTTTAAAGTCATTATTACAATTTATATAAAACTAGTTTTTTGCAGATTTTATCGCGTAAATTAACTTATATTGGTAGCACCCAGCCATCTATATAGCCTAGAAATTGGGACGTCGTACACCTCAGCCCTCCCGTGATCATGGGTGCTGTAAAGTACTCGAAACGTCAGGAATGCAAAGTAAGTTAATATAAAATCCGTTAGTATAAAAAAAGCGATAATATCCGTAAAAACTGGTTTTATTTAAATGTGTAGTGTTCGCGTAAACGTAAAAAATAATTATTACAAGGCCATGTGGAGTCTAGACATGTATATTATCAAAGTTCCGTAGCTCCAATGCCGCAGATTACACGCAATATCGACGACGTGTATATGACGGTAATACACAAGCGTCAGTAAGCAGTCAGTATTACAGAAGGTCGTGGGTTCGAATCCGCCATTCGACTAACTGTCGTGAACCACTTCAAACACAAGCATTTTAAGCTTACCAGATGTGGTTTAAAGGAATATTAGTAATGTTTAATAGCATTATTAGTGTTAAAAAAAAGACGTATATGGAAATATAATTATTTTTACCTGTACAGTGTAATCCTTGTGAGCTTTAATAGCTTTGTTCATGCTGTCCAACTTGGCTTTCGGAGTCATTCGCTCATCGAGCATGGTCCTGGCGAATTCGACGGATTCTACCGAGCACGAGCGGATCGTCTCAGTTCGTCCGCCAGCGTACATACGTGTGGCTGCTGACTCATAGTGAGCGCCGGGAGTTTTGTGAAGCCTAGATTTATTATTTATAATTATATCATTAATTTAATCTAAATTGCTCCTATTAGTTGGACTTTCTTTGTGAGTCAGTTTGAATAGGTACCACCCTCATATCTATTTCTATTCTATTGTGAGTAGGGCTGATAACGCATCTGACGCCTTCTTTGTTTGAGATTGGCTGCAAGTGTCCATGGATTGCTGTAGCCATTTACCATCAGCTGAACTATAAATTCATTTAGCAAAATTAGTTTAATTAAAAAAAAAATGTTAGATTTCTCTTCCCAAAATTGCATCAGTTGACATTCACTTGAGAAGAGTTGTTCAGTAGGTTTAAGTCAGAATTTGGTCAGACACGTGCACGTACGGCGCGGTGTTCTCAAATATATGAAGGACATTTTAATATTTAGGGTTCTATTCTCGCGCTTTGTAATGGCTTTCTCTCTTTCTATCTATTTTAATAAAACTTTCTTAAAAATAAAAATAAACTTAAAACAAATATTTCTAATGCTGCATCTGAGCCCATCCTATAAACTTATAAAATAACAATTAATAGCATCAAATACGAGTACCGTATGATGAAATTAATACGATGAATTCTTCTGTGTTCTGCATCAATAAAGGTAAAAGGTCATACAGTTCATTATTTCATTATATTAGCTTTCAATAATATTAGTTTTTTATAGCTGTGGTCAAATTCAATAAGAATATCATCAATGAAACTGATTTTTATAGGCATTTATCAAGAGTTATCAATAATTTAGCGTTTGCTATGGTACACCGTGTATCAGACAAGCTCATTGTATCCGATTTATGGAATATTATAATGTCTGATGTACTTATTGAGTTTTCTTTTTAATAATTTAAAATTACATACAAAATATATTATAATATTTATATTATTTATTTTTGTATACTTATTAGGAAAAAAATGTTTGCGCTACAGGAATTGCAATAATTGTATGTAATGATTTCTTTGTGTATACAGACACAATACTTAAAGATGTTAGGTAACTTTTTTTAACTTAGAAGTTATGTCAATAAAAAGTAATCAACATTGATTGAATAAAACTAATTTTACGGATTTTATCGCGTTTAACTTATTTTTATTAATTCTCGACGTTTCGGGTGCTTTACAGCACCCATGGTCACGGGGGACTGAGGTGATTGACGTGCCGATGTCAGAGTTAACCCGGAGTACCTTCAGCTTTTTAAAAAAGTGACCATGGGATGCTGTAAAGCACCCGGAATTAATAAAAAAAAAGTAAAAATAAGTAAATTAAACGCCATAAAATCCGTAAAATTAGTTTTATTCAATCTGTAGTGTTCACGTAAATATAAGAAATCATTATAATCAACATTGATGTTTGTATTAGGCATCAAGGTAGATTTTAAGGAAAAAATAAAAGCTAAAAATTATCGATATTCGATGTCAACAAAGTTATAACTTTGCCGACATTTATTTTTAATACGAGAAAAACGTTGAAGATCATATATTTATATAGAAAGGGTACAACTTTTCAAAAATTAATAAATTCATATTAAATTTTAAACGTAGAAAGGGCAAAGTAAAAGAAACTTATAAAAATAAATTTAATACATAACATGAACAATCATATTTTAAATATGTTACTAAAAACATCCAGATGAAATTCTGCCATTATTCTTTGGTACTTACTGCATACAAAAACAATATAAGTATATATTAATTTTTATAAATTGTATTGTTCAATGTATTATGCATTTACATACCTGTAAAATGCGTACTGCATAGCCATTTGCAAGTAGCTGTCTGGACTTAGTTTCTGTGACTTGATAAAGTTTTTACCGTATCTATCAAATGTAAAGCAATTCAATTCCAAATCCGCAACCAATCTGCAACATAGATGTTAATTATAGAATAAAAAACAAAAAATCGAAAATTACTTACTTACTTTACTTATAATTAGTTTATATGACAAAATAGTTCGTTTTAAATTCAGTTTGGTTATAATTTATTCGAGGGACAACTTTTATCTGACGATTGAAAATAAGCTCTTAGTTCAATAACAGCCATAAATAACAAACATCATCTCTTAAAACTCAGTTATTAAAAGTCAGATCCAAAATTACTTATACTACCAGGGCGACGTAAAAAAAAATTGTTGGAAATGTGTAAAAATTAATGTTATTTTTTTTCAACAGATTAGTTATTGTTTATATTAATTTAATTAGGAATGAATAAACTAAACCACGCATGTTCCTAAAAGTAGAAAAAAAAATGAAAGTTAGAAATATCAAAATATTACAGATTACATCAAGGCATTGTATTGTGTTTATACATATACTAGAAACTGAAAGCTTTAATTTAAAACTACTTTTTAATGATGATGACACAGTGTGACAAATAACTTCACCTCAGTTCTAACTAGCGACATCTGGCGAGAAGAAGATTATTAGACCCCATTGACTGATTATAAGTTCATCCATCAATACACTTGTAAAGTATGGTCGGCAAGAGTTGATAAATACTATGAAAACGTCTCGCAATATCGACGAATGTCGCTTAATGATCGCAATCTGTGACAGGCTTCGCTTATCGGCGCAAGCACAGTTTTGAGGTACAAGGCTTGCTAATGTTGCAAAGCGCGAGCCCGGCGGCCATCGATATATATGTACTACGCACTAGATTTCGCATTCCGAACATCACTGTGTTCAACCGAACTGTACTGCAATCCGTACACCTTACGAGTACTTTAGTGTCATTTAGTGTGGCTTCAATATTCATGCAGTGTGGAACGGCGCTAATAATACTAGACTAAAATTTAAACCTGGACGTAAATAACAATTCAGTGGTCATGTAAGTAAAATTATTTGTTGTTCAAGTTAATAAATAGGTAATAATATATCAACTGCGCATAGACATAGAGTAGCGCACATTTTTTGTTTGGAATAGCTTCTCTAGTACGTAGTACATATAACTCAATGCCGGTGGCCATATTGTTATATATCAGTACCAGGAAAAATAATTAGCTGGCCGCGGACTTTAGATAATACCCGACGCACGCAACTAATCAGTTTGGTAGCGTACAGCTTAGTAAACGTAAAACAAGTGAGCGTTCAATTCGAGCGTGACTTTCTGCAATACTTAATATCCCCCAAACTTATTGCATAGCCTTCACATTAGGCAATAGAACAAATGCCTAAGTTCTTTTTATTTTTTGTTGTTTTATTCTATACGACACTTTTGATTAATAGCAGATAATAGCGGCTGTGGTCGAAATTGAGCTTTGTACTACGTGACCAAAACAATTAAGCGCACAACAGCTAAGACTTCACATACGTCGGGAATACCGAAACGGTGATAGGTCCCTAGGGGAAGCGCGGGGAAAGAGGCAGGGTGCGAGCACCGAAACTATATTCCTGTTATACGTCTAAAGCGTCTCCCACACAGAAGCGGCTTGCGGTGGCGGCTAACCGCGGGCCGCGGCTGCAGCCGCTGTAACAACACACCACCGCGGCCCAAGTGGCGGCCTGAAGCGCCATTCGCTGTGGTGTCTGTGCTACGATTGGACGTACGAACATGACAAACCGTGATGAAGTCTTTATTATATTCAGCAATATTATCATATATTTTGTTTTAATAGTAATGCTTTTGTGATCACGATGCGAATTATCATAAAGTACTAGATAATTTTGCACTGTTTCTATTAAAATCTCTGAATTTAGCACCAATTTTCACGCGGTACACGCGGCCTGTTGTAAAAATTTACAACTGACCGCGTACTCGCTAACACACACACGCATTGGAAAATGGGGCGGAGCATGCGGCCGCGGCCAGCCGCTCGCAGGCCGCGCCATGGCCGCATGGGTTTGGAGACTCACTTACATTGCAAGCGAATACAACTGGCCGCCACCGCGGCCGCCACCGCAAGCCGCTTCTGTGTGGGAGACGCTTAATTGTTTTGGCCAAGTAACTATGAACATTTGACCGTGTGGCCGGGATTTCAAAGTAAGTAACTGTAGTTTTGATATAAGATTATACTTTCTAGATTGATTAACAAACCTGTCTAGATTTTTCTGTGCTGTTTTAATCTTGTTGGATATATCAGAGGTAACATTGAAGTTAAGTCTGACCGGCTCCTTAGGACTAGCAGACGCAGGTTCATTGCTAGTTTTGCCCTGATCTCTGAATAAAAGAAAATTGTAGATTTAATTAAACATCAAATTGTAAAAGCTTTAAATTGTAAAAAAACTACTACTTACATATAGTTAATAATAAAATCTGTCAAGACAGCGATAGGTTGTCCTTCGGCCGGTGAATGTTCGTACGTCAAACCAGTGATACCGTCTGCACCCACGATAAACTGTAAAGTAGTCATAGATTCTGATAATACATGAGAGGTGATCCAAAAGTAATGATAATCGGTTATTTCCAATGCACATAAAAAAAAAACAATTTTTTCTTGCCTATGTAGCTATGTACCCACTGGATCAGCATAAAAATCATATAAATAGGCTACGATTCCCGGGAGGCACATTCGACGAATCATCGAAGAGATAACATAAAAATGGATAAAAACGTATATGGAGCTATTATCAAGTACCTGAGTTTAAAAAAATGTCTACCAAAGACATATACACAGCGACTTGGTGGAAACATTGGGGGACTCTGCGCCTCCATATTACACATTTGCACGCTGGGCCAAGGACTTTAATCTGAGCAGAACATCCACGGAAGATGAACATCGCGAAGGACGCTCATCCACATCCCTCGGAAACGAGCCTCCTCACCGATGCCGAAGAAATTAAAAGTGTCAAGATGGCGCTGGAGGAATAATATGGTGGAATATTTGGAAAAGGGAACCGCTATTTCGCCCCCCCCCCCCCCCTCCCCCACGCGACAAGCTGCGAGCTGGAGTGCTGTATCACTATGAAGCTCACAAAGCCGCACTTTCAATGGCTGCCAATCAAGAAAGGGGATTTAAATTGCTCGAACACCTGCCCTATTCGCCAGGTCTAGCTCCCAGTGATTCTATTTATTTCCTCGCCTAATGGTACACCTTCGAGGTAAGAAATTTGCAGACGATAGCGAAGTGTCCATCACTTCGCTATCGTCGCTGTTGAGGCTTTCTTGGAGGGTCAAAATAAAGATTTTTTCTTCTAAGGGAATTCTGGGTTTACAAAAAAGGTGGACTAAATATATTGACTTGCCAGGAGACTATGTAGATAAATAATTTATTTTTAAATATGATCACCGTGTTTAATATGCATTGTCATTATTTTTGGATCAACCCTTGTAGCAGTCCTTTGTTGTTTCGATATTATAATAAAATTAAAAGGATGGGCGTTTTTTCTTTCTCAGAATATGGCGTCTGGTTGTCGCCATATTAAATTTTGAATACCGTCATGTCTTAAGTGATACAAGATTAAGACAAATCGATTGATGTAAGAATCATAAAATCGGCCCATGGGTTTGGTCTCTAGAGCGTCACAAAGGAACAAACTTACATATATAGGCTGATAAATACATTACCCTCCTTTGCGTCGTGCATTCTGGTAAAAAGAAAACAGAAATTTTAGGTTTTCTAACTTAAAACGCTTATGCTAGGGGTGGTAGTAATCCGTAATAACCCGTCTTTGTCCCAGTGATGCTGATATGCATATGCATTGAAAATATGTGGCCCTATGAAAAATATAGATGTCAAGTTTCAAGGTGGCATCCACCGGTGGCCGAATGAAGTAAGAATGAAGAAACAACTACCGTTTAGATCTCTGAAATGTACCAGACTAAATCAACAATAATGAGAATTAAAATATGCACGAATACCTGCACAGTTTTGTCGAACCAGCGGTTGCCGCCGTTGCTTTGCGTACCGCCGCCATGAATAGTCTGCGCGGCGGCGAGACTCTGCCGCGCAGACTTGTCCGGACAATTCCATAATCCCGTGGGAGCGTCTAAACACAACACCACGAGACTTCTCTCCACGTCTAATAATGACCGTTTGTTTACTTGGTCTGAAAATTTAAATACAATAAAAAAAAATTCATTTCATTTTATTTACCTATTTTAAATACGTACTTTCTTCTTAAAAACGTTACGCCTGCACTAAGATTTTCTCCCATATCAAGAAGGGTGTTTACATAAATAAATTACACAAGGACAAACATCTAGACTCGGAACAGTTACTTGTAGAGCATACGGTTACTTGCACAATGCGGGATTTGAACCCACGGTCTGCACCACTGCGCCACGGACTGCCTTATGTATTATATAGCTATAACTATTGTCAATAGTAGAACTCTTTACCTATATGTAAAGTCAGCAGCAGTACACTCACTAACATTTCAACTCAACGCTCATTTTTATGAATATTTCAGATGTATACCTTTACAGAGTGCTTGATACGCCTCTGCCCAATTATCTCGATTGTCTGATGTAAGCACGCCAATTGCTTCGCTCGTTGCAGTTGCAGAAAGTTCTATAACTTTTTTTAACGCCTGCACGATTTGATCCTCGCTTAACCTTTTGTTATCATCACCCCAAAGGTCCACGTGGAAAATCTATGTATAAAGGAATTTGTAATCGTAAGTAAGCTAGAAAATAGGATTATTTTCATATAAAGTCAGTGTTATATTACAACCAAACTCAACTCTCGTATTGTCTTTGTCATTGTCAGCATAATGTGTAAGCCTACTAATTCCACTTTTGATCTAGTATTACATTCATACCATACCTATCAACGCCAATAGTTAAATCAGCCAATTAAACTTTACGTTAAACGTTTTGTAAGCTTTCTTTAGGAATTTAACTGAATACTGGCGCTTAATATTCGCTGTTGGCTTATGAAAAAATACGAGACAAGTGATTTTCCCATTCATCAAAATTCATCATATACTGTTAATACATATTACAAAAACAAATAACTCTATTTGTGATTTGGATTGACACATGTCCCTACTTGTTACACTTATAATGATAGTTGAAATTACAGGCCTAGAATTTCACGACATTGAAATTTAAGTGAAACAAGTACACTTGTCAAACGAAATCACAAATGAAGATGAAGATTGTGACTATTACTTAGGGTTTTTTTTCCTCAGATAAATTATTTGTCAACCTAACGAATAAAATTGCTGCTGAATAACTGTCCAAAAAGTGGTTGCCTATTTTCAAATTAACATTTATCTCACAAACTATCCACGACCAATTAACTATGGTTTATGAAGAGTCTGATCTTATTCGCCATTTGTCTTAGGGCATTTTCAGATGACCCGCGCCGACCACGCACAGGACTTGTACACGCGTTGTACCCGCCTTACACTCACGCTCGCCACGCGCAAAGTTAGCGCACGCCTCGCGTCCGCTTATACAACTAGTGCAGTGATCTAGTGGCTTCCAGATGTCACAACATCACCACGTGTGCAGCAAAGTGGATACGACTAAGTTAAAAAAGTTATAATTGCATACTATATGTATAAACGTATGTAATACTTAATAACTTTCAAGGGTTTTGTCCCACAGTACGTCCTTTTCCTCCACTAAAGAAATAAATGTTTCTTTATCGATATCATCCATTATTATTTAATTAAAAAAACTACCAAACCACTAAACTTGATCACAATCAAAACAACACCTTCAGAAGCGCGGGTGCAAGGCGTAGCGGGACGGGTGCAAAACGTGTGCGGGGCAGCGCGAAGCGAAAACGAGGCGGGCGCGAGGCGGGCGCGTGGCGTGTGCGAGGCGTGTGCGGTTGAACGTCGATAAATGCAATTTCAGATTTATTTATGTGTCATAAGACTCAAATTATATGCAACAAATTTCAAAGCGGGTCGCGCGTGGCGTGCACGTAGCGGGTGCGTGTCGTCTGAACGTGGCCTTATTGTTAAACTTGACATTTGCTGGCATTCCACGGCAGGTTCGCTTTTTTCCCGCGGGGCTTCTGTATTAAAACAGATTGATCTTAAAACCTAAAACTAATAATTATAAACTATGTATTTTTGCAATAAAACTGTGTCCGTTAATCTGAGTACTAAAAATCGGCCAAAAGCTTATATTTTATCATGCTAAACATTTATGTTAAATGTGTAGCATGATAAAATATAAGCTTTTGTAAGTCGTAATTTTTGTTACATTTATAATACAAAATTACTAACGTAAGATTTACTTACACATGCCTTATTAATTTTACTATATCATTAAAAAAAATCTAGACTTTAGAAATAAAAGCATTGAAGATTTTAAGGTAAATTAAGTTTTTAATTTTTTTAATAGTCTACCAATACTACTGGCACATAACATTAATTGCACATAAACTATACTAGCATCTAAGTAAAACATGTACCTACTTAGTTCCGACTTCCGATTGATGCAGGTACTCTTTAGTCCGTTATCTTTATATACAAAAACTACGTGTCACATTGTTTGTCCGCGATGGACTCCTAAACTACTGAACTGATTTCAATGAAATTTTGCACACTCTGTGCAGTTTGGTCCAACTTAGGATAGTTTTTATCCTGAAAAGTGACACTCAATTATTTTTTATATGAAGTGTCGTCGAAAAGGGCAGAACAACGTCTGCCTGGTCAGCTAGTCTACCTATATATTGTGGCAATATTGGGTTGAACTGTCTTGAATATTTAGAAGAATTAATGTTTTGGAAGCATACCAATATCTGATACTCTTTCAAAGTCTTTTACAGATGATCGTCAAAAATAAGCAAGTTTTTAGACTCATAGACTGTATTATTTTGTTAAATGTGCATGTTCTACTCATAAGTGATATCAAACACACTCCCTTATCTGAAAGATTGCCGACGTATCATAACGCAGCACGTTAAAATGGCGTTCACAATGGATAGGGTGCGCGGTGCCCACGGGACAAGCCGTATTGCTATTACGTATTGTTATAACAAACCTAGCGGTACTCATTTTTTTTTATGGAATATAAGTAACAAACGAGCGCACAGTCCACCTGACGGTAAGTGGTTGCTGTGGCCCATAGACCTCTACATCTATCCTTGATTAAGAATCAAAATGCAGATGCGTTTTCAACCTTGAGGACTAAGATGGAATGCCTCGTTCCCAGTAAAGAGTCTCCAGTTCTCTACACTAACCATACGAAACACAGCAGTATTAGGCTGCTATTTCACGCTGGTATTGTGAAGGCGTGAAAAATATTCATTGGCAGATTTCAAAGGCGAATTTTCATGGCTACAACTTCTGATTTATTTTGTAGGCTATTATCTCAGCATATAATAGCATCATCACTGTACACAATTAAACCAGCGACACAGACAATAACTAACCAAAGGAAAAATACACAATAGGTACCAAAACCATCAAATAGCAGTGTTTGCATTGAAGTGTTCCGGTCAAAAGGGTATAGAGAGTCAGTTTAATGAAAGACTTTGAGGTATTCTATCTTAGTCCTCAGAGGTAACAACACTGTAACGCATGTGTAGCCTTCTTTGTTTAAAGTTGGCTGCAGACGTCCATGAACTGCAGTAGCCACTTACCTTCAGATGGACTGTTAGTTTGTTTGTCACTTTAGTTTTATTAAAAACAAAAAGGCAATGGGAAGTTGTTTCTGATAATTAAGTGTGGTGATAAGGGAAATCTTTAAGCCCTATAATGGGGAAGATTGTATTGAAAAAATGTAAATAAAAATGACCTTACATGGTTATTATGGCATATTGTGACATATTTGCTATCATTGAATGATAATTTGTCCCGTTTTTCACCAGGAATCCTGCATGTTCCAAAGATTTTTTTGTACTGAGCCATATCTAATGGGCTTTTACCCATCATCTCAACTGGAATTTTGTCTCTGAAAATTACAAAGAAAAATGTCAACATAATGTTACTAAAATGTAACAATTATAATATTTTAGATTAGATATGTTCTTACCAATTACACTATAAAGATGTAAGAGGATTTTAGAATTGTTTAATTAAAATGAGCTATTAACTTACTCATCTATTAAAGCTTTGTAGTCCAGAGCAGCTAATAGTGTTTTTGCAGCATACTGCAACTGCTCATGTTGACTATTGAACTTTCGAAATGGAAATACTAAGCCTGGACTGGAGAATACAACAACAGGATTTCTATATTCTAAATATGCACTGTTTAACCACCACTCTTCAAGCCAGTTCAAGTGCTTCTCTGCTTTTTTTTCTAAAAGGCTCTGAAAAATAAAATTCCTTCAACATTTGCATGTGCAATGCACCATATAATAAGTTTTTTCAGTAAAATATCTTTATTTACCTGTAATTTTACTCCAACTCCGCCATGGGAGCCAAATTCTTTTACAAGATTTGCTGTAACCACAAATTCTTCATCATTCAGGAATGGCCTTACTGTCTTAAGATACTTTGACAGTGTATCATTAAGTTTCGGTACTGGCAACCTTGGAAGGTTTAGATTAGCATTTCCTTTTGCAGATGAGTAGTTACTGAATAGTTGAAAAGAACTTACATATGGTTCTAAAGTTAAACCTCGGTAGCCACACTAGAAATTAAATAAATTATAAAATTGATAATTATTATATCAAATGGGCATATTAGAAATTTAAATCTTCACACAATAAATCCATACTTACAAGCTTAATGCTACGAATCATGGTAGGTTCCTGCAATGAAAATATGAGTACCGTTTAGAAAAATTATCAGTAGACAAATCTCATAAGAAAAACTAGAAAATACACATTCTTATTACATAACTAGCTGTCCCTCGTGACTTCGTCCGCATGGAATTTACTACGATTTCAAGGGTTTTAAATTTTTTGCACGGAACCCGGATTCTTTTTCTAAAATAGAAGTATCCTAAGTTACTCCTTATAACATCAGCTATCTGCCAGTGAAAGTCCCATCAAAATCGGTCCAGCCGTATCAGAGATTAGCCGGAACAAACAGACAGACAGACAGACAGACAAAAATGTTGGAAATTGTCTTTTTATTATTAGTACCGTTTATACTTTCAAAATTTAGTAAAAATCTGTTATTTTAACATTACAAACAGACACTTCAATTTTATTTATTTGTATAGATTTTCTCAATTGTTGGTGGCTGAATATTTGAATGCCGCCCTGTATGTCATAGGTATGACTCACACAAAGAATAAGATTTTGTATGGTATACAAATTATTTTTAGGTCTGGGTGTTTGTTCATACGTAATTTATATAAAATGGCTCTATAATTATGGAGAAGCTCATGTTTGTTCATGTAGTTGGTAATAAAATAAAGAAATATTTACTTGCATATATTGCTATATCACTATCACAATTTCTTTGAATAACAGGAAAACTATAGCATATAAATTAACAATCTGTTTTTTTCATTCATTAATTGATATGACAACCTATCTGAAGTTCAAGATTACCTCACAAGGAAGATATTCTCCATAGTAACCATGCTTGGCACACTGGTTGCCAACCACAGTTTTTTATTATCTTGAATTGTTATCATGAATAAGCTGCTGTTCATTTCCTGTTCTATTTTCCACTTGTTGCTTCTTATGATACATGATTTTTTCAGTTTTATCCTTGTTAAATTTTAATTCAACAAGGATAAAATGGACAGTAATATCTTTATTAACACTAGCAACTAGCTATAAAATAATATGCTTAACATTTATACTCAAAACACAGGATAAAATAAAGCACCAAGGGTACAATACATAAAGTTGATAACAGTACCCTTTTAACTCGGGTTAGGATTGCTTCCAGACAAAAAACATTTCAATACTACAACAATTCATACGTGGTAGAGCGATGTTGCAGCTACATTATGGTTTAGCACAAATTGGTCGACTCGACCAGAGTAGTACCATGCTCTCACAAAATATCACCATAAAATAGCAGCATAATACTGCTGTGTTTCATAAGGTGAGTGTAGAGAACCAGAGACCTTTTTTACTAGTAAAGAAGCATTCCATCTTAGTCCTCAGGGGTGACAACGCATCTGAGTTTTGATTCTTAATTGAGTATAAATGTAGATGTCTATTTTCCACACCATCCACTTACCATCAGGTGGACTGTGTGCCGGTTTGTCACGCTTATACTATAAGCAAAACATGTGATAAACAGTAAGCAATTCATGAAGAGCTTTGCAGTGTTAACTATGATAATCTATATATAAATAAAATTGAAGTGTCTGTCAGTAACATTGAAATATCTGGCTTCTATTAAGCTCAATGTGTTATTTACTTAATATAAAGACCTGAATAATCTTTTTAAAATTTCGTGTCTGTCAGTTTATCCGGGATAATTTTCAGAATGGCTCAACTAATTGTGATGAAACTTCACAAACAGATAGAGGGCAATGCCAAGAGTGATCAAAGCTATATTTTATCCATAAAAACAGGCAGGGTTTTTGTGTAACTGAGTAAACAATAAAATAAACTTTAACCATTTCATGTTTTTGATAATTATATCTATAATCTTTAAGATATATATTTTATAGTTTAAGAGATAATGTTACCTTATATAAAGATAGAAAATAAAATATGTCTTAAAACTTAAAGAAGTTTTGATGCAAATGGAAAATCTTACAGAACAGTCTTACAACAAAATTGAGTGTCAAATTAAGATAAAGTGACATTTATTATGTGAAATTAATAAATCCCCAATTTTTCATTTTAAGCATTTTGTTTTCTTGGACATAACTTTTGCGATGATGATTTTAAAAGTTATAGTGATTAAACTTATATTTGTGAAATTAATAGATCTTTAGTTTTTATTTTAAAATTTTCTTCTTTATTGCACATAGATCTTGTGATAATAGCAAAAAACTGAGTTGAAAGTGGTTTATAGATAATTGAAATACTTGCCCTAAGTCTATTATTATAGTCATGCAGATTTTTTTTGTTTAAAGTTCTATGCAGACATAGTCACACGTAAAAGCTAGTAATTTAAAGATCATCATCATCAGTCAAACATCAATCATCATATTCATGAAATGATAATGAAAAGAAAGAAAATGTCACAAAACAGCCACGAGTCACTTGCATTCATGGACATCCTACATATTCCATTTTCATTACTTTTCCCTAATACTAGATTAATGATGATATAAGCATTCAGCAGCGGGAGGTGCCCTGCACTACACTTTCCGGTAGAGGCTGCTCTGTGAGAACCTTTCTTCCCCATCAGTTGTCAGTTCTTCTTGCTATTTGGAGAGTCCATTTTATCACTTTACCTTACTATTTGATGGATTATGTGGGTTATTTTTCTGGTTTTATTATATAGTGCTCAGGTCCTCCTACAATTATACGAAGACCAAGAGGATAATATTAGTAGTTTAAATAAAAAACAGTAGGTGTAGTTCAATAGAATTATGATAATAAAAATAAATGTAAATAATATTATATTATATATATTAGATGTGTGGTAAACATGTCACATAATGAGTTTCTTTCAAGCAATTTTATATCATTGCTTTAAAAGTACATAAGCAGGCAACTTAATTATTAACTGCTGCACCTAAGTCTGTTATGAATTTTCACAACAGCACAGAACGCTATGCAACAACTTAAAAATTATTTATTTATAAAGAAAAAAAAATACTTTCACAAAAATATATTTGAAAAAGATAAGGTTCACTTATTACTTAAATATTCCCTTTCACTTCTCTACCTACCGTTAAACTGAACAACCTTGAGAATTTTTAGTTTAAAAACAAGAAAATAATATTACTTAGATTAAATCGAATGACTTACTTTGTAATTCGAATTGGACTTCTGCACTCTGCTATTAATAGACATCTATACAATATCCTACTGTTGTTATCTATAGATAATGGAATTCGAAAAAGAAAGGTGCCAAGTAGGCTACAATCTTCGACACGAGAGAGTTGTTGCAGCAACCAGACACGTAAACACTAAACATAATCTTAAATGACAACGACTACTAGGTACCACAGAACTGGTCTGGACTACTGTCAGAATATAGTCATCATAATCTGCGTCAACGTAGAAATCAAATGAGGGAAAAAAACAGTAGGAGTATCACTATAAATTATAAACACTAAAATGCAAGGAGTTTTTTAAACTATCTCCAACTTTTATGTGACGGATTGGCTGTAGATTGAAAATAAAACTTACGTGAATGAATCGTGAATACTCGGTGCGCCAATTATAATAAGTAACTTATACCCGCGGGAATACATCAGCGTAGGAGCTAAATAGGAGCTTAATGCATTGTTTACAATTTACATAGAATTATGTTTGTTATACTTCCTATTAGTTTGTGTTATTTACTTTACAGATCTGTATAGTGTGCTTTACTCTGTGGGATTCAGTGGGATTGTGGGGTATGTTCGGAATATGGAGTGTAGTATACTCTACACTCCATAGTTCGGAATAACAAGGAGGCTTAGTTGAGAGAAGCTAGCCATTGAGTGAATGACGACGATTTTCTAATTGAGATTCTGTGTTGAGAATTGAGATTCCATCATTGTTAGATTGTTACTGGATGCATCCCACAAACTATATAGAAACACTACGCGTTGTGCATCCCCTTATCAGTGTTGCCAGACATTTTGAATGAACGATCGTACGATGGGTAAATAAAAAGTCGTATCCGTCCCTAAGAAGGTCATTAAATAAAAATAGTACATACGTTTTTTTAATCTGTTTTATTAAATTATACAAAAATTGAGAATTAAGCATTCAAAATTATTAGTCTTTATCTCCATATAAACTACTAGGACTAGGGCGACTCAGCCCTGCTGTTAGATGTTCGTCCTCCATAATAAACAAGAAAAGATTGATATTTTCAATCAAATACGTGCTATCAAAACAAGTATCAAACTGTTGATAACTGTTCTCAAGAACGACGATAAAAGATCTGTGAAGAAAAGTAAACAAAAAAAAACGCAATGGGTAGTTCGGGTAGTTCTTCAAAATATGCGTTATTATCGGTGCCAAGTTCAAGTTATAACAAGGAAGCAAAATAAAAAAAAATTGCTCCTATGCTTAATAATAAAGTTTCGGATTATTAAATATATATATATATATATTATCCAGATTTTGTTTAGATAATCAACTTTAATTTTCTCATATTACTGGTAATGAACTGGGATTATACGGAAATGAAAAGGATAGAGACGGGAATTACCAAAAAGAGACGGTAATGAACAAATACGAAATATATTTATTTTTATAGATTTTTGAAATTAATAATAATCAAATATAAGTTGAAAAGATATAACATAACTCAAAATGTTATTAATAAAAAAAAGAGGAAATAATAATAATAAAAGAAATAAAATAATCAACAGCTATTGAAGTCTTAATCAAAAAATAGAAAAAATAATAATATAGAGTATTAGAACAGTAAATATAACATTAATAGTTTTAAGATTAGAAACTTTTGAAATAGTCTTTTGGAAAATTTTTAAACAATAATTAACATTCCTTACCATAGGTTTTACTTTGATAAGTATCGGTCTCTATGTAACAAACATAATATTTTATATTTATAATAGTTATCTATTAATCTTAATCACAAATGCTTAACTTACTGACTACATAACAACTTAAGGAATTAAATATCCGTTATGATTGTTTTAATCACACTTTCAATCATAATTATGTTAGAATTTAGAACTGTTGCGCGCCACTATTAATGTCTTGTACATGGCAACACTAGTTACCACTAGCGCCCTCCAGTATCGAGTAGCAGAACTAGGAGAGTCAAGATCCTTCCAGAAATTTCGGGACTGATATGTACTCGAACATATTAGATGTTTCTACACTACAAGGTTCTGGAAACTATCTGGGGCCCTATATAAGTCCGGTTTAGACCACGAACGGGTCAGTATTGAATTGGCGATACAAGAGAATACTTGGAAGCGAAATAACTGCGAACTAAAGTGATCAGTAGTACAATTGTGTTTTATTATTAGTGTGGTTTTAGATTGTAATTAATGTTCTGTAATTAAAGTGTCAATTTTGGTAATTCAATCGGCAGTTTTTAATTGTCTCAAACCCCAAGCTCGTGACAGAACTATGGTTAAACAAATCAAAATAATGTAATTTAATTAAAAAAGTACACGTTCTCATAATTTTTAAAACCCTTAAACTAATATTTGAAAAAAAAATGTAGCTACAGTCTTCACTATTTCATTTTTTTTTGTAACGAACATTCATTGGCAGTTCGTGGCCGTTACTATCCTCAGAATCATTAATTGTGGGGACGAAATCTATACATTCGTGTAAATCTAAATCGCCACGGTATAATCTAATGATATTAATAATTTGGGGATATAAATTCAAACGATTCTCTGCAGGCACTCTTTCTAACTCGAATGCTATCAATCGAGCGAAATTTTCATTTCTTACATCTGATGGGTGCTGATTATGGAAGTCTACCTTATTATGTAATATATCCGTTTGAAAAGATATTCGGGTTTTGTCGCGACTTCTGAAATAAATATCAGCATCTATCAGCTTTTCAAACGTTGTCTGTGTGCCAACTTCTTTTGTAATTTTATCAACATCTATTTTTGCATTGCTTTTATATAGTTTTGTGAAAGTAAACCCAGAAAGAATTAATGGTGATTTTGATCGTTTTTGAGCCATGCTTTTCTCTTACCTGTTAAAAACAAAAATCAAAGACAAAATAACGTTAGTAAATATACAATAATTATATGGATGTATTCAGACAGTATAATTTTATTACCTAGTCTTTTACGTCATTAATCTTTGAATAAATTCGTCATTATTATCATCATTTAATAAAGCATTTAAAAATGAATTTTTTGGTATTTCCATAAAACTAGTATTCTCCCAATCAAATTTATTAAGAGTTTGCAAAGTTTTCACTTCTACTTTTTTGTTATCATCATAAACGTTCTTAATTTTACTATTTGACGGCTGATTATTCTCTTTTTTTCTGAGTATTATACTGCTAGAAGTTCCTATTACAACATATTTTTACTTAGGTTATGTTTTAAGTATCTTCTATTTATCATATCGCTCTGATTTTCTTTATTACTTTCATCTGTAAATAAGTATTTCAAAAAACCTATATGCTTATCATGGAAGCAAGGATATCCGGTACTTAGACAGGTAAAGCAACTTCTATTTCTAAAGGCCATTTGATTATAATCGCAACTGAAAAAGACTTGGTGAGTTTCCATTATGCCTTTAAATGATGGGCTTTCCGTTGTTGAAATGATTTTTTCTTTATTTACTATATCATCACTGCTTACAATTTCAATAGTGATAATATGTGGTACGTTGGTCTGAACAACTTTTACAAATATCTGAAATGTGCCAATATCTTCTCCTTGTTTTACTATTCTATCAGCTGTTCTCTTCAATACAGCTACAAGCCCATCAGGTACAACTTTTCCAAGACCTGCTTCCAAATAATTCCACGATATTAAACGGAGCGCAACAAATTATTTGTGCAGTTGAGTCAATACGTAAAACATGAATCTATTCCTATATTGGCTACTTGGACTGTCACTAACGAAATGAATAGTGTCTATAAAAGGTGATAATTCTTTAATATAATTTAAAATTGGTATAATGTGTGCCCAAATTGCAGATGAATCATATTTTAGATTATCTGAAACAGTGCAAAAACAAAATGGCTTTACTTCATAAGTTTTATAATCCCTTATATAAATAACAATTGTGTGTATCGATACTTGGCGACGACTACCACCAAAATGAAAGGATTGTATTTCTTCGTGAAATTTCAGAGAGTAATTTTCGCTGAAATAGACGTGCACATTGTTCTCCAAGTCATTTTTAACTGCTTCAGCTCTTTATATTGTACTAATATATTGCCACAATGTGGCATGAATTTTTGGACCGATTCATCCAGTTTCTCAATCAAAGCTGAAGGAGTCTCTAACTTCTCTAGTTTGGTCCATATTCGTTTTTGCTTGATTTGATTGCTGTTATGATCATTATCAGTAATCTTTATCCATTCACTAAACAATATTTTAATATTGATTGATTTGAATTAATTGATTGTAACTTAATTTATTATTTTTGCAGTTGTCGCATTGTTTTCCAAGACATTTTACATTATATTTGTCGCAACATAAACTTTGCAGTAACTCGTTACTATTACGAACTTCTAATATTTTTGCTCTGTTCAAAGTTTTAATTAACAATTCATTATTCTCATGTAAAATACACTGACAAGTATTTTTATTATTTTTAGGAAAAGCCACCCAAAAGGGTCGGCATTAACAAAAAAAAGGAATAACATATTTTTATATTACTATTTTCCATCTGAAAAAATTTATATAAATTTCTTAGTGTGTCAGTTAGGTATCTCTTTTGTTTATTTTATTTTATTTTTTGTTATATATTCTTTAATGCCAGTTGCTAATTTACTATTTCTGTCTTCACTGTAAAAATTACGGACAACTAATGTTATTTTTTTTTCAACTTTCACTTTTAACTTTCTTTTCTTATGTTAACAAATTTTTGATTCGTTTTTATTTTCTTTAACAATTCTTCCTCATTGCTATATTTAATATTATGCCGAATTATCTGTCTTAATCTTTTATTTTCTTGGTTCATTTTATCATATTTTACTTTAAATAGTTTCTGTTGTGTTTTATACGGGCGTATTGCAACTGCCTGATTTTATTTTTATTTAAATATTGTTACATCCTTCTGTGTACTTACCTCTGATACCATTTGACTTTTACTTAAATCTTCGATTAAATCTGATTTTAGAGAAATAGGGTCAGCTGAACCAGTAGCTTCTTTTTTACTACCAATATTATTTTGTAATATAACTTCTTGAATTTGTTTTTCTTCTTGTTTTCTGTTCAAATGCTTGCATTTATTTTCTCGCCATTTCTTTCGCTGTTCTCGTTGAGCACGGGGACTCATCTCTTTTATGCTTACAATTTTTTTAGCTTCTTTCCTTCGTAAATATCTCAACCTTTCTTTTTTTTCTATTGCATATAGTTCTTCATTCTCTTTTAAGGCTGCGTATCTCTTTCGTTTTGCTAATCGTCGCTTAGATAGTTGTTCCTTTTTATTAATTTTTTAATTTGCCATGCTATTATTTTGAGTATTGACTAAAACAAGCATTTAATTTTAAAACATTGAACATTTTTTTTTTAGTTTTCGCTATAATATTGTAAAGCCCCGTTTCAAATCTATGTAAACTTATCCATTATTTAGTTGATATTTCCAATTTAACGTGCTAATATTTATTAAAAAATAAAACTTCATTACCAGCTAAAATCGTTCACATCTGGGACCATGAAAATTTGCATTTATCTACGGTAATGAAAGTTACGGTAGTGACAATTGCTAACATTTTTTAAATTTATATTATAAAAATGAAACAATTTGAATCACGAACATAAATACTATACACAAAATCACATATATTATGACACTGTATTATAATGTAAGATGAAACTGTATTTCGGCAAAAGTGCCAAAATTCAACACTGTTTGCTATTTCTTAATAAAGATACAACAGCACGCGCAGCGGAATTGGCAGTTTCAGATCAAATAAACATCACAGACTAACTAGTAGATTCTATGTTACCCATTTCTCAATAGTAAATTGTCATTATAAAACGATGTTGACCGGGTAAAAGAATAAAATATAGTTTCTGTCACGGTACTTTTTTACTGATGCAAAGTTTTAAATAGTTTTTTCGACAGTAAATATAATGTTTATATAATGACGAGTATTAAAATATTATCAAACGTCTTACTGACTATTAAATACTATCATAAAATCAGTGTTCTCTAGACAAGTTTCTTGTTATGAAATATTTTTCTAAAACATTTCTGTTGAAACAACACCGGTAGGGAAAATATTGGACATATATTTAAATTTTTATAGCAATATAATATGTGTTTCTTCCTAATTTCTTTTTTACAAAATTAATTAGGCAGAACAAAATTTTTAACAAAATTAATTTGAATATACATGGGCAAATAATTCTATATGTTAAAGTTCGGCACAATATTTTTGCACGTTTTGAAGAACTACCCACATGCTTACCAATATTATGTAATACTGCCAAGTTAAGTATTCGTATGTATACGATTTAAATCGTACATTTGGCAACACTGTCCCTTATTACCCTAAGCTTGCAATACAGTCAATACCTATTATGTAAAAAGATCTATCTATCCAGAGATATTTTTTAAATATGGATGTCTGTAAACTCTTTCGACGAATTATTAAACAAAATAAGAGGAAAGGATACGAAAAGTTATATACATATAAGATTAAATGTAAAAACGTACATAAACACAACTACTTGCTTCGGTCGTGCTCGTACGACTGAGTGCGATCCGTATGGAATTTACGAATGTGTGTTGCAAATCATACAAAATATATGGAAGACTTGCATTCAGAGCGGCTTTTTCCCGTTCGAGATTCCGAGCGCACAGGCGTCCATAGGCCGGCCACATACATACGGAATTACGTTTCGGGATTCCGTTTCGATATTCCGATTCAGAATTCCGAACGCAGCAAGTCTATATAAAATCTATGACCCGCCACACACGTACGGTAATTTTCCGTACGGAATTTTCTCCGATTCGAGATTCCGTATGACGGCGGTCATGCGTTCGGAATCCCGAACGGAAAAAAGCCGCTCCGAACGCAAGTGTTCCTAATGCCTCCTCTACACTACTCGCGAAGTAACTTTGATGAAGTGTTCGCCGAAGTCGATCGCAGTCCGAAGAACGTAACCACACACTCTTACTACTTCGCGAAGAGCTCAGTCGTCTTGAGTTTCCCGCATAACATGAATGACGTTCAAGAGGCAGCTGCTATAGGTACCTAATTGTGTGAACAGTATGACGTTAATGCGTTAACTAAATAACTAATTATGTAGAAAGTTACATATTTAATATTTATATATATATATATATATATATATATATATAAAAAAAATATTCATAACTGGCGTAAGCCGAGTAGTATAGAAAGACGCTTCGTGTAACTTCGGGGTACTTCGCGAAGTGCTTTGACTCTGGCACAAAAAAACCGACAGCGATCGGAAGTCGCCCGAGGCGAAGCGAGATTGCACGAAGTGAATCGAAGTACCTCTCTACACTATTCGCCTCGTCCAACTTCCATCTACTTCGTGAGTAGTGTACAGGAGGCAATAGATTTTGTATGAGTTGCAACACACATTCGTAAATTCCCTACGGAAGTACGGAACGCGCTGTGTTCTTCGCACGTTTCAAAACATCTTGCTTAATATCGATCTCACAACAATTCTTCCTCATAAAGTCTAGGCCCAGGATGCAGTCGTCCATTATATCAGCCACGATGACATTATGCAGGTAGATCATGTTGCCTAGCTTCAACTCCATCTTCTTCTCTCCACGGACGGGTATGCGCTGACCGGTGGCTGTCACCAAATTAATGCGTTCTCGGTTGTATGCGGAGTCCCCAAGGAACTGACTTATAAGTTGTGTCTATGGTCAGCTTACAGGGCGTTCCGTTGACCTCGCCCTTGATGATTAGGCTGTACCCATCATGGGTTTGTGAGATCGAAATCCTTGGGGCTCTTTTAACATCAGCCAGCTCCCGCTCCGCAGTCCTGGCTTTTACTCGTTTCCCTGCTGCTGCTGGGCGGTGCTATTAGCCGCACTACCCTCTCGAGATCGATCACCTTCCCTTTCTACAGCTCGCTTAGGGCAGCTGGATCGAAGATGGCCCCTTTCCCCACAGCCGTAGCACCTAGGGCTGTAGCCGTTATTGCGGTCCCGAACTGTAGCTGCTGCAACCTCCCTGACGCGATGGGAACGATAATCCTGCCGCACGGCTTCCACCTCCAGTGCATGGGTTAAGGCGTCCTTAAGCGTCTCATGGTGCCCGAGCCTCATGGCAGCTCTGACTTCTAGGTCGTGGATGCCGTCTAAAAATGTCTGCACCAGGTTCCCTACAGTGAGCGCAGGTACAGACTGGTATGCTTTTCGAACCAGCTTCTCCACCTTAAGGGCCCACTGCTGCAGGTTTTCGTTACTGCGTTGCACGTAGTTGCACTTTGAGCTGCGCACGAAAGACGTATTCCAGGTGAGCGTCGCCATATCGCGCCTCCAATGCCTCAAGGAGCTGCTCGTAAGGCATTTCCTTACCGAGAGCTTCCAGAACGGTTAATGCCTGGTCGCGCAGGCCTAGGGTGAGAGTAGTCATGGCCTGACTTTTATCACAGCCGTTCGCCTCATGACAGCCTCGAATTGAATTTTGTAGGCCGACCAGGAAGAAGTCCCGTCGAACGGCGGCACTTTGAATCCACGTAACGAAGGTGTTGTAGCTACCATGGGAGCTGTAACTCCATCCCCAATTTTGAGGTAGTCCAGCGTTTTCTTCACGTCAACCATCACGTTGTCAACCCGATTGTTCACTTGATCGATTCGGGTTTCAGCTTCTGACAGGTGGTTGTCATGTTGAGCAACTCTATCCTTCACCTCCTTTATCGCTTTCCCGAAGGTAGCATGAAGGTCCTTCCTGAGAAGCATCTGCACTTCCATACTGCGCTGCAGCTGCTCTTCCAACCGACGGGTCTGTTCCTCCTGTCAGCGGGCCTGTTCCTCCTGTCAGCGAGCCTGATCCTGCAGCATCATCATCAGAGCACCTAAGCCAGATGCTGCAGATGCAGGAGCTACTGACGGGCCGGGCTCCGTAGTTAGCAGCTGGCCCTCCGGCGTTTGCGGCGTTGCATTACCAAATCGTCTCTGGTCCGTTTCCTGTTGGCGTTGACTTCGGATACGGATACCTTCCGTGTCGTCTTTAGGTAAAATCGGCATATTTGATCCCACTTCTGACACCAATTGTTACGAGCTGGGGTTCGAGACAATTAAAAACTGCCGATTGAATTACCAAAATTGACACTTTAATTACACAGCACTAATTACAATCTAAAACCACACTAATAATAAAACACAATTGTACTACTGATCACTTAAGTTCGCAGTTGTTTCGAAGTATTCTCTTGTATCGCCAATTCAATACTCACTCGGTCGTGGTCTATACCGGCCTTATATAGGGCCTCAGATAGTTTCCAGAACCTTCTACTGTAGCGACATCTAGAATGTTCGAGTACATATCGGTCACGAAATTTCTAGAAGCATCTTGACTCTCCTAGTTCTGCTACTCGACACTAGAGGGCGCTAGTGGTAGTTAGTGTTGCCATGTACAAGACATTAATAATGGCGCGCAACAATATTTACTATTGATCGGCACCATAAAATAGATGTAAATATTTTTTACGTTCGAGTAGACTTTAAAATTTCATAAATGCAGTTCTATAATGATGTATACAGTATACATCATTATAGAACTCCATTTATGAAATTATAAAATTTAGTATACAGTATACTATACATGGAATAACACTAATGTTACGGATTTTATCACGTTTAATTTTAAGTTTTTTTACGTGGGGTTTTTTTACGAATCTTTGGATGAAAGTTCCATAAAAAACCGCATAAAAGAACATATCGTTGGTATGAAACGCCAACGCTCCAGGAGGTCTAAAGTATGTCAACATGTTTAGTATCGTCTCAACCATTATAAGTGTTTTTCAAAATAATTGTACGTATCGAAATTGTAGTTACGAAAAAAGTAACGAAATCGTTGTAATTGTTACTAAATTGTAAATATTAAGCCACGTGTACACTGACTACTGAACTATTCCAAATTACTGATTACCCTACTACGTATAGTAAAAAAGGGTTGTGATAAATACTCCTAGAATTATATTATCAGTTTGTGGTCAAGTGACATTATGTGTATGTGTGTGAATTATGACTCTACCAACATAACTCCCAAATTATCAATAAAACACCATTACTTGATTAATTATACTCTTTTTATTTAAATTTATCCAATTTTTTACTTAATATTATTAAAAATAAATCAGATCTTCGTCGCAATATACATATTCAACGGGGTTTTCCAATATTTGAAGCATTTTAATATGTTTTACAATTAAATCTTTGGGTACCGTGTCCTCACGAATTGTTTTAGGGAACTTAACCGATAGTTTAAAAAAAGATATTGTGTATAATGTTTCTGCTACATGTATATGTTCAATTATGCTAACATAATATTTCTAAGAATGTCCTATATAATTTCGTAATAGTACAGTATCTTCTATATTAAATATTTCATTCTCCGCAGTATCAGAGTATTACCGCTTTGTTCCCTTTCCTTCATTACTCATCTCTGGCTCTTTCTGTAAATCATAAATCTGTATTTCTTCCTCTCTATTACCCTTATTTGCGACATAAGAAAAAAAAACTTATAATATGTGTGATCTCATGTAACAACCAATGCGACTGAATTTCTTATAAGACATTTCTAATAAGACACAAGAAATTTTCTTATAATGTGCAAAAGGGCTTAATTTACTCACCTACCTAGTAATGCTTATCACTACTACATCAGTGTATGCGTTTCTTAAAACTATACAATTTCGTAACATAACGAAAAGTTACGAAATTGTTAGTGAAAAGTAACGTTGTTACGGCCTACGGCTGCTCCCTTAAAGGATCCAATCCTCAGGGGTCCATGAGCTGAAGACTTCCCGAACAGACGTAGTGTCGGGCCTCAATGTGGCCACGTGGAATCTCTCGAATTACACTAAAATATATGGGGGAGCGTTCTATACTACGGCCAGTCGACCGGCAGAGGAATTAGGCGGAGTTCACTTACCTATATCCAAGGCGACTGGTCCCTCCGGAGTCGGTGAGGTCACATGTGGTTGTGTAGTGAAAGGGAAATAAGTGATGTGATGTGTATCTGGGTGTGACTGATGGTGATTGAACCTAGACCTTGGCCGTCGGCAGCAGCCCGAGCGTCGACACCGCTCCAACTTGAGGGGGCCTTCCGAGGTTGCCCACAGTCACTTTCTTCTCTCGTCACGATGACAGTCACTTAACTCTATCGTACGATTAACTAGCTTACAGAAGCCACTAACTATCGCGGGTTATAAGGTTAACACACAAAACGCACACGGAGTTTACAGTTTATTAAAGGTCACTACCGTTTCGCGTCGCAACAGTTAGTTCTAGAATACGGAGGCCGCACTAGCTAATATTGCCTAATGCACTTATGCAGATTCTGAGTCAAACACAATGAGTCCCTGGGAAGCTCTCCAGCAGGAATGCGCGTCACAATGATAGACCGTATATTTACTGGCCGCGCCGAATTATTCCGAGTTCCCTAACAGACTACAGCGTGCCAATCGTTAGCACCGCTTATGGACGACTGACTGCCCTTGGGCGTTTTTCGCACGACCGAAAGTCAAACCGGTATGAATGCACCGCGCCGAGCGCCCTCTCGCGTCAATCCTTGAAAGTGTTTTGCGCGAACAAACCCCCGTCCCGGACATAAGGATTTAGGTCCGCGAGCAAACCGGTCAGCGGGACAAGGTCGCGAAGGCAAGTTGCAAGACCGAATCTACAACCACCTTAGGCACCCCATCAGATCTTGCAACCCTAACCAGCGCCTCAAAAAATAGCCCTAATGTGGCAAGCCGGAGGGTCAGCCTCCACTGGATACCCTCCTGGGCATCGCAGCACTTTAACAAGTCCTGTACTGGACAGAAGTCCGACGACCTCTTTCAAACACCTATCTGTGCCCCTATGATTAGTTCCGCAATCCGACCGGATCAGCTCTGCAAACAGCGACGCTACACGAAGCTGCCCAGACAAATTTTGTACCAGCAGTTGCTTCAGTGCAGAGCGCACCCACAAATTCCACATGAACGTCGTCTGTGGAGAGCCAAACGAAACGCATAGATAGTCCCTACTATGAATTTTCAACAAGTAGGCCTAGCCAGGCCACCCACCATATTATCATTTACTAAAATAGTGCGGCAGCTGATTTCAATCTGATAATCTCCAAAACTAGCTAGCCTGTTAGGCAAGTAGTCCTATGCTCATATTTCAACAAATTTTTCAAAAGCATCAATGTTCAACTACAGAATTAATTCAACCAAATTAATCACCGATGCGCATAGGTCAACTTGCAAATTAAACAAAACAATAACGTAAGGGACAGCCCTACTTCTTCGCAAAGCAAAATGATTAAACACTATCTATGTATATGTTACATAATTTTTCAAATAGCGTGCCATTCAATTTCCTTTCAGCAAACAGACGCAACAATCTAATACAGTGATTAAATATATGTACAAAACACATGCAGTGGCATTTAAAGGAGTAGATTAAATTCAATTCTTTTAATTTAAACCGCTACAAATAGGAAAATTTCGCGGAAAGCCCAAAGCAATTTTTAATTTTAATTCAAGTATTTTTTTTTTGACTAAGTGCTCGACCAAACCAAATCTAATACCCCTTGACAGCGTGATTCAACGCTCCAGAGGGGCCCTAATCTTCCCACCACCAAGGGGAGGCCACATGGCGTGAACCCGAGATCGCTAACAGTCGCCACTCGCGTTGTACGCCTTCACTGAGGACGTCGGCAACAGAACATTTTGACAAGTGGACTGTTGACGGCTTAAGGCTCAGTGGAGGTGGCCGTGGTGGGAGCTAAGGCGGCAGCTAGCCAGGGCCGCCTCCATCAAATGGGGAACAGTGGTACACCAGTCGCGGCCACTCAGCTAACGGGAGTGAGAAGTGTCCTGCGGACCGATGAGTGCCCGTGAAGTTCCTCTCCACACGCTTAGGGGGGGTGATGACACCCCCTCCCCTGGGGGAATTACCCCCCGACTGGTCGGGGGAGGGAGCCCTTTCAAACTTAGGGGCCTAATGGCTGGCCGGCGGGCGCCGAGAGTCGCCCGGCAGAGGGCGTGGCTGAGCGCCCCCGCCCGTGGGGGTCGAGGGTCTGGCAGAGCCCCGAGAGGAGACGCCGTTCGCACTCAGGCACAAAACGGCATGATGATTGCCCTGGCAATGCAGACAGGGCCGCCGATGCGGACAGTCTCGCTGGAGGTGTCCTCCCAAACATGAGCAGCACCAGCGGCGCTCCTTGGCGATAGTTCGCCTCGCTGGAACCGGCTTACCTAATAATTTCGGGCACGACGTTACCCGGTGATCAGATGCTCGACAATAGGAGCAGGGGGGGGGGGGGGGGGTTGACGACGACTTGCCTGGAGGATTCAGCCTCTCACTGGGCACGGCTCGAAAGTCGTCAACGGTGCCCGCCGCGCTCTCTATCTGCCGGCACTGCTCCTCCAAAAACCACAGCAGGTCATAGAAGGGCGGAATATAGGAGGCCTCGTCCCCGCCGTACCTCTCCTCAAAATGGATTCGAAGGTCGAGAGGTAGACGGGACAGCACGATGTGGAGCAACAAAAAAGCCCATTCGCCCACTGGTAAACCCAGCCGCCTCAATGTATTACAGGCCACCAAGACTGGATCCAACAGGTCCGGACGCAGTCTGGCCCGGTCACTAAGCAGCGGGAGGCTTAGAAGCTGCTTAACATGTTCGTCCGCAATTCGCCGGACGTTGGCGTATCTTCTGGCTAGGAGGTCCCGAGCAGTCTGGTAGGCGTCGTCCGACAATCTCAAGTGGCCGACGACGCCCAGGGCCTCCCCCTCCAGTGAGGCCAGGAGGTACACCATCTTTTGGCTCGGGGTCAAGTCACTCCGGGCGTCCACTAGGCTGTCGAAAAGACCAACGAAGGTCAGCCATTCGGAAAAAACCCCGGAGAACTTTGGCAGGTCCAGAGTTGGGAGTCGTCCCAACAGCTCCGGCTGAAGCTGCTTCAGAGAGGACTCGGACAGGCCACTCATCCGAGCTTCACGCGCCTCCTCGGCATACCTGCCTTCAGCCTCGATCAACTCGTCCGTGAGCCACAAGAACTGCTCATAGTCCGCGAAGCAGGAGTCCAGGACTCCCTTCTCCACATCCGAATCCTCGAGCTCAGCGTAAGCCTCCTCCACTGCGGCCCTTCGAGCATCCACCTGCTCGAACCACTTCATCAAGTTATGGACCCTATCCGGTCGACCTATCAAAGCATGGGCGTTTGTGGCCCAGCGTAGCTCAGTCCGCAAACAACGGATCAGTAGCTTGGGCGATGTCATCACTATTAAATGCAAAATTGCGACGCGGCTTGAGCACAGACTACAAAGATAAACAAAAAATACAACAAAAATTAACAGTTAATAAATGCAGTTCCTTTCAAATCGCGTTGAATAGAAATTACACAAATACGAATTACTACGTATCAACCAAATACAAGTTAGCACAAAAGAAAAGGCACAAATCAAATTAACAAATAACAAATACTAGTGCGATCAAATCAAGTTAAATTCAAATGGCGCAAATACCATTACTACTCTTTAGTTCAAATACAACTTACAGTATAAACGAAGATACACATCACGGTCGATCAACAAAAAATGCCTAGCTCGGAAATCGAACCTTCGATAAGTAATCCACTACAACTATCCTACAACGATAATTAACCGATTACGTAAAAATAACCATCTACCTACATGACGTATATCTCTAGAAAACTCCCGCTTGCGCAACCTAGGGCGCGGCTTTTCAAATCTACCCACTAACTAAAAAAAGGCAAGCAACAAAGAACAAAGGGAAATAATTCTATTATTACGTACAAAAAAATATTTTTACGTATTACAGACGGGCGTGATTGTAGATACAAATTAAACCAATCAAACCAACGCTCCCTGCCACCAGAATTGTTTAATGTTTATCAAACACTATGGTCGGGATCGACCGGGGAATCGAACCCGGAACCACGCTCTGCTACCAGTTTGTTACGGCCTACGGCTGCTCCCTTAAAGGATCCAATCCTCAGGGGCCCATGAGCTGAAGACTTCCCGAACAGACGAAGGTCGGGCCTCAATGTGGCCACGTGGAATCTCTCGAATTACACTAAAATATATGGGGGAGCGTTCTATACTACGGCCAGTCGACCGGCAGAGGAATTAGGCGGAGTTCACTTACCTATATCCAAGGCGACTGGTCCCTCCGGAGTCGGTGAGGTCACGTGTGATTGTGTAGTGAAAGGGAAATAAGTGATGTGATGTGTATCTGGGTGTGACTGATGGTGATTGAACCTAGACCTTGGCCGTCGGCAGCAGCCCGAGCGTCGACACCGCTCCAACTTGAGGGGGCCTTCCGAGGTTGCCCACAGTCACTTTCTTCTCTCGTCACGATGACAGTCACTTAACTCTATCGTACGATTAACTAGCTTACAGAAGCCACTAACTATCGCGGGTTATAAGGTTAACACACAAAACGCACACGGAGTTTACAGTTTATTAAAGGTCACTACCGTTTCGCGTCGCAACAGTTAGTTCTAGAATACGGAGGCCGCACTAGCTAATATTGCCTAATGCACTTATGCAGATTCTGAGTCAAACACAATGAGTCCCTGGGAAGCTCTCCAGCAGGAATGCGCGTCACAATGATAGACCGTATATTTACTGGCCGCGCCGAATTATTCCGAGTTCCCTAACAGACTACAGCGTGCCAATCGTTAGCACCGCTTATGGACGACTGACTGCCCTTGGGCGTTTTTCGCACGACCGAAAGTCAAGCCGGTATGAATGCACCGCGCCGAGCGCCCTCTCGCGTCAATCCTTGAAAGTGTTTTGCGCGAACAAACGTTAAATTAATTTTTACATCAAACCGTCAAGTTTATAGTTTACATGAAAGCATATGTTACGATATATCAGTCTGTTCAACATGTGAAGCATTAAATATGTATATTTTTTAAAATACCCATAAGAAAAGTCTACTGTTACTAAATTGTTAGAATATTATTTAAGCACAAGGCGTACGCTTCAAGTTTTGTTTTCTTTTAAATTCAATATGGCAGGTACAGCTAAAAATTGACCAATCAGAGATGGCCATTGAGTTAGATGTACTACGTACTAGAGAAGCCATTCCGAACATTGACTATGTTCAACTGAACTGTAGTGCAATCCATACAAACTAAATACTGCGTAAATTGAACATTTGTGAATTCCATAAAATAATTATTATTACATTTTATTTAGAAATATGTTTGTTTAGATTAAATTAAGATATTTTATATTAAATTCTTATATTTATTTTATATTAATATCTTATTTTATATTAAATTAAAGTCTTCGCGCATGCGCGACTACTACTCCCGCGCATGCGCGAAGACATAGAGTAGGACACAATTTTTGTTTGGAATGGTTTCTCTAGTAGGTAGTACATATAACTCAATGGAGATGGCCGAATGTTACTGGTGTATTAAGATCAGAATGCGTTCAGAAAGTGAATACACGATTGAGCAATTGTAAAAAAGTCGTGACATGTTATTATTGCAATTTCTTCTTTTTTTTATTAGTAAATCTAAAAAAAAATATGATTATACCGAATAGATTAGAATTTACTACAAAAGATGAATATTGTAAAAAATAAAACAACGTAAAAGAACTTAATGTAGTGAGGCGGGAATCTTGTGGGGAGTAGCAGTGATATTTCATATTTGTATGAAGGTTAAAAGGCAAGATGTAAGAAAAAAAAATGCTAATAAATAATTAGGACGAATTAGAACATTCTAATGTCGTTTTGATAATGAATAAGTGCTAAGCTATTTTTATTGATAAGAAATAATGGAAGGCCACTACCTACACATTTTAAAATAATGTTTAAATGTTAGTGACATACTTTATTTCCAAAAGGTACAATTATTTTGAAAAATATTCTTATATCGGATCTGATAGACAACAAATCCTTGCAATAGAACACCGATTCTTCAATTCTTTTCTTCATTCTTAGCGAGGCTATTGATATTAAAAAATATCCTAATTTTAATAGTGAAGCTGAGTGCTACCATCTGTTAGGGACCCTATAATTAATAAAATTGAATTGAAACCCATGCATACTATTGCATTTATTCTATTCATTTCTATTTTTATTCTATTCTATACTATATATGATATCAGGTCGTCAAACATTATGAATTGGCCTGAGCCGCCAGGAGGCAGTTCAGGTCGTTTGAAAGTTTATTTGGCGGGTCCGAGAGAGTGTTTCTCGGCTTGCGGACTCGATAGCGAGAGGGGGGTGGGGCTGCATAAGTAGCTGCCTCACGAATAAAGTGATTGGAATGCGACTCTGAGGCTTTGAAGAAGTTCTCAGAGAGTTTTTTAAGGAATTGTTGGATTGTAGGGAGCTCTAAGTCCCGGTGAAGGTCGGCATTACGGATGTTCCAAGGTGCGTTCGTAGCTCGACGACAGAAGAAGTTTTGAACTACTTGGAGTTCATTAATAATTTTAGGTTCAGCGTGGGCAAAAATGGGGCCCGCGTAGGACATGACTGGTCGTATACAGACCTTATATAGGGTACGCTTGTTTCTGAGGGACATTTTACTGTGTCGGCCCAACATACTGTTGAGCCTACTCAGGTAAAAACGAGCGTGACGGGTTACTCTTTTGACGTGGGGTCTGAAAGTGAGCCTCGTGTTAAGGGTGACGCCTAAATATTTGGCAGTCGTATGCCAGGGGACAGGGGTCCCTAGCATACGTTTTGGTGGAGTGTTTTTGAGTCGGCGTCGTTTATAAGTACTGAGCCCTGAGGGACACCAGCTTTGATGGGGCGTTGGGAAGATAGAGTGCCTTCGTGTCTAAAACGTAAGGTACGATGTTTTAGATAAGCGGCCACGAGACGTACTAGACGATCGGGGAGACCTATTTTATATAATTTGTAGATAAGGCCTTCATGCCAGACTCTATCAAATGCTTTGGCTATGTCGAAAAAGACCACGATGGTCTTATGACGACGAGGATAAAAACCGCTGAGGATATATTCCACAATACGGTGAACTTGTTGAGGACAAGAGTGTTTCGCTCGGAAACAAAAATTGATGGGGGATGACAAGAGGGTCACCGTCTGTGGGAAACAGATGGAGCCTCATGAGAGTAAGAATGACTCTTTCGAAGACCTTGCACATGGCCTTGAGGAGGCTAATAGGACGATGACTGGAGGGGAGGTTGAGAGGCTTTCCTGGCTTGGGGATACCAATCACAGTTGCCTCTTTCCACGTAGTGGAAAAATAAATAAGGTTGAAGCAGGCGTTGAAGATAATAGTTAAAAGGGTTAACACCTGCTCAGGAAAGTGTTTAAGGGCTTGGTTGGAGATGCCATCCGCGCCCGGGGCCTTTTTGGGCTTAAGTCCTTTGATGAGGCATGAAATCTCATCATTGGATACAAAGATAGGTTCAAAGGCTATAGGGGGTGAGTTCCGGCGGCGGACCTCATCCTCCACTGCCTGGACGTGTGAAGGGTCGACGGGTTGAGAGCTAGGAGAGCATTGAGCGGCAATGCTGTCTGCAAAGCACTCAGCCTTTTCCTCGTCCTCGAAGGCTACCGTACCGTCGGGACGGGAGAGAGGGGGAGTGTGGGTGATAGCGTCAATGCGGAGGGCATCCGATAGTACGCTGTATGAGAGGGAGAGATATTCTCCATGAGTTTAGTCTTTTCGAGGTCTCGAAATTCAGAGAGGCGGAAACGGAGTTTTCGTTGAAGACGATTGGCCGTGCGCCTATATTCGGGCGTGGGATATTTTGCTGCTCTCCGGAAAGCAGCTTTCTTGGCTTTTAATATGCTATTATTAGCAACCGGGACTACCCTTTCATTCTCCTTAAGGGAGGTTTTAATAAGGGTGGAGAGTGAATCGACCGCGGTGTCGATTTTTTCGGGACTGTCTAAGTCCGACGATAGGGAGATGGGAGAGTCCTGTGAGTTCAGAGCTTTCGCTAGGGACTCCTTGAAGCCTTTCCAATTTGTGAAGGTATTAGTAGAGGGTGTTGAGGGGGGTGGCTGACGGTCAAGAATGAGGGAGACCGGTCGGTGGTCGGATCCTAGATCGTCTAGTGTCTCGATTGCCCTGAGGTTGAGGGAAACACTTTTGAGTAGTGCAAAATCTAGCATGTCTGGAGCGTAGTCGGTGACATTACGCTTTACAAGAGGAGGAGGCGGTCCTGAGGGGACCTCGCACAATTTGCGTGCTAAAATCGCGATCTCCCCGATGTCGATGTTCCTTACAGCGGCGTGAGGGGCTGAAGGGGCTCAGAGAAGCCCTGGAGGGGCTGAGAAAAGCCCTGACGGGGCAATCTAGGATAGAGAGCCGGGAATGATCGGTCATTGACCGGCGGTGGAGCTTGCCTAATGGGGCGAGGATGAGGTGCGCAAGGGCAGCCTCTGTAATTTGCCGGGTGGCCTGTTTGTTTACACAGGACGCACGCGGGTGGGGATTCGGCGTCTTTGGGCCGAGGACACTCTATAGTGTTGTGGGGTTCAAGGCACTTAACACACCTGGGTGGGGCGGAGCAGTTGGCCGCCGCATGACCATATAGCTGGCAGCGGTGGCACTGCGCCGGGAACCCGCGCCTATGTGAGGGTTCAACCCTCACTCTCGACAGGCCACACACTGTGCGTACCTGCCGGAAGATGGCTTTTGCCTCCGGCACGTTGGAAAGGATGACGAGGGCAAGCGAGAACCTCTGGTCCGTACTTCTGTGCATTTTGTTCACGGCTTCTACGGGGAATCCTTGGGACTTAAGGTCCTCGAGGATTCCCTCGTTAGAGAATTCGAAAGGGACGCCGCGGATGACGGCCCTGACTTTGCGTTCTTCCGGAAGAACGTACGTATGATAAGAAACTCGTTCGGCTGTGAATAGCCTGGTGAGACGACAGAAGTCATCGTCACCCTTATTAAAACCTCTCTTAAGGAGACTGAAAGGGTAGTCCCGGTTGCTAATAATAGTGGGCTTCCCCTACATATTAGCAAGGGAGGCCGGTACTGAGGACCCGGAGTCGGAGTAGGAGCACTCCATATCCAGTTCCAAAGGGGCGAATGAGTTTTAGGATTCTATGTGGGCCGCTATAACGGGCGGCGGTTGGCTTGCCTTACGGGCAGGAGTGGCTAAAATGGCCAGGGCTGCGCCAAGAGCCTGCGGATCATCCATCCTATTGATGGCGGCGAGAAGTGAACTTTTGAGGTCTTGGGTGGACATGGTGATTACTGTGCGTGGGACTGGGGACAACGTTCTATACTAAAAAAAAGTAAAAAAGTAAGGGCGGGGGGACACTGCTCTGAAAAGAGCAGAGACGTTTTATTCCAAGGCAGTAAGGAGGGGATCACCGTTCTCAAAAGAACGGGACGTTCTTTATTCAAGGAGTAAGTGCCCTTGATCTCAAACGAGCAGGGACTTGCTCTGAAAATAGCAAGTAACTCCCTAGAAACAGTATACACGTACACGTTATACAAATAAATAACGAAAACAAAATTAGAAATAGTTAACAATAAGAATTAACAATAAAAAATAACAATAACAAGCCGAGGTCAGTCAAACCTCCCCGCCCGAAGACAGGGGGGCAAGAACTGTTAGCGAAAATGACTCACCAAAGCGTCGACGCTGTACACCGCGAGCAGGACAGTGGAGGCGCGAGAGCGAGAGCACTGCCGTACGGGCACGAGAGCGCGGACTACCTGGATACAACCACTCGGGAGTGGTGCCACAGGCGGAATGTGCTCACACTCGGACCCCCCCCCCCCGTCTTTTTATACCTCCCGCCGCGAGCCGCGTCGAGCGCGGCGACCGTTACACAAAAATAATCATTATAGCATGATTCAGTATTCACGCGCGATGGCTTATTAGCGTATTTCATGTATAACTTTGGTGTTTCTATACCGATTTCTATGATTCTTTTTTATTGAATAGATAATAATGTTAACTTTTTTTAATTAGGGATGAGTGAGAGTGTTATAAACGTAAGAGTAGACAAATATAATCAGAAAGCTCCGAACTGCTAAGCTATCGGGAGTTATACGTATTATTGTGAGTCAACCATAAAAGATACATATGCTGTCGTGGGATGTTTTTTATATAATTTTAAGGAGAACATTTCCGTTATACAGGATTTCTGTGTGGCTTTAACCATTAAGGCTGCACACGCGACGGAAGCTTAAAAAATGGAGTAATTTCTCCCGTTTCCCCAACATTTACCTTCACTGCTCTGCTCCTATTGATCGTAGCGTGGTGAAAATACTATAACCTGCCCAGGAGTATGAAGAATGATTGTACCAAGTTTCGTTAAAATCCGTCGAGTAGTTTTTGTTTCTATAACGAACATACAGACAGACAGACAAAAATTTTACTGTTTGCATTTTTGGCATCAGTATCAATCACTAATCACTCCCTGATAGTTATTTTGGAAATATATTTCATGTACAGAATTGACCTCTCTACAGATTTATTATAAGTATAGATATAGAAGAAGAAGATAGATTTACTTTTTATTCAAAATTATTTTTTTTTCAAAATTCAAACATTTATTGTACACCTAAATACAAAATAACGAGTACAGTTAAATCTAAAGTAGAATATTGTAACGAGCTTGGGGTTCGAGACAATTAAAAACTGCCGATTGAATTACCAAAATTGACACTTTAACACAACACTAATTACAATCTAAAATCACACTAATAATAAAACACAATCACTTTAGTTCGCAGCTATTTCGCCTCGAAGTATTCTCTTGTATCGCCAATTCAATACTGCCTCGGTCGTGGTCTATACCGGCCCGGCCTTATATAGGGCCTCAGATAGTTTCCAAAACCTTCTACTGTAGCGACATCTAGAATGTTCGAGTACATATCGGTCCCGAAATTTCTGGAAGGATCTCGACTCTCCTAGTTCTGCTACTCGACACTAGAGGGCGCTAGTGTAATTAGTGTTGCCATGTACAAGACATTAATAGTGGCGCGCAACAATATTTACAACAGGCGGTCTTATCACTCTGAAAGTGATCTCTTCCAGACAACCTTTTTTGATTATGTGTTTAAAGAAAAAAAAAAGTAAAGACTGGCTCATGAAATGGAAGCTATTTTCTCATACCAACTTATTAAATAAATTTCAATTCGAGATTGGCATAATTATTTAAGGACGAACGAGGAGGCATACTTAAATCTGCTAGCTTTAATTACTCCACTAATAAAGAAACAGGACACTGTAACGAGTTCTGTCGTTCCTACGAATGTATGAAGTTTTCTACAATAATATCACCGCAATCATTCATGATTTGACAAAGAGCTTGCGGACGGTGCGTACATCAGCGAGCTCCGCGACAAACTGTCGAACTGAGCGGCCGCCATCCACACGCGACGATAAAACTGTGCAAACGCAATCGACAACTATTTATCTGATAGAAATTGCAACTGCCGCCGATGAACGATAATCTGCAAGGATTTGTCATACACACGATCAATAAATCTGCGCAAATCGGTTTGCACAGATTTATCGCTACGATATATCGTTACGTGTGTAGCGGGCATTACTAATTAGACGTTTTCAGATCGACTTTACTTTTACATTTGTATAACATTAAATAATATTTAACATTTGTAAATATCAATGAATCATAAGCCTATTTTTTCCAAATTAATATTCTTGATTGTTTGATATTTACAAATGTTATTATTAGGTGAAAATTTAATTAAATAAAAATCAAGGTTTTCTCAAAACCTTAAAACGAAATTGTACAACCAGTGCGTGTTGCCAGTGATGACTTACGGATCTGAGACGTGGTCCTTCACTGCTGGCCGTATGAGGAAGCTCATGGTCGCTCAGCGAGCTATGGAGAGGACTATGCTCGGAGTTTCTCTGCGTGATAAACTTAGAAATGAGTATATCCGCAGTAGAACCAGAGTAACCGACATAACCCAACGGATTAGTAAGCTGAAGTGGCAGTGGGCCGGCCATATAGCTCGAAGAACCTACAATCGATGGGGAAGAAAGGTTCTTGAGTGGCAGCCTCATACCGGTAGGCGAAGTGTAGGGCGACCCCCCACGAGATGGAGTGACGACCTGGTAAGACATGCAGGAAGTCGATGGATGCAGGTGGCTCAGGACCGTGCTTTGTGGCATTCCTTGGGGGAGGCCTATGTTCAGCAGTGGACTTATATATATAAAGGCTGTAATGATGATGATGATGAAGGTTTTCCAGGGTGATTTAGCTGTACCTACTTATATAAATGATTTTTTCCATAAAACAAAAAATAGTACAAAAGGTTTGTAATCTCTGTATAAAAAAGTCACTTACTCTCAATTTCAAAGAAAACACGTAGAAAAACGCGTAGTTATCTACTAAAAAAAAATATCCTTCCATTTGTAACTGATGTTTGATGTCAACTAAATTATTTTTACACATGGCTGATGACACAGTAGGCGTGTTATCAAGTTCTGTGGCACTCGACACGCCATGCGTGTCATGAAATATTTGTTCGCCGCCACAGGTGAAAGTTGTCGAAAATCGATTAATTCATGGCTTCTTATGATAGAATTCTGCTAATATTATTTTTTAAATATTTAGAATGATAAACGAGCACTCAGTCCACCTGATGGTAAGTAGATGTTGTGGCCCATAGACATCTACATTTATCCTCGATTAAGAATCAAAATCTACATGCGTTGTTACCCCTGGAGACTAAGATGGAATACCTCGTTTCAAGTAAAATCGGTCTCCGGTTCTCTACGCACACCATACGAAAAACGGCAGCATTATGCTGCTATTTTACGGTGGTATTCTATGAGAGCGTCGTACTACCCCGGTCGAGCTGACCCATTCGTGGTATAACCATAATATAGCTGCAGCATGGCTCTACCACGTAACAATAAGTAATATTAAATAATTAAACTTTTATTAATTAATAGGCCAATTAATTGTGCAATCATCACATCATCATCATCATTACAGCCCATCACAAGTCCACTGCTGAACATAATCCCCACCCCCCTCCAAGGAATGCCACAAAGCACGGTCCCGAGCCACCTGCATCCATTGAATTCCTTCATATCTTACCAGGTCGTCACTCCATCTAGTGGAGGGACGCCCTGCACTTCCCCTGTCGCGGTACAAGTCTGCCACTCGAGAACCTTTCTTCCCCATCGGTTGTCGGTTCTTCGAGCTATATGGCCGGCCCATTACCACTTCAGTTCACTATTCGGTTGGGCTATGTCGGTTACTTTGGTTCTACTGCGGATATCCTCGTTTTTAAGTCTATCACGCAGAGAAACCCCGAGCATAGCCCTTTCCATAACCCGCTGAGCGACCTTGATCCACAGGTCATCACTGGCATCACGCACTGGTTGAACAGTCTTGATTTGACGTATGCCTGACGAAAACATGTGTCGTAATTTCCCGAACGCTGCCCAGCTGAGTTGAATCAGTCGATTGACCTCTCGGTCGAAGTTGGACTTACCTAGTCGGACTATTTGTCCCAGATAAACATACTTTTCAACAACTTCGAGTTTAGTGCTCTCAACAACTACCGGCATAGTTGTGACATGGACGTTAAGCATGATTTTTGTTTTGTCCATGTTCATCTTAATATCTATCCGTTGGGAGACACTATTGAGATCATTGAGCATAGAGCTTAGGTCCTCCAGCGATTCTGCCATAAGGACTATATCGTTGGCAAATCGAAGGTGAGTGATGTACTCGTCATTGACGTTAATCTTTAATACCGTATCCTTTCCAGTCCATTAGCTTGAAAACGTCTTTCAATGCAGCGGTGAAGTTTCGGGGATATAACATCACTCTGTCTTATACCTCTCTGCAGTTAGTTAGGTTACTACTGTACAAATACTTCAACACTTCGATATACTGGCAGTCAACTTGGCACCGCTGAAGGGACTGTAGAACCGCCCAAATTTTGATGGAATCAAAGGCTTTCTCATAGTCCACATACGCAAGACAATGTGCCAGATTGTACTACTCTTCTGTACAATTTACCGAAGGATATGTATGTGGCTATGGTGCTAAAGACTTTTCGGAAACCTGTTTGTTCGGGAGGCTGGAAGACGTCGAGTCTGCGTGCGAGACGATTCGTAATGACTCTCGAAAACAGCACTGAGACGCGGCGCAGAAGGGAAATCAGTCAGTAGTTCTTCAAGAGAGCGTTGTCGCCTTTCTTAAAGAACAAGACCACCGCACTTCTGCTGCACGCCTCTGGAGTAGTGCCACCATGGAGGACGGAATTAAAGAGCTTCTGAACGACTTCAAGTACCGGTTTCCCACCCGCTTTCAAAAGCTCCGCTGTAATTCCATCCTCGCCCGGGGACTGGCCGTTTTTAAGGTGTTTTTATAGGATAAAGGCGTTAAACGAACACACAGTCCACCTGATGATAAGTGGTTGCTGCGGCCGACAGACTTCTACATCTATCCTCGACTACGAACCACGAACCAAAATGCAGAAGCGTTGTCACCCGTGAGGACTAAGATGGAATGCCTCGTTTCCAATAAAAAGGGTATCCGGTTCTCTACACTCACCATACGAAACACAGCAGCGTTAAGCTGCTATTTTCGTTAGTATTCTGTGAGAGCGTGGTCCTTCCCCGGTCTACTACTAATATAGCTGCAGTATAGCTCAACCACGTACTTAAAAGGTGCTGGAGAGCCATTCTAATCTCGCTCAGACTGACGTCCGGCATATCATCAGAATAGTGTCGGATAATATTTGCTCTTGGATCGTTACTCACACTTGCATGTGGCTCCAATAATGAGGTTTAAATAATAGTTTATCATTATCTAGATGTTATATTTATAGTTTGGTTTATTAATTTGTAATCTAATTAATATAAAATATAATTAATAATACGGAAAGGAACATTAAACTTTACATTTTCCTAAGAAATTATCGTCTCCGCTATGAAATCTGTCAAATATTTTACTTCATTGTAACGTGGCGCCTCCCTTGTGGCAGAAAGTCTTTGATGCCCTCATTGTTTAACACCTACATTGCATTGTGTAGGCTACACACATACACAGTGATTATAGACACATTATTATTATACCGCTACTACACGCTTTTGAAATTTATTTATCATTTCAAAATTGTAACGTCAACGGCTTGTAGGATTGATCTTCCCTGATCACCTTAAGCCTGACATAAAGGTTCAGGTTCCTCAAAAACATTCAACCGCATAATACATTATCACTTGAACAACACATTTCATTCGTCTTTTTTACAGGTCTGGGTCATTGATTATTTCAGAATATTTGATATTTTTGTAATCCACTTACAATATACTTTGGAAATTCACTTCTATTTTTATGTACCCTAGGTATCACAATGATCAGATAGGTTACCATCATCTTGAGAATCAAGTGTTCAGATAAAATTTTAAGATAAATGAAGACAACCAGCATTTATGCTAGATTCGCGCTATTCTCCGGTTTCGTTCTGCCGAATTTCGTTGCGCTTTCTTTCAGAAGGCAAAAACTTAATGATATTGACGCAGTTGCTCATAAGACGGTGTGGCCAACTTAAACAGCTCTTCTCATTGCTTAGACGTTACTTCTATGCGGGATTGTGACGCTGACTATCAGTCGTCGTCCGCGCTTCTTGTGCTTTATGCAGAGTAAACTTTTCTGATAATCTTAACTCGGCATGACGCTCACGACAAGCAGTCAAAAGAGCACAGTTATATGTGGATATGCGGCACACTGTACACAGGAGTAAGTGTTCTATGGTACGAATATATGTATATTGGAGGCCCATGTCCAGCAATGACTTTTTACAGACTGATGAAAAATATGATTATTAAATAGGAAATAAAACAATTAGTAATTTCTGAAGCAGTAATAAAAATAATTAGGCGGATTATTTTATTTTATTCAAAAGTTATAATAATATATAAATAAACAAAAATAACAATAATATAAAAGTGAATACCCATGTTTGAGATCTCTATTAATTCATATCGTACCGTATAAAATTATTATACTATTAAAACAATTTTTTTAAAACCGCTGTAACACCTACGTTCATAATACATTATAATATTTAAAAATAATGTTTATGGCGTGTACGTTAAAAATTTACTTGTTAAAATATTGCAATATAAGTAATTTGGTTTAAAGTTTATTTTATATATATTATCAGTAGTATATACCTTAATACGCTTACAATCTTTAGTACAATGCACAATTTTTACAATTAAAAATGTTTAAATTAATTAGTTAAGATCCGTGTAAAAATAACAATGATGTGGCTTACCTAGTTTGAAGAGCACGCTCTCCCTCAATTTCATGCACTGTCCCCGTTACCACTAATCCCAACACAACGCTAAGCCCATTTAGCCATCGTTGAGTCTATTTCTCCTGATGATGCCTCGTTTTGCCTCGTGTTGTCTTTCTTAGTATAATGGTGTTGGGATTAGTAGTGACGGGGATAGTGCATGCAATTGAGAGACGGAGGTGGGGTGGTCTTCAAACTAGGTAAGACATCACTTTTATTTTTACGCGGTTCGTTAATTAGAATTTTTTTAACATCTTTAATATAATGTATTTCTGCAAAGCAACGCCTAATTCTATTAATTATCATTTTTTACTATCTTAAATAGTTTAATTATGTAGTAGTAGTATTAGTATTAATCGCGTATATATTTCGCAATCGACTTGTATAGAATGTAAACATAGGATGCCAACAATTTTACAAAAGTAATATGCAGAAGCAGACTCGATTAAAATTTTAACAAATGAAGTAGCTTTTAACGATAAAAGAAGCTTAAAAATATTAAAGGCTTATCTTTAAAGGCGCTTAGCCAATTTTTTTCGTGTAATTTTATTTGTAGTAAAAGTAAATAGGTTTATCGAATCAACCATTGTGAACTCATCTTTATCCCAATAATTGATAAAAAGAATTCATCACTAAATAATTTTTTAAGAATATTATGTGTCTAAAATGTCACGTATCTGATAGTTAGATCCGCGCCAGACTTCGATTTATGTTATGCAAATGTAATAATAAAGAATTTACTTATTTATATCATCTCGTGAGAGTCATAAGAGGCGACAGAGAGAAACAGAAACAGGGGCAGCAGCATCTTCCTAATAAGAACTCAATATCAATAATAATAACGGACGGAAGTTCCGGACTCAAAGATCAAATGCAGAAGGCGGTGCTCCTTATTAACTTCCGCATCGACCGCCGGTTTCTTTTCCCCCTAACCCTGAGGAGGATTGTTTTTAATTTATTTTATATTTTAGATTTTTATTTATGTTTCTTTATGTTATATGTTTAATTACATATTCAATATATATTTTATCTTATTTATCATCTTTTTTAAATATATTTATGAGTACTGACCAGACGATAATAATACAAAATATCAAAAAAACTGCAGTTTCTAACCCGTCTGCTAAGTAAACTATAACAAATAGCCAACAAAGTCCATAGGAGGGAATCAATGGGGAAGGCTTATTTATATCACTGAACAGACTTTAGATGGGCTGCAATGGGAAAGAATGGATATGATTCAAGACAGATAAATAAAATAAAAATATGGCGTCCACAAAATAATCCTATTCTGTCAGCATGTGAATGCAAATATTTGAAGTCTTCCGTCATTGCCTATTAAAGGCCACTACTGAACATAGCCCTTCCCATTAATTGCGTCATAGGGGGGATATTTGCCATAGTTGGCACGCTTGGCAAGCGGGTTGCAAACCAGTTTTTTTGTTTTTAGTCGTTATTAGGAAGACGCTGCTGCACATCTGATTTGTTTCCCTCTGTCGACTCTTACGACACCCACGGCATGATATGTGGTAGAAGATAATATTGTTACACCGCCACTACACGCAAAGAGATATACTTATTTGCGTTCGTATGTACGCACACAAAATTTATTCAAATGTTTTGAAAAATGTGTACATTGTTCACGTGTCATGTTGTAATAATTATTTTAGTACGTTAAATCTAAACGTAGTGATTTAAATACTCTTTGGTAAGTTCTAAAACATTGTTTTATAAAGAGTTGTTATATTAGATATCATGTTTAGTGACATTTCATTAGCTTTATATCATTAAATATATAGCAACGATATTAATACTTTTTGGTTTTAAGCAAGTGTTTTAAGATCATCATTTGTTGAAAGTGCGTTGTCTTCAAGAGGCTTCTCGGTAAAGGAATCCATTGTACCATACATCTCATCCGTGTGACAATCTGATGTATTCCTGTAAATCAAGCAAAAGATATTTTAAAACATACTATCATTAGAGAATAATAACATTTTTAGAAGAACAATATAAAATTATCAATTACAATTGATTATTAACATTAAAATTTATACCAGGCCACATTCTAATTCATTTAATAAACCACAAATCCTAAAAACACAAGTACTTAAAAATGTAAACATTCCAAACTTTAAGAAAAAACCTTTCTTAGGGTTCACAAAAAATATTATCTTACTAAAAATTTTTGGAGAATATATTTGTTCAAGGGCAACATTTTTCCATTGGTAGAATGAATTTAAGCGCGGTTGACACATTTTGGTGGGCACAGAGGGAGAAAAGGATACACCTAATGTAAATTAAAATTTTAATAAAAGAAAATAACTGAATTACATATGATGAAATTCAGCACATATTCATAACTGCATTGCAAATTGTGCATTAGAAGGATAGTGATATATTTTTGTATGATTTTCGTTGATTCAATTTGCAATATTTCTAGTATGTATTTGATTCCAATATAATACAATATATTGTAATTTATTGTTGGTATAGTATAGTATAGTAATTAATTATTCAAAATACGCAATTTTGTTTTCGGTGGTGTTAGAAACGCAGGTTGGCCCGTGATTTCAAATCTCGTTACAATACTAGTTACCTATGTCATACGTGTCGGTGTTGAGTACAAAACTACAAAGTCAGTGTTTTGTTTGAATATTTTTTTCAACAATAAATAAAATTATAAATCAGTAAGCCACCAAAGTAGTTACAAATATAATTTTACAAACATTTGCAAAATATAGTTTTGCGGGGTTACGTAAAAATACCTATTACGTATTTTGCAAACAGTTTCAGACAGACACATAGTATTATTAGTTTGTTTTATTTTGTTGTAGTACCAAGCTCAAGGTCGCGTCGTATCGTTTGTTACGGTCCTGAATTTTTTTAGTTGGTTTGTCCTTGGATAACAGATGAAAATAATGGTTATGTATTTATTATTAATTTTGTTTTATTATGGTTAATTAATAATTATTTATTTATTAATAAAATGTTTATCAATAAAATAATTATAAATATTAAACTTTATAAAAATAGTATAGAAATAAATGTACTTAAGTATATTATTTAAAAATTGGTAAGCATGTATACGATTGTGGATCATCAAATACCTACTTGTGTATGGTATTGTTAAAAATTTGGTTGTCAGAATGCGTTTAACTGCGAGCGTAAGAGTACGTATGTAGTATGTACATATGTATCGTAGAAGGCGATTAGAATATCTCTACACAATAAAGAGGTATTTTCTTTTCTTGCCCTAAAACTAATGTAATAAAAAAATAATCAAGTCAAATTATTTTTGTTTTACTAAAAGCTTTTGTAGTTATGTGTGCTTTGAAATTAGGAATTTTTTTTACCTTCCTGGTAATTATCACATACTAAATCGTGTTTTACGTATTATGTAATGTCAAATTTACGTAATAATTGGTTATGTTGAAAATCATCTGTGTTATTAGTTTTGAGTGAATAGGCGTGTATCAGGCGTGTTACTTCAAATACTTGTTTTGATCATTTATTTCAATCGTGTAAGGTTATTATAAAATAAAACTGCGTTTTATTGTTCTTAGAGTAGACATAATTTATTTTCCAAGATTATTATTGAATTAAATAGTTTACTTACGCCTACAAATATAAGTTAAAAAGTTACAGCCTATATACATCGTCCCACTGATGGGCACAGGCCTCCTCTCATTTCTGAGAGGGTTATAGGGCAAGGAAAGGTCCACCGCGCTGCCCCAATACGTGTTGGCGAACTTCACATGTCTTCGAAATATATATATTCTTTTCTTATTTGTCAGACATGCAGGTTGCCTCAACGACGTTTTCCTTCACCGCCGAGCACGTGGTAAATCAACACTTAAAATTGCAATTAACAATTTCATTGGTGCCGGCGGGGATCGAACCCGGGTTTATCGCGTACTGTGAAACTTACAGCGAGTGCTAACCATCTGAGCTACCAAGGCTCATTTTACAAATACATATAACTTTTATTTTTATAACATAATCGTGAAATACTGATAGTATTCAGTCGAATCAGGTTTGACTGGGAGCCGACCCCAATATAGTTGGGAAAAAGGCTAGGCAGATGATGAATCGTACATAATATTATATATCGTAACAGGTGGCGTTCTGTAGTTCTGCCTACCCATACAGAAAAAAGGAAAACATTTTTTTTCATTCACGCCATCTAGTGTTCGATTTTCGTAAATGTAGGGACTAAGAATTCACCCACGTCTGTGTGTGTAAAAGACACTATATTCAATTACAGATGTTATTTTCGGATTTTGAGACAATGATATGGGCCTAATAAAATAAAGTATAATGTCGAAGTAAGGCGATTGCTACTTCTACGACTTAATAATGTTCCAATTACGCAAAATCCCAAATAAACTAAAAAAATTATGACTTCAGCGCCATCTAGCGGGAATGGCGAGAACAGACTGTATGTTTCATTTTAATGAAAATCCATCGTTTGAATGATTCAAGGTGAACTATCTAAACGTAAAGCGCAGACAAGATTTTTATTGTAAGTTTTTACCTAAGTAGTATCAATATTAATTGGTATGTTGCAACAAATAATAACAATTTATGTTTGTTTCGGCATTCACGAGGTTCTTGTCATCTGGCATGTTAATATCGACCAAAAGTATCCTTGACTGTGCTTGGTCCACCTACATAATATCAGGATTATAACTTCACAATAGAGCCTGGCGCGGTCATTTACGAGCACGGCTTCCAGCGAGTACTAATAGCAGATCCTCGTTCCACGAGACCTTGTTGGTTATGTCTGAGACTCAACAACAACTTAGAGTTAGAAAGTGCCGGACAACCAGAGATGACATGCATTAGTGACTCATAACAGACTCATAGTGACAGAAGTCAACGGTGCCATGTCGGCGGTGAAACCCTCGACTTCCCCAGAGATGTCACCAAAACGTAACAAGTGGAGGAAGGCAACTTTATCTACAACGCTCATATATAGCCTTGTATAACCCCTCCCGTGCAGATCCTTCTCTTTCCATACAGCTGCTGATCACATTTCTCTGTACTACCGGGTCCTGCCATCGCTCGTTGAATAGAGGGGCAAGTCCTTTATCACACATAATGTCATCCGTATAAAATGGGTCATCTTATCGCGTCAAGAAGTAATTGCAAAGACTGCATAATTTCCGATTACGCATAGTGAAGGCGCTTAGTATGTCACGGTCACCATGCTTCCGCGGCAAGCACAGCCTCATTGCCAATAGTGGCGAATTATCCTTAAAGCAAACTAGGCACGTGCCTAGTGGCGCAAGACGAAAAAGGTGGGCGCGCGGAAGTTTTAAACGAATAAAAAATCGTCTATTTGATTACCCCTATATCGCCCTCACTCTCTCATCACAACATATTTCATTCATACCCTTCTACGAGGGCGACACTGGGCGTAAACGATATAATAAAAAATAAGTTCAAATTATGAAAATGGAACTCTTTGCCAATATCATTGTGTATGTATTTTATTAATTTGTTATTTGTTTACGATATGGCGGCAAATTGAAAATTGTATGTGTCACGTCAGCATGAATTTGACGCGAGAAAATTTTGGTCCAATGATTTTTTATGGCTTTCGATGTCATTTAAGTCAACAAGAAAGTGATGATAGACTTCGATTGACCTTTCTTGATGAAGACCCATCTCGTGCCACTGTTTACAACTGGTTTAATGAGTTTAAACGTGGTCGCACTAATTTCACCGATAATCTGCGTGAGGGATGGCCTTCTACGGCGACGACTGAAGATAACATCAGTATTGTGCGGCGTATGATAGAGACTGACAAAAGAGTGACTTATCAGCAGATTTGGACAAGCTTAGGCATCGGTATAAGCCAAGTGCACAAAATCCTCCACGAACATTTAGCGGTTAGGAAGCTTTGTGCTCGGTGGATACCTAATAATAGGGTATTACACCCATTTTCAAAAAGTGTTTTAAATGAATCCTAGAGTGATAATGAACCACTATAATTTTTATATAAATTTTTTAAAACCGAATAGTGACATAAAAATTACTTTTAATCTATCGTTTTAAATTTTCGCGTGAAAACGCTAGCCGCCATACTGTTTAACTCGTGACGTCACTGTCCTAGAATTTTGACTATTTTGCAAAGGAATAAGATACTTTTGAATGTTTAATAATGAGTTATCATCTATATCATTGTTGTGTTGTGCCTGATTGCAAAAATACGAGCATAGGGACGCCGCGGAAATTATGTATTAAAATGCCAATTGATTTAAATATGAGAAATACTTGGTTAAAACTGGCAAGAAGAGACCCGAAGGCTTTGTCTACAAAATCTAAACTTTACTTTTGTGAAGATCACTTTGATGTAGGTATGACTTATATTGAACTATCGATTAAACAAAACAAAATATCATGACATGATAGGTACCTATTGCAAGTCAAATTTTGTAATAGATTAGGTTAATCGCTCGTCTGTTATTGCTCATCCATTTTGATAGCCCTTGCAAGTGCAGTGCAGTGTTTTACTTAATTCCTGTTTTCTTCTATTATATGGGAATAAAGAAATGGTTTGTACTCAGACCAAATAAAAAATGACTTTTTATTTCGTCTGAGGGTTTGTACAAAAAAATATAACAAAAAGTTTTTCTCACCTAATAACAATATCTATAACATTAGTGCTAAAAGCGAAGTAATAAACTCGCTTTTACGAATCCGTCTTCCATGATGCCTTTTCAATAAAATTCGGAATAAAAGTCAACAATCGTAATGATAACTTCAAAATTTTCGAAATTAGCTAGTTAGTACACAGCACATAACCTAGTTCTTTGACCTAGTGACGTCACGACGCTATCTAATATGGCGGACATCGTTTTGCAGATTTGAGGCTCAGGTATAAAAAAAATATTCTTTAAATTTAAATATAAAATTTATAATGCATTTTTATAAATAGAAATCAATATTTCTCGTTTACTTTTTACAAAACCTATCATAAATATATATTCTTTGATTTTTTTTACATGATGTAAAATACCCTATTTAACAGAAGTCCGAAAACTCCGTCGTGTTGATTGGTGTCGTGAAATGGTTCAAAGAATTAACGGAGGTGACACAAATGCTGTGTTCGACATACTTACGGGTGACGAAAGCTGGATTTATTGTTATGATCCTGAAACTGAGAGACAGTCAGCTGTCTGGGAGTTTCCTTCCGAGGGGTTTCCAACTAAAGTGAGAAGAGGTCGAAGCGTGGGAAAACAGATGGCGCCACGTTCTTGGGAAAGACAGGTGGCAACACAACGCAACAATTGTTTTAGAGGATCGAAAAATAGTTACTGCAGAGTGGTCTTGTCTTAGAAAAAGTTCGGTAGAAACGACCTCGCATTAGGATCCTCCTTCACCACGACAACGCCTCGTCGCACACCGCCAAGCAAAGAATTGACTACTTGGCGACGTCAGACGTGGAATTACTGGGACACCCGCCCTATAGCACCGACCTTGCACCTTGCTATTTTTATTTGTTTCCGAAAATAAAAGAAAAACTTCGAGGAAAAGTTTTATGGACGCCGAGGAAGCAGTGGCTGCGTTTCAAAATGCCCCCTAAAGACGAGTGGACACACTTTGCCATCGGATGCAGCGATGTATTGATGTAAATGGACACTATTATGAAATGATATAATAAAACTAATAACTTTCAGTGTCACCCTTATATTAAGGGTACTCGTGTACTAATTTGAATTTTTTGAAAATGTATTTCTATGAAGATTTTGTAACTCTATAAGTGTACAGTACGACCACTATTGTGGCCGAAAATGTATTTCTATGAAGATTTTGTAACTGTACAGTACGACCATTATTGTAGCCGAAAATGTATTTCTATGAAAATTTTGTAACTCTATATGCGTACAGTACGAGCATTATTGTGGCCGAAAATGTATTTCTATGAAGATTTTGTAACTCTATAAGCGTACAGTACGACCATTATTGTAGTCGAAGATGTATTTCTATGAAGATTTTGTAACTGTATAAGCTTACAGTATGACCATTATTGTGGCCGAAAATGTATTTCTATGAAGATTTTGTAACAGTATAAGCGTACAGTACGACCATTATTGTAGTCGAAAATGTATTTCTATGAAGATTTTGTAACTGTATAAGCGTACAGTACGACCATTATTGTGGCCGAAAATGTATTTCTATGAAGATTTTGTAACTGTATAAGCGTGCAGTACGACCATTATTGTGGCCGAAAATGTATTTCTATGAAGATTTTGTAACTGTATAAGCGTACAGTACGATCATTATTGTAGTCGAAAATGTATTTCTATGAAGATTTTGTAACTGTATAAGCGTACAGTACGACCATTATTGTGGCCGAAAATGTATTTCTATGAAGATTTTGTAACTCTATAAGCGTACAGTACGACCATTATTGTGGCCGAAAATGTATTTCTATGAAGATTTTGTCAACTGTATAAGCTTACAGTATGACCATTATTGTAGCCGAAAATGTATTTCTATGAAGATTTTGTAACTGTATAAGCGTACAGTACGACCATTATTGTGGCCGAAAATGTATTTCTATGAAGATTTTGTAACTGTATAAGCGTGCAGTATGACCATTATTGTGGCCGAAAATGTATTTCTATGAAGATTTTGTAACTGTATAAGCGTACAGTACGATCATTATTGTAGCTGAAAATGTATTTCTATGAAGATTTTGTAACTCTATAAGCGTACAGTACGACCATTATTGTGGCCGAAAATGTATTTCTATGAAGATTTTGTAACTCTATAAGCGTACAGTACGACCATTATTGTGGCCGAAAATGTATTTCTATGAAGATTTTGTCAACTGTATAAGCTTACAGTATGACCATTATTGTAGCCGAAAATGTATTTCTATGAAGATTTTGTAACTGTATAAGCGTACAGTACGACCATTATTGTGGCCGAAAATGTATTTCTATGAAGATTTTGTAACTCTATAAGCGTACAGTACGACCATTATTGTGGCCGAAAATGTATTTCTATGAAGATTTTGTAACTGTATAAGCGTACAGTACGACCATTATTGTGGCCGAAAATGTATTTCTATGAAGATTTTGTAACTGTATAAGCGTGCAGTACGACCATTATTGTGTCCGAAAATGTATTTCTATGAAGATTTTGTAACTGTATAAGCGTACAGTACGATCATTATTGTAGCCGAAAATGTATTTCTATGAAGATTTTGTAACTGTATAAGCGTACAGTACGACCATTATTGTGGCCGAAAATGTATTTCTATGAAGATTTTGTAACTGTATAAGCGTGCAGTACGACCATTATTGTGGCCGAAAATGTATTTCTATGAAGATTTTGTAACTGTATAAGCGTACAGTACGATCATTATTGTAGCCGAAAATGTATTTCTATGAAGATTTTGTAACTGTATAAGCGTACAGTACGACCATTATTGTGGCCGAAAATGTATTTCTATGAAGATTTTGTAACTCTATAAGCGTACAGTACGACCATTATTGTGGCCGAAAATGTATTTCTATGAAGATTTTGTAACTGTATAAGCGTACAGTACGATCATTATTGTAGCCGAAAATGTATTTCTATGAAGATTTTGTAACTGTATAAGCGTGCAGTACGACCATTATTGTGGCCGAAAATGTATTTCTATGAAGATTTTGTAACTGTATAAGCGTACAGTACGATCATTATTGTAGCCGAAAATGTATTTCTATGAAGATTTTGTAACTGTATAAGCGTACAGTACGACCATTATTGTGGCCGAAAATGTATTTCTATGAAGATTTTGTAACTGTATAAGCGTACAGTACGATCATTATTGTAGCCGAAAATGTATTTCTATGAAGATTTTGTAACTGTATAAGCGTACAGTACGATCATTATTGTAGCCGAAAATGTATTTCTATGAAGATTTTGTAACTGTATAAGCGTACAGTACGACCATTATTGTGGCCGAAAATGTATTTCTATGAAGATTTTGTAACTGTATAAGCGTGCAGTACGACCATTATTGTGGCCGAAAATGTATTTCTATGAAGATTTTGTAACTGTATAAGCGTACAGTACGATCATTATTGTAGCCGAAAATGTATTTCTATGAAGATTTTGTAACTGTATAAGCGTACAGTACGACCATTATTGTGGCCGAAAATGTATTTCTATGAAGATTTTGTAACTCTATAAGCGTACAGTACGACCATTATTGTAGTCGAAGATGCGTTAAGGACTGTAGTCCTTGAGTATGAGAACTTCTAATAGAACACCTACATTGATATTTTCTAGTCACACAGACGCATCTCGCAGAGTTAGTATACGCACCCTGGACATGAATAAATTACTTTTGGTGCTTCGCACAAATTACATATTCATTGCGCGTTCGTCTTCGTAGGATGTTCACGAATGTCACAAAAACACGCATTGTATGTAGCCATTTGCAATTTCTTTTGTGTCATTTGCTTGTCACATTGCGAAGTCTACGAGACCGTAATTAATAGCTGGCGGCAAAGTGCGGGGGCCAGAGTGTACGCTTTCTAGGTCTTATTTTCATCATCATCATTACAGCCCTTCACAAGTCCACTGCTGAACATAGGCCTCCCCCAAAGAATGCCACAAAGCACGGTCCTGAGCCACCTGCATCCATCGACTTCCTGCAAATCTTACCAGGTCGTCACTCCATCTAGTGGGGGGACGCCCTACACTTCGCCTGCCGGTACGAGGCTGCCACTCGAGAACCTTTCTTCCCCATCGGTTGTCGGTTCTTCGAGCTATATGGCCGGCCCATTGCCACTTCAGCTTACTAATCCGTTGGGCTATGTCGCTCACTCTGGTTCTACTGCGGATATCCTCATTTCTGAGTTTATCACGCAGAGAAACTCCGAGCATAGCCCTCTCCATAGCTCGCTGAGCGACCTTGAGCTTCCTCATCCGGCCAGCAGTGAAGGACCACGTCTCAGTTCCGTATGTCATCACTGGCAACACGCACTGGGTGTACAGTCTCGTTTTCAAGTTTTGAGGTATACCTGACGAGAAGATGTGCCGTAATTTCCCGAACGCTGCCCAACCGAGTTGAATCCGTCGATTGACCTCTCGGTCGAAGTTGGACTTACCTAGTCGGACTATTTGTCCCAGGTAAACATACTCGTCAACAACTTCGAGCTTAGTGTTCCCAACAACTACCGGCATAGGTGTGACATGGACATTAAACATGATCTTTGTTTTGTCCATGTTCATCTTAAGACCTATCCGTTGGGAAACACTATTGAGGTCATTGAGCATAGTGCTTAGGTCCTCCAGCGATTCTGCCATAAGGACTATATCGTCGGCAAATCGAAGGTGAGTGATGTACTCGCCATTGATGTTGATACCGTATCCTTTCCAGTCCAGAAGCTTGAAAACATCTTCCAATGCAGCGGTGAAGAGTTTCGGGGATATGACGTCACCCTGTCTTACACCTCTCTGCAATTGGATAGGTTTCGTACTCTGGTTCTGTACTCGGATAGCCATCGTAGCCCTACTGTACAAGCACTTCAACACTTCGATATACCGACAGTCAACTTGGCATCGCTGAAGGGACTGCAGCACCGCCCAAATTTCGACGGAATCAAAGGCTTTCTCATAGTCCACATACGCCAGACATAGTGGCAAATTGTACTCCTCGGACTTCTGTACAATTTGCCGAAGGGTATGTATGTGGTCTATGGTGCTAAAGCCTTTTCGGAAACCGGCTTGTTCGGGAGGCTGGAAGTCGTCAAGTCTGCGCGCGAGACGATTCGTAATGACTCTCGAAAACAGCACGTAGACGCGGCTCAGAAGGGAAATCGGTCAGTAGTTCTTCAAGAGAGCGTTGTCGCCTTTCTTGAAGAACAAGACCACCGCACTTCTGCTCCACGCCTCCGGTGTAATGCCACCATGGAGGACGGAATTAAAGAGCTTCTGAAGGACTTCAAGTACCGGTTTTCCACCCGCTTTCAGAAGCTCCGCTGTAATTCCATCCTGGCCTGGGGCCTTGCCGTTTTTAAGGTGCTGGAGAGCCATTCTAATCTCGCTCAGACTGACGTCCGGGATATCATCGGAATAATGTCGGATAAGACTCGCTCTTGGATCGTTACTCACACTTGCGTGTGGCTCCAACGATGACGTGTACAGCTGCCCATAGAACCTCTCAATCTCACTCAAAATCTCAGGTGCCCCGGAAACGATGCTGCCACATTCGGTCTTCAGCTTTGACAGTTGGCTCTTTCTGGCAGACAGATCTCTGGCAAAGACTTTGGAGCCTTGGTTCCGCTCGATCGCTTCTTCAATACGAGCTGTATTGAAGTTGCGTAAGTCCCGCCGCATGCATTTGGAGATCTGTCTGTTCAGTTGCCTGTATGCTGTCAAATCTGTTGAAGAATGTAGCTTCATCTCCCGTCTAACAGCCATGAGATTAAGAGTGTGATCGGAGAGTTTTTGTGTTCTTCTGCGGCGGGTCTTGCAGAACTTAGCTCCGACCGCATGGACAGTTTCCACGAGCTTGTCATTCAAATCGTCCACTTCATTGCAGTCTTCTAGGCACTGAAAACGGTTTTGCAACTCGAGCTGAAAGGTTTCGGGACTTTGGATTAGAGCACGAGGGGGACGGAGCGTTGACTTCATTAGACGAGACCTCTCCAACTTAACGTTTAGGTTCAGTGTGCCTCTAACCATTCGGTGATCGCTGCCGGTTTTCACCCTCGCGATCACTGAGACATCACTGAACAGTTGTCGTCTGGTCGTCATAATGAAGTCAATCTCATTTTTTGTCGAACCGTCGGGGCTCGACCAGGTCCACTTCCTGTGGGGCCGCTTCTGGAAGAAAGAGTTCATCATAAAGAGTCCCTCTTTCTCCATGAAGTCGGCCAACTGCTGGCCCCTTGGGTTCCGTTGCCCTATTCCAAATTTCCCCACTTTCAGCTCACCGTTCTCTCTTGTGCCTAGTTTTGCATTGAAGTCTCCCATTAACACCGTATATTGGGTTTTGGAGGAATGCATGGCTCTAGAGATATCCTCATACATTTCCTCCACCTTCTGATCGGGGTGTGCCGAGGTTGGTGCGTAAACCTGTATGACCTTCAGCGAATACCGTTTGGTGATTCTGAGTATAAGGTACGTAACCCTCGTCGACACACTCTCAATCTTTACAACGTTGTTAACGAGAGACTTGTGGACGATAAATCCGACACCTCCTTGGGACAGATGGTCGCCCTCCCGGTGATAGAGCAAGTTGCCGGATTCGAGGATTACCGTGTCCTCCCCCTCTCTTCGGACTTCGGATAATCCTATAATATGCCAGCGTAACTTGTCTATCTCTTCTTCCAGCTCCACAATCTTCTCGTCAGTCCTCAGGGTGCGTGCGTTGTATGTTGCCAGGTCGAGTCGTTGTAGGTGGCAACCGAACCTCCACCGGAGATTCTTAGCACCCCCTGCCCCGCCGTTACCATGGTCGCCACCGTAGCCAGGAATAGCGGGGCCGCCGGGGACTGGGGGCCGTCTCTTCGTAACTTTCATTATGGGGGGTATATTGCCATAGTTGCCACGCTTGGCGAGCGGGTTGGCAACCGCAGTTTTTTATTGTATTTTGTCGTTACCAGGAAGATGCTGCTGCCCATCTCCTGCCTGTTTCCCTTTGTCGCCTTTTACGACACCCACGGGAAGATATGGGGTAGTGGATATTCTTAACCGCCACTACACGGCACACTATTTTTTAATTATGAACAAATTAAAAATATTATCAATGTTTTGTGTAATATGGGAAATGTGGGTTTCACAAGAATGATCTTTCATTAAAAAATAAAGGTTAATACGGATTTAAACAATCACAGTGGTTTAAACTATTTATATAGTATGTAACAAACAACCCGTTGGTCGTTTTAGGGAAGTAGTTCATAGTACACCTAGTACTATGAATGGGATTATAGCGATTTTAATCAAGTAACTTACTAAATTTAATATTTCTAAAAATGTTATTAGCATCTGAACTAAACGACTCGTGCCGATACACCCTACAATCACTGTGAAGCCTCTGACACGGCCGATAAAGCAATTTATCAAAGCGAGCCGCTGCGCGGCGCGCGCACCATCAGGTTTTGTGTGTGAATAGTCCCCTCAATAGTATCTTTCAAGATGGCGGATCATATATGTTATGCAACCATTGCGGCTATATTTTACAAGAAATAAAGAAATGTTACAAGAGAAGAAAAGCATCAATTCAATTATTATAGTATTCAATTCAGTTGATCTACTGCAAATATTTATACTGTGGCGTGTATTTACCGCACGGAGTTCGCATAAAGTTCTTATGGTTCGCGCCGCATCATGAATAAATACGTCGTGCGTCGCGCTATATGGCGTGAGCTGGGAAAGCGTTATAATTGCCTACAGGCCTGGGATAGCCTCCCCTTAAGTACTTCTGTCAAGCGTGCAAAAAACAAACTGAAAACCGATTGTATATTATCTGCCTCATCGATAAATATATTTAGTGACATACCCAGTTATCGGTACGTTAAGTCAATTTTTTCCCTCCTTTGACCTCTCCCCCCTCAGTCCTTCATTAAGGTACTGGAGATGGTACAGAGAGAAGCAGAACCAAATTGTATTCAAACAATCACTCTGGAAGATACTCCTTTTTATCTTTATACGACTTTCCTAAGCCGCCATTGACTCGACTAAATGACAAAGGATCGTACTCCACTGTCCCATACACTGCCCGAGAAAGTCCCTAGCTGTAAATGGATTACATCTTTTCTTCGCAGTCGGCAGCAGTTAGTTGCATGCTTATATAGAATGCTACAACTAGACATTGGTTGTTATAATGAAAAGAAAAATATTTTTCAAAGAAAATGCCGTACATAGCAAATAACGTTGGAAAAAGGTTTCATCGTCATCATTTATCATTACAGCTCTTCACAAGTCCACTGCTGAACATAGGCCTCTCCCAAAGAATACCACAAAGCACAGTCTTACCAGGTCGTCACTCCATCTAATGGAGGTTCGCCCCACACTTCCCTACCGGTACGAGGCTGCCACTCGAAAACATTACTTCCCCATCAGTTGTCAGTACTTCGAGCTATATGGCCGGCCCACTGCCATTTCAGCTTACTAATCCGTTGAGCTAAGTCGGTTATTCTGGTTCTGCTGCAAATATTCTTGTAGCGGCGCTGTCGTCACGCCACAAGCGAAACACATCGACGCCTAAATCGCGCTAACAAAGTTCCGAAATTAAAGCAGTATATATAGAATAGCTCCGCACTACCAGACTACCACTCGGAGCGCTGGCCGCTCCCCGGCCAGAACACCTTGCCCGGCGGGGGATCTCCCCTTTTCCTTCCACCGGCCACAGTGGTTACCCCGACGTGATTTGAACACGCAACCAACAACCTACGGAAACTACACCTTCAAACCTTCATCATCCTCAAGTACCCCCATTCATTCGCTCCCGAGCAGATATTATCTGCAGTCTTCACATTCTGCAAGCCATCTAGTTATACAAAGGTTCATCGCAGCATTGGAATAATAATGCTTCCTGTTACTTCTAGCTACTCTCTGTGCTACAGTGTTCAGCACGGCTCTGAGCTTTACTGCTCGCCTCTGCTTCACGGCACTCTCGCAGATTACTTGCCTTTTTCTCGACTCACCGCAGACTACAAGGCAATCCCTGGCACTTGCTCCGGCTCATCGTTCTCACCAGCATCACTTGCAAGTGCGTAGTACGGCATGCATTACAGACCGGCATATTGGATCTCCATGGATGGGAGGCACTATTGAGGTCACCGAGCATAGTGCTTAGGTCCTCCAGCGATTCTGCCATAAGGACTACATCATCGAAAAATGGAAGGTGAGTGAGAACTCGCCATTAATGTTAATACCGTATGCTTTCCAATCCAGTTGCTTGAAAACGTCTTCCAATTCAGCGGTGAAGTGTTTTGGGATATAATATCACCGTTTTACACCTCTCTGCAGTTGTATACGTTTCGTACTAGCCCTAATGTACAAACACTTCAGCACTTCGTATACCGACAATCAACTTGGCACTTGAATTTAAAAAGACGGAAGAGGTTTCGTATAATGAGAAATAACAATATAGGACCTAATAATTAGCAATAAGGTTTTTTTATCTCAAACATCAGCGAAACGACACATTTGTTGAATGAGACATGTTTTTGGAAATGATTTGTTTAGTCATACCTGCTATTTATACGGTTAGAGTCGGCTTCTCCCGAGAAGCTATCAGAATCATCATTAAGTGAGGTCTGGGAATCTGAAACATTAAAAACAGTCTAAAAATATTTATATTATAAAGCAGCAATTCTAAATAGCGCAAAACTACATGCTTTTAATGCAATTTGTGTCTTCATGACTATGAAACAATTTATTCTTGGACATGTAGCGAACTCGATAATTTATATCATCTTTATTACAAGTACAAAAAGATGAATACCATTAATTCCGTTCCGTGTAGTGACAGTGTAAGAATATCAACTACCCCATATCATCCCATAAGATAACTACAACGGTATTTTCCTGATAACAACTCAAAGTAATATAAAAACTGCGGTTGGCAACCCGCCAGCCAAGTGTTGCAACTATGACAAAATCCCTCCTTTAAGATTAGTGTGTATAAGAGACCTGTTCAGCAATGGACTTACATATAGGCTGTAAATGATGACTCTTTATTATTTTATGATTTTTTTGTTAGTTAGGCACATTTTTGGTGTCTTTGTTATATATATATTCATTTAATTATTATTAATGGGGTTATTTATTTTTAAATAGAGTTGGAAGAGATAGTATATAATGCTGTTATGGTGTTACCTGCAGTTGTAAGGCGGTGTGTAGTGAGGTAGTCCGCAGAGAGATATGGCGGAAGTTCGTCTGCTGCATCGCCAGCACCACTTTCACAACCTAATGTCTCAACCACCGCCAACCACTGCCCATTGTGGCAACGGAACCGCTCCACCTAGAACGACAAAATCGCTATTAATTTGTATTTAATATTTCCGCTATATAAAATATTGCTAGATTGCTTATGCGATTTTATATATTATTATATTTTATATATTATATATAGAGTTCTTGTAAAAAAAGTAAGAACCATAATGCTGTAATATTTTAAATTATGAAAAGAAAAAGGTTTGGAGTTAATTTGTTGGCCTCTCGATGTTTTTATATTAACTTTCCTAATTTTAATAATCCGCGTGGTTGGTTTATTACTGAAAATAATGATCGGAGCGTCTATAAAATACCGGTTGGATCGAGGTGAATTTGCACACCAATACGTATGCTAGGGACCCCTGTCCCCTGGCATACGTCTGCCAAATATTTAGGTGTCACTCTAGACACAGGGCTAACTTTCAGGCCCCACGTCAAAAGAGTAACCCGTCACGCACGTTTTTACCTGAATAGGCTCAACAGTATGTTGGGCCGACACAGTAAAATGTCCCTCAGAAACAAGCGTACCCTTTATAAGGTCTGTATACGACCAGTCATGTCCTACGCGGGCCCCATTTTCGCCCACTCTAACCCTAAAATTATTAATGAACTCCAAGTAGTTCAAAACCTTTTCTGTCGTCGAGCTGCGAACGCACCATGGTACGTCCGCAATGCCGACCTTCATCGGGACCTAGAGCTCCCTACAATTCAACAATTCCTTAAAAAACTCTCTGAGAACTTCTTCAAAGCCTCAGAGTCGCATTCCAATCATTTTATTCGTGAGGCTGCTAATTATGCAGCCCCACTCCCCTCCCGCTATAGCGTCCGCAGGCCGAGGAACTCCCTCTCGGACCCGCCTAATAAACTTTCAAACGACCTGAACTGCCTCCTGGCGGCTCAGGCCAACTCTAATTAAGTTATTCATAATTAATTTGCCTTCGTAGGCACTCCCTCAGCGACTAATAGCCGCCTGCGCCCTCTTTTCCCAAAAGAGGGTCGCTTACGATACGGCATAAGAAGCTTTAAACAGCTAGTTGCCAGTCCCCAAAGGCGGTTTTAGTGGGTATCACTTAGGTTCCCCAGTAGGTAGTCACAGTGAGTCCCACATAACCACGATAGACCGGCTGTCGTGGTATGCGTAATGCATTTCCGCCTCCCTCCGGGGTAGCCCTTTTCCAATTGCTTCGGGCGCAAAAAAAAAAAGGTGAATTTGAGGGTATATCGAGAAACCCCCACTTGATGCAGTATAAAGTTCACTGTAGGCGCCGTGCGCGGGAGATTCCTCTTAAGTCATTCTAGTAGTGCTAAGATAGTGTCGTGGTTCTATCTGTTATGGTGGTTCTTATTGTGCAGGCAAGGAGGATGGTGTTGCTGAGATGTGTAATGTTGCTGTTGGTTTGCATACTTTGGTGTTATCGTGTAATTACCTTCACGTTACACTGGTCTGTGTTTGTGGCGGGGACGTGTTACGGTGTGGTCGAACTGAAATTACTCTATACTGAATGTATAGTACGTTACACTGTCTTATTATTGATAATGAATAATTCCGTAAGCAAGAGAGTAAGTTGAACATGCACTCTCACACTTTTATTATTTTTAATAATTAATGCTATCCTGATGTATTTCCGAGATCAGAATATATGAATCACGATAATAAGCTTTATTTAAGCATTTACACACCTTTATTCTTGCCGCCCATTCATTTTCCATTTGTGATATTATATCAAGACATGAATCACACATCTTCCGTATTTCTACGTTTTTATCTTGCATTAGGTCAATAAGGTAAGCTGGAGCTTCTGAAAATAAAAACATAAAAAAAAAAGAAACTGAGTGATAATCTAATGCAAAGTTGCAGAAGAAAGTTCCCACCCAGTCTCTATATTGAAATTCCTAGATTTAGAGCGACGAATATTTTGACTTTGGATAGACAAATACATTCTATTTCAATTAAATAAAAACCTTATAATTTGAAAAGCTTTGCTTGGGAGAAGGATGTTTTTTAAAGTTTACAACAAAGTCAAAATTTCTAACAAGATTTGTAGTTCATACAAGTAATCAGAATCATTACTCCCATAATCACTTAAATGAAGGATAACATCAAGTCATGCAAATAATTCTTCGTCTTTTTCTTTACTTTTTGGCTTCTTTTAAAAGAATTCTGTCAATGTCAAATCAATAATCATAACAATTTCCACCAACGAATATATGCTATAACTATTCTTAGTATCTTTGCATAAATAATAGAGCCGAGCATAAACCGAATGAGCACAAAATATCGTGAATACGCACACGCTGCACCTTTAATGTTATTGAGCCATGACGAATCGGACTGACTGCTACGCATTTCATACGAGAACGAAAATATTGTTTTTTTTTTTAAAATAGAATAAGGGTGATAAACCAACAAACAGTTCATCAGATGGTAAGTATCCACTTACCATCTGATGAACTGTTTGCTGTGGCCCATAGATACACTATCACGTCTATTCTTAATTGCATAACAAAATCCAGATGCGAAGTGTTGCTCTTGATTACTAGGATGGAATGTTTCGTATCCAGCAATGAGGGTCCCTGGTTCACTACACTCTCCATACAAAACACAGCAGTATAAGGCTGCTATTTTTGCTGATATTCCGTGAGAGCGTGGTTCTTCCCCGGTCGAGCCGACCCATTCATGCTACAACTGTAATATAGCAACCACGTAAAATGGTAAGGTAAGGTAAAGTATAAGAATAAAAGTTTATTTGGTAGGATCGGAGGCGTCGTCACAATACATATTGCAAAGCACAATATAGGCCAGTTAGTTATGGGCGTGTGAGGCTAGTTAGCTGTGCGTGTGTGAGATTAGGTACCGGTGCGCGTGACGAGGTGGTCCGCGGCGCGCGGGTGCGACAGCAGCTGGCGGAAGGCGAAGGCGGTCTGCAGCACGTGGTCGTCGTCGGCCTGGCGCAGGCGCAGCAGCGCCACCAGCGCGTCGCCGCCGCGCGCCGCCACCAGCGCGTCGGCCGCGCGCTCGTCGCACGCCAGCGCGCCCGCCGCCACCACGCCCTCCAGCACCAGCTCCGGGTCCACCTTGTTGCCTGACGCATACGCTTACAATCTTATACTCCACCTACACCTGTTTTTCCGACACCTAATTATCGCACAATTCGGTATTTTTTAAATATATTGTACCCAGCAACGCTTGACACAAAAATTTGCAGCGATTGTGAGGTCAAAAGAGATGTGTTGACATTTATAGGTGTAACAAAATTTTACTGATACCGGTAAATCGGGTAAATATTGTCGCTTTTAAAATTGTACTGGGTATAATGAGAAGCAAATAGATGCAATCAAATACGGTGAAAATAAATAACCTACGAATTGTTATAACATTTTTTTATTAAATTGTAATTTTGTTCTCTCTACACGTATCATTAAAAATTAGTTTGCAATAAAGTTTTTAGATTCAATTTGCAGGTTACCTCATTTCTACATACTGTATATTCACTTCACGCCTAATCATTCAAAATTGGGGTTAGGTAAACACATTTTGTATGAAAAGTAAAAAAATATATTTCATAATATGTAATTTGATACTTTTTCTTCCAATTTTATTCTTGCTTGGTGTTACTTACCAATACTGTATTATTTACTACTATTGGTAGTTTTTTTTAGATAAGATAAGGTATATTTTTATTTACATAAACCATATTTGCAGTTTTCCTAAAGATCCGAACATAAAAAATATGGTTAGAAGCCACGGGAACGCTTAAGTGGAGGTCTACGAAAAATAATTACATTCACTCAAATATTTTTTTTTTCAAACTGACTTCTTATCCATGCATCACAAAAGATATTTTAAAGTCCAATACAATTGCACGTAAAGAAATTGTATAGATAACATCTGAGAATGTGATGGCTCGAAACAATGAGACAGCACTGAAGAAGAAGAAGATATAAGCTCAAAACGTGATAATCACACATAGGCTGTAATAACTGTTTCCTGACATTATATTTAAGCAAATGGAATATCCTATAAAAATCATATGTAAAATGTGTATTTGAAAAATATATCAATATTCGGTATCATTTCTTTTTGAAAATCTGAGTTGTTAAAAAAACAAACGGCAATTTTTAAACAAATATATATTTTTCCAAGGTTAATGAAAAAAAAAACTTTAAAATAAATTTATAGAAAATATGAAAAAAGGGCTTTGAAAATTTTCGGCAAACACGAAAGTCGGCAAATGTCTTCTAGACGTTTAATGATTACGGATGTGTTTAATTATTACGGCCTAGATGAATTTCTTATAAATGTTACTATGACATAAACTTTTTAATAAATGTTATTATTCTGTAAATACTAGTTTATTTATTAAACGAAGTAATATATTTAAAGAATTATATAGTAGGTTTCATCCTCTCGAAATTCGATCATACCGCGTTGTTACGGCCTACAGCTGCTCCAGCAAGGGTCGAATCTTCTGGGGCCCATGAGCAGAAAATTCCATAAGCAGCCGCAGGTCGGGCCCAAAATGACCACATGGAAGAATTTCCTATAACACTAAGCTATATGGGAGAATGCTAGAAAAACATATTACGTACCTGTTTGCGACTCTTAGATCGCCCCAAGGCTCGGTCAGGCCGTAAGTGGGTGTGAGGTGCATGGCAAGTAGTATTTAGTGATGTGTAAATGTGTGAGACCTTGGCCTCCTTAGGCGAACAGCAGCGGCCGAGTTCCAGGCTGCCCCAAAACGCTGCATCGTTCCAGCAGGGTCCACCGCTGGACCATTTCGTTCCTCCTTGTCACTATTTCAGTCTATCAGCTTCATTGTACATTTAACTAACTTAAACTCGCCTAATTCCACATTCATCGTAGAATCGAACACGTGATACCCGACACAGTTACGGACAGTAGTTCAAAGTTCAACATTCAATGTCCCGGATTCACTTATCACAAAATTATAAAGAGGGAATTAAAGCGATCTCTTAATGAGTCATACTACTCAGCGTTAAACACAACTAAGTTGCTTCATTCGATACCAAAACACCACGTCGCGAAAAGATTCAAAATACGCCTCGTTGACGCGTAAACTAACAAGCCCACACGCACAAAAAAGTGCACTTAACGCGACGGCACGATTATAATTATTTCCTGATGATCAACCGGGAGAAGCTCTCGAACAAGGAATGCGCGGTTCGAATCCTAGACCCTATATCTACTCGACGCGCGCGTGCACAATTCCGCATCCCCGAACAAGTTAAATATTGCAAAATTCACATATCCACGTAAGGAAGTAACACGCACTTAATCTAACTATCTGGACCCGACAACGGTCACGTGAACTTCCGCCGCAATCACGAGCTACGCGGGTTCCCCTCATCACGGCTAGTGGGTATAGTTCATTTCAAATAGGATGGCAGGATTCCACTTGAGACTTAGCAATTACAGCTGTAATGTTAATCTATTGTTGTGTGATTATTTTATTGCTTTAACACTTGAAGTTAAGCATCTGTTGATAATAATGAACCAGTATAGCTGGAATGACGAATTTTGGTACTTGAACATTAAAACAAATTAAATTGTAGATAAAAAACTTTATTACTTTTAACTTAACTATTTTAAATACTTATAACAACTTGTTAATATTTTGTTTAATCAATCACTCTGAAGAACATTCATCGGTATCTGTGTCCTCACACGTATAATAAATATATAATAAATACGTGTGAGGACACAGATACCGATGAATGTTCTTCAGAGTGATTGATTAAACAAAATATTAACAAGTTGTTATAAGTATTTAAAATAGTTAAGTTAAAAGTAATAAAGTTTTTTATCTACAATTTAATTTGTTTTAATGTTCAAGTACCAAAATTCGTCATTCCAGCTATAATATTTTGTTTAATCAATCACTCTGAAGAACATTCATCGGTATCTGTGTCCTCACACGTATTTATTATATATTTATTATACGTGTGAGGACACAGATACCGATGAATGTTCTTCAGAGTGATTGATTAAACAAAATATTAACAAGTTGTTATAAGTATTTAAAATAGTTAAGTTAAAAGTTATAAAGATTTTTTATCTACAATTTAATTTGTTTTAATGTTCAAGTACCAAAATTCGTCATTCCAGCTATACTGGTTCAGTATTATCAACAGCTGCTTAACTTCAAGTGTTAAAGCAATAAAATAATCACACAACAATAGATTAACATTACAGCTGTAATTGCTAAGTCTCAAGTGGAATCCTGCCATCCTATTTGAAATGAACTATAACTCATCTTTTCGCCCACGCGTCGAGCCACTGCCAGCCGCACACCGCTACCCCACCTGGCGGCGTTTTTTCACCTACATACTATCGGGTGACGCGACAACTCGAACGCAATTGGAGGGCGTTCAACATGGTCAAATTTGGGCATAAACAGCGTTCTTTGCAGTAAATTTGGAGGATAAAAGATAGCCTAGCATTTTTAGTGTTTGTTTTTTCCTGAAGTTCGCGGTTTAAAGACTAATAACCGACCAAATTTGTAGTTTTCTTAGCCGTGATAGTTTACCTTATTAACTTGACCAGACATCAAACCATCTCAATCAGTTTATCATAATCAGTTCAGTAGTTTTGTCACGAAAGCTAGACAGATTTTCGCATTACAATAGAAAAGTATGGATTTCGTATACACATGGTGAACAATTCTCCATTTATTTATCCGCAATACATTTTGACAGCAGATTATGTATTTGTCTTATTTTTTCGAAAGTAAAATTTAAAATTGACAACATTAAACGATAGATAAATACATGTTTTGTAATTATATATAGAAAGATATAATTACTAAATAATTAACCGGTAATTTTGAACCTAATTTTGGAGTTTTTAATCAATAAATTTACCAATTGAGGTGCTGTCGACTCTTAAAACATAAATAGCAAATATTATTGAAATATTTCAAAACATTTCTTTATATTTATTTTGAATTTTTTCATATATCGCTGACGACTTCTTGCGTCTTTTTACGATAGATACTTATTGCATCTCCTATTTCCAGCAGAATTACAAATGTTAAAAGAGTGAATATTGTTAATTTATCTGTTAACAAATAACATAGTAGAATAGGAATTTCATTTATATTCGACAGGGCGATATTCAATTTTGAATAATTCTTGCTCATTTATGACGTCCATTCATGATAAAAAGCATGTGGCACACTGCATATACCATATATGGTTTCTATCATCACTTCATGCGTCCGTTAATGACGGAAATGATGTGGCACTTTGTATATTCCGTATATAGTTCGTATGTTTTGCTCACTTCATGCGTCCTTTCAAGACGGAAATTATGTGGCACTCTGTATATTCCGTATATGGTTCCTATGTTTTGCTCACTTCATGCGTCCATTCATAACGGAATTGATATGGAACTCTGTATTTTTGCTCACTTAATGTGTGACCGTCACCACTTGAGACCGTCCCTATCCCGTATGAAATCATAGGAGTTTTCGTAGTGCAACTGTCATACTTGACGAGCTGTCGGGAGTAAGATTCCTTACATACAAATCATATACGGAATATGTATATGATTTGTATGTTTTACTCACTTCATGCGTCCGTTCATGACGGAAATGATGTGGCACTCTGTATTTTTTCTCACTTAATGTGTGACCGTTACCACTTGAGACCGTCCCTATCCCGTATGAAATCAAAGGAGTTTTCGTAGTGCAACTGTCATACTTGATGAGCTGTAAGATTCCTTACGAAGAAATCTTTGTTTTTTTTTTATAGAAGATTTTTTATAGCAAACGAATATGCCGCTCACCTGATGGTAAGTTTCGATTGCCGCCCGTGAACATCTGCAACACTAAGGGAATCGCAGGTACGTTACCGGCCTTTTAATAAATGAGTAGGCTTTTTTTTTGAAGGTTCCGAAGTCGTATCGGTCCGGAAAAAGCGGTGTTGGTAGCCGATTGGACAAGGAAGTTGTGTGAGGAAGAAAAAAAATTCTTGTAAATCGCACAGTGGTATCGCGAGTTTTGTCACGATGTGCGATGGTGAATTGAGCCGCTGCAATAAATCCGAACCATTCCTCATAACACTCTCCGTGGTAGATGCGATAAGATAGGCAAAGAGATGGAACATCTCTTCGCAGTGCTAGTGAATCAAGGCGATCAGAAAGAGCCCGGTCACCGAAAATTCTAACCACTCTGCGCTGGATACGACCAAATGGAAGGAGCTGGCACTGGGAGCCCCAGCCCAGAGATGGGAACAGTATTCCATGTGAAGCCGAAACTGTGCCTTATAAAGTTGCAGGCAGTGTGCCGGCATGAAATGCTGCTGAGCACGCCAAGCTTTTTGAAAAGAAGAGAGACCAAATTGGCCTTCTCTTCCTTGCACGTCATTCGATATGTCGACGCCGAGGATTCCGATACTGGCGGCGGTAACAAGGGGAGTGCCTTGAAACTGAGGACATACGACAAAGGGGTTCTTTTTAGCGGTAAACGCGCAAGCTTGTATCTTCTGGGGATTAAACTGGACTAAATTTAGTCGCCCCCAATCCGAGACATTGTTCAACAAAGTCTCAACTTCAGACACAAGTTTATTCCGGTACTTGGCGACGTTTTCCTGAGAAATATTGGCACGGCCGGTGTATAAAGCATCACTCGTGCTGTCGTCCCCATAACAATGAATGATTTGAATTAATGAACGCTGTAATATATCATTGATATGCAGAAGTAACGACGTTGGTGATAGCACACAGCCTTGTGGAACACTAGCGGTAATTCGCTTGTAATCGGAGCATGCACCGTCTACTACGACATAGATGCTCCAATCTACAAGAAAGCTGGTGATCCAATTGCACAATTTCAAAAGCCCATACGAAGGGAGCTTCTAAAGAAGCGCAGTGTGCCAAACCCGATCGAAGGCCTTCGCAATGTCCAAACTAACGATCAATGCCTCCCCCTTGGACTCTACTACTCCGCCCATCTATGAGTCAGGTAGACCAGTAGATTACCAACTAAAGCCTCAAGATACCTCATGAGCTGGCAGTTTATAATGGATTTCATTATTTTTGATACCAAGGAGATGATGGCGATAGTCTGAGCGGTCGCCATTTTAGGGATCAGGTGGACCAAAGCAATCTTCCATGAATTCAGGACTACGCCTAGAGAGTAGGAGTAACAAAAAGGACGCGTTAAAACCGGTTCCAACTCCGGAGCACACGTCTTCAGCACAATAGGAGTAACTCCATCAGGCCCATTCGACTTGTTAAGGTCCAGGGAGAGGAGTGCTTTGCGCACCGAGCGAAGTGTAAACAGCACATCCTACATGGAGCACTCACGCAGCGGGATGGTCAGCGTCGTGTTCCCCCCGTCATCGTGAGTTGAGTTGGTCGCAAAAGAGAGCTTAGCAGATTTGCTTTCTCCTTTGCGGCATAGGCCAGAGAGTCGTCCTCCCTGTGCAGAGATGGTAGAGATGGCTGACAAGTTCCCTTGGACAGCCTTGGCGAGAGACCAGAATGCACGAGTTCCCGAAGGAAGTCGAACTAGTTTCTTGCCAATTCTGCCGATGCGTTCTGACTGCCTTGCCAATGTCTCTTTTGAAGGATCTGGAGGCGGAATTATACTTTTTAGGAGCGCTTGTGTTTGCATCCCGTTGATGCGTCAGCCCAGGTCCGGTAGCACTCCTGCAAAAGCAGTAAAATTGCATCACACCTTATGCTGCTGCAGCGACATTATCCATGGTAAACGTAGAGCGACTCACATGGCTGGCCCGAAGTAAAGGGCTGGTCCAAGGTAGCCACTGAGTGGGCTTGTCAAGCTCTTGGATATGTATTAGTGGGCTGCGGCTAGAGGAGACTCCTCTCCCTGTATCGCTGCATCGATGCGCCACTCGACTATCCTCCACGACTTTGGCGGGGCTACACTACTTGGTGCTGGGGGTCTGTTGTACAGGTGGAGTTAGAAGCTGCAAAGGGCAGTCTGCCTTGTGTTCCTGGTGTGCCTTATCTGAGAAGAAAAGGGGAAAAGTCAACTAAGGAGAGGCTGCCATTGGGCGGCTGACGCTGGTGGGGTCGCGGAAGTGTTTGAAAGCGTTTTCGTGGCCCTGCCAATGTGCAGCGAACGTGGAACACCATGGGGTTTTAGTAGGTGCGAGTAAGACATAACCCGTTCTTGCCCCCGCGAAGCGGGTATGCGTAGGCATTTCCTTCCTAAAACCCAGAACAAAATCCGTTCTGTGGTTACGAATAAAAACGTAGATAGACCGCAGCGTCGGTCATGGTTTTATATGAGATATAAAGCTTGCGTCTAAGGCCTAGGTATTATTTGATACATTTATTTATTGTATGACATTATATTAATATGATTCATAAATAGAATGGACTTTACGGGTGGGCCTCGGTATAGATCTGTCTCTATTATTAGTTCCTTGGACGTTCATTTCTGCTGTCAGCGTCAAAATGGCGAAAATCAAATCGCTTCATTGTGTCACGGTCAGTGTAGAGCCAGTCCTTAGAGATCAGTGTCTATCCTCGATTAAGAATTAAAATGCAGATGCGTTGGCATCTCTAAGAACTAATATGATATGACTCGATTCCAGTAAAAAGAGTCGCTATACTCACCATACAAAACAAAGCAGCATTAAATTGCTATTTTACGCTAATATTATGTAAAAGCGTGGTCCGTTCCCGGTCGAAGGAACCCATTCATGGTTCTACCATAATATAGCTGCAACATGATTCTACCACACATAAATTTTACTTTGAATCTTATTTTTTTGATAATAGGGTCCTCACAAATTATCATAGTTCGCAAGGGATTGCATATTTTATAGTAGAATATATAAAATTACATAACTAATAAATTGAATAGAAGTAACCATCTTTTCCATGGCTAATTTTAACATACTTGGATCTAAAATCTTCATGATACATGGTATAAGATTGTATCTCTCGACAACTGCATATACGTCAATATTGTTGCTTAAACTTAGAATGTTGCTCAAAGTTCCTAGACATTCTATAACAAACTCTTCCGATGCTTCACCACTTGTTACTGCTCCAGCAATGTCGCCCACGAACTCCTGCAAATAAAATGACTTTGAAATACTTACGCACTTTTAGCAACTACTTAAGTAAAGAGCAATGTTTCAACAATGTGAGAAACATTGTTTTCTTTCTTTTTCTAAGCTGTTTAGGATGTGGCAGTTTTTTTTAATTATAAAGTTTTTCTTATGTACACTTAAATTTTTATCTCAGTCCAGGTGTACCACAGAAACATAAATTCCAGTTTTTGGTCAAATTTGATAAAATTTATTCAATATAAGTTTTAATTTGAAGATAAGAAAATATTAAATATGTAAATATATTTTATACTAGCACCATTTTGGTCCTAGATAATTCTATTTTATAATGGAAAATCAATATGTCATGTGATACCTGTAATAATTGATGGATTGTCCTGGATCTGGATGTTTAATCATGTGCAATTTATATAAATATAAAGGAAGCCTCTGCATTACAACAGTCACGGGTAAATGCTAACTTATGATGGTGTTTACACTAGTGTCAATGGAAACTAATGGAAATGGGATATAATAAGTTACGCTATTGACCTTTAGAACCATTGACTTATATATTACTAGCGTAAGGATCGGGCCGACCGCTCAACTAAATGGCAACAATGCGTTGGCCTTAAAATGTCACTTTACGAGTCCACTTTTCCATTTTTCCATTTTACTATGTTCTTATGGTTGGATTCAGACTTACTATTTGTCCAAAATTATACCACGTTTGACGTTTCATGTTTTCTTTTCATGTGCCGAGGTTTTGGCGTCACACGTCTCGTGTATCTTACATTTTGTTTGTCGACGTTTTTGTTTTGAATTGAAATAAAATTGTATTACGATATCATGTTCATAGCAAATTCAAAAATATTGCTATGACATGTTCATATTGTCTGTCAGAACGACCGGGATAATAAAACATCATATGAGGAATCCCCGCTTACCCGGTGGTTACCTGATTTGGTGTTGCCGTACATACAATAATTTTCGATATTGTAGAGTAAATATTAAAAAGTTAGAGGACCCACCAATAATACAAGTCGGTCGACCTGAAGACAAAATTACGGTATTTTCGCATAGTATTGTATAAATGTTAAGCACCAGCGAAACACGCCAAACATGTACTAGGTACTAAATTACTCTGGGGTTATTTTACCACTAATTTATGAAATAGTATTATTGAGAAATAAATGTATTTTTATTCTTATTTATTATCATACTACACTATGAAATAATGGTAAAAATAGTATAATTATTATACTAAGAAATCCAATCCTGATTACGTCGTTGACCAATGTAACACGGCACTCATGTAGTTCGTATATGTTAGGACAGATGGTGCTGCTTTTGCTTGTATGAAGAAGGTATAAGTAAAATGTTTAGATGGATGTATCCTTCCTTTTGAAATCATTGTTTAGAAACAATGTTAAGGGTTCATTGACACACTCACGAAGTTTTCACACAAAACTGTCAATTATATAGTTATATTTATAATACAAGAAAGTATATATGATCTGGAACCCACCACAAATAGAGGTTTTGTTTGTGAATGATGAGACAAATTGCGTACGAGCTTCATTAGCATAGCGTTCCTATGTCGGAAGGCTCGCGCGAGCAATTCTCGGAGACGTCCCTCAGCCGCCATTTGTTGAGCTGCACGTTCGTTCCATGCCAAATTTACGCACACGGCCAGCAGCACGTCCGTTGTACCAGGTCCGCTGTCAATACTCGACTCGCTATTCACATTCAGTAACAGCATGTCCGTTAACTATAAAATCCATATAATAAAAAAAACAGTTTAAAAAACGAAAACATCATACGAATCCTAATAACTTTTAGATATCAGGAGAGCATAAATAAGCCACTTATCACATAACCACCAGTTGAACTTTGTGCTTGTTTGTATGTTGTAGAGCCGGATATATTATGGTTGTAGTATGAATGGGTCGGCTTGACCGGTGTATGACCAAGCTCTAAAATAATAACAATAAAATAGTAACTTAATGTGGATGTGTTTCATATGGTGAGTATAGAGAACCGGAGACCCTTTTCTACCGACTTCAAAAAGGAGATGGTACTCATTTCGAAGGCTTCGTGGCGCAGTGGCTTAGCAATCAGTTGTGGCGCTGGGGGCCGCGGGTTCGAATCCCACACGGAACAAGTATTTGTATGGCCTACAAATAATTGTTCCGGGATGTTTGTCCTAGTGCAATTTTGTTTGTAAACTGCCTCCACGACACAGGAGAAAATCCTAATGTGAGGGTGACGTTTTTTAAAAAGAATTAAAAAAATTCGACTGTATGTTTTTTTTTCTTTTTTTATGTGTGTTACCTCATAATTTTACTGGGTGAACCGATTTCGATGATTCTTTTTTTATTTGAAAGCCGGTGCTTCCCATGTGGTCCCATATAAATTTGATCAAGGTCTGACCAATAGTGTTTGAGTTATTCTTAATAATTTATATTGAAGTCGGCGGTACAAAATTTTTAATTTAAAATTAGTTTTTTTTTTATAGGAGAGGGGGCAGACGAGCATGCGGCTCACCTGATGGTAAGTGACTATGGCCGCCCATGAACATGAACAACTGCAACACCAGGGGGGCCAGGGGAATTGCAGATGCGTTGCCGGCCTTTTTAAAAGCAGTAGGCTCTTTTCTTGAAGGTCCCTAAGTCGTATCGGTCCGGAAAAATCGCTGGCGGTAATCGATTACACGAGGAAGTTGTGCGATGAAGAAAACATCTTATAAATCGTACAGTGGTGGACCGCCAATCATCCAGATGGTATGGATGGTATCGCAAGTTTTGTCGCGATGTGCGATGGTGAAATTGAGCGGCCGGAATTAGTCCGGACAATTCCTCAGAGCACTCCCCGTGGTAAATGCGATAAAATACGCAAAGAGATGTAACATCTCTAGCAGCATCTCTTGCAGTGCCAGTGTATCGAGTCGATCAGAAATTCGAACCGCTCTACGCTGGATGCGATCAAGTGGAAGGAGCTGGCACTGGGGTGCCCCGGCCCAGAAATGAGAACAGTATTCCATGTGAGGCCGGATTTGCGCTTTGTAAAGTTGCAAGCGATGTACCGGCATGAAATACTGTCTCGCTCTGCTGAGCACGCCAAGTTTTTTAGAGGCCAGTTTAGCCTTCCCTTCCAAGTGATCACGAAACTGCACACTATTCGATATTTCGACGCCGAGGATTCCGATGCTAGCTGAGGCAGCAAGGGGAGTGCCTTGAAACTGAGGAGATACGACATAGGGGTTCTTTTTAGCGGTAAACGCGCAAACTTGTGTCTTCTGGGGATTGAACTGGACTAGATTCAGTCGCCCCCAATCCGAGACTTTGTTCAGCAAAGACTCGACTTCAGACACAAGTTTGCCCCGGTACTCGGCGACGTTTTCCCGAGAAATATTGGCACGGCCGGTATATAAGGCATCACCAGTGCTGTCATCCGCATAGCAATGAATGCTACTGGTTTGCAACATATCATTGAAATGCACGCAGCCTTTTGGAACACCAGCGTTGATAGGCTTGAAATCAGAGCGTGCACCGTCTACTACGACCTTGATGCTCCGATCAGCAAGGAAACTGGTGATTCATTTGCACAATTTCTCGGGAACCCCATAGGAAGGAAGGTTCAAAAGAAGCGCTTTGTGCCAGACCCGATCGAAGGCTTTCGCTATGTCCAAACTAACGGCCAATGCCTCTCCCTTAGACTCTACTGCCTCCGCCCATCTATGAGTCAGGTATACCAGAAGATCACCAGCTGATCGACCCCGACGAAAACCATACTGGCGGTCACTAATCAGCTGGTGATCCTCAAGGTACCTCATGAGCTAAAACTACTGTACTGTAGTACTGTAAACACCCCCGTATAGTGGCGGGTTCTTACCCGCTTAAGATATGGGGTAGTGAGTATTCTTATACTCACTACCCCATATCTTCCCGTGGGTGTCATAAAAGGCGAAAGAGGGAAACTGAGGCAGAAGATGGACAGCAGTATCTTTCTGATTGACCGCATTTCTACAGCATTTATTCTACTCTCATGCTTTTTCTGCCAGACCCAACTTTCACTACCATACATTAAGGTAGGGACTAACACAGCATTATGAATTGCCATACGTGCCTTATTTGACACATTCTGACTCCTCATAATAGCGTGTAGAGCCCCATTCACTATATTTCCTGCGTTCACTCGTCGTTCTATATCCTTATCATATCTACCATCCCGCCGTGTAGTGGCGGTTAAGAATATCCACTACCCCATATCTTCCCGAGGGTGTCGTAAAAGGCGACAAAGGGAAACAGGCACGAGATGGGCAGCAGCATCTTTCTGATAACAGCAAAAAGGAATAAATAACTGCGGTTGCCAACCCGCTCGCCACGCGTGGCAACTATGGCAATATACCCTCCACCCCCCCCCCACTATGAGCAATGACACTAATAAACGGCCTCCAGTCCCCGGCGGCCCTGCTATTCCTGGCTACAGTGGCAACCATGGAAACGGCGGGGCAGGGGGTCCTAAGAATCTCCGGTGGAGGTTTGGTTGACACCTACGACGGCTCGACCTGACAACTTATAACGCACGCACCCTGAGGACTGACGAGAAGATCCTGGAGCTGGAAGAAGAAATAGACAAGTTGCGCTGGAATATTATAGGATTATCCGAAGTCCGAAGAGAGGAGGAGGACACGGTAATGATCGAATCCGGCAACTTGTTCTATCACCGGTGGGTGACCATCGACAGTCCCAAGGAGGTGTCGGATTTATCATCCACAAGTCTCTCGTTTACAACGTTGTAAAGATTGGGAGTGTGTCGACGAGGGTTGCGTATCTTATACTCAGAATCACCTAATGGTTGCTGAAGGTCATACAGGTTTACGCACCAACCTCAGCACATTCCGATGAAGAGGTGGAGGAAATGTATGAGGATATCTCTAGAGCCATGCATTCCTCCAAAACCTACTATACGGTGTTAATGGGGGACTTCAACGCAAAACTGGGCTCAACAGAGAACGGTGAGCTGAAAGTAGGGAAATTCGGAATAGGGCAACGGAACCCAAGGGGCCAGCAGCTGGCCGACTTCATGGAGAAAGAGGGACTCTTTATGATGAACTCTTTCTTCGAGAAGCGGCCCCACGTGAAATGGACCTGGGCGAGCCCCGACGGTTCGACAAAAAATGAGATTGACTTCATTATGACGACCAGACGACAACTGTTCAGTGATGTCTCAGTGATCAGTTCTCAGTCTCAGCGAAGGTGAAAACTGGTAGCGATGACCGAATGGTTAGAGGCACACTGAACCTTAACGTTAAGTTGGAGAGGTCACTTCTAATGAAATCAACGCTCCATCCCCCTCGTGCTCTAATCCAAAGTCCCGAAACCTTTCAGCTAGTCACAAAATCGTTTTCAGTGCCTAGAAGATTGCAATGCAGTGGACGATATAAATGACAAGCTCGTGGAAAATGTCCATGCGGTCGGAGCTAAGTTTTGCAAAGCCCGCCGCAGAAGATCACAAAAACTCCCCGATCACACTCTTAATCTCATGGTTGTTAGTAGGGAAATGAAGTTGCAGTCTTCAGTAGATTTGATAGCATACAGGCAACTGAACAGACAAATCTCGAAACGCATGCGGCGGAACTTACGCAACTTTAATACTACTCGTATTGAACGTATAACTCGTATTGAGCGGAACCAGGGCTCCAAAATCTTTGCCAGAGATCTGTCGGCCAGAAAGTGCCAACTGTCGAAGATGAAGACCGAATGTGGCAGCATCGTTTCCGAGACACCTGAGATTTTGCGTGAGATTGAGAGGTTCTATGGGTAGCTGTACACGTCATCGTTGGAGCCACACGCAAATGTGAGTAACGATCCAAGAGTATCCCGGACGTCAGTCTGAGCGAGATTACAATGGCTCTCCCGCCCCTTAAAAACGGCAAGGCTCCAGGCGAGGATGGAATTATAACGGAGCTTCTGCAAGCGGGTGAAAAACCGGTACTTAAAGTCCTTCAGAAGCTCTTTAATTCCGTCTACCATGGTGGCACTACACCGGAGGCGTGGAGCAGAAGTACGGTGGTCTCGTTCTTCAAGAAAGGCGACAACGCTCTCTTGAAGAACTACAGAACGATTTTCCTTCTGAGCCGCGTCTACGTGCTGTTTTCGAGTCATTACGAATCGTCTCGCATGCAGACTCGATGACTTCCAGCATACCGAACAAGCTGGTTTCCGAAGTCTTTAACACCATAGACCACATACATACCCTTCGGCAAATTGTACAAAAGATCGAAGAGTAAATCTGCAACTTTGTCTTGCGTATGTGGACTATGAGAAAGCCTTTGACTCCGTCGAAATTTGGGCGGTGCTGCAGTCCCTCCAGCGGTGCCAAGTGGAGTGTCGGTATATTTAAGTGCTGAAGTGCTTGTACAGTAGGGCTAGGATGGCTATCCGAGTACAGAACAAGAGTATGAAACCTATCCAACTGCAGAGAGGTGTAAGACAGGGTGACGTTATTTCCCCGAAACTCTTCACCGCTGCATTGAAAGACATTTTCAAGCTACTGGACTGGAAAGGATACGGTATTAACGTCAATGGCGAGTACATCACACACCTTCGACTTGCCAACAATATAGTACTTATGGCAGAATTACTGGAGGACCTAAACACTATGCTCAATGACCTCAATAGTGTCTCCCAATGGATAGGTCTTAGATGAACATGGACAAAACAAAAATCATGTTTAACGTCCATGTCACACCTATGCCAGTAGTTGTTGGGAGCACTAAGCTCGAAGTTGTTGACGAATATGTCTACCTGGGACAAATAGTCCGACTAGGTAAGTCCAACTTCGACCAAGAGGTCAATCTACGGATTCAACTCTGCTGGGCAGCGTTCGGGAGATTTCGACACATCTTCTCGTTAGACATACCTTAGAACCTCAAAACTAGATTGTTAGTGATGACCTATGGATCTGAGACATGGTCCTTCACTGCTGGCCGTATGACGAAGCCCAAAGTCGCTCAGCGAGCTATGGAAAGGGCATGCTCGGCGTTTCTCTGCGTGATAGACTTAAAAACGAGGACATCCGCAGTAGCACCAGAGTAACCGACATAGCCCAAAGAATTAGTATGCTGAAGTGGCAATGGGCCGGCCATATAGCTCGAAGAACCGACAACCGACGGGGAAGAAAGGTTCTCGTCGTCGTCCCCCCACTAGATGGAGTGACGACCTGGTTAGATACGCAGGAAGTCGATGGATGCAGGTGGCTCAGGACCGTGCTTTGTGGCATTCCTTGGGGGAGGCCTATGTTCAGCAGTGGACTTGTGAAGGGCTGTAATGATGATGAATGTAAACAAGGCATTCCATCTTAGTCCTCAGGGGTGACAACGCATCTGTATTTTGATTCTTAATCGAGGTTGGCTGTAGATGTCTATGGGCCACAGCATCCACTTACCATCAGGTGGACTGTGTGCTCGTTCATCACCCATACTAATAAAAAAATACTTATTCGACACAAACAAAGCCTATAACTAGATGCTCATCAATACATAAGACATACCCTTAATTAGCACCTGCAACTTAATATCAAAATGTTTGCTGACCTGATATGCTGAAGGAAGACACAAAAATGTCTTTTTTACAATTTTTTTAAAAACACGACATCATGATGGGACCAAGAAGCTTGATTTTTGTAAAAAAAAAAGGGGTAAACACTTCAACCAAAGTTTATAAACAGACTGTCTTGGATTGCATAGTAAAATTCCTTAGTAATATATTTACAAAAATGTAACAGGTTTTCCAACAAGACTACTCTTAGTCACAAGTCAAAAAAATGTCAAACATGGCTCAATGACAATTTTATAGAATCAGAAGCAATGAAGTCTGGCCCTCGTCTTGTCCAAATCTTTGACCATAAAACTACAGTGTGGTTTTTGGTATAAAAGGACATGACCTGCTCAAAATAAAAATGTGCATTTTAATGTGTAACTGAACTTATGGCCATTTATTTATTCTTAATGTTTTACAAAAATGTATAAAGCACTGTTTTCCTTATAATTAATGGATAATTTTTACTCACCAATTTTACACAGTCTGATTGGGTAAACATCAGTTTTACACGATCATCCATACTCAAGTGGTAAAGAATTTTCATTGCCAGGTTTATATGTTTGTCATCACCTAATAATGCAAGGATTTATTAAATTAAAATACTCAATTATTAAAAACCACTAAAAACTACCACTAAACTATAATTTGTTTAATTTATGTCAGCAATATGTTTCATAAGAATTTGTTATTCCATAAAATAATACATATTAGTAGTTATGTAACTATTTACGTACCTAATCAACTATATAAAAAAATGAAAAACAAAAATTAAGAAATATGATATCTTTCAAAATAAAGATTACTTAAAACTTACTTGTAAATTGTATAAATTTTGGTAACAGATTAATCTTGACCATTTTATTACGTAATTTCGTGTCAAATGTTAAGTTAAATAGAAGTTTTAAAGTAACATTGACCAGATCAGCATTAGGAGAATCTAACAAGGGAGCTAATTTCTCAACAATTCCTTTAGAAGCCATTGTATTTTTATTTTCAATAAAAATAGATAACTTTTGTAGAAATGAAACAATAAGAATAAGGAGATCAATATTTGAATGTCTTTCCATTGCTCCAATAAGTAGTCCCACAATATCCTTTTTATGCATTTTTTCCTCAACTTTAATGTTATCAGCAATGTTAAGTAACATGTAGAAAGCAACTCTTAGAAGTTGTTCTTGTCTCTTAGATAATGTCTTCAATTTCCGTTTCATTTGTTCCTCATCATTTTTAGATAAATATTCGTCTGAAGCATTGCACAAATCTTCATGATAGCTTGATACTAATGATCGTGACTTCTGTAAATTTACATCAGCAACAGCCCAAGTACCAGATTTTGGACGACGCTTGGGCTCAGGAATTCGACTTTTTGGTAATTCATTCTATAACAAAATAAATATTAATTCTATTATATTATAAATAAAAATGACTTGAATTTCAAACAGAATTTGGGTATAGCCATAATATAGTATAAAGGAGTAGTTGGAAATAAACGCAAACATGTTAATTAAAACACAGATTTACAATTATATTATTCCACTGAAACATCAAAAACAACAAACAGATATGATTATTACTTGATATTTCAATCCAAATCAATCTACCAATTATATTTTTGAACAAAAAGTATGTTTGTAACATTTTTATGTATCTTACTATTGATTATATTTTTCCTGTACAAAAATAACTTCATAAACGTAAGAAAAACTTAACTTTACAAGTTATTTGACTTTCCTTAACTTGTAAGGTCACATTAGACTGCAAGGTAATGTGTATGTAATTAAGAATATATTTTATAATGAATAGGCTAATGGACAATTTTTAAATGGTTACATTAATATAAGTTATAAAAAATATGGGTTCCCTACACATATTTTACATTTTGTTTATATACATTTACAACTTCATTATATAGAGATCAGCACTTGCCTTATCTGGTGTGAGTAATTGTTTTTTCCCTTCAACTCTTTCTTTCCACTGATCATATCTTTTAAGTTCATAGTCTATAACATCCATACACAAAGAGCCTATTTTATATTGGATTATTACTGAGTGAAACTCAATATATGTAGAAAAGCAAAAAAATGTATAAACAATGTTGGTACTTAATTCAATACTTCTTTTCCATTCTTCCCTTAAAACCCTGGATAGAGCACTCAATAAGGCTTCTGTAATAGATAACATAGTATTAGTAAAGCCTATGTAACTAGATCATATTTTGCATAAGTTGGTGACAAACAAGCAAACAGTACACCTGATGGTAAGTGGTTGCTGTGGCCATAGACATTTACATTTATCCTCAATTACGAATCAAAGGGCAAATGTGTTGTCACCCATAAGGTCTAAGATGGAACGCCTCGTTTCCAGTAAAAAGGGTCTCCGGTTCTCTACATTCACTATATGAAACACAGCAACGTTCAGGTGCTATTCTGCGAGCCTATTCTTCCCGGTTGAGCCGACCCATTTGTGCTACAACTATACCATTAATATAGCTGCAGCATGACTCTACCACATAATGGCACTGCTGTTGCTGTGCTCCAGCCTGAAGTGTATAGAATCAGTATAATTACAACACATCTGTAGCCTTCTTTGTGTGAAGTTTGCCACAAGTATCCATGGACTGTAGTAGCCACAAACTCAGTGGGGACTGTTTGCCACTTTTTGTCATTAAAAAATATATCACTATTTTTTTTTGTAGAAATTGGTCCCCTCCCTAGTCTTTTCGAATCATTTATTGTCCGGTGGAAGGCGCTAGCGTCTGTAATACAGTTTTTACCATAAAACTAGTACAGCTGCTAACGATCAACCATATCTTAGAAGTAAGTTGCCAAAAAAAAAAATCAAAACGACTACTGTAATAGTTTAAGATACCCTGCATGTAAACAAAGTGATTAAATAAATTTATTATTAATTTATTATTATTATTATTTATGCTGCAGTGTGGCTCAACCACTAAAAAATCATATAAAAAATATAAGATATAAGTTACAAGAAACATAAATTAATGTTACCATTTCTAGCTAACTCAATTAAATTATCAGGATTTCTAGCAAGTTGCAGAATAAGAGCAGATCCTTTTATTTTTTCGGGTATATCATCGTACAATAGTTCAACATAATCATCAATACAATTTAACACTGCCACTGGCACACTTTCCACTGGACTCATAGTTGTTATATCTGTAATGTTTAGAAATATTAACATGTCAACATCAAGCAATCAATCAAAACTATAAAATGTACTCGGTGTTCAAAACTAATAGTAGGCAATGCCAACATTTTTTATGCTGTGTATTTGTAAAATATAAAATTCGAAGTCAAATAATTACAAGGACATTAGAAAGTAGGTTTTTAAAACGATAATAAAAACAGCAACATCAATAAAATAATTTGCTTTTGTCGCTAAAAATATATTGTTTTTATGCAATTCTATTAATGTACATATATAACGTAATATAATAGAACGTAAAAAACAATTAATAGGTACCTATTTATATCGATTATTTGCTTTGATAGCAATAAAGCGTAGTAATTATATAGGTATTCTTTGACTATGGATTAAGGTACCATAGAAATAATCACTGTAATTGAATTATTAAAATGGTAAGTTGTATGTAGGTACTCTCAAAGATTATAACTTAGAGAGTTAATACGTAAATTCCTTTTGTCCTTTCCATTAATTATCATACTAAAGGTAGGTATAGCAAAATATTTTATCACTATCAGGGTATCATGAGCACAAACCACAAACTATATAGAATAGAAACACTACGCATAGGGATGTTCGATGATCATCGATGTCAAAAATGAAAACATCAATGTATTAACATCGATGTTGCTACAAGACAAACATCGAAACATCGATGTCAATAAACCCATAATTCACTAGGTGGTGGATTATTAGGTACTTGCAAACACTGCGAACCCGCGAAATCAATATCAACTAAATCTTGCATCTCCTCTAAAATATTTAAAATTTTTAATGAATCAGAAAGCTTGAACGCATCGATAACTTAAAAATATATCATTATGGTGCATCAAAGTTAACTAACAAGTGTCAACTGTAATGTCGCAGTTGTCACTGATTTCGTTTTATTATTGATGTCGTTGTTGGTAGTCTGTTTCTTTGTCGGATGTTTTTAAAAAAAATCCGATGGTTGATATTAAACACGATCCAATTCACGTTTAGAACAATGTTATTGGTTCTACCTATATAAAATAAAAAATAAAAAACTTGCGGTGAGATATTTGACCACAATCGCTACATCAATGCCATCTGAGCGGTTATCTACCAACTTCATAAAGAAGGAGGTACTCAATTCGACTGTATGTTCTTTTTTTTGTGTTACTTCATAACTTTTTTCTGAGTAAACCGATTTTAGGATTCTTTTTTTTTATTTGAAAGCTGGTGCTCGTCATATGTTCTCATATAAATTTGACCTATATAAGTCTGACCAATAGTTTTTAAGTTATCCTTAAAAATTTTTATTGAAGTCAGTTGTACAAAATTTTTATTTTTTTAATTATTTTCAATAGTTGTCGCAACTCTTTATCAACAGACAAACAGATTGAAAGGTACTTCTTTGTCAAAATTACTATTTCTTCAATCAATCATCAAAAATATTGGACTATATAACAAATGAACCGGATACTTCTTCAATTTTATATTAATTACTGTTTTACGCTAAGTTGGTTATTAATTTCTTTTATTTCATTAGTTATAAACCATAAACAACATGACAATTTTCTTATTCATCTAATTCTAACCTATTAAATACATGTGCAAAAAACTTCGATAATGGCCAACATCGATGTTTTGAGTAGGATAAACATCGAACATCGATGTTGAGCTATCGATATCAACCTCGATGTCTTCATCGATGTTACTACAACATCGAACATCACTAACTACGCGTCTACAAACAAACCAAAACTAACTAGATTTTTTTTAACTGGCTTTACAGCTCTGGGTTCTTGCCATTCTGAGCCTGTAGTTACAACATATAATTACCTATCTTTAAAAATTAGAAATCTCGCGAACGATACATTCATCAAAAATTCACTTTCATATCGATTCACATACAGTTTGTTTGCGTTTTAAGTTTAAGTACGGCGCCCTGGTACGAGCAAAAAATACTTGCAAGTATGAAAGTATGTGTTGTAAGTCTCGAAGAACTTGGAACACTAAATATGAAAATACTTGCATAGGAAAATGATCCATATGTTAATGTAAATAAGAAACTTAATCGTATTTGTGAATAAAGAATACCTTGAACTTCAAAGTATTTTTATCATTTATACGACTTTGCTCCTTATTTATAGTAGGATAACATGGAATACGGATCGAATTCCTATAATTTTAAAATTTTGATATCGCATCTGGACACGTCGTTCGCGTCGCAAGCAGCGCGGGGCTCGCTCGTAGCGTTAGCGGAGGGGATGCGCAGGGAGGGGGTTGTCGAGCCTGAGTATTTCCATATTTCCAAAAAAGGTGAAATGCCATCCGATCGGGTCGAGAATTTGTCAATCAAACTAGCTAAGTTATAATAAACATATTAAGGAGCATAATTGCGTAAACATGCTATTCATAAAAATTCTTTTGACTATTCGCACCATTCACCCTTATATCTATCTATATTCAAAAGAGCAATTATTGCGTATATTTTATTTATTTGTAAGTAATAAGTATGTTTAATTTCGAGGAAGCAAAAGTATTTTTTTTCAATTTTTTTTTTGTAAATTCAGTTGTTATCGTGAACTGATTACGTTAATTACTCACCGTGACCTAATTTTGCAATTGGTATTTCGCGTATTTACGTTTAATTTTAGTTTTAATTTTACGTTTAGTGAATTTAGAGACATTTTTAAACTTTTATTAATTAGAGTTTAGTCCTAAGCCTGTAATTTAAAAAGCAGGAAACCAAGATATCCTTTCGTTAACAAAAAAAAATTTAAAAACGTTCAGTCATAATTTAAAATTAAAAATTTTGTACAACCGACTTCAATATAAATTATTAAGAATAACTGAAAAAACCATTGGTCAGACCTTGATCAAATTTATATGGGACCACATGAAAAGAAGTACCAGCTTTCAAATAAAAGAATTATCGAAATCGGTTCACCCAGAAAAAAGTTATAAGGTAACACACATAAAAAAAACATACAGTCGAATTGAGTCCCTCCTTTCTGAAGTTGGTAGAAAATTGTGGCCCACCTCGAACTAGTCATTCATGTATATATATTGACACTAACCGGTTTTAAACTACCAGGTTTTAAAAATACTTTCAAGTATTTTTAAAACCTGGTATTTGACCCTGGTATTTTTCCATACTCGTACTTAGAAGACCTGGTCCCTGGTATTATATTTTGCAAGTACCTATGTCTCATCTCGAGTAACCAATTTTGATTTGTCATTGTGTGCGTTACCTATACTCAACCAAATCTAAAAGGCCTTCTACATAGTCGGAACCAACCACCAACCGTCGTGACCTTGGTCGGGTCAACCGATTTTTGTATTCGTTCTACACGGTCGGGTGGTTGACACTTGACACAACTTTGTCAGTTCTCTCCGGTATTCAAAGCGTAAAGACGTAAGGAAATTACTTTTAAATATAGCTCCTTGCTTTTCTAAACAAGAAAAAATCGGTTTAACGTTACCGTTTCTGTGCTTGAGCGAAGATGAAAAAAAAATGGTATAATTGTGGCTGAAAGAGCGCATTACTTTGAACCATCTCAATATTTTAAGGATTCTTGATTCTGAAGACTTTCGGAATTTTCTAAGAATGGATCAAGATACTTTTAATAAATTACTTGAGATGGTGCGTCCAATGATTACTAAAAAAAAAATGCAGATTATATAGATAGATTTGGTTGAGTATAGTGATGTACATTTCAATTACTAGGACTATCGAAAAATTATTGTTAAGGTAGCGGTATAAAGATATAAAAAAAAATGGTTTAGTGCACGAAACTGAATAACTTCAAAAATTTACTGAATTTTTACCATGATCATTCGTTATAAATAAAATAAATAATAATGTAAATAAAAAAAATATTCATAAAACATGTTACCGGAAATAAGCTGTACCTACCTGCCTTTTGTTGGATTTTAATTCAAAATGTATAGTCCCAATAATCTCTGAAGAGGTGAGTCTACCGCTGTGGCGTAGCGTGCCTTAGATGGGCCCTGTATCAAAATTTGTTGGGGGGCCCCAATGAAGAGTAAAGATTTCATAAAAGGAACAAGAACGCTTGCATTGAATTCTAATTATTATATATTGATTTTAAGTTATTCATCATCATCATTACAGTCCTTCACAAGTCCACTGCTGAACATAGGCCTGCCCCAAGGAATGCCACAAAGCACGGTCCTGAGCCACCTGCATCCATCGACTTCCTGCATATCTTACCAGGTCGTCACTCCATATAGTGGGACGACGCCCTACACTTCGTCCGCCGGTACGAGGCCACCACTCGAGAACCTTTTTTCCCCATCGGTTGTCGGTTCTTCGAGCTATATGGCCGGCCCATTGCCACTTCAGCTTACTAATCCGTTGGGCTATGCCGGTCACTCTGGTTCTACTGCGGATATCCTCATTTCTGACTTTATCACGCAGAGAAACTCCGAGCATAGCCCTCTCCATAGCTCGCTGAGCGACCTTGAGCTTCCTCATCCGGCCAACAGTGAAGGACCACGTCTCAGTTCCGTATGTCATCACTGGCAACACGCACTGGGTGTACAGTCTCGTTTTCAAGTTTTGAGCTATACCTGACGAGAAGATGTGCCGTAATTTCCCGAACGCTGCCCAGCCGAGTTGAACCCGTCGATTGACCTCTCAGTCGAAATTGGACTTACCTAGTCGGACTATTTGTCCCACTTAAACATACTCGTCAACAACTTCGAGCTTAGTGCTCCCGACAAATACCGGCATAGGTGTGACATGGACATTAAACATGATCTTTCTTTGGTCCATGTTTAACTTAATACCTATCCGTTGGGAAACACTATCGAGGTCATTGAGCATAGTGCTTAGGTCCTCCAGCGATTCTGCCATAAGGACTATATCGTCGGCAAATCGAAGGTGAGTGATGTACTCATCATTGATGTTAATACCGTATACTTTCCAGTCCAGAAGCTTGAAAACGTCTTCCAATGCAGCGGTGAAGAGTGTCGGGGATATAACGTCACCCTGTCTTACACCTCTCTGCAGATGGATAGGTTTCATACTCTGGTTCTGTACTCGGATAGCCATCGTAGCCCAACTGTACAAGCACTTCAACACTTCGATATACCGACAGTCAACTTGGCATCGCTGAAGGGACTGCAGCACCGCCCAAATTTCGACGTAATCAAAGGCTTTCTCATAGTCCACATACGCCAGACATAGTGGTAAATTGTACTTCTCGGATTCCTGTACAATTTGCCGAAGGGTGTATATGTGGTCTATGGTGCTATAGCCTTTTCGGAAACCGGCTTGTTCGGGAGGCTGGAAGTCGTCAAGTCTGCGCGCGCGACGATTCGTAATAACTCTCGAAAACAGCACGCAGACGCGGCTAAGAAAGGAAATCGGCCTGTAGAAGTAGGTAGGTAGTAGGTAGGTAATGTAGGCCTCAAGAGAGCGTTGTCGCCTTTCTTGAAGAACAAGACCACCGCACTTCTGCTCCACGCCTCCGGTGTAATGCCACCATGGAGGTAATTACTACAAAACTGGTGTAAGTACGTCAACTGTAGTGTAATATTTAATAAGTTATTATTTGATTTCTGAACAAACTTATCTAATTTTAGTTGTTATAGAATTTTTGTAGTATAATTGTAATTTATAAGTGAAGAGAGTGCAAAATTCGTGCAAATAAGACTATAAAAACAAAAAATATCTAAATGGACTGTGTACTTTCTCATAAAAGTGGTTAGTCTAAGTGAAGTATTTTAAATAATTTATGTATGGTGTATTGGGCTAACACATTATTTAATATAACATATCATGCCAATCTTCTTTAAATTCAATGATAATTAACAAGTTTTAAATTATAACCTCAATTTCTAAGAACACGCCCTGTTATATAATTGTATTATCGTATCGCACTGTGTTTAACGCCATCTGTAATTTAGTGCCAACTCAATCAGAGATCTAGCCAATATTGGCGTAATTCCAAAAAATTGCCACAGGGAGCGTTGTATTAAATTGTTGAATTATTTCTGCCTATTAACACCGCCTAATACGCTTATCATGCCTCGCACGCAATCCGCATCAGAAAAATGCGCTGCATGTACAAAATTGCTTCCAAAAAATATCTTCCTACGTTGTACTGCATGCAAGGGGGCATATGACCTCGAATGTATAAATATGAGTACACAAAGATTTTATTCATTCTACATGCATGATAAAAAACGTTGCGAAAGCTGGAAATGTCCTGAATGTAAGCGTCCTAGAAGTGGCAATCTAAACACTTCAATTCACCCTGCCTTACCTCCAGAGCCTACTACAGAGGAGGCCTGTAACATTACTCGTCGAATAAAATCTTCACCATTATTAACTCGCAATGACTCCATTGAAAGCGCGGAATGTGATAGAGATGTTAGCGCTCTTATTCCTGGAGACTTTGTGGCGGAGCTGAAACAATTTTATAAAGAAATGCGTGCCATGCGGGCTGAAATGTCAACGTTCCGCTCAGTTATTTCCGATTTAACTGCCACAATTACATTACAAAATGCTCGAATCGATACACTTGAGAGCAAAATCCAAAACTTGGAAGATAAAGTTATTGCGTCACATAGTTGTAATATATCTGACCTTGAAGATACCATTACAAACCTCAAGCTAGAAATTGAGGATCGGAACCAAGATATGCTTGCTAATGATATCGAGATAGCCAATTTCCCCGAGTTGAACAGTGAAAACCCTATTCACGTATTCCTCACAGTGTGTAAGAAGTTAGGAGTAGAGGTGGCAGAATGCGATGTAGTGAATGCACAGCGAGTGGGAGTGCTACGAGGCGCAAATGAAGGTGCTGCGACGTCACGGCCACGGCCAATTGTCGTGCGACTGACGCGCCGCGCACAACGCGACGCGATACTGCAGGCTGCGCGTGTGCGTCGCCGCCTCTCCACTGATGACTTGGCACTGGCGGGAGCTGATGCACGTCCATTTTATATAAACGAGCGACTTACACGACACAATCGGCAACTTTTCCAGAGCGCTCGCGAGGCTGCCACACGTCACTCTTGGAAGTACGTATGGACGCGCGGTGGCAAAATTTTTGCTAGAAAAGAAAACGGTAAGGCACGCCACCAGCTTCGCTCTGTAATGGACCTAATTAAGGTTTTTGGGGAATGCAACGTTGGAAATACCAAGTAGTATATAATGCTATTTGCTTAATTTGTTCATTAGTTGCAATCCCCTATTTTAATTTTAATTTACTTCATTATCTTTATAAAATTGTTACGTTATGTATAAAATATAAGATAAGTTGTATAACTGAGTTCCTTTATTTGAAATGTGTACAAATTAAGAATTTGTTATACTTACTGTTTATATATTATTTTATGTTAAAGAAAATGTTATGTTTAGAAAACAAACATTTGAATTGTCATTTAGTTAGTTTTATATATATTTTAAAAAAGCAATATCTTGTATTTTCTATATTTACGAACAAGATATCTTTTTGTCATAAATATGATTATAGTATATATTACCACTTTAAATTAATTACTTTATTACTTTTTTATTCTAAATTAAAGTTAATTTACGCTGAAGATAATAAGTTAATTGTTACTTTTATTTTTATATTGTATTACTATCATTACCTTATATTTAATACTACAATGTCTATTCATATATGGAATATTTGCAGCCATTCTTGTGAAAATTACTTATTCTATACTTACTTATTATGTTATACATTTTGCATTGTGTCTACTATATATCATTTTAAGTTATTTAATAATGCTGCAATACACAAATGCTTACTAACACTCATTGCTAATTACATTACAAAAAAAATAGTAATTAATACAAATATTTATCTGCACAAACATTTAAATACCTCAATCAACTGCATTCCAGCATTTTATTTTGTGAACAGGCGTCATTTAACAATTATAAAGAAGTATCTTCACAATTCTAAATACATTTTATTGTCATTCGCGTTTGTCTTACAATTTATTAAAAGAAAAAAATTATCTTTAGGCTTGCTAAATCCTTGCTCTCTTGGAACGCGTCATGAGGAGTTTGTCGTAGCGCTAGAGCGGCACTCGTTGGATATATTGGCTATCAATGAGACATGGTTGAGAGAAGGGGAAGAACGGCGAGCGCCAGCGCCACCCGGTTACCGACTACGGCACATACCGCGGCCTGCGAAAGTAAGCACGCGCGGTGGTGGTGTCGGGTTCTATCTTCGGAGTGACTTATACGCACGGCAGATTCACCCTCCCCAGCCTTCATTGATCGAGCAAATGTGGTTAAGTATAACCCTTAATGGTCTTAAAATGGCCGTAGGCACTGCGTATCGCCCGCCTTGGCTAAATATTGACACATTTATTGACGCATTGACTGAATCGATTAGTTCATTTTCTTCTTTTGATCATATAGTACTATTAGGTGATTTTAATATCAATCTACTTGCAGTTAACGAGCCCAACACAAATAAATTATTATCTTCACTGAAAATCATGAATTTACAGCAATATGTAGACAAACCAACTCACTTCACAGACCATTCTGAAACGTTATTAGACTTAATATTCAGCACATCTAAGGTATTCAATGTCTCAGTTGATCATATCCCAGACCTAAGTAGTCATGCTCTTGTTTCATGTGAATTGTATATAAAAAAACCTAGATCAGTTCCTAAATATATAAGTTACAGACCATTAAGAAATATAAATATTGAGGAATTTAATGTCTTAGTTGATAGTATTAATTGGGAACGACTTTTTCATGAAGATGTAAACGTTTTTTTAATGTCTTTTAATGCATATATCTATACATATAATAAAACTGTAAATAGCAGATGTCTGTACATTTTATATTTTTGTAATAAAAGTGATTGAGGGGTACTAAAAATAAGTAATTAAATACATTTCTACCATTTTTAGAATTTTCTGTCTGTCTGTCTGTCTGTCTGTCTGTCTGTTTGTTTGTTAACGTATCACGTATAAAGTACTAATTTATATCATAAGAATTGTTAAGGAAATTATAAAGTGTATCTTCGGGTTACATTTAGTCTTTATTTCATTAAAATCAGTTCATTCCATCAAAAGTTATGATAAATATTCTGAAGTATGGGTAGGGAAGTATAGGTACGAATTTGTTCAACGGTGGCTTTGTTTGAGTCATCAAGTGCATTTTAAACTAATATCATATCATAAATCATAGTTAAATTATGTAAAATAATGATATAATTATGTATATCTAAAACGCAGTAAACAAAAGTATTAAAGAACGTATTAAATATATTATACAAAAATATATTAACCTTATTAACTAAATCTGAAGCACAATAGTTAACCCATTTCTTCGATAGATGGTGGTGTTGTGAAAATGTAATGCAATTGCAATGTGGTTTTTTCCTGTACATGAGTTTTCATATTTACTGCTAATCTTTATTATATTACTCGCTGCCCTACTGCGTGTTGACAAACTCAATTTATTCTTTACCGCCGAGTACTCTATGTGGGGTAAATCAAATTTTAAAAGAGCTATTAACAATTGCGTTGGTTTTGGCGAGAGTCGAACTTTATTTTTTGCTTACTGTGCAGGCACTGATTTATAAGTTCTCTTGCGTTTTATATAATGTATCAATCGCGTTAATTAATCTCTTTTGTTTTTAGAATTGATGATGTTAGCAGCGCCATCTCTCTTTAAATATATACATATAATAAAAATGATGATAACATGTTGTGTCTCTTTCTGTACATTGTATAGGTATATATTTTGGTGGCTAAAATCATTATGGGGAACTGAAAATAATTAAATAAGAACATTTTATAATTTTTAGAATTGTCTGTATGTCTATTTGTCTGTTATTATATGAACGCATCACGTTTAAAGTAAACATCTTTTATTTTCAAAGAAATCGTTAAGAAAATCATAAAGCGTATCTTCGAGTTACATTTAATCTTTGTTTTGTTAAAATTGGTTAATTCTATTGAAATGTAGGTTCGAATTTGTTCAATGGCGCCATAAACTCTCAGAAATAGTAATAAAAATATTTGTGTGTAAACAAAACGTTCCATAATAATTAATATATTTATACTTAAAACACAAAAAGAGATTTAAAAAGGATGTTTTCTCACACAAAGGACGTAATAGATGGAGTTGTACAAATTACAAACTTTTCTGAATTGCTGTGTTGAGATTTTTCGCCGATGAATCGTATTGAGACTTACTGAAGAAATTTGTATCCTTCGAAGCCATACAACGGAATCCGACCAAAAATAAAAATTTTGCAACGAAATGTCGTGATATTGTATTAGTAATATACGCAAAATCAGTACTGCCCTTTCAGCGCGTTGGGAACTAGATTTAGCGCGTTTTTGGAATGTATAGCGCGCATTTCGAAATTTTAGCACCTAGCGCTTAATCCAGCGCTTTTTGGTGTATTTAGCACACATTTCAATATTTTAGCGACTAGCGGGTTATTAACTCTTTTATAGCAGCACTGTTAGTCCACATTACCGATAATAATAATAATGACCTTTATTATTTTTTCCCACAAATAGTATATTGCAGTTTATCTTTTTCAAACATATTTTTTCCACAAAACAAAGAGCATGGGAGACGAGTCCAAACTAGGATACCCTGTGCTATGGATCTCCTGGCTTCCCCTTTAGGATGATCAACTTGATTTTTTTACCGACGACTATAAGCGGGGAAATCCCCTTTATTAAAGTTTTCGTTCATGGTTTTGGCAACGCATTTATTTTGCTTTATTCAGTTTCAGTCAGTTGCTTAGAGCACAGCTAAGTTAAAAGTTACTTAGAAGTTATAACACAAAGAAACTGTGTAGCAACCGCAATCAGATGCTGACATCTGAAACTAAGTTGCGAAATACACTGCACTTTAAAACAATTAATGACATTTTTATTGTTCGTACAGTACTAACTACTGTTGACAGCAATTGCTATAATTATAAGTCGATGTCCTGCGAAGTATTGATACATCAAAAAAATATTGCCAAAAAAAAACTTAATGTTGTTTTCTTTATTATGATTATATAAAAAAAACACAAACTTTGTTTGTAGTTAATTTAGCGCGAAATCTAGGGCTTTTTTAAAGCGCTGTTTTCATGAAATCTAGCGCTTTTTGTGTTGTCCTAGAGCTGAATGAGTTTTTTTTTATCTGGCAGCACTGCCCAAAAACCCTCTATTAAGAAGTAACTTTCCTTTCAGTTTTAAGCGCGTTCAGTTCCCAGTTACAGTGAGTGTGTGTTATGCGATGACCGTAAATAAAGCGCAAGGTCAAACTTTACGCGTTGTAGGAGTGTACCTCAGTACTGACTGTTTTGCACATGGCCAACTCTATGTTGCTTTTTCCCGCGTTAGTAGCCCCCGTAACCTTTTTGTGTATACCCCGGCTAAGCCTACTTCTAACGTCGTTTACACAGAAGCTCTATCATAAACGACTTAGAACTTTGATGATAATGATTTATTTAGTTACCACTTATTGATACAGTAATGAAATAAATCGTTTAATATTCTCTTACCTAAACGACAAATTCTTTATGTAAAACCTGTATACGCGAGCTACGCCGCGGGCACAGCTAGTCAATCATATTTATGAAATACATGCACCTATTAAGAAATCCTACATTAAAAAACAAATTTACCCCTGGATAACACCAACTATCAAATGTATGATGAAACTAAGGGATCAAGCCTACGCAAGGAGTCGTTCCTCAAAAGTTGAATCTGACAAAACATATTACAAAGATCTAAAACGTGTCGTTAATCAAGCCTTATTCAACGAAAAAGCAGCATACTTCCGATATAATATCAATGAACAATCAAAAAACCCCAAAGAATTATGGAAAAATTTCAAGTTAAATGTCGCTAATTTTAAAAACAAACAATACGATTTACCTGAAAATATCAATGATCCTAATCTTATCAACAACCATTTTCTTAATATAGACGTAAATCATAACATTAGCATTTCGGAACTTACCTATTTTAAGTCGAATCGGTGTACCTCTGCAATATTTAGTCTTAAAACTGTGGATGAAACAGAAATTTCTAAAATAATTTCTAATATTGCGAGTAATGCTCAAGGAGCTGATGGCATTACGCGTGATATGATCTAGTTGACATTACCTCGTACATTAGCGATCATTACTGCCATTGTTAATCAGTCCATCAAAACAGGCGTTTTCCCTGACATTTGGAAAAGAGCTCTGGTCAAACCAATACCAAAGAAAAGCAATCCGAACGAGTTAAAGGATCTCCGTCCCATTAGTATTCTTCCCTTTATGTCTAAGATAGTTGAAAAAGTTGTATCTCAGCAACTTTTGGAGTTTCTGAATGTCAACAACATCTTACCTCAAAAACAGTCTGGTTTCAGAAACGGTCATAGCACGGCCACTGCTTTATTAGATGTAGTGGATGACGTACTATCCGAAGCTGATTCTGGAAATGGAACAATATTGGTACTGCTGGACTTTTCCCGTGCTTTTGACACAATAAACCACGATTTGCTTATGTCAAAACTCTCATATTATGGATTTGATACTATCACATTAAAATGGTTTTCAAGTTTTTTGTACGGACGCTCTCAAAGAGTTGAAGTAATTAGCAAAACAAATACTAAAAGACTCTCAGATATTTCAATTGTCAGTCAAGGTGTACCACAGGGTTCAATACTGGGTCCACTCCTTTTTATTCTGTATAGTGCAGATATCGCTTCATGCATTAATTATTGCAAATTTCATGCTTATGCTGATGACTTACAGCTTTACTATTCTTTTAGACCTTCAGAAACTTTATTAGCAGTGACAAAAATTAATCAGGATTTAGCACACGTAGTTGAATGGTCTAATAAAAACAGCTTAGTGCTAAATCCTCAAAAGTCTAAATTTCTTGTGCTAGGGTCCAAAAATCAAGTAGATAGGATTAATAGGTTCACTTTAGAGCTAAAAATACAGAATAAACATATTGAACAAGTGACAGAGGCTAGAAACCTGGGTGTACTAATGGACAGCAAATTAAAATTTCATAATCATGTCCTAGAAGTTGTTAAAAATTGTTATTTTAGGCTAAAAATTTTATACCAAGTACGTAAATATTTAAGCTTAGACCTTAGGATATACTTTTGTGAGTCACTAATTCTTTCTAAGCTTAATTACGCTGATGCGGTTATAGGCGAATGTCTCCTCTCTCATACAAAGAAAGTTATACAAAGGGTGCAAAACGCTTGTTCACGTTTTTGTTTTAACATACCGAAGCGGACCCATGTAACACCTTATCTCAACAACAGTAATTTAATGAATATGCAGTCTCGACGTTCTCTTCATTTTGCCAGTTTATTGTTTGGTATCATAATGACACACACACCACAGTATCTTTATAACAAATTAGACTTTTCACGGCGACAGGTTAGAATAGCAACTCGTTTAGTATATCCAAGACACAGTACATCGGCATTTCGAGGTAGCTTTCGTTATTCTGCCACGAAATGCTGGAACAACATTCCACCACCAATTAGAAATCTAGCTTCAATCGGTTTGTTTAAATATAACTACAAAAAATACTTACTCAATATTCAAAAGTCAATTTATTGAAAATTATTTACTGTGTCTTACATACTTTGCTATTCCGTTTATTCGTTTCCTTTTAATCTTATTTAAGTAATTGCTATTTATATTATATTAATTTATTATAAGTACTTATGTATGTTTTATTACTTATTATTATTAGTGTAATCGTGTATATGATTTAAATATACTGTATTTGCATATTGACTAAACATTGTATAATAATGAATATTGTTAAGTTTTGTTTTTGTTAAATGTTATCGGCACCCACGGAAGATCAGTGTCGAAGTACTTTGTTAGTACCAAGACTATGCTGAGTTGGGTACCTTTTTAGTAACCGTTTATCTTAATATGTTATTATGGTTAGCAAACTTCTAAAATGTGTTACTAAATAAACTTATTTTCTTTCTTTCTTTCTTTCATGGAGGACTTCAAGTACCGGTTTTCCACCCGCTTTCAGAAGCTCCGCTGTAATTCCATCCTCGCCTGGGGCCTTGCCTTTTTTAAGGTGCTGGAGAGCCATTCTAATCTCGCTCAGACTGACGTCCGGTATATCATCGGAATAGTGTCGGATAAAACTCGCTCTTGGATCGTTACTCACACTTACGTGTGGCTCCAAGGATGATATGTACAGCTACCCATAGAACCTCTCAATCTCACTCAAAATCTCAGGTGTCCCGGAAACGACGCTGCCACACTCGGTCTTCAGCTTCGACAGTTGGCTCTTTCTGGCAGGCAGATCTCTAGCAAAGACTTTTGAGTCCTGGTTCTGCTCGCTTCTTTAATACGAGCAGTATTAAAGTTGCGTAAGTCCCACCGCATGCATTTGGAGATCTGTCTGTTCAGTTGCCTGTATGCTGTCAAATCTACTGAAGACTGCAGCTTCATATTCCGTCTAACAGCCATGAGATCAAGAGTGTAATCGGAGATTTTTTGTGTTCTTCTGCGGCGGGTCTTGCAAAACTTAGCTCCGACCGCATGGACAGTTTCCACGAGCTTGTCATTCATATCGTCCACTGCATTGCAATCTTCTAGGCACTGAAAACTGTTTCGTAGCTCGAACTGAAAGGTTTCGGGACTTTGGATTAGAGCACGAGGGACGGAGCGTTGACTTCATTAGACGTGACCTTTCCAACTCAACTGTTAGGTTCAGTGTGCCTCTCATCATTCGGTGATCGCTACCGGTTCCAGTCACTGAACAGTTGTTGTCTGGTCGTCATAATGAAGTCAATCTCATTTTTTGTCGAACCGTCGGGGCCCGACCAGGTCCACTTCCTGTGGGGCTGCTTCTGGACGAAAGAGTTCATCATAAACAGTCCCTCTTTCACCATGAATTCGGCCAGCTGCTGGCCTCTTGCGTTCCGTTGCCCTATACCGGAAATTCCCTACTTTCAGCTCACCGTTCTCTCTTGTGCCTAGTTTTGCGTTGAAGTCTCCCATTAACACCGTATAGTAGGTTTTGGAGGAATGCATGGCTCTAGAGATATCCCATAGATTACCCCCTAATAGATTCCGCATACAGGGCCACAAACGCGCGCAACACATACTTGCTGTAGCTAGCATACGAAGTGAAGCTAAGAATCACGACATCATTATCGACCAAGTTTGTGATCCGTAGGCACGTCCGAGTTTTTAACAATTTAAAAATAGTTTTGTATCCAAAATACATCATAAATTGCTTCATGTGCAGTAACCTAGTGTGACAAGTCAGTTAAGACATCCAGTTATCAAAAAGATGGCATAAATTTTAATTGGTAAGTAAATTCTATTCCTATCACGTTAACCTATTTCAAAAGCACCGGAGATCAACTTATACTGGTTTTTAATGGTGCAAAGTGATAACAATTAAGCACCCGTTGATGTCTTTTTGAAATGTCCCTTTCACTCGTTACGTAAATTACAATAGTTGTCTTTGTCTAATAACAGCACGTGTATCGATAGTGTTGTGATTTTTAAGTCGATATTTGTTTGGTCATCGTTTAATTATTTTTTTCGAAGTCATATTATTTTATAAAAATAGTGACGTATCATTGTGGTACCTATATGTTATAGGTTTCCTAAATGCCCCGAAAGGAAATAAGATGTGGATCGACAAATTGTCGAGGGGACGAATGGTTTCCCACCAAAAATAGTGTACTACGCTCAAAACACTTCACAGAAGACAATCTTCTTAATATTATGAAAAACCGTATATATAAAGCTGTTGGATTCTTGCCAGTTTTGGTATGGACTTTTGCATTTTTTTTAAAGATTAGTACTAACGTAGATTAAACAATAATATCATTAAGTGGTTGAGTGAAACATGATATTCTTATGTTTAGGTAAATGTTACACGTCGAAATCAAGCTATTTTTAACGGATTTATAAATCATAAAACTTGTAAAAGTTATAGTGTGATTATTGTTTTGACTTGGTATTTAGTGTTACATGAACTTCAGTATTATCTTATTAAAATTATTAAGTACATCTAAATTTGGAAGACGTGCCGTATGGTGTATTAATTAATAATACTATATCGGTAATGTTTTAAAAGAAACGAATTACTGGTTCACCGCTGAAAGACGCGAAAAACCCGCCAACACCTAAAAATCAGAGTCATTGCTTAGAAACGCCTACAAAACAAAAAAGAAAATTTTTTCCTATACCTGATACGCCATCTGCATTTGATACTCCAGTTAAAAACGTCTTTGTAGAAGAATCATCGAATTAACCAACGTAATGAACAAAAAAGATAAAAAAGTTAAAAAGTTAAGTGATTCCAACAGAAGACCAAAAACACAAATAGTTTCTTTGAAGTCATTATTGGTAGAATTAGAAAACAAAAATTCATTAGCAGCGGAAAACAATGACGCATTAAGTTCCTTAAAAAAATCAAAATCTAGAAAATCAGGCAAAATTGTTAGAAAAAAATATTCACCACAATTGAGAGCTTTTGCACTCACCATAAATTACTCAGCTAGGCTTTTAATTATGTACGCAAAACATTTAATACTTCTTTATCTTCTGTAAAAACACTAGGAAAGTTTGTAGTTTTAACACAATCAATTAAGCTTAATTATAATTAATAATAATAATAAAATAATATACATAATAATAAAAATAATAAATATAAATAAATAAGCATAATTAAACAATAAATAAGTAGTTTTGTAAATGAGGATATTTTTCATGAAATAAAAAAATCACCAATTCGATCACGAAAGTTGTAATCATGTCATTGATTTAGCTAAGATTGTTATGGAAAAATACATAGACATACTCGTAAGATTACTCTACTCATCCAGGAAGACAGATCCTAAGAATTCTCTGAGACAATTTTATACTAAGATTATCCATTTTAAAAATCAGTCAAATATATATTTATAAATGAAATGTACAAATATATGTATACAATGTTTAATTTTTAAATAAACATCAAATAAAAATTGATCAATATATTTATTTATCATTATCAATAATCAATAAATCCTTAATTTATCGATCAATGTCCCAACCCTGTTCCACCACTATGGTTTGGTACATTACAAGTTTGACCTTTAAATATCCAATCACAGCGCATTTGCCACGTCCCCCGCAACCCTTGCATAGGGCCAAATTTGGTGAACTCGAAACAGAACAAATATTCAATGATGCGGTATCTATTAGGGGTTAATCTGTGAGATATCCTCATACATGTCCTCCACCTCCTCATCGGGGTGTTCCGAGGTTGGTGCGTAAACCTGTATGACCTTCAGCGAATACCGTTTGGTGATTCTGAGTATAGGTACGCAACCCTCGTCGACACACTCCCAATCTTTACAACGTTGTTAACAAGAGACTTGTGGATGATAAATCCGACACCTCCTTGGGACAGATGGTCGCCATCCTGGTGATAGAACAAATTGCCGTATTCGAGGATTACCGTGTCCTCCCCCTCTCTTCGGACTTCGGATAATCATATGACATTCCAGCGCAACTTTTCTATCTCTTCTTCCTACTCCACGATCTTCTCGTCAGTCCTCAGGGTGCGTGCGTTATTAGTTGCCAGGTCGAGTCGTCGTAGGTGGCAACAGAACCTCCACCGGAGATTCTTAGCACCTCCTGCCCCGCCGTTACCATGGTCGCCACAGTAGCCAGGAATAGCGGGGCCGCCGGGAACTGGGGGTCATCTCTTCGTTACTTTCATGGGGGTTATATTGCCATAGTTGCTATGCTTGGCAAGCGGGTTGGCAACCGCAGTTTTTTTATTGTTGTTTTGCTGTTATCAGAAAGATGCTGCTGCCCATCCTCTGCCTCAGTTTCCCTCTGTCGCCTTTTACCCACGGGAAGATATAGGGTAGTGAGTATTCTCCACTGCCACCCGTACCACTACACGGGTTTTGGGGTTATTACTTACAATTAATACTTCTAGGAACTAAGCTAGCCAAACAATTCAAATCAAATATACACTTTTCATGCCTTTTGTTCGGCGAACACAGCTGAAGAAGATTCGGCTGCATTCATAATTGAAGACGATTTCAGTTTTACTAAATTCTTTACTTCTATAGACAATAGTGATAGTCTTTCCTGTCCCATAGAAGTCCTTGGAATTTTTGCTCACACACGTTTGGGGCCCCTGTAGCCCGGGGGCCCCGTATCATTGATATGGCTGATACGGCGGTAGCTATGCCCCTGGTCTACCGATAAACTTAAACAATTTCCCCCAATAATCAGATCAGGAAGTTGTACCTTTGGAGAAAACTTTACTGCCATGGACAGTTTCCCCGGAATTTCTTTTTTAACATAACTTTAATGAACTATAAATAGGTAGATACTTAATGAAGTATATACTTATTTATACTTTATATAGGTATTTTATAAATTTTTTGCTGTTGAAATAAAAAACGGGGACATCGAGTACATAATGACTACTTTATTTTTCATCCTAACTATTACTTTTAATAATTACAAACATTTAATAATTGATAATTAAATACATCATAGAAATTAATTTTAACCTTCGACTTAAATATGAATTTAAAACTTAATAATTTAAGTAAGGAAACTTGTAGGAATTTGTTAAATAAGTTCAATCTGTTTAAAGGCCAATATGTTTATGAGGCTACTCTTTCTTTCATTTCATCTGTCCCTGAAAAATAATAAACTTATTATCATTTTAGATGCATGAATTTAAAACCAAACTGATATTGCACAGACTAGCCAAATAGGCAGGAGATATTTAAGTGTACCGGGTGTCTGAGGATACAGATGCACTATCTATTCTCTCAATCTCGGTATGTTGAGAAAACGGTCACCCATCCATGGTCAGCTGTGCAAGTGCAGCTTAATCTCGCAGATCTATTGATCCACGCAACTGTTAATTAACCACGAGTTTCTCTTCTGTACGACTAAAGCTGTAGGCGATGGACTACGCTATCAAGCCTTCGGCACACAGTGGTCGGGCATCAAGCATAAATCATATGGGTTCACAATTTCTTAAATAGGATAATATCAACATGTTTTTTATTTTTAATACACTACAATGTATAGTTAAATTTTTGAAGTCTTACTCTAACAATATAATACTTGGTAGTACAAATAATGTAGGAATGGCCCCTTTTAATGAAATTGTTGTTATTCTGCTTTTTTTTTATATTTCTCAAGTAAACGTTTGCTGCAAATTGTTCTTCTTCTTCTAGTTCTTCTTTGGATTCCAACTAACCCGCCCAATTTTCTTACTCTATCCATCTGTTTGACAAATGGATAGCATTTATTTTCATTCCTTTTCTTGTTGTGTTGGCAAGTCTAGCGATTCATTATAAACATTCAAGATAAATATCCACATTAATTTTGATATAGTTGAATCAATCCCTAGCGGACATGTAAAATATAACATATAACGTACCTAACATAAAATATAACTTAAATAGGTGACATCTCTATTGGTTACACATTTTCGGGCTGTTAGGTCGTCGATACGCCAGTATTTTCAAGTCTAAGGACAAAACATAATTTCATGATTCGGGTCGAATCTACTAATTAGCCTGTGATTTCATGAATTCAAGTAACCATCCACAGACTGCTAAAGGGATAGTACGTATAATCATTTACATTAGGTCTGTGATTATATTATATTCTTTGATTTCCATTATCACTCACATTTTTAACTGTGTTAATGAATGAACCATAGACACTGACCTCTATATAATATAGACTGACTATACACCGTGACATAATGAGGAGATTTAATTTTCGCCATTTTGGCGCTAACAGCAGAAGTGAACGTCCACGGAACTAATAATAGAGATAAGACAGTGTGAAAAAATATATCAATAAAAATTCTATATCCAGGCCTACCCGTAGCGTCCATTCCATTTATGTATAATCTATACAAATAAATAAAATTGAAGTGTCTGTTTGTAATGTAAATAAATACTAGCTTTTTACTAAATGCATATGAAAGTATGTACGGTACTTATAACAAAAACACAATTTTTTAAATTTTTGTCTGTCTGTCCATCTGTCTGTCCGGCTGTCTGTCTGTTTGTTCCGGCTAATCTCCGAAACGGCTGGACTGACTTCGACGGGACTTTCACTGGCAGATAGCTGAGTAACTTAGGCTAATTATATATTTTAGAAAAAGAATTAGGGTTCTGCGCAACATAATTAAAACCCTAATTCACACGCGGGCGAAGTCGCGGGGAACAGCTAGTATTAATATAATGTCATACAATAAATAAATGTATCAAATAATACTTAGGCCTCAGACGCAAGCTTTATGGATACAATATATTTTGTTCCGGGTTTCAAATGAGAAAATGCCTACGCATACCTACAACACGGGGACAAGAACGGATTATGTCGGACTTGCATCTACTAAAACCCCATGATGTTCCACCTTCACCACACATTGACAGGGCCACGGAAACACTTTCAAGCACATTCGCGGCCCCACCAGCGAGGACCCCTTCTTAGTTGAGGACTTCCTTCCCCGACTTCCCGAGCCCTATATATGGAGGCCATGGAGCCAAGAAAAAAACGAACACTCGGAAGCACAAAGTGGAACAGTCCCGCCAAAGTCGAGGAAGATATTCGAGTGGCGCATTACCATACCAACAACACTCTTCCCTTGCGACTTTATCTCGGCTGCAGCGAAATAAAGAGAGGACTCTCACTAGCCGCAGCTCACTAACACACATCCAAGGTCTCGACAAGCCCACTCAGAGTGACCACCTTGGGCGAGCCCTTCACTTCGGCCAGCCATGTGAGTCGCCCTGCGTTTGCCATGGGTTACCAAGTCACGGCTACTCCCCCCCCCCCTTACCCCGCCACGACAAAACGGGAACCCGTTCAGTGAGGAGTTATTTCTCGCCTAAACTCACGTAGACTCACTAAGGAAATTAATAATTTAGCAGTTCCAATATAAATTTGTTCCCTTGATACAAATAAATTAATCATAATAATTATACAGATTTAACAAATTTACGTTTTGTAAACACATTCATCAATCATCAAACAAGTCATCATCAGGCAACCTTTCTTGGCTATGGTCCTTGAGTCTGGAGGAAAATAAGAAGGGAAGAAATTAAAAAAAATGAAATAATAATCTAATACTTTTACTTACATACTTACTGGTACTGGTACTACCAGAAAATATTGTTGGTATACTGCACTTTTTCAAAATGGTGCGTTACTCATGTCCAATAAAACAGTCGTCTGTGAAGTATTTAGAACAAAGATAATTATTTTGTTTCGGAGGCGAATTCATAATTTATGTGCTTTTAGCTATAATTTTAGTCTAAGTTTAGTTGGAAACATGTTAATTAATTATCTGTCATCGGCGACTTTGGTTGTGAACAGATATGGGATATTCTATTGAATTTTATTGCTTATAGAAACTCAGTAACATTACGAAGAATAACATGTTGGTAATTACAATATTAAGTACTTTTATTATCAAATAGTATTAATTTGCTTAATATAAGCTGCAAATGCACTTACTTTTGTAATGTTATCCTACTTTACTTTTGATAACTAGTTTTACATATTACGCACACTCTCATTATTACTGTTGTAAAAACTGCTGAGTGAATTACCAAAATCGACACTTTAATTACAGAGCCCTAATTACAACTTAAACTACACTAATAATAAAACACAATTGTACTACTGATCACTTTAGTTCGCAGTTGTATAGCTTTGAAGTATTCGCTTATATCGCCAATTCAATACTGTCTCGGTCGCGGTCTATACCAGCCTTATAAAGGGCCTCAGGTAGTTTCCAGAACCTTCTACTATAGAAATATCTAGAATGTTCCAGTACATATCGGTCACGATATTTGTAGAAGGATCTTGACTCTCGTAGTCCTGCTACTCGATACTAGAGGGCGCTAGTGGTAACTAGTTTTGCCATGTACAAGACGTTAGTTGTGGCGCGCAACATTCCTAAAAATAATTCTTATTATGTAATTAAAATCAAATATAATCAAACCCCATAAAATACTTTAATTTTTTAGTTTAATTATTCAAAATATAAATAATAATACGACAGACTTTGGTATATTATGTCATCTTTAGTATCCGGTACGGCATAATAATATATATAAGCATTTTGTATGGCATAGCCAGTCCAGCGTACTTGTAGGTATATATAGAGGTCAGTGCTCATAGACTTATAGACTTAGAATATATACGTCAGTATGTAGTAGTATGTAGTATAAGCACAAACTATTCTAAGTCTACAGAATGACTAAAATAAAGGACGGGTTTAGTGATTATATTCTCTTTGGACGGGTTTGTTATTCCTGTATAGGACAGCTACCATACTCTTTGGTTTATTAGTGTTCTGTTCTGTGTCTGTGTTCTGTGCTGCGGTTCACAAATTATAAAGTTGTATGTACAAGACTGCGGTTCTGTCATTGGTGGTCTACTCTGTGCCTGTGATTAATTATTTTCAGAATTATTTTTGTTTACCATTTGCAGTTTTATATAAAATGTACAAAAGTGAAAACATTTAAAAAAGAATCTTCGTGTTATCGCTGGGCTAATATCGTCTATTAAATTGTTTTAGTAATCAGTTGTGATGATTGTATCTTGTTCATTTCATTTCTGAATTCAGTGAGATAAGAAGCAAGATAATGACCTACCTAATCGTAAGAATTACATTTTTTATGGATAAGTGGTAAATTTTCACTTTCTCTCCAAACATTTCGATCTTGTTAAGAGTTTACAACAACGTTACAAAACAGGAAAGTTGTCATAAAATTTCAAAGTCTATATTTTATTAAAGAAAGTTAATAATTAGAACAATAAAATTTAGTTATTCTATAACTATTACATACGATTCACATTTTTCCTATTTCATATATTAAAGAGGTGTTTTAATTGGTTTCGTTAAATTGTTTTGAATTGATACTTATACACATCTCTTTTAGTAGAGCAAATGGTTAAATTTATAATTTAATAAATTTTAAATTGTCAATACTAACAACAGATGATATACCTACTTAGCAACCTTGATGTTTTGTGAGTCTATCACCTTCTTACGATATATGATGAATTCTTTAATGAACATATCATAAAGCATATTATAATAGTGGTAACATTATTTGTACAGGATTTATACATATTTCATCAGTTGTTATATGTTGTCTAAAATTTTTGCAAACATTTCAGTTACTTATTAAAATTATGGTTTTCTAGATGCTCAACTTAATGCAAAAACTATGTGGTGAATCAATTATATATGTATAATTATGCTTTGAATATATCAAGATGTCAGACACTACACCATCCTTAACTGCACCCATTTCACTTTCTACATATCACCAACTTAGCTTAACTGGTAAGAAATTATATTTATATTATATTTGTTAAGCTTTTAAATATTTTCAAGTAAATACCTTAGATAAACCATGCTATGGTTATAACTGGTTAAAGTGGCAATGGTCTTGCCATATAGCTTATATGCTTATATAAGAAGGGACTTAGGTAATATAGCTCAAAGAATAATAGAAGATAGGGAAGAAAGGTTTTCAAATGGTGGCCTTATACTGTTAAGTGAAGTGCAGGGTGCCCCCCCCTTAGATGTAATGGCAACTTGGTAAAAATTGTAGGAAGTTGATGATTATCTCAGGACCATGTTTTGTGCCATTCATTGGAGGTGGTCTATGTTCAGCAGAGGATTTGTGAAGGGCTGTAATAATTATGATGACTTTAGATAAATGTCTAGATATACCAGCTTTTAAATATTCCCAGAATGACTGAAAGTTTTTGAACTGAATTAACTAACAATGCTAATGAAAATGGCCTGGTAGTATAGAACTCTTTGGTAACCTTACATGGTATTAGGTAGGTTTTAAAGATGGTAAAGTTACACTGCAGCTATATTAAGTCAGGGTAAATCACCAGAGATAATTTTTACTAGTAACAATGTATTCTATCTTCCTCAAGGGGTGATAATGCATTTTTATTTTGAGGTTCATTGTGAGAGTCCTACAGACGTCTCTGTAGGACTTAGGATCCACTTACCATCAGCTGCAAGGTTTATATGCTATAGAAAATTATTGCAATTAATGAAATTAATACTAAGTCATATGACTTACAGCTTACAGTTTGGATATGTATCATTCCCATTCTTATAGTTTTCTATAGTATTAACAATCACAAAAGTCATCTTGGCTAATCCCACAGGACTATATTATGCTTGGTGGCTACATACTTTTATTTATATAGAATTTAATGTGAGATTTTTTTTTAATCCATAGTCATTGTTGTAAAGTTATGCTGCTGTGTTAATATTAGCCCACAATAAAATTGATAAAAATGTTAATTAGAATTTTGTTGTATCATCTCATGCCACTAATCTAACAAAGTAATTGTAGTTTCTTACTGATTGATATCTATGGCTGACTCCTTCAACTGCAACAAGAAAAGATAATGCCTGGCTGTTTATGGCATGATTTAAGGTGATAAAAGAGCTGGCTGACCAGGACTAGTTCTTAGTTTCCACTATGAAGTTCTCCCTTTTGAGAGGAATTTAGTTTTCAAAGGGGAAGAGAAAGGGGACAAGCTAGAGAAGGGAAATCATCAGTAAATTTTAATATGAATGGTGGACTTTATATTATAATTTATTCTTCACTTTTAAAATATTATTATTAATCACATGTTTTTGCAAGTTAAGCACTTGACGTGACAAGTGTCCATAGCTAGTTTTTCTACTGCACTTCCACCAGAGACAATAACTTATAGTTCAATTGTAGCCAGCTAAAAAGTGTTACCATAAAGATAAAAATCTACATGAATAATACATAAAAATTGTGTATTCCAAAAGTATTAGCAGACTAAATCTAAAAACGAGTTTCTGACCTTTAAAAAAAGAGATCAGAAAATTTGCTGGTTTTTTCACTAAGAAAATGTGCAAGGGAAAAATCTTCTGGTTAATCACAGTGGTGGACCATCAATCATTCAGATTCAGACACTACACCAGAAGGGGTCGTGATGGCAAAATCTTACATTTTTTGTCACCTAGCCCCCATCCGCCAAATTCGTACCGTCCGATAAAGAACTTCATTCCAATAATTGCTCAGAGCACTCCCCATGGTAAATGCGATAGAAAATGCGAAGGGATGCCTCTTCGCAACACCAGTGAATAGAGCCGATCAGAAAGAACACTGACGACAATTCGAAACGCTCTTCACTGGATGTGGTCAAGTGGAAAGAGTGTTAGAGTGAGAGAGTTGCAAGCGGTGTGCCAACACAAAATACTGTCCCGCTCTATGGAACACGCCAAGCTTTTTAGAGGCCAATTTAGCCTACTCTTCCAGGTGAACATGGAACTGAACGTCATTCGATGTGTCGACGCCGAAGATTCCTATGCTAACTAAGGTAACAAGAGGAGTGCTCTGAAATTGGAAAGATACGAAGAAGGGGTTTACTCTTTCACGTTCAATGCGCAAACCAGTGTCTTATTTTTATATTATTCTAAGCCAGCATTTAACTACAATCCCACCTGATGGTAAGTGGTGATGTAGCCTAAGATGCTGAAGCGTGCTGACTTAAAAAAAAGCCTATTCACTCTTGCCTTGAAGACACCCACATTATACTCGGATGGAAACACAGATGCTGGCAACTTATTCCACTCCTTTGCTGTATGCGTGATGAACAATATAGCAAACCGTTTGGTTCAAATGCGTGGTAAGTCAACAACGAAGGGGTGGAGACTGGCCAAACGTCTGGTTGTCCGATGGTGGTAGGGAGAGGGAGGAGTTAAATTATGTAATTCCTGCTTACACTCCAAAATGCATCCTGTAGAAAACTGAAAGGCTGGCTACTTTGCGCCTGTAATCGAGACTGGTAAGGTTGGTTTGAACCAAATTCGGGTCACCAATAAGCCTCTTAGCATGTCTTTCCATTGAGACCAAAGCTGCTAGGAGACATTTTGCAGCACCAGCCCATATATGGCAGCAATATTCCATGCATGACCGGACTTGCGCTTTATATAAAGTAAGCTGCTCTCCCGGCGTGAAGTATCGCCGCATCTTTGCAAGAACTCCTAGCTTCCTTGCAGCTGCTTTGGCCTTGGACTCAATGAACCACCCGAAGTTCATATTTGAGGATATCTCAACCCCCAACAACTGAAGGCGGTTGGCGTACTCCAGTGATACATTTCGGAAAGAAGGAGCCAAGGTGAGCAAGAAGGAAGGAGTGACTGGATTTGAGCCCGACTGGTCTTGGTTGGTATCTTTCCACAACTGTACTTTCGTCTGCATACCCATAGATACCGGGGTCTTATGGGGTTAAACTAAGTTAAACTAGAATAGATTTAATTGCCCCCAATCTAAAACTGTTTAGTAAAGACTCCAACTTCAGACACAAGTTTGTTCTGGCACTCGACGATGTGTACACGAGAAAAATTAACACAGCCGGTGTATAAAGCATCGACAGTGCAGTCGTCTGTATAACAATAAATGTTAATAGGCAGGTGATAGCATGCAGCCTTGTGGAACACCAGCATTCTTAGGCTTGGAGTCTGACCGTCGACTGCAACCTTATGCTCCGATCTGTGAGAAAACCCAGTGAGGTGAGGTGACCCAGTTGTATAGTTTCTCAAGAACCCCATAAGAGTTTTTATTGTGTGAAACCTTGTGCCAAACCCGATAGAAGGCTTCCGCTATATCCAAACTAACCATCAAGGCCTTCTGCTTGGGCTCGATTTAGTCCGCCCATCCACGTATTATGTAAACTAGAAGCTCATTAGTTGAGCGACCCTGACGGAAACCGTAGTACTAATCAGCTGGTGCTCCTCAAGGTACCGCATGAGCTGGCAGTTAATAATTGATTCCATTATTTATTAAGGAGGTTATGTTTTTTAGGGATCAGGACCCAAAACTTCAGGACAATACCTGTTGTTAGTCATCAGGTACCGGTACTACATACTGGTGTTCATGTCTTCAGCAAAATTTTGTGCGCAAAGTTGGACTTAGAAGGGAGCTTTCTCCTTAAACAATTCGTATCATTTCTTCAAGACAGCTTCAGAAATATTGATTGAAAAAATAAAGGCCTATGTACCTAACAAATGCTGCACATACTTTAGATTTACTGATGACATAAATGGATACTTTTAGTGTCGACTGTTTTAGGCCTAGAAAGAGTGCTTTAAATACTAGGACTAAAAATAAATGCTAGTAAAACAAAAATAATATCCAGTGATCTTCATAAGTCGGTCAAAATAGAAAAGCTAATAGCAGGTAATACTGTCTATACTTATTTTAATAAACTAGAGTTTTTCAATGCAAACGTTACTAAAAAAAATCAATACAAGGGAAAAAGTACTGGGCACAAAAAGAAATCTTGAAAGGAAATTAAAGTCCGAAATAAAAGAAGTTAATAATGGATTCTTGTATCATGCCCTGCTTTACATAATATGGAAGCCAAATATGGGTTTTTGAAAATTGGTATAAAAAAACCAAAATACTGCCAACATGAAATGGAGAGAACCACATCCTGAGGTAGAGAAGAATAAAAAAAAAGAAATTATGATACATGCTCTAAAACTTAAATACAAATGTACAGACTTAATATTGTCTATTAATAACAAAATGACCAAGTACCACTAGAAGAATGTAAGCATTCTGCGAGAGCGCCATGAAACAGAAGCGAGCAGTAAGGCTCAGAGCCATGCCAAACACTGTAGCGCAGAGAGTAACCTTGAAGGAACAAAAAGCGTTATTCCAATGCTGCTATTAACCTTGTAATACTAGGTGTATTGTAGGATCTGAAGACTGCAGACGTGTTTTCTCGCGAGCTAATGGTAGGGAAAGGGGTTCTTGAGAAGGATGACGAAAGGTTGACGCTGACCATAGGTTTGTAGGTTGCTTGTTCATATGCCAAGGTGTTTAGCCTGGGGCCAACACTCCTTGTAGTAGTATGGAACTATTCTATATATACCAGAGTAATTTGGAACTTTCATAGCTTGTTTTGGTTTTCGGTTTGTTTCGCTAGTGGCGCTACGATAGCGCTGCCACAGAAGCATAAGGCACCAAAAAAAAAAAGATCAGCTGACGTTCGATATAATAAAAATGACAGGAAAAAAAACTAGATTAATTGTCGCTCATTACGAAAAATATGTAAAGAAATGGGGGTTTTACCCAAATGGAGACATATATATAAGCTCTGTTATATAGCTAATAATAAGCTCTGTATTTGATCAGCGGTTCTCAACTCGAAGATTTTTTTATAAAACTGAAGGGGAACGAATTTACAGTCGACTTGATGGTAAATGGCTACTGTAATCCATGGTTACCTGTAGCCAATATCAAACAAAGATGGCTATAGATTGGTTCAGAAGACTAACATGGAATGCCTCACAGACTGTAAATATACTAGCTCTATATCCTTCGGACCGGAACACGGCCTATTTGGCGGTACAAATAAGTAAGAGGATGGTACCTACCAGTACCTATCTACCAGACGGACTCTTAGGCAGAAAAAAGGTAACAACTAGTAGATAACCAAAGGTCTAGTAATAGTGGACAGATATTCATAGGGTGAGAGAGTCCACAATTAAAAGAACTACTTACACATTACCTGTTTCCATTGACACTTGACAGTAGTATTTGTAGGTATAGGATCGCGTGATTTAAACAGTATTTAGTAAATAATTAACCTTATGCAAAACAACCTCATCAAAAAGGTTAATTAATAAACTACTGTATTAGATGATTAGACTTTTATGATTTTACCAAAGATCAAAAATTAGTGAAATGTTAAAAAAGTATTGATGCGCGCCATCATTAATGACTGGTACATGGCGACACTAGTTACCATTAGCGCCTTCTAGTATCGAGTAGCAGAACTAGGAGAGTCAAGATCCTTCTAGAAATTTGCATGGAAAAATGTTTGCATGGTTTTGTTATTAATGTGGTTTTAAGTTGTATTTAGTATTCTGTAATTAAAGTGTTAATTTTGGTAATTCACTTTGCAGTTTTTAATTGTCTCGAACCCCAAGCTCGTAACAGTATGATTCAGGTGACTTGAATACTGTATTTTATATCCTCACAAGTAATGTGAGTTTCCCTTTGGTTTTATAGAATGTGGCAATGCATAAACAGAAGCAGACTTCTTTGTAAAACAATATAGATGTTATAAATTTGTCGCTTTGGTTCATTTTTAATTTATAAATACTGTCAGTGCCACTTACATACTGCACAGGCCTCCTCTTAATTCCGCTTAAGTTAATACTCGGTAATAATAGTTATGTATGTTATTGTAAGATATTTTCAGTTGATTTACAGTTCATGAAATGATAAAAAAAGATAAGATTATGTGTATTTGCATATTAAGTAGTGATTCTATAAATAAATCAGTCCAGAGTGATAAAACTTTCTTACAATACAATACAGTAATACAATAACTTTATTTCCGGCATCAAGGACTTAAGAATTAAGAACATTGGCCTCTAGCAATATATACCTTAACCTAAAAATGTATATAAAATATAAACTTAACACTATTTAGGGAACTTCCTTCTTTGGCGCGTTCCTGTATCGACGAAACACTACCTTTATGTTTTGCCAGGAACCTGGAGTACGTAGGATTTGAAGTTCGTTGACCTATTGGACTCCAGACTCTGGAAATGTAAAGAGATCGGATCCTCTATGCGACATCTACTTCGTTCTTCCATGTCTTCTCCCGACGTACTTTTGTCCAAACGGGAGATGTAAATCTGTATAGTGTGCTCCACAACACGCAGAGTTGTACTTGCGTTTATTTTGGCGGTCACACACTCACGGGTCTCGACCCGTCTGTAACCGTCGTCTCTTCTCAACAAGAGTAAACCCGTCATTATCAATCTTGTTTCGGGACACCACTGGAACTGATTTTATATCCACATTCTTTCGTTTTCGACCACAAGAGGGTGCCGGTTGTGAAGATATTCGGGCTACATCCGCAAACGTCTTCCTTTGTTGTGAGGTAGATTTCGGCGGAGGAGTACTCATGGGTTCAATCAAGGGCTGAGGTGGTGATGCAATGACCACCGATGTCGCCCTATTTTTACAGTCATCAACCCGCTGACAGACGGTATCGCGAGACGGAGTCACAATCATCGGTGAAATATTACTACTATTAGGGTTATCGCGTGTCGTATTTACATTCTGCGACGGCGCTGAATTCGCAGATATTGCAATTATGTTGCGCAACATAGGACTTCGTTTCTCAGCTTTGTTGCGGCTCGTTCCGATTCTTCAAATTTGAAACGGATGTCGGTGACTTCGGCTTTCAATGTGGTGAAGTCTTTCAACAATCTGTTCACGTCTACGGGATTAAACGTCACGGGAGGCAGCTTGTTCAGATCACGTGCCACGAAAGTTGGGATGTATGAAGATGTCTTGCAGGTCTTTCTTACCGTGTCCATCCCTGTGACGTGCGATAAGATTGATCTGGATCTCGGCTGAATCTGCTAACACCTTCTTCGCTTGGATGATCTTGTCCTCGGTGAAGCTATCCTATATGAAGCGATCAGTATCTGCTCCAGAGACACCTGGTCCATGACGTCTAATTTTTGTTAAACAAAGGCCAGAACTCATGGACTACGACGGTATCGGAGCGTTTAGGTTGACACGCCATTTCGAATTACTTTCGCGCAGTAGGTAATTTTACGCTACCAAAATATGGTAGGTTCGGCATTAGAGCCGCCACATCATTGTGAAGCGACTGCACTGACCGGTAGTAGAATCGCGACTGATTCGTTATTGGTTGCTTCAAGCTTGTCATTTTAATAATTTAAAATTAAACATTTTGTACAGCTGACTTCAATATAAGTTATTAAGAATAACTCAAAAACTATTGGTCTGACCTTGATCAAATTCATATGGGACCACATGAGAAGTACCAGCTTTCAAATAAAAAAGAATTATCGAAATCGGTTCACCCAGTAAAAAGTTATGCGGTAACACACATAAAAAAACATACAGTCGAATTGAGTATTGTCTCCTTTTTGGAAGTCGGCAGAAAACTACAACTAACACTGGCAACAAACTATTTAGAATCTTACGAAACACGAAAATCTAATCTAAGCTTTTCCTACATGTTTATAATCCTTCAGGTGTAATGCATGCAAATTTAATACAAAGTTTATTTTTCAATATTTTTTTGTTGTAATAATTGGAGCTAAAAAAAAAAACTATTTCTTTTCAGTTGATTCAGCAACTATTAGAAACTCTGGCCTGTTTAAGCCAAATCCATACTTACAAGTTGTAATAGATGGTAAAATTCTAAGAAAAACAGAGGTAATAAAAAACACATTACATCCAAAATGGAGGGAAGAATTCACAGTGCTTGTAACACCATTGTCACAACTGCTATTCCGACTGGTAGACCACCATAGCTTCAGGAAGGATCATGTTATTGGACAAAAAAAAGTGAATCTTTTAAAGGTTCTATACTATTTTAATGGCAAATGTGAAAATGTGGAACTGTGTATAGGTAATTGTTATAGTTTAATGTTGTATGGGGATGTTCATTAATTATCTGTGTTGTCATATTTAATTTGAACCCCCTTTATGATATTTGGTAAGATGTGATGGGATCCTCTGAAGTAAGATTTAAGATATAATTTTTAAATGATTAACACACACTTAAAAATAAAAAGCTAAATTAATTAATGAACAACCCCTATACAGGGTTATTTTGCAATAACCGGCCAAATTTGCAGAGAAGTTCAGAATAAGTAGGTGTAGACAAATAGTAATAATGGTAAAATTCTGTCCTTTTTATCTTTTAAATTCAAAATGCGTCGTAATGCATTATTTTAACTGATTTTACTGCGCACGCACACATTCGTAAGGGTCGATCGGTAGGCAAAAACGTTGTTGCCCATAAATTGCATTCAATTGGGGATAATTTCAAATAAAAGTAGAAGCCTTATTTACTCGTATTTTCAAAAACTGCAATAACGGTATATCATTATTAATATATGTGTACTTAAGGTTAAAATTTGGCTACTCTTTGAAAAATAACCCTGTATGTAAAGTTGGTTATCTAAAGGAAAAATAGAAATTAACATTCTGTTGTTCCAGTATTCTTAACAACTTTTAGAGATTTTTTTAATCACTTTGTTTTTCAGATTTGATGAAGACTGTTTCTCAAGATAGTAGTTCAGGAAATTTGACAACGGAAGTAAAAACTGCCGACCTAATTTTGTTTCTAGATGGCTTAAGAATTGATCCAGCTATTTTAAGTCAATCACACGACGTGCTTGGTGAGGCTAGTAATGCACGCAGTCCTTTAAATGATGGAGTCCGTGCTAGGATACGTTCCAGGAACAATTTAGAGACTATCAGATCTATGTTAAGATCACAAAATCTTCGAGTGAGTAAAAACTAAATAAATGTAGTTATTTCTTTTATTAGGGGGTTGTTATCCCAACAGCATGATCTACTGTATATAATCAATTGATCAAGCTTTAAATTTTATAGAAACAACCTGACTGATATCCAATACCAGTAGAATCTCTACGTTCTAATTCCCACCGAGCATGTCAGTCTGTTGGGAAACCTACATGTTTAAGAGATAAATAAGAAAAAAGATGTAATTGTAAAACATTTGAAATGTCATGATCTTATAACACTGTGCTAAAATTTTTGTCTGTTCCAATTCAATTTGAGGGAAACATGCGAACAAAAGCTAACTCGCACCAGTCTGTATATACAAACAATTTTTTAAGAAGTAGCAGTTCTTCATAATTGTTTGTCACTAGGAATGCGCAGATATAATATTCTAAAAATCTTTATTCGAGGTTATAGCAAATAAGGGAGAGTATTTTTTATGACAAAATAGCCAATAAATTATGAACTATGACCACTTTCTATTAAAATTAAAATATATTTTATGCCCAGACTTAGGATGTGCAAACAGTATATGAAAAGTTATCCATTATTTACTGCATGCCTGTAGAAGTTATAAACATATAAACTCTTCCACTGAATGGTGTATTTAATATGTAGGTTTATTTAAGAATAGTTTTGCTGTGTATACATATTGAGTAGGTATTATTTTTCACATCTACCTGAAAAAGTTTACTGCTAGACAATACACACAGGCCTCTCCCGTTGTATGGGACATTTGTCTCAATCGGCACGCTTGTCAGGCAGATAAACGACCGCAGCGTCAGACGTCTTGCACCACAGAGCACGGATTAGCTACAATGCCGCGCCAGGATGCACCTTTGTATGTGGTAGAGCCACGCTGCAGTAGTGCAGTGCACGCTGTTGTAGCACGAATGGGTCGGCTCGAACGGGGTAGGACCACGCTCTCACAGAATACCAGCGTAAGATGTCAGCTTAATGCTGCTGTGTTTCTTATGGTGAGTGTAGAGAACCGGGGACCCTTTTTGCTGGAAACGAGACATTCCATGTTAGTCATCAGGGGTGACAATGCATCTCCATTTTGATTCTTAATCGAGGAGAAATGTTTGTCTACGGGCCGCAGCTTCCTTTACCACCAGGTGAACTGTGTGCTCGTTTTTCACCCTTATTGTATAAAAAAATGCAGCAAAGGTGACGTTCTATTATACAAAGAGATATGGTTCATGAAATGATTTTGGAAGGAGCAAGTTGGAAAGAGGTAGGACGGCGAGTCAAATCAATTCTACTCATTCTCGCCTGTTCCACGTCGGAGAACTTCTTTTATCGGTGTATTCTCAAAGAAGGCAGAAATCGAATTAACCTGTCCCATACAAATCGAATCAACATTTATTCTATTTTGTCGTCAATCGAAAATGTAGTGCGTCCCATTGGCTGGTCAATGGCAGAAAAATTGTTATGGCTAATAAAACACATGTGTGGAATGAGTTAACTGTGTGAACGAGACGGAATGGTGCGCCAAAGGGGCAGAGATTCGTTGAACTGCCAAATTGAACTGAACTCAAAAGCCCTCAGATTTTATATTCCTGCAAAATACAAACTTTCGATCAATAAGAGGCTGTATTATTTCTTAACGAATTTCTTATGCTAATCTTATTTCTGTTACGCGGTATGTTTATTTATTTAATATTTCTAAACTATGCGGAATTCCAATAATACCTAAGACTACGTGTAAATAATTTTATTTATTTAAACAGTTAAACTATATAACTTGTTATGTTGATGCGAACAGATCCATTTTGAATCGAATTTGTGTAAATATACTCACAGAAACAGCTTGGATATGTATATATTATTAAAAAACATATTTATTTATTTAACAATTTATGTACACACAAACAACGGAGAGGACACATCATGATGAAGATTTTATACAGGGGCGCTACTTATCTTTTAATAAAAAAATTATTGTAGGCCAGTTACAAAGATATATGATAAAAATAAGATTATATGTTTAGGATATCTGCATATATACTTATATAATATATTCATACAAATACACACATAAATATATTGTGTTGCTATTTATTTAATCCTTATCATGTACAACTCCTGTTCTTAAATTTTATGGACTAATGTTTAATGACATAGAGCAATGGTTGAAATCTTATATAATGTGAAACTTTCCAGCCACCACCTGGCCCACCTCCACTCAGTAACGGTGCTGCGAGTGGAGCTACGCAAGTTGAGGGTGCAGCGGGTCCGTCGAATGCGGAGCACAACTCTGCAGAAAGCACAGCACAGAACTTTCTGGCAGCTCACGAGAATCTCGCCGCACCACCAAGTACCGCTACCACACCTGCCACACCTGCCCCTGCAGCTGAAGAACCACTTCCTGCCGGCTGGGAAATGCGATATGATGTTTATGGTCGAAGGTAAATTGGACACTTTCTAGATTCTATTGTACATATTTTTTTTATTAGTAGCCAGCAGTCTCTTTAGTAGTAGTTTCAAGCAGTTCGCAAGAAAAAGTAAACAAATATCAGCACAGATACTGCCGCACGCCTAGTGTGAGACATCTTTGAATTTATAGAAAGTTATTTGTACTAATCAGCCCATAAAGAGCCGACAGATCCCATAGTACATAGAGGGATACCGTACCATACATGGTTTGGATATTTGGTATAAATACTAGGTCTTAATATCTTCGTTAATGCAGTAATATTCGTAATATTTGATATTAAACGAAACATATCTAAACATTTTAGTACAATGTTATACCCTTTTTGTTTAACTGTCCTTACCTAATAAATGCCAATCTAATATAAATGGCAGCTTGTAGAAAGTAGCAATGAGTAAGTATTTAATGCTGCATTTCGAAGGAAATTTTACATTTACCACAGTGTTTCTTTGGAATAGAATATAATAATTTTTTATTCAATATAGATCACATGTGTAATTCTTATTGAAAGTAATTTTTTACTTTACCACTGGTTCGAAAAAATACCTCTGTCCTGGGAAGAACCAGCAAGAAACCCAGTGGGACTTTTTTTTTAAAGCAAATTTTACAATAATGGTTGTACAAACTATATAAGTACAAAATTTATTTTAGAAACAGCTTGGAAGCGATCACCTCATTCCCAGGGGTTATTATCAACCATGTATTCATTTATACTATAATAAGCCTTTTATACAGTTTCAACTTAACAAAACATTTAAACTTGCTAATAGAGAGGGCCTGTACACTTTACGGGATCTTGTTGTAATAGCGTATACATTGCCCCAAGAATGAATTACTCGTCGTAGTCTTTAAAATATTTAAAAGATTCAAGCGCAAAATGTACAGTTAAATACAAATCCCAAGGTTGGAACGCTTAACTGATGGCGAAAACAAGTTGCAGTCATGCAAAATTTGCTATTAAAAAAAATTAAACACTGAAAAATTTAATATTTCTTTAACTCATCTCAGAAAAAATTGTTTTCTAGTTCATTCATAGCTTTCTTTTTAAAAAACGTTACCCCCACACTAGTATTTTCTCCTGTATCGTGGAGGCAATTCACAAACACAAATTGCACAAGGACAAAAATCCAGACTCGGAACAATTATTTGTAGGCCATACAAACACTTGTTCCGTGCGGTATTCGAACCCGCGCCCCCCAGCGCAGCAACCCATTGTTAAGCCACTGCGCCACGGAGCCGTCGCTTAGAACCAAAGACTGACTGCTGAAAGATTTCTTAATATTATTAGTCTGGAATTATTTATTTGGCACAAATTTGCGTAGTGAAGACGGACGTAAGATCCTGGAACGGGTATGTTTCGAGCGATTGGCGCTTGCTCGAATGACAATTGTCGGTTTTTGACGAACGCAAAAGAACCTGAGTCGTAGATGTGTTTAGTATCAAAAGTGTGTCCATCGCTCAATCAATGTGGAGAACCTCCAGAATATAATTCTTAAACGCTCCTCTCTTTGATGTTATTCCATGCCCGTTGTGAGTTGTACTGAGGAAATGCAAATGAAAACATATAATCGTTGGGGCGTCTATTATCGATTGTTAACGTCTGAACGAGTTGACTAGTGGACGTCTTTTCCACAAAAAAGAAAACTTGTTTAGTTATGCTACCATCTGATATTTGGCGTTTATGCACTAAAATAAATCAAACCATCACAATATAATTATGATGGTTTAGTGATAAAAAAGAAAATATGGACTAAATAAGGTGGCGTTGTGGTCGAGTTACGTAAAAAGTTGTCACCTTCCGGAACAGCCAGAACAAGGTCTGTGTATTTCAATGCTATAGTTTATACATACTGATGTGTTAGTTTAAATAGGGTAATGAAGATTTTAAGATTATGCATGGGCCAGTTGGAATGTCTAAAAGATTCCAGCATGAAACCGGGCTACTGCGACAATTGGCATTAAGGGTGGCAAACTAGCACACAGTTCACCTCATGGTCAGTGGTTGCTATGGCCCATAGACATCAACATCTATCTATCGATTGCGAATCAAAATGCGGCTACGTTGTCGTCACCCATGAGTATTAAGATGGAATGCCTCACTTCTAGTAAAAAAGGTTTCCGGTACACTCACCATACGAAACACAGTAGCGTTACGCTGCTATTTTACGCTGGTATTCTGTGAGGCTGTGGTCCTTTCCCGGTCGAGCCGAGCTATTCGTGTTACCACGTAGGTTTGTGTAATAAAGCGATTGTACGGTAGATATTACGTGGACCACAACTCGCGGTCGACGTCGTGGGAGCGGCCGATGCCGCTGCCGGCGGGCTGGGAGGTGCGGCGCGACGCGCGCGGGCGCGTGTACTACGTGGACCACAACACGCGCACCACCACCTGGCAGCGCCCCGACACCGAGCGCCTGGCGCGCTTCCAGCACTGGCGCGGCGAGCGCCGCCACGTGGTCGCGCAGGGCAACCAGCGCTTCCTGTACCCGGCCACGCACCCGCCGCACCCGCACCCACCCGGCCCACCCGGCCCCGACGACGCGCCCGCAGGTATGTTCCGCTCACCGCTACTAAATCTACTTCCTCAAGCGTCTCCCATACAGAAGCGGCTTGCGGTGGCGGCCGCGGTGACTGCCAGTTGTATTCGCTTGCAGTGTAAGTGAGTCTGCAAACTAGTGCGGCCATGGCGCGGCCTGCCTGCAGCTGTTCGCGGACGCATGCTCCGCCCCATCTGCCAACGCGTGTGTGTTAGCGAGTACGCGGTCAGTCGGTGGCCGCAGCGCGTTCAGTTGCAAATTTTTACAACATGCCGCGTATGCCGAGCGAAAAATGGTGCTAAATTCAGAGATTTTAATAGAAACAATGCAAAATAACTTTATGATAATTCGCATCGTGATCACAAAAGCATTAGGATTAAAAACAAAATATATGATAATATTGCTGAATGTAATAAGATTTCGTCACGGCTTATCATGTTTACTGACGACCGATCGTAGCACAAACACCACAGCGAATGGCACTTCAGGCCGCCACTGCGGCCGCGGTAGTGTGTTGTTGCAGCGGTTGGCGCTGCACTTTTAGCACACACTTTAAGCGTCCCCCATACACAAGCGGCTTGCGGTGGCGGCTAACGCGAGCCGCAGCTCGGACGTCAGTCAACATGACTAACTGTGAAAAAGTGTTTTTAATACAGTTGCTCAAAAAGTGGCGTATTGCAGGGACGTATAGCGTTCGGGATGTGGGCTATTACATACTCGTGCTTTTTCTTTACCTTTTCCGAACTCGTGCATTCTCTTTCCCAACTGTCAAATTAATGTCTATTAAAAAGAAAAAAGAAACCACGAAGTTTTTACTAAAAAAATTCATAGAAGTTTTTATGATTCATGCAAATATTTCTAAAAAGAAGCTACTAATTTGTTTCAATATCAGATTTAATGATTTGAATCAATGAGTTAGGTTAGGTTTCATTTCATTTCATCTCATTAAATTTAATTTTCATTTCATATCAATAAAAAAAATTCCCTATAGCTTGCCCAGAATGGGTGAAGAAAACAAAAAAAAAATCTCTGCTTATATTCTTTTACGGTTGGCGCCATTTTCCAAAAATGTTCTTTATTAAATTGCTTCATTTTTTCGCAACTGTATTAAATAGTTGTTCAGTACACGTGCGGAACCGTCATTGCAACTTGTTCCGACTGTCAACCCTCATCTTCTCGGGTAGACATTTGTCGGAACTCTTTGCAATCACAGGCTTTCCGCACTTGTAATGAAATATACTATATTATTTTTATTATATTCAGCTATATTATCCCATATTTTGTTTTTAATCTCCTAATGATTTTGCAAGAGTAAAGTATCCTAAAGTACTGGATAATTTTGCACTGTTTCTATTAAAATGTCTCTATTTAGCGTTATTTTTCACGCGTTACACGCGGCCTGTTGTAAAAATATGCAAGTGACCGCGCTGCGGCCACCGACAGGCCGCACGGTCGCTCACACAACGCGGTGGCGGAGAGCGCGGGGCGTGTGGCCGCGGCCAGCCGCTCGCAGGCCGCCACGTGACCGCACGTGTTTGCAGACTCACAGTGCAAGCGGATAGAGCTGGCCGCCACCGCAAGCCGCTTGTGTGTGGGAGACGCTTTAAATGTGTTCTAAAATTACCGTGAGCTTGATATAAGATGTAGCAAGAAACTTATCTAGTCACTTACACATATACTTTTCTATATGCAACACCTGAGTTTGTGCGAACATTGCATAGACTTAAGAACACATCACAGTAAGTGGCACTTACCTTGGGTTCGCCTTGTTCTAGTTGTAAACACGACCACAAACACGTAGTACCACAACGGGTTGGTCCTCATTTCTCATTTAATATAAATGTTTTAATAATGGCTAAATTAACACGAGCGGCAGCGCCAGCTCTTTTCAGCTGCATCAGGCGCAATCTTATTTAACCGTTGTCATGAAAGTTTTTATTGGCTAAATATTATAATTATCGATTTTTTGTCTGAATTGGGAAACAGGTGAGATACAGAATAAATTTAATGTTGGTAACTGGAGTGCTTTGGTTTCCAACACTGAGGGATAAATAAAATGTAACACAACTCTAGCAGTGTGCTGAAGGGCGGTTAGTTCTGTAGATAAAATGAAAATGTTCGTTGTCGGTCTGCGTGTGTCTGCATAATATTTACCTCCGAAGATTTATCATCGTTTTAGATAAACGTAACTCCCAAGACTTAAAAACCACATTAGTTTAATTATTTAAGAATTTGTCAAAATCATATAATTGAAATGTTGCGGGTTGGCGAACATACGTTGCCAAAAATACAAAATAATAGTAATTATTATTCTAATTGGTTCTCATACGCCTATTAATATTTTTTTCATGTTATTGTTGTAGCCGGCAGTAGTACAACCAGCGCTCCCAGTATCACGGCGCCGACGTCATCGGCGAACAGTGTGGCTGGTGCGGCGAATGCGAGTGCGAGTGCAAGCGCGAGTGCGAGTGCCAGTGGTGGAGCGAGTGCGAGTGCGGAGGAGGGTCTGGGCGCGCTGCCGGCGGGCTGGGAGCGGCGCGTGCAGCCCGACGGCCGCGTCTACTACGTAAACCACAAGAACCGCACCACGCAGTGGGAGGACCCAAGGACACAGGTTATTTCTTTTATTACCAAGTTTTTATTAATTCACTTTTTGTCTGTCTGTCTGTTGTTCTGGGTGTAATCTTGCAACACAAATTTCGAGTACTTCCTGATGAACTAGAGATTTGAAATTTTGAACATAGCTTAGAATCAGATGACAACGTAAGAGTATGAAAATAAACGTAGTATATTAAATTATTTTAGTACAAAATTTAAAAAAAAATCGCTTGTTCAACAATAAATATCCAAAGTATCTGCCTACCCCACACATCGATTATTATAGGAAATACTTTAATTAAGAGGTTTTAGTGCTTGTTAATTTTATATACTTTGAAGAAACTATATTTGAGATATTTTATTTTTATGATTTGTTATATTTACGCGATCACTACACATTGAATAAAACTACTTTTTATGGATTTTATCGCGTTTAATTTACTTATTTTATATTCCCGACGTTTCGGTTGCTTTCCAGCAACCATAGTCACGGGGGACTGAGGTGATTCAAGTCCTGATGTCAGAGTTAACCTGGAATACCTTCAGCTTTTTTAATTATTAATTTTGGACCGATCTACGCAGAATGAACTTACTGTGTCTTGAAGTCTTGCAGTGGTATGCTTGGGTTTAGTTTTAATTTTATAAATTACAGAATCCCAAGCAGGTAGTACCCAGTCTCCCTCTCTATTGAAATTAGGATGTTTTTTTTAAATTTCAATAGCCTCACGTATCATCCTTGGTAGGAATGTTCTTTCGCGAGAATTTTTGGTTTATCAAATCTAATGCAATGACGGGGGCCGTCTAGGATATGATCACAAACTGCAGACTTCCCGGAAAGTTGGTGCTTCACGTCAGCTATGTGTTATATAAGTTTATTTTATTTATAACTTCTAATAAGCATTTATAAGATTTGTTCATGAATAATACTATGTTTTTTACATTTTATTTTATACTATCATTACAAAATTAATTACTCATTTGTTAATATCAGTTGGTCAGACATTATTTTATCAATGTTTATTTAAAAAACAATACAACAAACACATTCAATGGTGTTGTTAACACATAATTGTTAACAAATAATTTTATGAATAGAACACTGAGAGTGTAGTTTAGGGGGGAAGTTGACAATATAATTAAAACTGTTTGTTCATTTACAAGTTATCCCAGTTCAGAATAACGAATTAGAATTAATTTGTAAGAACAAATTATTCCCCTTCCATATCCTAAAAGCCTAACAATGTTTCCTTGATAGGGTCAAGAAGTGTCTGCGCTAGAAGAGGCTCTACCACCAGGCTGGGAGATAAGGTTTACAGAAGAGGGAACACGATATTTCGTGGACCACAACACACGTACGACTACATTCCAGGACCCGAGGCCAGGAGCGCCCAAGGGTCCGCAGGGTGCTTATGGAGTTCCAAGAGCTTATGAACGTTCCTTCCGATGGAAACTCAGCCAGTTCAGATATCTGTGTCAAAGCAATGCCCTGCCCAGTCACATAAAAATAACGCTCTCCAGACAGACACTCTTTGAAGATTCTTATCACCAGGTGAGATAACAAATTTTATTGTTACAACAATTGCAATGAAACTGCATAGTAAGCTTTCAGTAATATCTGACATGCAAAATGCCATTTTATAAACCGAGATCTATTTCACTACTAAAGAGGAAATTTTCATACATCAAATCTGTTTCTACCTTTTAAACTTAATATAATATAATAATAATATATATTGGGTAATAAGTATTGTAAATTGATACAGTGTTATAGTTGAGACCTCCTTTTAAGTATTTAAAATACTTGTGCCAGAAGGCCACACGGTACCATAGCCTTATATTATAAGCTTATTACCAATAATTTATTTCTTCTTAAATAATGAAAAAAGTAATAAAGTAAGTAAAAAAGTAAAAGTGTGTGTGTATGTGTGTGTTTGTGTGTGTGTGTGTGTGTGTGTGTGTGTGTGTGTGTGTGTGTGTGTGTGTGTGTGTGTGTGCGCGTGTTTGTTTGTTTGTGTGTGTTTTTGTGTGTATGTGTGTGTGTGTGTGTTTGGGTGTGTGTGCTATATATATATATATATATAATCAAAATTCAGTTTTTCCATTTGTTAGCGCAGCTATAAAACAAACTTCGGAAAAATAAATTAACAACTGATATTCAAAAAGCTTTAAACTAGACAATATTAAAAAATTCAAATTTCTTATAGTACGATCTTCATTTGTAATGATTATAGAGCATATGTAGTAGATTGTAATAGAAAGTTATAATATGGTGTATGGGCTGTAACTTAGCATTTTTACTTTTACATGTCTATTTTCACATGTTCTCTTAATGTTAATATTTGTCATGTTTAATAATAGTTATTAATAAATAGTCAGTTCACAAAAGCGATCATCTATCAACGATTAGAAATACTGTAAAAATATGGATTGGCATTTTGATACATACATTGTTGAGACACTTTTTGTACAGTCTTATGTTTTGAAATTTATTATTTTTTCTTGATTCTATGATCATATTACTTTTAAGCACTGTCGGTCTTCATGTATTATCAAATTGTTTATTCAGTGAGATTTTTAAACCTAAATTACTTTTCTGAATCAATGAGTTTTTTTTATAGGATAAGGGTGACAAACGAGCACACAGTCCACAGTTGCTGTGGCCCATAGACATCTGCGTCTATCCTCAATTACGAATCAAAATGCAGATGCGTTGTCACCCGTGAGGACTAAGATGGAATGCCTCTCTTCCAGTAAAAAGGGTCTCCGGTTCTCTACACTCACCATACGAAACACAGCAGCAATAAACTGCTATTTTACGCTGGTATTCTGTGAGAGCGTGGTCCTTCCCCGGTCGAACCGACCCATTCGTGCTACAACTATACCAGTAATATAGCTGCAACATGCCTCTACCACGTAAAAATTTTTCTATTATAATTTATAATTTACTGAAAATATGGTGGTAATATTACAGGTCACATTATTTGAATAAAATGAATGTTAAACCGACCATACTGCATGACTAATTGCATAAAATACCCAACAGATAATGATCAAACCGTTGTTCAAGACATTCAAGTAGTGTGATTTTTTATCCAATATGACAATAATAAAAAAATGGGAATAGCAATAATGTGTTTCTAACATTATAATTTTTACAGATAATGAGACTGCCTGCATATGAACTGCGAAGGAGACTGTATATTATATTCCGTGGAGAAGAAGGATTGGATTACGGCGGTGTCAGTCGGGAGTGGTTTTTTTTGCTGTCGCACGAAGTGCTCAACCCAATGTACTGTCTCTTTGAATATGCTAATAAAAACAACTACAGTCTTCAAATAAATCCGGCCAGTTATGTCAATCCAGACCATTTGCTGTATTTTAAATTCATTGGAAGATTCATTGCGATGGCTTTATACCATGGACGATTCATATATTCTGGTTTCACTATGCCTTTTTACAAACGGATGCTAAACAAGAAACTCACCATGAAAGATATTGAATCTATAGATCCAGAGTTCTACAATTCTTTGGTGTGGATCAAAGACAATGATATAGATGAATGCGGTCTAGAGATGTGGTTCAGTGTCGACTTCGAAGTACTGGGTCAAGTTATACATCATGAATTGAAGCCTGGAGGGGATAAGGAGCGAGTGACGGAAGTAAATACTTAGACTATATATTTTAATCTATATTAATGTATGTGTAAAAGAATGTGAAGATATTTCGATATTTTTAACTTAATGTAGTAAGTAAGTAGTAATCCATTCAGATTTGGTTGTAATCTGCTAAGAGACAGTGGAATGACTGCTGAATTTCTAACATTGGTAGATGGTGATTGATTTCTGGAAGGAAGAAGCTCTAGAAAACCAGCGCTACATGGGTGAAATCCTGTGTCAGCAAAAACTGAGACACTTCCTATTGCTTATATTTGCTTATATTTAAATTTATTTTTGAATGCAGCAAAAAGTAAATAATTATTTTTTTTTCACGGGAAAATAAAAGTTGTTGTTTGCAGTGGCTAGTACTTGTGTGAAAGTCGGTTCTGCATCTGAGATCATGGCATTAGGGAATCTATCATCGATGGTCTAGAAATTTTCCTTCCTAATGTTAACCTAATGATTGTCTTGTAGTTCCCAACAGATAGTGATGCACTCTTCTAAATACCGAATCTAATTGCCCCCGACAATTCTGCGAACCCACTGCGAAATCCAGTTGTAAAAATGGCGGTGGCGATAAACCATTTCAACCTAGGAGGGTAAACTAGTACTGCTCTGAGTTGACAGTGATAATGATAATAATGATGATTATTTTGCTTTTTTCGTCAGCCTGTAGAATCCACTGCCGAATGTAAGGCGAAAGCTACAAATAACTATTTCTATATAATTTATTATTATAAGTATTTCTTTAAAGATGTTTCCATACTCATCTCACTCGGCGAGCACTTGTAATAATGTTACTTCTCATCAGTGTTGCGTGTGATATCGTATCGGCATCTTTACACTCAATTTTCCGCTATCAGCCGGGGGGCCAAAGCGTCGTTCCTCAGACCGCCTGTATTCTGCAGGCGAGGTGCTCACAGAAAATGATTGAATATTATTATGCACCATTTGTTTCTTTTTTATCGGCCCATGTAAGTCCACTGCTGAACATGGGTCTCTCCCGTTGTATCCTCCCGTTTGGCAGGCGGATTGTTGTCGCAATACGTGACGTCTCGCATGCTTCATATTGCTTCTAGTATGATGTAATACCTCTACATCAGAAAACTGTCACTTCATGTCAGTGAGATTACTACTTGGATATGAATGTTCCTGTGGCCTTGCGTGGAATGTTATTAAGTTATTGATACTCTCATTTTCAGTAACTTCTTTGACTTTCATTGTGCGAATTATTAATTTATACTTGTTGGATATGATAATATAATAATAATGCACATTAATAAAATACTTTTCATACCTGTTCGTAATTAATTTTATTTAAAAATTATCAATATGAATATTTGTAAGATTTTTTTTATAAATGTTAAAAAAAATATCTTAAAAATAAATGGGACTTTTACAGTACTTTGTTTACCTATAAGTATGCAAGGCTTATATTTACAGCACATTTCATAGCTACAGGTAGTAACCGAACGTAATAATAATATAAATAGACAATAATATTATTTTAAAATCAGCTAAACAATTTTCTTTATTTCCTTTACCGCATAGACGAACAAAGAACAATATCTTCAGCTTGTTACACAATGGCGGATGACTCGAGGAATAGAAGAACAAACTTCCGCATTTTTAGATGGATTTAATGAGGTATATTATTATCTATATTATAATCCTTTATTTGTGTTTCAAAATGGAGAAAGTTAATTAAGTTAAACATTTTACAAACAAATTATATTACTTTGAAAAAATAAGTTTACAAATTACAATAATACTAGTTGGCTGGTGACTTCTAAAACGAAAATAATCAGTTAATTGCCACTTTAGTTTCTTATGTGTTTTATTTTATAACAACAATAATTCGTAATATACACAATTCATAAGTACAGTGCAACATAAGCCTATTTAAGATATAGACCTATTTATAAAAGACATATTAATAGAGTAACGGGTTTACATTCAGGTGGACTTTTCACTTGAAGGTAAATAAGGTAATGGTAGCTTTGGCGGTGTACACCAGTAAACTTGCAAAAGAAATAAAATCTACAAAATATGTAGTATAATTGTATTGCATTATCATCCCAGAGAACTAAACGAAACACTATATAATAAGCTTATAATATTTTGTTGCGTACACATTTAACAACCATTAAGCTACATTTTGCTTTCAAAAGAATCATAGAAGTTCGTATCAACATCATGGAAATGTATTATTAGGACCTCTTGAGTGTTCTCAGTGAGCCCATGGTGAGCTTTTAAGTTTGGACATAGCGAAGGCCTTCGATCGGGTCTGGCACAAAGCTTTTCTTTCGAAGCTTCCTTCTTATGGACTTCCCGAAAAATTGTGCAATTGGATAACCAGTTTTCTAGCTGATCAAAGCATCAAGGTCGTAGTAGACGATGCATGCTCTGATTACAAGCATATTAACGCTGGTGTTCCACAAGGCTGCGTGCTATCACCAACGCTGTTTCTTCTGCATATCAATGATATGTTGCAAACCGGTAGCATTCACTGCTATGCGGTTGACAGCACTGGTGATGCTCTATACATCGGCCGTGCCAATATTTCTCGAGAAACGTCGACGAGTACCGGAACAACCTTGTGTCTGAAGTCGAGTCTTTGCTGAACAAAGTCTCGGATTGAGGGCGACTAAATCTAGTCCAGTTTAATCCGCAGAAGACACAAGTTTGCGCGTTTACCGCTAAAAATAACCCCTTTGTCTTATCTTCTCAGCTTCATGGCACTCCCCTTGTTGCCTCAGCCAGTATCGGAACCCTCGGTGTCAACGTGCAGTTTCGTGGTCACTTGGAAGGAAAGGCCAAATTGGCCCCTAAAAAGCTTGGCGTGCTCAGCAGAGCGGGACAGTATTTCATGCCGGCACACCGCCTGCAACTTTATGGCGCAGATTCGGCCTCACATGGAATACTGTTCCCATCTCTGGGCTAGGGCTCCCCAGTGCCAGCTCCTTTCACTTGACCGCATCCAGCGGAGAGCGGCTCGAATCGTCAACGACCGAGTCCTTTCCGATCGGCTCGGCTGATGATGTTGTGTCTCTTTGCGTATTTTATCGCATCTATCACGGGGAGTGCTCTGAGGAATTTTTCGGACTAATTCCAGCCGCCCAATTTCACCATTGCACATCGCGACAAAACACGCGATAGCATCCATACCATCTGGATGATTGGCGGTCCACCACTGTGCGGTTTACAAGTTTTCTTCCTCGCACAACTTCTTTGTGGAATCGATTACCACCAGCGATTTTCCGGACCGATACGACTTAGGGAAAAGAAAACTTAGACTCAAGAAAAGAGTCTATTCCTTTTTAAAAGGCCGGCAACGCATCTGCTATTCCCTTGGTGTTGCAGTTGTTATTGGGCGACGATAGTCACTTACCATCAGGTGAGCCGCATGCTCGTTTGCCCCCTCCTATAAAAAAAAATGGCGTCGCGTAAGAAACTCTTCTTAATTCAGCAGTCTTAATTTTGTTATTTCTTTGAGCTTTGAGTACATAGCTTTAAGTTATCTTGCGGGCATCGGCTTTGAAGTTTTATACGGCCATATTGTACATATAAGTATGTTTAACGTAATATTAAATGTTAACACAAAATACAAGGGAATTTGGTATCGGTACAATGAACAATATTAAGTCATAATTACTAAAAGTGACTGCAAATTATTTCTAAGTTGTTTCTAAACTTTTTAAGATGGGTCAGCAACATTCCTACGTTGTTTCCAAATTTTAGGTTGTTTATTCGAAACATTTTACGTATATGTTCCGTAAAATGTTTCGAATGACGAAAATATTGTGTAGATTACGTTTTTAAAATGTCTTGTCGCAAATAATAGTAGATTTATAATTTTTTGCTCATCTTCAGGTGGTGCCGCTGGAGTGGCTCAAGTACTTTGATGAGAGGGAACTGGAGTTGATGCTTTGCGGCATGCAGGAGATCGATGTGGACGACTGGCAGCGCAACGCTATATATCGCCACTACACGCGCACCAGCAAACAGGTCGCCTGGTTCTGGCAGGTATATAAACTATATTAAATTATTAAATTGTCTTAAGTTTAGACAATTTACAATGTTATTAATTGATGGGTAATTTTGCACCTGATTTAGCATTATATTTATTGCGTTATGTTACTACTAGCGAGTAAACTCCTCTTTTACCACACCATCATAACTGTTGCTTTACTTAAGGCAACATAGTACGAAGAGCTAAAGCTGTTGTAGCGAGTGTACCCAACCAATTGATATAAAATTTATTTTTCCACGCATTAGAACCAAACGGCTTGATTCGTCTTTTGTAATTTGTACAGCAAAGGAGTGGAAAAGTTTGCCGGCGTCTGTCTATCTTTCCGTCCGAATACAATCTGGGGGTCTTCAAGGCAAGAGTGAATAGGCTTTTGTTACGCTAAGACAGTGCAACTTAGCATCTAAGGCTGCATCACCATTTACCACCAATGGCTTATAAAAAGTGAAAAAAAAAAATTGCCTATGTTGAAGATTTCATTGAAATCGGACCTACCAACTTCAAACAACAAGTTTACCGTTCCAAACACAAAAATTCATACTGCGTTACTACGAGAGGCGGCTGATTACTCTGCGGCCTAAGCCATTAAATGAAAGATAGTAAGAGTGCTTTATTTTTATTATTCAATATAATATCCCTCAAGCTAAATACAATTTTCACATCTGGCGGATAACGCTTCCCTACCGACAAAAAATAATCCTTTTCTTTGCCCTCAAAATAGCTTCCAACAGCCACCTTCATTTCATTGTCATCGACAAATCTACGACCTTTTAACTCCTTTTTCCAATTGGAGTAAAGGAAATAGTCGCCGGGAGCCAGGTCTGGACTGTAGGGTGGGTGGTCATTTTCCGAGAAGCCCGTGTTCTTCAGGGCCTGCCTCGATACCCTCGCCGTGTGGACAGCCGCATTGTCTTGCAAAAACACCACTCCGTGCAGTAGAGCCATGCTGCAGCTATATTAACAGTATAGTTAGCACGAATGGGTCGGCTCGACCAGGGAAGGACCACACTTTCACAGAATACCAGCGTAAAATAGCAGCTTAATGCTGGTTTAACGTTCGGTGTGTGTAGTGAACCGGGAGACCCTTTTTACTGGAAAAGAGGCATTGCATCTTAGTCCACACGACTGACAACGCATCTGCATTTTGTTTGCAAACGTGGATAGATGTAGATGTTCTATGGGCCACAGTAACCACTTACCATCAGGTGAACTGTGTGCTCTCTTGTCACACTTAACCTATAAAAAGAGAATAATGCTGCCTTCAATAAACATTGTTTTAATAATATTTTTATGTACTTTATATATAATATTCTCGTGTCTCACCTTCAATTATAATATACCAGGTGTTGCTAACAGCTTTAGCAGTGTCAAAGAAATCATCAGAGGTTATTATGAATTTAAGTAAATTCAAAGTCTTAGGCAATCTAGAGTGAGCTACCAACCATAAAAGCTATGAATGTAAAACTTGATTTATATGATTAAGTATATGAATGTGACATATTTATGTGTACTTATATGTTTGTAATATAATATCAACTTTACACACGTTTTATATCACAACTAATGGAGTAATTTCACGACGGGGGTAGAAATTTGATGTTTCATACGAGATGCATGTGACCTGACCTGACCTGACTTGACCACCTGACTGGTGATCAGAAATGTACTCAGTTCTGTGTTCCGGTTAAAATAATTAAAAAACAGGTTTAATTGGGTAGTTGAAACTCCCATTAATAATAACTATATCATATAATTTGATTTTGGAACTTTTAGTAGTTTTTAAAAGTTTAATTATCTATTTTAAGTAAGATTTTTAGTAGTTATAAATATACAAATGAGATTAGACTGAAAACTATGACGTCATTACAATATATTCTCATACAATTTCAATTAGCTAGTTTAGTTTTATTTCAACTAGCTAGTGTCAAATACCTAAATAAAGGCAATGAGGCATTATACCTTAGTCTTCAGGGTCGACGGCTTCTTCAATTTTTTTTATAACGCTTCACCAGCACCACAGATTATTAAGGGAGACAATTTATATTGATTGCTTGCGAGTAAAACCCATTTATAATTATTTGGATTCAGTGTCACATTACACATATGTAAAACTTACCACCAGTATAGGATGGCTCCGTGGCGTGGATGGCCTACAAATAATTGTTTCTGGTCTGAATGTTTGTCCTTTTGCTATTCATGTTTGTAAACTGCCCCCACGATACCGGAAAAATCCTAGTGTTTAAAAAAAAGGAAAAGGAAAGTAAAAGTACATGTAATACACAAATTAACTTAGGTGTAAGAAGGAGTGGGCTACATATTTTGTACTCTATTGTAATCTGTATTACAGTTTGTACGACAAATGGACAACGAAAAACGGGCAAGATTGCTTCAGTTCGTCACAGGCACATGCAGAGTTCCTGTTGGAGGATTCGCCGAGCTTATGGGTTCGAATGGACCGCAACGGTTTTGTATAGAGAAGGTGAGGCTTATTTACTATTTGGTAGAGATCACGTAGGTACATATGTTAAGGTGAACAACATTGAAATGTCTTCCCATTCGTTCACATAGTTTTATAATAGTAAGCCAAGCTTTCTGCTAAGATAAATACGGGTGTATTTTTGGGCTGCGTTTATGATGTAAATGTATAAAAAGCAATCTCCAGTACAAATTTAGAAAATTAATTAAATAGAACACGTAATAAACATTAAATTGCTTTATCATAATTTACACAATTTATTTGTTATCATTGTGATAACATTGATCTAATGATATAATTATTTTATTATAGATTGAGATAATTACTGATAACATTCCATTTTTTAAAAGATACAGAAACAAATGCAATATCGAAGAAAGCAATCTTTTTTGATGACAAATAAAAGCGATTGAGAATGTTAAATTATATATTTTTTTCGTTCTTTGAAATCTGCTTTTACTTTTTTATTAAATGTTATTTTTATACCCTTTTAAGTGTACTAAGCAATAATCTCAAACCTACTACTTACCTTTTATAACTTAACAGGAAATAATTTGATGCAGTGTAATCATATATTTTTAATATGATTCGCAGGTTGGAAAAGATACGTGGTTGCCTCGATCGCACACTTGTTTCAACAGACTCGACCTTCCGCCCTACAAAAGTTATGAACAGTTGTGTGAAAAGTTAAATTATGCTATAGAAGAAACTGAAGGGTTCGGGCAGGAATAAATAACTTTTATTAAATGTAGTTATGTAAATGTAAATTATTATCACCTTAATTTAATATGCACCAAGCACCAGTCCTCAGAAATGGCATTATTTACTTTTGAGACCGGTGCCGCGAAAAAAGACCAACCAAATACTTGTATGAATATTTGTTTAAACAATAAATATTATTATGTAGATAAAATTAGTGTAATATGTCAGTTATATAAGATATATTTTGTTTGAACTATATTTAAAATGTTCGTTTATAAAGTTCAATAAAAACTTAAAAATACAAAGTTATTAATTATTAATTAAAACAACCCTAAATTGCTAGTGTGGGTGTCGGAAGAGACTACTTATGGGAATAACAAAAAACCTTATAGGTTGTTTGCGAGCGGCGACTGGCAGCAGTCTAGGTGTGAGACGTCTGCTACTGCGACTCATCGTGCTGCTAAACGTGACGATTAAGGCAAATATTCCCAACAGAGGATGTGCCCCATTTCCAGATTTTAAGGGCTGATTATCAGAAGAACTACTTATGCTACCTACTTACAGGGTTGTATTGGTGATTTTAATGATAATAATTCTATAAACACATAATCGCTACGGTCGCCAATCATATTTTGTTAAATATACAACCTGACCCTGACCTGCAAATTCCAAAAAAACGCAAGAAAATTTGAATTTCGCGGGCCACCCTGGAGTTTCCACCTTAAGCGAAATATAACAGTATTTTTTTCGCTTGTACCACCAACCTCATCTGCACATGGTCACCATGTTGGTGGACGAGACCTGTCACAACCTTTCACAAGTTCACTGCTGTATATAGGCCTCCCCCAAAGAATGCGACGAAGCACGGTTCTGAACCACCTGCAATCATCGACTTCCTGCATATCTTACCAGGTCGTCATTCAATCTGGGGGAGGGGGTCTACACTTCGTTTACTGATACGAGGTTGCCACTCGAGAACCTTTCTTCCCCATTAGTTGTCGGTCCTTCGAGCAATATGACTGGCCCATTGTCACTTCAGCTTTCGAGCATAGTCCTCTCCATAGTTCGCAGAGCGACCTTGAGCTTCATCATACGTTTGTATGAAGCGGTGAAGAACCACGTCTCAGATCCATGTCATCCTAGGCAATACGCACTGATTTTATATTCTTGTTTTCTAGTTTTGAGGTATACCTGACGAGATGTGTCGTAATCTCCCAAACGCTGCCCAGCCGAGTTGAATCCGTCATTGACCCCTCGTTGGAAAGTTGGATTAACTAGCGATGGTAGAAATTCTTACAATGACGCAGGACCTAAATGATATATGCCAGAGTGTCGACGCTACGCTCACATTTACTACTTAGACAGCGTAGCGAGTATTTATCTACCACTGAACTTTGCTGGACTGGAAAAAGGCTAGCGAAGAAGAAAAATACGAGAGGAGAAATATAAGGCCTTGATCGCCTGCAAGTAAAACAACTATACCGAGTCTTCTTTACCTCCTCTCATCAAAATGTTTTTCTATAGTAAATTAATTTGAAGGAAATGAAAAATGCATGCTTTCGTATGCATAAATGCTTACCTATATCCGCCTTGCCATGAGGCTAATAAAAACGAAAACTTGATAGCACCAGTCTTACTGGGTCTAGTGGTGTGTTTGTTTATTATATTTGAAGGACGCTGCATCGTAACCAAAAGAAGTGGTAAAATGAAAAATTTTGTACAACCGACTTAAATATAAATTATTAAGGATAACTCAGGAACTACTGGTCAGACCTTGATCAAATTTATATGGGACCACATGAGAAGCACTAGCTTTCAAATAAAAAAAAATCATCGAAATCGGTTCATCTTTGTTATATTTTATATGTGGTAGAGCCATGCTGCAGCTATATTAATAGTACAGTTGTAGCACGAATGGGTCGGCTCGACCGGGGAAGGACCACGCTCTCACAGAATACCAGCGTAAAATAGCAGCTTAATGCTGCTGTGTTTCGTATGATGAGTGTAGAGAACCGGAGGTCCTTTTTACTGGAAAAGAGGCATTCTATCTTAGTCCTTACGGCTGTGCACTGTGTGCTCGTTTGTCACTCTTATTCTATAAAAAAAATCTAGAAAAAAGTTATGAGGAAACAAAAAACATACAGTCGAATTGAGTATCTCCTCCTTTTTGAAGTCGGTTAAAAAAAGTTCATTTTCACACGGAATTTACGCTGGTATAATTTTTACCGACTTCAATAAAGGAGATGGTTCTCAATTCGACTGATTTTTTTTATGTGTGTTACATATATAAAATACATAAACACTCTCGCCTGTTATCCAGAGGGGTAGGCAGAGCTATGGACTTCCATTTGGCACGATCCTGACACACCTCTCGCTTCCTACGCATCCATATACCTACGCATGCACGCTCGTCGGTTAAAGGTACTCTTGATTTGTCTAAAAGGTAATCTGACCCATTTTCAATATATCGCAAATTTGGTCGATAAACTTTCGCCTAGGGCGTCCCTTCCCGACTCTGCCGTTCACCTCTACACCATAAATTTGCTTTGTCACTCCTCATTCATTCTTTCTACATGACCAAATTACCGAAGAATTCCTTTCTTAATCCTGGTCACAACATCATCTTGCAAAGCACACTCTTCTCTTATCAAACAATTTCTCACTCTGTCATTCAGATTCATCCCTAACATACTCCTTAATGACCGCATTTCTATAGCGTTTATTCTACTCTCGTGCTTCTTCTGCCACACCCAACTTTCACTACCATACATTAAAGTAGGGACTAACACAGCGTTGTGAATTGCCATACATGCCTTTTTGGACACATTCTGACTTCTTACAATAGGGTCTAGAGCCCCATTCACTCTATTTCCTGCGTTCACACGTCGTTCTTTATCCTTATCATATCTACCATCCCTGCTAAATACACTTTTATGGGTGAACCGATTTTGATGATTCTTTTTGTATTTGAAAGTTAGTGTTGCTCATGTCCAGTAGTTTTTGAGTTATCTTTAATAATGCGTATTTAATTAACGTTTACGGATTTTGTCATTCGGCATGGTGCACTTACACCGTGGGATGGTCGGCGATGTGTTCCTCCCGTTATCGAGAGTCAAGTTGGATGCAAAGAGAGAGCCTTACAGACCGGCTTTCAACTTTGGGGCATGGGCCAGTAAGTCGTGTCCCTGTGCAGAGATGAAAGAAATGGCTGACAGAAGTTCCCTTGAACAGCCTTGGCGAGACCAGAATGCACGGGTTCCCGAAGGAAGGCGATCTAGTTTCTCGTCAATTCTGCTGATGTGCTCTGAGTTTGCAAAAGAATCATTGCCAAGCAATGATTCTTTTGAAGGACCTGGAGGCAGGATTATACTTCTTTTTAAGTGCGCTGATGTTTACATCCCGGGGCGTTGATTTATCAGGCCAGGCCCAGTAGCACTTCTACTTTTAGCGTGATGCTATTTTACTACGACCAAACCATGGTTGGGATCTACTTCCGATGGAAACCACATATGATGGAATAAAAAATTCCTTACCCTGAAGTACCATATCAGCTACAGAATCAGTAACAACGTGGGAATCGTCTGGCGAGAAGCAAAGCTACCCTCAAGGGTAGGATGCAAATTAAAGACCGCATCCTATTCCAATCGGCCAAGCTATAGTGCACAAACACGGCAGCCTGCAGAATGCAACCGTGATGTTAGCGTGAGTGGTACCACACTCCAGACTAGATAATAGTCCGATGAGCCAAGAGGGGTCCGGGTGAGAAATCAGCAGAAAGTCTAACCAGGCTCGGTCCGAAAGGGAAAATCTTCTAAAAATTACTTAATACTTCGTGATAATTATCAAGGAAATGACGCGGAATATTTTCAGAGGACTGTTTATATTCCACTGGTAGACAGCATAATGGCTGACCTACAGGACCGACTTTCTGCGGATACGATGAAACTGTTCGGATTAAGCACTTTTATGCCAAAATCTGAATTTACAGAAAAAGATCTTATTAATGTGAATGTTATTCCCATTTCTTGAGTGTTCCTGCTGCCTTTCTCGTTACAGAGTATCGGCTATGGATTTCAAAGTGGAAACGGGAGCTCAAAGAAAATACTGATAGAAAATTTAAATTTCCTAAGTGTGTGGTTTCTACAATCGAAGTTTGCGACGATGATGTCTACCTAAATATAAAGACTGCTGAAAATTCTGGCAACTCTTCCTATAAGTGGTGCGGCATCAGTGAGATAATTTTCTACGCTAATGCGTGTAAAAACTTGGTTGAGAACAAACATTTTAGAAGAGAGGCTGACAGGTTTAGCTTTTCTAAATATTTATCCAGAGATAGCTCCAGACGTCTCAAATATTATCACCCGATCTGCCAATAAAAATAGAAGACTTCCATTTCTTTTCATCTTCGGACACACGAAACGCAGAAGCTAAGCTTCTACTTCACGCTGGTATTCTGTGAGGTCGTGGTACCTCCCCGGTTCAAGCAGGCCCATCCGTGCAATAGCAAAAGCCGCCGCTTTGCTCTACCATTGTTCTTTGTTCATAAAATAATTCACACTTTTTATTTTTTTACGTTATAGTGGTATTTTGTATGAAAAATAAAATCGCTACAGTCTAATAAAAGTTCAATAGATTGTCTACATTGATGACGTTTTCATTTTATTCAACCGACTTCAAAAAGGAGGTACTTCCGCTCAAGACGAAACCAGCTCGGGGCAAGCGGAGTAAGAAGACAAAGGCAACTCCTGCCACGCTTTCCGTGGATTTCTTCAATATCAGGGGACTTCATTCAAACCTTAACGCCGTCCACTACCATCTGGAGATAGCTAAGCCGGCCTTACTCTTTCTAACCGAGACACAGGTGTACTCTCCGGCTGATACTTCGTATTTCTCCTACCCGGGGTACAAATTAGAACACTCGTTTGTGCCCCGTGCTGGAGTTTGCGTGTACGTCAGAGAGGACATCTGTTTTCGACGCCTCGGCAATCTTGAACCTGTCCATCCTATAGCTACGCGTAGACAGCGACGACCATCCCCGCATCTACGGGTGCCTCTATAGGTCCCATAGCGGTAATGCCGACACAGACCGACTCATCGACCACGTCCAAATGGCTGCAGAATCCATGCTACAACAGGTCCCATCCGCAGAGATCGTGATTCTTGGCGATTTTAACGCCCACCACGCCGAATGGCTCGGTTCACGCTTAACCGATCATGCGGGGAGATCTGTTTATGACTTTACCTTGGCATATGGTCTGACACAACTGGTTACTTTGCCTACGCGGATCCCAGATGTGGAGGATCATGTACCTTTCCTTTTGGACCTTCTGCTGACTTCTCATCCGGACGAATATCAGGTCTCCGTCTATGCCCCTCTGGGCTCTTCGGACCATTGTCTGATCTGGAGTACGGTACCACTCACTCTCTCGCGCCGGATGATCCCAACGTTGTTGTTGATTCTGTCGGTGATGTGGTACTTCAGGGAATGGAATTATTTATTCCATCATCTGTGGTGCCTATCGGAGGCAGAAATCAGCCATGGTTTGGTCACTCCTGCAAAATTGCATCACGCTATAAGCAGGAGTGCTACCGAACCTGGGCCGACGCATCAACGTCCCGGGATATAAATACCAGCGCTCTTAAAAAGAAGTATAATTCCGCCTCCAGGTCCTTCAAAAGTGTCATTGCCAAGGTAAAGTCAGAGCACATCGGCAGTATTGGCGAGAAACTAGTTCGCCTCCCTTCGGGAACTGGTGCATTCTGGTCTCTCGCCAAGGCTGTCCAAGGGAACTTCTGTCAGCCATCTCTGCACAGGGCGGACGACTCACTGAGCCATGACGCAAAAGAGAAAGCCGATCTGCTAGGCTCTCTTTTTGCTTCCAACTCGACTCTAGATGACGGGGGTAACACAACGCCGACCATCCCGCGGCGTGAGTGCTCCATGCAGGAAGTGCTATTTACACAGCGCTCGGTGCGTAAAGCACTCCTCTCCCTGGACGTCAACAAGTCGAGTGGGTCTAATGGAGTCCCACCTATTGTGCTGAAGACATGTGCTCCGGAGTTGGCACCGGTTTTAACGCGTCTTTTCCGGTACTCCTACTCCATTGGCGTAGTCTCGAACTCATGGAAGACAGCTTTGGTGCACCCGATCCCTAAAAAAGGCGACCGCTCAGATCCGTCCAACTACAGGCCTATTGCTATCACCTCCTTGTTCTCCAAAGTAATGTAAACCATTATTAACAGCCAGCTCATGCGGTACCTTGAGGATCACCAGCTGATTAGGGACCGCCTATACGGTTTCTGTCGAGGTCGCTCAGCTGGTGATCTTTTAAGTTACCTAACTCATAGATCGGCGGAGGCAGTGGAGTCCAAGGGGGAGGCGTTGGCCGTTAGTTTGGACATAGCGAAGGCCTTCGATCGGGTTTGGCACAAAGCGCATCTTTCGAAGCTCCCTTCCTATGGGCTTCCCGGAAATTGTGCAATTGGATCACCAGTTTTCTTGTAGATCGGAGCATCAAGGACGTAGTAGACGGTGCATGCTCCGATTACATGTCCATTAACGCTGGTGTTCCGCAAGGCTGCGTGCTATCAGCAACACTGTTTCTTCTGAATACGAGTATCAATGATATGTTGCAAACCAGTAACATTCATTGCTATGCGGATGACAGCACTGGTGATGCTTTATACACCGGCCGTGCCAATATTTCTCGGGAAAACGTCGCCGTGTACCGGAATAAACTTGTGTCTGAACTCGAGCCTTTGTTGAACAAAGTTTCAGACTGGGGTCGACTAAATCTAGTCCAGTTCAATCCCCAGAAGACACAAGTTTGCGCATTTTCCGCTAAAAAGAACCCCTTTGTCGTATCTCCTCAGTTTCAAGGCACTCCCGTTGTTGCCTCAGCCAGTCTCGGGATCCTTGGTGTCGACATATCGAGTGACGTGCAGTTTCGTGGTCACTTGGAAGAGAAGGCCAAATTGGCCTCTAAAAAGCTTGGCATGCTCAGCAGAGCGGGACAGTATTTCATGCCGGAACACCGCTTGCAACTTTACAAGGCGCAGGTTCGGCCTCACATGGAATACTGTTCTCATCTCTGGGCAGGGGCACCCCAGTGCCAGCTCCTTCTACTTGACCGCATCCAGCGCAGAGCGGTTCTAATCGTCGACGACCGAGTTCTTTCCGATCGGCTTGACTCATTGGCACTGTACGAGTAAACCCGTACATTTTTATATGTTAGCGTAATTGGAGCGCGGGCTCGTGTTTGACGTCATTTTAATGCATTGTACATATTATGTTTTCTTTTATAATAAACTCAGTACCATTCGCAAGGCGTTACAGTTAACAGTGTTTTATTTTGCATCCTACAATCTCAATATTTGAGTGGTACTCCTTAACAGCATTTAATCTTGCATTGCATTGCATTACATATTTGCATAGTTACACAAACATTTTGGTCCTTCGACTACTACCTTAGTGTTTAGTGTTTTGGTACAGTGGCGAATCGGTTCGTCTGGCCTCCCACAAGCGGGTCTCACCAGTCGAATTGAGAAGGCGCATACATACTGTGCTAAGCACACGAACGCACTAAGTGGACCCGACGCTTGGAAGGTACAGTTCCATCAGTGTTTACTTGCAGCTTACATATTCAATTAATAATTTATTATCATGCAAGCCTTACTGCAGAGACAGTTTGAAATCGTAAACGAGATCAAAAAGCTTAACACCAATTTCAAAAAGGATCCGAAGTCAAGAAAAACTAAGGAATACATAGAGAAGAGGATCAAAGATTTGGATGACTTTTGGCTCGAATTCAAAAGCAACAACGAACAATTATCGACATTAGCAGACAAGACTCACGAATATTTTACAAGGGACATTTTTTTTGTGTATGAACATTTGTACAGCAAAACGCGGGAAATGATGACTATGTATGAATATGAATCAAAGGACGAAACGACAAAGGATAATACCACCCAGGTTGACCTTGAGAAAGCTAAAGAATTGTTAAGTTTGCAGCGAACTAACTTTCGAGCATTTTCGAGAATAACTGAGAACTTAGACATAGAAAACATCGAAGAGAAAAGGGAGTTAGAATATGAGTTAAGAAACCTTCAAAATCGTTGGAGCAACATCGAAGAAACTCACTTGAAGATTGACAATATTCTCGAAGGTTCCGATTTAGAGTATGACAAGGAATATGAGGAAATGGAAGTCAAGTTTAAAAACATGAATAGGTTACTGAACAAAAAAGTAACATCTCAAAACTATGTACACCTAACTACACCAAAAATAGAAATACCTACGTTTTCTGGGAATTATATCCAATGGAGTACATTTTTTGACCTGTTTAAAGAAGCCGTTCACAACAATCCTTCTATGACTAAGGCACAAAAAATGCAGCACTTAAAGGGTAAGCTCAGAGGTGAAGCCGAGCGCCTAATACAACACTTGCATATATCTTCAGAAAACTATGACTCCGCGTGGAAAATATTAGTTCATCGTTATGATAATCAGCAAGTCCTCTTTACGAAGCACATTGAAACTCTTATAAATCAACCTAACATCCAAAAACAATCATCAACAGAACTCAAACGACTCCACGATATATCAATGGAATGCATTCATGGTGTTTTCAATATGGGGATTGACACTAGCTCTTGGGATCCGATTCTGGTACACCTTGTAGCAAAGAAATTAGATACAACAACGTACAGTGATTATATGGAGTCAAGAAAAGCCCCACGGGAACTACCTGATTTGGATGAGTTTATGGCGTTTTTGGAAGCCAAATTTACAGCCCTAGAGCCAATGAATAGAAAAGAGCAGATAGTCGAAACATCGAATTTTAATAAAAATAACCATGTGTCAAAATTCAAACAACGTTATTACCAAAAACCTGCAATTTATGAGAATAGAGATACATCATTCAAAAAATCATTTTATGTAAACTCCAAATTTATACCTACTTGTCCTTTATGCAAACAAAATCACGCATTGTTTCAATGCAAAAGATTCGAAGTCATGACACCTGAAATGAAATTACATACCATTTCGAAACTACACATATGCGAAAACTGTTTATACGTGCATAAATATGAATGCAATTCTGAAAAACGATGCAAAGAGTGCAACAAGAAACATAACACCTTATTGCACGACGTTTATATTACAAAGGCGGCTAATAATGCAAGTTCGGCGAACATGACGACTACGGCCTCGAAGTCGCAGGGCACGAAACCACATGTACAATCGAACCACGTGGCTGGAAATGATGACGAAATATTGCTTGCCACAATCAAGATGCAAGTAAGGGCAGCAGATGGCTCTTACATCACACTGCGCGCACTTCTGGACCAGGGGTCACAAACGTCCCTTATATCCGAAAATGCAGCGCAAAGGTTGGGGCTGAAACGTCAAAACTTCAATGCATCTGTCACCGGTATTGGTACTTTGCCAAGCAAAAGCCGAGGAAAAGTATTATTGCACTGTAAATCATTATCGACCGATTATGCATTCTCTACAGAAGCTTTAATAATGTCCAAAGTTATTAACTGCCTACCCGTGACTTCATTCGAGAACAAAAACTGGCCACACATACAACACTTGCAATTAGCGGATCCTGAATACAATATATCAAAGCCTATTGATATTCTTTTAGACGCTAAAGTTTATGCTGAAATCATCATGGATGGGTTGTTAAAGGGTTCATCATGCCAACCAATAGCACAGCAAACACAGATGGGTTGGATATTGTCTGGTTCTACGACGAAAACATTCAACTGTTATTTTACCATCAATAATATCGAAGACATTTGCAATTATTGGGAAATGGAAGACATATCGGAACATGAACGTTCATTAACTTTAGAAGAACAATTTTGTGAAGATTATTATATCAAAACGACTAAAAGATTATCAAGTGGAGTGTATGAAGTACGTTTACCCATGAAGAAAGGCTTTGAAAGGCAATTAGGTCACTCGAAACTAAAGGCTGTAGCACAGTTCAAGCAATTAGAGCGAAAGCTAGAAAAAGATCCGCAGCTATGTGAAAAGTACAACCATTTCATGAATGAGTATATTGCAATGAACCATATGAAACCGGCAGTAGAGACTAAATCTCCAGAATGTTATTTACCACATCACGGGGTCCTAAAATTTGACTCTAACACTACAAAATTACGAGCTGTTTTTAATGCATCGGAAAAAACATCGACTGGCTTTAGCTTGAATGACTTAATGGAGTGCGGCCCTAAACTGCAACGTGATATACTGGAATTATTATTAAGTTGGCGTGCTTACAAATACGTATATACAGCAGATTGCGAAAAGATGTATCGTATGATCAAGGTACAAGAGGATGACCAGCAACTCCAGAAGATAATATGGCGGAACGAACAAGGCGCTATACAAGAATTTCAATTATGCACCGTCACATATGGTATGAAAGCTGCACCTTACTTGGCTCTCAGAACGATGCAGCAGTTAGCAAGTGATGACGCTGACGTTTACCCTATAGCAGCTGAGATCTTGAAGAAGAGATTCTATGTTGATGATTTGATATATGGTAGCAACAAGATTGAGGAAGCAAAGCAAGCACAACGCCAATTAATTGATATATTACGAGGAGGCGGTTTCAACTTGAGAAAATGGTCCAGCAATGAACCTCGACTCCTGGAAGATTTATCTAACGACCAAATTAATGTCTCTACTGTTAACTTCAACAACAGCTCATCATCATCAACTAAAGCATTAGGGTTGCGTTGGCATCCATCCTCTGATATTTTTACATTTGACAATAAGATTGAGAATTCGCAAAAGCCCGATACAAAACGCTCCATGCTGTCAAACATATCGAAGCTTTTCGACCCGCTCGGTTGGTTATCTCCGAGTACAATAAAAGCAAAACTGCTATTTCAACGACTTTGGAGTGAGCATACGGAATGGAACCAATTATTGTCACCAGATATTCAACACGAGTGGAGTAAACTAAAGGAAGAATTAAAGAACATAAGTAAAATAAAAATTCCGAGATGGGTCGGCAATACTCAATCTTCAGTACAACTACACGGCTTCGCAGATGCGTCAGAAAAGGCTTATGCGGCCGTAGTTTACATCAAAACCTATAATGAGCATAAGGAAGCCAGGATACATCTCATAGCAGCGAAAACAAAGCTAGCCCCACAGAAGAAACGTATTACATTGCCACGGCTGGAATTATGTGGAGCTGTTTTGTTATCTAAATTGATGCAAAAGGTTATTGTTTCGATGTCATTAACTCAGGGCAAATTACAAATTCATGGCTGGACGGACTCAATGGTTGTCTTGGGCTGGATTCATGGCAATACTGCAAGATGGAAAACATACGTGGCGAACAGAGTGAATGAAATAATTAAGGTCATACCGTCATCCTGCTGGAGGCATACTAAATCAGAGCATAATGCAGCTGACTGTGCCACGCGAGGACTTTCACCATCTCAACTATTATCGTATTCTCTATGGTGGAATGGACCCTCGTGGCTCAAGGAGAACAAAGAGTATCCTCCAGAAAAATATGACGCTCCGGAATTCGAACTGAAGACCAAACCTCGGATATGTGCTGCAGAGACTAATCATTCACCGTTTATCAGTGAGCTTCTATATAAATACAGCTCAGTTACAAAGGCGACCCGCGTGCTATGTCGAGTGTTACGTTTCATAACTAACGCTCGCGAGCGCGTGCGAAACAATAACAATTTCTATCCAAGTTATATCACTGTGAATGAAATTAAATATGCTACTAAATTAATAATTAAATCAATTCAGTTAGATAACTTTGCGCAAGAGATAGAACAACTAAAGAGAAACGGCAACGTTTCACGGAAAAGCGCAATTATAAGTTTAAACCCATTTCTTGACAAAGATGGCATTCTGAGAATGAAGGGAAGATTGCAACATTCTGCATTACCTGCAACCAGCAAGCAGCCGATTGTACTTCCCTATCATTCACGGTTGACAGACCTGCTTATACTGGACGCTCATCACACTACTTTACATGGTGGAGTTAAACTGACTTTGGCACACATAAGAAACAAATACTGGATTATTAGTGGACAGCGAGCAGTGAAGAAAATTATACGCCGGTGCACCACATGTGTTCGACTCAATACACAAAAGCGAACACAGATCATGGGTGATTTGCCTACCCCTCGAGTGGTACCATCTCGCCCCTTTACACATACGGGGGTGGACTTTACGGGTCATGTTGAGGTGAAAGCAAATAAGGGTAGAGGCATTAAGACCACAAAAGGTTATATAGCTGTCTTTATATGCCTAACTATAAAAGCCGTTCACCTGGAGCTCGTGTCGGACCTCACTGCGTCAGCGTTTTTAGCTGCATTTAAACGTATGTGCGCTCGGCGCGGCACGCCATTACACGTTTACAGTGACAACGGTACAAACTTTGTGGGTGCGTCACGTGTACTTCAAAGGGAATATAAGCAAGCACTCCAAACAATCAACACAGAATTCCTCGAGAATATTAGCCAGCTGGGAGTTACTTGGCATTTTAACGTGGCTGCGTGGAGCAGTGCGGGCGGCATATGGGAAGCCGCTGTTAAAAGTCTAAAGCACCATCTGAAGCGCGTAGTTGGCCATCAGAAGCTTACCTTCGAAGAATATTCAACGCTGCTTACGCAAATAGAGGCTTGTCTCAATTCAAGGCCTCTATGTTCCTTAACTGAAAACCCAGAAGACATAGATTACCTTTCACCCGGCCACTTTCTTATCGGCGGTCCTATTCTGTCTGAACCATTATCGGATATAAATATTGAAAACGTAAAATCAAGGTGGCAACTAACTGAGCAGATATACAAAGAATTTTGGAAGCGGTGGTCTGCAGAATATTTGCATACGTTACAAACACGAAGCAAGTGGCATATACCTCAGAAGAATATAGAACTGGACAGCATAGTGGTGATGAAGGAAGATAATCTACCCCCTTCTAACTGGGCCTTAGCAAAGGTCATCGATGTGCACCCCGGCAAGGACGGGTATGTACGCGCTGTTACATTGAAAACTAAACACGGAGTCCTGAAACGGCCTATCACGAAGCTGTGTCCTTTACCAGTACTCCCAGACCAAGATGACAATTGGTTGAGAGCGGACAGTGACCCCGGCGCTACTGGGCATACGTCAAAACGCAGTAGAAGTAAGGCAAATTATTTAATTTGTTTGCTCTTACTTATCATCGCAATTATATCGCCGTCGATGCAGCAAACTTACAAAATAACTCAGTTAGAATCGACTAAAGCGTTATATTTTGATCGAGCAGCCGATTTACAAATTATAGAGAGACATTGGATCGTAATTGTATACTACAACATGTCAACATTCTGGAAAAACATTCAAAAGGTGGAAATATATTTAAACCATTTAAACAGCATCTGTAATGAAGAAAGTACATGCACTGCCACACTGGCTCAGTTCAGACACGAGTTGGACGAGATAGAACATTACAATAATATGTTAAAATTTGCACCACGTTCCAGAGCAATAAGAGGTTTGTTTAATGGTGTTGGAAGATTGAGCAACTACTTATTTGGAATTTTGGATGACCAATTCGCTGAAAAATACTCTAAAGACATAAAATTAATACATCAAAACGAAGTCTATCTGCAAAAATTACTTAAAAATCAAACTACAATAATAGAAGCGGAAAATAATATAATACAGAGAAATGAATACATAATGAACAAGCAATTCACAAGAATCGAAGAACAAATAAGGAATTTTTCGAGTGAAGTTCAACAAGTAAAACAGCGAGCCATAAACATATTTTATTTTACTACGCATGTTGTTACTCTTGACGTCATTTTATCAAATTTAAGAAGAATACAGGACACCCTAATTAATACTGTAACGAACATATATCACGGTAGACTCGACGTACACTTGCTTTCTCCGGCACAATTGCAAGAACAGTTAAACGTCATATCAAGACAAGTTCAAGGAGAATTTTTAGTCCCGGTCAACGTTCAAAATATTAAGGAGTTATTCAAAATGCTACAAGTAAAGGCAAGAATAACCGAAGATTACGTCATAATTGAAGTGAAGGTGTACTGAGTACTGACACTTATGAACTTAATAGAGTCATACCTATACCGCAAACAAGAAATTTGAACTCTATCTACGTCGCACCTTCTACCGACTACATAGCATTCAATTTACGAAAAGATACCTTTATGTCGGTGATGGAAAATGATTTACAGCTCTGCATTAGATACAACGACGTCAACCTAATATGCCCCATTACTAGTCCACTATACGAACTTAAAGTGGGTCAATCTATATGTGACGTAAAAATAATCACGCACGACAGCAATCAAACATATTGTCGTAGAGAAACAAAGGAGTGCCCCGACAGATGGATTAAATTACACTCTCGTGACACCTGGCTGTACACATGCTGCGAAGAATGCAAGATCCGCATATTATGCCCGTCTGGGCTGGCGACGAGGAGTCTGCGCGGCAGCGGCCTTATCAGTATAGGTCAAGATTGCATTCTTAAAGGAGACACGTTTTCTATACAAGGTCATCGTGACTACAGGAGTGAAATATATACAGGAAATTTTGACATCGAGCGTATGGCTAACGAGTCCATATTGAACTCTGTCATCAATACATCGACTAATCAGCTGTCATTCGTCGCTGAAAATCACAATAATACATTTTGGAAAATCAAAGGGCAAATACAAGACTTGCTGAATCAATCTGATGAAGAGATATCAAATGAAGACATACACCACTATGTTATGATATACATACTGTACTTCATAGTAGTCGCAGCAATAGTAACGGCAGTTATCTACATGTATAGAAGAAAATTATATTATATCCCCACGGCGAGGCCAGCCGCGGCCCCCGCGGCCCCCGCGCCTGACAGCCCGCCGCCGCGGCCGACCGAGCGCCGTGTACTCAGCGGTCCGCGTACACAGGATAAGACTACATCTACAATGTTTGACAAGATTATCAAGTTCGAATGTAAAATAGACGAATAATATTTTTCTTATTTTTATATAATTTACAGATTTTATTCTCTTTCTTTTGTTTTCGGTTTCGCAATATGTACGAGTAAACCCGTACATTTTTATATGTTAGCGTAATTGGAGCGCGGGCTCGTGTTTGACGTCATTTTAATGCATTGTACATATTATGTTTTCTTTTATAATAAACTCAGTACCATTCGCAAGGCGTTACAGTTAACAGTGTTTTATTTTGCATCCTACAATCTCAATATTTGAGTGGTACTCCTTAACAGCATTTAATCTTGCATTGCATTGCATTACATATTTGCATAGTTACACAAACAGGCACTGCGTAGAGATGTTGCGTCTCTTTGCGTATTTTATCGCTTCTATCACGGGGAGTGCTCTGAGGAATTGTTCGGACTAATTCCAGCCGCCCAATTTCACCACGGCACATCGCGACAAAACTCGCCATACCATCCATACCATCTGGATGATTGGCGGTCCACCACTGTGCGATTTAGAAGAAGTTTTCTTCCTCGCACAACTTCCTTGTGGAATCGATTACCACCAGCGATTTTTCCGGACCGATACGACTTAGGGACCTTCAAGAAAAGAGCCTACTCCTTTTTAAAAGGCTGACAACGCATCTGCGATTCGCATTGCAGTTGTTCGTGGGCGGCGGTAGTCACTTACCATCAGGTGAGCCGCATGCTCGTTTGCCCATCTCCTATAAAAAAAAATTGTATAAGAAATTTAAAAGTGTTTTAAATAGTAAAATGTGTGAAAAAATGTAAATTAAACTATTGTATTAGTTAAGATATTTGTATTTTCAAATAAAGAACATTGTTTCAACCTTATATGTTAGATATTTAAGAATTCTAACTTGGTACACAGGCTTGGTAACAGAGGCCGTAGGGGGCAAGCGAATTAACGGCAATAGTTCGTATGGCTTAAGTATTAAAATCAAAGGCATTTTCACGAGCGACTTAGAGGAGATAAGTGTACAAACAATTAAGTCACTTAATCTTTCTCCGCAATCGGCAAGCCGAGAGTTATTGCAACGGTGTTCTCATTTGACACCGATTAAGGACGAGTTGATTTATGAGAGGCCCAGACCTACCATATTAATTGGCCAGGACAATTGGCATCTCATAATTACTCGTGAATTAATTTCAGGAGGTAAGAACCTACCTGTAGCATCGCTCACCAAACTTGGATGGGTTTTACATGGTCACATATCGGGTGGCATTAAACCAATCAAAATTGTTAACCACATTTCCACCCAGTAGGAGGAGGACATGGAGAAGTTAATCAAGGATTATTTTAGTTTGGAATCTTTGGGGGTCTGCGTGTAAGCCCGCAAACGACCCAGAAGAACGAGCATTAAGTAGTTTGAGCAAAACGGTACGTCGTATACCTAATAATAGGTACGAGACTGCTTTGTGGTGGTGATGGTGCACGGATGATGTGTGCATGCCGTCGAATAGAGCGCAGGCAGAAAGTCGCCTGATTAATATCGAAAGGGAAACTTCTAAAAATCCTTCCACCTTCGATGAAAGTCATCGCTGGTTTCAAGGACCCGAATTCCTCAGGACAAGTCCTGATTTATGGCCCAAACAAGTGGACACCATAAATAGCTTAGAAACGGGTGAAGAAAAATCACCGAAAGGCGTAAATACGCTAAGAAAGCAAGAGCCGTTAAGTCTACCCGACTACGGACGATTTAGCAGCTTTAAAATTCCTTGGGGCAACTACACGCACCTTACAAGCGGCGGAAAAATTCAAGAGTTTAAGAAAGTCGGTTAAAGGACCCGACAACACAGCCGAAAAGTCGGTTATGTGTTCCAACGAAAGCTTAGCAAAGTCGGTTAAAGGACCCGGTGGCGCGTAGGACGTAACGCCCTTAAAAAGAGGTGAATTGTTAATTTGGAAGTTTGTTCAAGACGAGTGTTTCCATTCGGAAATAAAATGCTTGAAAAAAGAGAAGAGAAACTTCTGCCAAGTGTTGAAAGAAGTTCACGCTTAAGTAAATTATCTATGGAAATAGGAGAAGACAACTTACTCCGTTTGAACGGGCGTTTACCTTTCAAGTCTAATTTGACTGAGGAGAGTAGAAAACCTGTCGTATTAGACGGTAAACACAAAATCGTTAAAATGATGATTAGAGAAGTTCATCATCATTTTGGACATGCCAATCACTAAACGGTGATGAATGAGTTGAACCAAAAATTTTATGTCTTGAACTTACGTAACGTAGTACGAAGTGTGTCACATTACTGTCAGTGGTGCAGGACATACAGGTCAAAGCCGCAGAACGTGCCACAAGGAAACCTTCCTCTGGAGAGAATGGCTCATCATGAGCCACCTTTTACACGTTCAGCCGTAGATTATTTCGGACCTATGAGTGTGTGTATAGGAAGACGGCACGAAAAACGTTGGGGTGTTTTATTCTATTGTGTCTGACCACCAGAGCAGTACATCTGGAGTTAGCAGCTTCATAGACATCAGCGTCAATGATAATGGCGTTAAGGCGACTTATCGCCAGAAGAGGAAAACCAGCCGTTATATACAGCCATAACGGGACGAATTTTAAAGCTGCCAATAAAGAATTAATGCAAGCATGCGAAGAGTGCTATAAGGGCATGAAAAACGAGTCATTTAGAAAATATATCAAATGGAAATTTATACCACCTGGAGCATCGCACATGGGGAGTGCTTGGGAGAGGTTAATAAGATCGATTAAGATTGCGTTGATCGCGACGCTCAAAGAAAGGAGCCCGCGAGAGGAGGTTCTGCATACGTTGCTTCTAGAAGCAGAGCATACTGTAAATTCTAGGCCTCTGGTAACATTCAGTATGGATAGTCCTGAAGAGGGTTTGACACCCAATCATTTTCTTCTCGGGCGCTCATGTGGAGATCGTCCACCTGGTTTATTTTTAGAGCGACATCTGACGGTTCAACTCAATTGGAGAGCCGCCCAGAGATTAGCCGACCATTTTTGGACGAGATGGCTGAAGGAGTACATGTCTACTTTAATTCTTCGAACGGGTGATAACGGAAAGTTCATGGAACCTAAAGAGGGCGATATTGTCTTGATAATAGATCATTCGTTGCCACGAAATACGTGGCTGAGAGGCAAGATTCATAGAACGCTACCGGGACAAGACGGTCACATTAGAGTGGTTGACGTTATTACTACCACAGGCATCTTGAGGAGACCTACATCCAGAATAATAGTCCTGGTACCCGCGACGCCTCCCAAATGATGGTGTTGTCGCACAGGAGGGAGATTGTTGGCGATGCGCCTATAAAAATATTTCAATTTATTAGTTAATCGATCACGAATAGCTTCTAAAGTTAAATTATCAAGCAATAATTGTCTTATAAGAAAACGCTTAGATAAATCTTAAAGAAATAATGTAAAGGTCTTGGGTTCGATTCCCAGGTCGGATTAGTTTGTCGTTTTCTTTGCAATATTTTCTTAATAAACTCATATAGGGAATTTTTAAGATATAATTCATGATTCCGGGTTCAGTTCCCCGGTTGAATTACCTTTCCAATGTTATTTTCAATTTAAAGAAATATTAAAATAAAGTTAGACCAGGATTTATGCCCCGGTCGAAATGATCACTGACAATTGAATGTCGTCTAAAAATCGGTTGTTCACCTTGTATTTGTTGATAGCAGCGCATACCAAATTTGTAACCTACTTTACCGACAATGGAAGTCGCGCAGAGAGTAGTTGTTCACTTAGTTTCTGATAAGAGCAGCGCGCTAATTTGTACAATTAAGTCTAAATAAGTGGAAATTTAAATGTTTGTAAATTTCAGCAATTTATGTAAAATTTATTTGTGAAATGTTTCAGGTTGACTGTATGAGCAAAATAGGTGAATTCTGTGTTGTTCTTACGTGTAAATTCTCTTATAATAGTGAAATATTGATAGTTTTGTATAAGAAATTTAAAAGTGTTTTAAATAGTAAAATGTGTGAAAAAATGTAAATTAAACTATTGTGTTAGTTAGGATATTTGTATTTTCAAATAAAGAACATTGTTCCAATATTATAATATGTTAGATATTTAAGAATTCTAACTTAGTACATATGTTGTAAAATAGGCATATTTTGTTGAATAAATAAAAGGTTTTTTGTGATATGAAAATGTAATGTATATCATAGTATAGATATTTTGTTGTGCTATCTTTATATTATATAGCTTATACAAATAAAGATATTGGGCAAACCGTGGGAGAGTGATAGTACAAATTGATGTAATTGAGTTGCGAAGTCGCACGGAGGGCTCTCTTTCGAGTAAGGCTTTGTTGATACCCCATTAGACTGGTTTTCATACAAATCACAGTCTTCGAACTCGTCTGCACCTACATCATCCGACGAAGAAGAGCAACTACCAGCGGTCGAAGTTAGGAAGTACAACTCGTCGCCGAAGTCACCGTCTCCAAGAAAACCAACCCCTCCAATCTCCCCTGACCGACGTAGCAACGCGGTCGGGTACGAGCAGGGGGGGAGGAATTATACGGCTGGGATAGCACCACGTATGCTACCCTAGCACCCTCGGATGGACAGCCAACAAACCCGTCTGGATTGCCAACGGACGATGGACAACGTCCATCTACCAGCTACGCACAACGCAGCCCCAGCAGTACCAAGGTAGGCTGCCGATACACCGACACCAAAACCAACCGAAGACGCCGAGAAAGGCAGATATCCGCCGATCGTTGCAGAGTGCCTCCTGAATTGGACGAAGCATTTTGAGGTACTCAACAAGAAGTTGGGTCACCCTCCGAACGCTCGTCCATTCGGGAAGGGGGTGCGCTTCTCTTCCCAGAGCCCGGAAGAATTCCGGGCCATCCAGAAATACCTCATCGATCTATCCAAGGAAATACCAGCTATGTCCTGGTACTGCTACACCCCTGAAGAGGAGAAGCCTACAAAAGTGGGCATTAGGGGGCTGCCAGTGGATACGGACACACAAGCGATAGGGGAGGCTATCAAAGCGTTAGGATTTCCGATACGCTATGTAAAAGCAATCCCTCCGCGCAGAGGCAGGCCGGGATGCCTGTACTTCGCGCAACTGGACCACCTAAGCCAAGAAAGGCTAAGCGACTTATACAAAGTAAATCAATTACTGTATATGAGAGGAGTCGTAATTGAAGCCTGGCAGGGACGAGTGGGCCCAGCACAGTGCCACCGCTGCTAGGCGTTCGGACACGCCTCCTACAATTGTTTCCGACCCATTAAATGCGTCCGTTGCGCGGGGGAACACGCCGCAAGGGATTGCCCGAGGGGTAGAGATGAACCACCTACATGCGCAAACTGCGCAAAATCACACACCGCCAATGATCGTCGATGTCCGGTTTTGAGGAGGATCGCACGGAAGCAAGGGATAACACTTCCCGGCTTGCTTCCGGAAGCCGATTTCAGAGAGTCGCCCGAGGACCGTTGAGATCAACGAAGAGGGGTGGGCAACCATAAGAGCAAACAAACAGCCCCCCCCCCCCCGCAACCACAAACACAGCAGCCAATGGAAGTAGTTGAACAACCACAAGCAAAAGCAACCACCGGAGCGACTCAAGCCCAGCCGAGACAAGAGCCTCACACAGAATACCAACTGTCGGCCCCAGCAATGAAGATGCCATCCACAGACTGATTGGCATAGCCATTGAGGTCGGCACGCAAGTCCTGGCTGACATAAGAGCCGGTACTGATCCAATAACAGCAATTATGAGAGCGTTGGCGCAACTACTTGCGCGGCATTACAGAGGCGAGTAACCTGCGCCTACTGTATTGGAATCCAGACGGGATACAACAGAAGATCCATGAACTCCGCACTGTCGCCCAGCAGCAGGACATACAGGTGATATTGCTGGGAGAGACAAAACTGAATTCAACTACGCATCTTAAGCTGCCAAATTACCACATATACAGAAGGGACGAGGTCAATCCTCAAGGGACCGCCTACAGAGGCACGGCGGTTCTGGTGAGGAAAGACATCGTCCATCAAGAACTGGATCTACCAACATATGTAACGATGCGCTCTATCGGCATAAAAATGGAGGCGGCGGGCGAGGAACTAAGGATCTACGCAGCATACCGCCCGCCAGGGACTCCATTCTGCTCCTCAGACATCCGGACGGTAATGGAAGGCGAAACACCAACCATCGTCGCGGGGGACCTAAACGCGAAACACCCGGCGTGGGGCTCCAGAGTGATCACCCCGCCGGGTCGTGAACTTTATGATGACGCCGAGAGACATGGCTATGACGTTTTAGGTCCCGAGGAACCAACTCACGTCCCTACGGATCACCGAAAATGTCCGGATGTATTGGACATCGTGCTCTCTAGGAACGTCAACTACCCAGTAGTGGTAGAGGTGCTGTACGAACTGATATCTCAGCACCTCCCGATTCTCATCACCATTGGCCTCAAGGCAGTGACTACGCTGCCCGGAGCTCTCAAAAGGAAAATTAATTGGAGGCTCTACCAAAAGTATCTAACGGAGAGACCTCCAACCTACACCTCCATTAACACAGCGGACGACGTAGAGGCCGCTGCAACAAGAATTACAAAGACGATCAAAGAAGCTCTACACGCTGCCTCTACGATCGTCCCGACTACAGGAAGACGGGAAGAGCTGCCGCGAGAGATATGCGTGCAGCTCAAACGCAAAAGAGCACTAAGGAAGCTCTGGGCGCGTACTCGCTGCCCCAGATTAAAAACACAGTTAAACACCTTGTCGGATGAACTGTCGGTTGCAGTCCGGGCCCACCGAGGAGAGGCCTGGGAGCGGCGCATATCGGAAGTAGAGGAGGAAGATGCGTCGCTCTACAAACTGAACCGGCAGTTAACAAAAACCAAGCCCCCTGTTTGCCCGCTGACCGCGGGCGAACGTTGTTACGAGGCCAAAGGTAGAGCGGATATCCTAGCAGAGCACTTCGAGGAGGAATTCATGCCGAACCTAGCAAGTGCGGAGTTGGAAACTACATACCCGGAAGGAGAGCCGCGTACAGGAGTTCCTGTCGAAGCCCGCGCCACCGCTTGCAGGAGAGTGGTTTATATCCTCCGCCCTATTACGGAGGACAGTAGCCCGCCTGCAACCCAGGAAGGCGCCGGGGCACGACGGGATAACCGACGCAGCACTTCGACAGCTGCCCCATAGAATAGAATAGAATAGAATAGAATAGAATAGAATAGAATAGAATAGAATAGAATAGAATAGAATAGAATAGAATAGAATATTTTTTATTCAATATACATTACATGTGTAATTCTTATTGAAAGTCATTTTTTACTTTACCACTGGTTCGAAAAAACCCTCTGTCCTGGGAAGAACCAGCAAGAAACCCAGCGGGACTTTTTTTTAAATAAATTTTACAATATAAATGATTACGAACTATTTACAAAATTTATTTAAGAAACTGCTTGGAAGCGATCACCTCATTGCCAGGGGTTATTATCAACCATGTATTCATTTATACTATAATAACCCTTTTTATACAGTTTCAGCTTAATAAAACATTTAAACTTGGTAATAGAGAGAACCTGTACACTTTCCGGGACCTTGTTGTAATAGCGTATACATTGCCCCAAGAATGAATTACTGACTCTGTGGAGTCGAGAAACTGGTATCACTAGCTTGTGTTTGTTCCTAGTGTTTACAGAATGTATATCACTTCTTTTACTAAAACTATCTTTGTTTTTGTGAACATACATTAAATTTTCGTAAATATACTGAGAGGCCAAAGTTAATATATTAATTTCTTTGAATTTATCTCTAAGAGACTCTCTCGGTTTTAGATTGTAAATAGCTCTAATGGCCCTCTTCTGTAAAACAAAAATAGTTTCTGAATCAGCCGCATTTCCCCATAGCAAAATCCCATAAGACATTATGCTATGAAAATAACTAAAATAAACTAATCTAGCTGTCTCGACACTAGTGAGACCTCTAATCTTTTTTACAGCATAGGCTGCAGAACTTAGTCTGCTTGCTAATTTGGATATATGGGGGCCCCACTGGAGCTTTGCGTCAAGAGTGATGCCAAGAAAAACAGTGGATACAACAGGGCTCAATTCCTCCCCATTTAAAAACACATTGGTATTCAGATTTTGAACATTCGTTGTTGTAAATTTAACACAATTAGTTTTATTTCCGTTCAAATGCAGATTATTAACGTTAAACCAATGCACTAATTTTAATTTTGATATAGCATTATTCACTTCGTCACATTTAAATGATTGACGTTTAAGTTTAAAAATCAACGAAGTATCATCAGCAAATAATACTATATCATGACTATCCCCTACAAGGTGAGGTAAGTCATTAATATACACCAGAAACAGGAATGGGCCGAGAATCGAACCCTGAGGTACACCCATTAGTACAGGTGACCCGGAAGAACTTTTACCATTGATAATAACCTTCTGTTTTCTATTACTTAAATATGAAATAATAAGTTTAAGCGCTGTGTTCTTGACACCATAGTACTGTAGCTTCCTGATTAATGTCTCATGGTGAACACAGTCGAAGGCCTTGGAAAGGTCACAAAATATACCCAAAGCATCCTCTGAATTCTCCCATGCACAAAAAATATGTTTAATAAGCTCAACTCCAGCGTCAGTTGTCGAGCGACCCCTTGTAAAACCGAATTGATTATTATGTAGCAATTTATTAATAGTAAAGAAACTTAACATCTGATCTAAAATAATTTTTTCAAAAATTTTACTTAATGTTGGTAGTACAGAAATTGGTCTAAAATTGGCGGGGTCTAATGTACTACCAGATTTAAATATAGGTATGACTTTACTATGTTTCATTAAATCAGGAAACACACCAGATTCGACGCTTATATTAAATATAGTGGCTAGATAAGGTGCTAATGTATCTATTATAGATAAAATAACTTTAACGGAAATCCCCCATAAGTCTGCCGTTTTCTTAACATCAATAGTTTTAAAATATTTAACGATATCTTTTGGCAGTACCCTATGGAATTTAAAAGTATTTGAACAAGCCTTTACATTTTGTTTGAGCAATGATTCGGCGACAGTAGGAGAAGAATTTAATGATTTTGTTGTCAAAAAAGGAACATCAGTAAAATGTTTCTCAAAAGCCATAGCAACTTCTTGATCAGATCGCGTTAAATTATTGTTAATATTCAATTGAAAATCCGAGTTGCGCGGTTTGACCTTGCCCGTTTCACTATTTATTATTCTCCAGGTCATTTTAATTTTGTCGGATGCAGTTTTAATTTTGTTGCTTAAATGTAAAGCCTTAGCAGTGGAGCACACTTTTTTAAATATTTTAGAATATGTTTTTACATAATCTCTAAATATAACACTACTATTATATGATCTTTCATCATAAAGCTCGTATAACCTTCGCCTACTTTTATAAATTCCTACTGTCGCCCATTCATTAAATGATTTGCGACTGTTAAAAGAGAAAGTTTTAGAAGTAAATATTCTACTAAATTCACAACGTATAATTTCAAATAATGTAGCATACAAATAATTAGCACTATTTTTAAACGAAAGTGATGGAAGTCTTTTTATTATATTACTTCTAAACCTCTCCAAGCGATGTTCATTTATTGGAACAAACACAACTTTCTTATTTTTCTGTTTTTTGTGTATGTAAGGTAGTGATACTAACTGTCCACAGTGATCTGAACTTAAATTTTGAATAATTGATTTATGCAAGGGCGTAACATCTGTAAAAATGTTATCTATACAGGTCGCACTAGGCCCAGCAATACGTGTTGGTTCTAAGAATAAATTTACAAGATTATACGATTTAAACAATGAGCTAAACTTAATACTAATGGAAGAAGTTTCAAGGAGATTGATATTAAAGTCTCCACACATTACAACAGACTTGTTCTGTTTACTAAGTTTGAGTAAAACTTCTTCCACAATCCTTTCAAAATGGTCATAAGTAGCACATGGGGGTCTGTAAACACTTACAACAATGAGGTGCTCGAGCTCGACACAAGCCATTTCTACAGTTCGTTCAACAGAGAGGCTCACAATATCCTTACGTTCTTTATATAATAATGATTTATCTGCTAATATTAAGGAGCCACCACGTAAACTTTTTTCTCTATTGAAGGAACTGACCACCTGGTGATTTCTGAAATTAAACATGAAATTATAATCTTTTAGCCAATGTTCAGTAATACAAAGGATGTGTATATTGTTACTATTTAAAAACAATTCAACTTCCAATTCTTTGCCCAACATGCCTTGTATATTTTGATGCACCAGGTGTAAACAATTTTTATTACTTATTTGTGGGCTGTATTCAAAATTAATTAAACTCTTATTATTGCTAGAGATTGCCTCTATTGTCACATTCACTAATTTAAATTAGTTGGAACTGATTCCAAATTAAATGTCAAATGATTATGCTCAATAAAAGCAGTCTTGGTAGCCAAAAACTTGGCTGAGTTAAAAAGTAAATAATAAGATAGCACATTTGCTATCAGTCTTAAATTATATTTGGATAGGTAATACCTATCTTTTGTCCAAAACTTTTTTATTAAATTATTTATGTCAATTACATGAAATTTATGATTATTATCATTAGAATTATATGTCAAATTTAAATTATTATTACATATTAAATTATGCATTTGTATATTTAAATTATGTCTTAAATTATTTTCTTGTGGCAATCCCTGTATATAAGGCAGTGTGAACAAGACAATTTTGTGTACATTTAAGTTATTAAGTTGTTCAATATATCTTAATAACTGTTTGTTGTTGACACTGCCTCTTCTACCAACAAAAATTATTATTGTACTATTTGGGCAAAATTTAGTAACAATAATTTTATTTAGGATGTCACTAAAAGATGCTCCAGGCATGCAGCAATTTGTAACTTTTTGTCCCTTTAAAGAGTTATTTAAAGTTATGCCTAGATTTTTTCCCATGTCATCGCTATAAACAATTATATTATTTTTAGTAATATTTGAGTTATTTATTATTTTAATATCCTCTGCTATGGCACTGTCATAGAGTTTTTGTGGTGGTATAATATTATCAGCACACACTGGTATAATATTATCAGCACACACTGACTTTGAAGAATCTGGCATTGAGCGCTGACACTCACATTGATATTTAACTAAGGAGTCAAACCGCTCCTCATTATATTTACAAGTCTTTACCAGATTATCCATAGCCAATATGTGTTCTTTTATTTCATTTTGGGCTGATTTATATTTATTGGACACAGTTTGAAGGGAGTTCATAAGTGACAATATTTCTGATTTAAGGCACTCTATTTCAGTCTCATAACATTTTTTTATGTTATCCACCTCAATTGAATACAACTTAAGTTCATATAACAATGCTTGCTTTTCTTTACATACATTAATATAATTTTTGGTATTAATCTTATTTTTTATTAATTTTTGTATTTTCCTTATGTATTTATTAACTTTTATATACTTCTTCAATTTGGTTTTACTGCAATTAATCCTTACTGTATTTCCTGAAGTGGATGAGTCACTACTATAGAACACTTGTAGAGCTAGGTCGACTCTACAACGGTATACTGCGGACTTCCCACTTCCCGGAGGACTGAAAAATCGGCAAAGTGATCGTTCTGCCGAAATCCGGGAAGGACAGGCGTAGAGCAGCCAGTTATAGGCCGATCACGCTGCTACCGCACTTGCCTAAACTGTGCGAAAGATTGTTGCTAAGAAGCTTCCGGCCGTGCATACAACTTCGGGCGGAACAGCACGGATTCAGGAGAGGCCACTCAACAGCAACACAGCTGACCAGGGTGCTGCACTATCTGGTGGCCGAGTACAACCGCGGCCGCACATCGTTGGGCGTCTATCTCGACATAGAGAAGGCGTTCGACAGAGTGTGGCACTCTGGATTACTTTATAAACTAGAAACACAAACAAGTACCCCTCCTGCTATGTTGCGGCTAGTGGCGTCATTCCTCAGAGATAGGAAGTTCTACGTCTGTGTAGAGGACGCCGAGTCCGCAGCGAAACCAATCAGAGCCGGCGTACCTCAGGGCAACTGTCTGTCGCCGATCCTGTACGCGGCTTACACCAATGACATCCCCACCCTGGCAGACCACCTGCGCGAATGGAAAGACGATGTTGAATTAGCGCTATACGCGGACGATAGTGCCTACTTCACAACGTCTAGAAGAGCCCACATAGCCACTGCCAGGATGCAGCACCTGCTGGACCTGCTGCCACCATGGCTTGATGAGTGGAGGATGGCCGTCAATGTTGGCAAGACGACCGCTCTGCTCACTCGCCGCTATAGGAACTTTCCACCACCACTGACGCTCAGGGGCAAGGAGATTACGTACCAGAAGACAGTGACGTACCTGGGATGCCGGATCGACCGGATGCTGCGCATGACTGCGCACGTCGATATCGCCGTCCGCAACGCCAGATGTGCGCGGGGGGCGCTCCGTCCGGTCCTAACTGCAAAATTACCAATAAAAACTAAGCTGAAAATATATAAGACCTACATAAGATCCAGATTCACACATGCTGCGCCGGCCTGGTACGCGCTCCTGAGCGATCGTCAGAAGCGGCAACTACAGGTCCAGCAGAATTTGTCACTACGGACCATCGTCGGTGCAGGTCGCTACGTCCGCGACGTCATCGCGGCCAACTTGAAGATGGAGACAGTCGAGCAATTTGTGGCCCGATTAGCGCGCGGTATGTTTGCCCGCGCTGATTACGGGCCACATGAACACCTACAGAACTTCGCACCCCTACATGCTCGGCCACCGGACGGGCGACCTCTGCCAAGAGAACTCCTCTCTATAGAGATTAGAGAGTCGAGTAACAACCCTCAATGCCGCAGATAGGTCAACTCAGACGCCGCATTAGCCGCCTGGCCACATTAACCACTGACAAGACAACCGGACTACCCCAGACCGTATTAGGCGCCATTTTCAGGCACTGGCCGAATTAGGCGCCTTTTTCAGGAAAATGGCCATATTATGCCACTTATTCAGGCGGTGGCCATATTACCCGCCTCCTGAAAAATAAAATATCAAGAATTTTTTAAATCGATTACAGCGACCGGGGAATCAAACCCGAGTCGCTGCTTCAAACTAACAACGCCATAACGGCTCCCACGACCGGTGCATAGTGATGCACCGCGAGGAGATTCCGGGCAAAGGGGGCGTGCCCCGAGGCCCGACACCTGCTGTGTGCATAAGCACACATGCAGACGACTACGTAGGTATACAAATCACAGTTCACCGCGGGCCATGCTACAGTGCGGACGTGTTTATTCGCCCTCCTGTTATTGTGTACGTGTTGTGCCAGTAGACGACTCCGCCGACGTCAAGTTCGCTCCGTCAGGCGTCGAGGCGTCGCTGGCGCCTTTCCTGCGTCGAGCTAAAATCAAGGTAAGCGCAAAGGTCACTACCTACGCTGTGCCCTACTTTGCGTTTTTACCTTACTATTGCACTGTAGCCTCTTTTATTATTAAAAAGTGATTGCAAGTGTGCCGCATTCTGTGTTGAGTAAACGCCCAATTCCAACTGCGCCTCACATACCCCTCCCTGCAGGCGCCTCGCTGAGGCTCAATCCTCAAATCATGAGCCCATACCGGGACCATCCTCAGCGCCAGACTCCTATGCGCACATAGTAGCAGCTCCGAGAACGGCGCCACCACCATCACCTCCACCTGCACAAAGACTACAACAGCCAGCAGATATCCAAATGGCCAAATACCCTCCTATTATAGTGGAGTGCTTCCCAAATTGGGCGAAGCACTTTAAAATCATTCACCAGCTTCTGGGCCACGCCCCGAATGCTCGCCCATTTGGGAAGGGGGTCCGCTTTCGGCCCCAGTCCGACATCGACCACCGCAAGGTACAAAGATATCTAATTGATCGCAGTGAGGAAGACGCCGCCTTCGTGTGGTACTGTTATGCCCCACAGGAAGAGCAACCCACGAAGGTGGGGTTAAGAGGGCTCCCGGCGGATTTCGACCCAAAGGACATACAGGAGGTCCTCATAGAGAAGGGCTTCCCGGTAACCTTCGTCCGACCCATCACATCGAAAAGAGACAGGCCTGGCTGTCTCTTCCACGTAAAAATGGAACACCTAAGCCCCGAAGAGCTCAACAGGCTATACCAGATAGATGAGCTACTTTACATGCCGGGGGTAACTATAGAGGCCTGGACTGTTAGAATTGGCCCGCGCAGTGTCACAGGTGTCAAGGGTTCGGGCATGCAGCCTTTAATTGCTACCGGCCCTTCAAATGTGTACGCTGTGCGGGTGACCACCTGGCCTCAGCTTGCCCACAACCGCCGGATGCGTAAACTGCGGTAAAGACCATTCGCCGAACGACAGGCGGTGCCCAGTGTTGCAGCGAATCGCGAGGAAGAGAGGCATTAATATACAACCTCCCATGCCCCCACAAGCAGCACGAGCACGCAACGCCAACCACCTCCACCACAATGGCAACAACGTCACCACTACCGCAACGACAACAAACACCACCTCAAATGCCACAGCATCAGCAAACCCAATCAGCTCAAGTGGGAGGTACGTCGACTCCTCTTCCTCCACTCATCACCACCACACAACAGCGACCGCCACTACCACAACCGCGATACACTTTCCCTCCTATTTCGAGCCAGAATGAGCAAACTGCACCCCAACCTCGAGAACCACGCCCACCTAAAAGGACTGATGCAGTCACATACCAATCCCAGCCTCAGGCAGCAACCACGATCGAGGAGGCCCTCGCTCAACTGGTGGGAGTGGTAATCAGGATCCTAGGAGAGGTCCTGACTGCCATGACTACCGGTACCAACCCCCTTTCGGCCATTCTAAGTGCCTTAGCCCAACTTACCACTGTCAGCAGGCCATCAACTTAGGATGTGCTATGTGAACCCCTGCGGCATCTCAGGGAAGGTCGCCGACCTAAGGACACTGGTCCAGCAGCACTCAATTAAAACTCCCCAACTTCTTCGTGTACCGACACGACGAGATCTCCCCGGAAGGTGTCGCGTACAGAGGTACCGTGGCCCTTTTGAGGAGGGACGTCATGCACGAAGAAGTTGGCACCAATACACAATTCACATCTACAAGGACTAAGGGAATAAGGTTGAAGGTGGGGACCAAAGAAATAAGGACGAATTTTTGGACGAAACCAACACGAATTTCATATCTATGAGGACCAAAGGGATAAGGGTGAGGGTTGGTACGAAAGACACAAGGATTTTCGCTGCCTACAGACCTCCCGGCACCTCGTTTGCCCCCCAGGACATAAGAAACATCTTAGACGGAACAACACCTGTTATTATCGCTGGAGACCTCAATGCAAAACATCTTGCTTGGGGCTCCGCGTTAATAACACCACCAGGGAGAAAACTGTATGACGACGCCGAGGTGTGGGGGTACGAGGTACTGGGCCCAGATGAGCCCACCCATATCCCCGCCAAACCCGAACACCAGCCCGATGTCCTAGATATAGTGCTGTGCCATTTTTTGCCGTACCCAGTACAGTTGGAAGTGCTGTATGATTTAGATACGCAGTACCTCCCCGTGCTGATTACCATCGACACCAGTGCGGATGCCGTAGTGCCCAAAAGTCTCCGAATGAAGACCAACTGGACGCGCTTCCGCAGTGAGCTGGAGGACCTCCAACTCTGCGCCTCTATTGCCACCCATGAAGATGTGGAGACAGCGGCCCTACATCTTCAACATACGATAAAAGACCAACTTCAACTCCATTCCCACCCTGTCTCCACGGGGCGCGGGAAGGAGGAATTCCCGCGTAAATTGCAAACACTATTGTCCGAGAAGCGGAAGATGAGGAGGCTCTGGGCACGGACACGATGCCCACGGCTAAAAACCAAACTTAACTCCATGACGGAAGAGCTGTTGGAAGCAATGAGAGCATACAGGGGAGAGGCATGGGAGAGGCGAGTCGGCGAAGCCTCGGAGACACCCGCCTCCCTGCATCTCTTCAACCGGCAGCTCACCAAGGCACCAACACCTGTCTGCCCACTGGTAGACAGCACGGGGAGCAGAATATACGACCCCCCATAAGAGGGCGGAACTGATGGCACAGCACCTTGAGAAGCAGTTCATACACAACACCGTAGCAGAGGGGTACGCAGACCATGTAAAAAGTATAGTGGACCGCGTACAGGAATACCTTTCAAATCCGGCGCCGCCCTTGCGGTGACTTCATTTCACCAGTGGAGGTAAAGCGCACCATCATGCGCCTACCCACCCGTAAAACGCCGGGATATGAAGGCATCACCACCACAGCCATTAAGCAGCTGCCCAGAAGGGTAATAGTGGCACTCGCCAGGTTATATAACGGCATCCTGCGAACTGGCCACTTTCCGACCATCTTGAAGCAGGGTAAAATCATCGTCCTGCCGAAGCCGGGAAAAGACAGGAGGTTCCCAGCTAGCTACCGCCCCATAACGCTATTGCCGCACATAGCAAAACTCTTCGAAAAACTTACCCTGAATAGGGTTCTTCCACATGTCACCATGGGCATTCCACAACTTCACAGCTGGCCCGCGTGCTGCACTATCTTGCGGCCAAATATAACTTCGGCCGCATCTGTGTGGGGATCCTTCTCGACATGGAGAAGGCCTTCGACAGGGTGTGGCACGCTGGGCTAGTCTATAAACTCATCAATCAAACCACCTTGCCGCCAATGCTTGTGCGGCTAATAGCGTCGTTCCTGGAGGGGCGGAGCTTCCACGTCACCCTGGAAGGGGCTGTCTCGGTGGCACGACCGATTTTAGCCGGAGTGCCACAGGGCAGCTGCCTATCACCGCACCTGTACGCGGTTTACACCAACGACATCCCCACCCTCCAAGGCCATCTGGAGGAGTGGGAAGATGACGTTGTACTAGCTTTGTACGCCGACGACAGTGCGTACTTCGCGTCATCACGTCGGGTGGACATTGCTGCCAAGAAGTTGCAGCAGGTACTCGACCTCTTGCTTGAGTGGCTGGACAAATGGAGGCTGGCGGTCAACGTCAGGAAGACCGTCGCCTCCATGACCAGGCTGGCCAGAACACCACCAACTCTGCAACTCCGCGGGCGGGATGTGGGTTGGAGTAGTACCATCACATACCTAGGATGCCAGATAGATCGCTCGCTGCGCATGACCCCGATGGTCGTAGTGAGGCAGGCCAGAGCTACGCGAGCGAAACTCTATCCTATACTGGCATCCAAATTTCCAACCAAAACCAAGATTGGTCCTACGTCCGCTCGCGGCTGACCTACGCAGCATCAGCCTGGTACGCGTTGACCTCGGCCACTCAGCGCAATAGGTTGCAGGCCCAGCAAAATCTTGCGCTTGACACATGAAAACCTCCACAAGGAGCAGAACCACCACATACAAATCGTTCGGGACCAGTTACCAGTATAATATATAATCAAGAAAGAAAACATATAGGTAGGGAAGTGATAGGGAAAGTAATTACTCTCTCACGGAGCGGTTTGAAGATAATTGCCGTTTTATTCCCAAGGGATCCTTCACCTTTAAATATTACTACAGTCCACCTTGTGTTGCTAACGTACGACGGCGACGACCTCGGAAGACCCGTAATCCCCGCCTGAACCTATTTTAAGAAAAGGAAGCGGCGGACACTCTCGTGTGATACCCCTTCACGGGGTATCACACGAGAGTGTCCGCCACGCCTCGTTGACCTCCCGAACCCAACGTAGGTGTCATAGGAGATTCAGGATCAAAGAATCCGATGTTGAATGCTGAACCCACGTGTTCCTTTTCAGGTATATATGTAAGTTATTCCACCTAATACAATTCAAAGATTAGCAGCATTTATAAAACATATTTAAAGAAAATAAAAACAGTAATTGTCATTTTGCATGGCTTATTGCTTGGTGCAATCCGCACTTTACCGTTATTGAAAAAAATATATTACGTCTTTATCTATGAAATTGTCGTCTTTTATGAAATAAGTTAACGTAATTTTTTTTCTAACAAAGTCTTTAATTATCGAGTAATCAACAATTTAACAACAAAAGCATGTATCTTTCACCTACTAGTAGTAGGACAACATTATTAAAAGAACATGTTTGAGCGGCATTACCCCAGACTTTGGTTGATGCCGCTCAGAGTACGGTGTAATGACGCTCAAACATGTTTTTTGGAATACAACATTTAAGATACATTTTAATTAAAGAATATTAATGAGATCAACCTTATACAATAAAAGTGAAGTCTACAATCACAAATTAGCATCAATTATCCCCATTTGTACTTAAGATTAGCCTTTTTCAATTTTTAAATAAAACTAATTTTACGGATTTTATCGCGTATATTAACTTATTTTTAACTTATTTTTATATTCCCGACGTTTCGGGTGCTTTCCAGCACCCGTGGTCACGGGGGACTGAGTTGTTTGACGTCCTACTGTCATAGTTAGCCCGGCTACCTTCAGTTTTTTAATATTAATTTTCGGTTCGATTTACGCAGAATGAGCTTACAGTATCTTGAAGTCTAGCAGTGGTATACTTGGGTTTGGATTTGATTTTATTAATTATGGGATCCCAAGCAGATGGCAGAACCCATCCATCTTCTCTATTGAAATTAGGATGTTTTTTAATTTCAATAGCCTCGCGAATCATCCTTGGGAGGAATCGGTGTTCTTTTGCGAGGATTTGTGGTCTATCAAATCTAATGTAATGACGGGGACGATCCTGAACATGTTCACAAACTGCAGACTTCCCGATACGTCGGTGCTTCACGTCAGCTATATGTTCTTTAACGCGGGTTTTAATAGATCTTTTTGTTTGTCCTATGTACGAGAGACCACATTCACAATCCAGCTTGTACACTCCTGCATCTTGTAGAGGGATATGACACTTGACGGATGGTAAAAATTGACCAATCTTCTTCAGCGGCTTGAAGTACGTTTTAATGGAAGCTCGCTTCAAGATGTAGCCAACCTTGTCTGTGACTCCTCTGACATAGGGTAGTACAGCAGGCACACGCTCGACTGTGGCTGGCTTCACTCGGTCACTGTGACGTAGGCGCGGGACCCGAAGCTTGTTGTCTTGCAGTACTTGCTCGACGTGCTGAAGCTCGGCGGCCAGATGTTTTCTGTCACAGATCCCTCGTGCTCTCTGAAACAAAGATTTTCCCACGGTAGCTAACTGTGAAGGATGATGGTGAGATTCACCATTTAAATATCGGTTGGTATGGGTATTTTTTCTGTACACAGTATGACCAATAGTGTTATCAGGATTTCGGATTAGCTTTTCTAGATGTTTTAGTCATCCGAAATCCTGATAACACTATTGGTCATACTGTGTACAGAAAAAATACCCATACCAACCGATATTTAAATGGTGAATCTCACCATCATCCTTCACAGTTAGCTACCGTGGGAAAATCTTTGTTTCAGAGAGCACGAGGGATCTGTGACAGAAAACATCTGGCCGCCGAGCTTCAGCACGTCGAGCAAGTACTGCAAGACAACAAGCTTCGGGTCCCGCGCCTACGTCACAGTGACCGAGTGAAGCCAGCCACAGTCGAGCGTGTGCCTGCTGTACTACCCTATGTCAGAGGAGTCACAGACAAGGTTGGCTACATCTTGAAGCGAGCTTCCATTAAAACGTACTTCAAGCCGCTGAAGAAGATTGGTCAATTTTTACCATCCGTCAAGTGTCATATCCCTCTACAAGATGCAGGAGTGTACAAGCTGGATTGTGAATGTGGTCTCTCGTACATAGGACAAACAAAAAGATCTATTAAAACCCGCGTTAAAGAACATATAGCTGACGTGAAGCACCGACGTATCGGGAAGTCTGCAGTTTGTGAACATGTTCAGGATCGTCCCCGTCATTACATTAGATTTGATAGACCACAAATCCTCGCAAAAGAACACCGATTCCTCCCAAGGATGATTCGCGAGGCTATTGAAATTAAAAAACATCCTAATTTCAATAGAGAAGATGGATGGGTTCTGCCATCTGCTTGGGATCCCATAATTAATAAAATCAAATCCAAACCCAAGTATACCACTGCTAGACTTCAAGATACTGTAAGCTCATTCTGCGTAAATCGAACCGAAAATTAATATTAAAAAACTGAAGGTAGCCGGGCTAACTATGACAGTAGGACGTCAAACAACTCAGTCCCCCGTGACCACGGGTGCTGGAAAGCACCCGAAACGTCGGGAATATAAAAATAAGTTAAAAATAAGTTAATATACGCGATAAAATCCGTAAAATTACTTTTTCAATTTAACAAATATAGTAGTCTTCGATATCAAATCAACTTCAATGATTATAATGTAATATAAAATTATTATTATTATTATTAGAGGTAAGACAAATTAGAAATAGAAATATTTTTGGACACATAAATCATAGATCTGGCGAATCCCACCCTTAACATATAGCATGAGCCCACAGTCCGCAGATAGTGTACCGATACCACAACTCGTTTTTTTTTACAAATTCTTCGTAAATAATACATTTGTTATAATTTTCATCATCCACATTCATTTCGTCATTACTGTCATCGTCGCAAAGGTGCTCTTCATCTTCACTCTCTGAAGAACTTTCTTATAAAAATTTTCTCTCGTAAGATTTTTCTTTCATATGTTTGTTCTTTGACAACTTGGTTTGGTCTTGATTTATCATATTTTCCAGTCTTATTGAGTTTCACTCTTTTTTTTTTCTTTTCTTTATACTTTAAAATAATTTTCATAGGAGTCGCAGTTAATATGGTAGCATGTTGTTTTCGCTTTCTTTAACCTGGCTTAGAAGATGGTGAAATAATTGGTATCGTTGCTATAGCAGCAAAGGATACCGGAGTTCTTTGCCCATCAACAAGTTCTTGGTTCCTGGTCAGAGAATTGATCCTTATTTGATGGTCCTGTCAAAGGAGATGTATGTTCTGAAGTTATGGCCATACCAGCAGACTACGCATTTTCAAAATTCTTGACATTTGGGTCTTGGTTTTCAGCGATTTGTACCGATTCTTGTGCTATCAGCGACGCTGCCAGAAAATCTTGATCAGTGAAAACATTTTGGTCCAATGGGTAAATTCCCGTGGCTCGAAATCCAGATTCTGCTTTACTTATATTCGCAACTTGTACGTATGCTTTATTGAAAAGACCTACAACATCGTACGGAGTTATTTGAGACATTAAATGAGTCTTCATGTACCTATTGCATTCATGCCCATAAGCGGCTTTCAGCAACCCATAAAAAAGACACATCCAGCGGCTGTGTTTTGTGAAAACTGTGTGGTGGAATGGAAATCATTGTGATGTGGTTTTCTTTGCAAAAATTAAAAGCTTGAAGGGAAATGTGACTACTGTGATTGTCCAGAATTAACAACACAGGTGATTCTTGTGTAGGCTTAGCAAATGCTGCGAAATGTTTGAGCAAAGTGACAAATAAGTCTTCGTTTATCCAGCCATTTTTAGAGTTGGTGTATAATGCACCAGCTGGTTCATCTATTTCTAATAAAGGCGTCATTCTCTGTCTGGCAAAAATAAACATAGGCGTTATGAAGTTTCCGGCTGCACTCATAACTGTTATGATGCTTCCTTGTTCGCCACTTGTAACAGATCCGACTCTTCTTTGTCCTTTTTCGGCAAGCACTTTTCCTGGGTCTGTCACCGTGGCGATACCAGTTTCGTCAGTATTGTAAATGTTGCTGGGAATAAATTTATGTTTTTCCATTAAGTACCCAAGTTCATCATAGAAATGTGTTACTTCTTCTTTGTTGAAAGCAAAAATTCTATTTAAGCTTGTCGCTTCAGCTTTGCGTATAGAAATTAAAGGATTGCGTCTCATAGCGGCGTGTACCCAACCAATCCTGCTGTTTTGCTGCTTTGATCAAAATTGTTTTTGATATTGTTGAGCTCAGCATATTTATAAACAAGTTTACGCAAATCTGTGACATTAAGTCCATAGTATAGCGAACCCAACATCTTAACTTGCTCAGTAATTTCAATTTCTTGCTGTTAAGTGAAAACGGGCTTGCGTCCTAGTCTTGGGTTGCTCATGTTTTTATTTTTTAGTCGATCTCTCAAAGTAGTAAATGGTATGTAAGATTTTGCGGCTTTTCTTTTGGACAAACCTCCTTCAATCGCAGTTTTAGCAGATTGAAGGTCTTCTTCTGTCCAAGCCACTTTAGCGGTGGTCCTTTGACGATTTCTTGGCATATCTAAAACAATAAAAAAATAAGTCACCAAGGGGTAATGGCGCTCAGATGTGTGTATAACCCCAAACGGTCGTTTTGTAATTAATTTGAAATTTAAAAAAAATCCTACACAATTGTTGAATATTGATTACATTATCACAAAATAGAATAGTTTTATTGTCAGAAAAGTAAAAGTAATAATTATATAAGCATTAAAGTTTTGGACTTACCGACAAAAAATACCTAACCAAAAATTAGATAAGCGCGGCCGCAAACGAAGAAACGCACTACACGGTCGCATGACGCGAGCTGATTGTCCGTTTGCATCGCTGTCTGTTAGATGCCCTCTCCCCTCGCGCTTCATGCGACGTAGCGTGTTGCTACGTTCCATTTTGACAGAGATACAGAGGTGAGCGCCATTACCCAGTGAACGCGATTCCCCCTCCCTACCCTAATCAAAGTAATCACCCACGCAATAGATGCATCTTTGCCAACGCAGTGGCAGTTTAATGAAGCCAGTCTTGAAGAAATCAGCTGGACGGGAAGCAACAAATTCAAAGGCATTTTGTACTTACTACCACTCTGGTGTTGAATTTTTTCCCGCCAGAAAGTTATCCCAATTCGGGTAAAAGTAGAAGTCTGTAGGCGCATGGTTTGGTGAGTACCTACGGCGGATGACGGAGAACTTCCAATCACAGCTTTGTAACTTGGAAACCGTCTGTTGTGTAGTATGAGGTCGCGCGTTGTCGTGTAGGAGCAGCAGGGACGAGCGATTGACCAAAGCTGGACGACGTGCTATCAGTGTTCAGTTCTTCACAGTAAACATCCGCAGTAATGTTCATCCCGTTTGGTTCGAAGCTGAGATGAATCATACCGGCGCTAGACCACGAAACAGTGACCATTACTTTTCTAGGGTAAGTTTAGGGTATTAAACGTGGTAGAACCATTCTGCAGCTATATTAGTAGTATAGTTGTAGCACGAATGGGTCGGCTCGACCGGGGAAAGACCACGCTCTCACAGAATACCAGCATAAAATAGCGGCTTAACATTGCTGTTTCATCTGGCGATTGTAGAGAACTGGAGACCCTTTTTACTGGAAACAAGGCATTCCATCTTAGTCCTCACGGGTGACAACGCATCTGCATTTTGATTCGCAAACAAGGATAGATGTAGATGTCTATGGGCCACAGCAACCACTTACCATCAGGTGGACTGTGTGCTCGTTTGTCACCCTATCCTATAAAAAAAAATTGTTTAAGGATCCAACTAAATTGCTGAGCACTTGCGATTGTCAAGCTGAATCAATTTTTCGTGGCAGGTAACAATGCGGTTCAAAGTTCCCTCATTTGAGCACGTTTCGATGTGAGTTCTACTTCGCGCTGGCGATCAAGAGTTCGTGGGGTATCCATTTATCAAGCTTTTTTACTTTGCTAATTTGACGCAAATGGACCAAAATGATTTTGATGCTAACGTTGAAAGTGGCTGCTAATTCAGTCGTAGATTGAGTATCATCGGCTTCCACAATCGCCTTTAATTCGTCATTGTCGAACAAAGTTTTTGGACGACCACGGGGTTCATTTTCAGATCACAATTTCCAGAACGGAAGTGGGCAAACAAATAACATGTGGTGCGTCAGTTTGCTGTATTAGCTCCGTAAACGTCGTTGATGTTGCGTGCCGCGTTGCCACCACGACGGAACTCATATTCCATAATTACTCGAATTTTTAACGTTTCCATGATGACGAAAAAGATTCAAATGCGATGAAAACATAACGCTAATCAATAAACAAATGACTAATTTTGAAAAAAAAAAAGAATTCCGTGTTTTTATAATATAATTCATTTGCAATTCGAAGTTTTAGCCAAACCAAAATTATTTTGATTTGAAATGGCCAGTACTGCAGAACGGTAAGTGTTATTTCAGGGTATACGCTATAATGCCAAGTTTCGTCAAAATCCATCCAGTAGTTGTGCCTATTACGTTCAAAAGGGACAGATTGGCAAAAAAAACAACACAAACGTATTTGGCATAGGAAATTTTATTTTACTATTGATAGATAGGTTTGAGGAATTTACTTTGAAAAATTTTAAATACTTTCATAGGGCAAGCAAAGTTTATTTTGCTATAATTATAGTGGTTAACAATAACTATTTTATAATAATATATTATACAAAATAATTTAGTGCTTACAACTTAGATGATGCAAATTCTTTTGCAATTTTGATTGCCTCTTTAACACACTTAGAGTTTTTTCCAGAGGCCTGTGCAGACTCAGGCTTACCACCACCTTTACCGTCCATTACACTAACTACTGATTGGACCCACTCAGAAGCTAATAATCCTTTTTCATTCAAACTTTTAGGTACAGCTGCTAGACAGTAAATTCTGTTAGCCTCATCATCTACAGAGAAAAACATTGCAGCGGTATTAGGTAGCAACTGTTTGACTTGTTTTAGAGCACCATCTAAAGCCTTAGTATTGCCTAATGCATTTAATTCAGTAACAATTACTTGGGATGCCTTTTCTTCAAGGCATATTTCTTTAGCCTTTTCAGTAACCTGTGTTATTATCATTGCTTTAGATGCTCTTTCTTTGTCATCTAGTTGTTTTTTCAAATTTTTCAACATATTCCTAAGTTCTTCTTTTTTCCAATATGATATTTGTGCGTGAGATATGTCATTAGTAAGATCTACAAGCTTCTTCACTATCTCTTTTTGATTCAATCCATCACCTTCATCTTTAATATAATTGGCAATATTATTAACTTCATTTTCCAAAACACTGAGTTTATTTAAGGCTTTAACAGCTTCAGGTCCGGTTAAAGCAACAATTCTTCTAATACCTTTTGCAATTCCCTCTTCGCTAACTATAACATAATCTCCTATATGGCCAGTTTGATGTAAATGTGAACCTCCACAAAACTCAACGGATGTTTCGTAACCTGACGGACCATCTGGATTTTTTTCTAATTCTTCCACTGGTATACCAACGGAAACAACACGAACTGGATCAGGGTAATGCTCATCAAACATAGCTCTTAAGCCTTTTATTTTTTTTGCGTCGTGTAGACTGGTATGTTTGGAATATACAGTTTTATTTTGATTTATAATATCCTTAATTTCATCTTCCGTATCTTTGATTTGTTTCGTAGTCATAGGACCTTTGTTTGTAAAGTCAAATCTTAATCGATCAGGCATCACAAGGGATCCACGTTGATCGGAGTCATTTCCAAGTACTTTTCTCAAAACGTTATTTAGTATATGTGTGCCAGTGTGATTATTCATAATAAGTCGACGTCTTTCGGTATCTATATGTAATGATAGTGTATCCCCAACTTTCATGGTACCCTCAACTTTCCCTGAATGTAAGACGTAACCACCTTTGACTTGTACATTTCTTACAGTAAATTCAACACTATCATCGTCTGTTTTAACCATATATCCCTCATCAAATATTTGGCCTCCCTGCTCAGCGTAAAAACTGGTACGATCCAATATTAAGCCACATTCCTGACCAGAAGTTACTTCATTTACAAATTCTTTATTCCATCTCAAGGCTAGAATAGTCGCTGAACAAGGAGCAAAATTATATATAGCATCTTTATCTTTAGAAGTCGGCATGTAACTATATTTTGGGGAATCATCAGTAACAGGAACTCCACTATTCTGTAAATGGCTAATTGCATGTATGTCTAACGCTAAAAGATCTTCCTGACCTACAGTTTTACCTTGGGAACATAACTGAGATTCTTTTTTAGCTTTTTCATAAGCTTCCATATCAATAGCCAATCCTTTTTCTTCACACATTAAATGAGTTAAGTCAACTGGAAATCCGTAGGTATCATAAAGCCGCCAAGCTACATCACCTGGTACGATTTTTGACCCACCTAACTTTTCTATGGTTCTGTTAAGCAAATTTCTTCCACGAGAAAGTGTTTTTAGAAATTGAATTTCTTCTTCGTTTATTATCTGTATAATCGAATCTGGGTCCTTTTTTATTTCCGGAAATACATCACCAAGCAATTGCACTACAGTATGAACGAGGGAACCGAAAAAGCCAGGTTTTGCATTTAGTTTTTCAGAAGCATATCGTACCGCCCGCCTTAAGATTCGTCGAAGCACGTAACCTCTACCAGTATTATCTGGACATCCACCATCTGATAAAGCTATCGTCAATGTTCTTGCATGATCAGCTAATACACGATACGCCATATCAATTCCATCAACATCTTCAACGCCGACCTTACCAGTATAAGGTCTTGTTTTTGTTCCTACCTCAATTGCTTTGAATAAAGGAATAAAGAAATCAGTATCATAGTTAGCTCTTTTATTTTGAATAACAGAAACTAACCTTTCAAGACCTAGACCACAATCAATATGTTTTTTTGGTAATAATTTAAGTGATCCATCAGATTCTCTATTAAATTGTATAAACACTAAGTTCCAAATTTCTAAAACATCTGGATCATCCATGTTAACAAGATGTGCTGCGTTTCGTCCCCCTATTCTGTCATAATGTAATTCAGAACAAGGTCCACAAGGACCTGTTTCTCCCATTTCCCAAAAATTATCTTTCATACTTCCTGGCAGTATATGAGATTCTGGGAGACCTATATTCAACCAAATGTTTTTACATTCTAAATCTGGTTCAAGACCTGATGCACTATCTCCTCCAAAATATGTCACATATAATCTATCGGCTGGCAATTTATAAACAACAGTTAATAGTTCCCAAGCCCAAGTACAAATTTCTTTTTTAAAATAATCTCCGAAAGACCAATTTCCCATCATTTCAAAAAATGTGTGATGATATACATCTTTACCAACATCATCCAAATCATTATGCTTTCCGCCAGCCCTGATACATTTCTGAGTGTTTACAACTCGCACATATTGAGCCATATCAGAATTAGGATCTACTGATCCCAAAAAAATTGGCTTAAATTGATTCATGCCTGCATTGGCAAAAAGCAAAGATGGATCGTCCAAAGGTATGGTAGATGAAGAATGCACATATTTATGTCCTTTATTAATGAAAAAATCAATAAATGTTTTTCGAATCTCGTTTCCACTCATTGAAGTATCCATGATGCAAGTTTACCTGGAAAGGAAATAAAAATATTATTGTTGTTTTGTGTTGTTTGTGGTATTGTAATTTAATAATATTCATTTCACTTTCATGTTACCATTGTTCATTGCAGGCAGTTCATATTATATAATAAGTTAGCAAGTAAAGTTAAATTTCCACGTGGTAGAGCCATGCTGCAGCTATATTACTGGTATAGTTGTAGCATGAATGGATCGGCTTGACCGGGGAAGGACCACAATCTCACAGAATACCAGTGTAAAATAGCAGCATAACGCAGCTGTGTTTTGTATGGTGAGTGTAGAGAACCGGAGACCCTTTTTACTGGAAAAGAGGCATTCCATCTTAGTCAACACTGGTGACAATACATCTGCATTTAGATTCGCAAGTGAGGACAGATGTAGATGTCTATGGGCCACAGCAACCACTTACCATCAGGTGGACTGTGTGCTCATTTGTCACTCTAATTCTATAAAAAAAATACAAGTTACATTTAAATGAGTACATGATTAATTTAAAATCTGAACAAAAATTGGCAATTTTGGAGTATTGAATGGGGTACTAAACATAACAGGGTGATCAAATCACATATTATCTGGAAAAATGGCAGTGTCTGCCAAGTTCAGAAAAGACAAGGGTTAAAAACCAACAGTGTGTATATTTACATGAATAATTTCGAGCTACTTTAGACCCCATAACCATAAACTATTAGACATTGGATACCTACAACTCCAAATTTTATCAGTAAGTTTATTATGGTTCTTGAGTTAGTGCCATTTTTATCACTTTCTCATCAAAAATTAAGATCAGTTTAGCATTAGGTGTATACAAAGGAAAAAAACTAAAAACTATATATTGAAATTAGGTCCATACATATGAAATTGACGTTTGATATGGTAAAGGAAAAACTAAAATAATTATGAAATTATATATTTAATTAAAGAATGTACCATTTTTATCTATGAACTTTCGCCATTTTATAGGCTGCTCGTTGATTTCTTTGCTAAAAATTGTGGGAGCGGGAATCAATAAAATCTTTGAGCGCAGTATTGACTGCCTCATCGGAATTTAATTATTTTTTCTGCAAGAAATTGTCCCAATTCCGGAAAATGTGGAGCAGTAATCTGTTGGAGCAAGGTCCGGAGAGTATTGTGGGTGTCGGACACTGCGTAGTGTGTGGTCTAGCATCATACAGAAGCAGTAGTGGACTAGAGCAATTAATCAGTCTTGGTTGTTTAAGGGCTTGCTATTCCATCATGGTATGCATTTGTTGACAATACAAATCTGCCGTAAATGTCTGGCTAGATCTTAGGAAGCTGTAGTGGATGACACAAGCAGTGGTCCACCACTTACCAGTACCTTTTACTGAGTAAACTTTCTTGGGGCAGGATTTAGCCACTTACCCTGCTCAACCATTGTCATGAGCGTTTCTGATTATCGTACAAAGAGTATCGTACAATTCAAAATATCAATGAATTGTTTTTTTTCATATATTTTTTTTAGTACATTACCTCCACACTAGGATTTTCTCCTGTATTGTGGGGTCAGTTTACATATATTAATTTTACAAGGACAAACATCCAGACCCAAAACAATTATTTATAGGCCATAAAAAATACTTGTTCCATGCGGGATTCGAACCTGTGGCCCTTAGCGCTGCAATTTATTGCTAAGCCACTGCAACACGGAGTGGTCTATTATTTATATTGTTGTATATTATATTGTTTTACCACTCACACCGAAGCCTGCCGCTAATTCTGATGAAGTTATTGATGGATCTGCTTCTTCAATCATTTTTAATTCTTCATCATCAACCCTAGGCCTTCGGCCGTCCACAGGCTTTGGTCTGTAGAAAACGTAATCAAAAACGTACCCGTGTTTTCTTTTACAGCAGCTTCCCCATACACATCATTAATCCTTCGAGCTATTTATGCAGCATCCATGCCACAGTGGAACTCGTATTCGTAAATAACGCAAAATTTTAAGATTTCTATATTGTGAACAGAAAGATGTCAAAGTAAAATCAAATGGCACGAAAACAATTACTAAATCCGAAACACAAGTACACAAGCCTAAATTTGAAATTCCTAATCAAACGCCAAATATTCGCCAATTTCATATGTAAGGATTTAATATTTAATGTCAACAAAATTGTTTGTTGAAATTGAAGTTTCAAGTTCGGTTTATAGTATCCAATTTTTGTTAGTTAGTTTGTCCAATAACTTTGTCAATATTTACAACCTTTTTATGAAGATCAAAAATAATTTGAAAAAATCCTTAAAGTTGTACTCTCTCTCTCTCTCGTTTTTCACTAAATAATCATTGAAAGAGACCGGCATAAAGATAATTAATACTCAATATAATAAAGTGATAATCAACAAGTAAGGAAGTTTATTCTTATAGTTGAAATTAATAAAAAAATTAAATGTAAATGCAAAAAAAAAATTAAAGGTAATGTTAATTTCATGATTCATGTAGAGCCATGCTGCAGCTATATTAGTAGTATAGTTGTAGCACGAATGGGTCGGCTCGACCGGGGAAGGACCACGCTCTCACAGAATACCAGCGTAAAATAGCAGCTTAACACAGCTGTGTTTCGTATGGTGAGTGTAGAGAAATGGAGACCCTTTTTACTGGAAAAGAGGCATTCCATCTTAGTCCTCATGGGTGACAACACATCTGCATTTTGATTCGCAAATGAGGATAGATGTAGATGTCTATGGGCCACAGCAACTACTTACCATCAGGTGGACTGTGTGCTCGTTTGTCACCCTATCCTATAAAAAAAAACATCACAGTTAAAGGAATGTTCGAAATATAGAATGTTCTTCTTATAATTTATGAGGAAATTTGTTATGTTCTTTGATATTAAAATTACTTATTTTGAAATTAGAAAATACTTTAACACTTGGATACTAGGAGATATAGATATAGAATAAGAAAGATAAAGGGTGCTAATGCAGCTTGACAACAAGAATAATTCTAAGAAAACCATTTGAAATACACAAGTAAATTTACCATATTGTTTTTCTTCAATATGACCCTTGGCCTTGTGGATTTACTATATTTAAAGAGACATTGACATTCAAATCACATTGTTTTCAACATCTAGAAGCAATTGTAAAGTGAAAGTTTTAGATAACTTGTAACTATTCTTCTACCTCTTACCCTCAAAAGACATAAAGTTCTTTTTGGTGAGATTTATATTTATAAATGTTTCAGTATTAATATTAGTATGCTAATATTTTTGTGCTGAGATTATTGCTAGTTATTAAAGACATGACACAAAGTTTAATAAATTAATTTAATCATATACTGCCAAGTGGCTTAAGCTGAAATTTTAAAAATGATATTATTTTTCTATTGATAATTACTTCCTACTCCTTCCCTCATAATCATACTATTTCATTTAAAACAAAAGGTTTGCTCTGTCATTTGTAATTGGTACAGTAAAAAGGCAGAAATAAATTTTTCAGAAACTTAACAAACATGAAAAAGCTTCTGATAAGCTAAGTCAGTGTGCTTTCATATCCATAGATTTAACACTAATATGTGATTGAAATCAAGGTTTAGCTTTTTATAGTTAAAACTAGCTGTTCCCCGAGACTTCGCTTGTGTATTAGGGTTTTTATGTTTTGGCGCAGAACCCTAATTCTTTTTCTAAAATAAATATTAGCCAGAACAAACAGACAGACAGACAAAAATTTTAATAAATGTGTTTTTGTTATAAGTACCATGTATACTTTCATATGCAATTAGTAAAAAGCTGTAATTTTGACATTACAAACAGACACTTCAATTTTATTTATTTGTATAGATAATGGACAAAATTCAATGACATATAAATAGTAAGCAACTCAAATATCTACATCTTTTTGGGTTAAAATCTCTTAAATAAATGACAAGATATATTATGACCAAATATTACAGATCTATATTTTTCCTTTACCGGCCCGCACGCAGTACACAACTGGATATGTCTCTCCCATACTATGGAAGAATTTACCTTAATCGTCACATCTGACAGACGGATTGAATTATATTTTAAAATAACAACAGAAATTAATATAAATGTAAGTATAAGGTTATAATATGCCTTACTGGTAGCCATATGGAAAGAACAAAGTTTGATAATTGAAAATATTATTTCCCAAAATGATATGGGAGAATTAAATATTATAAATTTTATTTAATATATATAATGTACCTGATGTAATATTAACTTGTTATCAATAACCACACTCTAAAGAGATTCACAACTTTGGATCCAGGAGGCACTTTGTGCTAAGTAGGGATATTCGATATACATCGATGCATCGAATTCACTCGATGTTTACAATACGATGCATCGAATCGATCCGATGTTTTGGAAAGCTATTGATATACTCGATGTATCGATGTATTTTCATAAAACATCGAATCAATGATAACCAGTCAATTGTAAACAGGTATACTTATCTATCACTATTAATAATATAACTTCTAAATCAGAAAAACTAAAACATGCTCTGATTTAGAAGTTATAATATATAAACCTGTTGGTGGCGCTAGTTAGCGGCTGTCAGTCCATCAGCGGAATCAAGAAATTGAGATTGGCTGGTTGTGTATTAAATAAAATCGTCTGGTCTGTCTCGGTCTTAAGGCGGCTTCTCACTTTCGTGCCGCAGGGCAATCTAGGACGAACAGCGATCGGGGCAATATCAGAACTGTCTCTACACACATGCCTGCCATTCTATGTGAGAATGTACGTCTCGCTGGACACACGCGTTGAGAATGGCGCTAGTTTTATCAAAATATAAATGAATCGGTAAATATAGGAATGGCTCTTTTTATATAGAATAAGGGTGACAAATGAGCACAGTCCACCTGACGTTAAGTGGATACTGTGGCCCATAGACACCCATATTTATTGATAAAACAAGTAATTAATTAATAATTACACACATAACACAGTCTTTAAAAGCTGCAGTATGACTCTACCACGTTTAAAAACGTTACGACGTTCAGATAACGTTCTTTCTGCGGTGCTACCGCAAAAAAAAGACAAAAAGGAGATACTGGGTGAAGAAGCCGCCTCTTTATACACTTCTATCACCAGTGTCCAAATTTCATGATTTATTGGTATTCATGGAGCAAGGAAGGTCTTGCGCCCATGTCGCTCTGCCGCAGGGCCGACTTAGAAAATTGCCCCTGCTTGCATACACACATCACAATTAAGGAGGCAATTAAGGGTCATCCCCACTCCTACACCCTAGATTGCCCTTGCGGCAGGCAAGTGATAGCCGCCTTAAGACCATTTAACCTCAGACTCATCTCGCATAATTATTCCCCTCTGCCAAGGTATTGGAATTAAAAGCTTGTGCGTTTATAAAAACTGCTTACGAAATCGATTTTATTATTACATGAATCGTTTCCGCCGAAGTAGGTGCTCTTTAAAAAATACCGATCGCTGCGATCATAAAGCAGTCAAAATACTTAAAATTTACAAAAGATGGAGTTATATTCCATATGTAAGTATTTTTATTGTGATGCATGTTTTCTTTCTATTAAAATAATTTAAAATAATATCGTAAACATTGACCTACTACTAAATGGACCTCGGATCTGCTTTCAAGTGTCCGAGTCAAAAGAGTTCCAAAATGCAAAGAGAGTTGCAATTGCGCGCCAATCTTCGTTTTGTCGATTGATAATACACTCCAAAATTACTGTATCACAAAACGAGCAAAACTATTTATATCTATATATATTTTCGATAAGGACTATTTTAATAATTTAAAAGTAAAATTTTGCTTAGATACAACATACGTAGTATTTAAATTAAATTCACATTAATTGTAAAAACAAAAAATCAAACCGATAATTTTCGCTAGAAGCTGCATAAGATGAAAACAGCTTCTGGTTGTAGTTGAAAAGCTGCTAAATTGTCGCAAGTAAGATTATATATAAATAATACGTTTTTATAGGTTGACTCGGGACACATTTTTCGTGAATTTTGTTCTAGAACCGCCGTCTATTTAGTAGTAGGTACAATGACTAATGACCATTAATAATAATTTATTTATTCTTTATTACATTCCTTAATATAAAATAATACAAAGGGCGAACTGAAAATGTGTAGCAGAATAGAATAAAAACAAAATAAAAAATAAATAACTAAGATATATATACATTTTACTAATATATAAAATAAATACAAACAAATATAAATAGTATATATAATTGACTGGGAGAGAATGCCTTAAGGTATTGTGTCCGCCATATATACGATTTTTCTTTTGTGCATAAAAGTAAAAAAAAAAACAATAAATATATAAATACTAGGTGTGCCCCGCGGTTTCACCCGCGTATATCACGCATCTGCGACTTGCGACATGCGAAAGTCGAGAGAGACATCACGACGGACGGTTGCTGAATAAACTAAGATTTAAAAAGTGAATTATGTTACTAAAAATACATGGTTAACGTAATTGGTGGTTATGCATGATACACTGATGCGAATAATGTCTAGGCCACATTTTTAGTATCAGTACGTACTCGTATTAGTAGTATTTGTACCGGCGTTACTATTTCACATTTTAACATGAAAAAGTAGTTATTGTGACATAACTGTAATAGTTAAACATATGGTATCGCAGACTTTTTTGTAGAGATTAATATCCTCTATAAAAGTGAAGTACATTACTTTGCTCTATTATCAATAGTTTCCGAAGCGTACGCGATATAAGGATTCTTTTTGGTATTTTCTTCACACCTTGGGTTACATTAACGAAGTTTTCATACGGATCCCTATCTTTCTTAAAAATATTACATAGCCTATGTTCATCAGGGATAATGTAGGATTCTAATGGTGAAAGAATTTTTCAAATCGGTCCAGTAGTTTCGGAGCCTATTCAATTCAAACAAACAAATCTTTCCTCTTTATAATAGTAGTGTAGATGTAGAAGTGTAGATGCATGATACAGGTACTGATACGAATAATGTCTAGGCCACATTATTCGTATCAGTACGTTCTCGTATTAATAGTATTTGTACCGGCGTTACTATTTCACATTTTAACATGAAAAAGTAGTTATTGTGACATAACTGTAATAGTTAAACATATGGTATCGCAGACTTTTTTGTAGAGATTGATATCCTCTATAAAAGTGAAGTACATTACTTTGCTCTATTATCAATAGTTTCCGAAGCGTACGCGATATAAGGATTCTTTTTGGTATTTTTTTCACACCTTGGGTTACATTAACGAAGTTTTCATACGGATCCCTAACTTTTTTGAAAATATTACATAGCCTATGTTCATCTGGGATAATGTAGGATTCTAATGGTGAAAGAATTTTTCAAATCGGTCCAGTAGTTTCGGAGCCTATTCAATTCAAACAAACAAACAAACAAACAAATCTTTCCTCTTTATAATAGTAGTTTAGATGTAGACGTGTAGATGCATGATACAGGTACTGATACGAATAATGTCTAGGCCACATTATTCGTATTAGTACGTTCTCGTATTAGTAGTATTTGTACCGGCGTTACTATTTCACATTTTAACATGAAAAAGTAGTTATTGTGACATAACTGTAATAGTTAAACATATAGTATCGCAGACTTTTGTAGAGATTGATATCCTCTATAAAAGTGAAGTACATTACTTTGCTCTATTATCAATAGTTTCCGAAGCTTACGCGATATAAGGATTCTTTTTGGTATTTTTTTCACACCTTGGGTTACATTAACGAAGTTTTCATACGGATCCCTAACTTTTTTGAAAATATTACATAGCCTATGTTCATCTGGGATAATGTAGGATTCTAATGGTGAAAGAATTTTTCAAATCGGTCCAATAGTTTCGGAGCCTATTCAATTCAAACAAACAAACAAACAAACAAATCTTTCCTCTTTATAATAGTAGTTTAGATGTAGACGTGTAGATGCATGATACAGGTACTGATACGAATAATGTCTAGGCCACATTATTCGTATTAGTACGTTCTCGTATTAGTAGTATTTGTACCGGCGTTACTATTTCACATTTTAACATGAAAAAGTAGTTATTGTGACATAACTGTAATAGTTAAACATATAGTATCCCAGACTTTTGTAGAGATTGATATCCTCTATAAAAGTGAAGTACATTACTTTGCTCTATTATCAATAGTTTCCGAAGCTTACGCGATATAAGGATTCTTTTTGGTATTTTTTTCACACCTTGGGTTACATTAACGAAGTTTTCATACGGATCCCTAACTTTTTTGAAAATATTACATAGCCTATGTTCATCTGGGATAATGTAGGATTCTAATGGTGAAAGAATTTTTCAAATCGGTCCAGTAGTTTCGGAGCCTATTCAATTCAAACAAACAAACAAACAAACAAATCTTTCCTCTTTATAATAATAGTTTAGATAAATAAATATGAATATATTCATCTGTTAATAATAATATTGTTGCGCGCCACTATTAATATCTTGTACATGGCAACACTAGTTACACTAGCGCCCTCTAGTGTCGAGTAAATGAAAGTATTGCGCGCCACTATTAATGTCTTGTACATGGCAACACTAGTTACACTAGCGCCCTCTAGTGTCGAGTAGCAGAACTAGGAGAGTCGAGATCCTTCCAGAAATTTCGGGACCGATATGTACTCGAACATTCTAGATGTCGCTACAGTAGAAGGTTCTGGAAACTATCTGAGGCCCTATATAAGGCCGGTATAGACCACGACCGGGGCAGTATTGAATTGGCGATACAAGAGAATACTTCGAAGCGCAATAACGGCGAACTGTGTTTTATTATTAGTGTGATTTTAAGTTATAATTAGTGTTGTGTAATTAAATAGTTAATTTTGGTAAATCACTCGGCAGTTTTTAATTATCTCGAACCAGGAAGATTCGGACATTAAGCCGATTCTGGAATGGATGAAGGCCAGTGCTCCTAAGCCCAAGTGGAGCGACGTCTCAGCAATGAGTTCGACCACGAAAAGCTATTGGGCCCAATGGGACAGCTTGCTGATTCAGGATGGAGTCCTGTGCCGTAAATGGGAAAATAGTCGGGGAGACAGGTGTCATTTGCAAATGGTTGTCCCTAAGGCTAAAGTACCGGATGTTCTCCAGCTGTACCATAGTGGTTGTTCAGGAGGCCACCTGGGAGTTAAACGAACTCTACTGAAGATCCGAGAACGGTTTTACTGGGTCCACTGTCGTGACGATGTCGAGGACTGGTGCCGCAAATGTACAAGTTGTGCGGCTGTAAAGGGACCTCAAATTCGTAGTAGAGGCGCATTGAAATTGTACAATGTTGGTGCACCATGGGAGAGGATAGCCATTGACGTTGCAGGGCCGTTTCCGGAAAGTGAAAGTGGTAACAAGTATTTCATGGTTGTGATGGATTACTTTACTAAGTGGCCAGAAGTCTTCGCCATTCCAAATCAAGAAGCTTCAACAGTTGCAGATAAACTAGTTCATGAAGTCTTTTGTCGTTTTGGAGTACCTTTAGAGATTCACAGCGATCAAGGAAGGAATTTTGAGTCTCAAATATTCCAGGAAACTTGCCGAGTTATGGGTACTCAGGAAACACGAACAACTTCTTACCACCCACAATCTGATGAAATGGTAGAAAGATTTAATCAGACATTAGAGAGGTACCTAGCAAAAGTTGTGGAAAAACGGCAACGAGACTGGGACAGGCACGTACAACCGTTTTTGTTGTCATATCGAAGCGCTGTTCACGAAAGTACATCAGTGACACCAGCTTTTGCAAACTTTGGGAGAGAATTGCGGCTGCCTGCAGACCTGATCACCGGAATACCACCTGATGCCCCACGCAGTATAACCGATTATGCAAATGACTTGCGGAACAAAATGAATGACATTTATGAACACGTCAGACTGACGGGCCAGCAAATGTCTGAGAAGATGAAAACACGGTATGACCGCAAAATGAACAACAAGGGCTTTGATGAAGGTTCACTAGTGTGGTTACACAATCCAGTTCGCAGCAAAGGGAAATCTCCTAAGCTTCAAGCTAAATGGGACGGACCGTACCGGATTGTGACAAGGATCAATGATGTAACCTACCGGATACAGAAAGGTGCCAGAGGTACTCCTAAGATTGTCCATGTGGATCGACTGGCGCGTTATTATGGGGCCAATAATGCTCGGGACGAGCATGTCTTAGGAGGGGGCAGTGTTGCGCGCCACTATTAATATCTTGTACATGGCAACACTAGTTACACTAGCGCCCTCTAGTGTCGAGTAAATGAAAGTATTGCGCGCCACTATTAATGTCTTGTACATGGCAACACTAGTTACACTAGCGCCCTCTAATGTCGAGTAGCAGAACTAGGAGAGTCGAGATCCTTCCAGAAATTTCGGGACCGATATGTACTCGAACATTCTAGATGTCGCTACAGTAGAAGGTTCTGGAAACTATCTGAGGCCCTATATAAGGCCGGTATAGACCACGACCGGGGCAGTATTGAATTGGCGATACAAGAGAATACTTCGAAGCGCAATAACGGCGAACTGTGTTTTATTATTAGTGTGATTTTAAGTTATAATTAGTGTTGTGTAATTAAATAGTTAATTTTGGTAAATCACTCGGCAGTTTTTAATTATCTCGAACCCCAAGCTCGTAACAATATTCTTAAGATTAAGATACTTTGTGTTTCGTGCAATAAAGAATATCTATCTAACTGTCTTACATCGTTGAAAACTCACATACACACACTCACACACAACGCCTGCGGACAAAGACAGTGCCGATGTAAGAGTAGATCATTCAAAATTGTCGATTGTTTGAATGGGGATGTCAGGAAGTTGACTACAGATTTATAATGTAAAGTCATAAAAAGTACTCGATGTTGCAAAAACATCGATGTTTCTAACCGATGCATCGAAATATATCGATGCACAGTCTCGATGCATCACATCGAAAAAAAACATCGATGTATTTTCAAAGTGGACACCCCTAGTGCTAAGCCTTTGCCGATTTGCTGTCAACTTACTTTCACTATCAGCTTTCACTGTATCACTCATAGATAAATATATATGTAGCAAGCTAGTATCACTAGAGTTGACACAAGTTGCTAGTTCACACTTCACAGTTACACTCGACCACAGAACACATAACACAATTACTCCCTACCAAGAGAAGAATGTACAGTAAAATGTATGAGTGTACAGTAAAAGCGCTACGGTGGATGCCCATATAAAACTTTTTTAGCGGGAATTTCAAACCTTTGTATTCTGTAACTTTAAACTTTTTATTTAAGGCATATTCGAGTAATTTTGGCTCAAGTCTCACAAACTATGGGGTAAATTCCCATATACTCGTATTCGAGAGGTTGCACTAAAATTACTCGAATATACTTTAGATTAGCATGTGGGATAAAATAAAACTATAAATAAGTATTTTTTTTTCATTCATTCATTACAGCCCTTCACAAGTCCACTGCTGAACATAGGCCTCCCCCAAAGAATGCCACAAAGCACGGTCCTGAGCCACCTGCATCCATCGACTTCCTGCACATCTTACCAGGTCGTCACTCCATCTAGTGGGGGGACGCCCTACACTTCGCCTGCCGGTACGAGGCTGCCACTCGAGAACCTTTCTTCCCCATCGGTTGTCGGTTCTTCGAGCTATATGGCCGGCCCATTGCCACTTCAGCTTACTAATCCGTTGGGCTATGTCGGTCACTCTGGTTCTACTGCGGATATCCTCATTTCTGAGTTTATCACGCAGAGAAACTCCGAGCATAGCCCTCTCCATAGCTCGCTGAGCGACCTTGAGCTTCCTCATCCGGCCAGCAGTGAAGTATAGTTATGTAATTTTATTTTCTGGAAGAGAGATTGTTTTATAAACTATACATTATTATTGATGTTTTTATTGCTTTTGTACATAATATTACCACGCTTGTTACTGATATATTGTCAGAGAGTTATTCTTCACAGAACATTAACGTAAATTTAAATCAGCAAAATTATCATGATGAAAACTTAACTCAGTCCAAATACGTGATCTGAAACAGATACAATTCGAGTCAATATAGTAATAATCCCTACAAATAATGGCCAATAAATTCAAAATGTTTATAGACTTACCACAATATTGTCATAAGTTTTTCTTTCCCTATCATAGGAAACCTACAGACAGTGATCAGATGATTTTGTGCTTTTTATTTGCACAACACTTAACTTACTTTCGATGATGATCACAAATCGTGCATAAAACTTTGAAATAATGAATTCATTTATATTCAATATCTTATACAGAGTTAACATCTCACAAAAAATCTTTACTGTATGTTCACGACGATATTATGACTGTGTATTCACCTACATACGAAAATGAAGTCCATAATAACTGAATTTAAGCAAAAATCAATAATAAATATTAAAAACTAAACCTATGAACTAAATTTTAATAAATTTCAGAAAATATCTTCAATATGAAAGACGTTGACAAATAAATGTAATTTTTTTTCTTTTTCTATTAAATCATGGCTTCTTTTGATAGAATTCTGCTATTATTAAATAATTTAATTTATATGAATTAATAGGTAAATTAATTGTGCAAATCTCAGAGTAATATGAATGTAATTATATTTTAAGGAGCAAACCAAAAAAACCTTAACACAGAATTAACATTTTTAGTTTCTTCTGATATCTGATATCCACACCACCTGGATGAGTGGCGGTCCACTACTGTGCGATTTAGAAGATGTTTTCTTCCTCGCACGACTGCCTTGTGGAATCGATTACCATCAGCGATTTTTCCGGACCGATACGACTTAGGGACCTTCAAGAAAAGAGCCTACTCCTTTTTAAAAGCCCGGCAACGCATCTGCAATTCCCCTGGTTCCCCTGGTGTTGCATTTGTTCATGGGTGGCGGTAGTCACTTACCATCAGGTGAGCCGCATGCTCGTTTGCCACCTCTCCTATAAAAAAAATATAATATGATTTTGTTCTATCAAATTTATAAATTTCTAAAACAACATGAAGGAAAGAAACAGCGATATTTTTTCTCGCTTTATTTTTACAAGCCCAACACGAACATTGACAAAATCATTATTGTGTGCAGATTTTTCAGCTTTCATACAAAGTTGGATCACCCTGCACTAGACTAAACTTGGTTAAAAAATATCGAAATATCAATATTTTCTCAAAAAATATCGATATTTATCGCATATATACTGTTGAGATTTTTAATCGTGATATATCGATATTCGATATTTATTTTACGGTACCGCATTAGATTAATCGAATATATAGTATCAATTTTGAAATAATTATAACAGACAATGCATAAAACAACAAAAGCAGCTAAAAAGCATTTATGTACTAGTTATCGTTTTTTTTTCGTCGTCAAACTATAATATATATATATATATAACTATCGATACTGTTTAAAAAATTACGATACGATAAATATCGATATTTTTATCACTCGCTCATCCCTAAATTACACTCAACACGAAAACAATGACGCAACATGACACGACACGAGAGACGAGACCACGTTTTTTTATCTATTACGATTGTTGACTAAGATGCTTGTCTTTTAAGCCATGTCTTCATTTTATTCGGGATCTTAGTTTTTATAGATTTTCTATTGTGGATTTAATGTATTTGTAAATAGGTAGAAAATCTTTCATATGCTTCAAAAACACAGCCAAGCGGCGGGTGTCATTGTTTGCAATGGATTTACTTTCATTGTTACTGTGTCATTTGCTAATAAAAGTCGTTGAAAGTTAAATTGGCCGCATTCAAATAATAGGCGATGAATAGTTTTAGCTTGATCATTATGTGGCACAAGTTTGACCTCGTACAGGAGTTTTATAGTGGCCGAACCGCAGTCGATTTATAGTATACAGGTATTTTGTCCTAGATACTTCCATACTACTTGCCTTTGTTTTCTTGCGCTTTCTTCCACTTCTTTCCATTATAAACGTACGGATATAATTTATTATTTCAGCATAACAGTCAGTTAAAGTTAAAGGTAAAATATGGCTTACATCAAGAGGATTTGTTAGTGTAATATCGATATATCGATATTCATACACCGAAGAAGTAATGGATTGACCAGACTGTACTGAATGGACTGACCAGCTCGTACCGGCAGGCATTCTTAGAAGGGTTGACCACCGGCTTGAAAGGGCCTTCAGGAAAAGGCAAACGGCTATTATTAGCCATATAGACGGTGAAGAAGGATTTGTAGAAGATAGCTTACTTGCGTTTGAGGCTAAAAAAGAAAAATAGGTTACCATCAAGAGATGAATGCGGAGTGTTTTGAGGAGTGGTTTAGTGGGGTTTCGCCCAATGTTGCGGCAACACCGACTAATAATCAGCGGTATAAAACAAGGCGCCAGGGGGCGCCCAGCGGCAATCTTCTTTTAAAAGGTCTTACCATTGTACCAGCAAAGATATTAGCAAGTCATTATATCATTTTTACCAGCGACCGTATTTTATTTTATTTTATTTTGTTACGTCCATTTGTAAACAAAATTGGTCCTTCGCCGCCTTGAAAACAAGGAATAATCAACGAAAATACATTCAATAATATCACAAGGAATCTACAATTACGCAACGTGAACTTTGGACCTATGCTGCACTGTACTACGCGCCACGTACATCGAACGGTAAGACAAAGGACTTGATTTGAGTGAGGTCGTTCCAATTCCTTTCTTTTTTCCCTTTACGTGTCTTTTTTAGATTAGCACAATTCGGATCCGACATTGGGATCTCTTCATATTTTGTGTTGCTTTTTTTTATTAATCAATATTTCTTGCTAATACACCATTCTACCAGCCATCCCATTATCGCATTATAATCTTACGCATCAAGTAACTAATACTCTGAAGCATATTATTTTGCATTGTAGTCATATACAACGCATTACTTCGCTTTACTGCATAACCGGGCGCATAACCGGTTTCACTTTGTGTCGCTCGATTAGTACACCCGCTTACTCATTATAAATTGTCACAGTGCTTTGTTTAGTAATTTTTTACGCGCTTGTGAATTTATTTACTTTTGTGTAATTTGCATTGCAGAAAATGAGTGAAGTTAATAAAGAACGACTTAGAGACATTGTGAAAGCGCGTAGTAGCATTAAAGCTAAGCTTACTCAGTTTTATAATTATTTAAATATCATAAAAAGTTGTGAGTCATTGAGTGACCTTCAAGTGAATGAATCAGAATGTCCTTTATGCAAAATAGAACCCTTACACAGTGATTTCGACACATTACAGACAGAGTTCGAGTCGTTATCAGAAGATACTCCTGAGTTGTATGCGGAGCGAGAACAATTCGATTCTAAATACTTCTCACTGGTGGCTACGGCGCGGACGCTTCTTGAATCAATGCGTCGTCGACGTTCGCCTTCGCCCGTGTCAAGTTCGATTTTGTGAGGCTACCCAAAATCAATCTACCCAGCTTTAGCGGTGACTTCCAGCACTGGCTTGAATTTAGAGATACGTATATATCACTCATACATCTTAATAAAAATATTAGTGACATCAATAAATTCCACTATCTTCGTACAGCTTTAAAAGGCAGTGCATCAGTGATTATACAAAGTCTAGAGTTTAGAGCAAATAATTACAATATTGCATGGCAATTGCTATCAAACAGATATGACAATGAACGTTTGCTAATTAACAATCACTTTGCTTTATTTAATTTTGAACCTTCTCAAAAGGAGTCAAGTTATGCTTTAAGATACATTATTGACGTCACTAATAAAAATTTGTGCGCATTAAGTACACTTGGACAGCCTACGGAACACTGGGACACACATATAATTTACATTCCTATGTCTAAAAAATTAGATAGCGCCATATTCCGTCAATGGGAAGAGCGCCGCAATACTATTACAGGCTCACCTTCTTTAAAGCAATTTTTGGAGTTCTTAACTAATCACGCGGATCTTTTAGACACCTTACAACAAAAGCAGATACATAAAAATAATACACAAACAAGACAGTACTTACATTCAGGCATAAACAAAACAAAACACTTTTGCCACAATACACCGAAACAAGCAGATAAACACACAGATAATTATAAACCTGTGCTATGTTCCATGTGTAAACAGAACCATTTCTTATTTAACTGTCAAGATTTCAGAAATTTAGATGTGAAATCGCGTTTACAAAAAATTACTAATTTTAATATTTGTAAAAATTGTTTGCGGCCTGGGCATAAGGAAAAACATTGCATGTTAACGCATTGCAAGTATTGTAGACATAAACACAATACGCTGTTACATGAGGATGCTGACACACCAACAAATGTAGTTTTGTCTACTGACATTCAATCATCTGACAGACCCTGCGTATTACTTTCCACAGCGTTGGTGAAAGTGGTTGACGCGCAGGGAAGACTTCGCACAGCTCGCGTCATACTTGACAACGGCAGCACTTCACACTTTGTCACCCGACACCTCTGTGAGAAACTAGGTCTGGTAAGACGCAGTACTGACTCCACTATAACAGGTATTAACAATCAAAATTCCTTTAGTGCAGAGTCGTGTAACCTCACCATCAAGTCGAGCTCGGCAAATTACACTGTAGACTTAAATTGTTATGTATTACCAAATATCACTAATGTTTTACCTTCGTCGTATATTGACCTACAAAACATACCGTTACCTTCACACGTTGAGTTAGCAGACCCTTCGTTCAACATTCCTTCCACTGTTGATATATTGCTCGGAGCAGATATATTTTGGGACGTCTTAGGTTCTGAATTAATTGACTTAGGTAAGGAAAAACCTAAGTTGCAACTGACAAAGTTCGGTTGGATAATATCTGGTACAATACAACAAAGTAAATTAAAACCTTTCCATTCTTGTTTATTTATTCAAAAGGATGAGTCACGACTTACACAGTTTTGGGAGCTTGACTCCGTTTCGGATAATTATAGTTTATCTGTCGAGGAAAAGGCTTGTGAAATTAGTTTTAAGAGGCATACTAGGCGTGATGAAAAAGGACGATTCATAGTCACTATTCCTCTAAAAGATTCACCGGAAGTTCTCAACGACTCTTATAACTTAGCAAAGCGTCGGCTTATCTCTCTCGAACGTAGGTTAAAACATCAACCCCGTATCAGAGAAAGATACTTAGAATTCATGTCAGAATATCTTAACCTAGGTCATATGAGTGAAAACTTAGTACCTAATCTAAATAATTACAATTATTATTTACCTCATCACGGAGTCATATGTGAATCGAGTACAAGTACAAAATTAAGAGTCGTCTTCGATGGCTCAGGGGTAACAACGTCTGGCAAGTCTTTAAACAACATTCAGAGGGTAGGGCCAGTAGTGCAAGACGACCTATTGTCAATCTTATTAAGGTTTAGACAACACAGGTACGTTGTATCTGGAAATATAGAGAAAATGTACAGAGCGATTCTCGTTGACCCTTCACAATGACCTCTCCAACAAATCTTATTACGGTTTAATTCTTCTGAAGAGATTAAAACATATAGTCTTAATACGGTGACATACGGCACGGCATCAGCACCGTACTTAGCCACAAAATGTCTGGTCACTCTTGCAGAACAATGTTCGGAGCCAATGGTAAGGAACGCCATTCCTAAAGACTTTTATGTCGACGATTTTCTTAGCGGTGGCGATACCATTGCATATGTAAAAGAGCTATGTCAAAAGGTGACTACTACTTTGCAATCGGCAAACTTTCATTTACGAAAATGGCTCTCAAATAACTTAGAAATATTAAATTTTTGGTAATTAATTCTCATGAGAATACCGTAGAGAAATCGTTGAGTTTAAGTGAAACTCTTCCTAGCAAAACTCTTGGTCTACAGTGGGACTCAAGCACGGATAGCCTATTGTTTTCAATTGATATAAATTTAGATTTAAAAAAGGTAACTAAACGTAAAATTTTATCGCTTGTAAGTCAAGTGTTTGACCCTTTAGGACTATTAGGTCCGTGCACAGTTGAAGCAAAAATTTCATACAGCAACTTTGGTTAGACAAGTGTGGTTGGGACGATGAAGTGTCATTGGTAATAAATTGGTTTTTTAGTACTATTCAATCTCTAAATTTTTTAAAAACGTTTAGCATTCCACGGTGGTTTTCCTTTGAGATATCTGCGATGCACGAAATTCACACTTTTTCGGATGCCTCCGAACGGGTTTATGGCACATGTGTGTATATAAGAACAATTAACAATAACGGTGAGGTTTGCGTTCGTCTTTTAATCTCTAAAAACAAAGTAGCACCTTTAAAACCAGCTACTATTCCTCGTCTCGAATTATGTGCCGCATTGTTGGGTGCAGTAAGGTATTACAGTCACTTACATGTAATTTCAATCATTCTTACTTCTGGACAGACTCGACCATCGTCCTAGATTGGCTAAAAATGTCTTCCAGGAGTCTAAAAACATTTGTTCGTAACAGAGTGGAGGAAATTCAAGACAGTACTGCTGGTAGTATGTGGAGTTACGTACCGTCGAAGGAGAACCCTGCAGACCTGGTTTCTCGTGGGGTAAAAGCTGAATTCCTCGTACATTCCGACATATGGTGGTCTGGGCCAAGCTTTTTACATAAAACCGAAATACCATTTCCAACACGTTCACATTCAAACATAAAACAGTGGTAGAGCCACGCGGCAGCTTTTGCTGACGCACGGATGGGCCGGCTCGAACCAGGGTGGTACCACGACCTCACAGAATACCAGCGTGAAGTAGAGGTTTACCTCTGCGTTTCGCTTGGTGAGTGCAGGTGGCCGGAGGCCCTTTTTACTGGAAATGATGCATTCCATCTTAGTCCTCACGGGTGACAACGCATCTGCATTTTGATTTGTAATAGAGGATAGATGTAGATGTCTATGGGCCGCAGCAACCACTTACCATCAGGTGGACTGTGTGCTCGTTTGTCACCCTTATCCTATAAAAAAAAAATCACTTCCAGAAACATCCTTAAATTTAATAACAATACACAATGCAAATAAAAATACAAATATACTTTCTAAATTAATGCACAAAATCTCAAATTACTTAAGGTTAATCAGAATAGTTGCTTATATAAATAGATTGATCCACAATTGTAAAAATCATAATAAAAAATATTCTGATGTACTATCTTTATTAGAACTTCAAAATTCGGAAAATTGCATACTCTACATAGCACAACAAGAGATGTTCCCTGAAGAGTATAAATTAATAAAATCTGGACAACTCTTACACAAGCGTAATAAATTGACCTCATTAACGCCATTTATAGATGATAAAAACATTATGCGCGTTGGTGGACGTCTTAATAATTCACCTTATTCCTACGATGTTAAACACCCCATTATTTTATGTAGTAAACATCATCTTACAAAAATCATTTTTTACAAGTATCACTACAAGGACATGTTACACTCAGGCCCATAGTTACTGTTACCTCAAATACGTCAAAAATATTGGCCACTTGGGGGGAGGACCCTCGCAAAGCGCGTAGTTCGTGGTTGCGTTCGTTGCATTTGATTTAAGCCAAAATCTATCCAGCCAATCATGGGTGATTTGCCAAGCGATCGAACTCAATTAGAGTTTCCTTTCCTTAACACAGGCATAGACTACGCAGGGCCAGTGCTGGTGGTTGACCGTAAAGGTAGAGGTAGCAAACTTATAAAGTCTTATATATGCATTTTTATGTGTTTCGCAGTCAAATCTTTTCACCTTGAACTTGTCACGGACCTTACAAAGGAAGCCTTTTGGCACCACTCTATAGGTTCATGTCACGTCGCGGTAAGCCTCGAACTATATATTCTGATAACGGCACGACGTTTGTAGGTGCTAGCAACGACGTCAATAATTTTTTTTCAATTGTATTCCAAAGATATTCAAATAGATATGTATAACAAAGGAATAGAATTTAAAACTTTTCCTCCTTACTCTTCACACTTCGGCGGCTTATGGGAGGCTGGAGTAAAGTCGGTTAAGTACCATCTGAGACGCATACTAACTTTAGCACATCCAACATATGAGGAGATGACAACTTTGTTGGTCCAAATAGAGGCTATTTTGAATTCCAGACCCTTAACACCTCTATCCACTGATCCTTCCGACCTGTCCTGTCTAACACCTGCGCATTTCCTTATCGGACGCTCGCTTATATCAGTACCACAACCTCTGGTCATTGACACGAAAATCAATCGTCTTCAGAGATACGAGAAAATCGAAAAATTGAAGCAACATTTTTGGCAGCGTTCAACAGAATATGTATCACTTCTCCAACAAAATTTAAAATGGAATTATTCATCAGGTGACCTGCAACAGGGATCATTGGTCTTAGTGAAAGACAAGAACCGACCACCACTACTTTGGCTTCTCGGCAGAGTGGTGAAGATGCATCCAGGACGAGACAACGTCAACCGTGTAGCAGACATATTGACCAAGAATGGTGTTATCCAGCGGTTCTACAACAACATATGTCCTCTACCAGTCACCACTTCGTCATATTGAAGTGAAATACTTCAACCCGGGCAGCATGTTGCGGCAACATCGACTAATAATCAGCGGTATAAAACAAGGCGCCAGGGGGCACCCAGCGGCAATCTTCTTTTAAAAGGTCTTACTATTCAACCAGCAAAGATATTAGCAAATCATTATGTCATTTTTACCAGCGACTGTATTTTATTTTATTTTATTTTATTTTGTTACGTCCATTTGTAAACACCCAAACTAAAACCTAATTCCGTAGTGGTGATGGATAATGCCCCCTATCACTCCAGAAAGTTAGAATCGCTGCCTACAATGGTTTGGAATAAACCAAGTATGCAAGAGTGAATGGCGAGCAAAAATATCCCATTCAAGGCACAAATGGTAAAAGCTACTCTTATAGACATTGTACGGCAGCACAAACATGAACACTGCGCCAAGTATGCCGTGGACGAGATGGCAGCGGAACGTGGAGTCACTGTTTTACGTTTGCCCCCTTACCAATGTGAGCTCAATCCCATTGAGCTGATTTGAACGCAGTCCAAAGGGTATGGCAAGAAACAACAAGACCTTCAAAATGAAAGATGTAAAAAAACTTTTCGAAGAATGACTAAATGAAGTGACTGCCGAGAAATGGAGTAGCTGCGTGGCTCACATAATAAAAGAAGAAGACAAAATGTTTAATCTCGACCACATGATCGATAGTGTCTCAGACAAGTTTATAATAAATGTTACTGACAGTGACAGTGATGATATTATATCTTATGACGATGAATAAAAAAAATGTAATACTCAAGCATAGTGTTCTTTAATGAAATTCCTATGACGACATATATACACTATGGATAATTTTCGCCTGATGAACTGGCAACATGGATGTACCTTAAATAAATCTTGACGTAATTTTTAAAACCTTCAGTTCAAAAAATATTTTAACATTCAGTCGTTTTCTTTATCAGTCAGTCATTTTGTTTTCCGTTCAGACATTTAGTCACAACACTATTTTTGATTCATCAAAACCTGACAACCCAGTAAACGTCAGGCAGCTTCGTTTATTTAAAAATACGACTTTAAAAATAATTTATTGGACTCTCAGTTTAACAAATTACATTTATATATTATATCTACTTTAAATTACAAAATAACATTTCAAAGAAGTTAGCGTTGATGGCCATTCTAGTATAAACTGTGTTACAATATAAATCTATATTGTCTTATTTTATAATACAAAAATCTCTAAGCTTATCTCTAACTGTAAAAAAATAATTAATTAATTAATTTCTTATATTTACGCGAACACTACATATTGTTTTAATAAAACTACTTTTACGGATTTTATCGCGTTTAATTAACTCATTTTATATTCCTATCATCTCAATGCCCCGTGACCATGGTTGCTGGAAAGCAACCGAAACGTCGAAAATATAAAATAAGTTAATTTAACGCGAGAAAATCCGTAAAAGTAGTTTTATTAAAACAAAAAAAAATTCATTGATCTATAAAGTCACGAAATATATTATTTGTATTCTTGGTTTCTGTTATGGTTTTTTTATTTTATGGTTTTTTATTTTATTACGCTGTACGCTGCGTTGGGAGGCAAACGCGCGTTTTTGTTTAGGCGTTATTACGATTTCAATTTTCATTAATGTTCTTACACTTACACTCACTCTCATACTACACACACAATACACAAAATTAATTATACATTTCCCAAGTTTACCATGGCGAAGAGATAATGGCAAAATACTTATAATTACTAATTTTTTTGAAATATTTAGCACAATGACCTTCCGTATTATTCTCAAAAATTCAATTTTAAACTACCCCCTCGATCATTTCAATCTTTCTATTTATATTAAATTAAATGGTTACTTCTTTGCAAACACTAAATGACATAGATTGTGCTAAAATTTCTGACTCAATACAATGCAATATCCAGGACTTAGGTAAACACATTAAAATTAATAAATCAGATCTTACTATCTTTACGCAAAATATAAGAAGCGTGAATTGTAATTTTGATGATCTTTTGGTAACTATTGCGCAACTAGAATTTGATCCTGATGTATTGGTCCTAACAGAGTGTCATCTAGATAAAAGCAAAGCTATTCCTATTCTTCCAAACTATACTCATCTTGCAACAACACATCATATTAATCAGAATGATGGTGTAGTGATATATACAAAATCCTTATTAAAAGCTAACATTACAGAAGTTGTATTAAAAGAGGCGTCATGCTTACAAGTAAATATTTTTAACCATGTTGTACTTGGTATATATCGCTCTCCGTCCAATAGTAACGCGTCAAATTTTACAGATTCTCTAAATAACCATTTGTCAACTATAAATTCTGCTAATGTTACTATCACAGGTTACATAAATATAAATATAATTCCTAAATCTAATGAAAAATTATATGAATGCAATAACAGAATAAATTATTTGTACATGTTATCTACACACGGTTTATTAAATGGACATAATTTTCCTACTCGTGAAAATAAGTGCCTAGATCATATAATTATAAAATTAAATGTATCTAAAGTGTCAGCATTTATAGCAATTATTAACACAACAATTACTGATCATCTAAGTCTATTACTAATCCTATCAAAAAGTAAACATAAATCTATACAGACTAAAACTAAATTAATAATAGATTACGAGAAAGCTTACAATGTTTTGCTTGAAAGAAACTTAGAGAGTCTACTCTTGTGTGAAGACCCTAACTTACTTATTGAACAGCTTACTCAAAAGTTAAAAGAATCAGTGGATGAGGCTAAAATTACTAAGTATCTTCTAAAAACTCAGCGAACTATAAAGCCTTGGATCAGTACAGGTATTTTGCGATGTATAAGGAACAGAAACCAAATGCAGCTTAAACCAAGATCTGACCCAGATAATAATATTCTAAAAATAACATTTAAAAGATATCGTAATCATTGCAACAATTTGATAAAAAAACTAAAGAGAAAATACAAACGGGAAAAACTTACTAATGCTTCTAAAAATTCAATAAATCTTTGGAAAACTATGAATACTATTACTCAATACAAACCCTCTAAGACACATAGCAATGAACTCCTTACAATAAAATCATCTCCTAATGAATCAATTAATTTTGTTGGTGAATTTTTTGCTAACATTGGAAAAAACTAGCTAATGACATCAATACACCTGAAAATCCTATACAAAATACAAGTCCTCATTCGTTCTTTTTGACACTGATCCACAGGAAGTTGTCCTTACTATTGATAGTCTCAAAACTGATAGTGCTGCTGATTGGGACAATATTCCTACAAAATTTCTGAAATGGTGTAAGTTTCTCATCGCCCCTGTAATTAGTCACTTGGCTAATCTTTGTTTTCGTACAGGATTATTCCCGCTCTCACTTAAAAAGTCTTTAATTACTCCGGTTTATCAAAGTGGTAAGAGAGACGATGTCAACAACTATAGGCCTATCTCAGTCCTTACATCTATTTCAAAAATTTTTGAAAAAATAATAAACATTCGAATAATTAAGTATTTAACTAAATATAACAAATTATCAAAAAATCAATTTGGATTTAGACAAAAAATTTCTACAGAAGACGCGGTTTAGCACTTACTTCTTTAATAATTGAAAATGTTGATCACGGAAAAAAATGTATTACAGTTTTTCTTGATTTAAAAAAAGGCATTTGACACCGTCTCTCTTCCCACTCTAGTTGCTAAACTAGAACATATCGGCATTCGAGAAAAAGCATTTGAATTGATGAGGGACTATTTACAGGGACGTATCCAGAGGGTGAAAATTGGAGACTACCAAAGTCAAGATTTCGACATTACTTACGGCGTACCACAGGGGAGTGTCTTGGGCCCTACTCTATTCTTGATATATATTAATCAGCTCACAGAATTAAATATTGAGGGTGGCCAAGTCTTTTCGTATGCTGATGACACTGCTATTGTGTTTACTGATAGTACTTGGAAAGGTGTATTTGAGAAGGCTGAAAAAGGTCTTTGTAAGGTGTCTAGATGGCTTAGACATAATCTACTAACACTAAATGTTAATAAAACCAACTATATGTGTTTCAGTATAGATAAACGAACACAGCCCCCTAGTGACACTTCACTGAAAATTAATCAATGTGATGATACGGATTTTTTAAATTGTAATTGTGGAAAACTTGAGCGAGTACATAACACAAAATACCTTGGAATAATTTTTGACCAACATCTTTCGTGGATTAATCAAATAGAATACGTAAGCGCCAGAATTCGTCAGCTTATATTATGGATATTTAAAAAACTGCGTTACATTACAACGACTAAATTGATAAATCAAATTTACACATCTTTAGCTCAGTCAGTTCTAGGATATTGCATTACGGTATGGGGAGGAGCGGCAAAACTTACTGAACATAGAAAGAGGACAACGATACCTTCTCAAAGTTATGTATTTTAAGCCTAGATTTAATACGGAACAACTGTATAATATTAGTGATGTTCTTACGGTTAGGCAACTATATATCTTACAGTCAATTTTAAAAACACATACTAACTCGCCATATGATCCAAAAAAAAACATCTACACGGGAGAATCATATCGTCATTAAACAAATTTATTTTGTAAAATATAAATTTGCTGAGAGACAGCACTGTGCCTAATCAAGATATATGTATAATTATTTAAATAAAAAATTAAACTTTCACCGGCTTAATTATCGCGAATGTAAAAAAATATAAGTATTTTTATACATTCGCGCGCCGATCATCTTAAAAAATTATCTTATCACGCCACAAAACATTCTACGTCACGGAATTAAATAATACATTTGTTTATCAGAATAGAATAGAATAAAATAAAATAACATAAAATAATAATAATAAAAATGCTTACACTTTTAAGCACCTACAATCACACGTACACACATGCACTCACACGCAAACACACACACGCACTCACACGCAAACACACACACGCACACACGCACTCACACCCACACACCCCCCCCCCCACACACACACACCTGCTCTAAATAATAGGTAATCTTGCTCGGCTTATCTCAATATTTAATGTTATTAGGAAGAGCGGTGCCTCCTGACACAGGTATTCTTTTATACTTACTAGGAGGCTCCAATTACTTTATTATTTAGTATGCCTTGAGAAAGAAATAAATGGATTTTTAATTTTTAATTTAATTGTGAATCTATTTATTTAAATATGACCGACCAACAGCCCTTTCATTCATACCATGCATGGACTAATATAAAAAAAAAAAAAAAATAAAATAATTTATTTTTCTTCACAATCATCATTATCATCATCATTACAGCCCTTCACAAGTCCACTGCTGAACATAGGCCTCCCCCAAAGAATGCCACAAAGCACGGTCCTGAGCCACCTGCATCCATCGACTTCCTGCATGTCTTACCAGGTCGTCACTCCATCTCGTGGGGGGACGCCCTACACTTCGCCTACCGGTACAAGGCTGCCACTCGAGAACCTTTCTTCCCCATCGGTTGTCGGTTCTTCGAGCTATATGGCCAGCCCACTGCCACTTCAGCTTACTAATCCGTTGGGCTATGTCGGTTACTCTGGTTCTACTGCGGATATCCTCATTCCTAAGTTTATCACGCAGAGAAACTCCGAGCATAGCCCTCTCCATAGCTCGCTGAGCGACCTTGAGCTTCCTCATACGGCCAGCAGTGAAGGACCACGTCTCAGTTCCATAAGTCATCACTGGCAACACGCACTGGTTGTACAATTTCGTTTTCAGGTTTTGAGGTATGTTTGACGAGAAGATGTGTCGTAGCTTCCCGAATGCTGCCCAGCCGAGTTGAATCCGTCGATTGACCTCTCGGTCGAAGTTGGACTTACCTAGTCGGACTATTTGTCCCAGGTAAACATACTCGTCAACAACTTCGAGCTTAGTGCTCCCAACAACTACCGGCATAGGTGTGACATGGACATTGAACATGATCTTTGTTTTGTCCATGTTCATCTTAAGACCTATCCGTTGGGAAACACTATCGAGGTCATTGAGCATAGTGCTTAGGTCCTCCAGCGATTCTGCCATAAGGACTATATCGTCGGGTTCGGTCGGTTTTCTTCACAAAACTTAAATTAATTAGATAGTTGATTGGGGTCTCCATTTAAGCAAGTAATGCTTGTGTTTGGAAACCCCGCTCTTCCTTATCTAAACATACATTTTAATTCTCAAAACCAAAAATGACAAACCAATTACTCTATTTTAACAAACCAAAAATAACAAAAACTAATTTAATTTTAAAAATCAAAAATTTAAAAATTTAAAAATTAAAAAGTACAAAAGTATATGTGTGCATGTATGCAAGTGTGTGTGTGTGTGTGTGTGTGTGTGTGTGTGTGTGTGTGTGTGTGTGTGTGTGTGTGTGTGTGTGTTGTGAGTGTGTGTGTATGTACGTTTGTGCACGTGCGTGTGAATCTGTGTGTGTGTGTGTGTGTGTGTGTGTGTAGAGAAAGTATTATTATGTTATATATCGTAAAGAACAGTGAATTATGAAATGCGTTCCATTAGAAATTCAGTTTCGTCGTATGTTTTCGACTGCACCCATTTTAGTATAAGGTTTTTACACTCCTTGTATGTTTTGTCATATATGTTTAATTCTCTATTTATTAAATTATATAGGAATGTAGAACGGGAGCTAAATTGCCTACTAGCAAACACTGTTTTGAAACCAGAAGACACAGCCACAACATCTTTTCGCCGCTTTTCCAAGATGCATCGGTCAAAGGGCACGGATTTGTGTGCTTTGAGCGTTGTCATAGTAACGTATAATTGTCTAACTGAGAGTAGACCACTTATTTGATACAGTTTTTCAGTGGAAAAACGTCTTTTTTTAAAATACATGACCTTAAGAAGGATTCGCTGAGCTCTTTCCAAGTTGAGAAATTGGGTCTTTGTAGCTCCACCCCACACCGGAATGCAATAAGTTATGATAGATTGTGCAAGGGATATGTATATTTGGTTTAGGAGATATCTGGGAGAGTCCGACTGTTTAGTATTATCTGGTATTACGTGTCTTAGGGTTTTGAATATCCAAATCAATTTTCGAGTTCTACTGATGACATGTTCCAGGTGTGGGTACCACGATAGCCTCTGATCTACAATGACGCCGAGATATTTAGTGTGAGAGACTTTTTCAATTGATGGGCAGTCACAAGCTTTGTTTTTAGCATCCTCATTACATGCATGAATTTTAAGGCAAAAGTCAGTCTGTGGTTGCGAGTTGTTAGTAATGCTAAAGCAAATAAAATTTGTCTTAGCTGTATTTAGAGTGAGAAGATTTTGTTGCAACCACAGAGCGACTCTAGCTAGACCACATTCAGCACTAGTCTTGACAACCTCCCAAGATTCACCAGCAAAAACCACAGCCGTGTCATCGGCGTACGACAGGATTTTAGCATTTGGTATGGTCATACTGCATAGGTCGTTGATATAAATTAAAAATAAGGTTGGTCCCAGAACGCTACCCTGTGGTACGCCATATGATGAGACTCCCGCATCCTCACTAGTGAACCCAGGAAGCTTTACCTTTTGTTTTCTCTCTGACAGGTAGCTTTCGAAAAGAGCAAGCGGGGTCCCTCTTATTCCAACTTTTTCAAGCTTGTGCACAAGCATAGGGACAGAGATGGTATCGAATGCTTTCTTCAGATCAAGGAAAACTGACAAACATTTTTTACTGTGGTCGAGTTGTTCTGTTACAAATGCGCTTAATTCAAGAATTGCATCTTCTGTCGATCTTCCTTGTCTGAAGCCAAACTGTGTGGGTGCTAATATATCAAATTTATTTAAGTAGTTGAGTAATCTAATATTAAGTAACTTTTCTAGAATTTTAGATATTGCTGGTAGAACGGAAATTGGTCTATAATTATTAATGTCATTTCTGTCCCCACCCTTGTGCACAGGCGTAATAATAGACTGCTTTAATGGTGCAGGGAATATTCCTGTATCGAAACATAGATTAGTTAAATGGGAAATAATAGGAGCCAAGTTATTGACTGCCAATTTTAAGAAGTCATTGGGGATATTGTCCCAGCCTGGAGCGCTGTTTGATTTTAAGTTTAAAATTATATTTTTAACTTCGTCTATGTCCGTATATAGTAAAACAAAGGAGTGTAATGATACCGGATTGTTATCTACGGGTCTACTAAGGGTCTCTTTGACATTCTGGATTTTATTGGCAAGTTGGATTCCTATATTTAAGAAATAGCTATTTATGAAGTTTGCAGATTCGGCGGGTGATGATTTCAGATTGAGTAGTTCAATGTTAGTATTTCGTGATTTATTAGTGTAAGTAATATTTTTTATATTTTTCCATAACAATTTATTGTTATTTAATGATTTAATAATATTTTCTCTATCATATTGTATTTTCATTCTTTTTATTAAATTGTTACAGTAATTCCTGTATCGTCTGTATGTAATGCGAAGAATGTCATTATGTGGGTCTTTTCGTAAGTTTTTCTGAAGGTTATTTCTGTTTCTTATACAGCGTAAGATTCCTGCAGATATCCACGGTTGTATTATTCTTTTACTGCATGGAATAGTAGCCACTGATGTATTTAGTTTAAGACTTTCGGTAATTTTATCTATGAATTTGTTAGTTACAGTCAATGGATCACTACAAAGTAATAATTCTGATAAGTTTTTAGTCTGTAGGTATTTTAAAGCATTTCCAAAATTTGTCATTTGTTTAGTTTTATTATCATTTAGCTGTTTTTTTAATTTAGAAATAGATAGGAGCGTAGTAGAGTGATCAGTAGTGGTAGTATGCATAACTGCGATTGATGCTTTATATTTAGATTTATTTATTTTTAGCATAAAGTGATCTAAACAGTTTTGCTCTCTTGTAGGTAGAGTATGGCCGGCTAATATACCATAGTTTGCAAGCATGTCTAAGTAGTACATTCTGTTTTTGTATTCTTGTGATCGTTCCGTAGTTTGAGGCCTAATGTTTATATTAATATCACCTGCTATTATAATACTACTATGAGAAGGAAGTAACTCGAGATGAGACTCTAATGAATTTACAAATTTTTCAGCATTTAGATACGATGGAGACCGATAAATGCATAATACGGTGTTATTTAGAACATCTACCTGGAGGCATGATGATTGCTGTAATGTTACTTCTTTTACTTTGTGTTTCAGAGTTTTTTTTATATAGACAACCACACCGTCATTTTGATTCAATTGTCGTGTTGTACAGTAAACTTCGTAATTATTTAGTTGCGGGAGGGGTTTATTTTGATTTAGTCTACACTCTGTAAAAGTAATCATATCAATTTCAAATGATAAATTTGATAGGGTTAGTATACAATCGTTAAAGTTTTTATATATACTAACAATGTTTTGAGCTACGATAGTAAAATCATTTTTATTAATACGTATGCGCCCCTCAAGATCACTTCCTTCGCATTCAATTGCATGTGCTATCTCAATTTTGTCTAATTCTTGTATAGAGTGAAGTGAGTCACCCATTCACGGAATATAAATGTAAGCTAGAGGTAAAGATATTATGTAGGTTTTGCTTAATTTTATATTTAAAGTCAATAAATTGTAATAAGGGTCATTAAATTGTGTAGATATTATTAAAAAATATATATTTGGGTATAGCTGGATTATTAACAGTTTAAATTCATGTGTATGTGAGAAACGAATGAGAAGTTTGTGTAACGGTGAGTATATGAAAATACTTTGTGTATGTTTTTGTGAGTGTGAGTGTACAATATGTATGAGTGTATGTAGGTGTGTGTGTAAAAGTGATGGATACATATGTAGAAAGTTGTCTAGAGTTTCAGTATTTACAAGTTGCAAAGCGAGCATAGTTATGTGAAACATAAATAAACCCCTAATAACACCAGACTTCAGATACAAAAAAATTTTTAGATGCAGTAACCCATAGCAATAGCCAAGGTAAAGTACGATCAATATTAAATACACGAATAGTCAGAATTGCTCTAGAAGTAACGTGTGTACCTGTTGTTCTGATTTGATCTGCACGATAGGGGACTGCTCAGCTTTACGCACATAAATTCTGCCATAGGATGTCCACACAAATTTGTACCCTTTAGATTTAGCTAGATCACGAGCCATGTAGTAGAGACGGGAAGCCTTTTGAGTTAAATTCTCCGAAAGGAAAATCGGTGTGTCAGCGTGCGACTTTAGACCTATGTGCTTTGCACATAGTTTGGTTTTGTTTCTTATATTGAAGGATTTAGTCATTTTCAGAATATCAGTCTTGATCAAAACAGAGCCGGTTTCTACTACAATAGGGTTGCTATATGATGCTTACGCATTTTGTACCCAGACGGAGCGTCTGTGAACCTGTCGGTGAACCCGTCAATTGGAGCTCATGCACACATCGCTGCACTATGTATACCCATATATAGCGCAGCGATGTTTGCGTGTACTATTTACTTTTATTTGGTTTTATTAACTTTTTGCACTTAATATTGCATTTTATGCGTTTTTAACAATGGTGCAGTTATATTCAATCAGGGTGCAGTTTTTTCATGGTGTATTAGTACTCAATGGGAAACACAAGCGGGTCAAAATATTACTACCAAATACTATTAAAATCGTAGCAAAGATCATGTACATTACATTAGTTTTTCTTTCACTTCAATACATGCAGTATTTCCGAAGTTAAGTATATCGACGATAAGTTTAAGCCCTTTTTTGAATTTTAAAGATTACGCGCGCTCACACTATGACATCACACCCCCGCAGATCGCAACCGCGACACAAACGCGGTGCTCGATCCGATGCGGTTTGACCAAATTACGCGGGTCTCGTTTCATTTTCTTTCGATCGACTGTATTTTGCGGCCCGCCAATACAGTCAGTTGAGGAGCACTGCACTACGCTGCTACTAGGTGCTAGGTAGTTGGCAACTTTGACAAGATACCTATCTATTTAAGCAATCAAAGTAGACAAGTAGGTATGTTTAGTAGGGCAAGGATAGGCAGAGAAGAAAGATAAGTTCAATACTTACAAAAATACTTACATGGAAATAGTCTTCACAGCAGTACGCTTTAGTTTTAGGGCCTATTGAATCGACTCTTTTTACGGCTGTCATCCACTTTTTCCTCATTTTTGGGTCCTTAGGAGTAGGTGTGAATTGGGGCTTCTGTGTCACTTGCTCTCGCTTCGCTCGAGCTACATGCCGCTGAAGGCCCCAATTCTCTCCATTAGAGGTCTAAATTTTAGTGTAATCCTCGATCCGCATTTTTTTAAATCTTTGCTCCATTTCTAATACCGTTTCATTCGGAATCTCAAATACAAATGGTTCAATAATATAACAACAAAATATGAAGACTAATCTATTTCATCGTTAAAAATGCAAGGTGGTACCAAAAACTTTAATAATAAGTACTAATCGTTAACGGTCTGAAACTATTTTTTTTTCTTCTTCTCGAACACGAAGGTAGTTTAAATTAAAAGATGAAGTGTTTATTTACATATATTCTATTAGAAATCAAACAATCATTTTGTTTTCAAAACACCATTTCTTAACACATAAAACATTTTTAACGCACATATTTTCTTATGAGTAAAACAGTTATACAGTAAAGTAGGTATCTTTACAATAAAGTTCACAAAGAGTATTTAAATTAGGAACTCCTAAGCAACTTATATCTGTTATTTTCATCACAAATATCTTGCACCCATTTAATTTTTTTACATCGTTTTAAAAAAATCTTTTTATCTTTCAGATATGTCTTTATAATTCTGTGAAACTCTCTATAATCAACAAAGCTGAATTGCTATTCATGATATTTTCTTAACGATATTACTCAGTGGTATGTATTCGAATATACAATCGTTTAATATCAAGCAATAAGCGGTTGTCTGATCTGGTATTTCTTGGTCTGTTTCGATTTCAACTCTCACATCGATCGAACTTTTTTAAAGTTTCGTGTTGTCTTGAACAATCAATTACAAATAATGGAGCCACGTCTCTGAACTCCTTTAAACCCATCAACAGCTCTGACCGGCGTCCATGATACGACTGTTGAAATCTCGCATACTGATCGTATAATAAAGCAAACTTATCTTCTGAAAAACTGACATTCAGCCCATCATAAGGATAATATGATGAATTTAAAAAGACTCTTACATCTCGTACGTGACAATGAAAAAACTCTGCCATTGATAATTTCGCGTTATGTTTGCGGTTGGTTTGCAAGGCGATGACCACAAACCGTGGTTTCTCTATTTGTGATGAAGTTTTTATAGACCAAGCATGTTTACGTGTTTTGGGTAGCAATGGATATTCATATAAGTCCCAGGAACGGAATGCCAATGGAATAGCTCTATCTTTCTCTAAAAGTTTTAATAGGCTGATTCTTTCACGATCTGATACTTTGATGTGTGGAACTCGACAAACTATTTTATTTATTATAATATCTTCTATAACTAACGATGTGCGAGTTTAGAAATAAGAAATGTACCGACTACTGGTAAGGAATCCAAAGAAACATTAACGGATATTATAATGAAGGTGGGAAAAGCAGTTGATGTCCTAATTCAGCCGAATGACTTAAAAGATGTTTTTCGTTCCAATTACGTAACTGGTAAAACGTCAATCATAGCTGAATTAAACTCTACAATACTCAAGGATACATTGTTAATGTCGGTCATTTTATTTAATAGGAGACAAAGCAAAGATAACAAACTCAATACTACGCACTTGGGTATTCATGGAGTAAAAACACCTGTATATATATCTGAAAATCTTACCAGTAGAACTAGAAAACTATTTGTTTCGGCTAAAGAATTTGCTACGAAAAACAAATTTAAATATTGCTGGATATCCTATGGCCAAGTATACCTACGGAAAAATGACGGCGACCTACGCACTAGAATTAATTCGGAGATTGATTTTATTAAGCTGGAAAAAGAAAAATGACTAACATACATTAGTTATTATAAGTATACAATATTTTACTTTTGTTTACAATTATATTACTTTTAATTAACCTACTTAAACTATTAAACTTATTTAGTTTGTTAATTACTTTACTTAAGATATATTATGAAGAAAATTTTACAATAACACTATTTACACACAAACCTTTACGCACTAACATTAATAATCATACAAGTGATTTTCTGCTATGCATACTGCCTGTTTCGTGGCTTGAGTTGAATGAATACAAAATATTACATTGCATAATATCTTACTTAAACAAGATCTTAATTACTCATACTGTGAACATAATTTTACAATAACACTATTTACACACAAACCTTTACGCACTAACATTAATAATCATACAAGTGATTTTCTGCTATGCATACTGCCTGTTTCGTGGCTTGAGTTGAATGAATACAAAATATTACATTGCATAATATCTTACTTAAACAAGATCTTAATTACTCATACTGTGAACATAATTTTACAATAACACTATTTACACACAAACCTTTACGCACTAACATTAATAATCATACAAGTGATTTTCTGCTATGCATACTGCCTGTTTCGTGGCTTGAGTTGAATGAATACAAAATATTACATTGCATAATATCTTACTTAAACAAGATCTTAATTACTCATACTGTTTATAATAACTTGAGCACATACAACATTTATAGGATGTCTATGTGCTTAACTTATTATCTGACGATGACGCACAGTATAATATATAAATATTCGCGGCGAATCAAATAATAGATTTACAAAGAAATATTGATTCCTTTTCCGTATCAGAATTTGCTAAAATTGATATAGATGACTGCCGGTCCCTCATAAATAGCCCCAATCATTACCTAAAAATTTTGAACCAAAATATTCGTAGCATATCTCGAAATATATCTGGATTAGAAACCCTCATGGCTAGGTCAGAAACTGACGGGGATGTGATTGTCTTGACCGAATGCTGGCTCAAAGCTAATGCCAACGTACCTTCATTGCACAGTTATCGTACATTTGCGACAACCTCTAACAGTTCACAAAATGCAGGCATTGTAATCTATACTAAAAATTATCTCACAGTTGTAATGGAGGAACCAGAGTTTTCTGAAGCAAATTGTCTTATATTAAAACTTAATATTGATGTTGTTATTATTGCAATTTATCGCCCTCCTTCCTTCAGAAATATCTCCCTTTTCTTAAACTCATTGAATAAAATTCTCTCTAAATTTGCCACATTCACGAATGTTATTTTAACAGGGGACATAAATTTAAATATTAAAGGTAATAACTTATACGCAAATGCATGCGAATATCTAGAACTAGCAGCTTACCATGGCTTACTTCCAGTATATTCCTTATCTACGCGTCATGGAAATTGCCTCGACCACATTTTATTAAAAACAATATTACATGCATTTACTTATGTAGCTTAAACAACCTTAACTGACCACGAAACTGTAATATTTTACCTTGATCTACAAACAAAAACTGAAAATCTTAAAAGTTCCGTTAAGCGTATTAATCACAAAGGTCTTGCATTAAGTTTAAGTAATATTAACTTCAAACCACTATTTGAATCCAGTGATGTAACTTATGCTGCAAACTATCTTATTGAATCCATCTCTCAGGCGATAGAATCCAATTCTTATGTTATCAATCTTTCTAAACGTAACCGAATTAAAAAGCCGTGGATCACTCCAGGTCTACTACGATGTATGCGAAATAGAGATAAACTTCACAAAAAGCTAAAAAATAATCCTACCAATGAAACTCTAAAATTAACATACACCCGTTATCGCAACTTCTGCAATAACTTATTGAGAAAAATAAAGAGAGAATACGAAGAACAAGAGCTAATTAAGGCCAAAAGTAATCCAAAGTTATTATGGAAAACCATTAATGATATAACAGATAGACAAAAAGTAGAAACACCTGCAACTGAACTTATATCCAACTGTATAGTTCCAAATGTTAACATTGAACACATAAATGAATACTTTGCAAACGTGGGAAAAAATCTTGCCGAGAATATACTTAAAGAAACGTGAAGGTCAAAAAACGAGGATTCGTCGTCTAGCAAAGTGGTAAATAATCTCCGATCTTTAGTAATAATGTCTACTGAAATAACAGAAGTCGAAAGGTTAATTATGTCACTAAAAAGCGATGCTGTTGGGTGGGATAGTATCAGTGCTAACATATTAAAATTATACAAACATATAATAGCAAATCCTTTAACACATGTCTGTAATTTAGCCATAACAAATGGCATATTTCCTTCTGCCTTTAAGAAATCTGTTATCCTTCCTATTTATAAGAATGGAGCTAGAGACCGCGTAAATAATTATCGCCCAGTATCTATTTTACCATCAATGTCTAAGATTCTTGAAAAGATCATGAATAACCGATTAACCTGTTTTCTTGGAAAGAATTTACTTTTTTCCAAGGCACAGTTCGGATTTAGATCTGGTTTTTCAACAACAGATGCGGTCCATGATCTTACAAACTATATTTTCAAAGAATAATAAAAAGTGTATGGCAATTTTCCTAGATCTAGCCAAGGCATTCGACACGGTCTCTATCCCAATTCTGATTAAGAAACTTGAAAAAGTTGGAGTTAGGGGTACACAACTAAAACTTTTTATTGACTATTTAACAAACCGCACTCAACGTATAAAGATAGGAAATATTATAAGTAAGGATTTACCTGTTACCTATGGTGTACCGCAGGGAAGTATTATAGGTCCTACCCTCTTTCTTGTCTACATAAATGACCTATGTAAATTACAGATACCAAATGGTCAAATTACATCATTTGCAGATGACACTGCTCTAGTTTTTAGCGCTGACAATTATGAAGATCTCTTCCGCTATGGACAAAATGGTTTTAACTCAATGGTTACATAATAATGTTCTAACATTAAATTTTGATAAAACCAAGTATCTAATATTTAATAAGAAAGGAAATATGCCAACTATTAATCTTTCAATTACTTCTCATAACTGTTCTGTCTTAAGCGAGAGGGAAAACTGTAACTGTCCAAAATTGCAGTCCGTTAATAGTATTAAATATTTAGGAATTTACTTAGATAATAACCTAAGCTTTAACAGTCATATAGATATGCTTACTAGTAGAACTCGTAAATTAATGTATATATTTAAGAGGTTACGCAACGTAGCTAATTCAAACATTATTAGAATGCTATATTTAACACTATGCCAATCCATATTAATTTACGGAATCACAATTTGGGGAGGAACATCCAAATCTATTCTCATAAAACTGGAAAGAGCTCAACGCGCTCTACTCAAAACATCACGTTCCCTTCCGTACACATTTCCAACGCGCGATCTATATAAAAAATGTCGAGTCCTCACGATTCGACAGCTTTATATTTTATACACCGTAAACAGGCAACATTCTCTATTACCTTATGATTCATCAATATTAAAAGGAAAAAGACGTAAGGATGCTATTTGTAAAATAAAACCTCATTCGAGCTTCGCGAAAAAATCTTTTACTTTCTTGGGAGGTTATTTATATAATAAACTTAATAAAATTTTAAATCTCTTCCCACAAACAAAAAACTCTTGTAAAAGAAATGTCTCCAAATGGTTGGAGACGCTGGATTATGATATGACAGAAAACTTGCTAAGTGTTAATTGCTAATTCTTATAATGTTAAACAACATAAGTGTTTCGGTTTGTGGTTTAAGATCCTTATAATCTGATAATTGATCCCAAGTCATTGGCGTAGGGTAAACAGAACACACACACACACACACACACACACACATACACACGCGCGCACACCCACACACACACACACACATGCGCGCGCACACCCACCCACACACACACACACACACATACACAAACACACACACACACACACACAAACATGCAATTGCATTCTTTCTCTCTTATTTGTATTTCCATACTACAAAGATTGTATTTATCCAATGGGTGGAGGCCTGGTGATCCATAATACAGGTTTGTACCTAGTTTGGACACCAGTCCCCCGCACAACATTTGTATATTTTTTAAGCTGTGTACAATCAAATTGTGGGAAATAAATAAATCTATTATAACTTCACCTGTATTTAACTTGATCGCCTTAAGATTTGTATTGCTTTGTAATAATACTAACTCATGTTTAGAATTAATTATATATTTTTTTATAATCTTCTGCAAATCCTAATATCCTGTTCAATGGTATAGACACGGAAAACGCTCCAACACTAGTATTGCTTGTTCCGCCAGTTGACCAGCCCCAAACTCGAGCACATTTTGATTCATTTTCATTTAAGGATAGATAAGATTTTATTGTAGTAGTGACACCAGCATTCTTAATTTTATCTATTTCTACTCCATTAAGTTCATATCGTATGTCTTGAAAAAGAAATAGCACGGGATTATTGACAAAATGTACGTTTGATACCTTTTCTTTTGTGGTGCTGTTATAAACGTTCATCTTTCCCTCGATATATAAACTACTGAGTGAAGGTAGTATATACAGGTCTTGTTGATTAATAGGAATACGTATTTCGTCATTCTTGTTAAAACTAGTTACATATGGTTTGTATGAATGATACTCAAAACTTTCAATGCTGTTATCGTATGATGTTTGTTGAGATACGTTTAAATTATTCATTTTATCAAGCCAACTAGCTTAAGAAATTCTTTGTTAGACTTGGTAAGCTTCTTTTTTAGCTGAAGAGGTGTGCCTTTATGAGATGCTCTTTTAAAACTGGCTTGGATACACGAAGTAGACGGGCTTTTATTGAAATTTATCATATTTTTTTTTCGGAAATGTAAATACAGTTGTACTTCTTCACCTTGTAAATTTATCTCTTTATTCTGAGCGTCCAATAACTTTATATTGATAGCACTTATGGAACTTTGGTTAACAGGAAAATAAATTAAGTTTCTGGGTATTTCATTTATTCGATAACCAGATGGTACATTAGGTGCAAATTCAAAAATGATATGGCTTGCTTTCCCGTTGACAAATGAACCACTAATTACATCGCATTCAATCCGCACGATGGTTGTCTATAGAATACTGACAGGATACTTTGATTCAGTACTTATATTTGCTTTTATTGTTTCCGTACCAAAGCCTAAAATTTTACCCAATGATTCGCTTCTATTAAAGTGCACATCTTCAGAGCAAAAAATACTTGTTTTCAATGTATTATTGTTACAAGTTAGTTTTAGTACAGCGTTCTTAATTTTATTTTTTAGATAATCACAAACATCTAGAAGCTCGTAAGACCCTTCAGGAATTTCGATCATTTCTTTTTCACCATAATAAAATTTATTGTTTCTTTAATCTATATTGGGAATAGAATTGAAAGTTGAAAAATACAAAAGACCACATTCGTAGTCTCCTCGTAGTTCTATTGTCGGTTAATAGTTCGTTTATAAAGAGGCTCCTATCCCAGTTATAGACACAGTGAAAGACATTTTCATACTGATACGTTTATTTATTTCATACACTATATAAATGCTTTTTCCAGTAATTCCTTAAAAATTTTAGACAACGATGTTCACAGTTTATAGCACCAAACACCTGATGTCGCGCATAATTATAGTTAATAGGTAAGTTATGCATATATTTAACTAATTCTAACGGGGGCTTTAAATTACCAAAATTATCATAATATTCTACGTATTTATTGTGCATTAGAAAGGCTACCCAATGCGTTCCAGGATTTGTGTAGCTATCTAAATTCAGTATTCCACATTCTATCTTTCTCGGTTTCAAAGGTAATTTATTTCTCATGAAAACGCCGCGAAAGTATGGAATGTCACTTGCATGTTCTAATATGTCGAGATTAGTGAGCGCCCGTCTGGGTAGCCGTTTAATTAGTTTTTTGAGGGGTTAAGATATAAACCTGCTCCTTGTTTATGAGGTTTAATATATAATCCTTTTCCTAGAGCAACGGCTTCCATCATTCTGTTCTATCTTTCAGATTCCTGAAGACTCTTTTGTGCTGCTTTTGAATCATTAACAGCTTTTGCTATACCCGCTGCTCCACCGGCTAATGATCCTAAAGCTGACAATCCTGCAAATATGGGAATAAGTGGTAAAAGTCCTCCACACTTTGGAAGAGGAATACAACGGGGTAAACTTATTCCTTTTTTATTATTAAATATTTTCTTTGCAGCTGCATAGGCATATTTTATAGCCGAGTGACTGTCTTTGGATTTTAGTTTTTTCAACTGAGACTGTATCTTTTTTATCCCCTTCTTAAATGCTTTTATACCGCTCCCCGCCCGGATTTTCGCTTTCATCGCATTTTTGACTATCCATGAGGCAATTTTTTCTCCTTTCCTAGCATCTTCTGATTTCAACCTCCTCTTAGCCATTTTCGAAAGTTCTAAATCCGCTTTTTGTCAAGCGCCCGAATCTTTGTTAGTGTAAGCAATATCATGGAGCATGTACGCTTCATCCAATTTGTTTATCCCACGATCGCCTTTGACTAACCGTTTTTGAAGTTTCGTTCCGGGGCCGAAAAATTGATAGCCGAGTAAATGTTACTCAAACGGTAAATTACTTTATTAATTATACCACTGCCTTCCTTCATTGATAAGTATAAAATGAGATTATTAAGTAATAATACGTTATTATTATACCACTAATTCACTTTTATCCACCCAACTATTTTCTTCATCACTCAAACCTAACCATTTTACTAAAAGCTTATTTCCTTTTCTTTTAATGACTTTTTCAATAAGATAAAGGTCTGGAAATTTAGTTTTTTGTAATTCGTAACCGTAAAAAGAGCCTACAATTTTTTGATTGCGTTTGTCTTCGATTTGATAGGTTTGAGAATTGGTTCGGTTGACTTTAACGATACGAAATATTTCTGTAGACCAATTAGGGGTATAACCTTTGTAAAAATCTCCTTTGTATTTACTGATACAAACGTAATCGCCAGCGTGAAACGCCGGTCCTTGACGTATCTTTGGCTTTTGAGACTTCTTGATGTTTGACATAACTAATGGTCCGAGAGCTCATGACGCATTTTTCATGAAGTGTTTGATGCATCATGAAACTTTGTTTAAAGGTATCAGTCGACTCAATAAGCAGGTATATGACTGTCTGCCTGGCCTACCTGGGTACACCTGGTACTGCGCATACAGTTAAGTCGAAAAAAAATTTGCCCAAAAAAAAGTGTTTGATTCAAATAATAATAATGACTATCCGTTAGCTAAGTCTATAAACAATTAAGAAAAAAAATGGCAGACACTTCTGAAGGGGTTTACATAGGGGCAGACGACCACAAAGTTGTATTTTCAAAAATTCCAAAAAAAGTGTTTGATTCAGTCTGCCATTTTTACAGCGTGTTTATTATGTATAATAAAATATTCTCACAAAAAGGCAGACAGTTTCTCCGGGGGTTACTAATTTAAAAATCTATACAAATAAATAAAATTTAAATGTCTGTTTTTAATTTCAAAATAACAATTTTTTACTAAACGCATAAGACATTATATACGATATTTATAACAAAAACACAATTTTTAAAATTTTTGTCTGTCTGTTTGTTCCGACTAATCTCCGAAATGGCTGGACCGATTTTGACGGGACTTTCACTGGCAGATAATTGATGTTATAACGAGTATTTTAGGCTGCTTTTAAATTTAAAAAAAATTATTAGGGTACCGCGCAAAAAAAATAAAACCCTAAATTACATGCGGGCGAAGTCGCGGGGAACAGCTTTTTATTTTATCAGCAGCTATTTAAATAATCTTAAAAAAGTATAATTATTTTCATGTTTGTCAATTGGAATCGGATTCTGCTGTCAATGTACTTATCAAATCATGTGATACAGATGTATTAATTATTATGATAGGAAATATGGACCATTTAAAAAGTGATTATTTATTTGTATAGATTTTTAAATTAGTAACCCCCGGAGAAACTGTCTGCCTTTTTGTGAGAATATTTTATTATACATAATAAACACGCTGTAAAAATGGCAGACTGAATCAAACACTTTTTTTGGAATTTTTGAAAATACAACTTTGTGGTCGTCTGCCCCTATGTAAACCCCTTCAGAAGTGTCTGCCATTTTTTTTCTTAATTGTTTATAAACTTAGCTAACGGATAGTCATTATTATTATTTGAATCAAACACTTTTTTTTGGGCAAATTTTTTTTCGACTTAACTGTATGCGCAGTACCAGGTGTACCCAGGTAGGCCAGGCAGACAGTCATATACCTGCTTATTGAGTCGACTGATACCTTTAAACAAAGTTTCATGATGCATCAAACACTTCATGAAAAATGCGTCATGAGCTCTCGGACAGTAAAATCGCATTAGAATCATTAACGTTGATAGGCTTGAATTTTGTAATGCGATGTAAAGTATTATTATAACGCTTTACAACAAAATCTAAATTATTTTTGAACCATTGATATCGTCCGCATAGACTGAATATTTTGTAAAGGTGAGTTTTTAAAGTTCTTATTACACGTTGTACAATGGAGGCTTTTTTAACGGAGTACGTGGAATAATGATTTATGTTATAATTTTTTCATTAAATTCTTAAAAGAATCATTATAAAACTCTGTACCAAGATCTTTTTGTAAATTTTTAGGTTTTCATCTTGATTCAGATAATAAACTTTGCATCGCATTTTTGACACAATTTTCATGTTTCGTTTACAATGTTCTAACCCATACGTATTTTGATAGAGCATCGATTACTACTAGAACATATTAATATCATTTATTAAACGTGGAATATTTTTGAAAATCAATCAGGTCAGCTTGCCATAAATCATCTATTCCTTTAATAATCGTATGTTGACGAGAAAAATTTCTTCTTGCTGCTTTGTGAAGCTCATTGACTATATCTTGTTAACTCATTTTGGGCAGGTTTTGATGCAATCATGAGGTCGATTTCCTTTTTAGTGTAATACATTGTCCTGAAATTGATAGTAGTCAATTTTTCTAAATTGTTAAGGTACTTTTTGACATTATCGTGATTTGTTTTCATTTCATTTCATTAAGTTCTTGAACACATTTATCCACATATTCTTTATTCAAAGCCTCATCCCCTTTTTCAGGAGTTTGCAGTCCTTTTAATCTTGTTGGTTTCAAATCAAAATCACCAGCGTCTGTTCTTACTAAAGCGTCACTGAGAATATCAGAACATTCAGATAGTCGTAAACGCTTATGAACATGATGACCAAATTTGTCTATATTCATAGCCGTCTTATCGGCTTCTGTAATGAAATGGTACTGCGTAATCCTCCTGTAGGCAGTTTAATATATTTAATGCCTTTTATGATGCCAGATTCATGCAATTCTTCGATTATTGCATAAATTTCATTGTAAACCCCTATCTTACCAGCTGCCCATGATCCAAGTAGTAATTTTAATCGTTCCACTAAATCGTTTGGATCGTTCCAGTAAACCAAATCAGTATCTTTTTTAACTTCTTTTAAAATATCAACTCCTTCTCCCTTTTCTCTCGAGTGCTTAAAAAATGGTTTGATCACTTGCATATATTTAAATCCTTTGTTACTGTTAATCAGTTTGGATGGATCATAATTACGTTTGTGTGCATTAGTATGCAAAAGTAACAATTTATAATTTTGTACGTCTTGCTCTTTCACAATATATAAATTTGGTAGCTTTTTAAACAGTAACTCTTTTAAGCCCGGAGTTTTTTTCAAACTATGATTTCCAATTTTTAACATGTGATCATTATCATAGACACGAAATGGGCCGAGTATTAGTTTCCCATGTTCATTTCTGACACCATAAGGCACATCTTTTAGTAATTCAGATGACTAAGTCCATGATAATGAATCATTTGCAATACTTGGTGTTGATTGATGTGATTTGAACGAAATCTCATTCGCGTCATTATCATCCGTAGGAAGCGAGTGAGTAAGGGTTTTGTGGGATGTTGTATAAACATTGTTATCTGAATTTTCTTCATTATTAACAGGATCTTCAAACACATCACTTGAAGAAATCGATGACTCACTTGTGCTGTACTTAGGTTTTTTAATAAGGGGAGTTTGGTCTGTATCTTCATATAAATGCTGCTTTTCTTCAGTTTTTCTGGTAAGCATATTAAGTGGATTAACGATAGGCTTAAATATTGTTTCCAAAGCTAGACTCTTTGTATTTTTTGCATCTTTTATCATTTCTACCTTTCTTTTTACAGCTGCAGCAGATTTTACAATTTGTTTCTTGAGGTCTCGCTACATTGTAAAGGAATTGTACTACGTTTGACTACTCAGCAGAAACTGATGGCTTTGTGACATAGCGTCTATTTAAACGTTAGTCTAAAATTATGTCTGGTTTCCATCCCGGTCATAGTACGACTACGGCTTTGGTTAGAATCACTGATGATATTCGCCTGGGCATGGATAATCAGCAGGTTACAGTATGGACATTCCTTGACTTTAGTAATACCTTCATTACTGTAGACTTTGATGTTTTACTCGCTGTCCTAAGTTTTCTTAACATATCTCCTGAAGTAATTGGTTTGCTTCATAGTTATTTGCAAGGGCGCCGGAAAAGTGTACAAATTCAAGACAGATTATCTGATTGGTCTGCTGTCAAAGCTGGCGTCCCACAACGTGGCGTGTTGTCTCCTCTATTGTTCTCTATTTTCATCAATTCGATCTGTTCCCACATTACTTCTCTTTACCACCTATATGCAGACGATTTACAAATCTACTCTCAATGTAAGATTGCGGATCTCCCCAATACAATTAGATTAATTAATGAAGATCTTAATCGTTTTTCTCATTGGTGTAATTCATTTGAGCTTAAAGTTAATCCATTGAAGACTCAAGCCATTATTATTGGAAGTTCGAAATTAATCTCTCGGTTAACTTTGTCGCTGCTCCCGCCAGTCATATTCGAAGGGACACTTATCCCATACAGTGACAAAGTTAAGAATTTTGGTATTATGTTCGATCAGACTTTGTCTTGGGGACCGCAAGTGAGTGAAGTAAGTAGAAGAATGTTTGCCGCAGTTGGTTCACTTAGAAGATTACGCAATGTTCTCCCCATTCCTACTAAAGTTGCGCTGGTTCAGTCTCTTCTTTTACCGATCCTTGACTACGCGGACACTTGTTATCTTGACCTTACAGTCGAGCAACTTAATAAACTTGAGCGAATTCTTCAAAATTATTGCATAAGGTTTATATTTGGATTACGAAAGTATGACCACATATCCGAATTCCGCCATAAGCTCAAGTGGTTACCGATTCGCCTTCGCAGGAATACTCACATTCTTCATTTTCTTTACTCCATTCTGTTCAATTCGACCACTCCTTCTTATTTGAAAGACCGATTTATATATTTAAGTAGTTTACACTCTTTACCTCTACGATCTCAAAATAATCTCCTTCTAAGTACTCCTAGACATTCCTCTTCCTTCTATTCTAAATCTTATACGGTTACCGCTACACGACTATGGTATTCTCTCCCCTTACATATTAAAGAATCTAAATATCATCCTATATTTAAAAATAAATTAAAACTTTATTACATTTCCTCTTAAGTTACTACCTGTCGTCATTCACTTTTTTTCTTTTTTTTTCCTTTAATCACTTATGTTCTTCTATTTATCTTTCTATATTATATTCTGTACACCCCTTCCGCTATCTTTTAAAAATAGTATCCTCTGCCCTATGGTTGCCTGGAAGAGATCGCTGTTTTAGCGATAAGGCCGCCTGTTGTACCAATGTCCCTTTAAATATATAAATTTTGTAATATGTTCCTTGGTGTACAATAAAGTATATTTTACTTTACTTTTTACTTTATATTATGTATTTATATATTTTTACGAGCTTGGGGTTCGAGACAGTTAAAAACTGCCGATTGAATTACCAAAAATTGACACTTTAATTACACAACACTAATTACAATCTAAAACCACACTAATAATAATACACAATTGTACTACTGATCACTTAAGTTCGCAGTTGTTTCGCTTCGAAGTATTCTCTTGTATCGCCAATTCAATACTGCCTCGGTCGTGGTCTATACCGGCCTTATATAGGGCCTCAGATAGTCCAGAACCTTTTACTGTAGCGACATCTAGAATGTTCGAGTACATATCGGTCCCAAAATTTCTGGAAGGATCTTGACTCTCCTAGTTCTGCTACTCGACACTAGAGGGCGCTAGTATAACTAGTGTTGCCATGTACAAAACATTAATAGTGGCGCGCTGCACTGCCTCCTCCTAAGACATGCTCATCCCGAGCATTATTGGCCCCATAATAACGCGCCAGTCGATCCACATGGACGATCTTAGGAGGACCTCTGGCACCTTTCTGTATCCGGTAGGTTAAGATCCTTTGTCACAATCCGGTACGGTCCGTCCCATTTAGCTTGAAGCTTAGGAGATTTCCTTTTGCTGCAAGCTGGATTGTGTAACCACACCAGTGAACCTTCGTCAAACCCTTTGTTGTTCATTTTGCAGTCATACCGTGTTTTCATCTTCTCAGACGTTTGCTGGCCCTACTGTCTGAGGTGCTCATAAATGTCATTCATTTTATTCCGAAAGTCATTTGCATAATCGGTTATACTGCGTGGGGCATCAGGTGGTATTCCGGTGATCAGGTCTGCAGGCAGCCGTAATTCTCTCCCAAAGTTTGCGAAAGCTGGCGTCACTGATGTACTTTCGTGAACAGCGCTTCGATATGACAATAAAAACGGTTGTATGTGCCTGTCCCAGTCTCATTGCCGTTTTTCCACAACTTTTGCCAGGTACCTTTCCAATGTCTGATTAAATCGTTCTACCATTCCATCAGATTGTGGGTGGTAAGAAGTTGTTCGTGTTTTATGAGTACCCATAACTCTGCAAGTTTCCTGGAATATTTGCGACTCGAAATTCCTTCCTTGATCGCTGTGAATCTCTAAGGGTACTCCAAAATGACAGAAGACTTCATGAACTAGTTTATCTGCAACTGTTAAAGCTTCTTGATTTGGAATGGCGAAGACTTCTTTTTGCAAATCATGATGACATCTGTCTCCCCGACCATTTTCCCATTTACGGCACAGGACTCCATCCTGAATCAGCAAGCTGTCCTATTGGGCCCAAAAGCTTTTCGTGATCGAACTCATTGCTGAGACGTCGCTCCACTTGGGCTTAGGAGCGGCTTAATGTCCGAAGCTTCCTGCTGTGCATGTTGTAGGCTATCCTTCCACTCATTGCTGAGCTGGTCTGTCCTGAGCATCCTCACAGATACTACTTCCTTACCCTCTTGCCTAGTACAATGTTTTCAATCTTCAGGGCAAGGTCTTCTTGACAATGCATCTGCATTGCTTGCGAGATTTCCCGCTGCAATGTTCGATCAAAAATTCGTATTCCTGCAGTAGTTCAATCCATCTCGCAACTTGTCCTTCCAGATTTTTGAACTGCAATAGCCATTTCAGTGCAGCATGTTCAGTTCGTAAGTGGAATTTCCGCCCCAGAAGATATTTGCTAAAATGCTGCAAGGACTCTACCACAGCAAGCAATTCCCGTCTTGTGACATAATAGTTCCTTTCCGGCTTTGACAACAACTTGCTGAAGTAAGCTATCACAATCTCTTGATCACCATTCCGTTGAGACAACGCACCGCCAAGTCCTATATCACTTGCGTTTGTGTCAACTATGAATTCCTTGCCCGCATCAGGGTACCCCAAAATAGGTGTTTTGCACAGACGGTTCTTGAGCTCCTGGAATGCAATATCGCAACTTTCATCCCAGCAGAAATGTCACTTCTCCTCGGTTAGCTTGTGCAGAGATTTGGCTATATCTGCAAAGTTCTTCACAAATCGCCGATAATAAAAGCACAAACCCAAAAGTGCTCTAACCTGTGTCTTGTCTTTTGGAACCGGCCACTCCTTGACAGCGGAAATTTTCTCTGGATCCGTGCGGATACCTTCTTCCGACACTACATACCCCAAAAAGCTAACTTGCCGTTTGAATAGTGAGCACTTCTTCAGACTCAACTTGAGGTTGGCACTCTGGATCTTCATGAGCACGCGTTCCAGGTTTTGAAGGTGTTCCTCAAACGTACGGCCTACAATGATGATGTCATCCAAGTAGACCAGACAGGCATCTCCAATTAGCCCGGTAAGTACAAGCTCCATCAACCTTTCAAACGTTGCTGGAGCATTGCACAATCCAAACGACATGACTTTAAATTGCCACAGACCCTTTCCTGTGGAGAATGCAGTTTTCTCCTTGTCCTTAGGGTCAATTTCAACCTGGTGGTCCCAGTCGATAGATATTGGCACCGACGCAACCAATCCACTTCCTCACTAGTACCAACCAATGTGCCTTTTTCTATAATCTTTTCCTGATCTCAAAGGTTCAGCACACGTACTCCTGAGATGTCGGCGGTTCTGACCAAGGTTCGAGCCTCTATCCATGGAAGGTCATTGTCTACCCTTTCCACGAGTACACAACGAAGAGTTTGCCAAGTATTCCGAGGAAGTCTAACCGGCACAATCGTTTCCAATCTCGGCGGAAGAACAATCTTCTTAAGGCTATACACATTCCCTGGTAACGCCCCTTCCACGAAAAGTTCCTCTGGTCCACATTTCAAAACACCTTGCTTAACGTCGATCTCACAACAATTCTTCCTCATAAAGTCTAGGCCCAGGATGCAGTCGTCCATTACATCAGCCACGATGACATTATGCAGGAAGATCATGTTGCCTAGCTTCAACTCCATCTCCTTCTCTCCACGGACGGTTATGAGCTGACCGGTGGATGTCACCAAATTAATGCGTTCTCGGTTGTATGCGGAGTCCCCAAGGAACCGACTTATAAGTTAGGAACTGACAACCGTGCGAGCGGCTCCAGTGTCTATGGTCAGTTTACACGGCGTGCCGTTGACTTCGCCCTTGATGATTAGGCTGTTCCCATCATGGGTTTGTGAGATTGAAATCCTTGAGGCTCTTTTAACATCAGCCAGCACCCGCCAGTTTCCCTGCTGCTGCTGGGCGGTGCTGTTAGCCGCACTACCCTCTCGAGATCGATCATCTTCCCTTTCTACAGTTCGCTTAGGGCAGCTGGATCGAAGATGGCCCCTTTCCCCACAGTCGTAGCACCTATGGCTGTAGCCGTTATTGCAATCCCGAACTGTAGCTGCTGCGACCTCCCTGACGCGATGGGAACAATGATCCTGCCGCACGGCTTCCACTTCCAGTACATGGGTCAAGGCGTCCTTAAGCGTCTCGTGGTGCCCGAGCCTCACAGCAGCTCTGACTTCAAGGTCGCAGATGCCATCAATGTATGTCTGCAACAGGTTCCCTCCAATGAACGCAGGTATAGACTGGTACGCTTTTCGAACCAGCTTCTCCACCTTAAGGACCCATTGCTGCAGGTCTTCGTTACTGCGTTGCACGCGATCTTTGAGTTGGGCACGAAAGACGTGTTCCAGGTGAGCGTCGCCATATCTCGCCTCCAATGCCTCAAGGAGCTGCTCGTAAGTCACTTCCTTACCGAGAGCTTCCAGAACAGTTAAGGCCTGGTCTCGCAGGCCTAGGGTGATAGCAGTCATGGCCTGACTTTTATTCCAGCCGTTCGCTTTCGTGACAGCCTCGAACTGGATTTTGTAGGCCGACCAGGAAGAAGTCCCGTCGAACGGTGGCACTTTGGATCCACGTAGCGATGGTGTTGTAGCTATCACGAAACTCCATCCCCAATTTTGAGGTCGTTCAGCGTTTTCTTCACGTCAACCATCACGTTGTCAACCCGATTGTTCACTTGGTCAATTCGGGTTTCAGCTTCCGACAGGCGGTTGTCATGTTGAGCAACCCTATCCTTCACCTCCTTTATCTCTTTCACGAATGGAGCGTGAAGGTTCTTCCTGAGGAGCATCTGCTCTCCTTATCGCGTTTGAGCTGCTTTTCCAAGCAACGGGCCTGTTGCTCCTGTCCGCGCTGCAGCTGCTCTTCCAACCGACGGACCTGTTCCTCTTGTCCGCGCTGCAGCTGCTCTTCCAACCGACGGGCCTATTCTTCCTGTAGGCTAGCCTGTTCCTCCTGTCGGCGAGCCTGATCCTGCAGCATCATCATCATCAGAGCACCTAAGTCAGGTGCTGCAGATGCAGGAGCTGCTGACGGGCCGGCTTCCGTGGTCATCAGCTTGCCCTCCGACGTTTGCGGCGTTGCATTACCAAATCCTCTCTGGTCCGGCTCCAGCTGGCGTTGACTTCGGGTACAGATACCCTCCATGTCGTCCTTTGGTAAAATCGGCATGATGTGATCCCACTTCTGACACCAATTGTTACGAGCTTGGGGTTCGAGACAATTAAAAACTGCCGATTGAATTACCAAAATTGACACTTTAATTACACAACACTAATTACAATCTAAAACCACACTAATAATAAAACACAATTGTACTAATGATCACTTAAGTTCGCAGTTGTTTCACTTCGAAGTATTCTCTTGTATCGCCAATTCAATACTGCCTCGGTCTTGGTCTATACCGGCCTTATATAGCGCCTCAGATAGTTTCTAGAACCTTCTACTTTAGCGACATCTAGAATGTTCGAGTACATATCGGTCCCAAAATTTCTGGAAGGATCTTTACTCTCCTAGTTCTGCTACTCGACACTAGAGGACGCTAGTGTAACTAGTGTTGCCATATACAAGACATTAATAGTGGCGCGCAGCAGTATGTTAATTAGGTAATTATGAATGTATCAAACTTCATTCTGTAACAGCCTTTATTTCGTTCACAGTATTTATTTATAACAATATAATTGAAAGGTTTACTCCACACAGTTGAACACACTTCTCGGAACTGAGACCATGTCATGTCAGACCCTACATGCTCGTCATAAATGTGTCTCAGATTTACGTCATCTTGTTTAAAGAATATGATCAAGTTAACGTTATCTCTAACTAGTTGCTTAGGTATCTTAGTATACGTTTGATTAATATAAAAACAGTCAATGTTCTTATGTCGAGCCATGGCGAAATAATCGCGTATGTTGTTCTGATTTTCACAAGCTACATCGTCAAATATTATAATTGAGTTAGGCGAAACTTTGTGTGGACTCAAAATTTCGCTATTATGATTATACTTGTAATAAGATATACCTTCCACATTCTGCAGTACTTTTTCTAAAAATAAGTATTTAGGTTGATATAAAGACTTTGAATATACATAAAGGTTACGAAAACGCGGTCCATTCTGATGTAACATTAAGCTGATAACTAAGTTAGATTTTCCGCAATTCGATGGACCGCATACAATACTACGTATCGTATTTGGCAATAATCTCCCATGACGTTTAACCTTATTTTTTGGTGCAGGACAAATAATTCTAATTTAAGTGATTCTTTTTGTTTGAGAAATTTCATAACAGGTTTGTTAACTTGTCCGTATTGGCTGATAGGTTTTAATGAACTAACGTTATTTCAATCGTGTTAATAATTTAAAAACTTGAAAAAGTTGCTGAAGATTAACTTAATCATCAGCTTTAGTTCAAAAGCATTTTTTTATAGGATAGGGTGACAAACGAACACACAGTGCACCTGATGGTAAGTGGTTGCTGTGGCCCATAGACATCTACATCTATCCTCGTTTGCAAATCAAAATGCATATGCGTTGTCACCCTTGAGGACTAAGATGGAATGCCTCTTTTCCAGTAAAAAGGGTCTCCGCTTCTCTACACTCATCATACGAAACACAGCAGCGTTAAGCTGCTATTTTACGCTGGTATTCTGTGAGAGCATGGTCCTTTCCCGGTCGAGCCGACCCATTCGTGCTACAACTATACTACTAATATAGCTGCAGCATGGCTCTACCACGTACAAACGTAATTAATAAGATAAGCATGTAGTTACTTTCATAGCGTAATGTCTTACGGAATCTTACTATGGGATAATGCGACTGACATTGAAGTCATATTTGTTTGCAAAAGATAGGCATACGGATGATTTATAACTTAAATTGTAAAGAGTCCCTTAAAAACAAATTTTAAGGAAATAAACATATTAACTTAGCATCGAAATATATTTATGTAAATGTAATGTATGTACATAATAACATAAATAGCTTTCATAAGAAAAAAATATGTTCATTTTTAAACACTAGGAACAAACATAAGCTTGTAATACCAGTTTTCAGACTTATAGAATAGTAATTAATTTATGTGTTGGCAATATAAACGCTTTTACAACAAACGCCTGGGTGTTATTCCAGACTATATTCTATCTAGAGATATTACGAATAGTATAAAATTCAGTTTAAAATTGAAAATTGATAGTTTTTTTTCTTCAATAAGCATTAATTTTAAACAAAGATATATTTATAATGGATCTAAATTTAATAAGTACATTGACCGCTATATGCTGACCCATTTCCATATTATTGTGAAATATACACGTTTACCTGTAAAACACTGTTATATCATTTTACAACGTCTGGCTGGCGCCAATGGTTTTCGGCTGACGACGCAACGTTGATTTGACATCGCATGCAAATATTTATGTTAAGTGTTTTTCACATATGAGCATTTAATGTTAATAAGCAAAAATATTCCTTACAAATAACATTAATACGGGTCAATGCTAAAGTTACCAAATGAAATATTTCTTCATTTTATAATATGTCAAACTAAAACACTTCCAAGTGGGGATAGTGCTATAATTTAGGGTATAAAATATAATGTTGGGGGTGTTTAACCATTGGTTGCATCGTGTTTTCCACAGTCTACTAGACCTGAAAGTGTCCAGCATCGTCATCATCAAGACAGCAAGTATGTAATTAACACTTAGTCTCCCTAGTTAGTGTGTCGGAATCTGAGGCTGATACATCATCATCACTCACCCCAGCTTCGACCAGCAGGAAACGTAAATTAAAAGTTTTTCCAGATTCTGAGGTAAGCAAATCTTATTTAATTTTAATAGTTTGAGTTACCATTCACATGATGAAAAGTCAGTTTCTATTTGATTGGATGTTGTGAATAAATTATCAGTCATAGGTTAATTTTTTTTATGAAAACGTATTTAATTATATGCTTAGACGATCGATGTGATTGATACAATTGTTAGTGAATTTGACTACTAAGTCATGTTATGAGCATCGTATAAAAATAAATTTATGCGGGGTAGGAGAGAATATAAATATTGTTCATTGCTTATCAGTATGGTTTTGTTTGAATAGTATTTTTATTGTTTCCAGGATGAAGATTCTGAACCTATCCGAGCGAGGATTTTAAAAAGCTACTTATCATTCCGAACAGGTTCGGGATATATGCACCGGAGCGAGCCTTCGAAGCGAGGATAATATTACATCGAAGTGCGCATCTCTAACTTCCGCGAGCTGGAGACTATTCCATCAACCGACCGCTGGCAGCACTCTCTGATCAGCTTTAAATCAGCTGTCGGTGAGAAAACCCCAACGTGGAAGGCTGTTACCCAGTTGATATCATGGATCAAAAAAGATTATCACAACGTTCGTCCAGTTTTGTATCCAACTAAGGGTTAGTTTAATAGTTTAATCAGTGTTACTTATCTATGTGTTGTTGCTTCCAGTTAAAATTGAAATAAAAACTAAAACATTTAAATTCAATTTCAGATAAAATCAAAAATCGAAATAATAAACCGTAAATAAAATAATAAAATAAAGAAATTCTAAATCTGAACTATATTTTATTATAATAAACTGCGTTTAATAGTTTAATCAGTGTTACTTATCTATGTGTTGTTGCTTTAAGTTAAATCGAAATAAAACTAGAAACATTTGAATTCAAATTCAGATAAAATCGAAAATCGAAATAATAAACCGTAAATAAAATAATAAAATAAAGAAATTCTAAATCTGAACTATATCAACCGCTTATCGCTTGATATTAAACGACTGTATATTCGAATACAAACCACTGAGTAATATCGTTAAGAAAATATCATGAATAGAATACAATAATCGTCGATCTTCAAGGCTTCAAAAATAGCAAAAATAAATTTATAGTAAAGGAGTTTGCTATAGCCACTCTAGAGTACACCAATATATTCCTAATTAAACCTCCTTACCCATTCACTTCACTATCTCCTGAAGAGAAAAAACAAATTGGCTAGATTGAAAAGCACCGAGGGTATCGATGGAGTGAGAGCTTTATTAATTATAGAGAGTTTCACAGAATTATAAAAACATATTTGAAAGATTAAAAGATTTTTTAAAAGGATGTGAAAAAATTAAATGGGTGCAAGATATTTGTGATGAAAATAATACTATCATAGATATAAGTTGCTTAGGAGTTCCCAATTTAAATACTCTTTGTGAACTTTATTGTAAAGATACTTTACTGTAGAACTGTTTTACTCGTAAGAAAATATGTGCGTTGAAAAATGTTTCATGTATTAAGAAATGGTGTTTTGAAAACAAAATGATTGTTTGATTTTTAATAAAATATATCTATGTGTTGTTGCTTTCAGTTAAAATCGAAATAAAAACTAAAACATTTAAATTCAAATTTAGATAAAACCGAAAATAGAAATAATTAGTTTTAATAAATAAATTCGTTGTAACAATAAATGTCTTTTCTTTTTCCTCTACACAATTGAATAATAATGATACATAATAAAACAACAATAAAATTCAATGTATAACTTTTATTATATTTTACAAGTTCCATTACTTAAATTACTAGTTCTTACATAATTTTTCACCTATTTTTTTTTATAAGACAATTTGTAGCATCTAATACTTCATCATACATTGAATCCACAACATATTGAACACTTATATTTGCACTAAGATCGTGGATGACATTTTCTTCTTGCTCGTTAAGTTCGCCAATGCTGATTTTAATCAGACGATGACTTCTCAGCGGATAATGTATGATGATGATGATGATGATGATTCTTGAGAACGGTTTCTTTTCCTGTCACATCTTTGATTTCGATTGCCGCTCTTCATTAATAGCTATTCTATTTGGTGGTAAATCGTGAAGCTGCTCCTTTCGGTTGTAATAATTTAGTGTACATTTATCCACATCCTGTGCATAGTAATACGGATTAGTGATAGGATTAGAATCATTGTGTTCCTCAGTGTTGAACATGATCTGCATTTAACAAAAACAAGTATGAAGTCAAAAAACAGGTAATGGTGGCTGAATTTCTAAATAGTAAAAAAATTATTAAACTCACTAATATAGATGATATTTGACGAGCGTTGTAATCAACGTGCACTCGCTATGAGAATAAAACAATAATGAAACAATTGAAGGAGGGTGGGAGACGCTCTTCAATCCAGGTAAGACACATCATTTTATTTAGTTAGCGGATGGATGCAAATTAATTAATATCTTTATTGTAATGGATTTACGATGTTAGGTTTTCGGGTCTTAGGTTTTTTTTTCGTTACTGAATTTCTTGATTCGGCCGCCGCGCGCAAAGCCCTCGATAAAAGCTATGCAATAGCTTAAAAACGTTTATTAGCACCAACCACAATGAAATTAGGCTAAACAAGTTGTATTATTAGAAATTAATTATATAGATGCGGCAATACCATCATCATCATCATCATCATCATTACAGCCCTTCACAAGTCCACTGCTGAACATAGGCCTCCCCCAAAGAATGCCACAAAACACGGTCCTGAGCCACCTGCATCCATCGACTTCCTGCATGTCTTACCAGGTCGTCACTCCATCTCGTGGGGGGACGCCCTAAACTTCGCCTACCGGTACGAGGCTGCCACTCGAGAACCTTTCTTCCCCATCGGTTGTCGGTTCTTCGAGCTATATGGCCGGCCCACTGCCACTTCAGCTTACTAATCTGTTGGGCTATGTCGGTCACTCTGGTTCTACTGCGGATATCCTCATTCCTAAGTTTATCACGCAGAGAAACTCCGAGCATAGCCCTCTCCATAGCTCGCTGAGCGACCTTGAGCTTCCTCATACGGCCAGCAGTGAAGGACCACGTCTCAGTTCCGTAAGTCATCACTGGCAACACGCACTGGTTGTACAATTTCGTTTTAAGGTTTTGAGGTATGTCTGACGAGAAGATGTGTCGTAGCTTCCCGAACGCTGCCCAGCCGAGTTGAATCCGTCGATTGACCTCTCGGTCGAAGTTGGACTTACCCAGTCGGACTATTTGTCCCAGGTAAACATACTCGTCAACAACTTCGAGCTTAGTGTTCCCAACAACTATCGGCATAGGTGTGACATGGACATTAAACATGATCTTAGTTTTGTCCATGTTCATCTTAAGACCTATCCGTTGGGAAACACTATTGAGGTCATTGAGCATAGTGCTTAGGTCCTCCAGCGATTCTGCCATAAGGACTATATCGTCGGCAAATCGAAGGTGAGTGATGTACTCGCCATTGATGTTGATACCGTATCCTTTCCAGTCCAGAAGCTTGAAAACGTCTTCCAATGCAGCGGTGAAGAGTTTCGGGGATATGACGTCACCCTGTCTTACACCTCTCTGCAATTGGATAGGTTTCGTACTCTGGTTCTGTACTCGGATAGCCATCGTAGCCCTACTGTACAAGCACTTCAACACTTCGATATACCGACAGTCAACTTGGCACCGCTGAAGGGACTGCAGCACCGCCCAAATTTCGACGGAATCAAAGGCTTTCTCATAGTCCACATACGCCAGACATAGTGGCAAATTGTACTCTTCGGAAATTGTGCCGTGTAGTGGCGGTCAAGAATATCCACTACCCCATATCCTCCCGTGGGTGTCGTAAAAGGCGACAAAGGGAAACAGCCAGGAGATGGGCAGCAGCATCTTCCTGATAATAGCCAAATGACAATAAAAAAACTGCGGTTGCCAACCCGCTCGCCAAGCGTGGCAACTATGGCAAATACCCCCCAATGATGAGAGCAACAAAAAAACGGCCCCCAGTCCCCGGCGGCCCCGCTATTCCTGGCTACGGTGGCGACCATGGTAACGGCGGGGCAGGGGGTGCTAAGAATCTCCGGTGGAGGTTCGGTTGCCACCTTAGACGACTCGACCTGGCAACGTACAACGCACGCACCCTGAGGACTGACGAGAAGATCGTGGAGCTGGAAGAAGAGATAGACAAGTTGCGCTGGCATATTATAGGATTATCTGAAGTCCGAAGAGAGGGGGAGGACACGGTAATCCTCGAATCCAGCAACTTGCTCTGTCACCGGGAGGGCGATCATCTGTCCCAAGGAGGTGTCGGATTTATCGTCCACAAGTCTCTCGTTAACAACGTTGTAAAAATCGGGAGTGTGTCGACGAGGGTTGCGTACCTTATACTCAGAATCACCAAACGGTATTCGCTGAAGGTCATACAGGTTTACGCACCAACCTCGGCACACCCCGATGAGGAGGTGGAGGAAATGTATGAGGATATCTCTAGAGCCATGCATTCCTCCAAAACCCAATATACGGTGTTAATGGGAGACTTCAATGCAAAACTAGGCACAAGAGAGAACGGTGAGCTGAAAGTAGGGAAATTTGGAATAGGGCAACGGAACCCAAGGGGCCAGCAGCTGGCCGACTTCATGGAGAAAGAGGGACTCTTTATGATGAACTCTTTCTTCCAGAAGCGGCCCCACAGGAAGTGGACCTGGTCGAGTCCCGACGGTTCCACAAAAAATGAGATTGACTTCATTTTGACGACCAGACGACAACTGTTCAGTGATGTCTCCGTGATCGCGAGGGTGAAAACTGGTAGCGATCACCGAATGGTTAGAGGCACACTGAACCTAAACGTTAAGTTGGAGAGGTCTCGTCTAATGAAGTCAACGCTCCGTCCCCCTCGTGCTCTGTTTCAAAGTCCCGAAACCTTTCAGCTCGAGTTACAAAACCGTTTTCAGTGCCTAGAAGACTGCAATGAAGTGGACGATATGAATGACAAGCTCGTGGAAACTGTCCATGCGGTTGGAGCTAAGTTCTGCAAGACCCGCCGCAGAAGAACACAAAAACTCTCCGATCACACTCTTAATCTCATGGCTGTTAGACGGGAGATGAAGCTACATTCTTCAACAGACTTGACAGCATACAGGCATCTGAACAGACAGATCTCCAAATGCATGCGGCGGGACTTACGCAACTTCAATACAGCTCGTATTGAAGAAGCGATCGAGCGGAACCAAGGCTCCAAAGTCTTTGCCAGAGATCTGTCTGCCAGAAAGAGCCAACTGTCAAAGCTGAAGACAGAGTGTGGCAGCATCGTTTCCGGGACACCTGAGATTTTGAGTGAGATTGAGAGTTTCTATGGGCAGCTGTACACATCATCGTTGGAGCCACACGCAAGTGTGAGTAACGATCCAAGAGCGAGTCTCATCCGACACTATTCCGAAGATATCCCGGATGTCAGTCTGAGCGAGATTAGGATGGCTCTCCAGCACCTTAAAAACGGTAAGGCCCCAGGCGAGGATGGGATTACAGCGGAGCTTCTGAAAGCGGGTGGAAGACCGGTACTTGAAGTCCTTCAGAAGCTCTTTAATTCCGTCCTCCATGGTGGCATTACACCGGAGGCGTGGAGCAGAAGTGCGGTGGTCTTGTTCTTCAAGAAAGGTGACAACGCTCTCTTGAAGAACTACAGACCGATTTCCCTTCTGAGCCGCGTCTACGTGCTGTTTTCGAGAGTCATTACGAATCGTCTCGCGCGCAGACTTGACGACTTCCAGCCTCCCGAACAAGCCGGTTTCCGAAAGGGCTTTAGCACCATAGACCACATACATACCCTTCGGCAAGTTGTACAGAAGTCCGAAGAGTACAATTTGCAATACCATCAGTATCTCGCAAACGCTCTGAATATAATGCTCAATAACTCAACTGGAAGTGGAAGGACACTTGTTCCCGCAGGATAGAACTGTGAGTATGTAGACGTTAATTTGGTTAAACTAAAAATTTTGCAGCTCTACAGGAGAGAATTGGGGTCTTCAGCGGCATGTAGCTCGAGCGATGCGAGAGCAAGTGACGCAGAAGCCCCAATTCACACCTACTCTTAGGCACATAAAAAAAGAGTTTATCAGGTGTTTTAACTGTTGAATTGAAGCACTGAGGCACAATACAGTATTTCTTTTTCCATTTTTACCACAAAGAACTTTAAAATTCTGGTTTTTACTGCGCAGTGGCGTGCAGACAAGAGCGCGATTGTTGTATGAGCAGGAGTGTGACGTCATCGCCTAGTAAGCGCCCGCCCGCGTTTTTAAAAACCTTTGTTCTAAAGAGTGGTAGAGCCACGCGGCAGCTTTTGCTGTCGCACGGATGGGCCGGCTCGAATCGGGGTGGTACCATGACCTCACAGAAAACCAGCGTGAAGTAGAGGTTTACTTCTGCGTTTCGCTTGGTTAGTGCAGGTGGCCGGAGGCCCTTTTTACTGGAAATGAGGCATTCCATCTTAGTCCTCACGGGTGACAACGCATCTACATTTTGAATTGTAATAGAGGATAGATGTAAATGTCTATGGGCCGCAGCAACCACTTACCATCAGGTGGACTGTGTGCTCGTTTGTCACCCTTATCCTATAAAAAAAACACATTTTGATCGGTAATGGTTTTTAAGATATGAAAAAAGTAAAAACACAGTTTTTCTCGTATTATTTTGTAGATTTATTTAACATGTAAAGTAAAAAAACGTTTGTCAGACCCATTCTAATTATTTGAAGATATATCGACGTTATAAGGTGAACGATCTTTACCTATTTTTAATTTATAAACTACATAGGTGCAATTTAAATAATTATTATTTTTGAGAGTATTTTTTATTTTATACATACTCCATAGACTTAGAATATACTGGTGTATGGACGACCTGACAGCCCAAAAACCCATGACTAATTTTGATCTGTCATTATGTGCGTTAGCTAGTGATGTGCATTTTACTTACAAGGACTATCGAAAAATGATTGTTAAGGAAGCAGTAAAAAGATTAAAAAAATTGTTTAGTACACGAAATCGAATAACTTCAAAAATTAACTGAATTATTACCATATTAGTTCTAAAATAATTAAAAAATATTCATATAACATGTTCCAGGAACTAAGCACAACCTACCTGCCTTTTGTTGGATTTTAAAAAAAACTCCCCAAGAATCAGATCGGAAAGTTGTATTTTCCAGCTACGATCTTCAATTTTTTGTGCTCTTGTAAATATTAATTTAAAATAAATATATTTAAGCCAAATATTATGATAATAGTGCAAGCTGATTAAGTGACATTCACCAGCAGTACTGATAGTTGTTTTTACCAAATACTATAACACTTAATTACTCTCTTTCACCATGAAGACTATCGAACAATCAATGGAAGAGATGACAGCACTGTTCCAGTCAAGCCTTGCAGCTTTTCAACAAGAACTCAACAAAACTAGTGTTCCTTCTCCTTCATCATCATCTCCACTAGCTACAGTCTTTGAAAATTTTAAGACTTTTGTTATTTCCGTGCTCCAAAACTTACAGCAGCAAGTTCAAATGGTCTCAAAAGACTGCGATCGGTTGGAGATGCATAATCGTCGCAGAATCTTGCTGATCCATGGTGTACCCGAAGATAAAAATGAAGATGTTGCTGAAACTGTCATTAAGTCACTACAGCAGACCAAAGTGTTCATAGCTCAGGAAAATTTAAACCGGTGCTTCAGATTGGGTAAAATTAAGGACAAACCCAGACCTCTTTTAGTGGAGTTTAAGGATCTTGGTCTTCGTCACAAGGTCTGGATCTCAAAAACAAATCTTAAAGGTACTGGAGTAACCTTGTCCGAATTCCTTACAAAAGTTAGGCATGAAGCTTTTCTAGCAGCTCGCAACCGCTTCGGAGTATCGAAATGCTGGACAAGGGAAGGCTGTATTTATGTTTTAACAGAAGACGGGGTACGGCATTCCGTGTTCACTGTTGCTGATTTACAGTCCATCCAATCACCGTCATCATCAAAGCAGAACCAAGATGGTGCTAAATCTGCCGAAAAAAACAAGCCAACTAAAACTCGGAGTCGCGTTGCGGCCCGTAAGTAATTACAGCTTCCGCAACCTTTATTAATTTTCGTTAAATAACGACTTTAATTTGTGTAGTAATTTTTGTTATATTTTAATGTTTTAGTACCCTTTAATTTGTTTATTTTTGATGCGTATGTATCATGACAGACTGTTGTTCATATATTTTATTGTTTTTTTTTACTATAACTGGTTTTACGGCTCTGGGTTCTAGCCCTTCTGAACCTATATTTTATTGTTATTTGTTACCGTCACAGACTACGATCAGAGGATACTACGCATGTTGCCATTGATCAGATATTATAATATACTCTATAGCTACATATTTATTTATCTATGACTGGCAAGCACTTGTTATTCGTTTGTGGTTAATTCTGAATAAACATTTTTTTTCTAATCTATGGCACACATACGTGATGCATACGTGTATGTCACCTTAGCATAGACATGTCATGTCTTTCATGTCCCGTTTCAACTTAGATCTACTTAGTTGTCAGTTATGAATTTTCTTTGTACGTTTTTTAATTAACTATTTTTTTTTTGGAGTTTATGGCCTGGTATCTAGACCTATAGGCCAAGTCTTAAGTATTTTTATTCGGTTTATTGTAATTTCCCCACTCCTTCATAGTATACTGCTTCACAATATGTTGATGCGTCACATTGTGCAGTTCTTGGGAGATTTTGGCGGCAACTTGATCCAGCAGACAGCCGATAGTTGGCGATGGTATCTAAAGGTGCCTATGCAAACAAACAGCTTATCTTGAGAATCCATCACCATCAGAGCACTTGTTTCACTGTTTCCACTAATAGTTCACATGCGTAGACACTTAATACACAAAATCGCAACACTTTTACATATCAAAGTCTACTTCAAACCATTATTTAAACAATAATACAGGAGCAGCCAACCGCCGCCGGTCAATTTCCCGCCAAAACTCTTAATTAACTATTATTCATATTTTAGTGTTGCTAGTCTGTCGGCATAAGTATTTGTAGTACTTTTTGTTAGTAGAATTGTCGCATTTCATTGATAATTATGGTGTTAATAAACGATTATTATTTTTGTATCATATGTACTGCTGGTGGGTGAGTGTGTATTGTGATACGTAAATTATTTAAGTAATTAACATATTTAAATATTTATAGGTGTATATATTATTTATATTCATATTTTTTATCTTAATATTATTTTTATAGTTATTTAATAAGTATTATTTTATTTGAATAATTATGATGAATATTTCCCTAAATGATATTTACTTAGGCTCTAGCTCTTTCGAGACTTGTTCCTCGGGTACTTCAGATGACGGAGATGACAGTTTCCACAGTACTCTCTCTCTCAATTCTTCCTTAGATTCTTGCTTCTTAGATTGTGCTAATAATTTCAATGTCATCATCATCATCATTACAGCCCTTCACAAGTCCACTGCTGAACATAGGCCTCCCCCAAAGAATGCCACAAAGCACGGTCCTGAGCCACCTGCATCCATCGACTTCCTGCAAATCTTACCAGGTCGTCACTCCATCTAGTGGGGGGACGCCCTACACTTCGCCTGCCGGTACGAGGCTGCCACTCGAGAACCTTTCTTCCCCATCGGTTGTCGGTTCTTCGAGCTATATGGCCGGCCCATTGCCACTTCAGCTTACTAATCCGTTGGGCTATGTCGGTCACTCTGGTTCTACTGCGGATATCCTCATTTCTGAGTTTATCACGCAGAGAAACTCCGAGCATAGCCCTCTCCATAGCTCGCTGAGCGACCTTGAGCTTCCTCAACCGGCCAGCAGTGAAGGACCACGTCTCAGTTCCGTATGTCGGTTGCCACCTACAATTTCAATGTAATTCACATAAATGCTCAGAGCATTCCCGCTCACTATCCTGATATGCTGACAAGCTTAAACCACAAAGACATTCATGCAATTCTGGTCTCTGAAACTTGGCTAAAACCGTGTTTACCATCCATTTCTTATGCAATTCCAGGTTTCCATTTATTGCGAAATGACCGACCCGTCAAAACTGGTGGTGGGGTTGCCATATATCTTCGTAAAGATATTCGTTACTCTATAGCCAGCATTTCGTCCACCACAATTGTTGATAGTGCAGCAGAACATCTTTTCATTGAAGTCACACTTTCTTCCTTCAAAGTGCTCTTAGGCGTCGTTTATAGTCCCTCTAGCTCTGTTAATTATTTTTCTGCCTTTGAAAAAACTTTGGAAGAAATGGTTCCGACATGTAAACATGTTATCATTATGGGTGACTTCAATACGTGTCTTCTCAAAAATGATGTCCGTTCAAAAAAATTGAATTCCGTAGTTGACTCATGTAATCTTCACATCTTGCCTTCTAATCCTACCCATTTCTTCCCTAATAGTGCCCCTTCTCTTCTAGATTTAAAAATCGTTTCCTCTCCAGAATACATATACAAACACGGGCAGTATACTGCCGATGCTTTTTCTTACCACGATTTGCTGTTTTTGTCATATAAATTACGATCACCAAAAGTCAAGTCCCGTGTTCTTCTGCTGCGTAATTTTGCTAGAATGGACGTCGACCGTCTTAAAAATGATGCTGCCAGTATAAACTGGTCGTTAATTGATGAGACAACAGATGTTGACGAACAAGTGCGTCTTTTAAATGCCTTTATAATGCAACTTTATGACAAGCATGCACCTTTACGACCAATCAAACTTAAGTATCCGCCGGCTCCTTGGCACACAAAAGAGATTAAAGATTTAATGACAAGAAGAAACCTAGCCAAAGCCAAATTTAAAAAGGACCCCTGTAATATAAATCGTGAGAAATACAGGATACTTAGGAATCGCTGCAACACGATGTGTAGAGATGCGCAACGACGTCACATTCACAAGACAATTGAGGAATCTGATCCCAATAGGGTTTGGAAATTTCTTAAAAGTTTGGGAATTGGCAAAAAGCGAAATGACTCCCTTCCTCCTGATTTAAACTTTGAAATGCTTAATCAATACTTTTCCTCAAGTTATAGTTACGTTAACAGTTGTAAATCTAGGATACTAAATCACCTTCATTCTTTGCCAACTCCCGATTTCCCCGAATTCGTTTTATGTCAGGTTGCTGATTGTGACGTTAAAAAGAATATCACAGCTGTAACTTCTAATGCAATTGGTAATGATAATGTCAGCCGAAACATGATTCTCCCGCTCTTAGATCTATTAACTCCTATCATAACTAAAATTTTCAACAATTCTATAAATACAGGAACTTTTCCTACTCTATGGAAAGATGCTCAAATTATTCCACTACCCAAGAAATCAAATCCCAAGTCCTTCTGTGATTATCGTCCTATTTCCATATTACCTTTTCTTTCTAAAATTCTTGAGCGTCTTGTCCAACAGCAACTTAATCTATTTCTTAATCAAAATAACCTCTTAAATACATTCCAATCAGGCTTTCGTCCTGGCCATAGCACGGTCACTACTTTGGTTAAAATCACAGACGACATTCGGGCAGGAATGGAGAATCGGCAAGTTACTATTCTTACTCTTCTTGATTTCAGCAACGCCTTCAACACAGTCGATTTTGATATACTTCTAGCTGTGTTCCGTTCTATTAACGTATCTCCAGCGGCAACTGACTGGTTTCGTAGTTACTTGTTTGGACGCCGTCAATGCATCCGTATTGAAGACACTTATTCCTCGTGGTGTTCTCTGGATGCAGGCGTACCACAAGGTGGCGTGTTGTCTCCTCTCCTCTTTTCAATTTTCATACGCTCTATCACTTCAGGAATAACTTCTCTCTACCATCTTTATGCAGACGATCTCCAAATATATTCTCAAACAAGTATCAATAATCTTCCATCTGCCGTGCTATCCACAAATCGTGATCTCGCTATTATTTCAGAATTTTGCACATCTTATGGAATTAAGGTTAACCCTAGTAAAACGCAGGTAATAGTGATAGGTAGCAACAAACTACTACAAAAAATTACTTGGCATACGCTGCCTTTCGTTTGTTTTGAAAATTCTGCTATTCCTTACAGTAAGGTTGTAAAAAATCTAGGGGTTCTAATTGACAGTACAATGTCTTGGGCACCACAAATTGAACAAATAAGTAAGAACATGTTTGTAGCTTGTGGAAGTCTCAAAAGACTTCGAAATTTCTTACCCATTTCTACCAAAATTGCGTTAGCACATTCCATTTTGTTGCCTATTTTAGACTATGCTGATATATGCTACACTGATATTACCATGGAGCAATTAAACAAGCTTGAGCGTCTTCAAAATCTTTCCATTCGGTTCATATTTGGCTTACGCAAATATGACCATGTATCCCAATTTCGAAATCAACTCAAGTGGCTCCCAATTCACCTTCATCGGAATGTTCATTTACTTTCTTTACTTTTTTGTGTTCTGTTTGATCCGAAATCTCCAAGGTACCTTAAGGAACAATTTCACTATCGATATGAATTTCATGATCGTAGTTTGCGTTCAGTGTATGGCTTGGCTTTGAACACTCCTTACAGCGTAACTTCTTTTTATAATAAGTCATTTACTTCACAAGCAACCAGACTCTGGAATTCATTACCACTTAACATCCAGCAAGCGCAATCTTTACAGATTTTTAAAAAACAACTGAAGGAGTATTATTTGAATTTCCCGTCATAATTATAAATTATATGCATTTCCTCTTTTTATAAATACTTGTTTTTTTTTCTTTTTGCTTAATTTTCTCTGCATATATATATATATATATGTATGTATGTTTGTGTATATATATATATATATATATATGTATATATTTATCTATATGTATGTATATATTTATTTATTTATGTTTATTAATTTTATAATATTATATATTATATAATTCATATATTTATATAAATCGTGTTTAATTATAAGTTTTTGTCCTCAGTTTCATTTTATATTGCACGTTGCACCTATCCGTCAAAATATATTACATTGTTCCCTATTACGTTCGGTTTGTCAGGTAGAAATCGCTTAAAGCGATATGACCACCGTTTGTAGTTCTTAAGTTATTCCGTAATTTTAACACTTTGTATAAATGCAATAAAGAGTTATCTATCTATCTATCTATTATACCGTGTGTACTAAATATATACCTATTTATATTTTATATAATTTATAAAACGTTTTGATGGGGAAATAAAAAACGGGGACACGGAGTACATAATGGCAGCTTTATTTTTCATATAAGTATTACTTTTGATACTTACAAACATTTAATAATTAAATACATTATAGAAGGTTATTTTAACATCCGACTTAAATATGACTGTAAACTTAATAATTTACGTAAGGAAACTTGTAGTAATCAGTTAAATAAGATTGCTCTGTTTAAAGGCCAAAATGTTTATGAGGCTTCATCATGCTTAATATTTATATTCTTTCACCTGTCCCTGAAAAGTATAAAGTAATAATAAACTTTAAAGTAATTTTAGTTAGAAGAATTTTAAAAACATAATCTTCATAGAGTTAAGTGCAACAAGTGTCTGAGGATACATATGCATTCTCTATTCTCCCAATCTCGGTATGTTAAGAAAATGGTCACTTATTCATGAACTGACTTCGGCAAGTGCAATTTAATCTCGCAATTCTATTGATCCGCGCAGCTATTACTTAACCACGAGTTCGTCTTCTCTACGACTAACGCTGTAGGCGATAAACCACGCTATTTAAATCGTCGGCCATCAGGCATGAATTGAGTATCGAGCGTTGTGAGTATATACTATGGAATTCAGAATATCGCGTGTCATGCGCGAGTGGCACTTCAGGAATATCACTAAATATCTATAACGAACTACGCTAAAAGTTTTCTTATTGTGACTTGGTAATATAATCCGAAGCTCCGCTCAACCCCTTGGGGAAAATAGCGTGATGTTATGAATATTTCACTAGTGTGTCCGTGAGGCTGTGCGGTTGGTTAGGTAAGGTTATTTTGGTTGATGAATAGATATTTAGTTGGGTTCATAATGGCTTAAAGAGTATAATCTCAAGATTTTTTAATCTTTTATGTACTACATTCGTATAATGTATAAAATCTGTCTCTATTTTTATTTAAAGTTTTGAAAGTTAAATTTTTGAAGTCTTATTATAACAATATTATACTTACTGGTACAAATAATGTATAAATGACTCCTTTTAATAAAATTGTTCTATTCTACTTTTTTTTTATACTTCTCAAGAAAATGTTTGCTGAAAATTGTTGAGTTCTTCTTTGAATTCCAACCAACCCGTCCAATTAACCTTAAGGCCTTAACAGTGGTTGAAATGCCTAAATCTAGGATATTTAAGTAAAAAAATCTCAATAACTGTTCATTTAATCCACAAAGAAAAAATACAGGGTAACAGAAGAAGATTTGATAAATGTTTTTAATTTAACAAAATTGTATTTTTGTCAACCCCTTATTAGAAAAAAAATCCCCAAAGAGTACCTATCTTTGTCATATTTTGCAAAATTTCTCCAAAACGGCACAAGCTTTTTAAATAGTTCTTACACTGAAAAAAAGGTCTTAAAAATATTAATATTTTTAATTGAGAGTTTTATTTGTATTCCCCGTTTTATAAGAGAATATATCATTTTTCCCTGAAATTGAATATATTTACGCGAGCGCGCATGCTCCGTCGCCATGTAAGCTCTGTCACAGTCCGTTCTTGCTACATATATATTTATCTATGAGTCCGTTTTCGGACATCGTCGAGGGTGGACCGCACGTCGGTGTTGGAGCGACTTCGTTCAAATATATATTAGTTTTTTAAAAGTTTATACTCAATTATAAATATTTTTATGACTAGAAATACTTAATTTAGTTAATATCTGTACACTGGTAACTGTAAATATTATTTTCTAAATAAATGAATTTTTAAAGTGCCCAAAGAAGAAGAAATTTTTGCGGCGACGTTGATTAGTGAAATTGAAAAATGCATTTTTATATAATTTAGATGTGGAACGACGAACATGCTCTCGTTACTTAGATTGCGATAGTTTTTAATACCTATGTAATTTTATTGTTGCATATTTTTATTAATTAGTTGATAATGAATTTTATAATTATGTATTACAATAAAACGCTGTTTTTATAAGTATGACTTTATAAAATATTATTGGAGAGAGAAATAAAGTTACAGATACTTACATTTAGGTACACTGTTATCAAATTAAATCAAACAATTTAAATAAATAAAAGAATGGTGCTTACCTAAGTATAAATAACTATATAAAGACATTCTTGGGTTTATGGTTTTTTTTTGTTAGACAAACTATCATCTAAAAAATGTAAAAATTTTAAATTGAAGAGGGGTAAAAATTTTAAACTCTACTTGATAAAGTTAGAAATGAAGGAATTTGCATTAGAACCAGAGTAACTGACATAGCTCAACGGAATATTACAGTGAAATGGCAATGGGCTAGCTATATAACTTGGAAAACATATAAAAAATAGGAAGAAAGGTCCTCGAGTGGCAACCTCGTACAGGTAAGCGAATTAGTACTCAACCATAGATAAATATATATGTAGTATTCAACCTTTATTCCTCTTCACGTATTCTCATACGCTTTTCTTCACACATACACACACACACACACACACACGCACACGCGCGCAAGCACGCACGCGCACACACACACACACACACACACACACACAAATAGGTCGCAAATAATACTTACCTAGTACTATTAGGCAAGAGTGAATAGGTTTTTGTTAAGTCAGTGCAATTCACCATCTTAGACTACATAACCACTTACCGATGGGATTGTAGTTGCTTTACTACTTGCTGGGTAAAAATAGTAAAAAAAAAAATTACGCTGTGAAAGTTTGCATTTAGATATAATTTTTCTAACCAACCATAAAAATATGATGAGATTATGTATATAAGTATAAAGGTTGCCTCACACGGAACAGTAATAATATAATATTATATCTTCCATTATATCTGAAATCCGAGGTATGTTCATATTAAGAGGCTGAATAGAGCCACATTGAAATGCATGGGGATGGTTTTGTAATTTCACGTCATTATCGAACAAAAATTGTACGTATTTCAGGTGGCGGTTTGCAAAACACGATTCCACAAAAATTAACTCAATAGAAAATAATTGCAAAGTTGCTTCTAAAAATACATAAATTTTCAACGTCTATTTTTTTTACGTGGTAGAGCCATGCTACAGCTATATTTATTAGGTATAGTTGTAGCACGAATGGGTCGGCTCGACCGGGGAAGGGCCACGCTCTCACGGAATAACATGTAAAATAGCAGTTTAACCCTGCTGTGTTTCGTATGGTGAGTGTAGATAACCGGAGGACCTTTTTACTGGAAACGAGGCATTACATCTTAGTCCTCACGGGTGACAACGCATCTACATTTTGATACGTAATCGAGGATAGATGTAGATGTGTATGGGCCGTAGCAACCACTTACCATCAGGTGGACTGTGTGCTCGTTCGTCACCCTTATTCTATTTAAAAAAATCTTTCTGAGATTTCAATAAAATAATGTTAAGTATTGTAACCACTCGTACAATTATGTCTCATGTTAATAAAGCTAATGGGCTATTTTGATTTGTAATAAAATGATTTTACTTTATAGGTTAAATAATTTATTTACCTTTCTATATCAAGAACTGTTTTTCTGTCACTCCTATTGAATTTGACAGTGCTTGCTGAAATTTAGCATCTTTAGATGGATCAGAATCGCCCGCTGATCCGGCTGTTAGATATTGCAAAAATAATCGAAAATATTTATTTTTACTTTCATGCCCAAGACTACCTTGTTTTATTTTATTACGGTCAAATAATATTTATAAGGTTATAAAGCAAGTATTTACAAATGTTTTCATTATTTTGTTATTCTATTGTTTACAGTTATTATCACGTCTTAGCTTTATACCAAGAATTACATTACAAATTCTTGATGGGATGCGATGTAACGAGTATACATTATTTTAATCAAGAACTATTATATATATATATATATATATATATATATATATATATATATATATATATATATATATATATATATATATTTGTTTTTTTTACCAGTAGAGTTTTAACAAAATCTTAAAAAAGTTCAATGAATTAAAAAATGCCAATAATTATATAATTTCAAGTCAGTATTTTACATTTAAAGATCAGTTATAAAAAGCCAATGTTATTATTTTCATTTTGATTAATTTAATTCGAGACTAAAATAAATGTGAAAGGCCTTTTATCTGCAATAATAATTTTCATCAAAAATAACATAGACTTATAAAAGTCATATACACGGTCAATCATACTGAAGATTATCAATTGTACTACAAAATATTTAAAAGACTATTTCCAGTATAATGACCCGAATATCATCAATAATGTTTGACTGGCACACTTAAAAGTTTTATCACATGGCTAAATTATTGACTTTTATATTATGATAAGGTCATGCTTTTCTATAAAAAGTTGCAAGAAATTTTAATTCCCGGCCCTATTGTTTTGTTTTACTTTTTACTTAATTAGTGAAAAACAAAATGGACTGATCTAAAAGTTTACTTTCTTGTGTAAAAAGTGCTATTTAGAATTTTATGCAAATGATAATTAAAGTTTCTATGTAAATAAGTGTAAAATAGCGGGAATTATATTCAATGGTAGCGGCCATCCGTATTTGCAAAGCCAGCATCATTTTCTGTACAGAAACCGGCAAAGTGTTGCTCAAGGCACTATAAACAAAGCAGCTGATAAAATGTTACACTCATAACTGTTAACAAAAACTGTTTTCCCAAATGGTCTTATAGATAATAATAACTATTCCGCCGTGTTAGGTGCAGGAGCTATTATTAGAAGGAGAAGAGGTAAAATTTTGTTTTAGAAATGCGCAATCAATATTGTTTTGTCTGCAATTGAGCATAAAATAAAAAATAACTTCAGCCAAAGTGCATAACTGGCATTATACTCAGGCCCATCAATTGGTATGGAAAAAAGTTATCAAAGAGGTTTCAAAATATCAATCAAAATTCAAAAAACATAAATATTAAAATCAAAAAATGTATATATGTATGTCTATACATACATATAATGATTTATGGCTGCTTAGTAACTGACGGTGACTCACTATAACATCCTACAGTCACGCTGAAACTAAGAGGAGAGAATCACTGTAGAAAAGGTAATAATTTATTGCGGAAATTTTGTGATAAAATTAAAAAAAATATAAACTTATCCAAGTTAATCTAACTTAGTCTAATTTATCCTTATGCGTACAAAAAAAAAAACAAATAATAAAATAGTGAGATGGCGTCAGATTTTAAGAAGATATAACAAAAATAATTAAAAAAATAAATTTCAATAAAGTTCAGTATTTAATTGATTATATACCGCTGACACTTAATCACGCTTTTCGAAACCACGCCAGTTGTAAACAATACTTGTGTGAAAAGACAAAATCTTCTTTTCAAATTTCCGCCGAGTTGTAAGTAGAAGGCCAAATAGGTCACGTGTCAATTTTAATTAAATATATTTTATATGAAGTGATCTTGACTACGTTTCATCAATTAACCATTGGTAAAAATTAAAACAGGAATTTTACGATTGTGTTTACAAAAAACATTATTAGTTGAACCTTGCAACTTGTTCATTATTTTTATTATAAATACCTATAAATGTTTATATTATTAATAAATAGTTCCCATAATATATTGGATTATTTTTTATTTTGCCCTATCTGCAATGTTCTACGCTCTATAGAAAATGTGGCGTATGACATGACTGACAATCTTTCGAACGTTTTATCTAGGTACAAAGATGTTTTACGTTTTCGTCGCCTCCACATGATATTTTTGTCAGCATAAGGTACCCTTCTATATCTGAAACGAATATAAATATTGCTACAAAGTAAAGTAATAGGCTATATAAGTCCCTCTACTGAGCACAGGACTCTTTTTTTATTTCTGAGAGGGTTTTAGGGCAAGGAAATGCCCGCCGTGCTTCCCCAATGCGTGTTGACGAAAATTGCAATTACAAATTTCATTCGTGCTGTCGGGAATCAAACCCGGGAAAATTTACAGCGAACGCTTTGACGACATATTTTTAATACGACACAAATAAATACGATTTAATATATATAATAAAAATTCTTACGTACTTGAAACTTGAACACTTGATAGCTCGTGATGCCTACCGGACAAAGCTACAGCACCACACCGTGCAATGTAATTGAACATGCGTAACCGCGACATAATTCTCAGTGATGCGCAAGCATAACAGGCAGTATGTCACTTATATAATTGTCATCTCTGCAGTGTATTAATCTTTGCACTTTTATAAGTAATACAGAACGTAGTTGCTAGAAGGTGTTGACATCGGCTAAAATCTCTGCGATCGCCGTTTCGTCAAGGTCATTCAGGCTAGTTAAAGCCTTAACCATTTTTTCTAATTATAGAATCCGGATGTATGTATGTATACTTGGGGAGTGCTTTTAGCCGGGATGGAAGATGTGATTTAGATGTGGACAGGCGTGTCGCTGCCGGGAAAAAAGTCAATGGTGCCCTGACTGCGTTAGTCAAAAGGCAAGGCGTAGCGAAGAGTGCACGCCTTGCAATACATAACGCAGTGTTGGTACGACTTTGTTATATGGCAGCGAAACCTGGGTATGCCAGAAGAAGCATAAAAGTAAGTTGAATGCAGTGGAGATGCGATCTCTTCGTAAAATGTGCGGCGTTACCATGGCCGACCGAAAGCGAAACGAAGAGATTCGCAATATGGCAGGTTTGAAAGATGACCTTATCACAAAAATTGATAAGGGCGTGCTTCGGTGGTTTGGGCACGTTGAGCGAATGAGTGAAGACCGAATGGTGAAGAAAATATATAGCGCGAAAGTTAATATTAAAAGGTGTCGAGGTAGACCGAGACTAACTTTCGAAGACCATGTGAGCAAATTGCTCGAAGAGGGTAGGGTCAAAAGTACTCCGATACCTAGACGTGCATGCATGAAGAAGATAATGAAACTGAAAGAAGCGAAAGAGGTTTGTAAGGATCGTGACACTTGGTGATCTGTTCTCTCTGGCTACCCCGTCAGGGATTGTGCGTGAAGATAAGTAAGTAAGTAGAATCCGGAGGGAATCTGTTTAACAAACTGCAAAATAAAAAATTACATTTTAGAACGCAAACCGAGCATTTATTTTCTTGTTCTGTGGACAAGTCTACCGATTCATTATAAACTGTTCACGCCCAAACGTTGGTTTCAAGATTTGACGCCGGAGGACGCTCGGCTCGGTGCCATACCGGTTTTGACGTTCGGGCGAGCAGTGTGGCTTTGGTAGAGGGCGCGAGCGCAGAAAGTCAGTTGCTTGAAAGCAGTGCTGTCGAGAGCACGTCGTGAAGTCGCTCGGTATAACCTATATTTTTTAAAGTCGGTTTTGTTAGCAAATGGTGCAATGACGAGGAATTGTAGTCTAGAGTTAGACGCCGGGTCGACGAATTGTTTTTTTTTTTTTTTATAGAATAGGGGGCAAACGAGCATGCGGCTCACCTGATGGTAAGTGACTACCGCCGCCCATGAACAACCGCAACACCAGGGGAATTGCAGATGCGTTGCCGGCCTTTTAGAAAGGTGTAAGCTCTTTTCTTGAAGGTTCCTAAGTCGTATCGGTTCGGAAAATTCGCTGGTGGTAATTGATTCCACAAAGAAGTTGTGCGAGGGAGAAAACTTCTTCTAAATCGCACAGTGGTGGACCGCCAATCATCCAGATGGTATGGATGGTAACGCGAGTTTTGTCGCGACGTGCGATGGTGAAATTGAGCGGCTGGAATTAGTCCGAACAATTCCTCAGAGCACTCCCCGTGATAGATGCGATAAAATACGCAAAGAGATGCAACATCTCTACGCAGTGCCAGTGTATCGAGCCGATCGGAAAGAACTCGGTCGTCGACGATTCGAATCGCTCTGCGCTGGATGCGGTCAACTGGAAGGAGCTGGCACTGGGGTGCCCCGGCCCAGAGATGAGAACAGTATTCCATGTGGGGCCGAACTTGCGCTTTGTAAAGTTGCAAGCGATGTGCCGCCATGAAATACTGTCTCGCTCTGCTGAGCACGCCAAGCTTTTTAGAGGCCAATTTGGCCTTCCCTTCCAAGTGACCACGAAACTGCACGCTATTCGATATGTCGACGCCAAGGATTCCGATACTGGCTAAAGCAGCAAGGGGAGTGCCTTGAAACTGAGGAGATACGACAAAGGGGTTCTTTTTAGCGGTAAACTCGCAAACTTGTGTCTTCTGGGGATTGAACTGGACTAGATTTAGTCGGCCCCAATCCGAGACTTTGTTAAGCAAAGACTCGACTTCAGACACAAGTTTGTCCCGGTACTCGGCGACGTTTTCCCGAGAAATATTGGCACGGCCGGTATATAAGGCATCCCCAGTGCTGTCGTCTGCATAGCAATGAATGCTACCAGTTAGCAACATATCATTGATATGCAGGAGAAACAGCGTTGGTGATAGCATGCAGCCTTGTGGAACACCAGCGTTGATAGGCTTGTAATCAGAGCATGCACCGTCTACTACGACCTTGATGCTCCGATCAGCAAGGAAACTGGTGATCCATTTGCACAATTTCTCGGGAAGCCCATAGGAAGGAAGCTTCGAAAGAAGCGCCTTGTGCCAGACCCGATCGAAGGCCTTCGCTATGTCCAAACTAACGGTCAATGCCTCCCCCTTGGACTCTACTGCCTCCGCCCATCTATGAGTTAAGTAAATTAGAAGATCACCTGCTGATCGACCCCGACGAAAACCGTACTGACGGTCACCGATCAGCTGGTGATCCTCAAGGTACCTCATGAGCTGGCAGTTTATAATGGATTCCATTATTTTGGAGAACAAGGAGGTGATGGCGATAGGCCTGTAGTTGGACGGGTCAGAGCGGTCGCCTTTTTTAGGGATCGGGTGGACCAAAGCTGTCTTCCATGAATTCGGGACTACGCCTTGGGAGTAGGAGTACCGGAAAAGACGCGTTAAAACCGGTGCCAACTTCGGAGCACACGTCTTCAGCACAATGGGAGGGACTCCATCGGGCCCACTCGACTTGCTGACGTCCAGGGAGAAGAGTGCTTTGCGAACCGAGCGCTGTGTAAATCGCACATCCGGCATGGAGCACTCACATCGCTGGATGGTCGGCGGTGTGTTCCCCCCGTCATCTAGAGTCGAGTTAGACGCAAAAAGAGAGCACAACAGATCGGCTTTCTCTTTTGCGGCATGGGCCAGTGAGTCGTCCTCTCTGTGCAGAGATGGGAGGGATGGCTGACAGAAGTTCCCTTGGACAGCCTTGGCGAGAGACCAGAATGCACGGGTTCCCGAAGGAAGGCGAACTAGCTTCTCGCCAATTCTGCCGATGTGCTCAGACCTTGCCTTGGCAATGACGCTTTTGAAGGACCTGGAGGCGGAATTATACTTCTTTTTAAGTGCGCTGGTGTTTAAATCCCGAGACGTTGATGCGTCAGCCCAGGCCCGGTAGCACTCCTGCTTATAGCGTGATGCTATTTTACAGGAGCGACCAAACCATGGCTGGGATCTGCCTCCGATGGGCACCACAGAGGATGGAATAAAAAGTTCCATAACCTGAAGTACCACATCAGCAACAGAATCGGCAACAACGCTGGGATCTTCCGGCGAGAAGCAAACCCGCCCCCAAGGGTAGGATGCAAAAAAAGACCGCATCCCGTCCCAATCAGCTGACCTATAGTGCCAAACACGGCGGCAAGCTGTAGATCGCAACTGCGATTGAAGCGTGAGTGGCACCGTGCTCCGGATCAGACAATGGTCCGAAGAGCCCAGAGGGGCATCGACGGAGACCTGATATCCGTCCGGATGAGAGGTCAGCAGAAGGTCCAACAGGGAAGGTACATGGTCTTCCACATCTGGGATCCGCGTAGGCGAAGTAACCAGTTGTGTTAGACCATATGCCAAAGCAAAGTCGTAGACAGATCTACCCGCATGATCGGTTAAACGAGAACCAAGCCATTCAGCGTGGTGGGCGTTGAAATCACCGAGTATCACGATCTCTGCGGATGGGACCTGTTGTAGCACGGAGTCTGCAGCCATTTGGACGTGGTCGATGAGTCGGTCTGTGTCGGCATTACCGCTATGGGACCTATAGAGGCACCCGTAGACGCGGGGATGGTCGTCGCTGTCTACGCGCAGCCATAGGATGGACAGGTCCGTACCTTTAAGGCTGCCGAGGCGTCGAAAACAGATGTCCTCTCTGACGTATACACAAACTCCAGCCCGGGGCACAAAGGACTGTTCCAATTTGTATCCCGGGTAGGAGAGATATGAAGTATCAGCCGGAGAGGACACCTGAGTCTCGGTTAAAAAAAGCAAGGCCGGCTTTGCCGTCTCTAGATGGTAATGGACAGCGTTAAGGTTGGAATGAAGTCCCCTGATATTGCAAAAATTCACGGATAGCGTGACAGGGGTCGCCTTGGTGGTATTGCTCCGCTTGCCCCGAGCAGCATTAGTCACGAGCGGAATTTTGCCCCCCCCCCCCCCCCCCCAGAATACGCGGGGCAGCCTGAGCACCCACGCTCAGGAGTGAAGTAGTTTGTTCGTGGATGCTCAGCGAGGGATTCTCCATGGGTGCTGGTACCCTCATGGGGTAGTCTTGTATTTAATTCCACTACCATGTTGATGGGGGGGGGGGGGGGGGGAATTGGGCCTCCGGCCACCTGCACTCACCAAGCGCAACGCAGAGGTAAACCTCTACTTCACGCTGGTATTCTGTGAGGTCGTGGTACCACTCCGGTTCGAGCTGGCCCATCCGTGCGACAGCAAAAGCTACCGCTTGGCTCTACCACTGTTAACTGTTAGGAAGTTAACATTGATTGCGATCAACGTCTGAATTTGTGGGTTGTGCGCGCTTAATTTACCGTGAATTTGGTTATTCTAATTTGATAACGTATAAAGTGTACTTGCATTTGACAATATTAATTTGCTCGTGCGGCATTTGATACAGTTCGGAGACATTTTCCGTTGTCGGGTAAACGCTGAACTTCGTGACACTAGAGAAGGTCGTATTTGGTTCTACAAATAATTTTTGCCACGCGAAACGGAAGTGACCTTTGATCCGAACATTCAGTATTCGTGTTGTGTGTTATGCTTTATTATAAAAACGGGAGTTAGTTGCGTCTGGAAGTTAGTTAATTGTACGATAAAGTTAATAGACTGACATCGTGAAGAAGAAAGAAAGTGACCGTGGGTGACGCCGCTGGAGATTACCACTTTTGGAGAGGTGCCGAAGTCCGGGCTGCTGCCGACTTCAAAGGTCCAGTCAGGTCTATCACAACCCACACCACAAAAACACCACTACACTCAACACATACACACCTCCGGCCTGACCGAGCCCTGTGACCAGTCTCAGCTTCCGAAGCAGGTAAGTACCTTAGTAGGTAAATACTCTCTATTCGACTAGCCTTCCCCTTAAAGTGTAGTAGGATAAAACATTTCCACCAGGCCATTCCGCCCCGTCCTTAGTTGTTCGTCGAGTCTACAGCTATGGGCCCCTGAGGGACCGATCTTTGTCGGGACAACTAGGGGCGTGTACATAAACATTCAAGATAAATATCGATATAAATTTTCAAATAGTTGAGTCAATCAAAAATACATGTAAAATATTTTGTATAAAAATGTATTTACCAAATTCATGCAAATTATCAACAACGTGACTTTTTTCTTTGCATAACTAACAAAATAATTGAAAATATTCTATATTTTAAACAGTATATATACATAAATTTTAACCAAAATAAACGCGTCATAACATTAACGACGTCTTGAGAATTTACCTGTGAAATGTGCAATTATCAGGATTATTTCTATTATTAACATTAAAGTCACTCAAGTACAAGTAACCATTTTGGAAAAAAGTTACATATAAAAAATAAGCACTAATACACTCTAAAAAATTACAAAATATCTAGGAGCTATTTTTTGCGATCCGACTTGTGCCGACCTTTCATTCAAAATCGGTTACAGAGTCATGAAATTTGGTATACTTTTCTATCTGGCATTTTTGCCATAAGGAATTTTCTTCTCCCTTGCACACTATGTCGGTCTATACGCCAATATATTCTAAGTCTATGATATACTCCAAATTCGTGGACCGGGAAAGGAGGGTGATGCAATCGACACTTAACAAATTTGGTTTTATTAACTTTTTGTGCATTTTATGCATTTTTTACAATGGTGCAATTATATTCAAGCAAGCTGCAGTTTTTTTATATTGCAAAAAGTACCCAATTCTAATTATTTGAAGTAGTATCGACGTTATAAGGTGAGCGATCTTTAACTATTTTTTATTTCAAAATTACTAATTGGGTCCAGTTTAAATAATTAATATTTTTGAGATGTGCTATTTGAAATACGCCTGTCAGTATTTTTTTATATTTATACCTAAGAGGATTGTGAAGCTGTAAATTTTCATACAAAAAGCGATAACGTTTTTCCACCAGTAAATATAGTCCAATTTTAATATTTTTTGGAAATGTTGTAGATATGACAAGAAACTAGGCCCGTACGTTTTTATTTTAAAGAAATATTGTATACAATATAAATTATTAGCATCTAAATATCTACGTTTTGACTTAAAAACTTCCTCGTGCGTTTTTTTTTTAAATTAAACTATTCTGATTATTAAAAAAATAAAACGTACAAGCCTAGATTAAAGTGTACTGAATCTAATAAGACCAAAATTGTTTTATTTTGTAAAGGTTTAGGGGGGTAAAAACGTTATCGTCGGAAACAATATTTCAAAAAGAAGATGTAGGCAATTGCTCTCAAGACTTGCAACTCTCTCTATCGCACGATACGGGTCGAGGGGCAGGGGCATATTGTAGTGATGTTAGAGGTGTTATCGATATTATTATCGCCTAGGGAGGAGAAAATAATATCGATAACCTACAAAGATAATAACCTCATGAAAAAGTTAATACCTGTGATTATTCAGTGTTTATCGATTATTTAGTAATTAATTTAGAATCTTTATTGAATAAGGACATTACATTAAAAAGATTTCGAGTTAACAATAAAGTAGGTAGGCAAATAAATAAAAAAGTAACAACTTGAAGAAACTATTATTCTTTATTATTACATATTACTTTATTACACTTTTTCTCGAACTGCCATTTTTCTAGGGACTCGAGGGTAAATCATTTCTGGTAATAAACATTAAAAATAAAATGAGTAAAGTCTTGGCTGCATTTTTGCTGTCCAAAAGTGGTCATAGTACTTATTTTTTTCATACGCCAAACCACATTGTTTATTAAATTAAGTACGAAAACATGAAAAAGTTGTGACCTGATAATAGTAATCATGGTTTCTTTTTGTCCTTCTCGTATCAAACAAAATTTGATCTTTTTTTAGTTATGGCCTCCAAATATGGCATATTAGAAGCAGAAATAAGACATTTGACTTCATTTAGAGAATCATCTCCAATAAGCCCATCGGGAGTTCTCCCTAAATATTAATCTTCGGAATTAATAAACAGTCCACACTCCCAAACTTTTAGATTATGTTTCCTAATCTTGATTATTTATTAATGAAATTGCAATCGAAATATTTATTTTTTTATTTGCGATACATTCAAATAAATTATTTATTTCTACAATTCTGCTCCCGTACAACTTATCTGACTCAATCTTGACTAACTCTGGTTCAGCAATTAGCTCGACAGTCGAAGACGGTGATGTGTTATATATATATTTTACATGACTTATTATTATTATATTCTTTTTGATTCTCTTTGTCATATTCGATTCCTTCGCCAACTGGAGTACACCGTCCTTGCACATTACTGTCCGGTAATTGTGTATAAATAGAATGATAATAGTTTAAATTATATTTTACGGCTAACTAACGTGGGCGAAGTCGTGGGTGAAAAGCTAGTTTACCTATATAATTCGGTTCATCGTTTAAATTTCTGTGAGAGCGTAGTCCTTCCCCGGTCGAGTCGATCCACTCGTGCTACAACTAAACTACTAATATAGCTGCAGTATGGCTATACCACGTATAGAAATTTTACTAATCAAATCTTTGTATCTCGAAAATTTTACCATTTTCCTTGGATTAATCGGAATTCCACGGTAACAGTGATACGAACAACTTCTTCTAACGGACTAATATTATTACTGGACAAGTGGTAAAATTAAAAATTTTGTACAACCAATTTCAATAAAACTCAATTACAACATAATATACAACTGTGAACAAAAAAAGAATAGGTATTCAAAATCGCTCCGGAGAAATCAGTGAACATACATAAAAAAACATAGAACCCCCTACGTTTTTGAAGTCAAATCAACATCGGCTATTCCATACTTTTATGTTTTGTGGAACAAATTTCGGTCTATCTTCTACCAGTCAACCTACCTACATACAATATATAAGGTGGTAAGGTACGAGATCAAAGTAAGTAAGTAAGTATCTATTATACGTATACTGACCCACTGAGCACAGAGCTGTTGATTTTAGAATCGTTGCCCGTCCTTTCGATTTACGGAGTAAATTGCATTTTTTTAGTTTTGTCTATAAAATCTTTCTCTTCTATTCTAAAATGTATAAAATTATTCTAGTTGAATGAATGTAACACTCATCTCATCATCACTCACACAGTAGATAGGTAGATACTTACATAAAAAAAATAACAGCTCACTTCTATAAGGTATATGTAGTAAGTCCCAACTTAGTGTCTACATAGACTATGCAATATAATAAAATTGCAAAGTAACACAAACAAATTCATTACGTAACTTGTCGTAAATGTACGCAAATATAGACTATGAATGAATGAACGCTTCTGCAGCTGCTGTTGTAGTGTGCGTTAAAATTAGTGCAATATGTTGTATTTGTGTTGTTCACGCCCGGAGCCCGGAGGAAGGCAGAGCGTGCGTTATGTGAAACAGATAGCATTTTTGAAAATACCTACTCTCGCCGCGTATCGGCACTTCACAATCCTCTTAAAATTCGTAGACTGGGGTAGGGGGGGGTATATTTAGAGGTCAGTGGATAATACGGACACCGAAAAAAGCGCTGCGCGTCATGATCGAATGTCATGTGCCATGATTGATTTGGTGTGTGTTCCGATATAGACTCCGAGCACTGCTCAGAGCTTTCACTGATGAAAAATTAGTTCCGTCATGGACTGCCAGTATACTGCCGCAGTACCCTAGGGAAATATATGATGTCATAAATCGACATTATTTTTGTACCCCTTTCGAGATAAGATGCTCGCTCTGAGTACTTTGATCGCGTGATAAAAAAACAATAAATCTTTACAAATGTTAAGCCGTTGCATAAATGTATAATTTAAAAATTGAGATCTGATTAATGTGGGCGATTAGTTTCGTTACTTCATGTTAACAAAAAACAAGTAGATAAGAAAGTTGTGTTTGTTCCAGTAAATGCACGTCGCTTGGAAAAATTTAGAAGTAACATAGTGAAGAAACTTCCATCATTTTCATATCAAAATAATTCAAATTTTTTGTATCGAACATTGCTTAAGCTTATTTGCAATGAATTTGATAATATATTTACTTCTAAAACATTCTCGTTGAACAGTCAGAAGGCATTCAATGAATGGACGACAGTAGCCCCCCGTATATATAATGTACTCTGTGACGGTAGGAGTCAAAAAGAGCAGACAAATATTATATGAACTTTTACCATGAAAAGTCATATAATCCGAGCGTCAAATTTAGGGAATATGTAAAAAAATATTCAAAAATATTTAAAAGAGTGTACTCCACAGCCAAGTCTTTGCATTTTAGCAACAAAATTAAGACAACTTCTAATAAAATTGAAATTACATGGAGTATAAATTAATATCGATACTGGTAAGATCAACTCTCGCAATTCAAACTTTCAAAAAAAAAATATGCAGAGACCTTAACAAGAAAAAAAATCCATATAGTTTAACTTGCCGTGAGACCAAGAATAGAATAGAATAATTTTTTATTCAATATTGATTACTAGTAATTCTTATTGAAAGTCATTTTTCTGCCGACTACTAAAAAGGAGACGGTACTCAATTCGACTGTATGTTTTTTTATGTGTGTTACCTCATAACTTTTTGCTGGTTTCGATGATTCTTTTTTATCTAAAAGCTGGTACTTCTCGTGTGGTCCCATATGAATGCGATCAAGGTCAGACCAATAGTTTTGAGTTATTCTTAATAATTTATATTGAAGTCGGCTGTACAACATTTTTAATTTTTAATTATTACTTTACCACTGGTTCGAAAAAAATCTTTCTTCCCATAGTGATTGCAGAAACAGATAATTATCGGTTTGTTATGCTCTTTCTCACGGGTTGATACTCTTGTGACGAAATTTACCTGGGTCATTGTAATCGGATGTTGTATCTTAGACCCAATTTTGGATATGATTTCAAACAAATTTTCACCGCCTGTCTGAAGTACTCCTTTTATTTCAACCTTATTCTTTCTTGACCATTACTCCGCAGAGTTCGACTCCTGCTCCAGTTTTTCTAACAGTCTGAATTAGGTTAGCATGTTTTTGTACTTTCTGGACCTGTACTAGACGCTGTTCGCAGTCCTTAATTTTGTCATTAAATTCTTTTAGCGCCACATTAGTATTATTTAGTGAAGATGTAAGATCAGCAAATTCAGTTCTCAAGACAATGACTTCATCTTTAAGGCATTCTAATGGCGCCAGTTTTTCAGAGAGAGCTCTTATTTCCTTAAGTATCAGTGCATCGGATTCAACCCTTGGTGATAAAGCTTCAGTTATTCCAGTAAAGTGAAAACGTAGCTCTTACATTTCATTACATCTTAGATTACATACAGTGCAGTGAGGCACATGTACCATAATTATAAGTATCCATTGTGACAGGTATTAACAACTTATAAGCTTAGATACTGAAAAGTTTGAGAAGCAGTGGCTGAAATTGCACCGGTTGCACCAATCGGAGCAAATAGTACGAACGCTATGGAGCAAAAAACAAATATGACGAAGTAAATAATGCTATACCCAAATTAGTAAATTGGTTCAATGTTAATAATTTGCACTTAAATGGCACTAAAACGAAATGTATGAAGTTCATGACTCCAAATGTCAAACAATTAAATACTAAAGTAATTTTAAATGGGGAGGAACTGAGTCTTGTCGATACCACCATTTTACTTGGAATCATATTAGACGCGAAGCTTCAATGGATCCCCCATATATCAAAACTAGCAAGCAGATTTAATTTCTTACAGCATATGCTGTAAGAAAGATTAGAAATCTACTGTGTTGAAACAGTGTTGCAACAGCTAAACTAGTTTACTTTCTTTATGATTTAAAGCCTAAAGAGTCGATGCGACAAAAATTAAGAAAATTAATATTAACTTTGGCCTCTCAATACACATAGTAGTTATATAAAAATTAGTGATATTTATTCTGTAAATACTAGAAACAGACACAAACTAGTAGTACCATTTACTCTACTCCACCCAGTCAGTAATTCATTATTGGGGCGATGTATACACTTTCACAACAAAATCCCAGAAAATATACAAAATTTGACGTGCTCAAAGTTCAAAAACTTTAATAAACTAAGTTTGTATAAATAAAACGGTTATTATAATATTAAGGAATTTATGGTTAATAATAACCCCTAGGAGTGAAGTGATCACTACCAAGCTATTTCTAATTTGTTGTGTTGTTAATTGTGTAATATACATGATTGTAAGCTGTTATTTAAAAAAAAGTCCCGCTGGGTTTCTTGCTGGTTCTTCCCAAGACAGAGGTTTTTTTCGAACCGGTGGTAATTAAACAAAATAGTGGCGTCCAATAAGTGTTATTTATAATAACACTTAATAAATAATAAATAAATTGAATAAAAAAATTCTATTTCAAATAATAATTTTTCTTGTTGAAGAGAAAACGTGTATCTACATGATAAATATCTTCATTTGGAAACAGTGTAGGAAAATGGGGATAACAGTATACTGGACTGTGTTCTGTCTTAAACAGTAACCAGTATAGCAAACTAAAAAGGAACGGCTTCACAGTATACTGAATTGAAGTCACACCTTACAATAGTCACAGTGTACCCCCCTACTCCAGCCTACGAATTTGGAGTATATATATAAAAAAAAAACACTGACAGACGTAGTTCAAATAGCACATCTCAAAAATATTAATTATTTAAACTGCACCCATGTAGTTTAGAAATAAAAAATAGTTAAAAATCGATCAAATTATAACGTCGATATTACTTCCAATAATTAGAATTGGGTACTTTTTGCTATATAAAAAAACCGCACCTTGCTTGGATATAACTGCACCATTGTTAAAAATGCAATGACGAACTCAAGTGCGTAATCATTTGGTACATCATCATTTGGTGCATAATCATTGGTCATTACGATATCACCATCTCAAGATCGTTGCTAATTAGTAAACACATGAAAACAGTATCTCAAACCGCTACCCTTAGGAATACTGTTCCGTGACTTGCACTCAAGTACACACACTTGAGAGTCGAGTTTCGTTTATTAATCAGTGTGGCACTCAGCTGATATCGTAAACCAAAACTGCATCTTGAGATACGAGTATGTTTATTAATAAGATCATAACCTCAATATTGTACTCAAGTGCGTGTACTTGAGATGAGTAACGTTTATTAATATGGGCCAGTGGCAGGCCTCTGTCCCTCTTGCTACCTGCGTGAAATAATTACCTACAATCGCGAGCTGCCCCAGGGGTAGATCGCAGTCAGGGCTAGAGTGCTCTATACGATTTAACGCTGTTTATGTAAATATTTTTTTAAAACTTGTTGAAATAGGTTTTGTTTAGTGTTTAGTATATGTAATTGTTGGATAAAGTAGTTCAAGAAGTGTTAATGTAATTTAAGAATAATATATATGTATATTACATATCTATTTGATATTTTATAATGGCAAAACGTCGTTCCTACTATAATTGTTGCGGGAATGGATGCTTAATGAGCAATTAAAAGCATTCAGATATATCATTTTTTGAGTTACCGAAGGATAATGAAAAGTAAATTTATTTCATTTTTTTTGTTAGAAAAAATAATTAAGTAATAATGTAACTACAGAAATAATACCTAAGTACTTTATTAGAAACCTTAGTTGAAATTTACTTCACTACCCAAGTACATACCTGTACTCGTCTCTGTAATTAAAATGTTTTAAGTTATAGTATCACAAATTACTGAAATTAAAACTTTGTTTACAAGATTTTCAACTAAGTAGATTACGACCATATTTCTGTTAGGAATCGTATTTCGGGTTTATTTGTTGTTTACGCTATCTACCTATACGAACCAAGCATCGCGATTCCCGACGAATGGCCTTGCAAGTTGCATGCGTTGGGCATCACAGAACTCACATAGTAGATAATATGGTCGATTATAGTCAGCATACGTACTTTACCTAATTAACTTACCATTTCACAAGGTATTTTTTTACTCTTTATTAATAGCCCTTAGCAACCACGGAAAGTCCGTTGTGACGTAGTAAGCAGAAAAGATGCAAAGTTATACGGACACTCGCGCGCAGCAATAAAATTTTATTTAGCTTGAGTGCGCGACATGTCTAATTAGTAATAACTATGAAGGCTATTAAAACGTCGGCAAGCAGTTAACATCAAAAGAGCGCAACTTCTGTACCGTAAAATGGGGTGAATAGCAATGATTTTCAACTTTGGTACTTATTTATTCTGTGCCAGCGGGCCTTATATAGTCCCACCAACTTATCTGTGAACTGACAGCTGCGGCAAAATTGTGAACTACAGCCGCCATTTAATCAAATGTCACTCGATACGTCATTGTTTTGAGAGTTTATAGAAAAATAAAAAATGCCGAAAACCATTAAAAGTGATGCCCGAAACATTATTTTATAAGTATTAAACTTTTGTGAGCAAGAAGCTCGAGGGTAAGCACCGATAATGTCTTTCAGTCAGGTCTATAAAAGAGTATCAGCTGCTACAAGAAGGAACAAAACATAGCAATACTGACCAGTATTGTTATGTTTTGTTCCTTCCTTTCGTATTTCCGATAAATGGATTGGTTAATGCAATTCATTTCTTTTTCAGATGTTAGTCAAGGATTCATTTCCAAAACAGTTATAGAACCGGAAACCGCATAAACCACAGGGACGCAAATTACAACTCCCGTTAAAAAAGGCATAAAGGCATATCATTTAATTAAAGTTTAAATTGTTCAATTATGATATTTTTGTTTCTTCTTGTTCTTGGACATATATCTGTTAAATCTGTGTTCTAGTCTTTTTATTCCGTAACTAATTTATTACCCTAGTATGTGGACTCTATGTAGGAATATAAGACCCTTTTTTTTTTTTTTGCTGATGAATCATCAAATGACGCCTTTCGCTCTGGGTGGAGCGGAAGGGAGTGTCAGACTTTTACTGACTAAAAACCATCCGTGTTCCTTCAGTGCCCTTACGTTCCGGAGCCGCGGTATCTCTTTCAAACAGCCCGCAGCCCCGGCAGGCGTCGGCCCTTGCGGGCCGCTTCACGCTGCTGACAGCTCTTTGAGGCGCGCGTGGAACAAAACGCGCCGTCGACACGGCCTGTCGTCGTTAGACGGACGGACGGCGAGCTACCCATTGCTCGCCGTCCACAGGCCCGCGCCTACGGTGGCCGGGGGCCACGACGTAGCCCCCGACGCCCGGGGCGTCTCCCGCGGCGGCCGGGAAGGAAAGCTGCTGCTCTCTCCTTCTCCCGCTCCGCCACCTCCTTCGCTAGCATCACTGCTTCGCAGAAGGTGGTGACGGCATCCCATTCCGTCTAGCTCCGGACCATGGCTTCGACCAGGGCCGGACGCGAGAGGTCGCCGCCGCCTATCGCCGCTACGAGGACACGGCGGTGCTCCGCCCAGGCAGGGCACACCTCCACGGTGTGCTCCACCATGTCCTCCGGTCGATCCTCGCAGTGGGAGCACCCAGGCGTTTCCTCCCGCCCGATTCAGTGCAGGAACCTCCCGAACACACCGTGTCCGGTGAGGACCTGCGTCAGGCGGAAGGTGAGGACGCCGTGGCGTCTCTCAAGCCACTCCTCAAAGAGGGGTCTTATCGCCGCTATAGTGGCGTGCCCAGCACGGGGTTGCGACAGTCGCTCTCTCCATGTCGCCATGAGATCATGCCGGAAGTCTGTCCGCTGCACGACAACTTGCCGCGGCAGCGGGGTTTCCCCCCGGCATAGTACCTCCGCGCGCCATTCGTGCAGGCGCGCGAGGACTATCGCCTCCAGATCCCATGGCGGCAATCCGGCAAGGAGGCACGCTGCCTCGCGGGAGATCGTGCGGTAGCCGCGAACCATTCTTACGGCAACCACCTTTTGGGGCGCGTTCAGGTGGTGGACGGCAAGCCGCGCCAAACCACGCGCCCACACCGGGGCCCCGTAAAGGGCCATGGACCGCACAATCCCCGCGTAGAGCCTCCGGCAGGAGGCGTTTGGCCCCCCCAGGTTCGGCAGGAGCCGCCTGAAGGCAGCCCCGGTCCGTTCCAGTTTGGGAGCCAAACGTCGGAAGTGCTCAACGAAGTTCCATCGGCCGTCGAGGACGAGTCCTAGGTACTTCAACGTCGACTCGACGCCGATGGATACCCCTCCTACCATCGCTGAGGATCCCGGTGGTGGCCTGTTCCGAGGACCATGGAAGTGCATGGCCTCGGACTTGTGCAGAGCCACCTCAAGACCCAGCTGCCGGATCCTCTCAACGACTATCGCAACCCCGCGTGTCATATTTTCCGCCGCCGCCTCGTACGGCCCCCCCTGTGCCAGTACCAGCGTGTCGTCAGCGTAGCCAACTACGCTGACGCCGGTAGGGAGGTCGGCGCGCAGCACCCAGTCGTAACCGATGTTCCACAGGGGCGGCCCCAGAACCGAACCTTGTGGGACACCGCACGACATCTCTCGCCGGTTCCACTCACCGTTGCGACCGGGGTAGATGACGGCCCTATCCGTCAGATAGTCCCCGACTATACGACAGAGATAGGTCGGCACCCGGTGATACCGGAGTGCCTCTCTAATGCAGCTCCAGGGCATGGAGTTGAAGGCGTTGGCGATGTCGAGAGACACCGCCAAAACAACCCCCCCCCCCTGGCCACTGCATCCCCCGTCGTGAGGGCTCTCACGCGCATGATGGCGTCCACCGTAGAGCGATCCGGCCCCGTCCCCGCAAGGTGCTCGGCGAGGCGGTTTGCAATGACTCTTTCAAAGAGCTTGCCCACCTCGTCGAGCAGCACCACGGGCCGGTATGCGGACGGAGAGTCCGCAGGGCTCCCCGGCTTCCGAATGAGGACCAGCTTCCCCGTCTTCCAACGAAGCGGGAATTGGCCTCTCTCCAAGTATGCGCTTAGGAGCCCCTCCAGTCGGGGCCCGAGAGCCTCCGAGGCCAGGACCCAGGCTTTGCCAGGCAAGCCATCGGGTCCTGGGGCGGTATTCCTGGCCTTGAGCCTACGTACCGCCACTCTCAGGTCTACCCCAGTCCCTTCCGGGATGCCGTCGTCGTCGTCCTGGTGGTCCGCTTCCGGCACCGCAGGTGGTGGAGCCATAGGCGGGGGCGGATGTTCCCCTCGCGCAGGAAACAGAGCGCTCACCACGTCCTCCACGAGCTGAGGCCGGCGACTCTGCGTCAGCGGGGGGGCCCAGGTGCGGAGTTTAACCCGCACCATCTTGTAAGGGCGCCCCCACGGATCTCTGTCGAGAGTCTCCAGCATCTCCTCACGGGCCCGATCCCGGGCCCGCATGACAGCCTCCCGGAGGGCGGTCTTCGCCGCTCTGTATCCCTCGTACAGCTCCGCCTCAATGGCTGCCGCATTCGGTGGACGAATGCGGAGCCTGCGATGCCTGGCGTACAGGTGCCGCGCGGCGACACACGCCTCGCGCAGAGACGTCAGCTCACGCGACCACCAATACACCTGGCGCCGGGCGCTTCCTGGCCGGACGCGGGGCATTGCCACGTCACATATCTCGGACATGGCCTCCTGGAACCACCCTGCCTCATCATTGACGTCGGCAGGCCTATCCGGTGATGACACCCAGGCCTGCACAATCGAGGCTTCCAGGAGGAGCTCCCGGTCCAGCTGCTTCAGCGCCCAACGCGGACCACTCGGGGCCTGTTGGACTGGCGAGCTCGAGGGCTGGGTGGAGACGTCAAACCGGATGTACCGGTGGTCGGAGTAGGTCTCCACCCCCTCCATGACTCGCCAGTCAATGGCACGCGGCGACAGAGCGGGGCTAGCGAACGAAATGTCCACCACCGACTCGCCCCGCATCCGCACACACGTGGGGACAGAACCCCGATTTAGGACGACCAGGCCTGTCTCCAGAGCCCAGTCTTCCACCATCCTACCCCGCACATCTGTACGACGAGAACCCCAAGCCAAGTTTTTGGCATTGAAGTCCCCGAGGACAAGCACGGGGAGGGGATAGCTTCCGACGACGACTGCTCTCGGCTCTGCAAGAGAGTTGTGGAGCTCGGCGAGAGATCGGTTCGGGGAGAAGTACACCCCCACAACGACGAACTCCCCGACCCTTGCTGCTACGCACCCCTGACCCCTCCTGACACCTTCAAGGGTCGGAGTACCGGCGGCGGCCGAAGAAATGATGGCCACTGAGCCGTTAAGGTCCGCCACCCAGTCCTTCCTAGGCCAGACAGAATACGGCTCAGCGACCACAGCGATGTTAATCGACCACTGCGCCATGCTCTGGAGCAACAGATCCTGAGCGCAGGCGCAGTGGTTGATATTCGCCTGGAGGAAGCTTAATGGGGCCGTTATAGGCATTCCATTTCAGCTTCCTCCACGGGGCGCCCCTCTGCAGGCGTCGGTGTCGCGGCGGCGGCGGCGGCGACAGTGACAGCGGCGGCGGCGGCAGTTGCAGCTGCGGCGGTGGCCATAGAGGCGGTGGCGGCGGAGGAGGGCCCTCCCCTACCCGCGGCCTTGGCCTTGGCGGGTGACACGCAGGCCCTGCTTCCGGCCCAGTGATCGGCTGGCTTGCCGGTCGCCGCACATGCATCACAGTGCGGCGTGGCGCAGCAGGTCGCCGATATGTGTCCGGGCTGACAGCAGCGGAAGCAGAGGCCACTGCGGTCAACCTCCGCATTTCGCTGATACGTGATGCCCCACGAGACAGCGGTAGCACCTCAGAGGTCTGGGCTCCAGCAGCTTAACCTGAACTGAGACCCAGCCCACCAGAAGCCTTCGGCCCTCCACTATGGTTTTGGCCGCCGTAACAGGGCAGCACACCGTGGCGGCATGCATACCCTGTTGGTCCGGGCGTATGGCGCCTGACCTGACCTGGTCAGTAGTGCACCCCCCGGAGCTGGCGACGGCGGCCACCAACTCCTCCTCCGATACCGAGTCGTCCAGACCCATGATGCGCAGGTCTGCGCATCTGACGGGCCTGGACACTCGGGCCTCGTCCGCGTTCAGGGACGCTCTGAGCTTCGCAGCCAGAGCGTCCGCAGTCGCGCCACTGGATTCCCCGGGGATCTCCAGCATACGGGCCCCCGTCTGGGTGACTTTGAGCCGGAGGCCCCCAGTGATCCCGAGCTCCCCGAGATCCACCGCCTCTTTCGCCTTCGCGAGCAGATCGCGGTAGGTAACGCCCTTCTTTTCCGCGTCCGGCTGTAGTGTAATCACTACAGCTGCGGTCTTCGGGGCGCGGAGCCTAGCCGCGATCTTGCGCGCCCTGAACTGGCGCTGCCGCTCCTGCTCTTTGGCCTTTTTGGCTGCCTTCTTCCCCTTCTGTTTGTCCCCGACCACCTGCCAACCGGCTTCTGCCGCGGGAGGTGTAGGGAGCTGGGGGGGCGGTGGCGGCGGCGGCAGCTGGCTTGCCGCTGGCGCTGGCCCATTCGCCGCAGGCACTGGGGCTGGCGCAGCCATCACCTGTGCTGCCGCCTTGCCCTTTTTCGCCTTCGCCTTGCCTCTCTTTCCCGTCGCCGGCTTAGCCGGAGCCGGTTCAGCCGGTATCGGTTTTGCCGGAGCCGGCTTTTCAAGGGGGGGAGGGGCAACTGCAGCCCCACCCGAGGGCTGGCTAGACGGCCCCGGCCTGGATGTGGCAGCCGTGGCCGTCGCGTAGGAAACCGTTGCCGGCCTCGCCGCCGTCTTGTTTGCCCTTAGGGAGGGGCGCAGGACGATGCCCTCCAGCACGGAGAACCGGTGCTGGAAGGCAGCCAGCTCCTGCCGGACCAGGTTCAGAACCTGGTTCTCCACCGGCACGGGCTGGCTTGGGCGCTGCGTCTGGGGCGCCGCGCGAGAGGCAGGCTCATGCAGACTGGCCAGGTCTGCGCGGAGCTTCTCATTCTCCTTCTGGAGAGTCTCCATGGCGGACGTCAGGCGGGCCACGTCCGCCCGCAGCTTCGTCACCTCGTCCGCATTAGGCCCGGCCCCAGCAAAGTTGGCCTCCGCAGCCGCCATGATGGAGGCGGAGTCCGCGGGAATGGCCTTGACTTTCGAGGAGGACTTTTGCTTGTTGGCCACGACCTTGATCGCGGCCTCCACCTCCTTTACGAATCTGGCCTTACGCTCCACCTCGGAGCCACCAGTCGCATCTGTTTCTTCGCCTGATTCCCGAGCCGTATCGTCTGGGTGGCGCCCCTCCTCGCCAAGCTTTGCCGCTCGTTCGGCCCTCTGATTGGCAGAGAGCTCCCTCCCCTTGCCTCTCAGCCCGCCCCGCCTGTTGGTGGGGATTTTCCGGGCCGAAACCTCCTCTTCACCGGATGCCGACCCCTGGTCGCCATCCCGCCTGGACCGCTTGCGGAAGACCTCCGGTCCCAGGCTCCACTTGTCGGTAGCTCTCTGAGCCTACCTCGCTGCTCGATGCGGCGTCGGACTCTGTCCCCGCATCGTTCCTCCTCTCCTCTACGTTGCCGTTGCCGGCGGTTTTGGTTTTTTGTTTGTCTTGTTTTTTTTCCATTTTTTGTACCCACGAGTATGGGGGAATTAAAGGTCCACCTTGGCAGAGACCCCTTACCAAGGTAAGCAGATTTAGAGGATTTATTACTCGCCAGGGGGTCTGCAGGTACCCTGGCGAGGAGCGCACTAACGACTGATTTGTTCATAGAACCCCGTCAGCCATCCATCCCCTCGCGGTGCGTCGCCGCTTGAGATTCGGGGTAACTTTTTATAGAGGTTTTCTCCCTCGCGGTCCGGGCGGTTAAGCCAATACCCTCGGTCCCTATCAAAGCCGCGAGACGTGATCCACGACACTTCGATACTGGGATTACGAGACCGGCGGTGACAGCAAAGGATGAATCCTTCACTGTCTGCCCGGCGGCAGGGTAAGTGCACACCGAGCCCGCCCTCACTCCTCTGCTATGCCCTCTGCTGATCAGAGGGTCACGCAGTGGAACGCACCGTTGGTCCGGGACGGACCCCCCCATGTCAGAATAATTAGCCGCGGCAGTACCATTCCCCAAGGAGTAAGAATTTCTTCTCATTTCTCGAGGAAGATTACTGCCGCGCCCAGGGTGCACCGGCCCAGTATCTGCTCTTCCCTCCAGACGTATCGAGAGGGACCCGCAACTACCAGGCACACGTGGAGGACTTCTGACTTCGCACCCCAGGAATATAAGACCCTTAGATGGGAATATTCCCGAACTGGCAACACTTCAGCGCAGAAGCGCCAAGCTGTCAGTTCACAGATAAGTTGGAGGCATGAAGTTATAGATAAAGATGGAGGCCACACTTGGAACAACAGCTTGAGTCAAATACCTACGTATCTTTATCTCACTCTCTGTGGTCTGACTTCTCTTTTTAGTGTGGAATACAGTATTGCTATGTTTTTATTTAAATCTCCTGGTAAAATCTTAGAAATAGTTTCCACAATAACCAAATCAGAAGTTAAGCTCTGAAAAATATTGTTCCAATAAATAAATTGTTTAACTACGATTAGTTACATTAAAAATTCCAAAATTGAAGGTCTCGTATGCATTATTGGGTTAACAAATCAGTGAATTACAATCAATCCAATCCCATTTCCTAAGGGTTCGGTAATGTGGCAACATTAGCCCTATATGTCAACATAAATTAGACAAATATGGCGGTTGTTTACTTAGCAGTTCACAGCGTCGTTTGAGATATTAAAAGATAATTATTGTTATAATTCAAGAAATGGTGCAAAGTAGTGTAGTACGTGGTTGCGGCAGTAGTTGGTGTCCAGAAAGTAATATAAGATTTCAGACGTAAGTGTTTAAATAGTGACTTCTGGCATTGAATACTTGTAAACATACTTCTTTGTATTTTCACTAAATTTTTTGCTGAAACGTTTTATCAGTGTTTTAAACATATTAGTAAATTATAACTTTGTCAAAATCAAATAGTTTACATTGAATTTAATTGACTTTGAATAATTTTATTGTTTTTGTTTAAAAGAAATCGCACTGAAGTAGTGTGACCATATTGACGATGTATCTGAGACTTTCCGTGTGAACTTAACTAATTATTTATACATGTTTCTTATTATGTTACCGGAAATGCATGAAGTTTAGGAATTATGTACAATTACTATGTATTCTATATAATGACGGATTTCATAGATTTCATAATATTAAATTAAAAATTAGTAACACAATATATTCTTTTCGCAGACAATTTATTTTTACTTAGTTTTTGTTTCTCATTATTCTGATACTTTAATAACGTTTACAATAATTACGAATATTTTTTTTAGATTTCCTAAAACAGTACTCGGAGAAATTTGTTGTTATCCATTGTACCATTGAAAATGAAGTATTATGAAAGTGCAAGGATTTGCAATTTGCATTTTCAAGAATCAGATTATGATTCAACAACAAGGCGCTTAAAACCAACAGCAGTTCCTACTGTTATACGAAATCAAGAAACAGTATCACCAGGCAAGGTAAAAATTTAATATAATTTAATTATCTATTTTTCGTAATATATTATGTATTTAGAAATGTAGTAGTTTAAATGTATGATATACATAAAGCAACATTTTGTAAAATATGTTATCATTTGCAGACAACAAGTGCATGACATGAAGAGTCTATTGTGCAAATAACTTCTCTGGCTGTACCAAGCACTAATTCTGGAATTAATGAAAGTAGTTCTGCACTGAAGGAAACAGGAGTGAAATGTATTGGCTGTAATATTGAAGACCAAACCATTAAAAACAATGTCGAAAAATTCTTGAAAATTTATGCAATCTGAACAAGTTACCTGTAAGTTTCCTTTTCCTTTATTACTAAATAAATACCGTTTATTTGTATTTATTATGACTTTAATATTACATTACATAATGTATTATATAGCTTAAAACACATACATATTTAAACTCTTTAGTGCCAGTCGCAGTGTTTTAACCGTCACCACGACACTAAGCATGAAGCTTTTTGTTTGATGCTTCATTTATGCGTGCTCACGAAGTCGCGCTCCGGTGTATTATGTGTTAACTATTAAGTGATGTAAATTTGTACTGACATTACGACGTAACAGAGTTATTTGTTTCTTGTACGATGCTAAAAATACTGATTTCATAAGGTTTTTTTGTTTTTTAGGTCAGCAGTGAATACAAAGACGTGTAAGTGGAAATAAAGTGTACTAAAGAAGAAATACTTGAGACGAAAACTAAGATTCTAAAGCAAAAATTGGCGCGCCAAACTAAAAAAATTCAGTATAGGTCTTCTTTAATGGTAACTATTAAAAAGTATACGGGTCAGTCAGAAATTGAGAATATTTATTCAAGGGTGCTTTGCTGATATCTGTAAGGACTTCAAAAAGCCACAGAGTTATCCACATGATGTGTAAAATTTCAATAAATAATTTTAATATGGAAAGTATTTTTATATATTTTTTAAGGTTTTTTATATATTATCGTTCCTATTATAGTTTTTTTTTTTTTTTTTTTTATAGGAGAGGGGGCAAACGAGCATGCGGCTCACCTGATGGTAAGTGACTACCGCCGCCCATGAACAACCGCAACACCAGGGGAATTGCAGATGCGTTGCCGGCCTTTTAAAAAGGAGTAGGCTCTTTTCTTGAAGGTCCCTAAGTCGTATCGGTCCGGAAAAATCCCTGGTGGTAAACTATTCCACAAGGAAGTTGTGCGAGGAAGAAAACATCTTCTAAATCGCACAGTGGTGGACCGCCAATCATCCAGATGGTGTGGATGGTATCGGGAGTTCTGCCGCGATGTGCGTTCGTGAAATTTGGCGGCTGGGATTAATCCGAACAATTCCTCAGAGCACTCCCCATGGTAGATGCGAAAGAAAATGCAAAGAGATGCAACATCTCTTCGCAGTGCCAATGAATCGAGCCGATCGGAAAGGGCTCGGTCGTCGACGATTCGAGCCGCTCTGCGCTGGATGCGGTCAAGTGGAAGGAGCTGGCACTGGGGAGCCCCTGCCCAGAGATGGGAACAGTATTCCATGTGAGGCCGAACCTGCGCCTTGTAAAGTTGCAGGCGGTGTGCCGGCATGAAATACTGTCCCGCTCTGCTGAGCACGCCAAGCTTTTTAGAGGCCAATTTGGCCTTCTCTTTCAAGTGACCACGAAACTGCACGTCACTCGATATGTCGACTCCGAGGATACCGATGCTGGCTGAGGCAAGAAGGGGAGTGCCTTGAAACTGAGGAGATACGACAAAGGGGTTCTTTTTAGCGGTAAACGCGCAAACTTGTGTCTTCTGAGGATTAAACTGGACTAGATTTAGTCGCCCCCAATCCGAGACTTTGTCCAGCAAAGACTCGACTTCAGACACAAGTTTGTTCCGGTACTCGGCGACGTTTTCCCGAGAAATATTGGCCCGGCCGGTGTATAGAGCATCACCAGTGCTGTCATCCGCATAGCAATGAATGTTACCAGTTAGCAACATATCATTGATATGCAGAAGAAACAGCGTTGGTGATAGCACACAGCCTTGTGGAACACCAGCGTTAATAGGCTTGTAGTCAGAACATGCACCGTCTACAACGACCTTGATGCTCCGATCTGCAAGAAAGCTGGTGATCCAATTGCACAATTTCTCGGGAAGCCCATACATATGTTACTAGAAATCTATAAAATCCGTTATTATATAGAATTCCTAGGAATTGTAGATAATTCGTAAAATGAACAGGATGTGTGGAATATAGTATTATACACATTTCAGCTCAGAGCAGCCTGACTCGGATGGGTTAGGTCAGAAGGCTAAGACAGGAGCTACGCTACGCTCCTTTAGTCCTCGTGATATTTTCTAAAATAATTGTCCCGAAATAGATTTAGTCTGTCTGAACAATAAATCAGGTATATTTTGCCCAATTCATTGATCACCCGGGGTGTTATAATAAATTTTAATTTTATATTTCGTTGGAACCGTTTAGGTATTGTATACAATATCCAGAAAATACATTATCGAAATGGTAGTAATAAAATATTTTCTGATATATTTATTTTCCACATTTTCTAAATAGGCTCGGCATTATATGGGTTGTGACGGAAATGCGTGATCATATTTTAATACCGGTTCTGCCCATGGAAATGAAAACCTTTCTTCCTAAAACTAGTCAATTCCCAAAAAAATTGTACATATATATAAATAATTTATATAGGCTAGGTCTTAGTAGTAAACAGAGATGTAAATATTTATAAATAAACCACTTAAGGCTTTAACTAGCCTGAATGACCTTGACGAAACGGCGATCGCAGAGATTTTAGCCGATGTCAACACCGTCTAGCAACTACGTTTTGTATTACTTATAAAAGTGCAAAGATTAATAGACTGCAGAGATGACAATTATATAAGTGACATACTGCCTGTTATGCTTGCGCATCACTGAGAATTATGTCGCGGTTACGCATCTTCAATTACATTGCACGGTGTGGTGCTGTAGCTTTGTCCGGTAGGCATCACGAGCTATCAAGTGTTCAAGTTTCAAGTACGTAAGAATTTTTATTATATATATTAAATCGTATTTATTTGTGTCGTATTAAAAATATGTCGTCAAAGCGTTCGCTGTAAATTTTCCCGGGTTTGATCCCCGACAGCACGAATGAAATTTGTAATTGCAATTTTCGTCAACACGCATTGGGGAAGCACGGCGGGCATTTCCTTGCCCTAAAACCCTCTCAGAAATAAAAAAAAGAGTCCTGTGCCCAGTTAAAACATTTATCACATGGCTAAATGATTGACTTGTATAGCCTATTACTTTACTTTGTAGCAATATTTATATTCGTTTCAGATATAGAAGGGTACCTTATGCTGACAAAAATATCATGTGGAGGCGACGAAAACGTAAAACATCTTTGTACCTAGATAAAACGTTCGAAAGATTGTCAGTCATGTCATACGCCACATTTTCTATAGAGCGTAGAACATTGCAGATAGGGCAAAATAAAAAATAATCCAATATATTATGGGAACTATTTATTAATAATGTTACGCGCCACTATTAATGTCTTGTACATGGCAACACTAGTTACACTAGCGCCCCCTAGTGTCGAGTAAATGAAAGTATTGCGCGCCACTATTAATGTCTTGTACATGGCAACACTAGTCACACTAGCGCCCTCTAGTGTCGAGTAGCAGAACTAGGAGAGTCGAGATCCTTCCAGAAATTTCGGGACCGATATGTACTCGAACATTCTAGATGTCGCTACAGTAGAAGGTTCTGGAAACTATCTGAGGCCCTATATAAGGCCGGTATAGACCACGACCGGGGCAGTATTGAATTGGCGATACAAGAGAATACTTCGAAGCGAAATAACGGCGAACTGTGTTTTATTATTAGTGTGATTTTTGATTGTAATTAGTGTTGTGTAATTAAAGTGTCAATTTTGGTAATTCAGTCGGCAGTTTTTAATTGTCTCGAACCCGAAGCTCGTAACAATTGGTGTCAGAAGTGGGATCAAATATGCCGATTTTACCTAAAGACGACACGGAGGGTATCCGTACCCGAAGTCAACGCCAACAGGAGACGGACCAGAGACGATTTGGTAATGCAACGCCGCAAACGTCGGAGGGCCAGTTGCTAACCACGGAGGCTGGCCCGTCAGCAGCTCCTGCATCTGCAGCACCTGACTTAGGTGCTCTGATGATGATGCTGCAGGATCAGGCTCGCCGACAGGAGGAACAGGCCCGCCGACAGGAGGAACAGGCCCGCCGACAGGAGGAACAGACCCGTCGGCTGGAAGAGCAGCTGCAGCGCGGTATGGAAGAACAGATGCTCCTCAGGAAGGACCTTCACGCTACCTTCGGGAAAGAGATAAAGGAGGTGAAGGATAGGGTTGCTCAACATGACAACCGCCTGTCGGAAGCTGAAACCCGAATCGACCAAGTGAACAATCGTGTTGACAACGTGATGGCTGATGTGAAGAAAACGCTGGACGACCTCAAACTTGGGGATGGAGTTACAGCTCCCGTGGTAGCTACAACACCTTCGCTACGTGGATTCAAAGTGCCGCCGTTCGACGGGACTTCTTCCTGGTCGGCCTATAAAATCCAGTTCGAGGCTGTCATGAAAGCGAACGGCTGGAATAAAAGTCAGGCCATGACTGCTCTCACCCTAGGCCTGCGCGACCAGGCATTAACTGTTCTGGAAGCTCTCGGTAAGGAAGTGACTTACGAGCAGCTCCTTGAGGCATTGGAGGCGAGATATGGCGACGCTCACCTGGAACACGTCTTTCGTGCGCAGCTCAAAGATCGCGTGCAACGCAGTAACGAAAACCTGCAGCAGTGGGCCCTTGAGGTGGAGAAGCTGGTTCGAAAAGCGTACCAGTCTGTACCTGCGCTTATTGTAGGGAACCTGGTGCAGACATTCATCGACGGCATCCGTGACCTTAAAGTCAGAGCTGCTGTGAGGCTCGGGCACCACGAGACGCTTAAGGACGCCTTGACCCATGCACTGGAGGTAGAAGCCGTGCGGCAGGATCATCGTTCCCACCGCGTCAGGGAGGTTGCAACAGCTAAAGTTCAGGACCGCAATAAAAGCTACAGCCCTAGGTGCTACGGCTGTGGAGAAAGGGGCCATCTTCGATCCAGCTGCCCTAAGCGAACTGTAGGAAGGGAAGGTGATCGATCTCGAGAGGGTAGTGCGGATAATAGCACCGCCCAGCAGCAGCAGGGAAACTGGCGGGTGCTGGCTGATGTTAAAAGAGCCCCAAGGATTTCGATCTCACAAACTCATGATGGGAACAGCCTAATCATCAAGGGCGAAGTCAACGGAACGCCATGTAAACTGACCATAGACACTGGAGCCTCTCGCACGGTTGTCAGTTCCCAACTTATAAGTCGGTTCCTTGGTGACTCCGCATACAACCGAGAACGCATTAATTTGGTGACAGCCACTGGTCAGCGCATACCCGTCCGTGGAGAGAAGGAGATGGAGTTGAAGCTAGGCAACATGATCTACCTGCATAATGTCATCGTGGCTGATATAATGGACGACTGCATCCTGGGCCTAGACTTTATGAGGAAGAATTGTTGTGAGATCGACGTTAAGCAAGGTGTTTTGAAATGTGGACAAGAAGAACTTTTCATGGAAGGGGCGTTACCAGGGAATGTGTACAGCCTTAAGAAGATTGTTCTTCCGCCGAAATCGGAAACGATTGTGCCGGTTAGTCTTCCTCGGAGTCCTGGGCAAGCTCATCGTTGTGTACTCGTGGAAAGGGTAGACAATGACCTTCCATGGAAAGTGGCTCGAACCTTGGTCAGAACCACCGACATCTCAGGAGTACGTGTGTTGAACCTTTGTGATCAGGAACAGATTATAGAAAAAGGCACATTGGTTGGTACTAGTGAGGAAGTGGATTGGTTGCGTCGGTGCGAATATCTATCGACCGGGACCCCTAGCAAGGATGGACAAACGAGAGTGACCACACTTTTAGAAGACTGTCGCAGCGTTCTCTCCCCGAATGAAATGGTCAAGGCGAAGAAGTTGTTACTCAAGTACGCCAATGTTTTCTCGTCAAACGAAGCTGACATAGGAAAGACTGGCTTAGTTCAACACAAAATAAACACAGGACAAGAATTGCCTATTCGTCAGCGGCCAAGAAGATTGCCTGTAGCAAGTGAAAAGGAAGTGGAAACCATGATTGAGGGAATGGTGAAGGATGGTGTTATTGAACCTTCATCTAGTCCATGGTGTTCACCTGTGGTGCTGGTAAAGAAGAAGGACGGCAGCATGCGGTTTTGTGTTGACTACCGCCGCCTGAACGACGTTACGAAGAAGGACAGCTATCCCTTGCCTAGAATTGATGACACGCTGGACATGCTCACAGGCGTAAAGTGGTTTAGTACGCTGGACCTGAAAAGTGGCTACTGGCAGGTTGAAATTGACCCTAAGGACAAGGAGAAAACTGCATTTTCCACAGGAAAGGGTCTGTGGCAATTTAAAGTTATGCCGTTTGGATTGTGCAATGCTCCAGCAACGTTTGAAAGATTGATGGAACTTGTACTTACCGGGCTAATTAGAGATGCCTGTCTGGTCTATTTGGATGACATCATCATCGTAGGCCGTACGTTTGAGGAACACCTTCAAAACCTGGAACGCGTGCTCATGAAGATCCAGAGTGCCAACCTCAAGTTGAGTCCAAAGAAGTGCTCACTATTCAAACGGCAAGTTAGTTTTTTGGGGTATGTAGTGTCGGAAGAAGGTATCCGCACGGATCCAGAGAAAATTGCTGCTGTCAAGGAGTGGCCGGTCCCAAAAGACAAGACACAGGTTAGAGCATTTTTGGGTTTGTGCTCTTATTATCGGCGATTTGTGAAGAACTTTGCAGATATAGCCAAACCTCTGCACAAGCTAACCGAGGAGAAGCGACAATTCTGCTGGGATGAAAGTTGCGATATTGCATTCCAGGAGCTCAAGAACCGCCTGTGCAAAACACCTATTTTGGGGTACCCTGATGCGGGCAAGGAATTCATAGTTGACACAGACGCAAGTGATATAGGAGTTGGCGGTGTGTTGTCTCAACGGAATGGTGATCAAGAGATTGTGATAGCGTACTTCAGCAAGTCGTTGTCAAAGCCGGAAAGGAACTATTGTGTCACAAGACGGGAATTGCTTGCTGTGGTAAAGTCCTTGCAGCATTTTAGCAAATATCTTCTAGGGCGGAAATTCCACTTACGAACTGACCATGCTGCACTGAAATGGCTATTGCAGTTCAAAAATCCGGAAGGACAAGTTGCGAGATGGATAGAACTACTGCAGGAATACGACTTTGTGATCGAACATCGCAGCGGGAAATCTCATGGCAATGCAGATGCATTGTCAAGAAGACCTTGCCCTGAAGATTGCAAGCATTGTACTAGGCAAGAGGGTAAGGAAGTGGTATCTGTGAGAATGCTCAGGACAGACCAGCTCAGCAATGAGTGGAAGGACAGCCTACAGCATGCACAGCAGGAAGATTCGGACATTAAGCCGATTCTGGAATGGATGAAGGCCAGTGCTCCTAAGCCCAAGTGGAGCGACGTCTCAGCAATGAGTTCGACCACAAAAAGCTATTGGGCCCAATGGGACAGCTTGCTGATTCAGGATGGAGTCCTGTGCCGTAAATGGGAAAATGGTCGGGGAGACAGGTGTCATTTGCAAATGGTTGTCCCTAAGGCTAAAGTGCCGGATATTCTACAGCTGTACCATAGTGGTTGTTCAGGAGGCCACCTGGGAGTTAAACGAACTCTCCTGAAGATCCGAGAACGGTTTTACTGGGTCCACTGTCGTGACGATGTCCAGGACTGGTGCCGCAAATGTACAAGTTGTGCGGCTGTAAAGGGACCTCAAATTCGTAGTAGGGGCGCATTGAAATTGTACAATGTTGGTGCACCATGGGAGAGGATAGCCATTGACGTTGCGGGGCCGTTTCCAGAAACTGAAAGTGGTAACAAGTATTTCATGGTCGTGATGGATTACTTCACTAAGTGGCCAGAAGTCTTCGCCATTCCAAATCAAGAAGCTTCAACCGTTGCAGATAAACTAGTTCATGAAGTCTTCTGTCGTTTTGGAGTACCTTTAGAGATTCACAGCGATCAAGGAAGGAATTTTGAGTCTCAAATATTCCAGGAAACTTGCCGAGTTATGGGTACTCAGAAAACACGAACAACTTCTTACCACCCACAATCTGATGGAATGGTAGAAAGATTTAATCAGACATTGGAGAGGTACCTAGCAAAAGTTGTGGAAAAACGACAACGAGACTGGGATAGGCACATACAACCGTTTTTGTTGTCATATCGAAGCGCTGTTCACGAAAGTACATCAGTGACACCAGCTTACGTAAACTTTGGGAGAGAATTGCGGCTGCCTGCAGACCTGATCACCGGAATACCACCTGATGCCCCACGCAGTATAACCGATTATGCAAATGACTTGCGGAACAAAATGAATGACATTTATGAGCACGTCAGACAGACGGGCCAGCAAACGTCTGAGAAGATGAAAACACGGTATGACCGCAAAATGAACAACAAGGGCTTTGATGAAGGTTCACTAGTGTGGTTACACAATCCAGTTCGCAGCAAAGGGAAATCTCCTAAGCTTCAAGCTAAATGGGACGGACCGTACCGGATTGTGACAAGGATCAATGATGTAACCTACCGGATACAGAAAGGTGCCAGAGGTACTCCTAAGATTGTCCATGTGGATCGACTGGCGCGTTATTATGGGGCCAATAATGCTCGGGACGAGCATGTCTTAGGAGGGGGCAGTGTTACGCGCCACTATTAATGTCTTGTACATGGCAACACTAGTTACACTAGCGCCCCCTAGTGTCGAGTAAATGAAAGTATTGCGCGCCACTATTAATGTCTTGTACATGGCAACACTAGTCACACTAGCGCCCTCTAGTGTCGAGTAGCAGAACTAGGAGAGTCGAGATCCTTCCAGAAATTTCGGGACCGATATGTACTCGAACATTCTAGATGTCGCTACAGTAGAAGGTTCTGGAAACTATCTGAGGCCCTATATAAGGCCGGTATAGACCACGACCGGGGCAGTATTGAATTGGCGATACAAGAGAATACTTCGAAGCGAAATAACGGCGAACTGTGTTTTATTATTAGTGTGATTTTTGATTGTAATTAGTGTTGTGTAATTAAAGTGTCAATTTTGGTAATTCAGTCGGCAGTTTTTAATTGTCTCGAACCCGAAGCTCGTAACAATAATATATACATTTATAGGTATTTATAATAAAAATAATGAACAAGCTGCAAGGTTCAACTAATAATGTTTTTTTGTAAACACAATCGTAAAATTCCTGTTTTAATTTTTACCAATGGTTAATTGATGAAACGTAGTCAAGATCACTTCATATAAAATATATTTAATTAAAATTGACACGTGACCTATTTGGCCTTCTACTTACAACTCGGCGGAAATTTGAAAAGAAGATTTTGTCTTTTCACACAAGTATTGTTTACTACTGGCGTGGTTTCGAAAAGCGTGATTAAGTGTCAGCGGTATATAATCAATTAAATACTGAACTTTATTGAAATTTATTTTTTTATTTATTTTTGTTATATCTTCTTAAAAACTGACGCCATCTCACTATTTTAGTATTTGTTTTTTTTTGTACGCATAAGGATAAATTAGACTAAGTTAGATTAACTTGGATAAGTTTATATTTTTTTAATTTTATCACAAAATTTCCGCAATAAATTATTACCTTTTCTACAGTGATTCTCTCCTCTTAGTTTCGGCGTGACTGTAGGATGTTATAGTGAGTCACCGTCAGTTACTAAGCGGCCATAAATCATTGTATGTATGTATAGACATACATATATACATTTTTTGATTTTAATATTTATGTTTTTTGAATTTTGATTGATATTTTGAAACCTGGTAAAATTACTTTTTTCCATACCAATTGATGGGCCTGAGTATAATGCCAGTTATGCTCTTTGGCTGAAGTTATTTTTTATTTTATGCTCAATTGCAGACAAAACAATATTAATTGCGCATTTCTAAAACAAAATTTTACCTCTTCTCCTTCTAATAATAGCTCCTGCACCTAACACGGCGGAATAGTTATTATTATCTATAAGACCATTTGGGAAAACAGTTTTTGTTAACAGTTATGAGTGTAACATTTTATCAGCTGCTTTGTTTATAGTGCCTTGAGCAACACTTTGCCGGTTTCTGTACAGAAAATGATGCTGGCTTTGCAAATACGGATGGCCGCTACCATTGAATATAATTTGCGCTATGTTACACTTATTTACATAGAAACATTAATTATCATTTGCATAAAATTCTAAATAGCACTTTTTACACAAGAAAGTAAACTTTTAGATCAGTCCATTTTGTTTTTCACTAATTAAGTAAAAAGTAAAACAAACCAATAGGGCCGGGAATTAAAATTTCTTGCAACTTTTTATAGAAAAGCATGACCTTATCATAATATAAAAGTCAATCATTTAGCCATGTGATAAAACTTTTAAGTGTGCCAGTCAAACATTAATGATGATATTCGGGTATGATATACTGGAAATAGTCTTTTAAATATTTTGTAGTACAATTGATAATCTTCAGTATGATTGACCGTGTATATGACTTATAAGTCTATGTTATTTTTGATGAAAATTATTATTGCAGATAAAAGCCCTTTCACATTTATTTTAGTCTCGAATTAAATTAATGAAAATGAAAATAATAACATTGGCTTTTTATAACTGATCTTTAAATGTAAACACTGACTTGAAATTTTATAATTATTGGCATTTTTTTAATTCATTGAACAGTATATATATAACAGTATATATATATTATAGTTCTTGATGAAAATAATGTATGCGCGTTACATCGCATCCCATCAAGAATTTGTAATGTAATTCTTGGTATAAAGCTAAGACGTGATAATAACTGTAAACAATAGAATAACAAAATAATGAAAACATTTACATTTACATACAAAACATTTACAAAAATACTTGCTTTATGACCTTATAAATATTATTTGACCGTAATAAAATAACACAAGGTAGTCTTGGGCATGAAAGTAAAAATAAATATTTTCGATTATTTTTGCAATATCTAACAGCCGGATCAGCGGGCGATTCTGATCCATCTAAAGATGCTAAATTTCAGAAAGCACTGTCAAATTCAATAGGAGTGACAGAAAAACGGTTCTTGATATAGAAAGGTAAATAAATTATTTAACCTATAAAGTAAAATCACTTTATTACAAATCAAAATAGCCCAATAGCTTTATTAACATGAGACATAATTGTACGAGTGCTTACAATACTTAACATTATTTTACTGAAATCTCAGAAAGTTTTTTTTAATAGAATAAGGGTGACAAACGAGCACACAGTCTACCTGATGGTAAGTGGTTGCTACGGCCCATACACATCTATATCTATCCTCGATTACGTATCAAAATGTAGATGCGTTGTCACCCGTGAGGACTAAGATGTAATGCCTCGTTTCCAGTAAAAAGGTCCTCCGGTTATCTACACTCACCATACGAAACACAGCAGGGTTAAACTGCTATTTTACATGTTATTCCGTGAGAGCGTGGCCCTTCCCCGGTCGAGCCGACCCATTCGTGCTACAACTATACCTAATAAATATAGCTGTAGCATGGCTCTACCACGTAAAAAAAAATTGACGTTGAAAATTTATGTATTTTTAGAAGCAACTTTGCAATTATTTTCTATTGAGTTAATTTTTGTGGAATCGTGTTTTGCAAACCGCCACCTGAAATACGTACAATTTTTTTTCGATAATGACGTGAAATTACAAAACCATCCCCATGCATTTCAATGTGGCTCTATTCAGCCTCTTAATATGAATATATTACATACCTCGGATTTCAGAGATAATGGAAGATATAATATTATATTATTACTGTTCCGTGTGAGGCAACCTTTATACTTATATACATATTCTCATCATATTTTTATGGTTGGTTAGAAAAATTATATCTAAATGCAAACTTTCACAGGGTAATTTTTTTTTTACTATTTTTACCCAGCAAGTAGTAAAGCAACTACAATCCCATCGGTAAGTGGTTATGTAGTCTAAGATGGTGAATTGCACTGACTTAACAAAAACCTATTCACTCTTGCCTAATAGTACTAGGTAAGTATTATTTGCGACCTGTGTGTGTGTGTGTGTGTGTGTGTGTGTGTGTGTGTGTGTGTGTGTGTGTGTGTGTGTGTGTGTGTGTGTGTGTGTGTGTGTGTGTGTGTGTGTGTGTGTCTGTGTGTCTGTGTGTCTGTGTGTCTGTGTCTGTGTGTTTGTGTCTGTGTTTGTGTCTGTGTTTGTCTGTGTCTGTGTCTGTGTCTGTGTCTGTGTGTGTGTGTGTTTGTGTTTGTGTGTGTGTGTGTGTGTGTGTGTGTGTGTGTGTGTGTGTGTGTGTGTGTGTGAAGAAAAGCGTATGAGAATACGTGAAGAGGAATAAAGGTTGAGTACTAATTCGCTTACCTGTACGAGGTTGCCACTCGAGGACCTTTCTTCCTATTTTTTATATGTTTTCCAAGTTATATAGCTAGCCCGTTGCCATTTAACTGTAATATTCCGTTGAGCTATGGCAGTTACTCTGGTTCTAATGCAAATTCCTTCATTTCTAACTTTATGACGTAGAGAAACCCCTCTCCAATTTAAAATTTTTGTATCTTTATTTCTCTCTCCAATAATATTTTATAAAGTCATACTTATAAAAACAGCGTTTTATTGTAATACATAATTATAAAATTCATTATCAACTAATTAATAAAAATATGCAACAATAAAATTACATAGGTATTAAAAACTATCGCAATCTAAGTAACGAGAGCATGTTCGTCGTTCCACATCTAAATTATATAAAAATGCATTTTTCAATTTCACTAATCAACGTCGCCGCAAAAATTTCTTCTTCTTTGGGCACTTTAAAAATTCATTTATTTAGAAAATAATATTTACAGTTACCAGTGTACAGATATTAACTAAATTAAGTATTTCTAGTCATAAAAATATTTATAATTGAGTATAAACTTTTAAAAAACTAATATATATTTGAACGAAGTCGCTCCAACACCGACGTGCGGTCCACCCTCGACGATGTCCGAAAACGGACTGTGACAGAGCTTACATGGCGACGGAGCATGCGCGCTCGCGTAAATATATTCAATTTCAGGGAAAAATGATATATTCTCTTATAAAACGGGTAATAAAAATAAAACTCTCAATTAAAAATATTAATATTTTTAAGACCTTTTTTTTAGTGTAAGAACTATTTAAAAAGCTTGTGCCGTTTTGGAGAAATTTTGCAAAATATGACAAAGATAGGTACTCTTTGGGGATTTTTTTTCTAATAAGGGGTTGACAAAAATACTATTTTGTTAAATTAAAAACATTTACCAAATCTTCTTCTGTTACCCTGTATTTTTTCTTTGTGGATTAAATGAACAGTTATTGAGATTTTTTTACTTAAATATCCTAGATTTAGGCATTTCAACCACTGTTAAGGCCTTAATGTAATGCAACTTATAGCGATATCCTGAGAAAAATAAAATAAAGGTTACCTACTTAGAAAGAGAGGGTCTGCCCACAGAGAGCGAGATAATAATACACAGATTGAGCTTCAAGTAGGTATTCAGAGGGTGGTCTCCATCTTTATCTATAACTTCATGGTTGGTGGCACCTCTATTCCAATTACGAAGTCCCATTTGACAGATGTCAATAATCAAGTACTAGTAAAGTACCGCTATAGTCGATACTTGACGATATTGATCTTCGATTACTATAACGAACAATATAAAACTGTTTTTTAATTTTAATTAGATAATATTACATGATGTTTTTATCAAGATGGAACATATTCATCATCACTAGCCGAAATCGATATTTCATGGTCGGCATCGTCGTCATCACCCTCATCAGAATCCCCTGTATTTATTATAATTTGGTTATCTATGACGGCATCGATATGTATGTCTATGTTCCAATCAGCGAAAATCAAATTTTTTGTTCGTAAAACCACACTTTCCCAATTCGCGGCAGTAACACTATTACAAGCTTCTTGCAACAATGACAGCATTTTGTTTGCAGTAAACGGTGGGCTGGTATTTTTACGAGCCAAGCTACAATTTAATGAAATTTGTAGATAAACTTTTTAGCTACTTTTTCTAGCAACTTTTCATTTAATCGTGGGACGTAAGACTATCGAGATTCGTAAAGTAGGGTAACGAGTCTCAAAAGAAAAAATAATAACTAAACGCGAATCTATGGTCATAGATGCTATTGTACGTAAAGGTCGGCATTGGCCGGGAATTCTCCGTTTCCTGATGGGCTATGCCAGATTACTTACTAAACCAAAATAGTATATACGCGCTACTTATATTCTACCTTGTGTTGTATTGTTTTTTTTTTCATATAAAATTAATACTCGCTGTTTTAATTTTATTTGAAAATGGATTTACCTTCGAAGAAAAAAGCGTACTCACAGAAATACAGACCGGAGTGGGAAAATATGGACGAATTTAAAGGTTGGTTAAAATCGGCAAGTGGAAACTCAAGCAAAGCGTTTTGTACATATTTTTCTACGGTAATTCTTGCTAAACTATTTGACATAAAGAAGCATTCTGAGACAAAAAAAAAAACATAAACAGAAAGTAGAGTTTAAAACAGGTACGTGAATAGAATTTAAAATTAGTTTTGTTTATAGCAGACTGTATCGATGGGAGAAATACGTTTGATACTTTCATTTTACCAATATTTTTTTTATAAAACAATAGTATCAATGTCATATTCTACGTCTACAGTCAGTGTTGAATTGAAATCCCTTATTTTTTTGAATTTGCCGCTCTTTTCATGTGCGTAGAAGAGCAAGACCCTAAGGGTATTAGTGTTCTGTGAGCAAGACTGTTATTAGTGTTGCCCTAAAATAAATGAACAATAACCGGCATATTAAAACATTTCTAACAGTACTCTTTTTAAACATTTATTCACTTATGTACATATATTAATTTTGTCTTTACAGGCAATCAAGAAATTCCTTTCAAAGTTGTACCAAAAGACCATTCATATAGACATTGCGATGAATCTGAAGGCGCATTGACCTTATTTATTGCTGAGCACTGTTCTATATTAAGTGTAGACCATTTAGGTGAACTATGCAAAATGTGTTTCAAAGACTCCAAAGCTACACAGGAGCTAAAATTGCATCGAACTAAATGTACAGAAATAATGAAAAATGTGTTGATGCCGCACTTTCGCAAAGAGCTCTTAGATGATATTGGAAATCAAAAGTTCAGTATTATAATGGATAAGTCCGCCGACGTCAGTGTCAGTAAACACCTTGGTCTTGTAATTAGATATTATAGTGCCCCACAGGAAAACATAGTAAGTTCATTCCTGGAACTAGTTTCTATTGGGAATGCAGATGCTAGGGGAATCGTTAATGGCCTGGTATCATGCTTAGAGAGTCACAACTTAAATATTAAACATACGATTGGAATTGGAACTGATAATGCATCTGTTATGACAGGCATTAATATCGGGGTTCATGCAATTCTAAAAAGTGAATATGGTATAGAAAATTTGATACTGATACGATGTGTCTGCCACTCGTTGCAGTTAGCAGTGACCCATACATCCGAAAATACTCTGCCAAGAAATATCGAGTTTTTGGTTAGAGAAATTTATAAATGGTTTTCTGTGTCTCCTAAGCGGCGAGATGAATACACAAAAATATACGAACTTATTAACTGTGGCGAAGGTCCGTTGAAAATTACACAAGGTGTGCGATACACGTTGGCTTTCAATAGAGCCAGCGATTACAAAAATTGTGACACAATGGGAAGAATTAAAATTACATTTTAATTTAGCAAGAGACAAAGACAATTGTTATTCAGCTGAGCTTATTTACAACATGCTCGAAGACAAAAGAAATTATTTATATTTTGTGTTTCTGAGAAGCGTTTTAAATTATGTTCAAACAGCAATTAAACCATTTGAAAGTGAGAACTCTAATCCATTAAAACTTCTTAATACACTCACAACACTGATACAATCAGTGAGCCAAAGAATTTTAATACCAAGACCTGTAAACAGGAACTTATTAGATCCAATAATTGACAGGGATATTAACCCTAGGCCTTATCTTAGCTACATGTTTGAAACTGCAACATCTCAACAAAATTTAGAGTCAGAAGTTTTAAATGCAATACGACAACGCTATTCTGCCTTCTTACTGCAATTACTTAAGGAATCGCAACAAAGACTTCCAGACAACTACAAGCAGTTAGTATCAATGGCGTTGCTAAGTCCAGTAGAGGCAATAAAACCAATCAAGTCAAACACTGTCATCGAGGTTGCTGAAATCTTGGGATTTACACCGGAAACAATAGACAAAATAATGCAACAGTGGCACATTCTACATATAAATAAGTGGCATTCTCAAGAAATAGTGCAATTTGGGTCGAAGTAAAAAATTTTAGAAATTCTTCCGGTGACAACATATAAGTACTCTTGCTTTAACTTGCCTTTCACTGCCACATTCTAATGCAGAGGTAGAGAGGTTATTCTCTCAAATTAATTTAATAAAAAATAAACAAAGGAACCGAATGAGTTTGATAACTCTGAACTCAATCCTCTGCATTAGAGACTCCCTCAGGAAAAGTGGTAAATGCTGCTATAACTGTGTTTTGCCTAAAGATGTACTGCATAAAATGGGCACCGCTAAAAAATATTCGAAATTAACGACGATAGACACTGAACCCCAACCATCGACATCTTCTTTGATTGATTAGTTATAATCAATATATACTTAATAAGTATTAACTTATCTTTTTATTCAATAACGTACAGTCATGAGCAATAAAATGTAAACATAGAACTTTGGCACATTAAGTGTTCCGAAACAAAACTATCTGTACCACAATAGAATTCAATAAATATAATATAATATAGTCCTATGTTGTTTACACAATATTGCTCTTGACAGTACACAAGACATTTTAACTCTCTTGTTGGAAATTATGAAAAAAAAATTATTGTCAGAAATTGACATTTTATTGTAATCTACCTACATGCCGGAACATTTAGCTACTTCTAGCAACTTTTTGGGATAAAAAAAACTGTCAATCTAGCAACATTTTGAAAAATGTCTAGCAACTAGACATGGGCAATGTGTATCACTTAAAAGAAATGATTGATATGTATCTTTTGATCACTTGGATGTGTATCACTCTTTTATATCTTTATATCCTTATGTATCAGTAGATCAAGCTCGCTTTCACGACACGCATCGCATTACGTTGCGTTGCTCACTCAGCGTGGCTCGCTTCGCTCAATTCAATCCTATCAGTAAGAGTGATAGATAAGTACCTATAGAGGTGATTGCATTTTGCTTGGTTGTAACATTGTGTATCTTTCTGATATATTTGGCTGTTGTTTCTTTCTAGGTAGGTATCTATTTGTTATGATAAAAAAATTAAAGTTTTCCTATTTCTCAGATATGCAGGTTTCTTCACGATGTTTTCCTTCATCGCCGAGCACGTGGTAAATCAGCACTTAAAATTGCAACTAACAATTTCATTGGTGCCGGCGGGGATCGAACCCGGGTTGCTTGCGTACTGTGAACTTTACAGCGAGCGCTGTTATTGTTATGATTGATAAATATTAATAGGCACTTATTCGAGAAATTAACTTAAATTTTTAGTTTATAATAATAATTAAATTAATGATTAACGTAAATAACGTAGGTAGGGTAGGTATTGTTTGTATTAATTTGTAGAAAATATATATTATATAGTTTCGGCTTCTTGAAAACATGCCTGCTGCGTATGTCTTATTTACCTACATTTAAATTAAACAGTCACCAAGTGTACAAAACAACTTCAAATATTTTTCTATTCGATGCAATTAACGCAAACAATATTACTTTCGTTTCCAAACCGAGATTAAGGTTGAACTAATGAAGCAAACTTAATTTTTTTACTTAAGTTTAATTTTGTAAATCACAAATCTTTTTTCTACTTTTTTATGGGTATAAACGACTATTAATTTTGATTATAAAACTTTCTTAAAAACTATGGTTTTATAACTGAAATTAGTTTGCATTGTTTACTAAAAAAATTATAGGCAAAGTACACATAGGTACAGTTCAAACCAGTATAATACTTAAATGTTAACGTACCGCTTAATGACTTTAAGCCCTATGCACCAGTCATATAGTTATCAATTTACCTTTTTGTGCTAACGTATTACAGTTTATAATGGTCAAACAACTCACTCTCTCCGTCTTGCCAAAGCGCGACAGAACATTCTAAATAGTGACCTGCGAAAGAAACGTCTGTACTATGGACTTTCCGAAATCTTCCTGCAACGACCGGCCGTGCCGGCCGAGGTATAATAAAAAGCAGTGTGCGCAATGTGCGACACAGATGTTAGAAAAAGTTAAAAGATGTCTTGAGTGAATAAGTTGTAAAGATACACTGATACAGATCACTGTATCAGTGTATCTTTACAACTTATTCACTTTTAACTATATCCGCATCCGAATGTATTTTGTATCTATCTTTCCTGAGTTACCCATCTCTACTAGCAACTAGGTAAAGCTAGCAGTTGGCAACACTGGTTCTGTGATACATACAGTAATCGAGTTTTGGCGGGAAATTGACCGGCGGCGGTTTGCTGCTCCTGTATTATTGTTTAAATAATGGTTTGAAGTGGACTTTGATATGTAAAAGTGTTGCGATTTTGTGTATTAAGTGTCTACGCATGTGAACTATTAGTGGAAACAGTGAAACAAGTGCTCTGATGGTGATGGATTCTCAAGATAAGCTGTTTGTTTGCATAGGCACCTTTAGATACCATCGCCAACTATCAGCTGTCTGCTGGATCAAGTTGCCGCCAAAATCTCCCAAGAACTGCACAATGTGACGCATCAACATATTGTGAAGCAGTATACTATGAAGGAGTGGGGAAATTACAATAAACCGAATAAAAATACTTAAGACTTGGCCTAAAGGTCTAGATACCAGGCCATAAACTCCAAAAAAAAATACATACAGTAATCTATGGAAAGTGATCAATTTTTTATTTAATAATTTAATGAACTGAAAAAAATAATTTCTCTTCTTATTAGTTTGGGGGTGAAGATAAACATGATCATGGAACGTGGATATTGAACTAATAAGCTAAGTAATTAGTACCACAGATTACATTTTACTTAGTGCTATGTGCATCATGAAGAACTTCATTTATCAAAATTAAAATGAGGTGCATCCTAAAGAGACTTTCAGTTATTAATGCGTTAAATAACGCTAGACGTTTTCATAATTCTGGTTATAATTTTGATCTTACAAATCATGATTTAAATGTGCAACAGAAACAAAATAATGCTCTGCAAACAACATCGGAAGATTTATCCGTAATTACCTCGTATTTTCCCAAGTCATTTAATTTAGCAGCGTATGTTAATAGTTCAGATACATTGCAGACTTTACTTCACTTAAATGTAAATCTTAGCAAAATTGAGAAGAAACCTTTTGTTGCTGAAAAAATATTAAAGTTAAATTTTGAAGAAGAGGACACTAAAGGGATTCTTATGTTTATTAAGGATTATGTAGGTGTAGAGGATATTGGTAATTTTTTAACAAAAAATCCTTTAATTTTGTTTGAAACTGTAGAAGACCTGAAGATAAGAGTGAACTATTTAGAATCAAAAAAATTTAAAAATGAATCAATAAGAAGAATAATTACACAAAATCCATTTTGGCTTATGTTCAGGTAATACATCATAAGTTATTCCCTTTTTTAGTATTATTTGTTGCCAGTGCTTGTACCGGCTGAATTGTCGAAGGTGACAAGTGAATTTGCCACTGAAGCCAGGAATAACAAGGTCGCTGGGGTCTAGAGGGCCATTTTCTTTTCGCTGTATATGTAAGCCTTTTCAGTTCCAGGTTCTAAACTGGTTTTTGAAAAGGGCTTAGTATCATAGACCACATAACTACCCTTCGGCAAATTGCAAAAATGAAATTGTATAATCTGCTATTATTTTGCATAGGTTGACAATGAAGAAAGCCTTTTATTTTGTTAAAATTTGGGTGCTCCTTCAATAGTGCTAGATTGACTGTCAGTATATAGAAGTGTGGAGTGCTTGTACAGTAGATTACGTGGTGGAGCCATGCTGCAGCTATACTATGGTTGTAACAGGAATGGGTCAGATCGATGGGGGAAGAACCACAATCTCACAGAATATTCGTGTGGTGGGTGTAGAGAACTGCAGACCCTTTTTACTAGAAACAAGGTATTCAATCTTAGTCCTCAGGGGTGGCAACACATCTACATTTTGATTCTTAATCGAGGATAGATGTAGATGTCTATAAGCCACAGTATGTACTTAACATCAGGAAGACTGTGTGCTCTTTTGTCATAAAAAAAAAACAGTAAGGCTGTGATGGCTATCCAAATACAGAATCAGCATGAAACCTATCCAACTGCAGAAGAGTGTAAGACATTGTGATGTTATATCCTCTCTTGAAACTCTTCACTACTACATTGAAAGTAGTTTCAAGCTACTGGACTGGAAAGGATACAGGATTAATCAACATCAATGTAGACATTATAGCAGATTTGCTGCAAGACCTTAGCGCTATGCTCAGTGACCTCAATAGTGTCTCCTAATGGATAAGACAAGGTGATGTGTAAAGTCCATGTCACACATATACTTCTAGTTGTTGGTACCAGTAAACTTAGTTGTTGATGTGTATGTTTACCTATAGAGCAAATTTTTTGATCAAGTTCCAACTATGACCAAGATGTCATAAACAGCTCAACTCGACTAGGCAGCATTCAAGAGATTGTGACACCACACATCTGCTTATCATATATTCCTCCCAAACTTAAAAACATGAGTATAACTAGGGTGTGTTGCCAGTGATGACATATGGATCTAAGATGTTCAGTGTTGACGTGAAGACAAAGTCACCATGGAGCTATGGAGAGCGCTATGCTCAGGTTCTCTGCATGATAGTTTGAAATGATAATATCCAATAGTAGAATAAGGGTAACCAACATAGCCCAATGGATCAGCAAACTGAAGTGGCAATGAGTTGGCCATAAAGCTTAAAGAACTGATAGCTAATGGGGAAGAAAGGTTCCTGACTTAGCAGTCTCATACATGTAAGGGAGTTTAGGGCGGCTTCCACTAGATAGTGTCCCTGAGTGTTTTGGCATTCCTAGGATAAGGCCTATATTAAGCTGTTGACTTGTGAAAGGCTGTAAAGATTTGATAAAGATGAGTATTAATTTGTATATTTAATTATGCATTATCATTTATTTTTACTGCTTGCAGCACAATAAGAATTGATAAACGATTAGGTTATTATCAAGAGAAATTTAAATTGTGTGGTAGTGAAGTAAGACACTTGGCAACTAAACAACCCAATTTAATAACATACAATCTCCATCATATTCAAACAAATTCTTTTGTTATTAAAGAAGAGATGGGTTTTAATGACAATGAAGTAAAACAGTTAATTTTAAAAAAACCAAAACTATGGATGATAAGTAAGTTGTTTTAACATTTTTTATAATTCTAGTACATCTTATTTTTGCCTAAATATTTCTTTTTACTTGATTAAAAATGTCTTATTACTTTTCTTGCTCTCTGTTTGTGAAGTTTCATCAGGATTGGTTTAGCCTAATAGGTTTGAATGGCCAGACCCGATTCAAATTAAAAAAAAATATTAATGTCTAAATAACCAAATATTTGTCAGACTGAATTTCAGCTATGGTGAAATGTAAACCTTTACGCTTTTAGTCCTAGAAAATATACAGGGCCTAAAATAACAAAAGCTGTATCATCATCATATATCTCTATAACATATATCAAAATAACGAAAGTCCACTGCTGAACATAGGCCTCTCGCAAAGATTGTCTAATAAGTGTTAAAAAAGCAGTTTTAAAAGGGTAATTTTATTAATAAAGAATACACGATTGATAAACACTACACTCACAAAATACCAGCGTAAAATAGGAGCTTAAGGCTGCTGTGTTCCATATGGTGAATGTAGAGAACAGGAAATCGATCTTAGTCCTCGGAGCTAGCTACACATCTGCATCTTGATTCTTAATCAAGGATAATGTAGATGTCTATGGGCCACAGTCGACTTACTTATTTCATATGAGGTGGTTGTTACTTTCTCTTCATGCATCCAGTTGTATTTCAGTTATTAATTAATACTAATGGTGTTATATACTTTATTGCAGGTCAAAATTCATTACTTGAAAGATTTAATTATGTCCACAATATAATGAAAATACCACATGAAAAAGTATTACACTACCCAAATATATTACTATGTAGGAATTTTAAAGTAAAACAAAGGCATATATTTTTGGAAAAATTGGGCAGGGCTCAATATGATACCACAAAAGAAAATTATGTTCCATTATCTGCTTTAGTTGAAGATACAGATCAAGATTTTTGTAAAAGATATGCTAAATGTCTTGTAGATGACTTTAACACATTTTTAAAAACTATGTAAATTTAATTGTGTCTATCCAGCTTTACCCAACATCATTTTATTTTGGAAAGTATTTAGTGAGTGATATAAGAGTGCATCAATAATGCCGGCAACTGTAAATACTCCTCCAACAATGGCACAGACATTAGTAGCAAAGTGGCCGATAGATCTGTAACAAAGATTAATTATTATTTATGTAACAGTTTATAACCAATAAGTATATGAAAATAATTTATTTGTAAAAAACTTGTTTTATTTATTTTAAATAATCACAGAATGTTAAATGGAATTACATAGACTTAATATTATAATACGGAGTATGAGTATATTAAGTCAAACTTATATTTAATTCCCGCCACTTTACACCCCATAGTTGGGGGGCTGAGGTGTTTAAAATTGTGGTGTCAATGAGCTTTTTTTTAGTTGAAGTTCTTTTTTGTCAAGTTGATATTTTGCAGAGCACCTTGATTGTGTGTAGGAAAAAAACCTACTGACTTATTTAAACGACGAATTCGATAACAATGGACCGAAGATGATGGTAAACAATCTTTTTCAGCAATCTATTGTGTGGGAAAATCTTTAATTTAGAGGTGAAGCTGTATTAGTAAACACTTGGTCGCAGCTTCGTGTCGTACTCACGTCGCAATGATGGAGTGAAACTGACCACAGTCGAGCATGTATTATGCTAGAGGGGTCATAGAAAAGATTGCTTTGAACTGTGGTTGCTTAGGGGCTAAGCATTCACTGTAAAATGCACGGGAGCAGCCCGGGTACCGATGAAATTATTAATTACAACTTTAAGTGTAAATTTACGGTAAAGGAAAACATTGTGAATTGAGGAAACGTAATGGAGATTAAAAAAACATATTTTGAAGACATGTGACGTCCGACAGGAGGCAACGCAGCCACAATGTGTAAATAATAAAGCCAATGATTAAATTATAAAATTATTAAGATACCATGAATGTACGACGTTTACAGATAAATGTGTACCTACTTATGTAGATTATTCACTTTGTGTTATGATAACAATATTATTTATTTCATGTATTGTGATAATTATAGTCATCCTACGCGAGTTCACAGACATTCGGAAATTAATATAAATTCATTATCTGGTACCATCCTGTAGGTTAAATAAGATGCGGTAGAGGGAAATGAAAAAGGCGATGGGCAGCAGAGTAAACCCATACTGCAGCTACATTATTGTTGGAGCACGAATAGGTCTGCTCGACCGGGGAAGAACCACGCTCTCACAGATTACAGTGTGCAATAGCAGCTTAATACTGCTGTGTTTCGTAAGTAGAAGATAGATAACCGAAAAACTTTTTAAACTGGAAACGAGGCATTCCACTTTAGTCTCAAGGTATGACAATGCATCGGCATTTTGATTCTTAATTGAGGTTAGATGTATAGCATCCACTTAACATATGGTGGACTGTGTTCGTTTTTCTTATCCCACAAAAAATCATAGGCCTCCTCCAAGGTATGCTACAAAACACAATCATCGATTTTCTGCATGTCATACCACTTACTCCAAGAAGCAAAAAATTTAAGAAAGTAGGAAATATCTGCTATTGCATAAATCCTATATATATTATATAAGTATGGATCTAATTGTTAACATTTACTAACCAAAATCCATGAATTATGACTTATTGAACTTATACGAGTAGCTGTGCGCCATGTGCCGCACCCGTCTACCTCTAAACCGGACGCAATATTTCAGCAGAGTTTTACACTTGCTTTCGTAGTTGCCGTTGTCGTGTTCGGACCCTTGAAATTGAGATGACTTTTCTTTTCTTTCCCAAACTGCCTCTCGGGGCCATGTATCATCCTCAATAGCCCCTGCTACGCCACTGAACACATGCCGTGAACGCATAACCGAATTCAGTTTTATTGACTTAGTGCCATTGCGCCAATAAAGAGTAGTGTATTTTTTGAATTCTTTTTATTCCTTGCATGCATATTAATTAATAAATACCAATTTCTAAAAAGTTTCAGCTTGAGAGTAGCACATGTGCTTGGAGGTCGCCGTAAATTTTACAGTACACAAGCAACTCGGGTACGGTTCCCGCCGGCACCAAGAAAATTGTTAATTTCGTTCGTGACGTGCAGAAAACATCGTAAGGAAATCTGCACGTCTGATAAATTAATAAAAAATCAAAGGCGTTAAGTCGGATATTTCCGGAGTTCCTCCGGTTGAGTCGGATTGCCGTCTTCCCATCAGATTTTTTAATGCTACCAATACTATTAACATTATTCCCTACAGCCACTCCTGGTGAGGTTAAAATGCTTGTGTTAGTAGCAGTTTACGACGATAGTCGGATGACGGATATTATACCTATTCCTGTCCTGCGCAGGCTGCCGTGATCGAAATTCGTTGAGCCCCATTACTATGTCATAAAATAGATTTGTTCTATATTTAATCAACATTTATGTATTCATGTAGTTATAGTTAATTTTGCTATTGCGTATTGTAAAAAGGTAGATTATTTTTTAACTAAAAGGAAGATACTATAACCTATATATTTTTTTAATACTTTACCTTTCCTTTTCTGTGTATTTTACCATAAGGGGTGATAGTTCATAACTAAAAAACGCTCCTGGCATTCCAGATTCCGAATTAATATTAGACACTGACTTTTGATGTCTAGTAACTGAGAACTGGTTAGTGTATAATACTGTATTATCTAGTTTAACATACATTGTAGGAACTATTTTTATGTAGTACTGAAACATAACAGCGCCTGAAAACAAATAGTATATACAAAAGTTAAAATATTAGTTTCCACCTACTTCACCTTAACTTATATCCTAATTTTTTTTAAAAGGGCTAAGCGCTAGCGGCCAATATATTTTCGAAATGTGAAGTCCTCCAACACGCTGAGCAGCGCGGCTGACTATTTGAAATATGAGGGGAAGCCTATGCCTATAGAATTACCGTCCCATAATACGGTTGTAACTTTTCTTTTTTTGGAAGTGAAACTTCTTTATCTACGTTGTGTAGAAATTTAGTACGGTATTAAAAATCAATAAGGTCACGTTTTCTTGTAACGTTTCACCGCCGGGGCTGCATGAGTATACTATTATTTTACCTACTTATGTAAAATATAAAACAAAAGTGAATGATATGTCGTAAAGAAGTTTCACTGCGTACGTGCGTACACTAATTGTGTAACGCACTATTTTTTTTATTCATATTAGGGCAGCTACATCACCATCTATCGATATGACATAAGTATACTGAAACGTAGAGGGAATAAGAGGAAATTCTCAGACACTTCTATTCTAAAAATAGTTTACAAAATGCGACTCAATAAATAGACGCTGTCATCGAATTTTAAAAACGAATAAGGAAATGCGAAAGTGGCAAACAGGAGAATGGAAAATGGTGGAAAAAAGGTAATGGGTAGCAGTGTCTTGCTAATAACAACTAGATAACGAAAAACTGCGAGTGCCAACTCGTCTGCCAAGCGTGGCAACTATAGCAATCATCCTGAGGCCTGTCTTCAGCAATGGACTAAATTAATTCGTACGTAGGTATACTTTTTAGTCCCCGGATTTCAGCTAAATAGAAACACAAACTAAAAACAAAGCCTAATTTACAAAGAATTTGCAATTTTAATATGTTTTAAGCATTGTAATTTGGAACACTACAACAAGACCAACAATATAGTGATATATTATAGCTTGCATAAAAAATGTAGTAATAAAATCAGTGTTAAGAGTTTTACACAGAATTTAGAATATAATGTTGACTGATAATAAAGAGCATCCGACGTAAAAATCTACGTCGAGCACTTGTAGATTTCTAAAGGCCTATTAAAACATTAATATCTAATCTAATCAAACCTCAATCTCTCAAAAACTAGATACGATGTACTTAAAATAACGTACTATAGTCAACATTAGACATTTGATTCTAATCTTGGCTGAAAACCTTGTACCCAACGCAATAATGAAGAAAAAAATTAATTTTTGAGATATTGATTTGTCAGTTGTCACCTATATAGTTTGTGGTTGTCACTTGTTACTACTATTACTCTGTGTCAAACAAAACGCACTTAAATTTTTGTCTTAGGAAATTTCTTATAGAGGAAAGTTAATATTCAAAATTAAAAATGCCAATACCAGGAGGCGTTTACCAAAGCCAAGGGCCTTCTTGTTTCGATAAAATGAAAATGGGTTTCATGATTGGATTTTGTGTTGGTATGGCTAGCGGCGGTTTGTTTGGTGGTTTTACAGCTTTAAGGTTATTTTAATTTTCATCTTCAAATAAAATTGTTAAGATGATTTTAGTACGATTGAGTTTTAAACATAAAGTATTATTTCAGATATGGTGCTCGAGGACGAGAATTAGTTCATTCTGTAGGGAAAGTAATGCTTCAAGGTGGAGGAACCTTTGGTACTTTTATGGCAATTGGTACTGGAATACGCTGCTGATAGTTTCCTAAACTAATTTAATGTGTAAATAAAATAATATTTAGTATGTAGACTGACTTCTTTTTAAATAATGTTGGTGTAAGTTTAGTTCGTGACGTTTATAGCTGATTTCCAAAAAGGAGGAGTTTATCAATTCAAACATTTTTTTTGTATGTACGTCACACAATATCTTCGTCAACTGTGAACTGATTTTGATGATTCTTTTGTTTATTAAATAGGTTATACTTCTTGGGTGGTGTCATTTAAAATTGGTGTAATTCTATCCCTAAGCATATGAACATATTAAACTAAGGGGAAAAATAGGGCATAATATTTATAATGGAACTATTCCAATATCCCATATGTCACAACCTTAATATCTACTATATTAAGATTGTGATATTCCTTAATCTATTCAAAAGGGTAATTTTTTTTAACTTTAAATTAATCACATCACATTCTGAAGTTGAGGCTTAATTCTTACATACACAACGTTGTCTTTGCACGAACTTCAGACTGTGAAGTTATTTAGTTATTTTTAGCTCTGAAGTTTTCTTTTACTTTTTATTAAATGATAAAAGTTAATTTTTTCAAGCTGACCTATTGTAACAAAAGCATTTTGCTTGCTTTTAATTGATAGAAGAATTAAGTGGATACAAATTTGCTTGTGATGTGCAATATTGTATTATATTATTCAACCAAATTATCTGAGGATTCTATCAGACAGGAAGGTTCAAGCGTTCCGCGTTCTGTGTTTGAGCATTCAGTTGCTCACGAATCCCACTGTTGGATGGTTTTCGCGGTGCCACTACAGTCACCATCATTTTTGACTATAGATCTTCATCGGAAGATGAATTTTTGATATTGTGGACATTAACAGCATCAAAATGGAAACATTGGGTGTGCCCAGTAAATAAGAATAAAGAACAAGATGGAAAATTTCATAGACTTTTTTATAAATGGCTTACTGATAAAAAAATTATAATTTATTTTCAGTCCCTATTTCTCTGGCAATTTCTAATAATGCTTCTGCTACTCCTCGGTTTTTATAATCATCATTCTTCATATATCATATAATAAGCTTTTTCGTACTAACATAATCAATTTCGAAGTATCCATCTTCCTTCTAATATGGACACAGAAACAGCAGCGAACGCGTGTGTTCTGGCTGACCGACGCTTTCAGAATGCCTGCTGTCTGGGTATGTCTATGTAACGTAATACAAAACAACGTACGCAGAACGCAAACGTGGAACGCGTGAATGCCTTTTGTCTGATAGATCCCTGAATCAATCTTATTGAAAATGTTTGTTCAATTGTTACTTGTATTATTTTTGCTTAAAATTTTATATAGGGTAATAAGAATGAAGTATTTAAACAATTAGAAAGAGTTAATATTTAGTAAATATCATGTTTAGTGGTATCTGCTTTATTCCTTGAGATGAATAAATAAAATTTTCTGTTTGTAATGTCAAAATTACAGTTTTTTACTATATGCATATGAAAGTAAATACGGTACTTATAACTAACATAGAATTTTAAAAAATTTTGTCTGTCTGTTTGTTCCGGCTAATCTCCGAAACGGCTGGACCGATTTTGACGGGACTTTCACTGGCAGATAGCTGATTTCATAAGGAGTAACTTAGGCTACTTTTATTTTCGAAAAAGAATTAGGGTTCCGCGCGAAAACATAAAAACTAACGCGAGCGAAGTCGCGGGTATCAGCTAGTATAATATAGTAAATCTTTCACTTCAATGAAGATTTTGAGAGTTAGAAGATGTTACGACGTAAGGAAGGTAAATTTTACACTTTTCATCTTTAAAAGTTGTTTTTAATACAGCAGAACACATACTAATATTTAATGTCCTTCTGAAGGCTAGTCTCTGGCAGAAACTTGGGCCAATTTTGGCTTTGGTTAAAACCTTCGTCTGAAGACAAATGTTTAATATTGATAGAAATTTGGTCTAACACTAGCTAAAAATATAAATAACAGTGTATTTACAATTTGAATTATTTTTATTAAAGTCTGCGCTATTATACACCATTATTTTGAATGTACCAAAAAAAAAATTAAGCATAGTTGCAGCAGATGCTTTTGTTGATAATGGCACTGCATCAATCACTAATAAAAAAACTTAGATACACAATCCCATGCACAAGTTCTATAAAAACTGTCGCCAATTGTTTTGACGTCATTTTAGTTGATATAAATATACATTAACGTAAATTCAAACTTAAATGCATTGCCTAAAGTTGTATTCACAAAACTACGTACAAAAAGCTAGAAATTTTTATGACCAATACTTGCTGGTCAACCTATATCAAAACAAGTTCAACCTTACACGAATGTTTTAAAGTTAGAATTACAAAGTGCCAAAAAAAAAGCAATCAAATTTTACGACAGAGGCTCGTCGCTTGGACAATGAAAGAGTTAATAATTTAAAAAATGTTTTTACGATAATTTCTTGCCAAAATACCAGTATTTACAATAGTGATAACAATTAAATAATGATAATATTAGTACTTACCGAAAATTCTTATCCTTTTATAGCGTCGTGGATGTGTGATTTTTACACTTTAAATGAGCACTGAGGAATGTTTACCGTCGGAGCATTCGAATGCTACTAGATTAAAAGCGCACCCAAATGTTCGAGTGGGCGCTCATTCGGTAAGGGCATTTTTTGTCACTGATTGTGTATCTATTTTTATTAGTGACCAATGTGGCACTATCAATTTTTTATTATTATTTATATTTATTCTAATAAATATTATTTTACCAACCTTAATGGCAACAAACACACATACACAAAAGAATTTCTTTTGTTTTCAAATCTCGACACAGTATCTTTCAGTATCTTCCGAAGGATACAAGTTTCATTCCTATCCTTTTATATTATATACTGAAAAATAGTACATCAATGTTCATATAATATAACCCTGTGGGTATCAAGAGGTGCCAAAGAGAAATTTTATTAAAATGTTATCGACGCTTGTTTTTATCCAACAACTGGAGTAATTTTATTAGCACAGTACTAGAAATTACTACAAAAGTCAATAACTTATGCACTCCATTCAAAGCAGCTCCCGTTTCATATTCCACCATTAGTACAGTATCTTACATCACAACTCCTTTCTCACTCGTCGTGTTCTCTCGCTTACTTCAACGGCTCACGAAATGAATGCCGGCCGGTGCGTGGCGAGACGGTAAGCGATTTATGAATGGATCTAATTGGACTCAATCAATCAATCTATTATACGTACCTACTATAATAAACGAGTAACTAAATTTTGTCTACCTAATGTGATCAATAACAAACACTGAGAGCACTTATTATTTTTTTTTGGTAATTACAAAATATGGGTGTATATCTTAAAATTATGCGCTTTAAAAGGTCAAAATATAAAAAAAAGCTTACGGATCTGCTGATATTAAACAGTTACTCTTGTTTGTCTGCAGATATCCTCTTCAGCTCTATGGTACTAAATCCTTTAAGAAACTGGTTTCTTTGGGAGGAACAGAAATTCGGACCAATTATGGTTTCCTTATAGTGAGCAAGTTGATTCTGTTATCATTTTACCATTTCAGTCACAGAATAAATAATAGTACTACGTACAGAAGTAGCACTCTTTTGATGTTGACTGCGTGCCGACGTTTTAATAGCCTACATAGTTATTATTAATCAGATAAATCGCGCACGAAAGCAAAATAAACTTTATCGCTGCGCGCGAGTGTCCGTATTACTTTGCATCTTTTCTCCTTACTACGTCACAACGGACTTTCCGTGGTTGCTAAGGGATGTTAATAAAGAGTAAAAAAAATACGTTGTAAAATGGTAAGTTACTTAGGTAAAGTACCTATGCTGACTATAATCGACCATATTATCTACTATGTGAGTTCTGTGATGCCCAACGCATGCAACTTGCAAGGCCATTCGTCGGGAATCGCGATGCTTGGTTCGTATAGGTAGATAGCGTAAACAACAAATAAACCCGAAATACGATTCCTAACAGAAATATGATCGTAATCTACTTAGTTGAAAATCTTGTAAACAAAGTTTTAATTTCAGTATTTTGTGCTACTATAACTTATGGTGGTTTGGCCATGTAGAAAGAATGAATGAGGAAAGAGTGACAAAGCAAATTTATGTTGCAGAGGTGAACGGCATAGTCGGGAAGGGTCGCCCTAGGCGAAAGTTTATCGACCAAATTGGCGATATATTAAAAATGGGCCAAATCAAGAGTACCTTTAACCGACGAGCGTGTATGCGTAGGTATATGGATGTGGAGGAAGCGAGAGAGGTGTGTCAGGATCGTGCCAAATGGAAGTCCATAATCTCTGCCTACCCCTCTGGGTGACAGGCGTGAGTGTTTATGTTTATGTTATAACTTAAAATATTTGAATTACAAAGACGAGTATAGTATGTAATAAGTAGGTACTTGGGTAGTGAAGTAAATTTCAACTAAGTTTTGTAATAAAGTACTTAGGTATTACTTCTGTAGTTAAATTATTACTTAATTATTTTTTCGCTATAAGTACCTATCTAACAAAAAAAATGAAATAAATTTACCTTTCATTATCCTTCGGTAACTCAAAAATGATATATCTGAATCCTTTGAATTGCTCATTAAGCATCCATCCCAGCAACGATTATAGTAGGAACGACGTTTTGCCATTATAATTTATCAAATAGATAAGTAATGTACATATAATATATTATTCTTAAATTATATTAAAACTTTTTGAACAATTTTATCCTACAATTAAATATACTAAACACTAAACAAAAACTATTTCGACGAGTATTTCAACAAGTATTTACAAAAAATTATTTACGTAAACAGCGTTAAAAAACCAACATTCAATCATATAGAGCGCGCTAGCCCCGACTGCGATCTACTCCTGGGGTAGCTCACGATTTGTAGCTAATTATTTCACGCTGGTAGCAAGATTGACAGAGACCTGGTTCAATTTAATACTTTTTGTATAACTGGTTTGAAAAAGGGATTACAATAACTACCTATTCATGTTAATATAGGTAGGTCCTTTTTCATTAGACACCATTGATTATAAAACGGAGAGTCTGCCTCAAGAATGTACCATTCTAATGAGGTGAAGTTGATTACTGGAATGGCTTGGAACCCTGCTGACAAAGCGGAGGTAGCGGCACCAGGTCCTGGGTACTTTTTTCACGGGGAAATGACGACCCATATTCTCCTCGCGACGGCAATGACATGTTATGTATGACTGGCATGAACTAAAACCTCCGCGGTTTTCTGAGAGAGAGAGAGAGCAAGAGAATCGCTATCTTAATCGATACTCCTCTTCGCCAGTGGTCTTACAGCGGCCCCGCCAGCGTCATGGAGGATAAGGCGATTGGGCGCATCGCCAAAACAACATCGCTTGCCCGCGACTCCTCAATTGTGACGGGCAGGGATAGAAGACACCCCGCTTGCTGCGGTCCAACAACACGCATCCGAAATAGGCTCACCACGCCCATTTGAAGAGACAATCTCGGGCAAATCATGTATGTAACTTTGTCTTTGTTCACTGTTTATGACTACATTTGACATGGCTATGTTTTTTATGCCCACTCCACACGGCACGGAAGCATATCCGCAGATAGTGGCTCGATGTAAATGTTCATTTAATAAGAAGCACTGCCGGAGAAAAACGATTTTTTTAACTATATTTGACTTAATGTACCTAAAATAATTGATATAATTTAATAGGAAATACTAGAGATCCACCACGGCTTCACACGGGTGAATTTTGAATCTCGATAACAGCGCCACCTACCGGGTCTAATTGTGAATCTAAACCATTCTTGAATCAACTTAATCATACAAAAAATTTCATCAAATCTGTCCAGCCGCTTAGGAGTTCGATTACATACACACTGACAATATATATTTACAATATTATTTCTTCATCTTTTAAGATCTTCAATTATTATCTTCTAATTTTGTGTTATGATGTAATATTTTTTTAGGTATAGTGTTGATATTTATCCGTTTCTTTGTGAACTGCAGCCTACAATACATTTATTGGTTATATTTTATGATAATAAGACTGCATCTTACCTTCTTTGGCTAATCCTTTAGCTCCATCCAGAGGTGCTGTGTTAGCACTTTTTATATTGGTACCAAATGACAAGTGGTTGATATAATGTGTTGTATTAAATGCTGATGAAGAATATGGTTGCACATCATGAACATGAACATGATTTATTGTGAAACTTTTTCCCGGGGCTATATGAAAACTCCCACCAACCTAGAAATATGCTTCTTTTTAGTTGAAATATCACAAAAATATGTTTAGTAAATATTTTGTAAATTCAAAGCACCACCTATAACATCAACATACGAGGTCTGTTCAAAAAGTATCGCGAATTTTGTATTTTTTCAAAAAGTATTTATTTATTCATAAATATCTATTTTGTCTCCTTCAATGTAATCCCCTTTGGATATAATGCACTAGTGCCAACGTTTTTTCCAATCCTCGAAGCACTTAAAAAATCATTTTTCGTGATCTTCTTCAGCTCCTCCTTCGATGCCGTCTTTATCTCCTCAATCGTGGCATAGCGTCGCCTTTTCATGGGGCTCTTCAGTTTCGGGAACAGGAAAAGTCACAGGGCCAAGGTCTGGGGAATACGGTGGCTGTGGGACCATTACTGTGTTGTTTTTGGATAAATATTCGCGCATAAGCAACGATGTGTGAGCAGGGGCGTTATCATGGTGCAAAAGCCAGTTTTTGTTCTTCCACAAATCCGGGCGTTTCTGGCGGATTGCTTCGCGCTAATTGCGCATAACTTGTAGGTAATATTCCTTATTGACCGTACTACCCAATGGCAAGAACTCATGATGCACCACGCCCCTGCAATCGAAGAAAACTGTGAGCAAAACCTTCACGTTCGACCGAACTTGGTGCGCTTATTTCGGTCTTGGCTCATGCGGCAGCTTACATTGGGAGATGAGCTTTGGTTTCCACGTCATAACCATAAACCCACGATTCGTCACCAGTTATGACCCTCTGGAGCACATTTAGGTCCTCAGCAACTTCTCTAACGGTGATTCGACGATTGGCCAACAATATTTTCTTCACTTTATCAATGTTATCGTCTGTTGTTTACGTGCTCGGGCGTCCAGCACGCTGTTCGTCGTTCACATCTTCTCGGCCCTCCGAGATCATTTTGTCAGTGATGCCATCTTGCAGAAAAATTTATCACTAGTTATGGTCTGAAATATCACCAGATTTTGGAATATTTTGAGTAAAAAATCCCTAGATTTCACCAAATTATTTAAATTAAAATAACAAGATAGGTAATAAAAATACAATTTTAATTGTGAAAATAATGAGAATACACTTATCATAGAAAAAGCTAAAAATCAACATCAAATACTTCTGCTGGTATTTCTTCATCATCTTGATTGATTGTTATTGCAGATGTCGACGGCTGAGATGGATCATCAATTTTGTTAGACTTTATTGATTTATAAGAGTATTTAGAATTGCTACCAATAGCAGTAATTACATCAGCCGGGAGCTCGTAACTGTAACAGTTCTTCTTCATTATCTTCAACTGATGTCTAATGAAGAGAATGCTATTAAGTGTTTACAGCCATTTTGTTACAGCCATTTTGTGACAAAACGGATATAGCGAGATCAGATAACTCCCGAAAGGTGGTTATTCCAGCAGCATTCTTATATTTTCGAACTTCAGCCCAGAAATCAATTATGTTATGTGTAGCATTCCATTTAATATAATTTATACCATGCCATTGCTGTAACAGTTTGTCTATTGTTTTGTCATCAAATCCGAGTTCTGTGGCAAGATCTGCTATTTTGTTGTCTTTGCCCTGGCGAAGAGTATTTTCCACACTCAATAGACACATTTTCTCCAAAATGATATAAGTCGAAGGAAGTCTTTGCTGAATCTCTTTTCCTAATTTGATAGTGAAATCAATACAACGTTTTCTGCACTGACTGTTTTGCACTGATGACATCATTGGGTAAAGAGGTCCTTTGTACTTGTGATTCAAAAAGATATCCTAAACACGGTACCGGATTCAAGTGTGCTTCTATTTCAATGGACACAAATAATCTTTGTCAGTAGTTGCAGCCGACGGCTTAAGTACTCTATTGCAAATAGAGCGACGCAATGTCATTAATGTGTTCGGTAGAGCAACTGGATTTGCGTCTTCACTTTCAAAGCTTTTAACTCCAATTTGGACATCATTCAAGATGCTCTTTAAAAAGCATATATATAGGCGATTAACCTCATCGGCATACATTGAATAAAGCAAATCTGCTGTGTAGCAATTATCTCTGTAAGAGAAATTTAATTTTAGTTCTTCCCATTGAGACAGTATCTTGGTCACAGTTTCTTCGACGGACAGCCAACGAGTATCACAAGAGCGCAATATTTTTAAAGGCTTCTCGCCACAATTTATTGTCTCATATATATTTTTGTACTCATCACAGCGTTTAGGTGAATGTGAAAACCAATTATAGGTTTCTCTAATGAGAAACTCTATATTTCGTGGTAACGTGTGCTCTGACGCATGTGAAACGGCTAATTGCAATGAGTGGCAAACACATCTGATTAGAATTAAATTAGACACGCCATATTCCGTTTTTAATATATTATGTACGCCATTATTTACTCCAGTCATAACAGAAGCATTATCCACCCCAATAGTGAGTTTGTACAAAGGTTCTACTTATTCCATAATTTGCTGAAATATCTTACAGTAGACCCACAAAGGAAAATATATTTAAAAAGGCAAACTTAGTGCGTACAATACTAATACTACTATAAATAAAATACAAAAAAAAACATACGTTAATTATATTAAATGATACTATAAATAAAAATAAAATAATACCATACATAAAAATAATACATACAATAGCTACATATAATATATATAACCTAATAATAATAAAATAATATATATTAATTAACAGGATGCAAAGAAATAATCTCTAACACGTTTTTTAAATACCAATAATGTTTCATGTTCTTGTAAGCAGTTTACCAAGACAGTAACAATGCCACGAGGATCGGCGCTCCTCAGTGGTTCTAATTCTAGAAATGCGGATACAATTTTATTTTCCTTGCAACTAAAATATCTAATTACTATGCCCAATAATTTTGATACACTGAGGTCAGTGTATCAGTGTTTTTTCAGTGGTTTCATCTAATAGTACACTATAAATATTTTTGTGATCCAACATCATCCAATAGCATCTGTTTGAAATGTGGAGCTAATACATTCTTTATTATGTATGTTCTGCAATGAACATTATTGCACTGCATCTCGTTCTGTGCATTTTCATATCCATAAAACTCTTTGAATCAGTAATACATTTTTTTAAAGCTTCAGTCAAGTGGTCAATTTGCTGTATGGATGTATGTTCTGCAATGAACAGGGACAAAGTTTCTTCGACTTTTAATGTGTCTGTATTATTTTTAGAAGCGGGCAGAAATTCAATTTGTCGATTTTTAGACACTAAGTCAGATTTATCTTTGTGTTTTTTTGTCTCTCTGTGCTTTTTAATGTCGCCAAGTCTTGCAAATATTTCACAATGACAAAAAGTACAAAAGGCTTTTGTAGGATCGTTTGCTACAGGCAGTAACCATATCTGGAATTCTTCTTGATTTCGCATTCTTTCCGATATTTTTGTGAATAAAGAGTTTTTTTTTTCTGCCGACTTCCAAAAAGGAGCCGGTACTCAATTCGACTGTATGTTTTTTTTTTCGTTTTTTTTTTATGTGTGTTACCTCAGAACTTTTTTCTGGGTGAACCGATTTCGATGATTCTTTTTTTATTTGAAAGCTGGTACTTCTCGTGTGGTCCCATATGAATTTGATCAAGGTCAGACCAATAGTTTTTAAGTTATTCTTAAATAACTTATATTGAAGTCGGCTGTACAAAATTTTTAATTTTAAATTATTTCAGTTGCACGTTCATAATAATGCAAAATAAATAAGAGATACTTCACAAACAATTTAAAACTTAAACTGTTTCGATACAACCACTTACTTTCGCGCACGAAGACTAGAAACTAACGAAATACGAGCAATAGTATACACTATTCAGCACTCACTTAAAGACTGAAACAAATTTTAACATACGAGTTAATCATATTATTAGTCGGGAAATCCCCGAAAGGTAGGTTAGCATTATCAAACAAAGACGTCTAATTACGTTTTTGATAAGTGAGAAAAGGATAGTGCTATTTTGACATAAACTAGGGAATTCACCGACAGGTTAAGAGGATTGCCAATATGTATTTTCTAATTTTATTTTAAATATTAAATAATATTTTAGTGATTTTTTTTTCAGAATATCACTATCTAACTCTAGAAATTCACTAGATCTAGTGATATAATCACTAAAGTGGCAATGCTGCATTTTGTACCACCGATAAACGTTGCTTTGGTCCAAAGTAGTTTCACCATATGCCACAGTTAACTTTCGGAATGCGTCCGCGCATTTTGTTTGTTTTTCACACAAAATTTAATACAGATTCTTTGATCTATTTTTTGGAATAGGCAAAAATCGAAGGCGCGCCAAAACACATCCGAGCAAAACAGCTGTCAAAAATTAACTATACATTCAAAATGGCCGACCTTGTCAGCATAAGTAAGAGACATGAGTACAAACATAAGGCTACAAAAAAATTAAAAATCAAATATCCGTAGCCCGCGAACATTCAAAATTCGCGATACTTTTTGAACAGACCTCGTATAAATATATTATACTCTGAATTATATTAATGATTTTCTGATTTATATCAATACATATCGTACTTTGCAACAGTATATAGTGTTCTGCAGTGACCATATGTTTAGCAGTGAAGTCTAGGGAAGTTTAACTTAATCCCCACGCTTGGTGACCATAGTACTGACATTTCACACTTTTGACACATCACTTCATCGAACAGGTCAAAACTGTTGTCTTGGCTAAGGTATTTATTTCTTCATGTTAAAGATTCTTCTTTAAACCCAAGATTGATAGTCTCCTGTGAGTAAGGTATACTTCAAAACATGAAAACGAGATTGTACAACCAGTGCGTGTTGCCAGTGATGACTTATGGATTTGAGACGTGGTCCTTCACTGCTGGCCGTATGAGGACGCACAAGGTCACTCAGCGAGCTATGGAGAGGGCTATGCTCGAGGTTTCTCTGCGTGATAAGCTTAGAAGTGAGGATATCCACAGTAGAACTAGAGTAACCGATGTAGTCCAACAGATTGGTAAGCTGAAGTATCAATGGGCCGGCCATATAGCTCGAAGAACTGACAACCGATGGCGAAAAAATGTTCTCGAGTGGCAGCCTCGTACCGGTAGGCGAAGTGTAGGGCGTCGCCCCACTAGATGAAGTGATGACCTGGTAAGTTATGCAGGAAGTCGATTGATGCAGGTGGCTCGTGACCATTCTTTGTGGCATTCCTTGGGTGAGGCCTATGTTCAGCAGTGGACTTGTGAAGGGCTGTAATGATGATGATGATGATGACTGTGTAAACCACTTTTTAATAAGATTGACACTGGTTAAGACTTCTTAAAATAAAACTTACTCTGTTTACTTCCATGTAACCATATATTTGGCAACCTTCTTTTAGAGCTAAATTAGCTTTCTCTAGTGATTCATCATCTTTGCATTGCACAATAGTGGCCAAGTCCGGTAGAGCCCATCTTCTGAGTCTGTATGCCTCTTTTACATCTTCACAGGTGTTACAACATCTTGAAGAAATGCATAATATGCCATATAACAAATTATGGACTATCACATATTACACATTATTGGTGTACAGGTGTATATATTGATCAAGTAAAAACGACAACCTCAAACACCATGGACTGGTGATGGAAAAAGAGTCGGCAAGGCTCTGAGGCGATAGGGTATTGAGGAAATTAGGACACTTATCGACCAATCTGTTCAGTACGCTATGGGCAAATCTTCCAAGCAATGCTGCTAGATAGCGCATTCTTGGTGTGGCTTAATTTCAGCACAGCTTAAAAAAGTTATCGAACGAAACTGACAAACATCTCCATATATTAAAATAAGGGAAATAAACAATTTAACTATTGTAAAAAAATATCACTGACTTAACTATAAACAGATTACAAATGTATTAATTTATTATCCCTGTACATGTCTTTGTTTTCATTTATGAGGAGAGGGAGAGCAAATTGGTGGTTTGGTCACGTAGAAAGAATGAACGAGGAAAGAGTGACAAAGCAAATTTATGTTGCAGAAGTGAACGGCAGGGTCGGGAAGGGACGCCCTAGACGAAGGTTTATCGACCAGATCGGCGATACATTGAAAATGGGCCAGATTAGGAGTACCCTTAACCGACGAGCGTGTATGCGTAGATATATGGATGTGAAAGAGGCGAGAGAGGTGTGTCAGGATCGCGCCAAATGGAAGTCCGTAGTCTCTGCCTACCCCTCTGGGTGACAGGCGTGAGTGTTTATGTTTATGTTATGTTTTTTATGGAGAGCAAATTTAAGCATATCTTTAGTTAATATAGCAAATAAAACATATTATGTTATTTTTATTATAATTGAAGGAAGCCAAAAAAACAAGCAAACGAGGTGAGGTGGCAATGGTAAACATGTCATAGAGTGGAAACCAGGCTTATGTAAATGAAGTAAGGCAATGTAGTCCAATAGGAGATCAGGCTAAGTAGCGCACCTTGGAAGATATGCAGATGATATGTCCAGCAGTGGACTGCTACAGACTGATTATTAAACAACTGTGTGGTGGTGGTGTAAGAAAATCTATCATTCTGTATCATCCAGTGGGTATCGTAAAGGGCGACTATAGGAAATACTAAGAAAGAACTATGGCTTCCTAAAGATGGTGATATACCATATTATTTAAACTAATATATCCACACTATAAACGCATTCCGTCTGGTACTAGTAACATAATAATCAATCCACCTGCAGAGTGACAATTAAGGCTAATCCTCCCTATAACAGGTGACCTTTGTCCAGGAGTGGACATTAACACTACATGTTTAACGTGGCCAATGAAGTAATGTATAAATAAAACAGAACTATACTGTGTTCTCAAAATAGTTGTACATTTAGTGAGCCACCTTAGCGATAAATGTGCATGCAAATGTTTAAAAAACAAGTTGGAAAGGTGGATTTGCATTTCTATTTGCATATACAAAATGTATTCACATGTTTTCCATATGTGTGTTTAAAATTGCCAATATGCATGTGCAAAAAAGCGTCAGTGTTACAAACATTAAATGAATTATCAAAAGATAATATTTCATTATAACATTTCTAATGTATTGTGATAAAAAGAACTAAAGAATTGCAGGTACTAACTGTGAATCGTTAAATGCAGCTCCATAGCAGCTACCACAGGAAATTGTAGCCAATTCAGAAGTGTTTTGTTTTATCTAAAAAAAATAGTGTATTTAGAAAAGTTTACATTTATGAAATATTTATCATAATAAATAAATTTATGTAATAATAATATATTTATACTGTTGAAGAAACAGCAATTTCTTCTTTTTTTGGCTCATCTATAGGATTTCCATTAAGGTCTAGTCTTCGTTTATGAATGTTATGGTCCATTTGAAGGTGCTGTTCACCAGAAGAATCCATTGCATCCAGTACTAAATCTGAAAAACAGTTGTTTATACCTATTTCATATATAGCTATTAAGTTTAATTCATCGTACAACTAATTGTGTGGGTGTCGTAAGGGGTGTAAAGGCAAAACTTTACTTGTGTACATACATTTATCACAGCCCCATCAAAAGGCCACTGCTGAACATTGGCCTTCCCCATAGATTGCCTTTTATGAAACATTATATAATATATTAGGTGAAAATAATCAAATATGCCATGCGGAGCAGCATCAAAGGTGCTAAACTTATGGTACTGAATTATTAATTTGCCTGGCAAGCATAGCGGTTATGGCAAAATTTTCCTACAATAGGAGAGGTCCATGTCTAGCAGAATTAATTACAGGCTGATAAAGATGTACAATAATTACAGTTGTACATTTTTTATGTGCATGCTTGTATAACTTATATTACATGTCGAAATCAGATCATAACATATGTGTGTTACAACATTTTATTCTAACAATGCTGGCAATTGCAAAATTATATTTACCACTACAAAGAAATCGAAGAAATTTAATTATTATGGTTATTATTTTACTTACAACTACAAGATATACTGGGAACAGTTATATCAAAATTGATTCGTAACTTATGCCCCCTTGATGTGTCTACAAACAGTTCCTCTGATATATTTGGTGACATATAGGTGTATAACTCCGAAAGAAATAATAAAATCATAACGAATATGCCGGCTACGGTAACTGAAACGAATCATGAAATAATCATTTTAATATGTAATTTATTAAAGTATGTATAAACAAAAAATAAATAAATTCACACTAACTCGTTGCTCCAGTAGCAGTTTTTACTTTGAAATCTTCTAACGTTTTTGCGTAGGCATCGAATTGTTTAAATTTATCAATAATTTGGGATGACATTTTTTAAAAATTAAATGAATTTATTAGATATCTTATAAAAGTTTGGAATGCAACAAACCAAATTTTGGTTTAATTTTTTTATATTATTTCGGGTAGGGATGATCGATGTCAAAAATGAAAACATCGATGTAGCTACATGTCAAACATCGAAACATCGATGTCAATAAACCCATAATCTATTATTGGGTACTTGCGAACATTGCGAATCCACTAAATCAATATCAACTAAATCCTGCATCTAAAATATTTAAAATTTTGAATAATTGAGAATGCTTGAACGCATCGATAACCTAAAAATATATCATTATGGTGTATCAAAATTAACTGTCAAGTGTCAACTGTAATGTCACAGTTGTCACTGATTTCGTTTTGTTATTGGTGTCGTTGTTGGTTTTCTGTTTCTTTGTCGGTTGTTTTAAAAAAAATCCGATGGTTGATCTTAAACACGATCCAATGCACGTTTAGCCTTTTAATTAAAAAAATCTAAAATTAAAAAAAAAAAACTTGCAGTGAGATATTTGAATACAGTTGCTATAAATCAATATAATCGCTACATCAATGTTCAACGCCATCTGAGCGGTTATCTACCGACTTCAAAAAGGACCACCAAAATGTTGAATATTTCTAGTTGCAAAATAGGTAATGTATTATAATAAAAACCAGTTTGTTTGCACTTTATAATATTTTGTATATTTTTTTTAATATAACAGACATAATTATGTTTAACCTTTTGACCGCCAAAGTCGCCTATACTTGACCAGCTCCTGCGGGCCTTGAGCGCCAACGACGTCTATAGTTGAAAAAAAACCCGGCCCACAAAAATATGAAATAGAGATATTGGATAATTATTACTGGTATTTTAATTATACTCCTCAAAAAAGAATAACCCAGCAACATGTATAAAAAACAAGTCTCCTAGAGCCACAAGTACTAAGAAACATTTAACTAAAAAAAATTATTTTTATCTAAGCAAATACTTTATCCAGCACGCCAAAGTCTATGTTTGACCGTCAGTGACGAACGCGGGAGGCATAGATTTCTTGAAAACTATCCAAAATTCAGCTCAAACGTGTTATTTTTTTTTCTATTATTATTGATATTTGAATAAAACAAAAGGTTAGAAACATGAAACTATAATTAGCTACAGGAATAAAAAAATGTTATCAAATCATCTTCGCATAATAAATCAAATATCTCAACTCTGGCGCATCCTTAGCGCTACATCGAAAATCAGTTCACTGGGCGCCGTGATCAAGGATAGACGACACCCTGATGACGTCAGAAGTGATTAGCGGGAAAAGTAGTGCAGTGCAACATGAACGATTCTGACTGATTTAACAAGTGCAAATAATTATATACAATTGTTGATTAGTGAATAATTTTGTAGTTTTTTATTTTAATAATATAAAATTACAAATAATAAATGTGTTTTTTACTTAAGGTATGAAGAGCAATTTTTCATTGTGTGTGTGTGTTGTGCGATTTTCTTTCTCAATCTCGAAATCATCTAGCAGCATCAGCATCATATCAAACCCCCATTGTCATAAGAGCGTAAGACTTTTCTTTTGTGCTTCACTTGGCCTACGCCTCCCCCGACATATAAAATATTTTGAATCGATGTCTGTATATTTTGGTTAGATCGATTTCGAAATCGATACACAACGTGCGACACGGCTACATCTCTAAGAAAGTTTCAAAAAGGAAAGTCAGCTACGCCGTTGTCGTCCAGTCGTGACAGTGACGTAGTGTTTCTATATAGTTTGTGCAGTGACGTCATCACGATGGAGAGTAGTACTATTTTATTGTAATTGTTTGTTGTTTATTTATGTACAAAGTACATATATAAAAAGAGTGGCAGAAAGCACAAGATTAAATAAAACATATCAGATTATAAAGAGTCATTTATCGCATAAAAAACCAACAAAAACAAGTAATTTTGTGTTATTGATATATCAACTCTTGGCAACACTATGTTTTTCGTAGGTAATTTTGTTTACTTTTCGCTTTGGCGTGCAGGACACGTTAATGCGTTTTTGGCGAGGCGCTCAAAAGGTTAATAATATTTTATAACTGAATGAAGAAAGAGGCTTTGAGCCTGCAATCAAAAGTCAAGAAAACTGTATGTTCTTTTTTTAATTTGTGTTATCTCTCAACTTTTTTCTGGGTGAACCGATTTCGATGATTATTTTTTTATTTAAAAGCTGGTGTTCCATCATGTGATACCATATAAATTTGACCCATATATATAAGTCTGACCAATAGTTTTTTAGTTATCCTTTATAATTTATATTAAAGTCAGTTGTACAAAAATTTTATTTTTAAATTATTTTCAATAACTGGCTCAACTCTTTATCAACAAAGGAACAAATTGAAAGGTACTTCTTTATCAAAATTACTATTTTTTCAATCAATCGGCAAAAATATTGGACTATATAACAAATGAACTAGATATTTGTGAACTACTTCCAAGTTTTGTTAATTTCGCTACATTGTTTATTAATTTATTTTATTTCATTAATTATAAACCATAAACAACATGACATTTTTTTTATTCATCTAATTCTAACCTATTAAATACATGACCAAAAAACATTGATAATGGCCAACAACGTTGTTTTGAGTAAGATAAACATCGAACATCGATGTTGAGCTATCGATGTCAACATCAATGTCATGATCGATGTTTCTGCAACATCGTACATCCTTAATTTCAGGAGAACTTTTTTATAACTGGCTTTACGGCTTTGGGTTCTAACCCTTCTAGGCCTGAACTTATAATGTTTAACTATCCCTCTACACTGCTCCGCAATGCGTCACATTGTGCAGCGTTTGGAAGATTTTGACGGCAACTTGAGCCAGCAGACAGCTGACAGTTGGCGATAGTATCTCAAGGCGCCTAAGCAGACAGACACCTTATCTTGAGAATCACATCAGTAGGTGTGAATTGGGGCTTCTGCGTCACTTGCTCTCGCATCGCTCGAGCTACATGCCGCTGAAGACCCCAATTCTCTCCAGTAGAGGTGCAATATTTTTAGTTTAACCAAATTAACGTCTACATACTCACAGTTCTATCCTGCGGGAACAAGTGTACTTCCACTTCCAGTTGAGTTATTGAGCATTATATTCAGAGGTATTGCCGCATCTATATGATTAATTTCTAATAATACAACTTGTTTAGCCTAATTTCATTGTGGTTAGTGCTAATAAACGTTTTTAAGCTATTGCATAGCTTTTATCGCGGGCTTTGAGCGCGGCGACCGAATCAAGAAAAAATCAAAAAAGACCCGAAAACCTAACATCGTAAATGCATTTCAATAAAGATATTAATTAATTTGCATCCATCCGCTAACTAAATAAAATAATGTGTCTTACCTGGATTGAAGAGCGTCTCCCACCCTCCCTCAACTGTTTCATTATTGTTTTATTCTCATAGCGAGTGCATGTTGATTACAACGCTCGTCAAATATCATCCATATTGGTGAGTTTAATAATTTTTTTTACTATTTAGAAATTCAGCCGCCATTATCTTTTTTTGACTTCATACTTGTTTTTGTTAATTGCAGATCATGGCCAACACTGAGGAACACAATGATTCTAATCCTATCACTAATCCGTATTACCACAGCATAATAAACATACAGTAGGACGACGCCTTTGATCTCGTGGTAAATGCCGACACCGTCTAGACAGCGTATGGAGGTTAGGGTTGTCACAAATTAAAAACTTTTACTAATTTAATTATTTATTTTAGATCTACATAGTCATTAACAGTATGATTACTAATGTACAAAATAAGTAACAATTTGTTCTTAGATTTTTCTTGAAAGTACTCAAAACGTTAATTGCACGCATCACAACGTAAGGGAGTGCTTTACTCTCGATATGTGGCCATACCTCAATTTCGCTACATAAAATCGTTCTTATACTCTTAGCTAGATATCAAATCCATATTATTATTAACGTAACAATGACTGCAGACATTGAATTATTAGTTTTTTTTTTTTTTTTTTTTATAAGAGAGGGGGCAAACGAGCATGCGGCTCACCTGATGGTAAGTGACTACCGCCGCCCATGAACAACCGCAACACCAGGGGAATTGCAGATGCGTTGCCGGCCTTTTAAAAAGGAGTAGGCTCTTTTCTTGAAGGTCCCTAAGTCGTATCGGTCCGGAAAAATCCCTGGTGGTAAACTATTCCACAAGGAAGTTGTGCGAGGAAGAAAACATCTTCTAAATCGCACAGTGGTGGACCGCCAATCATCCAGATGGTGTGGATGGTATCGGGAGTTCTGCCGCGATGTGCGTTCGTGAAATTTGGCGGCTGGGATTAATCCGAACAATTCCTCAGAGCACTCCCCATGGTAGATGCGAAAGAAAATGCAAAGAGATGCAACATCTCTTCGCAGTGCCAATGAATCGAGCCGATCGGAAAGGGCTCGGTCGTCGACGATTCGAGCCGCTCTGCGCTGGATGCGGTCAAGTGGAAGGAGCTGGCACTGGGGAGCCCCTGCCCAGAGATGGGAACAGTATTCCATGTGAGGCCGAACCTGCGCCTTGTAAAGTTGCAGGCGGTGTGCCGGCATGAAATACTGTCCCGCTCTGCTGAGCACGCCAAGCTTTTTAGAGGCCAATTTGGCCTTCTCTTCCAAGTGACCACGAAACTGCACGTCACTCGATATGTCGACTCCGAGGATACCGATACTGGCTGAGGCAAGAAGGGGAGTGCCTTGAAACTGAGGAGATACGACAAAGGGGTTCTTTTTGGCGGTAAACGCGCAAACTTGTGTCTTCTGAGGATTAAACTGGACTAGATTTAGTCGCCCCCAATCCGAGACTTTGTCCAGCAAAGACTCGACTTCAGACACAAGTTTGTTCCGGTACTCGGCGACGTTTTCCCGAGAAATATTGGCCCGGCCGGTGTATAGAGCATCACCAGTGCTGTCATCCGCATAGCAATGAATGTTACCAGTTAGCAACATATCATTGATATGCAGAAGAAACAGCGTTGGTGATAGCACACAGCCTTGTGGAACACCAGCGTTAATAGGCTTGTAGTCAGAACATGCACCGTCTACAACGACCTTGATGCTCCGATCTGCAAGAAAGCTGGTGATCCAATTGCACAATTTCTCGGGAAGCCCATAGGAAGGCAGCTTCGAAAGAAGCGCTTTGTGCCAAACCCGATCAAAGGCCTTCGCAATGTCCAGACTAACGGCCAACGCCTCCCCCTTGGACTCTACTGCCTTCGCCCATCTATGGGTCAGGTAGACCAGAAGATCACCAGCTGATCGACACCGACGAAAACCGTATTGGCGGTCACTAATCAGCTGGTGATCCTCAAGGTACCGGATGAGCTGGCAGTTAATAATGGATTCCATTATTTTGGAGAACAAGGAGGTGATCGCGATAGGCCTATAGTTGGACGGGTCTGAGCGGTCGCCTTTTTTAGGGATCGGGTGGACAAAAGCTGTCTTCCATGAATTCGGGACTACGCCTTGGGAGTAGGAGTACCGGAAAAGACGCGTTAGGACCGGTGCCAACTCCGGAGCACACGTCCTCAGCACAATTGGGGGGATTCCGTCAGGCCCACTCGACTTCTGGATGTCCAGGGAGAGAAGTGCTTTGCGAACTGAGCGCTGTGAGAATAGCACATCCGGCATGGAGCACTCACACCGCGGGATGGTCGGCGGTATTTTCCCCCCGTCATCAAGAGTCGAGTTGGACGCAAAAAGGGAGCCTAAAAGGTCGGCTTTGTCTTTTGCGTCTTGGGCCAGTGAGTCGTCCTCCCTGTGCAGAGATGGTAGTGATGGCTTACAGAAATTCCCTTGGACAGCCTTGGCGAGAGACCAGAATGCACGGGTTCCCGAAGGAAGGCGAACTAGTTTCTCGCCAATTCTGCCTATGTGCTCTGACTTTGCCTTGGCAATAACTCTTTTGAAGGACCTGGAGGCGAAGTTATACTTCTTTTTAAGTGTGCTGGTGTTTACATCCCGAGTCACCGAAGCCGCAGCCCAGGCTTGATAACACTCCTGCTTACTGCGCAATGCAGTCTTACAGGAGCGACCAAACCAAGGCTGAGATCTGCCTCCGATGGGTACCACAGATGATGGAATAAATAGTTCCATTCCCTGTAGCACCACATCAGTGACAGAGTCAGCAACAGCACTGGGATCATCCGGCGAGAAGCAAACCCGCCCCCATGGGTAGGATGCAAAGAAAGACCGCATTCCGTCCCAATCCGCCGACCTGTAATGCCAAACACGGCGGTAACCTGCAGAACGCAACCGCGAAGGGAGCGTGAGTGGCACCATACTCCGGATCAGACAATGGTCCGAAGAGCCGAGAGGGGCATCGACGGAAACCTGATATCCGTCCGGATGAGAGGTCAGCAGAAGGTCCAACAGGGAAGGTGTATGATCCTCCACATCTGGAATCCGCGTAGGCGAAGTAACCAGTTGTGTCAGACCATATGCCAAGGCAAAGTCATAAACAGATCTCCCCGCATGATCGGTTAAACGTGAACCGAGCCATTCGGCATGGTGGGCGTTAAAATCGCCAAGGATCACGATCTCTGCGGATGGGACCTGTTGTAGCAAGGAATCTGTAGCCATTTGGACGTGGTCGATGAGTCGGTCTGTTTCGGCATTACCGCTATGGGACCTATAGAGGCACCCGTAGACGCGCGGATGGTCGTCGCTGTCTACGCGTAGCCAAAGGATGGACAGGTCCGAACCTTCAAGACTGCCGAGGCGTCGAGAACAGATGTCCTCTCTAACATACACGCAAACTCCAGCCCGAGGCACAAAGGAGTGCTCCAATTTGTACCCCGGGTAGGAGAGATACGAAATATCAGTAGGAGAGGAAACCTGCGTCTCGGTCAAAAAGAGCAAGGCCGGCTTCGCCGTCTCGAGATGGTAGTGGACGGCGTTTAGGTTAGAGTGAAGTCCCCTGATGTTGCAGAAATTCACGGATAGCGTGGCAGGGGTCGCCTTGGTATTGTTGCTCAGCTTGCCCCGAGCAGTTTTGTTTTTGAGCGGAATTTTGCCCCCCCCAGAATACGCGGGGCAGCCTGAGCACCCACGCTCAGGATTGGAATAACATGGTCGTGGATGCTCAGCGAGGGATTCTCCAGGGGTACTGGTACCCTCCTGGGGTAGTCTATTGTCTAATTCCGCTACCATGTTGATGGGGGGGGGGGGGGGAATTGGGCCTCCGGCCACCTGCACTCACCAGACGAAACGCAGAAGCAGAGCCTCTACTTCACGCCGGTATTCTGTGAGGTCGTGGTACCAACCCGGCTCGAGCCGGCCCATACGTGCAACAGCAAAAAACTGCTGCAGGGCTCTATAGTTTATTTTATAATTGATTCTTTAGGCTTTCGAAAGTTCTTCTAACTAAATCTGGTTTTCCAATAACTTCTATCCATAATTTGCATCTGAAATTTTTAAATACAATACTTATAAATAAATTTTCATAATTATCACCCCCAGGAACCTTAAAATTGACATCCATATTGTATTATTAAAAAAAAATCTCGTTTTTGTAATTTGCACCCCCAGAAATCTCGAAATTGATACCCATATCATATTATTAGAAAAATGTCCGCCATCTTGAATATGAAAATGGATGCCGTTTTCGTAATCATCACCCCAATAAACCTTGAAATTGACATCCATATCATACATATATTAAAAAATGACCGCCATCTTGGATTTAAAAATAAATGTTATTTTCGTAATTAGCCTGACAAACCTAAAACTTGACCCTTAAATCTTAATATTTTATTAAAAAAAACTTCGAAAAACCGAAGACTAGGCACTATAGTATGGTCTAAAACCTTAGCCTGTCCGACCACACGATAATGAAGAAAAAAAATCAAACTTCAATTTTATACGTGGTAGAGCTATGCTGCAGCTATATTAATTGTATAGTTGTAGCACGAATGGGTCAGCTCGACCGCAGCAATAGCAGCTTAACACTGCTGTGATTCGTATGGTGAGTGTAGAGAACCGGAGACCCTTTTTACTGGAGAAGAGGCATTCTATCTTAGTCCTCACGGGTGACAACGCATCTGCATTATGATTCTTTATTGAGTATAGATGTAGATGTCTATGGGTCACAGCAACCACTTACCATCAGGTGAACTGTGTGATCGTTTGTCACCCTATCCCATAAAAAATAACTTCGTAACAGTAATGCCTAGCGACTAGTACCAATTTTTTTACGTCCGCCATTTTTTTACGTTGGCAATTTGGCATGACATTACAAAATGTACATAATGTAAAAAATAATAACAATATTTATTTACCTTTCTTTTATGTGTAGGATTTGGTGAAATCTCAGATCTTTATTTATGCGAGATGAAGACTTGCAATCTCTCACAGCACACGTCGTATGAACCATTTTAATTATAATTATCAACACTAAATTTAAAAATTATAAAAGCAAACGCGCTTTAACCTTGGAAGTCGTGTCACGAGCTACTAATTAGGCGTGTGTATCTCTTTACGGAAACGACTCACTGATACGAATCACTGAAGTGACACAAAAGATTGGTTCAGTAACAACGTTTCAAATGTATCATTTGTATCTGGAACAGTGAAACATTACTTTGCTCTTTGCTCATTTCGAGCGAAGCGTCGCTTGCGAGGCAACTGAGCCACGAGCGAGAGAGACAGCCTGAGACAATGATTAACTTAACTATTGACTCACGAGTGGCGAGTGAGCGGGCGAAATAATTATAATCCACACAAGTCAGATAGAGATAACAAATAAGAAGTGTATCCTCAACTCGTACGGATTTTCGCTGACGTTATTCATGCACGTAAAAATTATCACTAAGGCGCTTATGTGTCAAATACTATACGGTCGTTTTTTGTATGTAACGTTTGCATTAACAAGTTGACATTTTACGTTGATGCGGCACTTGTCAAATTGTTTATATTCATTAGCGCCTGTTTACGAAAACATACTGAGTTATGTTTAGGATTTCTTTGCGTAGTGATTATTGTGACTTTATTTTTTTCCTTTTCATGGTAAAGTTTAGAGTTATGATACTTTACGAGTAAATTCTGTGTACATAGACATTGCTGTTTTGTGTAAATGGACATTTTTATAAATAATGAATTGACATAGTGACATTTTTGTTAAAGTATGAAGGAGAATCGATTTTATATACAATCTTATTACGGTACACAATAAATAATCTAAGCACTTATATTATTCAGCATGGTTGCCACATAATATTTCACGGATCAGTCAGTAATAAACGCCCGCGACGCAACTTAATGTACCTATTCGGAACATTCTTTCTTTTATATCTTTTGAGGCGATGATACAAATGAGCCAAATGAAACATATCAGTGTTTCGGAACATTTCAGTGATCAAGATGCAAATGTTCCAATCCCAAAAATGATACACTTTGCCCACCTCCACTACTAATACGATTGGCATAAGCAGTTCGGGCTCGTCCATCCCGCGTCTCACCCCTCAAACCCCGCACGATTGCCCTGTGTAGACGTCTTCGTCGGACTACTGTATGGATTTATAGACTGTGGTATTACTATGCACAGGTGTGGATAAATTTACACTAAATTAGTTAGTTATTAAGTTACACTGATTAAACTATTAAACTCAGTTTATTATAATAAAATATAGTTCAGATTTAGAATTTCTTTATTTAATATTTTATTTATGGTTTATTTCGATTTTCGATTTTATCTGAATTTGAATCTAAATGTTTTAGGTTTTATTTCGATTTTAACTGAAAGCAAGAACACTAAAATATAGATCAGTTTATTATAATAAAATATAGGTCAGATTTAGAATTTCTTTATTTAATATTTTATTTATGGTTTATTTCGATTTTCGATTTTATCTGAATTTGAATTTAAATGTTTTAGGTTTTATTTCGATTTTAACTGAAAGCAACAACACTAAAATATAGATCAGTTTATTATAATAAAATAAAGTTCAGATTTAGAATTTCTTTATTTTATTATTTTATTTATGGTTTATTATTTCGATTTTCGATTTTATCTCAATTTGAATTTAAATGTTTTAGTTTTTATTTCCATTTTAACTGAAAGCAACAACACGTAGATAAGTAACACTGATTAAACTTAATAGTTTAATCAGTGTTACTTATTATATTTATTTTTACTTTTTATATTTAGTTTAATAACTAACCCTTAGTTGGATACAAAACTGGACGAACGTTGTGATAATCTTCTTTGATGCATGATACCAACTGGGTAACAGCCTTCCACGTTGGGGTTTTCTCATCGACAGCTGATTAAAAGCTGATCAGAGAGTGCTATCAGCGGTCTGTTGAAGGAATAGCCTCCAGCTTTCGGAAGTTAGAGATGCACACTTCGTTGTAATATTCTCCTCGCTTCGAAGGCTCGCTCCAGTGCATATATCTCGAACCTGTTCAGAATGATAAGTAGCTTTTAAAATCCTCGCTCGGATAGGTTCAGAATTTTCATCCTGGAAACAATAAAAATACTATTTAAACAAAAGCATACTGATAAGCAATGAACAATATTTATATTCCCTCCTATCCCGCAAAAATATATTTTTATACGATGCTCATAACATGACTTAGTAGTCCAATTCACTAACAATTGTATCAATCACATCGATCGTCTAAGAATATAATTAAATACGTTTTCATAAAAAAATTAACCTATGACTGATAATTTATTCACAACATCTAATTAAATAGTAACTAACTTTTCATCATGTGAATGGTTACTCAAACTATTAAAATTAAATAAGAATTGCTTACCTCAGAATCAAAAATAACTTTTAATTTACATTTCCTGCTGGTCGAAGCTGGGGTGAGTGCTGATGATGTATCAGCCTCAGATTCCGACTCGCATCCGAATAATTCAACTCGTTTCTTGGACTTAGGAACTGCTGTTTTAGTCTTTAATACATTAGCTGGTTTCGTAACCGCTTTTCTTCTTTTGCGAAGTCGACTGTACTTCAGCGTCTGACTCGAAGGGGTTGGAATACCTAAAAATGTAACACAAAATATATTACTATACAGAAACACGCATATAAAAACTTATATAGTTAAACATAATATAACTTTACTCTAACATAATATAACAAATTAATTATTATTCTATTGTGTTTAATCAGTGAGGAGACTAAGTGCTACGTACATATTTGCTGTCTTGATGATGATGCCGAACACTTCCAAGTCTAGTAGACTGTGGAAAACACGATGCAAGTAATGGTTAAACACCTCCCGACATCATATTTTATACCCTAAATTATAACACTATCCCCACTTGGAAGTATTTTAGTTTGACATATTTTAAAATGAAGAAATATTTCATTTAGTAACATTAGCATTGACCCGTATTAATGTTATTTGTAAGGAATATTTTTGCTTATTAACATTAAATGCTCATAAGTGAAAAACACTTAGCATAAATGTTTGCATACGATGTCAAATCAACGTTTGCGTCGTCAGCTGGAACATCATTGGCGCCAACCAGTCGCTGTAAAATGATACGACAGTGTTTTGCAGGTAAACGAGTGTATTTCGCAATAATATGGAAATGGGTCAGCATATAGCGGTCAATGTACTTATTAAATTTAGATCCATTATAAATATATCTTTGTTTAAAATTAATGCTTTTTGAAGAAAAAAACTAAAATAATTTTCAATCTTAAACTGAATTTTATACTATTCGTAATATCTCTGATGAGAATATAGTCTGGAATAACACACAGGCGTTTGTTGTAAAAGATTATATATTGCCTACCCATAAATTAATTACTAATTCTATAAAGTCTAAAAACTGGTATAACAAGCTTTTGTTTGTTCCTAGTGTTTAAAAATGGACATATTTTTTTTTTATGAAAGCTATTTATGTTTTTATGTACATACATTACAGTGTCATAAATATATTTCGATGTTAAGTTAATATGTTTATTTCCTTAAATTTGTCTCTAAGGGACTCTTTACAATTTAAGTTATAAATCATCCGTATGCCTATCTTTTGCAAACAAATATCACTTCAATGTCAGTCGCATTATCCCATAGTAAGATTCCAAAAGACAATACGCTATGAAAGTAACTACATGCTTATCTTATTAATTAATAACATAAACATAAAAGTGTATCTTACATGTTTTTTTTTTATGTTTGTTACTCAATCATAATAGAATGCCTGAACCGCTAACGCTCGCTAGTTACACATGGAAAAAAGAAGAAAAAAAAAGGTCTCCAACAGTATATACGAATGTTATCATGTGTTCATGCACCCTAATTTTTATACTGGATGGGAATCAAACCGCAGCCATCAGGCTTTGTATCTCACTTGTAATACAAACCGCTAGATCATTTGCGATCACCCACCATTGGTTAAATAAATTGATTTAATATAGAAACTAGCAAGCATGTAGGTACTAATCTCATCATCATCATCATCATCATCGTTACAGCCTTTCATAAGTCCACTATTGAACATTGGCCTCCCCCAAGGAATGCCACAAAGCACGGTCCTGAGCCACCTGCATCCATCGACTTCCTGCATGTCTTACCAGGTCGTCACTCCATCTCGTGGGGGGTCGTCCTACACTTCGTCTACTGGTACGAGGCTGCCACTCAAGAACCTTTCTTCCCCATCCGTTGTCGGTTCTTCGAGCTATATGGCCGGCCCACTGCCACTTCAGCTTACTAATCCGTTGGGCTAAGTCGAGTACTCTGGTTCTACTGCGGATATACTCATTTCTAAGTTTATCACGCAGAGAAACCCCAAGCATAGCCCTCTCCATAGCTCGCTGAGTGACCTTGAACTTCCTCATACGGGCAGCAGTGAAGGACCACGTCTCAGATCCGTAAGTCGTCACTGGCAACACGCACTGGTTGTACAATTTCGTTTTAAGGTTTTGAGGTATGTCTGACGAGAAGATGTGTTGTAGTTTCCTGAACGCTGCCCAGCCGAGTTGAATTCGGCAATTGACCTCTCGGTCGAAGTTGGACTTACCTAGGTGAACTATTTGTCCCAGGTAAACATACTCGTCAACAACTTCGAGCTTAGTGCTCCCAACAACTACCGGCATAGGTGTTACATGGACATTAAACATGATCTTTGTTTTGTCCATGTTCATCCTAAGACCTATTCGTTGGGAGACACTATTGAGGTCATTGAGCATGGTGCTTAGGTCCTCCAGCGATTCTACCATTTGGACTATATCGTCGGCAAATCGAAGGTGAGTGATGTACTCGCCATTGATGTTGATACCGTATCCTTTCCAGTCCAGAAGCTTGAAAACGTCTTCCAATGCAGCGGTGAAGAGTTTCGGGGATATGACGTCACCCTGTCTTACACCTCTCTGCAATTGGATAGGTTTGGTACTCTGGTTCTGTACTCGGTTAGCCATCGTAGCTCTACTGTACAAACACTTCAGCACTTCGATATACCGACAGTCAACTTGGCACCGCTGAAGGGACTGCAGCACCGCCCAAATTTCGACGGAATCAAAGGCTTTCTCATAGTCCACATACGCCAGACATAGTGGCAAATTGTACTCTTCGGACTTCTGTACAATTTGCCGAAGGGTATGTATGTGGTCTATGGTGCTAAAGCCCTTTCGGAAACCGGCTTGTTCGGGAGGCTGGAAGTCGTCAAGTCCGCGCGCGAGATGATTCGTAATGACTCTCGAAAACAGCACGTAGACGCGGCTCAGAAGGGAAATCGGTCTGTAGTTCTTCAAGAGAGCGTTGTCACCTTTCTTGAAGAACAAGACCACCGCACTTCTGCTCCACGCCTCCGGTGTAATGCCACCATGGAGGATGGAATTAAAGACCTTCTGAAGGACTTCAAATATCGGTCGTTCACCCGCTTTCCGAAGCTCCGCAGTAATTTCATCCTCGCCTGGGGCCTTGCCATTTTTAAGGTGCTGGAGAGCCATTCTAATCTCGCTCAGACTGACGTCCGGGATATTTTCGGAATAGTATCGGATAAGAATCGCTCTTGGATCGTTACTCGCACTTGCGTGTGGCTCCAACGATGACGTGTACAGCTGCCCATAGAACCTCTCAACAACGGTCCCGGAAACGATGCTACCACATTCGGTCTTCAGCCTTGACAGTTGGCTCTTTCTGGCAGACAGATCTCTGGCAAAGACTTTGGAGCCTTGGTTCCGCTCGATCGCTTCTTCAATACGAGCTGTATTGAAGTTGCGTAAGTCCCGCCGCATGCATTTGGAGATCTGTCTGTTCAGATGCCTGTATGCTGTCAAGTCTGTTGAAGAATGTAGCTTCATCTCTTGTCTAACAGCCATGAGATTAAGAGTGTGATCGGAGAGTTTTTGTGTTGTTCTGCGGCGGGTCTTGCAGAACTTAGCTCCGACCGCATGGACAGTTTCCACGAGCTTGTCATTCATATCGTCCACTTAATTGCAGTCTTCTCGGCGCTGAAAACGGTTTTGTAACTCAAGCTGAAAGGTTTCGGGACTTTGGAACAGAGCACGAGGGGGACGGAGCGTTGACTTCATTAGACGAGACCTCTCCAACTTAACGTTTAGGTTCAGTGTGCCTTTAACCATTCGGTGATCGCTACCAGTTTTCACCCTCGCGATCACGGAGACATCACTGAACAGTTGTCGTCTGGTCGTCATAATGAAGTCAATCTCATTTTTTGTCGAACCGTCGGGGCTCGACCAGGTCCACTTCCTGTGAGGCCGCTTCTGGAAGAAAGAGTTCATCATAAAGAGTCCCTCTTTCTCCATGAAGTCGGCCAGCTGCTGGCCCCTTGGGTTCCGTTGCCCTATTCCAAATTTACATACTTTCAGCTCACTGTTCTCTCTTGTGCCTAGTTTTGCATTGAATTCTCCCATTAACACCGTATATTGGGTTTTGGAGGAATGCATGGCTCTAGAGATATCCTCATACATTTCCTCCACCTCCTCATCGGGATGTGCCGAGGTTGGTGCGTAAACCTGTATGACCTTCAGCGAATACCGTTTGGTGATTCTGAGTATAAGGTACGCAACCCTCGTCGACCCACTCTCAATCTTTACAACGTTGTTAACGAGAGACTTGTGGACGATAAATCCGACACCTCCTTGGGACAGATGGTCCCCGTCCCGGTGATAGAGCAAGTTGCCGGATTCCAGGATTACCGTGAGGATTACAGAACAAAAGAGTTTTTAGAGCAAGAAAACGTACAGCCCCGACCTAAGCCCTAATTATTTCTATACTTTCCCTAAAATAAATAATAAATTGCGTGGACAGAGATTTTCATCACCTGAAGAAGCTGTGGACGCCTACAAAACGGCCATTTTGGAGACCCCAACTTCCGAATGGAATGGTTGCTTCAATGATTGGTTACATCGTATGGAAAAATGTGTAAAATTTCGCGGAGAATACTTCGAAAAGCAATAAATACATTTCTAAATAGTAATGTTGTGTCACTTCCTTGATTCCCGAAATTTTCAGTGCCGCCCTCGTATTTCGTAATTTTTTAAAGTGTAATAGTGGTTATTTTTAGTAAGTAACTTTTTTCCAAAATGCTTACTTGTTCAGTGCGTGATTGTGGTGTGAATAATAGAAATAATCCTGATAATTGCACATTTCACAGGTAAATTCTCAAGACTTCGTCAATGTTATGAAGATGAAGCGTTTATCATTTGGTTAAAATTTATGTTATATACTGTTTAAAATATAGAAAGTTTTCAATTATTTTGTTTATTTTGATATTTTACAAAGGAAAAAGTCACGTTGTTGATAATTTGCATGAATTTGATAAATAAATTTTTATACACAATATTTTACATATACGGTAGGGATTGACTCAACTATATCAAAATTAATGTCGATATTTATCTTGAATGTTTATAATGAATCGATAGACTTGCCTATACAACAAGAAAATAAATCCTCGGCTTGCAGTCTAAAATGTAATTTTATTTTGCCGTTTGTCAAACAGATAACCTCCGGATTCTATAATTAGAAAAGATGGTTAAGATTCATTGGACGGGTTGGTTGTAATGCGAAGAAGAACTCAACAATTTGCAGCAAACATTTTCTTGAGAAGTATAAAAGAAAAAGTAGAATAAAAACAATTTTATTAAAAGAAGTAATTTCTACATTATTTGTACCAGTAAGTAAAATATTGTTTTAATAAGACTTCAAAATTTAACTTTCAAAACTTTAGATAAAAAGAAAAAGGTTAAAATTTAGAATCGTTTTACAGGAGGGGGCAGGGGAGGGGAGGGGTGATCGTCCCCTTACTCCCAACACCACTCCCATTAAAAGGTAATACACCGTTCTTGAGAAAAATCAAAAAGAAATCCCATAGACCTAACCTCAAAATGATAATATTTATCGTCTCCGGCATGAGGGGGGAAGAAGGGAGCAGGAGTGCGCCCTATCAGGGAAAGCCTCTCTACCCTTTCCTCCTTACGGAAAAGTATAGTTTATGAGTAATGGTTTTTTTTTTTATCATAACCTCACTTTTTTACACAGGAAGGAAGTTACTTCTACAACGGCTTCGGCGCAGCAGAGAGTACAGCCCCTTCACCCTTGCGTAGCGTAACCTTGCGTTCCGCGCCGACGGCTTTACAGAAACACTCTAGGAGTAGGGCAGACAAGACTACGTGGAGTCACGGCGCGCTACTTCAATTTTAGTACAGATTCGATCAGATCAGATATCTTAACTATAAAGCCAGGTTGCCTTCGCTCCCGCCACATACTTCTAACCTATTACAACTGAAAGTATATCTGGGTGTTTAAGTATTTCTGGGCAGTTTTAAACAATTCTGAAATAAATTTTCTCTCATTTCTTATTTAACACTTGACAGAGAGTATAGACAGTAGAATAATGTGACATTAGTCTTACGTCCTTGTCGCACTTACACAAAATTCTGTGTGCTATCCAGCTTTCACAGTAATATTGCATACGTTTTTCCATGTTTTACGCGTTTTACGTTATAATAGTTTTTATTTATTTATTCGATAACGGTACATTACCATTTAATGTGAATGGTATTATTATAACGGGGACGAAACCTCTATCAAATAAAACACCTCACTCCCCCAAATTCCTGCCAAACGATTCTAAATTCAAGCCTAGATAAATAAAGACACAGATTTTCATACATTGTAAAACTGTAGTACTTTAAAGACAAAAAAAAACTTGACATTATCCTCTTTGAGCCATTATGAACCCAACTAAGTATTTATTTATCACCCAAAATAAATGTATAACCTTTTTTAACCAACCACACAGCCTCACGGTCATACTAGTACAATATTAATAGCATTAAGTTATTTTCCCCACGGGGTTGAGCGGAGCTTCGGAACTTCGGATTATATTCCTGTTGCGCACCACTATTAATGTCTTGTACATGGCAACACTAGTTACCACTAGCGCCCTCTATTATCGAGTAGCAGAACTAGGAGAGTCAAGATCCTTCTAGAAATTTCAGGACCGATATGTACCCGAACATTCTAGATGTTTCTACAGTAGAAGGTTCTGGAATCTATCTGAGGCCCTATATAAGGCCGGTATAGACCACGACTGAGTCAGTATTGAATTGGCGATACAAGCGTATAGTTCTAAGCGATACAACTACGAACTAAAGTGATCCGTAGTACAATTGTGTTTTATTATTAGTGTGGTTTTAAGTTGTAATTAGTGTTCTGTAATTAAAGTGTCAATTTTGGTAATTCACTCGGCAGTTTTTAATTGTCTCGAACCCCAAGCTCAAAACATTCCCAAGTCACAATAATAAAACTTTTAGCTTAGTTAGGTATAGATATTTAGTAATGATAGTATGATAGTATAAATGACATAGTATTTGATACTCACAACGGTCGATACCCAATTCACGCTTGATGGCCGACGAAATTGTGCCGAGGGCTTAAACAGCTTAGTTCATCGCCTACAGCGTTAGTCGTAGAGAAGAGGAACTCGTGGTTAAGTAATAGCTGCGCAGATCAATAGATCTGTGAGATTAAGTTGCACTTGCCGCGGTCAGTCCATGAATGAGTGACCATTTTCTTAACATACCGAGACTGAGAGAATAGAGGGTGGATCTATATCCTCAGACACTTAGTCTACTTTACTGTGTTAAGATCATTATGTTTTTAAACTTTAAACTTAGTTTCATAAAGTTCAAAAACTTTATTAAACTAAGTTTGTATAAAAAGGGTTATTATAATATTAAGGAATTTATGGATGATAATAACTCCTGGAAATGAGGTGATCGCTACCAAGCTATTTCTAATTTGTTATGTTGTTAATGTGTGTAACATACATGATTAAAAGATGTTATTTAAAAAAAAGTCCCGCTGGGTTTCTTGCTGGTTCTTCCCAGGACAGAGGTTTTTTTCCGAACCAGTGGTAATTGAACAAAAGAGTGACTTTCAATTTTCAATAAGTATTATTTATAATCCATATTGAATAAAAAGTTTCTGTTTCTGTTTTTAAAATAAATGCAGCTAAAATGATAATATTTTTATTATTACTTAATACTTTTCTGGGACAGATGAAAGAATATAAACATGAAGCATGATGAAGCCTCATAAATATACTGGCCTTTAAGCAGGGCAATCTTATTTAACTGATTCCTACAAATTTCCTCCCTTGAATTATTAAGTTTAAATTTATACTTAAGTCGAATGTTAAAATAAAGTTCTATAATGTATTTAATTATTAATTATTAAATGTTTATAATTATCACAAGTAATACTTATATGAATAATAAAGCAGCCGTTATGTACTCCGTGTCCTCGTTTTTATTTCCCCATCAAAACATTTTATAAAATATAAATAAGTATATACTTAGTTAAGTATCTACCTATTTATATTAACAATATGTTAAAAAAAGAAATTCCGGGGAAACTGCCCACGACAGTAAATATTTTACAACTTTCCGATCTGATTATTGGGGAGTTTTTTAAGTTTATCGGTAAATTCACCTGGGATTTTATACATTTTAATTGAAATCCAACAAAAGGCAGCTAGGTTCAGCTGGGAATACCAGGAACATGTTATATGAATACTTTTTAATTATTTTAGAACTATTATGGTAAAATTCAGTTAATTTTTGAAGTTAAATGAATTCCAATCCGCAGAGATCGTGATCCTTGGCGATTTTAACACCCACCACGCCGAATGGCTCGGTTCACGTGTAACCGATCATGCGGGGAGATCTGTTTATGACTTTGCCTTGGCATATGGTCTGAAACAACTGGTTATTTCGCCTACGCGGTTTCCAGATGTGGATGATCATACACCTTCCCTGTTGGACCTTCTGCTGATCTCTCATCCGGATGGATATCAGGTTTCCGTCGATGTCCCCCCTCTCGGCTCTTCGGACCAATGTCTGATCCGGAGTGTGGTGCCACTCACACTCCCTTCGTGGTTGCGTTCTGCAGGTTGCCGCCGTGTTTGGCATTACAGGTCGGCGGATTGGGACGGAATGCGGTCTTTCTATGCATCCTACCCATGGGGGCGGGTTTGCTTCTCGCCGGATGATCCCAGCGCTGTTGCTGACTCTGTCACTGATGTGGTGCTACAGGGAATGGAACTATTTATTCCATCATCTGTGGTACCCATCGGAGGCAGGTCTCAGCCTTGGTTTGGTCGCTCCTGTACATACATACATACATAAACACTCACGCCTGTCACCCAGAGGGGTAGGCAGAGACTACGGACTTCCATTTGGCGCGATCCTGACACACCTCTCTCGCCTCTTTTACATCCATATATCTACGCATACATGCTCGTCGGTTAAGGGTACTCCTAATCTGGCCCATTTTTAATGTATCGCCGATTTGGTCGATAAACCTTTGTCTAGGGCGTCCCTTCCCGACCCTGCCTTCGCTCCTGTAAGACTGCACTACGAAGTAAGCAGGAGTGTTATCAAGCCTGGGCTGCGGCTTCGGTGACTCGTGATGTAAACACCAGCATACTTAGAAAGAAGTATAACTTCGCCTCCAGATCCTTCAAAAGAGTTATTGCCAAGGCAAAGTCAGAAGCACATAGGCAGAATTGGCGAGAAACTAGTTCGCCTTCCTTCGGGAACCCGTGCATTCTGGTCTCTCGCCAAGGCTGTCCAAAGGAATTTCTGTAAGTCATCACTACCATCTCTGCACAGGGAGGACGACTCACTGGCCCAAGCCGCATAAGACAAAGCCGACCTTTTAGGCTCCCTTTTTGCGTCCAACTCGACTCTTGATGACGGGGGGAAAACACTACCGACCATCCCGCGGTGTGAGTGCTCCATGCCGGATGTGCGGTTCTCACAGCGCTCGGTTCGCAAAGCACTCCTCTCCCTGGACATATAGAAGTCGAGTGGACCTGATGGAATCCCCCCAATTGTGCTGAGGACGTGTGCTCCGGAGTTGGCACCGGTCTTAACGCGTCTTTTCCGGTACTCTTACTCTCTAGGCATAGTCCCGAAATCATGGAAGACAGCTTTTGCCCACCCAATCCCTAAAAAAGGCAACCGCTCAGACCCGTCCAACTACAGGCCTATCGACATCACCTCCTTGTTCTCCAAAATATTGAAATCCATTATTAACTGCCAGCTCATGCGGTACCTTGAGGATCACCAGCTGATTAGTAACTGCCAATACGGTTTTCATCGGGGTCGATCATCTAGTGATCTTCTGGTCTACCTGACTCATAGATGGGCGGAGGCAGTAGACTCCAAGGGGAAGGCGTTGGCTGTTAGTTTGGACATTGCGAAGGCCTTCGATCGGGTTTGGCACAAAGCGCTTCTTTCGATGCTCCCTCCTTACGGGCTTCCCGAGAAATTGTGCAATTGGATCACCAGCTTCCTTACAGATCGGAGCATCAAGGTCGTTGTAGACGGTGCATGCTCCGACTACAAGCCTATTAACGCTGCTGTTCCACAAGGCTGTGTGCTATCAACAACGCTGTTTCTTCTGCATATCAATGATATGTTGCTAACTGGTAACATTCATTGCTATGCGGATGACAGCACTGGTGATGCTCTATACACCAGGCGTGCCAATATTTCTCGGGAAAATGTCGCCGAATACCGGAACAAAATTGTGTCTGAATCGAGTCTTTGCTGAACAAAGTCTCAGATCGGGGGCGACTAAATCTAGTCCAGTTTAATCCTCAGAAGACACAAGTTTGCGCGTTTACCGCTAAAAAGAACCCCCTTGTAGTATCTCCTTAGTTTCAAGGCACTGCCCTTCTTGCCTCAGCCAGTGTCGGAATCCTCGGAGTCGATATATCGAGTGACGTGCAGTTTAAGTGGTCACTTGGAAGAGAAGGCCAAATTGGCCTTTAAAAAGCTTGGCGTGTTCAGCAGAGTGGGACAGTATTTCATGCCGGCACACCGCCTGCAACTTTACAAGGCGCAGGTTCGGCCTCACATGGAATACTGTTCCCATGTCTGGGCAGGGGCTTCCCAGTGCCAGCTCCTTCCACTTGATCGCATCCAGCGCAGAGCGGCTCGAATCGTCGACGACCGAGTCCTTTCCGATAGGCTCGATTCATTGCCATTGCGAAGAGATGTTGCATCCCTTTGCATTTTCCTTCGCATTTACCACGGGGAGTGCTCTGAGGAATTGTTCGGATTAATCCTAGCCGCCAAATTTCACGAACGCACATCGCGGCAGAACTCCCGATACCATCCATACTATCTAGATGATTGGCGATCCACCACTGTGCGATTTAGAAGATGTTTTTTTTCTCGCACGACTTCCTTGTAGAATCGATTACCATCAGCGATTTTTCCGGACCGATACGACTTAGGGACCTTCAAGAAAAGAGCCTACTCCTTTTTAAAACGCCAGCAACGCACCTGAAATTCCCCTGGTTCTCTGGTATTGCAGTTGTTCATGGGCGGCGGTAGTCACTTACCATCCTTACCAGCCGCATGCTCGTTCGCCCCCTCTCCGATATAAAAAAGTTATTCAACTTCATGCACTAAACACTTTTTTAAATCCTTTTACCGCTTCCTTAACAATGGGAAAAATCTAGGCATAACTTTAAATTACTCTTTAAAGGGACAAAAAATTACAAATTGCTGCATGCCTGGAGCATCTTTTAGTGACATCTTAAATAAAATTATAGTTACTAAATTTTGCCCAAATAGTACAATAATAATTTTTGTTGGTAGAAGAGACAGTGTAAACAACAAACAGTTATTAAGATAATATATTGAGCTACTTAATAACTTAAATGTACACAAAATTGTCTTGTTCACACTGCCTTACATACAGGGATTGCCACAGGAAAATAATCTAAGACATAATTTAAATATACAAATGAATAATTTAATATGTAACAATTATTTAAATTTTACATATAAATGTAATGATAATAATGACAAATTTCATTTAGTTGACATAAATAATTTAATAAAAATGTTTTGAACAAAAGATAGGTATTACCTATCCAAATACAAATTAAGACTGGTAGCAAATGTGCTATCTTATTATTTACTTTTTAACTCAGCCAAGTTTTTGGCTACCAAGACTGCTTTTATTGGGCAGGATAATTATTTGACAATTAATTTGGAATCAGTTCGACAATAGAGGCAATCTCTAGCAATAATAAGAGTTTAATTAACTTTGAATGCAGCCCACAAATAAGTAATAAAAATGGTTTACACCTGGTGCATCAAAATATACAAGGCATAATGGGCAAAGAATTAGAAGTTGAATTGTTTTTAAATAGTAACAACATACATATCCTTTGTATTACTGAACATTGGTTAAAAGATTATAATTTCATGTTCAATTTCAGAAATCACCAGGTGGTCAGTTCCTTCAATAGAGAAAAAAGTTTAATTGGTGGCTCCTTAATACTAGCAGATAAATCATTATTATATAAAGTACGTAAGGATATAGTGAGCCTCTCTGTTGAGCGAACTGTAGAAATGGCTTGTGTCGAGCTCGAGCACCTCATTGTTGTAACAGTGGTAGAGCCACGCGGCAGCTTTTGCTGTCGCACGGATGGGCCGGCTCGAACCGGGGTGGTACCACGACCTCACAGAATACCAGCGTGAAGTAGAGGTTCACCTCTGTGTTTCGCTTGGTGAGTGCAGGTGGCCGGAGGCCCTTTTTACTGAAATGAGGCATTCCATCTTAGTCCTCACGGGTGACAACGCATCTGCATTTTGATTCGCAAGCGAGGATAGATGTAGATGTCTATAGGCCGCAGCAACCACTTACCATCAGGTGGACTGTGTGCTCGTTTGTCACCCTTATCCTATAAAAAAAAGTGCTAAAAGTGCTAAAAGACCCCCATGTGCTACTTATGACTATTTTGAAAGGATTCTGGAAGAAGTTTTGCTAAAACTTAGTAAACAGAACAAGTCTGTTGTAATATGTGGAGACTTTAACATCAATCTCCTTGAAACTTCTTCCATTAGTATTAAGTTTAGCTCATTGTTCAAATCGTATAACCTTGTTAATTTATTCTTAGAACCAACACGTATTGCTGGGCCAAGTGCGACCTGTATAAATAATATTTTTACAGATGTTAAGCCCTTGCATAAATCAATTATTTAAAATTTAAGTTCAGATCACTGTGGACTGTTGGTATCATTGCCTTACATACACAAAAAATAGAAAAATAAGAAAATTGTGTTTGTTCCAATAAATGAACATCGCTTGGAGAGGTTTAGAAGTAATATAATAAAAAGATTTCCATCACTTTCATTTAAAAACAGTGCTAATTATTTGTATGGTACGTTATTTAAAATTATAACTTGTGAATTTAGTAGGATATTTACTTCTAAAACTTTCTCTTTTAACAGTCGCAAATCATTTAATGATTGGGCGACAGTAGGAATTTATAAGAGTAGGAGAAAGTTATACGAGCTTTATAATGAAAGATCATATAAAGTGTTATATTTAGAGATTATGTAAAAATATATTCTAAAATATTTAAAAAAGTGTGCGCCACAGCTAAGGCTTTACATTTAAGTAACAAAATTAAAACTGCATCTAACAAAATTGAAATGACCTGGACAATAATAAATAGTGAAACGGGCAAGGTCAAACCGCGCAACTCGGATTTTCAATTGAATATTAACAATAATAATAAGTGATATCCTGTGATATAAGCGAGAACCAAATACATCATGTTACTAGAATTGCAAAACGCGACACCAATAGCAAACGCCCGAAGTCTATCGTTGTTCAGTTCAACTCTCCACGCACTCGAGATACTTTTCTGGCAGCTTCAATTAAGTACAACAAAGCTAATCCAAATGAGAAATTAAATAGTAATCTACTTGGCATAGGAGGTGCCAAGGAGAATGTCTATGTTGTCGAGCACTTATCTCCAACGAATAAATATTTACATGCTGCAGCCCGAAAGAAAGCAAAAGAATTGAACTATAAGTTTGTTTGGGTTCGCGGGGGTAGAATTTTTATGAGGAAGTCAGAAACCAGCGACTATAAATATATTAGAGACCTCGAAACTTTAGATAGTCTTAGTTAGGCACCTTTAGTTATAGTTGTTATATTTTTGTATGCAATGGTTTATTATTCTCTTAAATTCACACGGTTAAAGATATACTACCAAAATGTCAGAGGTATTAGAACAAAATAGAAAAATGTTTATTGTCAGATAGCTTGTTGCGATTACGATGTGATTGTATTTACGGAAACATGGCTTTTGGATGGCATATATGACTCAGAGATCACAGATGACCGATATGTTCTGTACAGGCGTGACAGAAGTAAAAGTATTTTCAATAGCAAAGACAGTGGTGGCGGTGTTTTGATAGGTATTTCTAGAAAATACAAATCGTATAGAGTCCTAGATTATGAAAGCTCTTGTGATGATCTCTGGGTCAAATTGCTTTTGCCGACATGCAACGGGATTCAGGAGATTTCAATATGTGGAGTTTATTTGCCTTCTCCAATTAAGGTTAATATATTGGATCATTTCATTAGTAACGCTAACAGAGTATTGGAAGAGGGGGCGGAATGTCTAATTCTAGGCGATTTTAATATAAATACTATCAACTGGATTTACAATAATGACAGTATAGTTAATTCACGCCAATGTGCTAATTCTAAAGTTGAAAAATCATTGTGGGATTTCATAACGTTAAACGACCTTAGGCAGCATAATGACTTGTTAAATCATAATAAGAAAATCCTCGATCTGGTGTTATCGAATATGGATAATATTAACACAAGCAAGCCCAGCCACGTGCTATCCAAAATTGATCTTCACAATCCACCTGTACAAGTTTCGCTTACCTTTTCTATGAAAGTCGTTAATATACCGATTACCATTCATACAAAATTAAATTATTTTAAAGCTGATTATAATTCAATTTGCACAGCGCTTCAAGAAATTGAGTGGCATTGGGAATTCTCTTCATGCGTCTCAGTCGATGCCATGGTTGAGAAATTCTACTATATAATACGTGAACTAATACACAAACATGTACCACGAAAGATCGTAAAAAATAATAAGTATCCATATTGGTTCTCAAAACAACTAATAAAAAGATCGAATGAAAATAATCCGTTGAGGTTGAGAGTTAAAAAATATAATAACCCGATGGATGTGATCTCATTAAATCTATTTAAAAAACGGTGTAGCAGAATGTCAGTTGCTTGTTTCAATTCATATACAGCGTCCCTTGAAAATAAGATTGTTACTAATCCTAAACTTTTTTGGAGCTATATCAAACAGAAAAGAGGTGGCTCTAACAATTATCCTCGTGCTATGTCGAATGGAGTTGAAGTGTCCGAAAATATTGAAACCATCAGCGATTACTTTGCTTCCCATTTCTCCTGTGTCTATGATAATTCTTTTATCATCGTCCCCTCAACACATCCAGGGTCTGTCGATCGACAAAATATAACTCCATTAAATATTGTAACTTTAACAGAAACACAAATTAAGGAAGTTTAGCATAAACTTAATATAAATAAAGGAGCAGGCTCTGATCTAATTCCACCCATTTTTGTTTGCAAAACGGCTAATGAGATATCACTCCCTTTAATGTTAATATATAACAAATCTTTACAGGCAGGAGTTTTCCCATCGGTTTGGAAGGATTCTAATATTGTCCCCATATTTAAATGTAATGATAAATCAATTGTATCTAACTATAGGCCAATAGCTATTTTGTCTGTTCTGGCAAAGGTTTTTGAGGCTCTGATTTGTCCTATTTTATCTTGGCATCTGAAACAGTATTTGTTGAACAACCAACATGGATTTATGAAGGGGAGATTTACGGCTTCTAACTTAGTATCATATGTTGAATCACTTGTTGGGGCCGTTGATTCTCGCGTACAGGTGGATGCGGTATATACAGACTTCAGCAAAGCTTTTGATACAGTAAATCATAGTATATTGTTGGAAATACTACAATTATATGGACTTACAGGACCTCTGCTAGGGTGGTTTGCATCATATCTGACTGATAGGGAGATGAAAGTTGTATTGAACGGTATTTGCTCAAGTCCTTATGCTGCATCGTCTGGAATCCCGCAAGGATCCCATTAGGGGATCCTAATGGGATCCCTATCTCTTCACATTATTTATGAATGATATTGAACAGTGTTTCCAAAACTCTGAAGCACACTTATATGCTGATGACCTTAAAGCTATTAAAATGATCAGGAATCAGGGGGACATCTTGGTGTTTCAAAGTGATCTGGATAGGCTTGCAGATTGATGTGACCGAAACAAAATGTCTTTAAATATAAAAAAATGCAAGCATATCAGATTCACCAGAAACAGAGGGATCGTCAATTCTAGATATAGTATATATAATGAATTTCTTGAAGAAGTTCATGTAATTAAAGACCTAGGCATTCAGATGGATCCAAAACTTAAATTTGATTTACATATAAATGACTGTGTACTAAAAGCATCAAAGATGCTTGGGTTTGTGATAAGGGAGAGTGGGAATTTTAAAAAACCAGCCACAAAAATAATATTGTACAACTCATTAGTAAGGAGTCACTTGGAGTATTGCAGTGTAGTTTGGTCACCCAGTTACAGAATACATATAGACCGCATTGAAAAAGTACAAAAAAGGTTTCTGTGGCACTTGACTCGTAGCTGTAATATGGCCAGGACGCTCAAGTCATATGAGGAAAGAATGTCTCATTTTAAGATCCCATCATTAGAAACGAGAAGAAAAATTATTGATTTATTGTTCTTAAAGAAATTGGTGACTGGATTTTTGGACTGTCCCGATCTTCTTAGTAAGATAAATTTTAATGTAGCACATCGGTTGCCTAGATCCTGTAATAGCAAATTATTTGTTGCACCTCAAGGTCGAACTAATTTAAGATCACATTGTTCCTTAACAAGAATGTTTGCATTATATAAAGAATACCAAAGCAGAATAGATCTATTCTCAACCTCGATGGCTGGCATTAAAAAAAGTAGTTATCGGCGATTAAGGCTAAGTTGTAATGGAAGTTTCTTCATTATTAATTTAAATTAAAATTTTATTGGAGTTAAATTGTACCTATATACTGTTGTTAAATCAACGTAGTCTCTTTTTTTATGCATGTGGTGGCCTCCTATAAGTAATGGGACATTAATTTTAATAATTGTGATGTCATTCCATATGTATGTAACAGTGTGCTCATTGTTGTGAGAGCCTAATAAAATAAATAAAAATAAATAATTTAACTCGATCTGATCAAGAAGTTGCTATGGCTTTTGAGAAACATTTTACTGATGTTCCTTTTTTGACAACTAAATCATTAAATTCTTCTCCTACTGTCGCCGAATCATTGCTCAAACAAAATGTAAAGGCTAGTAAAGGCTCAAATACTTTTAAATTCCATAGAGTATTGCCAAAAGATATCGTTAAATATTTTAAAACTATTGATGTTAAGAAAACGGCAGCTTTATGGGGGATTTCCGTTAAAGTTATTTTATCTATAATAGATATAATAGCACCTTATCTAGCCACTATATTTAATACAAGCGTCGAATCTGGTGTGTTTCCTGATTTAATGAAACATAGTAAAGTCATACCTTTATTTAAATCTTGTAGTACATTAGACCCCGCCAGTTTTAGACCAATTTCTGTACTATTTTTTTTAATAAGATTAGGGTGACAAACGAGCACACAGTCCACCTGATGGTAAGTGGTTGCTGCGGCCCATAGACATCTACATCTATCCTCGTTTGCGAATCAAAATGCAGATGCGTTGTCACCCGTGAGGACTAAGATGGAAAGCCTCATTTCCAGTAAAAAGGTCCTCCGGCCACCTGCACTCACCAAGCGAAACGCAGAGGTAAACCTCTACTTCACGTTGGTATTTTGTGAGGTCGTGGTACCACCCCGGTTCGAGCCGGCCCATCCGTGCGACAGCAAAAGCCGCCGCGTGGCTTTACCACTATTACAACTGTACTACTAACATTTAGTAAAATTTTTGAAAAAATAATTTTAGATCAGATGTTAAGTTTCTTTAATATTAATAAATTGCTACATAGAAATCAATTCGGTTTAACAAGGGGTCGCTCGACAACTGACGCTGGAGTTGAGCTTATTAATTTTTGTGCATGGGAGAATTCAGAGAATGCTTTGGGTATATTTTGTGACCTTTCCAAGGCCTTTGACTGCGTTCACCATGAGACATTAATCAGGAAGCTACAGTACTATGGTGTCAAGAACACAGCGCTTAAACTTATTATTTCATATTTAAGTAATAGAATGCAGAAAGTTATTATCAATGCCAAAAGTTCTTCCGGCTCACCTGTACTAATGGGTGTCCCTCAGGGCTCGATTCTCGGCCCATTCCTATTTTTAGTGCATATTGATGACCTTGATTTTTAAACTTAAACGTCAATCATTTAAATGTGACGAAGTGAATAATGCTATATCAAAATTAGTGCATTGGTTTAACGTTAATAATCTACATTTAAACGGAAATAAAACTAAATGTATTAAATGTACAACAACAAATGTTAAAAATCTGAGTACCAATGTAATTTTAAATGGGGAAGAACTGAGCCCTGTTGAATCCACTGTTTTTATTGGCATCACTCTCGACGCAAAGCTTCAGTGGGGCTCCCATATATCCAAACTAGCAAGCAGACTAAGTTCTGCAGCCTATCATGTAAAAAAGATTAGAGGTCTCACTAATGTCGAGACAGCTAGATTAGTTTATTTCAGTTATTTCCATAGTATATTGTGTTATGGGATTTTGCTATGGGGAAATGCGGCTGAATCAGAAACTATTTTGGTTTTACAGAAGAGGGCCATTAGAACTATTTACAACCTAAACCCGAGAGAGTCTCTTAGAGATAAATTTAAAGAAATAAATATATTAACTTTGCCTCTCAGTATATTTACGAAAATTTAATGTATGTTCACAAAAACAAAGGTAGTTTTAGTAAAAAAGTGATATACATTCTGTAAACACTAGGAACAAACACAAGCTAGTGAGACCAGTTTCTCGACTCCACAGAGTCAGTAATTCATTCTTGGGGCAATGTATACGCTATTACAACAAGGTCCCGGAAAGTGTACAGGCCCTCTCTATTAGTAAGTTTAAATGTTTTGTTAAGTTGAAACTATATAAAAAAGGGTTATTATAGTATAAATGAATACATGATTGATAATAGCCCCTGGGAATGAGGTGATCGCTTCCAAGCTGTTTCTAAAATTAATTTTGTACTTATATAGTTTGTACAACCATTAATGTAAAATTTGCTTTTAAAAAAAGTCTCGCTAGGTTTCTTGCTGGTTCTTCCCAGGACAGAGGTTTTTTCACGAACCAGTGGTAAAGTAAAAAATGACTTTCAATAAGAATTACACATGTGACCTATATTGAATAAAAAATTATTCTATTCTATTCTATTCATCACATAGCATAGTTTTTGACAGATTTTGACGGCAACTCATGCCAGCGGATAGTTGGCGATAGTATTTCAAGGCGCCTAAGCAGACGGTCACCTTATTTTGAGATTCACATCACCATCAGAGCACTTGTTTCATCGTTTTCACTAATAATTCACATGCACTCATTTAATACACAAAAACTTTGATATTTTTTAATAAAATTATATTTTAAATTATGATATATCGATATTTATATTAAAATATCGAATTCGTATCAATTTCGATATATTTTAAAATATTGTATTAGTGACAAAACATGTAAAAACAAAAGGAGGTATAAAACTATTCACGTGTGGTTGGTTATCGTTTTTTTTCGTCGTCTAACCGTCAGTAAATAAAAATCTTCTACCTTATCTTTACATCATGCAAATGATGACGATATATCGATATATAGATATTTATCACGCCATATATATCGATAGTGTTTAAAGATATCGATTCGATATATATCGATACATTTTTCCCCTTGCCCATCCCTAGCGGCCGGTTAAGTTACCGCCAAAACTCCAACGTCAACTTTTTTTTTAATCCAACCTCACTCCTACTTTTATAACATTGATGTTCACAGACTAACGTGCGTAAGCATCATACACAAAAAATTATTCCGATCACAGAATCTATACAAATAAATAAAATTGGAGTGTCTGTTTGTAATATCAAAATAACAGCTTTTTACTTAATACATAGACAAGTATATACGGTACTTATAACAAAATGACATTTTAAAAAAATTTTAAAAAAAAACGGCTGAACCGATTTTGACGGCACTTTCACTGGTAGATTGCTGATGTTATAAGGAGTAACTTAGGCTAATTTTATTTTAAGAAAACAAATTAGGGTTCCGTGAAAAAATATTAAAACACTTGAAATTGTGAACAAAATCCAATCCAAAGGTAATTAATAAAGGTAGGTATAATAATAATAATACATAATATACATTCAACATAATCGAATGTAAACACTAAGTACGCCGCCATGGCCGCACCGAAAGACATTATTATCAAGGCTAACTGTCACGCGGGCTCAGAACGCGCGAGCGGGCTATTGCGGATGATCTCAAAGCGCCCTATAAAATTATTTTCGACTATTATATAGCTGATGTTATAAGGAGTAACTTTTATATTAGAAAAATAATCAGGTTCCGTTATTTCTTAAGATATACACGCTTTGTCGTTCGTTTTCTAGTATATCATATTTCAGTGTTATTTTATTTATTTAAAACGAAGAGATTCGCAATATGGCAGGTTTGAAAGATGACCTTATCACAAAAATTGATAAGGGCGTGCTTCGGTGGTTTGGGCACGTTGAGCGAATGAGTGAAGACCGAATCGTGAAGAAAATATATAGCGCGAAAGTTAATATTAAAAGGTGTCGAGGTAGACCGAGACTAACTTTCGAAGACCATGTGAGCAAATTGCTCTAAGAGGGTAGGGTCAAGAGTACTCGGATACCTAGACGTGCATGTATGAAGAAGATAATGAATCTGAAACAAGCGAAAGAGGTATGTAAGGATCGTAACACTTGGGGCGAGCTTTTCTCTCTGGCTACCCCGTCAGGGATTGTGCGTGAAGATAAGTAAGTAAGTAAGTGTTATTTTTTATTTTATCGCTTGTTATATGTTTGTTTTTTCTTAGAACGTACTTTATCAGCCGAAAAGAAAATAAAGACATTTGCCGATTTAAGCGAAAGAATAAGAGAAAGTATACGCTAAGATCGCAAGGCAAGAGGTTGAAAATATTCGCGCACTACATGTAAAAAAGGGCTGTGTAAAAAAGCTCTGAAAGAACTGCGAGAAGTAGGTAAATAATGGATACCCAAACGGAAGGAACAAAGAATAGGTCAAATACCACCACGACACGACAGAAAATCAAAGATCTAGTCACAAGTTTCTACCGTCAACTGTATGCCAGCCACCACCAAAGAACAACAGATCAACACAGCAGAGTGCTCACACAATTAACTGGTAAAGGGAAATCAGAGCATGTGACGGATATCCTATTGTGTGAAGTCCAAAAGGCAATTAAGAGCCAAAAGATGGAGTCCCCGGGACCAGATAAAATTACCGACGAACTTATGAGGGGAAATATAGAAGAACTGACTTCAATTTTTACAAAGATTTTAACGAAATCTTAACAACTAGCCACTTCACAAAACAATGGACTAAATCTCACGTAATCCTACTATACAAAAAAGCGATAAGGAAAAGAGAAAACTATAGAGCAATAAGCTTGATGTCGAATGTATACAAAATTTTTGCAAAAGTAATACTAGACAGAATTAGCAAACTGATCACAGAATATGCGGAATGAAGTAATAATTGGCGATGCGGGGTGGTGGTCACGACGATTCAACGCGGCGCCTTTCACGTAATGTCCATAGATTAACTTCTTTCTGTTCTTGCAGACGCGTCAAATACCGAGTCATAAGTTAACCTAGAAATGATGCAATCCCTTTTGCCATACGTTCAAAGAAATTCCACAGACAATACTATATGGTTAAATATTTATAACAGTCGCAATTAGATGGATATGCTTGGAACTACAGGTCGATATCCCCACTACACCACTCTGGAGAATTCCGCGCAAGACAGAAAATATAAAATACCTTGGCAGGCTAACGTCTTCCAAGAGCAAGTCTTCATCATTACAGCCCTTCACAAGTCCACTGATGAACAGAGGCCTCCCCCAAGGAATGCCACAAAGCACGGTCCTGAGCCACCTCCATCCATCGACTTCCTGCGTATCTTACCAGGTCGTCACTCCATCTAATGGGGGGACGACCTACACTTCCCCTGCTGCCACTCGAGAACCTTTTTTTCTCATCGGTTGTCGGTTCGAGCTATATGGCCGGCCCATTGCCACTTCAGCTTACTAATCCGTTGGGCTATGTCGGTCACTCTGGTTCTACTGCGGATATCCTCATTTCTAAGTTTAACACGCAGAGAAACTCCGAGCATAGCCTTCTCCATAGCTCGCTGAGCGACCTTGAGCTTCCTCATCCGGCCAGCAGTGAAGGACCACGTCTCAGTTCCATAGGTCATCACTGGCAACACGCACTGGTTGTACAGTCTCGTTTTCAAGTTTTGAGGTACGAGTATAGCTGACGAGAAGATGTGCCGTAATTTCCCGAACGCTGGCCAGCCGAGTTGAATCCGTCGATTGACCTCTCGGTCGAAGTTGGACTTACCTAGTCGGACTATTTGTCTCAGGTAAACATACTTGTCAACAACTTCGAGCTTAGTGCTCCCGACAACTACCGGCATAGGTGTGACATGGACGTTAAACATGATCTTTGTTTTCTCCATGTTCATCTTAAGACCAATCCGTTGGGAAACACTATTGAGGTCATTGAGCATAGTGCTTAGGTCCTCCAGCGATTATGCCATAAGTAATATATCGTCGGCAAACCGAAGGTGAGTGATGTACTCGCCGTTGATGTTGATACCGTATCCTTTCCAGTCCCGAAGCTTGAAAACGTCTTCCAATGCAGCGGTGAAGACTTTCGGGGATATTACGTCACCCTGTCTTACACCTCTCTGCAATTGGATAGGTTTCTTACTCTGGTTCTGTATTAGTAAAGCCATCGCAGCCCTACCGTACAAGCACTGCAACACTTTGATATACCGACAGTCAACTTGGCACCGCTGAAGGGTCTGCAGCACCGCCCAAATTTCGACGGAATCAAAGGCTTTCTCATAGTCCACATACGCCAGACATAGTGGCAAATTGCACTCCTCGGACTTCTGTACAATTTGCCGAAGGGTATACATACCCTGTGGTCTATGGTGCTAAAGCCCTTACGGAAACCGGCTTGTGCGGGAGGCTGGACGTTGTCAAGTATACGTACGAGACGATTCGTAATGACTCTTGAAAACAGCACGTAGACGCGGCTCGGAAGGGAAATCAGTCTGTAGTTCTTCAAGCGAGCGTTGTCGCCTTTCTTGAAGAACAAGACCATCGCACTTCTGCTTCACGCCTTCAGAGTAGTTTCACCATGGAGGACGGAATTAAAGAGCTTCTGAAGGACTTCAAGTACCGGTTTTCCACTCGCTTTCAAAAGCTCCGCTGTAGTTCCATCCTCGCCTGGGGCCTTGCTGTTTTTAAGGTTCTGGAGAGCCATTCTAATCTCGCTCAGACTGACGTCCGGGATATCATCGGAATAATGTCGGATAAGACTCGCTCTTGGATCGTTACTTACACTTGCGTGTGGCTTCAACGATGATGTGTACAGCTGCCCATAGAACCTATCAATCTCACTCAAAATCTCAGGTGTACCGGAAATGACGCTGCCGCACTCGGTCTTCAGCTTCAACAGTTGGCTCTTTCTGGCAGACAGATCTCTAGCAAAGACTTTGGAGCCCTTGTTCCGCTCGATCGCTTCTTCAATACGAGCAGTATTAAAGTTGCGTAAGTCCCGCCGCATGCATTTGGAGATCTGTCTGTTCAGTTGCCTGTATGCTGTCAAATTTACTGAAGACTGCAGCTTCATATCCCGTCTAACAGTAACACACTCTTAATCTCATATTAAGAGTGTGTTCGGAGAGTTTTTGTGTTCTTCTGCGGCGGGTCTTGCAAAACTTAGCTCCGACCGCATGGACAGTTTCCACGAGCTTGTCATTCATATCGTCCACTGCATTGCAATCTTCTAGGCACTGAAAACGGTTTCGTAGCTCGAGCTGAAAGGTATCGGAACTATGGATTAGAGCACGAGGTGGACGGAGCGTTGACTTCATTAGACGTGACCTCTCCAACTTAACGTTTAGGTTCAGTGAGCCTCTCACCATTCCAACTTCGACCCAGAAGTCAATCGACGGATTCACCTTGGCTGGGCAACGTTCGTGAAATTACGGCACATCTCGTCAGGTATACCTCAAAACTTGAAAACGAGACTGTACAACCAGTGCGTGTTGCCAGTGATGACCTATGGAACTGAGACGTGGTCCTTCACTGCTGGCCGGATGAGGAAGCTCAAGGTCACTCTGCGAGCTATGGAGAGGGCTATGCTCGGAGTTTCTGTGTGTGATATACTTAGAGATGAGTACTGAGTATCACTCTATCATAATAAATATATAACTGAATCATTTATTTATAGTTTTATATAAACCATAAAATGGTTAATTCGATTGAAATATCGTAAGTATGAGGACGGGTGGGACAAATTGTCCCATGGTAAAGAATCTGATTTTAAACCGGAAAAGAAACATCAGACTTTTTTGTCCAGTAAGTGTCTGACAGTAAATTGGGTAACATATTATGATGATTTTTTAACTTATTAATAAATTTTGATTTACAGTTATTCCTTGCACCGGGCTGAAAGGGTTACAGGTGATGAATCTTGGATTTATAATTACGATTCAGAATCAAGGCACTAGTTGATGGTGAGAGTAACTCATTATAGTTACGTTTACCTACATTAAGGTAAAGTTAGGAACCTGTTCCACCTGTTTCTATTTCTTTAAAATAGCAGTTCAAATGACCTATTCCAAAATACAATCTGTTATATCGCATTATATAAATAACATTAAGTTTATAAGACTATGTCACGCATCTTGGAACATACAACACAACACACCATAGACATTTTGTCTTTTAACCCATTTGGTCAGGTTGAAGGTGTATTATTATGTGTCCCTAAATTAATTTAGATCGCTTTCACTTTCCATTAATAGTTCTAATTCGCAGACATTAAATACACAAAATCATACCACTTTTACGTATAAAAATTTTCCAAGACATGATGCACATGCTGTACAGACATGGTCATTATAAAACACGTTAATCTCCGCCAGAAACCCCTAGAGTCCAACATAGTTTTTATATCAGTTTAAATACGACAAGTATCTTTTGGGTTTTGGCACTTTATTGACATTGACACTTGGGTGTGAAATTATTGTTACCAGTAAGTTCAGAAAATCCAAACTTTTAATTTTTTCCTAATCAAACTTTAAACTCATAATATATTCTCTTCTAAACCGAAGCTAAAAGAATTACTTGCTTCTGTGTTCTCACGGACATGTTCTACTTCTACTACTACTTTTTTTAAAAACGTTACCCCCACACTAGGATTTTTTTCTGTATCGTGGAGGCAGTTTACAAACATAAATTGTACAAGGACAAACATCCAGACCTGGAACAATTATTTGCAAGCCATACAAATACTTGTTCCGTGCGGGATTCGAACCCGTGGCCCCCAGCGCAGCATTGCTCATTGCTAAGCCACTGCGCCACGGAGCCGTCGTGCGTGTTCTGTGTATTGAAGGTATAAGTAGCAGCATTTTGGTGCTCACGTAAATTGTTTAAGAAAACGTCGCACTGGACAGGCCTTCGAGACTTATTATGCTTAATGTTTTTCCGCGTCGCTAGCGACGGTTGCGCACGTTAGCACGGGAGCATTGGGAGTCACGGGGCAGAGATAATTTAATTATCTGTTCTCCCGCTCACACTAGCTGTTGCCATGGTCTACGAAGATCGTAGACGATTGCTACGCGCTACGGAATTAGATAAGCATCTACGCCACGGTTTTGAAAATAGCTTAATACTAATGCGCTGTTTTGCTCAAGATTTATGTTTTTCTAGTTTGATTTTGCTGAGATCACGATAAATAATCCTTAAAAGCATAATCGACAACGATCCTTGATGATCCTTGGCAACGAAAGTGTACCATATAATTTTATCTCGTTGCACAATAAGAGAGTGAGAGACGAAAACTTACTTGACCAATTATGTCGGAATTAAAGAATATTGAACAAAAATAAAACAATAGTATAAATAGCTCCATCATTGTTATTGTGAGTCAAAATGTAAAATTTCACAAAAGAAAATACTAGTGAAAATTGTAGTAAAATTTTAAACTTAAGTTCAAATATATAAATATGAGGGGTGATCCAAAAGTAATGATAATGAAAATAAAACACGGTAATTAAAGTTAAAATAATAATTTATTTTTCTACATAGTCTCCTAACAAATCATTACATTTAGTCCATCTTTTTTCTAAACCCAGGATTGCCTTTAAAAAAAATTCTTTGTCTTGACCCTCCCAAAACGCTTCAACAGTTGCCATTACTTCGCTATCGTCTTCGAATTTCTTGCCTCGGAGGCGTTCCTTGAGCCGAGGAAAGAGGTAGAAATCACTAGGAACTAGATCTGGCGAATAGGGAGGGTGTTCGAGCAGTTCAAATCCCGTTTCTTGAATGGCAGCCATCGCAACTGCGGCTTTGTGAGCCGGTGCGTTGTCTTGGTGAAACAGCACTCCAGCTCGCAGTTTGCCGCGTCTTTTTTCCTTAATGGCCTCCCGTAATCTTCTTATTTGGTCTGCGTAGTAAGAGCCCGTAATAGTGGCTCCCTTTTCCAAATATTCCACCATAATTATGCCTTGAGCGTCCCAAAAAACAGATGCCATAACCTTTCCCGCCGAACTTGAAACTTTGAATTTCTTTGGCGTCGGTGAGGAGGCTCGCTTCCAAGTCATCGATTGTTGTTTCGTTTCAGGATCAAAATGGTGGATCCAGGTCTCGTCCATAGTCACAAAACAGAACAAAAAATTTTCTTGATCTGCTTGGAACTTTTCGAGATTGACCCTCGAAATGTCAACTCGATTTTTCTTTTGCACGTCGGTTAACATTCAGGGTACCCAACGCGCAGAGACCTTTTTCATATGCAACTCGTTCGCAAGGATTCTTTGAACGCTACCATATGAGATCCCTGTGACCTCAGCTTCATGCCTGATGGTCACTCTTCGATCTGCCAACACAACATCTTCGACTTTTATCACGTTGTCTTCAGTGAGGGACGTGGATGGGCGTCCTTCGCGATGTTCATCTTCAGTGGATGTTCTGCCCAGTTTAAACTCCTTGGCCCAGCGTGCAACTGTAGAATATGGAGGAGCAGAGTCCCCCAATGTTTCCACTAAGTCACTGTGTATGTCTTTTGAAGACATTTTTTTCAAACAGGTACTTGATGACAGCTCTAATTTCGTTTTTCTCCATGTTGATGTTATCTCTTTGACAGTTCGTATTCAAATGAATGTATCTCCCGGAAATCGTGATCTATTTATATGATTTTTTTAGGCTGACGTAGTGAGTATATAAGCAAGCTAAAAATATTTTTTTTGGATTTTTATGCGGACATGAAGTAACCGATTATCATTACTTTTGGATCACCCCTCGTAATGATATACTACTGTTATTGCAGTTATTGAAAATACGATTAAATAAGACTTTTTACTTTTATTAGAAATTTTTGTGATTTGAATGTGATTTATGGGCAACAACGTTTTTGTCTATCGATTGACTCTTAATTACCACGCATTTTGAATTTAAATGATAAAAAGGACAGAATGTGTGAGATTTTTTTAAATTCATTTCTCTCTTTACTATTTGCCTATATCACTTATTCTGAACCTTCTCTAGCCGGTTATTGCAAAATAACTCTGTATATACATCTCTTGTTGTATATATATATATATATATATATATATATATATACAACAGGAGATGGGTAGCAGCATATTCCTGATGATTAAAATAATAATAAATTTGTGGTCCAACCAAGCCAAGTGGGCCAAGCGCGGCAACTATATAACGATAGCGTTCGATTCGTTTACGCTTGCGGCGCTACAATAGTAAGGGCCCAAACTTAGAACATAAGTCGATGATGCAATTCATGTTGTCAGCGAGGTGCAAGTGTAGTCTGCAGTGAATCAAGAAGAAGGAAATAATTTGCAAGAGTGCCGGTCACGAGTATTTTTATTGCATTTTATTTATTGCAATCCGGCGTCCTTTTCAGTCGATCGGACCGGGTCCGGTCGGATTGTTCAAATCAGGATAATTTTCGTTTCAAAATGAACTGTTAGTAAGTTAATCAAGTGTCATTGTATTTAATATAGGTTGTTTATAAAAAATAAAACATGTATATAAAATAAACTTTATTTCCAATCCAATGTTAAGATTAGACAACGAGCAAACAATTAAAAATTAGTAGTTTAGGTAACTAGTAGAATTTTAACAGATAAATCCATTATTTTAGTAAGTAATTTTATAAAGCCTAATATAATTAACTTTACGTGATTTACTGAGATGAGATCACAATAATTATTAAAGTATTTGAGAATGCTAATAAACAAGTCTTATATTTATGACAGACACCATCATGATTTGATGAATCTGTCTAATGAATGGCACAATTATCACAATGATGAGTTTGTATTATAATTACAATTCTTTAGTTTAACCAACTTACGATAAATAATTATTTTAAGTAATAATTGTCTTAGCATTCATTATATATTATAAGAAAATCAATTTTGATTTTGAAAAAAGGATGTTAGAAAACAAATAGTGTTAATTGTGTAATGTGCTAGACGACTTCTAATAGAGCTGTAAATATAGCCTGCGGCCAAAAAGGCCCTTTCAGCTTCTACACTTGTCGGCTTTGTTGTCAGCAAATAATCATGAATAGCAGACAAGTATTCTCCTCAAACTCCGTCACTTTAAAATATAGTCATTTTCTTTTTTAGTACTTTATCAAAATCTTTCTCTTCTTAGTATCTATGCTATAACATGTAGTTTCTCGCTGGAATTGTAATATTTTTTCCTTTTTTTATTCTTGTAATTCTTCCATGTTTTTTTATGCCTCCTCTACATTACTCGCGAAGTAGATCGAAGTTGGACGAGGCGAATAGTGTAGAGAGGTACTTCGATTCGCTTCGTGCAACCTCGCTTCGCCTCGGGCGACTTCCTATCGCTGTCGGTTTTTTGCACCAGAGTCAAAGGACTTCACGAAGTAACCCGAACTTACACGAAGCATCTCACTACACTACTCGGCTTACGGCAGTTATGAATATTTTTTTTTATATATAAATATTAAATATGTAGGTTTCTACATAATTATTTATTTAGTTAACGCATTGACGTCGTACTGTTCACACAATTAGGTACCTATAGCAGCTGCCTTTTGAACGTTATGCATGTTAAGGGTGTGGACGACTGAGCTCTTCGCGAAGTAGTACGATTGTGTGATAACGTTCTTCGGACTGCGTTCGACTTCAACGAGCATTTCGTCAAAGTTACTTCGCTAGTAGTGTAGAAGAGGCATTAGAGTAATCATCTTGAATAACTCTTTTTAAAATTGTTGTCATTTCTAATCGAATGGCTTTTTCTTTGGCATAGTAAATGTATCATCAGATCGGTTTACATTTTCATGATATTTCTTTGGATTCTGTAAGTATATTAATATTCCTGTTACTACAGTGCGGCGTTCTTTAATCCTTGTACGGAGTGCTTCGTATAATTCGGTACGTTCAGCGTGAGCAACTTTTCTAAAACAAGTTTTAGTGTTGTTTCTGCGGTTAACAGGGTCGAATCTATTTTACCACGCATTTAAAGTACCTGCGCATGCAACAGATTTATTATTTTGCCAAACATTGCTAGCACCGGATCCGGTCGCCGGATTTGGTATATTGGTACCGGATTAACTTAAACAAAGATCTTGACTTAATTGTGGATTGGAGTAAGTCATATGGTCTGAAAGTAAATCCATCAAAAACAAAAGCATAATTATATTATGTTACTCTTATGGATTTTCCTTCACTACCTGGTATTGCTTATGATAGAACACCCGTGCCATATAGTGACACCGTTAAAAATCTAAGTGTGACTTTTGACAAATTTTTATCTTGAGCTCCGCATGTAAGCGAGGTAAGTGGGTGGGTGTTTGTGTGGGTCGAATCTCTCCAAATCAATCAACCAAAATTGCGCTTGCACAATCACTCCGTTTACCGATTCTCGATGATGCCGACACGTGTTATTTTAATTTAAATGAGAAGATCTTTAATAAACTTGAGCGCATTCGCAACCTTTGTATAAGATTCATATTTGGACTTCGAAAATATTACAACTCCTAGTTTCACGAAATACACAAGTGGCTTCCGATTCCTCTTTGCAGGAATACTCACATTCTTTCTCTTTTATACTGAGTTCTATTAAATCCCACTTCTCCTGCTTATCTTAAAGAGCGGTTTGAGTTTTTTGGTGACGCTCGCTGTCACCCTCTTCGCTATGATAAAAACCTTAGTTTAAAAATTCCGCCCCAAAATCTTACTTCTATTCTAAATCCTTTTCTATTGAAGTTGTTCTGCTCTGGAACTCATTACTGCTGCACATTAGAAGTTCGCACTGTTTTGTTCTACACAAGTTCTACTGAATAGTTTAAAAAATCTTGAAAAGCGCAGTTTATGGTGGTAGAGCCACGCAGCAGTTTTTGCTATTGCACGTATGGGCCGGCTCGAGCCGGATTGGTACCACCTCACAGAATACCGGCGTGAAGTAGAGGCTCTGCTTCTGCGTTTCGTCTGGTGAGTGCAGGTGGCCGGAGGCCCAATTCCTTCCCCCCCCCCCCCATCAACATGGTAGCGGAATTACACGATAGACTACCCCTGGAGGGTACCAGTACCCCTGGAGAATCCCTCTTTGAGCATTCACGACCATGTTATTCCAATTCTGAGCGTGGGTGCTCAGGCTGCCCCGCTCAAAAACATAACTGCTCGGGGCAAACTGAGCAACAATACCAAGGCGACACCTGCCACACTATCCGTGAATTTCTGCAATATCAGGGGACTTCACTCTAACCTAAACGCCGTCCACTACCATCTTGAGACGGCGAAGCCGGCCTTGCTCTTTCTGACCGAGACGCAGGTTTCCTCTCCGGCTGATATTTCGTATCTCTCCTACCCGGGGTATAAATTGGAGCACTCCTTTGTGCCTCGGGCTGGAGTTTGCGTGTATGTCAGAGAGGACATCTGTTTTCGACGCCTCGGCAGTCTTGAAGGTTCGGACCTGTCCATCCTTTGGTTACGGGTAGACAGCGACGACCATCCGCGCGTCTACGGGTGCCTCTATAGGTCCCATAGCGGAAATGCCGAAACAGACCGACTCATCGACCACGTCCAAATGGCTACAGATTCCTTGCTACAATAGGTCCAGAGATCGTGATCCTTGGCGATTTTAACGCCCATAATGCCGAATGGCTCCGTTCACGTTTAACAGATCATGCGGGGAGATCTGTTTATGACTTTGCCTTGGCATATGGTCTGACACAACTGGTTACTTCGCCTATGCGGATTCCAGATGTGGAGGATCATACACCTTCCCTGTTGGACCTTCTGCTGATCTCTCATCCGGACGGATATCAGGTTTCCGTCGATGCCCCTCTCGGCTCTTCGGACCATTGTCTGATCCGGAGTGTGGTGCCACTCACGCTCCATTCGCGGTTGCGTTCTGCAGGTTGCCGCCGTGTTTGGCATTACAGGTCGGCGGATTGGGATGGAATGCGGTCTTTCTTTGCATCCTACCTATGGGGGCGGGTTTGCTTCTCGCCGGATGATCCCAGCGCTGTTGCTGACTCTGTCACTGATGTGGTGCTACATGGAATGGAACTATTTATTCCATCATCTGTGGTACCCATCGGAGGCAAGTCTCAGCCTTGGTTTGGTCGCTCCTGTAAGACAGCATTACGCAGTAAGCAGGAGTGTTATCAAGCCTGGGCTGCGGCTTCGGCGACTCGGGATGTAAACACCACACTTAAAAAGACGTATAATTTCGCCTCCAGGTCCTTCAAAAGAGTTATTGCCAAGGCAAAGTCAGAGCACATAGGCAGAATTGGCGAGAAACTAGTTCGTCTTCATTCGGGAACCCGTGCATTCTGGTTTCTCGCCAAGGCTGTCCAAGGGAATTTCTGTAAGCCATCACTACCATCTCTGCACAGGGAGGACGACTCACTGGCCCAAGACGCAAAAGACAAAGCTGACCTTTTTAGGCTCCCTTTTTGCGTCCAACTCGACTCTTGATGACGGGGGGAAAACACCTCCGACCATCCCGCGGTGTGAATGCTCCATGCCGGATGTGCTGTTCTCACAGCGCTCGGTTCGCAAAGCACTGCTCTCCCTGGACATCCAGAAGTCGAGTGGGCCTGACGGAATCCCCCCAATTGTGCTGAGGACGTGTGCTCCGGAGTTGGCACCGGTCCTAACGCGTCTTTTCCGGTACTCCTACTCCCAAGGCGTAGCCCCGAATTCATGGAAGACAGCTTTTGTCCACCCGATCCCTAAAAAGGGCGACCGCTAAGACCCGTCCAACTATAGGCCTATCGCGATCACCTCGTTGTTCTCCAAAATAATGGAATCCATTATTAACTACCAGCTCATCCGGTACCTTGAGGATCACCAGCTGATTAGTGACCGCCAATACGGTTTTCGTCGGGGTCGATCAGCTGGTGATGTTCTGGTCTACCTGACCCATAGATGGCCGGAGGCAGTAGAGTCCAAGGGGGAGGCGTTGGCCGTTAGTTTGGACATTGCGAAGGCCTTCGTTCGGGTTTGCCACAAAGCGCTTCGAACTCCCTTCCTATGGGCTTCCCGAGAAATTGTGCAATTGGATCACCAGCTTCCTTGCAGATCGGAGCATCAAGGTCGTTGTAGATGGTGCGTGCTCTGACTACAAGCCTATTAACGCTGGTGTTCCACAAGGCTGTGTGCTATCGCCAACGCTGTTTCTTCTGCATATCAATGATATGTTGCTAACTGGTAACATTCATTGCTATGTGGATGACAGCACTGGTGATGCTCTATATACCGGCCGTGCCAATATTTCTCGGGAAAACGTCGCTGAGTACCGGAACAAACTTGTGTCTGAAGTCGAGTCTTTGCTGAACAAAGTCTCGGATTGGGAGCGACTAAATCTAGTCCAGTTTAATCCTCAGAAGACACAAGTTTGCGCGTTTACCGCTAAAAAGAACCCCTTTGTCGTATCTCCTCAGTTTCATGGCACTCCCCTTCTTGCCTCACCCAGTATCGGTATCCTCGGAGTCGACATATCGAATGACGTGCAGTTTCGTGGTCACTTGGAAGAGAAGGCCAAATTGGCCTCTAAAAAGCTTGGCGTGCTTAGCAGAGCGGGACAGTATTTCATGCCGGCACACCGCCTGCAACTTTACAAGGCGCAGGTTCGGCCTCACATGGAATACTGTTCCCATCTCTGGGCAGGGACTCCCCAGTGCCAGCTCCTTCCACTTGACCGCATCCAGCGCAGAGCGGCTCGAATCGTCGACGACCGAGCCCTTTCCAATCGGCTCGATTCATTGGCACTGCGACGAGATGTTGCATCCCTTTGCATTTTCTTTCGCATCTACTATGGGGAGTGCTCTGAGGAATTGTTCGGATTAATCCCAGCCGCCAAATTTCACGAACGCACATCGCGGCAGAACTCCCGATACCATCCACACCATCTGGATGATTGGCGTTCCACCACTGTGCGATTTAGAAGATGTTTTCTTCCTCGCACGACTTCCTTGTGGAATCGATTACCATCAGCGATTTTTCCGGACCGATACGACTTAGGGACCTTCAAGAAAAGAGCCTACTCCTTTTTAAAAAGCCAGCAACGCACCTGAAATTCCCCTGGTTCTCTGGTATTGCAGTTATTCATGGGCGGCGGTAGTTACTTACCATCAGGTGAGCCGCATGCTCGTTTGCCCCATCTCCTATAAAAAAAAAAAGATCTTTCCTCCTTAAAGAGTCATTCCTCTATCTCTCTTTGACATCGTTCATTTAAAAACTACTACTTATTTTCCCTTACTTTACGGCTTTTGTTTCATTTAGTTAATATAATAGTGAAAAGTTAATTAACAACAGACTTATATGGTATCTCTCTAAATTTGACATTTCAGCAGACTTTCAATTTGGCTTCAGAAAGGGATGCTATACCGAAAATGCAGTTGCTGCATTGAATTCTCGAATTGCTAATACCTTCGATAACTGTAAAAAATGTCCTGCTGTCTTCCTGGATCTAAAAAAGCCTTTGGATAATGTATTAATTCCTATATTTGTTATTATTTAGAATGGATTGGTAACAGAGGTATACCTGTAAAACTTTTATAGGACTACCCCTCTTACAGGACGCAGAATGTAAGAATAGGTCAATACAGTAGTAGTTATACAAATGTAAATCATACAGTACAGCAGGGTAACGTCTTGGGCCCTACGCTATTCTTAGTATATATTATTAGCTCTGGTATCAACGAGAATGCATCATCAGCAACAAATACGTATGGCAAACCCCTTGAACTGTGTTGAATCTGTTCGGAGTTTGAAAGATTTATATGTTTCATTTGTAGCTTTTCAAAAAACGTTGTATTCAGCAAAACACCTCCGTCGGAAACTCTTCCATTTGTACCAAAATCTGCTAATAGAAATTGGTATCTGGCATGAACTATTGCCACTAGAACCATTCTATGTCGTCCATAGTAGTTGTCGTAATAAAATCATCATTTTATTCAAATTTTAATTCAGAATTCATTTAAATATATCATTGGTTATTTAAACTAAGTATTAAAGTTCGAAACAAATCAAAACTGGTTTTAATGATTAACTCAACTGTAGATAGTCCTCTTTCAAAACTTCATAAATAGCATCACATGTTTCTGGAATTATTCGGTCCAAAGCCTGAGGTGATATAATAGCAGAATATTTAAGACATATGTTCTTCCTGTTGCTAGAAATATTAAAGTTACTGCTAGTCTCTCATATGCTGATATTACTTTTCTCATAACAGAATCTTGTCCTTTTATTAACGGAGTGGTCAATGATAACAGTTTCAAATAAAGTTTTCCATCCATTCGTAAACAATTTTTGTAATCTGTTGGTGTGAATCTCAACTCATTTATCAAATTTACGTGTGAGAACTGGTTTTTTTTCAATAACCATCATTTACACCATTCAATGTGATCTCTTCTTCTTTTTTTGTTCTGTAGAACAAGTGTTAATCCAAGTACAGCTATCACATCATCGTCGTTAATTGTTACTTGTAATTTGGTATACCATACAAAGTAGTATAGATAACTGTCCTACATACACCGTCGCACAACTCCAACTGTCTTGACTGAGAGTTTATGGAAAAAGTATGCATGCAAACCCTAACGTGTATGTGTAATATGAAACTCTGTTATACCGGTCGGTTATGCATGCAAAGTTAAAACCATCATGCAAACCTTAACGTGTAAGGCCACCATAAGCATAAAGCAATACGGGCCGCCGCCTGTGTTGCTCTATGCTTCTAGGCGATACGGCTGCCAATTGTAACTTTAAATAATTTGTTGTTCTTTTTTTTTCTCTTAGATTTTTTGGTGTTCTATCAAGCATATTTTATTCATTCACTCCTTAATATAATGCCTTACTTGACTCAGTATAATAGAATTGAATAATTTTTATTTAATATAGATTATGACATAATACTTATTGAAAGTAATTTTTTTATTTACCACTGGTTTGAAAAATACCTCTGTCCTGGGAAGAACCAGCAAGAAACCCAGCGGGACCTCTTTCAAACATATTTAACTTTACATTAATTTTGTTTGTACAATTTTTAAATAAATTTTAATAGAACCAGCATGGTGGTGATCACCTCATTCCCAGGGTTGTTCTCATTTATGTAGTCTTTGGTATTTTAATAACCCCTTTGTACAATTGTTCTTTAATAAAACATTTAAACTTGTTTATTGACAAATTTTGTACATTTTTGTTGTAAAAGCGTGTACATTGCATTGCAGTATATTGCGTAAACTAGTTCTCTGTAAATATTAGGTCCTTACATATGAAATTGGCGTTTTCTACGGGAGGAATATAAAATCATTTTTTTTGTAAAATTTATTTATTTAATCAAAGTATGCACCGTTGTTATCTATGCACTTTTGCCATCCCATAAGTAGTTCATTGATCCCTTTACTAAAAAAACCATGGGGGCGAGAATAAATACGAGTAAACTCTTTGAAGGCGGTTTGGACTGTCTCATCGGAGTTGAATTTTTTTCCTTGTTAGAAGTTGTCCAAATACTGGAAAAAAAAGGTAATCTGTTGGAGCAAGGTCCGGGGAGTACGGTAGATGTCACAGACATTCCAATTGTAGTGTAGTAACTTAGTGGTTGTTTGTTGTGCAGTGTGCGGTCTTGCGTTGTCGTGAAGCATCAGTAGCCTAGAGCGATTGACCAATCTCGGTTGTTTAGCAGCTAGTTCTTCCTTCATGGTTTGCATTTGCTGAAAATAGATTTTTGCCGTAATCGTTTGGCCAGAGTTTAGAAAGCTGTAGTGGAAGACACCGGCGCTAGTCCACCAAATACTCACAAGCAACTTTTTCTGAGTCAATTTTCGTTTAGGGCAGGATTTGGCTGGGTCTCCAGTGTTTAGCCATTTCGACGAGAGCATTCGATTATCGTACAGTAATTTTCATCACAAGTAATGATTCGATTTAAAATCCCTTCATTATTGTGTCGGTTGAGCAAAGTAACACAGCAGTCGACGCGTGTTTGCAAGTTCGATTCACTAAATTCATGAGGTACCCATCGTTCAAGTTTTTTTACTTTCCCGATTTGCTTCAAGTGGATTAATACAGTTTTATCACTTACCCCGAAGCCTGCAGCTATCTCTGAAGTGCTTTGTGATGGATCCGCTTCCACAATAGCCTTTAATTCTTCATTTTCCACTTTGGTCTCCGGCCGTCCACGGGGTTGGTCCGGAAGGTCGAAATTTCCAGAATGAAAACGTTGAAACTAAAAACGTACCATGCTTTCTTTTGTGACACCAGCGCCGTACACATAATTAATCCTTCGAGCTGTTTCTGCAGCACTAGAGCCACGGTAGAACTCGTACTCGTAAATATAATGATATTTCATGTTTTCCATTGTGCGGTAATAAGCGACGCCAAAGAAAAAAATAATGAGGAAAAAACAAATGAATGACTGTTTTCAAAATTTAAATGTACCAGCTAAAGGAATTTATAAATTTGAATTTGGAATTCTTAACCAAAAAGGAGATATTTCAGATCAAAGTGGTCGTACGGCTAATTTCATATGTAAGGACCTAATATTAACAAAAATTTGCAGAGTCCATTGCTTCACACTTTGGGCATCAGCGAAACAACATTCACAACATACATAACCATCATAGCTCCTCATTTAAACAGTTGTGTATCGCTAGCAACGCAAAGTCGGGAATTTGTATTTGGAAAAATCCAAAATTAGGGGCTTTTTAGGTGCTAATTAGGTGCCAAGTTTAAAAATTAGGTGCTCTAAAATTTTCACTGCAAATAACCATTGAAATTTGCGTTGCTGGCAAAACGTATCGCTGGCAACGCAATGAAGTTATTAGATATACGATAAATATTAATAGCAAGGAATTAAGTCCTAATTAGGTGCTGCAAGTATAGGCAAGGACAAGGCGCCCTATAAAGTCGCTATTCCAAACAAAGCAGATGCAAAATTCAGATTTTCTGAAATTCAGAAAATAATCAAAAATGCTTTTAGAAAAAGCCCAAAATAAGGGCTTTCTAGGTGCTAATTAAGTACCAAGTTTAAAAATTAGGTGCTCTAAAATTTTCACCGTAACGATCGATTGAAATTTGCGTTGCTGGCAAAACGTATCGCTAGCAAGATATATTAAGTGTTGATTAAGTGCTGAGCGATTATCGAAACCCGATACAGATTAAGATATTATTCTGGGAATTATGGGTTCCACGACCACCATTACCTTACCATAATGTATGAACGGTATTTTTTGTTATTTATCAGTGCCTAAAAATTAAATGCTAATAAGGTGCTGAAAGATTATTGCGGTCGCATGTAGATGACGGTAATATTCTGGAAATTATCGGATTCAAAACCACAATTACTATAAGGTATGAACGGCATTTTATGTTTTTCAGATTTAATATAATCTATAATATTATTTAATATAATTTTCAACTAAATAAATGTTACTATTCTTATTTTTAGACAGGTCTAAACTTTAGTGTACTAAATCGAAAGGATATTTTCTTTCCAGCAAATTGCTTAGTAATAAATAGCGCCATCTACAACGTTCTATAGTTCTAGTCATTTTATCGAATCAAAATCGATGGACTATCAAGGTGGTAAGTACGATAGACGCTAGATGGCACAAACACAAACACCTGATTTTTTGCATTTGGTTTACTGAATAATTTTCTGAATAACGATTTTATTTTTATCTGGGGTGCCTTGTTTTTGCGTATACTTGCAGCACCTAATTAGCACTTAATTCCTTGCTATTAATATTTATCGTATATCTAATAACTTCATTGCGTTGCCATTGATACCTTTTGCCAGCAACGCAAATTTCAATGGTTCGTTGCGGTGAAAATTTTGGAGCAACTAATTTTTAAACTTGGTACTTAATTAGCACCTAAAAAGCCCCTAATTTGGACTTTTTCTGAAAGCAATTTTGATTGTATTTTGATTTTCAGGAAATCTGAATTTTGCATCTGCTATGTTCTGAATAATGACTTTATTTTTATTAGAGCGCCTTGTTATTGCGTATACTTGTAGCACCTAATTAGCACTTAATTCCTTGCTATTAATATTTATCGTATATCTAATAACTTCATTGCATTGCTAGCGATACGTTTTGCTAGCAACGCAAATTTCAACAGTTCGTAGCGGTGAAAATTTTAGAGCACCTAATTTTTAAACTTGGCACCTAATTAGCACCTAAAAAGCCCCTAATTTTGGATTTTTCCAAATACAAATTCCCGACTTTGCGTTGCTGGCTATACACAACTCATTTAAACGTCTATAAAGCTTAAATTGTCATTTATGCAAAATCATTAAATTTTATTTGAGTTTATGATGATTAAAAAAAAGATTTTCCCAATTTTTGTTTTTGCGTATATCGGCAGCACTAAATGAGCACTAAACTATTGATGCTTCTATTTGGTGCTATATTAAGCGGTTATCGTTCTAATAGGTAGAACATTGCTAGCCAAACCGTTGTAGAAACTTGCTACATTTTTTAAAGGTTGTATGGAAAAAAAGAAATCGCTTTTAGCGATAAGACCGCCCATTGTGTCACTATTTTTTTTCTTTTTCTTTCGTTTATGTATTGATATGGTGTACAGTAAAGAATTATCTATTTATCTATCTTCTAATAAGCTGCTAGATAACTCGTGCTTTAGGACTGGAGAACGAATACTTTATCCTATAACGATATCTAAAACTTTTTGGTGCGACTAGCCTGGACTCGCAGAAATACAGACTGACAAACTCGGACACAAACACTATGTGTGTTTGTGTCCGAGTTGGTGTTTTCATAGGTACTCCTATAAATTATTTATTAGGTCTATACTTACGTTATGTAAAAAAATCTCATATATAACGACAATTTCATAGAAAAAGACCGAATGTATTGTATTAATATGTATTACTCTACAAATATCTTATATAACGTCCATGTAACACCTATACCGGTAGTTGTTGGGAGCACTAAGCTCGATATTATTGATCTGGGACAAATAGCCCGACTAGGTAAGTCTAATTCCGACCGAGAGGCCAATCGACGTATTCAACTCGGCTGGGCAGCGTTCGGGAAATTACAACACATCTTCTCGTCAGGTATACCTCAAAACTGGAAAACGAGACTGTACAACCAGCGCGTGTTGCCAGTGATGACCTATGGAACTGAGACGTGGTCCTACACTGCTGGCCATATGAGCAAGCTCAAGTTCGCTCAGCGAGCTATAGAGAGGGCTATACTCGGGGATTCTCTGCTTGATAAACTTAGAAATGAGGATATCCGCAGTAGAACCAGAGTGATCGACATAGCCTAACAGATTAGTAATCTGAAGTGGCAATGGACTGGCCATATAGCTCATAGAACCGACGACCAATGTGAAAAAAGGTTCTCGAATGGCAGCCTCGTACCTGTAGTTGAAGTGTAGGGCAACCCTCCACTAGATGGAGTGATGACCTGGTAAGACATGTAGGAAGTCGATGGATACATGTGGCCTAGGACCATTCTTTGTGACATTCATTTGGGAGGCCTATGTTCAGCAGTGGCCTTGTGAATGGCTGTAATGATGATGATGATGATAATGACTCTACACTTAGTTTTAAGAACTAGACAGTTAAACAAATTTTTATCATGGGGGTTATTGTATAACGCACATGCTTTCTTAAAGCTATTGCGATTTGATGCTAGGATGCACATAGTTCTTTTCAATCTATGATTGTCGTCGGCCTATTCTTTTTTTTTATAGGATCGAGTGACAAACGAGCACACAGTCCACCTGATGGTAAGTGGTTGCTGTGGCCCATAGACATCTACATTTATCTTCGTTTGCGAATCAAAACTCAGATACGTTGTCACCCGCGAGGACTAAGATGGAACGTCTCTTATCCAATAAAAAAGGTCTCCGGTTCTCTACACTCATCATATGAAAAACTGCAGTGTTAAGCTGCTATTTTACGCTGGTATTCTGTGAGAGCGTGTTCCTTCCCCGGTCGAGCCGACCCATTTATGCTACAACTATACTACTAATATGGCTGCAGCATGGCTCTACCATGCACACGGTATCTATACATCAATTTTATACATTTAAATTAAATTGAAGTGTCTGTGTGTAATATCGAGTTAAAAGGAGTATGAGCAACTATAGTCAAAATAATTTCTGTCTGTCCATCAGTCTGTCCGGGCTAATATTCGGAATGGCCGAACCAATTGTAATAAAGCTAGACATGTGAAGTCCATCAACACGCGTTGAGCTAGCTAGCCCTAAAACCTCTCAGAAATAAGAGGAGGCCTGTACCCAGGATTGGGATAGGCTGTAACTTTTTAACTTTGACCATTTAAATTTATTTTCTGTTTATATGTCTGTCATGTTGAGTGCAGTGTCAGGAGGGATCTAGGTTATATTTTCAAACGACTGCAAACAAGTGGTAAAATTAAAAAATTTGTTCAACCGACCTCAATATAAATAAAATGAGAACATTATCAATGTAGTCGAAGTCAATTATTTAATTGACTGATGCATTATTAAAAAAATTGAAAAATCGCTCTCATTATCAAGATCTGACTAGACTAGACTCAGATCTTGATTAAATTTATATGAGACCACTTGAGAAGCACCAGCTTTCAAATAAAAACAGAATCATTATGTTGGCACGAAGGTTTGCGCGCTGTACTGCAGAAGTAAAGGCTACGTTGTTCAGAGCATTCTGCCAATCATTCTACACGTACAGTCTATGGGTCAAGTACACAAAAAAATCTTACGACGCCCTACGCATTCTATACAATAACGCCTTCAGAGCACTGATGAAGCTGCCACGCTATTGTAGCACATCAGGAATGTTTGTGGATGCAAATATAGACGGATTCGCAACGATCATTCGGAAGCGAGTCGCGTCCCTGATGCGGCGCATACGGGACGGCTCAAATGACTACATGCAACTGTTCGCCTGGCGGATGGATCTGGATTGCCCTATAATGCGACACTGGACTAGGCTGCATGTCGAGCACTCCGGATCTTAACCTAAATTTAGATTACGTTAGCCTTCTGTTTTGTTGTGTTTGTGTATTTTATATGAATTTAAGTAACTGTAATAATTTAATTTAAATTAAATATATTTTTATGTAATTCATATAAAATTGACATCATAACTTAGATTTAATATTTTAATTTCGATGTGTATTTATACTATACCTATGTGTAGTTGTGATATGGACTAGTTCCGAAATAAATGATTTAAATTAAATTAAAATGGGTTCACCTACAAAAAAGTTCTGAAGTAACATATATAAAATAAAAAAAATACAGTCGAATTGAGGACCTCCTCCTTCAACCGACTTCAAAAAAGTAGTAGTTATTGAGTTATCCTTAGTAATGCGTATTTAATTGACTTCGACTACATTGACGATGTTTTCATTTTACTCGTATCAAACGACTTCAAAAACAGGAGTATCCGAAAAACTTGATAAAATCATCAATCAGTTTGAAAAAAGGAAAAATTTACAAAATAAAAGGTCATTGATTATTATCTTAAACCTAAATAACGCCATAATAATAAACCCTATCCGAGCGAAGCCTAACTCCTAGTATATAAAATTATACTTAGAATATTTAAGAATGAATTTTTATGCTCAAATTTTAATTGGGTCTATTTTAATTATATGGCAACGAGTTCAAATTTATTGGAAAATATGTAGCTGATACCCGCGACTTTGTCCGCGTTGCTTGATATATTAACAAAGAAAACACACATTACTGAACAGGCAGTGCTTATAAAAATCGTCGTTTCTTAAAATTGTAATAACTTTTTATTAAATGAAGATATCGCAATATTTTTTTAGATGAGGGCCAAGTGTTTAAGAAATAAACTTATTGAAATCTATTCAGTACTTTTTTCTTAATGCGCGCACAAATGCAAACCTTTATCATTTTATTTATATACATAAGATATTAGTCAATTCTTTGGTTTTTAACCGACTTCAAAAAGGAAGAGGTACTCAATTTAAGTATATTGTTTTCCTTTTTTTATGTGTACTTTATAACGTTTTGCTACGTGAATCGATTTTGATGATTCTTTGTGTTGCTTCTCATGTGGTCCCATATAAATTTGATCAAGGTCTGACCAGTAGTTTTTGAGTTATCCTTAATAATTTATATTGAAATCGGTTGTACAAAATTTTCAATGTTTGGGAAAATTCAGTTTTGTTTGAAATTAAGTCCTTTATTTGTATTGTAAAATTAACAATCACATAGAAAAATAAGTATTACAAATGCTTAAATACATTGATTTACTTTAATTTTTTTATTTTAGGATCAATGACATTCGTGAAAAATTTTTTTTGACGTTGACGGTATGTAGCAAACATTGATAACAATAATTTGTTGATTATGAATAAGAAATATCCATTAATGATATCAAATACAAAATTTCCCGTGTTAATCATGCTTCCGATGATATACGCTCTAGCGTAAAATGTGCTTTGTGTTGGCATTTATTTTGTACTAGCTGTGCCTGCGATTTCGTTCGCATAGAATAATCATTAGTAATTTATTATTATTCTTCCCTATTTGAATCCAATTTTGTTCAAAATTTCATGGGTATTAATTATTTTGCGCAGAGCACTAATTCTTTTTGTATAATAAAATTAGCATAAGTTATTCCTTATAATGATAGCTATCTGCCAGTGAAAATGCAAAAATCCTGTCAAAATCGGTCCAGCGGTTTCGGAGATTAGCTGGAATAAACAGACAGATAAACAGACCGACAGATAGAACTTTTTTTAAAAATTGTTTTTTTTTGTTATAGGTACTGTATATACTTTCATATGCGTTTAGTAAAAATATGTTTTTTGGACATTACATACATTTTCACTATTTAATTTTATTTATTTTTATAGGTGTATAGATGAAGATTTCGGTTGTCGCCGCTAGGAAAAGTAATAGTGTTCTGTGCTTAGAGAAGACCATAACCCATCAGTGAGACATGTATATGCTGCTCCTTTATGTATTTTCTTTAATAAGACTGGTAAACAATGTTTTACTTATTACAACTATGTCGAATTTCTATCATCTTCCTGAAATAGTCTCTGAGAGACATTTACTAAAGACAGATAGACAACAAGGTAATTCAAAAAGTGTTGTCAATTGGAACATGTTGGTAAAGCGAAGTCTATGCGGGAAAAACTGTGGAAAAAGGTATTATGCATAAATATTAAAAGATATTATTACGAGTAGATTGCTTACCGAAAAAAGTAGCAAAAATAAGGGTAAATACTCATTATTTGGTTCCAATTTAATTTTTATTGATCATAAGTTTGTAACAACCTTAAATACTTGACATTTATTAGTTATAACGTTTAACTATCTTTGTAAAGGTTTTAAGACGTTGCATGACTGGTATCTAGTATTTTCACAACATCAACTTCAAAGATCAACTTACAGGGCAATAGAACAACTTGAAGGACTCAATTTAACAATTAAATGTATCTGAAGTTGATATCGGACGCCATGCCATATTTTTACGAGGAATTGTAATTATTAACATTATTATTGAGTATTATTTACACGTGTACAGTCTTTTAATTTAACTTAAAGAGATCACTTCTTAGCGCTGAATCCCTCTCCTGTGGGGTCTAAAATCCATGGATAATTATTTGGGCATTCCATGCAAGTGAATAGTCGCAGTGTCTCTCCTGGGAGTTCCCGAGTAGTCAAGGGACATGCATTTGGCAACGAACAGAATGGTTGACCTTTCACGTCACATTTGTCTTGTTTCCATTCCTGGAAGTCCCTAAGCAATGATAATTCTGTTGGGTTTTGCATCCATTGTATTACTTGTATTAAAGAGGTGAAATAGACGTCATTCTTTCCTAACATTTCTTCAATGAATTTGATCAGTTCGTCTCTGAATTCCTTTTTAGATTTAAGCCAAGAAGCATGGAAATGCAGACCAAGGGGGGCACGGTTGGTTGTGTAGTGGCGGTTGAAGTTTTGACGTAGGAGACGCGCGAACTGCTCACCGGTTTGGATGTTAGAGCACGAGTCAACTACATGACAACCAGGTAAAGATTCATCGAAAGTAGGATCGTCCCTCCTGTCCAATTCGTTCATAACCATTTCCCAAACTGGATGGCTCCTTGATGGGCAGTTGTGGGCGTTACCGTTGCATTTGTGAGGCATTCGGAAGTACAGCGTGTAAGGCCAGATAGGAACACGACCAAGAGGAGCAGTTATTGAAGCGTCGTAAACGAAGTATTGATCGGCCATCATCTCAAATTGCTTGTTACCGCCAACACGTAAGTATGGAGCACGAACACCAATAATAGAGGCATCGGTGATATTTGCGAAACGTTCAGCAATTAAACGAGCTCCGGCCATTTCAGCAAGCCAATCATCATAGCTTCCTCCAGACCAGTAAAGAGGGTCATCTTTGTGAGTTATTGAGAATACAGCAATTTCGTGGCCCTTACGGTGCAATTCTTGAACTGCAGCGTAGTTGGTGTATTTGTGAGAAATAAAGAAGGTACCACGAATTTGGCATCCATTTGGATTTTGACGGTTTCCATTAAAGATTTGGTCATATAAGTCGATATTATCAACATTAACAGCACCATTGAAGGTAATAGTTATCATTTGAGGTACTTGATTTGGTTCTAGTCCACCGGGGATACGAGTTCCATCAGCTGAGCAAAAGCAGTCTGGTAGAGTACACTGAGTAGTATCGCAGTCAGGAGCTCTGTTTGGGTCGAGGTCAACGGCTGTAAAGAAATTTTAGTGGTTAGATGAATTAGTCAATTATCAAATTTTGATTTTTATACAGAGAAAATATTTTTTTTTGTATATTGCGTGCTATATTGTTATTGTAAATGATAAACTTACTGCAAGCATTTTCATCAGACTCATCTTTGCAGTCGGGTTTTCCGTTACAGAATAAGGCTTTTTCAATACAATCGCCATTACCACAAGCAAGATTTCCCTCAGGACATATGGGTTCATCCGTTTTCAGTATAGGCATGACCTTTCTTGGTTCTGAAATTTAAAATAGATTATTACTGTAATTGATAACTTTGTCGGGTTGTTTTTTATTACTTTTAAAACGCCTTGTACATAATTCACAGGTCTTAAACGTTACTAAGTCTTTTAGCTTCGTCTGTGTAATTTGCTTCCATGTAGAAGTGTTGAAAGGGATTCATTGTAGGTAAAAGTATGAATAGAGACAGCGAAGCGTGACAGAATGACAAAGTTAACATCACAGAAAAATTAATAGAAAGTGTAGATAGAAGAAGTACTTAGCTGATACATATTTTAAGAGTATAGCCAAGTTCCTTATGATAATTAGTAACAGGAGAGATTAAACCAATCTAAGACTAATCTTATATGGCTTTAAAAGTAAGGTGTGATGATAGCAAGTGCTCTGAAAGTAACAAATATTTTATGATTGGTAGCTAACTGCAATAAAATCTGACAGAAAAGAAAAATTTAAAGTCTGTGAATCTTTGATGACAATGAAAAGACCCATCATGAATAAGTTACATAATACTTTATGGTGACTTATCAAAAGATGTTTTATGATTTACTAAAACGTTTTGTTAAATTCTGTGAAAAGGCTGCCTAAAGGCTTTTATTTACAATTTTAAGCAGCCTTTTACACAAACATTAGGTACTTATGATTCTAAGAAAAGAAGAAATTAATACATGATTACTAAATATTCTTGTTAAAGATTATGTTAGTCCAACAAGCGGTGTATTTACATATGGTTTTGCGTAAAACCAAAATCTTTATACTCAAGTGAAACTAAGAAAGTTAGTATTGACAAAAGCCGGTTGGTGAATAAGTGTTAAGTGAAGTTGTGTTAAAAGAAGCATTAGCATACAAACAGCGTTAAGAAAGGTGCGTAATAAAAATGTTAAGTGTGTGCGTTATGAAAATAAAAAGGATAGTGTTCATTTGCTAAGTGTAAGGATTGTTTGTTGTTGTTATAAAGTTTTAAAGTTTGCTTATGTGCTTTATTCCGCTCGTTCTGTCGAGTGAAACATATTATTACATCAACATATCTTCATTTAATTTTGTAATCATTTTAAAAAGTAGGTTAAATAATGTTTTGTAATTATTAATTGGATTTTTTTGTATAGTATTATTTATTTTCGATTTATTTAATAAATTCATTACATTTTTATATTATGTTATATAAAATAATAAAAATAACTGTTCTTTGTGTATGAAGAAATGTTAATGTGTAACTAGCGGGTCGGTCCTATCACGGGCCAATCCCTCTATACGGGGCCTCATGCAATACACCAAAACTACAGTGCGACGCGGCCCCTTCACCCAAGCCTGTTTGCTCGCTACACGCGAATAGCTTCTTTATCGGAACTTACTCTCGACTCTGTCACAGTTGTTCACTTTACCCTTCCAGTCGCAGGTTTGTTTATCGAGATCGAAAGCCAGGCCGTACGGGCAAGTGATCTGTTTAAGACCTGATCTAGTGCACCTGCGTTAATAAGAAATAACATGTTAACATAAATGTAAAGCAGACGGAAGTGGACGTATAGAAGGGTAACTTGTTAAGTCCGGAACTATGCGACATTGACAATGCAAAGCCGGAAACTCTACCCTTCGCACGACCACTTCCTGTATTGTAGAGAACTTACTTTCTATTTTATCGCAATTCTTAACATGTGTTTTCCAATCACAGGTCTGGCGCTCAATATCGAAGGCTAGGCTGATTGGACACCGTACTGAAGCGAGTCTTGTTACGCCGTTTTCAGCACCTTTGTCGCACCTGTATATAGCCATGTTTTCAGCTCAAAATATTTTAGAAAGTTTTTATCTGTTAATAACATTGGTTGAAATGTTTCATTGAATTGAATCAATAAAATTAAAGGAAATACTTCTAGTGAATGATGATTGTGACTAAAAATATCATTGAATACATAACATGCTATGACTTCACGAAACTAAAAATAGAAATCTATAATAATGTATAAATATAAATATAAAATATAATATCTGACTAAATAGTTTATTATTAGTATTAAGTGGTTCAAAAGTAAATACCGCTTGTAGTCTCGTACTCAAAGAGGTTGGTATTATCATTATGTAATACAAAGACCTGTTTACTAGCAAAGTGACGAAACGAGTCGTGGAGCGCTGTCAAATGGTACATGGTTGTTAGTTTTTTAAATAGTAATATATTTAAAATATCAGTTGCCTGTAAACTTGATGAATGTATTAAATCTTATTACTATGGAGGAAAATTTAAATATCTTAATTTTGTTTTTTTTTTAAACGTTACCCCCACACTAGGATTTTTTCCTGTATCGTGGAGGCAGTTTACAAACATAAATTGCACAAGGATAAACATCCAGACCCGGAACAATTATTTGTAGGCCATACAAATACCTATTCCGTGTGGGATTCAAACCCGCGGCTCCCAGCGCAGCAACTCATTGCTAAACTACTACGCCACGGAGCCGCCAAATAAAAAGTTTTAAAATAATAAAAATTAAAGTTAGTATAAACAAATACAATATCATGTATTTGTTTATACTAACTTTCAAGTTTATTATGATTTAAGTTCAATGATTTAATTGTATTTTCTGTAAACATCATTACTTAATTAAGGTAGTTATAAACTATATTTATTAAAATTTAAAATATATTATAGTTATTTGTATTAAAATATATTTTAATATAAATGAAAATATTTAATGTAAATGCAATGATAAATTTATAGTTATTTATAAAGATTGCGATGAAAAGTTTGAGTAATCAAATATTATGGCCAGAACTAGAATTAGTTAAATTTAATATTAAAAGCTGCTTTGTTCAGTCAGTCAAAGAGCAAATACGACTAATATTCAAAGCACGATATCGATTGTCGAATGCTCCGTTCGCCACGTAGAATATAAAGTTCTGGCATACTTAATAGTATATACTGGTGGTATGCACCTATAAATAAACTTAAGATTAGAGAATGGCATGAAACATTGTGGTTACTGCTAGATTTATCTCCTGTTATTTGCATTTATGAGAACGAAATATTATGAGAGTATCACATAAAATGAGTGATATTTTTTATATAACAAGATTTTTCTTTTCTTTTTCAATGACTGACCTGACAACATCTCGACAATCATTTTCAGTAGTAAGCCGGAAGTATTCGTCCGCAGGGCGACCTTCGCAAAGCTGTTCAGGGCTTAAATCATCACCTCCAGCATCTTCTTCTTGTCCGCTTACTGAAATACAATCTATGTTCTAAAATCCATTACGTAAGAACGTTAATGTAAGCTAAAACTCGACTTGTGAACTCATGCGAATATTTTTTGCAGTTGCAGCAACGGCTAACCGTCTAATCTATTCTTTTGTAACAAAGCATATATTATTGGCAAAACGCGCTTGTGTAACGTCGATACTCTACGTTGTAAGCTCGTAAGCACCGATTACCACACACGAGTATTAATATATACCGTTAATTTTCGGTGTCAGCTACCTTTCAATTCAATGACAGTTAGATATAAATGTTGAGTAATGCGATAGGGATCCAAAGAATTTCATAGGTATAAAAAAGTAAAGTTAAAAAGCTTATTCCGACATTTCTACTGGAATTGGTATTGAACAGTCTTATTATAAAACCCTTTTATGATTATTCTAGTTGCGTATACTGTAAATGAAATCATGACGGCATTGAAAGTTAAACGTTTAAAAGAAATCGAGGTCAGCACTGGCCACGCAAGTAACCGGAGTTGTTCTTTGTAGCTTGCAACTTACATTCAAAAGACTACGATACGTTAGTACGATTATTTATTCTGCGACTACAATTATTTTTATTAGAGCTTAATTGTAAAAATACCTTTTATGATATACAAAATACAATAAAATAAAATATAAAAAATACATAAATATTTTATAATTAATATAATATAAACCAATAAATCAATTAAAATAAATAAATGATAAAAATCACTATTCATTAATTTTATCTCGAAATATTTTTGTATTTTTAGTTTTACGATAATTATTAAAAAACAACGCAGTTTTTATGTAAAATTAAAAAATAATTATTAATTAAATATATGTTCGCGCAAATTATTTTTGCACAAGACAATACACGATCTTTGGATACTTACCAAAGTAGACGAACAATAAAACTCCGAGACAGAGATACGCGCGTCGAGCCATGGTGCTCGGGAAGGACTGGCCGCTACGTCGCGCACCACAAGAAAGTGCAAGAGGTATCTGTTGCCCCTCTTCACCTATTTATATAAGCGGCCAAGACGTCGAAGACAGAACGACGAGAATACTCCAGTCTTATGCGTACTACACCTCTCGCACATATAAATCATAACACTATCGACGCAGCTTTTAATAAGCATCGTGACGTTACTGGGGCTGATGTTGGAAAAATATAATGTTAATTATATTTTAGCTAATATAAAAAAATTAAGCATACTTTAATGTTTCATCTCTCTTAGTTAAGTTAGTTTCTCTTTAAAAACCAACTTATCTAAGTCGTTTGTAATTTTTTATATATATATATATATATATATATATATATTCTTATTTCATAATATTTCATATAAAGTAATACTTATGTAGTAAAATGGTAAGAGCCCTGATATTTACCTTGCTCTTATTTGAACAATGACTTCAAGCTTTTCTATGTGGATTAGTAAATTTTAAAACTGGTAGAGCCATGCTGCAGCTATCTTAATTGTATAGTTGTAGCATGAATGGGTCGGTTCGACCGTAGAAGGGCCGACCCCCAGAATCTCGCAGAATACCAGCGTAAAATAGCAGCTTAATGCTGATTGATGTGTTTCGTATGGTGAGTGTAGAGAACTGGATACCCTTTTTATTGCAAAAGAGGCATTTCACCTTAGTTCTCACGGCTGACAACGCATCTGCATTTTCATTCGTAAAAGAAGATAGATGTGGATTTCTATGAGCCACAGCAAAAACTTATCATCAGGTGAACTGTGTGCTCGCTTATCACCCTTATCCTATAAAAAATGTATATACCTACTTGTAAGCACTTGTAAATATTTATTTAATTGAACAGTTAAGTAATGTAAAAGTAACTAAAATTAATTTTGGTATAATTTATACAAGTAATTTTTCTTTGAAGTTCTAATTTTTGAATCGAATTAAATATGCAAAAAAAAAACCGAAACAATTTCATCAGAAATTTCAAAAGAATATTTTGCTTCGTCGTCACTATAATTAAGATAATAAAGTTAAGTAATCTGACGAAATATCCAAAAAGTCCAAAACTTTAGACTTAAGATATTGTGATTAATTACTATTAACATGCGTCTAAGTTGCCAGAAGTCTCGCAGTGCAGTCGGTCATAATCTTTTAATTTTTTCACAGTGTCCACAGATGGACATAGCATTATCAAGATTCTCTTATAATAATGAGGTAATCACAAACAGCTTCACCTGTGCGTGATTGTCTGATGTCTGAAATTTAGAAGAAGTATCCTCTAACAATACCAATTCTTATTAATACCAAATAAATGTTAAAAGTCTAATGGAGAGTTCGTTGATGTCTTTTGCTTTGTTCATTGATATTTATGCATTCTAACGGAACACATATTAAATTCGATGTTAAAATTTTGATTTATCAATACAATTACTATTATAATTGCTTAAAATTATGCGGATACATTGAATTAAAATATTTTCCGTTTTCTTGTCTTCCGCCTGTCAAGCTGATACAAAATACCTACAATAAGAGAGGCCCGAACACAGCTCGAACTTTTACGGCCTGATAATGGTAAAGAAGAAGAATTTTTAATATAATTTATTTTACACTCCGTGCATTTCGAGTGTTCCACAACATTTATTATTACGGACGTTTAGTAACAACCATAAATTATTTAGGTTTACCTTTACACTGATTGTGCAATACGTTAACATATTTATTCAGCTACAAGTAATATGCTGCTGTTATAATATTTTGATAGCTACACATAAATGTCAAACTGATGTTTTTTAAAATCAATAGAAATTATAAAAAATGTGTAATGTAGTTATAAATAATATATTACATTAAATTTACTTTAGTACAGTGAACCTGATAGAACTGTTTTACTTTCGAAATATTTTAAAATTATATAAACAAAAAAAGCCTGAAAGTTACATAACATTTTTTGTAAAATAACCCATACAGCTATATCCATATTTAGCTCAGAGAATTATATTCCTCCGAGTCTCACTTTCGATTGTTATTCAAACTTGTTTATAAAATTTATGTCAATGTCACAAGAAGATGTAAAGAAGATACGAAACTGTAATCTTGATTTACATAATTAGTTTATCAAAAGTTGATGTTGAAGGACATTTAATATAAAACAAGAAGGACGGGTTGTCTTTGTGCTAGAGAGTTGCCATTAAACTTATAAAAATGTCTAAAAAATTTTAGGAAAATATTTAATATCTTCACGTGACATATTCTCGAATTTTTTAAGATCTAAATCAATAACTAAAGTAAAATTTACTTTTGTGATTATAGGTGCTGGTTGTTACTTGATGAAACTCCATTTTGTATCATTTAATATAGGATTTACACATGTTCATAATTTTTTTTTCGAGTAAGAGTGACAAACGATTACATAGAGTGCTTGATGTTAAGTGATTTTTACACATTTCAGACACATTTAGATATATCTATCCTCGAATAAGATCGTTGTCTCGAGAAAATAAGAACTGAAATGTAACATGTTCCTAACATGCACCTAAAATCTAAATTAATGTGTGCGCTATATATATATCATCATCATTACAGCCCTTCACTAGTCCATTACTAAACATAGGCCTCCCCCAAGGAAGGCCACAAAGCACGGTCCCTGCATTTTTTTTTATAGGATCGGGTGACAAACGAGCACACAGTCCACCTGATGGTAAGTGGTTACTGTGACCCATAGACATCTACATCTACCCTCAATAAAGACTCAAGATGCAGATGCGTTGTCACCCGTGAGGACTAAGATGGAATGCTTCTTTGCCAGTAAAAAGGGTCTCCGGTTCTCTACACTCACCATACGAAACACAGCAGCGTTAAGCTGCTATTTTACGCTGGTTTTCTGTGAGAGCGTGGTCCTTCCCCGGTCGAGCCGACCCATTCATGCTACAACCATAATATAGCTGCAGCATGGCTCTACCACGTATAAAATTGACATCCATTGACTTCCTGCATGTCTTACCAGGTCGTCACTCCATCTCGTAGTGGGACGCCCTACACTTCGCCTCCCGGTACGAGGCTGCCACTCGAGAACCTTTCTTCCCTATCGGTTGTCGGTTCTTCAAGTTATATGGCCGGCCTATTGCCACTTCAGCTTGCTTATTCTTTGGGCTATGTCGGTTACTCTGGTTCTACTTGCGGATATCCTCTTTTTTAAGTTTATCACGCAAATAAACGCCATAGCTACCTGAGCAACTTTCTTTATACGGCCAGCAGTGAAGAACCACGTCTCAGATCCATAGGTCATCACTGGCAACACGCACTGGTTGTACAATCTAGTTTTGAGGTTCTGAAGTATGTCTGACGAGAAGATGTATCGTAATCACCCGAACGCTGCCCAGCCGAGTTGATTCCGTCGATTGACCTCTCGGTCAAAGTTGGACTTACCTAGTCGGACTATTTGTCCCAGGTAAACATCCTCGTCAACAACTTTGAGCTTAGTGCTCCCAACAACTACCGGCATAGGTGTGACGTGGACGTTAAACGTGATTTTTGTTTTGTACATGTTCATCTTAGATATATCGTCGGCAAATCGAAGGTGAGTGATGTACACGCCATTGAGGTTAATACCGTATCCTTTTCAGTCCATTAGCTTGAAAACGTCTTCCAATACAGCGGTGAAGAGTTTCGGGGATATTACGTCACCCTGTCCTACACCTCTCTGCAATTGGATAGGTTTCGTACTCTGGTTCTGTACTCTGATAGCCATCGTGGTCCCATTGTACAAACACTTCAGCACTTCGATATAACAACAGTCCACTTGGCACCACTGAAGGAACTGTAGCATTGCCCAAATTTCGATTGAATCATAGGCTTTCTTATAGTCCACATACGCAAGACAAAGTGGCAGATTGTATTCTTCGATCTTCTGTACAACTTCTTGTAGGGTATGTATGTGGTCTATGGTGCAAAAGCCAACTGGCTTGTTCATCCTGGAAATCGTCGAGTCTGCGTGCGAGACAATTCGTAATGACTCTCGAAAATAGCACGTAGACGCAGGTCAGAAGAGAAATCGGTCTGTAGTTCTTCAAGTACCGACTTTCCACCCGCACCCGAAGCTCCGCTGTAATTCCATCTTCACCTGGGGCCTTGCAGTTTTCTCTCTCAATCTTATATATATATATATATATATATAAACAAATTTTTTTATTGCGATTTAAAGGATTTTTATAGGAAATGTTGGAAAGGGCGGAACAACGTAAATATATATATATATATATACATACTAGTTGGCCAGGCAGACGTTGTTCTGCCCTTTCCGACGACCCTTCCCATAAAAATCCTTACATTCGTTCAACAGTTTAGGAGTTCATCACGGACAAACAATGTGACACGTAATTTTTATATATAAAGATGTATAAGAATATACATTTACTATATAAATAACTTAGTTATATATAATTCAATGAATAAATTATTAAAATCGAAAGTTTTAGAGAAACCTGCTGGCCTGTTAAGTGAGGTAACTATTGAAAAGTAGCTTACTAAGTTGGTGTTATGCTTATTAGCTGTTGAATTAATTGCTGGATATACATAGGTATATCTCGAAAGATATGAATATATTCCTTCAGTAAAAAATTGAGTACATATTCTTTTAAGGTACAATCCGTTCAAAAATAGCTTTAATTATAATGTGGTATCCGAGAGCAAGGTAGTGCCTCCGCCAAGACGGGCCAACCAAATCAAAACGAAGCACTACTTACGTTTTCTCGAAGCGCTTCGTCGTTTTTTTGAACCCTCAAAACTTGGGTTCGGATTATAACAGATAAACAAAATTTTTGGAATATTATGTCAATAGTCGACTTATTAAACATATAGAATTTCAATCGCATAACGTTTGTACCTACTTTAGATTTTATTGATACGAGTATCTAAAAAACCACGTTTTCGTCACTGACTCGCCCACTGGTGATCATCAAAATTCTTAAGGTACTTCCTGAAGTCCTAGAAATCTGAAATTTGGTATGTAAGCTATTGTTAGTACAAAAACAACAAAAAAATCTATAACTTGAAACTTTTACGTCCTAACCCCTTAAACTAGGGGATGGAAGTTTGTATGAAACTCGCAAATTTTGATGCTGGAGGTCAGAAAATTGATATAGGGACTCCGTGTTACTCCTTGTTATAAATAATAATAATAAAATACATATATCAGGATTTTAGTTAATCATCCTCCACCCTTTAAATTAGGGGATGGAAGTTTGTATATAGGTTTTCCCATACAAAGGTAATTTCATGCAAGAGATCTGAAAATTATACAAGTACACAGACTTCTTATTACAAATTAAGAGATACGTGTTTCAGTTTTTTAAAAATATTATCCCTCAACCACTTAAATTAAGGGTATAAAAGTGTATATGGGGATCTCGTCAGGTTTCAGAATATTACTATATATATATTTGTTAGTAGCTGATCTCCGCGACTTCGCCCGCGTGGTGTTATTTTCGCGGAACCCTAAAATAAAACCAGCCCAAGTTACTCCTTATAACATCAGCTATCTGCCAGTGTGTATAAATATTGACAAATATTGACATTAATATTTATACGATACTAACGTCACTCAATTGTTTTGCCTTCCCGGAACCCCTCCACTAACACTTAAACTTTATGGTATGGTGTTACAGTTCAAAACGACTTTTCAGTATTATTGCCAATCTTTTGTATGGGAATATAGAAAAGTGTTGTTTTAGAGCTTATCAGGCAATTTTTTAAATTTTCTCTCCGTAAGAACCATCTATGTACTTCAAGGAATATTATAAAAAAAGAATTAGCGAAATCGGTTCAGCTGCTCTCGAGATTTGCGCGTAGCAACACATTCACATTTTATATTATAGAAAGAAGAATATATTATATATATATATAATTATTATTTTACTTATGTACATCGTTCTAATATCGTGACCAGTATTATTAATAGAAAATTTCTGTGGGGATAGGAAATCACAATGGTGTATAATGGGTTCGCTCACCGTGAACAGTTTCCAATCTGTGTCACGTATGCTATAACCATACATCAAAGTCAAGGGCTAAGTTTGAATAATGCTCTCATTGATAGTGGATCATCCACGTTCTCTTGTGGGCAGGCTTATGTAGCACTCTCTAGAGTGATTTACAAGGTATTCACCTTATAAATATTGATTTTAGTAGTATTAAGGTACAACAGTCAGCTATAGTCAGTATAAACAGTATGCCAACAAAGAAAAAAGGCAAAGATAGAGAGTGGGCTATGAAAAAAGGCACTTCTGATGTGCAATAAATACACCGAAAAAAAAAAGAAAGAAAAAATGAAGAAAATTAAAAAATATTGTCCTGAGCAACTTACAAAAAGAAGTGAAATCCCACCAAAAACATTTTCATGTAAAATGTTGTCAAGACGAGAGCATGTAGTCAAAAAGTTATCAGGTCTCATGTAGAGCCAAGCCAATTCTATATTCTATATTATATAAGCAATACATGTACCATATGTGTAATGTTTTTTTACATATATGGTATTATTTTTTACAGTGGTAGAGCCATGCGGCAGCTTTTGCTGTCGCATGGATGGGCCGGCTCGAACCGGGGTGGTACCACGACCTCACAGAAAACCAGCGTGAAGTAGAGCTTTACCTCTGCGTTTCGCTTGGTGAGTGCAGGTGGCCGGAGGCCCTTTTTACTGGAAATGAGGCATTCCATCTTAGTCCTCACGGGTGACAACGCATCTACATTTTGATTTCTAATAGAGGAAAGATGTAGATGTCTATGGGCCGCAGCAACCACTTACCATCAGGTGGACTGTGTGCTCGTTTGTCACCCTTATACTACAAAAAAAAACATACGGAAGAACAGTGTATTATATATATATATATATATATATATATATATATATATATATATATATATATATGTATGTATTCAACGATTTTACATATAATGTATGTTTGCAACTACGAGTATATTATGGTAGTAACACGAATAGACCGGCTTGACCAACAAAGAATAACGCTCTCGCAGAATGTAGAGAACCGGAGATATCTTCATATCACATCATTTTTTTGGGGTCAAAACGTATTTGAATTTTGATTCTTAATTAAGGATTGGTATAAATATCTATGGTACACAGCATTCACTTACTTTCAGATGGTCTGTATGCTACACAATACAAACCTACATATAATAATAATAATAATTCTTTATTCACAAGACTTAGCCTACAATTACAATAATATGCGTGAATTCGTACTCAATATTTGTGTAGATATTTGTAATATATTGGCTATTTTTTGCAACAACAAATTAGTCTTCTACCCCCCGTACTAGTAAAAAACTATATGACGGCAGAGTAGTGCGGCTAGTTCATTGTATTTGATGCAGTAATTAACTGCCTGATTGTATATAGTTTAACCAAAACATTCACATGAAGAAAATATTGCGTTTTTAGTTTTTAGTTTTCAAAATGTTATAACTACATTAACAAATCTTAGACTTTTAAGTTATCAGAAAGCATTATCATTATTTTTGGACAATGATAATAATAAATTACTTATACAATATACTTATAAGTCTATATTGTATATTATGCAAAATATTTTGTACTCTAGGATTATCTAACTTATTATATAAAGTTCATCAATGATTGCCACCCCTCACATATAAACGAGCCACTTAAAATAAAGAGAACAAAAGCGATAAATATCTTAAATTAGTAGGGAATTAAACAAAAAAAAAATCAAAAAATATAAAAAAAATGTTAAAATAGTAAAGAATTACACAAATAATAAAAAATCAAAAAATTAATCATTCAACACTTCTTAATAACTTTTCAATTAACTCATAGTCAATCGTTTTGAGATATTTATCTATATATTTTTTTACAAACGAATTTGTTGCGTTTGGGTATAGATAAGATCTTATTTAAACGGTTATATAGTAATGGTCCTAGGTACGGAAAAAAATTCTGGGCAAATCTTGTTCTACAGAGAGGAATATTATAGATAGCAAAAGGCCTTCTTATATTAGATAATTCTAAAGGTTTGGTATGTTGTTTTATGACTGTGGTCTTAATATACAATTGTCTTACAGTAAGCACGGAGTAATTCTTATAAAGGTCTGAAGTTGGATATCGGAAGTTACTAAGATTAATTATTTTTATAATTGCTCGCTGAACTCTCTCAACGTGAATTAGATTCGTTTTAGAGGCAGCTTCCCATGCAATTATACCACATCTAATAATGGACTGACATAAAGCAAAATAAACTGCCCTTATCGACGTATAATCTTTAATATGCCTGATTTAAAAAAAAATTGTGATAAGTTTTCGTAGCCGTGAGGTAAGATTGGTAATATGTGGTTTCCAAGTTAAGTTTTGATCAATTAAAATGCCAAGATATTTTATTGAAGTAGCCGAATTTATTTCGTGGCAGTTACAATTTCAAGTTTCTAGAGTGCATGAATGTGCGTTTAAGGTAAAACTGTTATGAGGTGGTACTTTACTTATCTTCACGCACAATCCCTGACGGGGTAGCCAGAGAGAACAGATCGCCAAGTGTCACGATCCTTACATACCTCTTTCGCTTCTTTCAGATTCATTATCTTCTTCATACACGCACGTCTAGGTATCCGAGTACTCTTGACCCTACCCTCTTCGAGCAATTTGCTCACATGGTCTTCGAAAGTTAGTCTCGGTCTACCTCGACATCTTTTAATATTAACTTTCGCGCTATATATTTTAAGGATATATATTTTGTTTTAGACAGGTTTAAGGTTAAGACATTCCTGTTAAGCAATTGAATAATAGAAGCTAAACCATTTTCAGCTACACTTTTTAGATGGTACCACGTGGAGTAACGACTCCACGTGGTACCATGAAATATAACAGCAGTGTCATCAGCAAAAGCCAATGCAATATGTTATTGGTATTGCATTCAGAATTAGAATGAGAAAATAGAATTTATTTACTATTAAGTTTTATTTTATGTGTATAATGTTATATTAGTTTAAATGCCAACATTAATGCATCAATGGCGTTTTGTCTTATTACGAAATGTGGTTCCAACACGCCCGCTACGTGACAACTATGACAAATATCTTTCCTATGAGTTAATGTAATATGGGGGAGCACTGTGTTCGGCAGTAAATTTTTATAAGGCTGTAATGAATGAATGAATGAATCAATTTTTAGAAAACGTTACGTACCATACACCAATATTTAGTCTTTTGTCATGTACACATTTTAAGTACGTAAATTGTACATGGACAAACATTGACATATCACAAATCGCCACAGCCAAACGTTAAGCTACTGCGCTAAAGAGCCATGAGTTAAATATATAGGAAAAAGCAAAAGTGCTAAAGATATTTTCAATCATGACGGCTCTCAGTAATTTTCAGTGCTAGTAACATAGTTACAAGGCAGGTTGAAGATTCTGTAGGTATATGTAATGAGATAATATGGTATGGCTGAAATCATAATCGAATTAAAAAGAGGTTATAAAGATATCTTTAATATCCTTGTTTAGTATTATAACATGCTTTACTGGTTAATGTACTAGCAGTTTTCATACGTAGAAATCATCCTAGAGTAATTTTTTCAGCGGAGATCATTCATTCCAAACGACCGATGAGCCGATTTGGCGTTGTCTGGTCGCTAAAAATTAATGTATCAATTCGTTTAATTTGTACTTTAATGTAATAATCTCTTGCTTGGGGTTTCATCTATATTTCGTCGCGTTTAGTTTTACTTTATATTCCTGAACTGACTGACCTGACTGTGCATATTTTCTTTGTACTTAATTTATAAGTGGGAACTTTAATTGGCCTTCAGTTTTTTTTGTTGTTCATAAATTTGTAACTACCTATGTTTTCCTCAGATTATAATTAAAATATGTATATAAATAAATGGCGAAGGGCTGAGTTGTTTGACCTTGTGCTATAAATTATTGTTTTTTTGTCCGATTTACTCAAAAACAGCTTACAATATGTTTAATTCCTGTAGTGTTATAATTTGTAATCAATAAAATCTGACGTAATGGCGCAAGCTATTTTAAGTAAAACTCGCAAAGGCGCCAGCCAGAAGTCAATTAATTTGTATCAACGGTATCGTACATTCCTCAATGATTTCATTTCGGGCCACTGCAGTTCTTTTTAAATAATAGGTCGGAGAAAAAGTTTCGTTGTATTTTGTTTGTATAAATTTGAAGAAAAATCTCTTTGGTTGTACTGTTTGTATCTGGCTGGTTTTAATATTAATACATATAGAACATTAAGAAAAAGAAAAAGTAAAAAACACTTTCCCGATATTTTTCTATTGTTTTTCTCTCCACCAAAATGAGTGAATCTAATGAAGAAATTCAATACATTTTGAAGTTTTAGTTTTGTTTATAAAAAAGGCAAAAATTCCACTCAAGCCGCGAAAAAAAACATTGTGGCATTTATGGACCTCAGTGTCAGTATGAGTAACACAAAGTTGGTTTAAGTGTTTTCATTCCGGGAATTTTTAAATCTCTTACGGATAAAGTCGATGTCATTTTTGGAAAAGTGGAACAAGATCGGCATATTAGTAGTTACGCCATAGCCGAGTAATTGAGGATTGACCACAAAATAGTTTTGATCCATTTGAAAAAGTCTGGCTATACAATAAAGCTCGATATTTGGGTACCACACGAGCTCACTGAAAGAAACCTAATGAATCGTGTACTCATTTGCGATTCTCTATTGAAACGTGATGAAACCGATTCATTTTTGAAAAAATTGATCACTGGTGGTGAAAAGTGCATCATTTGTGACAAGAACGTGTAAAAAAGATCATGGTTAAATGGTAGTCAAGCTCCACAGACTGTAGCCAAACCCGGATTAACACGCAATAAGGTGATGCGGTGTGTATGGTGGAATTGGAAAGGCATCGTTTATTATGACCTTTTACCGTCGAACAAAACCATCAATTCGGATCTTTACTGCCAGCAACTAACGAGAGTTAAGCAAATAATTGAGAAAAAGCAGCCGAAATTGATCAATAGAACAGGAGTGGTCATTCATCATGGTAACGCCAGACCACACACAATTTGGCCACTCAGCAAAAATTGAGAGAGCTTGGTCGGGAAGTGTTAATGCATCTACCATATAGTTCTAACCTTGCACTCTCAGATTTTCACCCGTTTTTGTCTCTTCGGAATTCTTTGGGTAGTGTTAGGTTAACATCAAGAGAGGACTGTCAAACTACTTGTCACATATTTTTGATCAAAAATCCCAAGATTTCTACAGCAACGAGATTATGTTAATAACTAAAAAATGGAAACAAGTTATCGAACCAAAATGACACAAATATATTATAATGAAATGTAATTAAAATTTGAAAAAAAAAAGTCTTGAATTTGTATATAAAATACGAGGAAACTTTTTCGCCGACCTAATATAATTGGCAGTCAACATCTGTTTTATACTGGTGATGCTAAATTATACAAAATTGTTAAATCAAGAGACGACTGTCTTAAACTGTAACAAGATTTTTTTTAATTTAAGGCCGAGTTTCCATCCTCAAATAAACTATTTAACAAATAAAATTATTTAGTGATTAATTGCTAAACAATTATCAGTTGTAATTTTTTCAATTGCGATTTATCTCTAGTATAAGTATCTACTGGATTCCATAAATTGCTATAAATCGCTCGATATATTTGAATATAACTACGTTAATCTCTGAGAGGTAAAGAGGATAAATATTTTAAATAAACGTTATAGTAGGAAAAATTATTTTTATTTTATTTATATTATGTTTTATCTTAACACTTACAAATGCCATGAAGCTTATTCTATCAAATGAAAGTGGCAAATAGAATAGAAAATGTACAAATAAGTTATAAAATTCCTTATCTTTTTTTTTATAGGATAAGAGTATCAAACGAGCACACAGTCCACCTGATAGTAAGTGGTTGCTGCGGCCCATAGACATCTACATCTATCCTCTATTACAAATCAAAATGTAGATGCGTTGTCACCCGTGAGGACTAAGATGGAATGCCTCATTTCCAGTAAAAAGGGCCTCCGGCCACCTGCACTCACCAAGCGAAACGCAGAGGTAAACCTCTACTTCACGCTGGTATTCTGTGAGGTCGTGGTACCACCCCGGTTCGAGCCGGCCCATCCGTGCGACAGCAAAAGCTGCCGCGTGGCTCTACCACATATGAAAAACTTATCTACAGATATATAATGGAAAGCAAATCTTAACATGCTTTGTCTAAACACAAAATGCTAAGTACATTTCGTAGTAGAGCCATGCTGCTGCTATATTACTGGTATAGTTGTAGCACGAATGGGTCGGTTTGACCGGGGAAGGACCACACTCTCACAGAATACCAGCGTAAAAGAGCAGCTTAACGCTGCTGTGTTTCGTATGGTGAGTGAAGAGAACCGGAGACCCTTTTTACTGGAAACGGGGCACTCCATCGTAGTCCTCACGGGTGACAACGCATCTGCATTTTGATTCGTAATCGAGGATAGATGTAGATGTCTATGAGCCACAGCAACCACTTACCATCAGGTAGACTGTGTGCTTGTTTGTCACCATTATCCTATAAAAAAAGTGAAAGTGAATGTAAAATTATTAATTTTATATGATTACATTTCTCACAAGCGTTTATTTTCCTTTGTGTTTATCAGGTTTATTAGAGATATTTAATCCTCAACGGAAAAATTATAAACGTAACTCTTTTATATACTGTTCTATCAACATGTATAAGAAGTATTTTTTGATACAGATCTTTTTACCATTCAAATTGTTGCCTGACTATTGCTTACTCACAATATAAATATGGTTTGTTAATGTAGATTTATTGCCACTATTTGGTCTTTTTGCCTTACGCAAAGTAAATGTAAAGTGTAAAGTAAATGTTAGTAATATGTTAGTTTGTTGCCAAGATGATTAAAATAATAATAAAATAAGACTTTTCGAAATAGTCAAATTAAGTGTTTAGAAGTAAAATTATGTAAGTACATTTGACACGATGACCCCTCCTGGGTGACTGATGATAAATAAGTCGGTAACGTAATAAGCAGTGGAATATGTAAAGGTATAAAATTTTTGCTAAAATATTACACAAAATTCATGATGTGAATAACTTAAATTTTATTTTGTGATAAACGAAATCATTTTGTATTAAATAACGAAAACCCGTTACATTTTGCTGATGAAAATCTATAAAAAAATATTACTAAGAAATATCACAAAATGTGAACTGGGGAAACTATAACAATTTACCCCTTTAAAATGAATTTGATCACAAAAATAGCTATCGTTTTATGTCAAGATGAAGAAACAAATAGTTATTTATGCATATTTAGCTAAAAATTATGCCACTTCTTATTACGTTACCGACTTATTTATCATCAGTCACCCAGGAGGGGTCATCGTCAAATGTACTTACATAATTTAGCTTCTAAATACTTAATTTGTGTGTTACGAAAAGCCTTATATTATTATTTTTTTATTCATCTTGGCAACAAACTATCATATTACTAACATTTACTTTACACTTTACATTTACTTTGCGTAAGGCAAAAAGACCAAATAGTGGCAATAAATCTACATTAACAAACCATATTTATATTATGAGTAAGCAATAGTCAGGCAACAATTTGAATGGTAAAAAGTTATGGAAAACCTAAAATTGGAATTTATTACGAAAAAATGAAATAAAGTACAAAACTGTATAATCAAAAATAAAATAGTGTCTGGATAACGAACAAAAAATAAAAATGGAAATTTTGGCTACACATATTAAAACAAAAGACTTTTCTAAATTTTGGAAACAAACCAACAAATTGAATCCAAGGCCGAGCGTCCCTGCAAGTGTGGATAGTGAAAGTGACGCGGGGAGTGTGGCAAATATTTTTAAAAACTACTTTAAGTATACCAAGCAATAATCGTCACAGAATTTTGATGCAGGTATCCGGGATGGAGATCAAACCACGTGCTTTACGGCTAAACATGTTAAAGACGTAATAAAAAACATGAAGCGTGGTAAATCTCCAGGTCATTACGGTATCAGTATCCAACACCTGCAATATGCTGGTGTCCACCTTCCGCGTGTCCTGGCCACGTTATTTACTTTTTGCATAGGATACTCGTAGTTACCTTCTGATTCTATGAAAACGATAGTTGTACCAGTACTGAAAAATAAAACAGGAGATTCATCGGATAAAAACAACTATAGACCTATATCACTGGCTACTACTATAGCGAAAGTGATGGACGGTCTGCTTGAGAGGAAGTTACAGGCATCCCTTAATATGTGTGATGCACAATTTGGTTTTAGACCGCAGTTATCCACAGAAAGTGCTGTACTTTGTCTCAAGCATACCGTACGTTACTACACAAATCATAGTACACCTGTTATAGCCTCTTTTTTGGACCTATCGAAGGCCTTTGATACGGTTAAATACGATGTACTTTGGAATAAGCTGGCTACTGAACGAATGACTTTCCTTATGACCTAATAGGTCTGTTTCAGTATTGGTACGACAATCAACAGAATCAGGTGAGGTGGGTAGGAGTGCTATCTAAAGCGCATGGGCTGGAGTGCGGGGTAAGACAGAGCGGCCTGTCGTCTCCTGCACTTTTTAATCTCTACGTGAACTGCCTGATTGGCGAACTCAGTGGTAGTGAAGTCAGCTGCTCTATTGATAATATTCCGTATAACAATATAAGTTACGCCAACGATAGTGGTCTAAGAAAATTACTTAATAACTGTGAGAAGTACGCAGCAGCTTATGGCCTACGGTACAATAATAAGAAGAGTGAGATCGTATATTTTAAGTCAAAAAATAAGATCTATAATATTCCCACTGTCGCTCTTGAAGGCGTACCACTGAAATGAGTGACAAGTTTTAAGTACCTGGGGCACTGGGTTACTGAAAATATGTCAGATGATGCTGACATAGAGAGGGTACGCAGGGCTCTAGCTATGAGAGTGAATATGCTCGCCCGTACGTTTGAACGGTGTAATAGCGAAGTTTTCCACCTGCAGTCTATGGGTTGAGTATATACACAGAGGACGCTTGCAACCCTGCGCGTCCAGTATAATAACGCCTTAAGGATGCTGATGGGGCTGCCTTGGTACTGCAGCACTTCGGTAATGTTTGCTGAGGCTCGCCTAGACAGTTTCCCAGTTATTATGCGCAAACGGGTTGTATCTGCATGGCGCCGCGTACGGGGCAGATTCAACAGCTTCCTGGCGGCGATAGGGAGTCGCTATTGCTGTCCTATCTTGAAGGACTGGAATAGCATCCATATTGGCTCGAGACCTGCTCTGGTTAATATAAAATAGATAGAGTAGGTAATATAATATGTAACTTTTTAATTTTATATATTTACCAACTCTAGCCTATAAGTACTTTTTGTAATTACTAACCCACTCTATGGAAAGAAATTTCTGAAATAAAGAATAATAATAATCTGAATTAGCTGTCTGGAATATTGAAATAACTGGCTTCTGTCAAGTTCAGAGGGCTATTTTCATGCTACTAAGACGTAAACTTAGATTATTAATAAGTCATCGCGCGCTCTGACTTATCATTAATCTGAGGACGTAAATATCATTTTTTAGTATTTTTGTGTATATCTGTCTGTTCTGGGTAACCTTCGAAATGGCTGAATGGATTGTTATGAAATTTCACAAACATACAAAATAACAGATTATTTTTTATCTAAAAAAACATGTAAGATATTAGTGAAATCGAAAAAATAATCAAAAAAGATTTTTGATGATTATTATTTCATAAACTATGGAAATCCATGTAAATATATATGAAAAAAGTTTCGTACACATGTTTGTGTCCTATCATTTTATCTTCTATCTCTTATAGTTTTCTTAAATTGTAAAAATTGTTAAGTGTTTTTTTATGAGGATCTTGTAAACTATAAGAAACATAAAATAGTATCGGAAAAAACTTTTTTGTTTGTATTTTTACACTAAAAATGTTAAATTTTGGTGAAAAATTGAATTTGAACATTCTTTTTTTTTCTTTTTTTTTATAGAATTAGGGTGATAAACGAGCACACAGTCCACCTGATGGTAAGTGATTGCTGTGACCCATAGACATCTACATATATCCTCAATAAAGAATTAAAATTCAGATGCGTTATCACCCGTGACGACTAAGATGGATATTCTTTGAGAGCGTGTTCCTTCTCCGGTCGAACCGACCCATTCGTGCTACAACTATACCAGTAACCTATGTTACTGGTATAGTTGTAGCACGAATGCAGCGCAACGGATTAAGTAAGCTGAAGTGGCAATGGGCAGGCCATATAGCTCGAAGAACCGACAACCGATGGGGAAAAAAGGTTCTCGAGTGGCAGCCTCGTACCGGCAGGCGAAGTGTTGGGCGTCCCCCCACTAGATGGAGTGACGACCTGGTAAGATATGCAGTAAGTCGATGGATGCAGGTGGCTCAGGACCGTGCTTTGTGGCATTCCTTGGAGGAGGCCTATGTTCAGCAGTAGACTTGTGAAGGGCTGTAATGATGATGATGATGATGATATATATATAGATTAACAATGTGATTTTTATCAACTAATTACTTTGATTGTTTGACTGCCTCGTTGGTCTAGTGGTTGTAGTAGTGCGACTGCTGGTCGAGAAATTCTCGGTAGCTGCCCGGAGTCAGGAAGTTATTTTTTTATGGGAGAGGGGGCAAACTAGTTGTGTCTCGCCAGCAACGCAAAGTCGGGAATTGGCACATTGGCAATTGAACACCTAATTTTTAAACTTGGCACCTAATTAGCACCTGAAAAGCCTCTAATTTTGGGTTTTTCTAAATGCAAATTCTTGATTTTGTGATGCTGGCGATACACAACTGGGCAAACGAGCTTGCGGCTCACCTGATGGTAAGTGACTACCGCCGCCCATGAACAACCGCAACACCAGGGGAATTGCAGATGCGTTGCCGGCCTTTTAAAAAGAGTAGGCTCTTTTCTTGAAGGTCCCTAAGTCGTATCGGTCCGGAAAAATCGCTGGTGGTAAACTATTCCACAAGGAAGTTGTGCGAGGAAGAAAAAATCTTCTAAATCGCACAGTGATGGACCGCCAATCATCCAGATGATGTGGATGGTATCGGGAGTTCTGCCGCGATGTGCGTTTGTGATATTTGGCGGCTGGGATTAATCCGAACAATTCCTCAGAGCACTCCCCATGGTAAATGCGAAAGAAAATGCAAAGAGATGCAACATCTCTTCGCAGTGCCAATGAGTCGAGCCGATCGGAAAGGACTCGGTCGTCGACGATTCGAGCCGCTCTGCGCTGGATGCGGTCAAGTGGAAGGAGCTGGCACTGGGGAGCCCCAGCCCAGAGATGGGAACAGTATTCAGTTGCAGGCGTTGAGCTGGCATGAAATACTGTAAGTTGGCGGTATCTCACCCCCGTGCCACGGAAAGCACATTAAGCCGTTGGTCCTGTGCCTGATCCCTCTCCGGTCGTGTCGGTTTACCGTCCCATCGGACTATGAGAGTGAGGGAATAGAGAGTGCACCTGTATCTGCGCATACAATTGGGCACTATAACCCTGTCCTGCGGTGATGGCTAGTCTCCGTTGAGATTGGCCACCGTCACCGAAATTCGGTCTGGAGGACATTATTATTATTACTTTGATTGTTTACAACCAAACTGTTAAAATATAATGTTTAAATATTTAATAATATTGTAAAATATGAATTAAGTTTTATTTTATATATAAATAACATCATTAATATGTATACAATATTCAGGAATATAATTTATTATTTATTAAATCGTTCTTTGGTCAAACATTGTCCCAGCAAACCAACGAATTATTATAAATCCGCAGGTTTTTTTGAAGTTATACGCAGATTAAGTCGCGGGTTAAATCTAGTTACTAATGTGTTTGAACGTTATGATAGCAATTTAGTTCAGTAAAAAAAAATGTTGCAAATTAATTCCATAACGTATTACAATTGATATAAAACAGAACTTTTCCAGCGTTTCTCTCTCTAAACAAATTTCTACTAAAATTTTCTTCTTGCTTTAGCTCCTATAAAAAAAGACAATGAAAATATCTACGTCATCATCATCATCATCATTACAGCCTTTCATAAGTCCACTGCTGAACATAGGCCTCCCCCAAGGAATGCCACAAAGCACAGTCCTGAGCCACCTGCATCCATCGACTTCTTGCATGTCTTACCAGGTCGTCACTCCATCTCGTGGGGCTCGCCCTACACTTCGCCTACCGTTACGAAGCTGCTACTCAAAAACCTTTCATCCCCATCGGGTGTCGGTTCTTCGAGCTATATGGTCGGCCCGCTGCCACTTCAGCTTACTAATCCGTTGGGTTATGTCTGTTACTCTGGTTTTACTGCGAATATCCTCAATTCTAAGTTTATCACGCAGAGAAACCCCGAGCACAGCCCTCTCCATAGCTCGCTGAGCGACCTTGAGCTTCCTCATACGGCATTCATCTCGTCGATAAGTAGGAAGCAAAATAAAAATAGATTAGAAGTTTCTAATTGCAACTGTCTACTGTTTTGACCTTTAAGGTAAGGAATCGAATAAGGTCGACATAATTTTGTCATCTTTAGCAGATTTACATTAAGATATAAAATATTGTAATAATGCCAGCGTGTCTTTCACTTATTAATTAATTCAATTTTTAAGTAAATAACTGTCATTTTAAACACTATTATCGTTTGCAAAGGTATCTAATAAAAATGTTTTCTAAAAATAGGTTAAATACAGGGAGCCCTCTTTTTTCATATTTTAATCATATATTTGATATAATCAATTCCTTTTTCTATTAGAATTGTTTCTACCTATTGCTAAAAATATTTTAGCATACTACTAATGTAGTTGCAATATATTAAGATGAGACTGCACCGAAATATTTGCTGGAGGATGGATGGCCTTGCGGCAATATCCGGGTGTCTCTGATTATGTAATCCGGAGGCCCGCTGGTACGAGTGATATGGAAGGGGGGCGGAGGGGCGGGGTAGTGCTGTCTGTCGCGGTGCGAAACCGCTGTATGCCGCCCGCCCCACCGTCCTGCGACATCCTTTACGTAATCATCAAGTGACTCCTTATCTTCAATAATACAATAAAATGTCATATTTTATGTGAATCATACATAAATAATCAATAATATTTGTGAAACGCAAACAGCATTATAGCAAACAAATTTTACTCATTTTCACCGGCTACAAAATGAAAGATTGTTGAAAGTAAACAGCCATAATTCAGGAAAATTATATGAAATTAAATATAATTTTAATAAGCTTTAGCGATTTTGTACTTTTTTATTGGGAATATAAATAGGTTTTATGTATTAGAGATTAGTAAGCTGAAGTGGCAATGGGCCGGCCATATAGCTTTAAGAACCGACAACCGATGGGGAAAAAAGGATCTCGAGTGGCAGCCTCGTACCGGCAGGCGAAGTGTTGGGCGTCCCCCCACTAGATGGAGTGACGACCTGGTGAGATGTGCAGGAAGTCGATGGATGCAGGTGGCTCAGGACCGTGCTTTGTGGCATTCCTTGGGGGAGACCTATGTTCAGCAGTGGACTTGTGAAGGGCTGTAATGATGATGATAATGATGTATTAGATATTCTAGTAAACTTTACTGTGAATAGTGGATATAATATGAGTATGTGCAAAGTTGAATAGAATACTATACAATAATTTTTATTCAATACCTATACATTACAAATAATTGTTACTCTGCCGTGGGATAAACCAGCAAGAAACATAGCAGGACAATTTTTTGTTGGAAATTATACAAGAAAACATAGAAATAGCTTGGAAGCGACCACCTCATTTCCAGGGATTATTATGCACCATGTAGTCATTTATATTATAAGAACTCTTTTTATACAGTTTTTGTTTATTGAAGACTAGCTGAACTCCGCAGATGTTGTCCTGCCAGTTTATATTTTGAGTTAAACGATTTTATATACACAAACATCCTCTTTTATATGTATAGATTCAAACTTGGTAATAGAGAGACCTTGCATATTTTCTGGGACTTTGTTGTAATATAGTATAATACATTGCCCCATGAATGAATTACTGACTCTGTGGAGTTGAGAAACTGGTATCACTAGCTTGTGTTTGTTCGTCACGTTTACAAAGGAACAAACACAAGTTGTTGTTCATCACTTTTTTTTATTAAAACTACTTTTGTTATTGTGGACATACATTGAATTTTCGTAAATATGCTGAGAGGCCTAAATTAATATATATATATTTATTTATTTATTTTTTTCTCTAAGAGACTCTCGGTTGTAGGTTGTAAGTAGCTCTTATGGCCTTCTTCTGCAAAACAAAAATAGTTTGTAAATCAGCCGCATTTCCCCATAGCAAAATCCCATTAGACATTATGCTATGGAAATGATTGATAAAATTAATCCAGATGTCTCGTCACTAGTGAGACTTCTTATCTTTTTTACAGAAGAAGCTGTGGGCTAATATATGGGGTAAATTGAGATTAAATTTAATATATTTAACCTCTATGTATTAATCAAATTGAAGACTTTGTCTGTAATATCGAAATAACTGGCTTCTTTAAGCCCAGCCAATTTACATACTATTAAGACATGAATAACAATTTTTAGAATTTTGTCTGTCTGATAGTGATGTAACTTTACGAAATTTTTGTTGAAATCGAAAACCTGATAAAATGAATGGTTTTTGATGATTATCTCAGAAATTATAAGAGATATAAAATAAACATTTTTCAAATAAATTATTACCCCCTTCTTCTAATAGTCGGTCAAAACTTTATTGGTTTCCATTTTGAAACAAAAAGGTCCCTACAATTTATCTTCTATCTTTTAAAATTTTGTTCATCAATTCTATGAACGATTAATGAATACATTTAATGGATAAGGATAAGGTGATAAGATCTTTTTATAAATCTAAGCATTGAGATTACTGGCAGGCATTGGCACTTTGCTTGAATTATGTCAGATGTCAGATGAGGCTGCATAAAGTATGTGTGTGTGTGAGTGTGTGTGTGTGTGTGAGTGTGTGTGTGTGAGTGCGTGCGTGCGTGCATGCATGTGTGCACGCGTGCGTTCATGCGTGCGTGCGTGCTCGCTTGCGCATTTTTGTGTGAGTGTGAGAGTGTGTGAGTGTGTGTATGATGTATATATAAATGTATGATATTAAATAAATATAGTGAATAGTATGTTATATGATTTTACACCTTATAATTTGGGCAATCTAGGCATTTATCTACACTTTCACAAGATATGTTGCTCGTTGCATAATGTTTCCGAACATTTAACATTTAAGCTATCAATTGCTAGTTTCGTACGAATATGCAGTTGTTACGTGCATATTCGACCCGGATACATGGCCTACTTAATCTTCCGTACAGAATTGATCTTGTTGTTCACCTTATTATGTGTCTGCTTCTATAAAAAAATTGCCACACATGAATCACGTGAATAAATTAAATATACTATTTAAATACTCCATTGACCTTTATTAAACTATCTGTAGCTTAAATGGATATAACAGGTATTCCTACTTAATTATCATTCCACTCAATATACTACAGTAGTGGATAGTAGATATAATATATAAAGAACAAAACTATTAATGCGACCACTGTTTTATATTCATATCTTGTCTTATAAAAATTAATTAAGTTTGTTGTTTTTAGAATTTCTGTATTGTTTTTCAATTTAATAGAAGATATATTTATGCTGCTAGTCGGTTAGTTTTGAAATAAAGGGAAACCGAACATGCATAAACAATAATCTTCAATATATTCAACTTTAATAAAAACAGTAGACATAATTGGGCTGTTAGTCGACTAGTTCTGAAATAAACGGGAACTGAATATGCCCAGACAATAAAGCACAATAACATTCAGATGTGACATGAGGAAAATTAACGGATTGAACATAGGTACAAAAGACGACTCGGCGCGGAGCGCCGTCGAGTAGGCGCGCAAGAGTCAAGGATCCTTCAAGATATTTCCTTTCACTTGCGACAATGCATATAGACTTATAACCAGATATAGTCACGCTATGCCTGTGTGCTTCTTGGTAAAGTAAGTTCAAGTGGCTGCGTTATGTATATGTAAAAGGTCAACCACATCTGTAATCGAGGAATAAGAAAACGATAGATTTTAATATGTACATATATGTATATCTTTCAAATCAAACAGCGTTGTAATAAGTGAAATTAAAATATTAATAGAGATAATGGAGAAAATTCTAGTGTGAGATAGCGTTTAAAAAAAAGAAAGAAAAAAGAATACTCACAAAGGTGATGATTATTTATAAATCAAATACTTAGTCAAAATTTTAGAATATACGAGTAAGTGTACCTATCAAATCTTAGTAGAACACGGAGTTTTCGTCATATCAAAAAGACATATTATGTTTCCTTATATCAGAATAAGGATAAAGGTTTCGATTTATAATGAATAGTGTCGTAATCGGTTTTCTGAATTCGTTATTAGTCTTCATACTTCCACAACAATTGAAAATGTGGTTTCCACTGGCAGATTTTGTTAAGAAATGGCGATCACAGTGCCAGAGATATTGCATATTTTTCGTAGCTCGCCATTGTCTGAAATTTTTCTAATGTTTGTTTCTGTATCGAAAGTCACATTATTTTACAGTCATTGCTTTCTGTGAATTTAAAAAAAGGTATAAGGACAAAATATGATGACGGATTTATTGATAAGTACCAAGAGGTTTACAGGGCGTCTAATGGTGAGTGGTTACCGCAGTTCAAGGACACCGGTAGCCAACTTCAAACAAGGAAGGCTAAATATACGTTGTCACCTCTGAGGAATGAAATGGAACGCCTCACATCATGTAATTGAATCAATTGTTATTATCTCTGGTACTCCATAACTTACAGTACTATATCTATACCTGTATATACCTATATTTTGTACAGTGGTAGAGCCACGCGGCAGCTTTTGCTGTCGCGTGGCTCTACCACTTGTTTTACCTCTGCGTTTCGCTCGGTGAGTGCAGGTGGCCGGAGGCCCTTTTTACTGGAAATGAGGCATTCCATCTTAGTCCTCACGGGTGACAACGCATCTACATTTTGATTTGTAATAGAGGATAGATGTAGATGTCTATGGGCCGCAGCAACCACTTACCATCAGGTGGACTGTGTGCTCGCTTGTCACCCTTATCCTATAAAAAAACCCTTAAGCACTGCTCCTCGGCGAAAGCAATCGGTAAGAAGGTGGTACCTACTCAAGCGGACTCCTAGGCAGAAAGTTAGTCCTACCTCACCCAGTAGTAATTATCTATAGAAACTAATACTAATTACTTAAAAAATAAAACGTATTTATAGTATTTATAGATTTTTAAAATTATTTCGAAGATAATAACAAGTTTAAATATATCAATATTTAATCTATTCAGGTAATTTTCCAATACGTTCATAGTATGTTCTAGAGTTCAGTTAAGTTCGAGAAGCGATAACCTTCTCGAAGTTTGAACGAGAGGTGGTGCGGCCAATCTGTTTGTTTACAACGTCATTTTTTTCCTTTTTTTTGTTTTTAGGTTTATTCAATTCTGAATGTGTTCTTTGATGCATGATGTACATACATGTTAAAAAGCACAAAAAATTTAAACAAGTAAATACGAACATTATCCCATGGGTAATTATATAATATATACGTCACTATTATGGCTAAAGAGAGTACTGGGCTAGTGAACTGAGACGGAGGACGCCTTTCACTGCTTTCACTATTATAGGCTATTTTATTGCGCATCTCTACGTTTGCATATACATACCTAATATTATGTTCAATGTACACATACGAAACCTCTAACTCTCTATTTATTTTGAAGCTGCTAACAATACAGGTGATTATCAATATTCTTATTATTGCTTCCATTAGCAATAAGGATTGCAAAATCAAATGGAAAGTTAGGCGCGTTAGATATGCACATGCGTAATTGGAAGTGATGATATGCAACGATACACCTACAATGCTTACTGTAATATGTTGGTGTCATCCCACAACGATTGTTCAATTTTTATAATTAAGATCCGTCACCATTTACATAATAAAAATCATGATTTATTCATTACTTATTAGGATCCTTTTAACCTTAGAACTGAGTATATCCTGTATGTCGATATCCCAGCTAAACTCAAAACAGTTTTCAGACCATTTAACAACAAAGGTCGCATTTTTACTTTTCTAACGACCGACCGCGGCTTAGTTCGTTTCGAATCGAAAATTACAGCAATTTTGTTCATAGTTACTCCCTAAGGAAAATTTTTAGGATAGATGTACAGTACTGTGTGCGCTATTACTGGGCACAGTTGACCCGTGTGCCCATAAACTTGTTATATTACTGCGTATGGACTGGGTCAATGAATGCCCTCATTTTCATTTTTGATTGATTGCTGGAGGATGATACTTTATGAAAACACGTAAATATTTTCACTAAATAAACTTTAAAGTAGCGTTTGTTATTCTATCCCGCAAGAATTTCAGAATATTCTTTCTTATTCCTTGTCTATACTAGAAAGGGAACCTCTGTGAAAATATTTTTGGGCTGAGCGTTGATGACTCAGTATCTGGTTAAAGTGAGTGAGTGAATCGGGACTTGTCTTTTTATTAATACAAATTGCAATGAAATACATTTGATAAATTTTAATAATTTTAAATACCTTTCTATTTAGTAAAATTACTAATATGGTAAGAAATAAACCTGTTGAAGTATAAGTACACTATAAGACCTGTTCAGCAAAATAAACATGATAAAACATTAGCAGTGATGTCCATAGTGAGAACACTAGGGCAAAGTCATGAAATTATTGTATTTTCATCGGTTCTTAATAATCTCTTTGGTCTGTTTAATTTCAGAAAATTCTCACGTCTTTGTGTAGATGAAATTGAAATTATAAAATTTCATGACATTCGTTCATACTACATATGTATATACAGGTCAAACTTCTATAAAGCGTGTAAAAAGATCCCACCAGTTGCAGAAATCATAGGATCTATAGAATGAACAACTATCTTGGAACTGTTATGAAGCTTGGCGTTCGTATAGATTTTAACTATTTTATCGCGAACCCGACAACCTCGAACATCTTTTGTACCAAAATTGACTCCCTTTTCACACCTAGTTTTGGTAGGAATACATTAATTTAAAAAAAAAAGACGTATTCCTTTACTAATCTACATAAATTCATGATTGTCAATAATTTTTTGGCGTTATACTTCACTGTTCTTTTTTTTAATTTAATCTATAAGAATTGAATGTCTACACCAAATATCGATAATTTCTACTTTTCACATTGCGCCTGTTCATACGTAACGTAGAATAAGCCTAGGTTTTTAATAAGTCCTGTCAGTAATTGTGTATTAAAAATAGCAAATAAAATTTTGTGATTCTACGTATTCATTGGGTCCTTATTGGAAGAAAAATGGTAAATGGTAGGTCGAATAGCTTTTGAGTTATGGAAGTTCAAAAGTAGCTCAAAATAGTTCGTGTACACTGCGGGTGCGTCGCTCTTTTCTTCTCCAAACTTGGCTGACACACTGCTGTGCGTCTAGAACTGAGTATGATCACAAAGAAGTAAATGAATATAAAAGTTATCTATTTTTTTATTTAAATAATTTCTTCTATTTTAACTTTTACCAAAACATTACATAATATAATAGCTTCGATAAACTGATAAATGTTAGTTTTGCCTATCTATACAGGGTTATTTTGCAATAACCGGCCAAATTTGTAGAGAAGGTTCAGAATAAGTAATATAGGCAAATGGTGAAGAAAAATTAAATAAAAATATCTCAAACATTCTGTCTTTTTTATCTTTTAAATTCAAAATGCGTGGCAATGCATTATTTTAAATGATTTTAATGATCACGCACACATTCGTAAGCGTCGATCGGTAGACAAAAACTTTGTTGCCCATAAATCACATTCAATTTGGGACAATTTCAAATAAAAGTACAAACTTTATTAACTCGTAGTTTCTAAAATTGCAATAACGGTATACTCGTATCATTATTTATATATATGAACTTAAGTTTAAAATTTGGCTACTCTGAAAAATAACCCTGTGTATGAACGAAAATGGGCGCTATATACCTATTTGTGCCATTACGTGTTATGCTTAGAGTAGTAAGTTTAAGTTGCAGCCTATATACGAGTAAGTCTCACTGCTGGGCACAGGTCTCCTATCATTTCTGAGATGGTTTTAGGGCAAGGAAATGTCCGCCGTGCTATCCCAATGCTTGTTGGAGTACTTCGCATGTTTTCGAAATATATTTATCTTATTTCTTAAACATGCAGGTTTCCTCACGATGTTTTCCTTCCCCATAAATTTATTTCATTTTTTCTGTAGTTAATATGATACTTGTATAAAATCCCATTGTACACTAGACAACTGAGGTTATTCCTTTGTGTAGAAATCAGTAAAACTGATAATTGCCGCCCCCCAAATCTATTATGCCCTCAAAAACACAACAACAAGTTGTTCTGTGCACATATATTTCTTATAATTTAATATGTTACTTTAAAAATTATTAAAAACAAATAATTTATGGCTTTACAAAAAAATACTCGTATGTAATGAAACAAATAAGATTAATCGCTTACTCATGAATACACACAAAAAATCGACGGAGATGATGGGTTTATACAATCAATCTTTTGAGGCTATTGACCAAATAAAATAAATCGATGAGACATGTTGGTAAGCTTTGTCAGATATTAACATAAGATAAGATCCTAATCAATGATGTATACTGTATTTAGATTGTATGGCGTAAAAATACTGAGCGCTGCGTACGAACTCACTCGCAGATCATTATTCTTTCTTTCTTTTACTGCTTGACGTACACGTATGTACCTTAAACCAAGTTGTTGCTTGCAAATGATTTTAGATTCCTATGTGTACGAAAGTCCATGTCCTTACAATAAAATAAGCACAGTGTCGACGTGGCTTTTGCGTCACTTGAAATTTATGACTTGAATTATTTCTTTTTTTGGCCTGACGGAGTAAATTGACACAGGCTTTTAAAAATACATTAAAAATAGAGGAAATATTGAATGATGTTTCTGAGGGGTATATGTTACCTAAAATATGACATGTAATCAACGTATTGTTAGTGTGTAATATTCACGGATTTACATACAAAGAGCCGTGGTTGCTCAGGTAGTTAGCGCTCGCTATAAATTTCACAGTACGTGAGCAACCCGGGTTCCATCTACGCCGGCACCAATGAAATTGTTAATTGCAATTTTAAGTGTTGATTTACCACGTGCTCGGCGGTAAAGGAAAACATCGTGAGAAAACCTGCATATCTGAGAAATAAGTAAAAAAATTCCAAGACATGTGAAGTTAGCCAACATGCATTGGAGCAGCGCGGCGGACATTTTCTCACTCTAAAACCCTTTCAGAAATGAGAGGAGGCCTGTGCCCAGCAGTGGGATGTATATCGGCTGTAACTAAATTTAACTAACCTTTAATATTCACGGACTTACAGTTCTTTGGTAATATTATTCTATTAGTATTTTGTATAATTAGTCTTGAACAGAGCGTAAGACTGCTATGATAAAATGATTTTTTTTATTTAATTCAAGTATTTTTATATAACATAGACAAGCATTCGTCAATAATGAAATTATTTTTTAACTTCCTATTCTTCCTAAGAATAAATATCTTAACCTTTATATATTAGAATAAATAAATGGTTCTATCCAAAAATATTTTATAATTAATTGTCTAAATGTTACTTTGGTTAACTATTGCACTTTGTGCGATAATTTATCAAACTGATCGTACAAACTGCTCTGAAAATGTCATCATCCGCATCATCATAACAGCCCTTCACAAGTCCGCTGCTGAACATAGGCCTCCCCCAAGGAATGCCTCAAAGCACGGTCCTGAGCCACCTGTATCCATCGACTTCCTGCATGTCTTACCAGGTCGTCACTCCATCTAGGGGAGGGGGAGGGAGATGCCCTACACTTCGCCTACAGGTATGAGGCTGCCCAGTGCCACTTCAGCTTACTGGAAATGTAAAGTTAGTAAATTTTTGTCCTAATTTTAAGTATTATTGTTTATTTTCGATTTCCTTTTTATTTTATGTAAAATGGAACATTTTTACTTCACGGTTAGTTACACACACCTATAAATAACTTACCATATTTTTATACATACAAGCTATTCCCCGCGACTTCACCCGCGTGACATTTGGATTCATGAGTTTTAATTTTTTTGCGCGGAACCCTAATTATTCTCCTAAAATAAAAGTTGCCTCCTTATAACATCAGCTATCTGCTAGTGAAAGTCCAAATCGGTTCAGGTTTTTGCGTGATGCGTGTTCAGAGAGACGTCGTGTTAGAGTTTATATTATATAGTATAGAGAAGGTGACAAAATTAAAGACGATACAAACTTTTTATATTTTGTATTTTTAATTACATATATCCAACAGACTAACAGTAAAAAATCACATAAAGTATTTATTAAACAGACTTATTAAATATTCATGTAAGTCTATATTACATTTATTTAGGTAGGTACTTAGACTACAGATGGGTTACAATTGTACTGAGAGTACATTTTTAAATTGCAGGTATTCGTTTTATGGTAAAATACTAGGTATCAATAACATAGTTTCAATTTTCTTCTTCTTGAAACATATAGTTCGTGTAACCCCTCCGTTGCAATTATTTTAAAAATAATTGGAGCGCATGACGGCGCCGAGATCCTGGCGCTTAAAAGCGTCCATCGCCTATGGGGTCATTGAGCCATGGGTAGTTGGCGGGACACCTTACACACGTCTGGAGATTGATGGTTTCTCCGGGAACCTCCTTAGATGTCAATTTACAGGAAATCGGCACCCAACATGCAGGAATGCCTTCTACTGAGCACTTTTCCCTCCAGGGCTCGAAGTTCTTGGCTTCAGTTATTGTACGAGGGTTCTGGATCCATTGAATAACCTGAGTCATGGTAACAAAGTATACGTCGTTGTGACTTTGAAGAATTTCGTCAATCCAATACAAAAATGCTTCCAAGTATTCAGGATTGTTTTTCAACCACGCCGCGTGGAAGTACAGACCTAAAGGAGCTCTATTTTGATCGTAGTGTCTGTCGAAATTGTGATTGAGGAAGTTGTAGAATTGGTCGCCAGAAAGAATGTTAGAGCACGAATCGACCATAGCACATCCAGGCAGATATTCGTCGTTGTTGGGGTCTTCACGGCGATCGAGCTCATTCATTACCATCTCCCATACCGCGTGACTCCTAGTGGGACAGCTTTGTAAATTTCCGTGGCAACGATGTGGCATGCGGAAATACATAGTGTAAGGCCATAGAGGAGGGTTAGACAATGGCGCGGTAATAGTACTGTCATATAAGAATGCCTGTTCTTCCATCATGGTAAACTGGTTGTTGCCACCAACTCGCAGATATGGTGCACGGACACCTACCACACTGTTGTCAGTAATATTGGCAAACTTCTCAATAATGACTCGCATACCAGCCATTTCCTTGCCCCAGTCATCAACGGTAGCATTACTCCAGAAGCGTTCATCGTCATTGTGCCTAAGAATTGAAAAACATAAAAATGTTAAGTATTTAACTATGCAATTGTAAATGCTTAATAGCCTATTTTAAACATACAACACATGCGCTATACGGCAACCGAAACCTTAATAATATTACTGAGTACCAAATTATTTATTCTTTAAAAGTATTGTAGTATCCCTATTGAATTACTAAATAACTTACGTGATTGAGTGTACAGCAATTTCGTGTCCCTTTCTATGCGTTTCTTGTACAGCAGAATAGTTCGTGTATTTGTGTGAAACAAAGAATGTTGCCTTGATATCACAACCATTGGGGTTTTTACGTTTTCCGTTAAAGATTTCTTTATAAAGCTCAATATTATTATTGTTGATAGCATCGTCGAAAGTGATGGTGATCATTTGTGGTACATCTTTAGCAGGTAGATCTCCAGGAATTACTGTTCCATCTTCCGAACAGAAGCAGTCTGGTAGCACACACTGCGAGGGGTCACATGGGGGAGCTCTGTTGGGATCGTTGTCAATATCTAAAACAAAATGTTGTAAATGTAAATAAAGTCGGGGTTTTATCTACTAGCTTGTTTCGTTAATTTTTTTTTTATATATACGTATGTGACACAGAAATCCAGTTCATGTGAAGTTATGACTTGATGTTTGCGTGAGTTGAACTAGTGCCCTAGAAATTATAACTATTGCAAAAGCGGCAAGGATTACTCAATCTGGTTTGGTTTGGATATTAAGAATCTAGTTTGGGTCTCTACTATTTGACTTATAAATTGCTGAGCTCGCCTTCATGACAGCGAAGTGATAATATTACTGGTGTTTCTATGCATGAGAATATGACCCGAGGCAAATATTCGAACTTGAATGGGTACTTTCGCTAGTCAAATTTAGTTAGCAGTGGCAACCTCTATATAGATTTCACTTTTTGAAGATGTATTATTTTTGTCTCCTAGAAATAGCCACCTGTATAAGTTGAAAAATATACTGTAAAAGCTTCATTTTGGGGGACATTATATTTTGAGTGAGATTGAGAGGATCTACGAACAACTGTACATATCGTAGTTGGAACTACACACAAGTGTAATTAATGATCCAAGAGCAAGTCTCATCAGAAACTATTCTGGCGACATCCCGTGTGTCTGTCTAAACGAGGATGGAACCAAATCCTGAAAAACGGAAAGCCGGGGCCTTTCCGTAAGGATGGAATCACAGCCAAACTTCTGAAAGGGAGTGAAAAACCGGTACTTAAGTGTATTCGGAAGCTATTCAATTCTTATCTCCATTCTGGCACTACCCTGGGATCGTAACGCAGAATTGCGATGGTCATGTGCTTCAAGAAAGGCGAATTCGCTCTTTCTTGAACCACAGCACCAATTTTTTTTCTGAGCCAAACGCAGTCATGAACTCTTCCAGCCTCCCAGACCAGACGGTTTCCGTAGGGCTAAAATGCCACCCTTCGGCAAATTTTACAAAAGATCAAAGAGTACAACATGTTACTTTGTCTTACGTATATGGGCTGTGGGGAAGCTTTTGATTTCGTCGAAATTTAACTATGCTACAACCCCTTTAGCGGTTCTTTATTATGCTTATGTTCAGAAGTGGACATAAATATTTAAAATATTGAAACAAATCATAAGCATACACTAGAATTAAAATATGTGGCTAAGTTTATTTGCTTACAAGTTTCTGTAACTTCTATTATTTAAAATTTACCTATTTAATGGGTAGTTCGTCAAACAATATATTTAAAAATATGTTCGTATTAGTATTCTGTTCATGTCCTCAATTACTATTCGAAGTGAAGTGCTCTTAGTTTCACGTCGAATGAGTAACGAAAAGTAAAGTTGGCTTCATGGCTTGACGGAGAAAATAAAACAAATACTTTTTGAATGTATATTTTCTGTACATATGGTACCGCTATTGTTTCAGCCTATTAAAGTCTACTGCTGAACATAGGCATCACCCATAGATTGCCTCATAGAGAGGATCTTTTCCATAGGTGCCACGTTTAGCAAGCGGGTTGGCAAACGCAGTTTTTTTATTTTTTGTCGTTACTAGGAAGACGCTGCTGCCCATCTCCTGATTTGTTTCCATCTGTCGACTCTTACGACACCCACGCATACATGCACGTGTAAGCATATATTATAATCTTAATATTGCATAATTATGAAGCCTCCAAATGTATAAAATCTAAATGTCAAGATATTCAATGAATTGTAAATAAAACATGCACCCCATTTGTGTAAGGCGTATTTCGAAATAGCATTGAGATGTGGTTTTTAGGTCAAGTGATTGCCATTTCAGGCAAGCTGTTCGTCATACCTTGTGAGCCAGTTTTTTATTTGTGGTTTACACTGTTCAAGTTCAATAGTATGTTTTAATTTTAGATTAGTACAAGGAAATGATACAAAATACTGAAAAATATTTTTTTAAAACATACTTAATTTTTTTAAATATCTAGGCTAAAAATATAGGGCTACCAAATTCGTATTACATTTCTAATGATTAAGTTTACGTACTATTTATCTATTTGAAACATTAAATTTAGTATATTAAGCTGGATATTTAAATATAAAAGAAAGATAATATTAAAAAAAATACCACAAGAGTTTTCGTCTGATCCATCGGCGCAATCTTTTTCACCATTGCAGAACAATCCTCGTTCAATGCAGTTGGAATCACCGCAAGCCAAAAATCCGTCTTGACACAGCGGTTCCTCAGTATACAAAAGTGGTTTAACTTTGCGTTCTTTATTCTTCACCTTGCAATTTTTAACTGCATCCTTCCAATCACAGGTTTGTTTTTCGATATCGAAGAATAAACCCGCTGGACAACGGATAGCTTGGATACCCTATTGAAATAAATATAAGCTTAAGATAAGTTTGTGTGTAATTTCATTAAAATTTAAACATTTTGAATACGTTGAAGGAGGATGTAAAACCTTCTATTCCAAACGCCAACCACACCTACTGGCAGTGAAATTTAGTAACAGCCTACGTATGTTTCACTGCTGCTTACATGACTCCTTTCATTATTAAAAGGTGTTTTAAGCAATGAAGATTCCGACGCGGTTTCATAATCTGTGTTAGCAGGTTTTATATTTCCTAATGATGTTTTATTTCACCACCCAGCACGTGGTAAATCAGCACTTAAAATTGCAATAACTATTTTCACTGGTGCTAAATGTTCATTTGAAAATATCCAAACCAATCCCCACAGAATGATAATGGTAATAACAATATCAGCGAGAGTATTAACTCTACACTAACACACCCGCTTACCCAGAGTGGTGAATGTGTGTAAAATTTTCAAGTAATGCATGAGTTGGCAAACAAAGAAGTGATGTTGGGAAAATTTTTGATGTGAAATTTTTGTAACCACATGTACATCATATTCGTTTATAGTTTAATAAATTTAAATAATATTTTTGGAAATCTCCTATTTTAAATACTGAATCATATTTAATTACAAATCAACAATATATTGGTAGTACAAAAATAAATAGCTATGTGTAGAGAATGTCGGTTAGAACGGATAAATCTGAATATAAACGAGGACGGCTTCGCGACACCACATACATATTTATAGCGTATTAAAACTAAATATATTGCATTTAAATTCTGTACGAAATAATGTACAAGATTATAAAATTTTAAAACTTAGCTTTTTTCATTTTAACTTATTTAAAATATTTCTTTAAATGAAGTATTTAAGAATCAAGGTCCTCACACGGCATTGATGTAAATGGTTTTTTTTTAGCAAGAAAGGGTCTGAGTGTAAAAGTAGTAATCGCTTATTGCACTGACCGAGGCGGTGCACTGGATGACGTCGCGACAGTTGTCGCCGTCGCCGGCTATTAGCCGGAACCACTCGCCAGCGTCCTTGTTCTTGCATAGCTCAAGCTCTAGGTTGTCCTCTTTCTTGGGCGCGTCATCAGCCTGCCGCCTCCAACGATGTCCATTGGCAACCGCTACACAAACAAACAACAACATTACATTCACATAACGAGTAAATGTAATATACATAAATATCGTTGAAAGGGAATCAGCCCCGGAAGTGACCTTCTCTACCTGTTCCTTTTACATATTTCCTGCTACGTAACACCTTTAAAATGTTGTGCAATGTTAATATTAAATTAAACATTAAAATAAATATATGCAGTAGTGTATTAATTTTTTTTTGTCGTTAGAACTAAAATGTCATTTGGAAGTGAAAATGTCAAAGATGAGGTGAGCGCACGTGACATTTGACTAGCGTCGAAATGTCAGCGATTAAGCAAGCAACAAGGACAACTCTTTCTAAGTTCTTTAGTTTATACCAAATTGTTACAATATATATGGTATTTGATGCTTTATGCTGTTGAAATTATTATAATCTATAAAGGTCACGGAATAGTTGTTTTCCTTGACCGCCAGTAATGAATCAGGAAATGTTAACCTATTGCCTCTTAAGATTATAATTTAACTTGTTCAAAATTATTAGTTTTCTCTATTAAATATTTATTTGCGTAATTAGTCTTCTAAGAAGCTTCATGAATAATTTAATTATTGTCAAGTAGAAATAAAACCAAAACATATTTTTAAAGGTTACATACTCGTATGTTGTGCGATTGTTATTTTTGGTAATTGATAGGTCGGTTCGTTTGAATAATTTGCGACCGATAGTAATAAGAAATGAATACGGATTGTGTGCGTGAGCATGAAGCACGTAACATGATGAAATCGAGCTCTCGCAATATTATCTAACGGCCCATTTGCAAGAAGCAGTAGCCGCAGCCGCCGCCGCAGCTGATTCGCGGTCGCGATGCAACACCACAATGTGTATGCGACAAGTTGCATGACACTAAACATTATTAATTATAGTATTTATTAATTGTTCGATTTTGCAAGTTATGAGCGAAACATTTCACTGCAAATAATTTGATTGAATTTATGTTTCATTGTTACTATTCATTTTATTTTATTACATTTTATATTTAGCACTTTTGAGTAGATGATAACTGAGGATATGATTGAAATTTAGTTAAACGGTGAGCCATATAAAAGACAAAACTAGATTTAGAATGAGTATAACATCATAACATAAAAATGTGCAGCGACTCAGACAACCTTGCCGGCATGCACAAGTAATACTTAAGTATTGAATTGCTATGAGCAAAGTGACTACTCCTTGCAATGCCTTTATATTATCCTTGAAAAGTTAACTTTGTTAATTTAAAATTTTTACACTAAAAAGAAATATCTTAAAATATAACATATATGTTATGGCTTTACTACGAGTATGTAAATAATATTTTATCCAAATGTCAAATATCAAGCAGTTTTGTTACCAAGTTAAAATTAAGGAATTTGTGCTCTGTGATATTTGAGCATACATAATTGATTTAAGGTATCGCAACATGAATAATACATATCGTAATAAAAAAAATAGTAGTCACCACCGGAACGATAAATAAGAACTTGTCCTCTTTGAACCGGATCTACCACGTGTTTGGGCAGCTGTGATACTTATCTCACGTTACGCCTACTCATTCCCAAGTAGTAAAATCAGTTTGTAGGTAATAAGTTTGTTTTCACCCGTTGATGTCTTTTGTATGGGAGAATTGTAAAGCATATAGTAAATATTTAATAAACTAGAAGTGTAAGAGTATAATTTTAAAATTGGATAAAATCACTCTTATATAAATACATTTGTATATTTTTTCCGAGAATTTAAGCTACAAAAATTTCAATAATAGGCAAGTTTTAAGTAGTTTTAAATTCCTAAACAAACTTATGTATCACAATTCTTAAATGTAAAAGGTAATAAATAAGCTATGATTTAAACTGTGTTTAGCAAGAATAGTAAAAATATCATATATTAAATCGAATATCACTGTGAATAGCAAACAAATAGACAGTTATGCCAGAAGGCGCGGGCGTCGACCGACCACGCCAATTGCATTCCAAATCACAGTTTTACAAATATGTAGCGCCGGCTCTTGACTTTCCTTGTACTCGTATTGTCACCTGTCCTTCTTTTCCAAAAAAAAAATTAATGAAGGTTTAAAGTATGGCATAAAAATATAAATATATTAAAATAAGAAATGCACGCTAAAAAGAAGTAAAACAGTTATTTAAAAATACTGAAAGGGAATAATAAAAAAGGTGTTTACATAAAAGAAACTTGGTCTACTGTCAAATAGGTACATAATATATAGCCGTAGTATACTTTTTATTACTTTATAAAATTGAAACAAAAACTCATCAGCAAGGGTTTTTTCGTGTTAGCTAATTAAAATACAATTATAACGATACTGTATAACACTTTCAGATGGTATCGCAATAAGTATTTAATTAACAGAGTGGAAACGATAATCGTTCATACGCTGTTATTTTAACAGTAATATTAGGAAAGTCAATAAAAGCAAGAGCCAATTATAGACCAACGCTTTGTAATAGACTATATATATATATATATATACACACACGCACACACACATATATATATAAATTACGTGTCACGTTGTTTGTCCGCGATGGACTCCTAAACTACTGAACTGATTTCAATGAAATTTTACACACTGTGTGCATTTTGGTCCAACTTGTGAGATAGGAAAATTTTTATCCCGATAAATGATCCTCAAAATTTTTTATTGCGAATTTAAGTATTTTTATAGGAAGGGTCGTTGGAAAGGGCAGAACAACGTCTGTCTGGTGAGCTAGTATATATATTTCACCAATCAGAAAGTTAATTTCCCGATTTGTCTTTCTAAATGTAGTTTGTTTTCTCAAAGGATTATACATAGCATCGATTGACTTCTTTAGGCATATATGTAGATCATTTTAAAAGTGCACCAGCTGGCATATCACCACCTTGGGCAAGCGGGTTACTGTGCACAAATGAGACATCCTCGCACTCGTAAATACTCACATCACCAGCCAATGTTATTTGGGTGCAGTGTTTTTGATGGATTGGTAGTATCAATAGGTGGTCTCTTCCGTAAACTAGCAGGGCGTACCAAGGTCAAATGTGATTGTCATGTCGCGAAATAGTTGGCATATTTCATAAAATGTTAGTTACGAATTCACTTAAAATATATTATGCTTTCATAATAAGTGTACAAGTGTGATATTGTTATTCAAAATTAAAAAAAAAATGTTGTAAAATACTAGCTGGTACCCTGCGCGTTGCAGCCAAAGAAGAAAATATTGTGGAAACACCGTTTTAAATTTGGAAGAGTTATATTGTTTAGTTAGGAATGATAAAAAATGTTTTGAAATGAATGCATTGAAGTTGAATAATACACTAACTTTCAAATAAATTTATCGGTACGATACGCACGCCACCTACTGTAAATTAATTCTACTATGCCTATAACCTTCACGCAAGTGTAAGCAATGACTTGACAAAGTTTTACCGCAATCTGATGAATGATATGGCAGCGCATAAAATACGATCAAGCAAACATTTTTTTATATATTAGAAGATGATGGAATGTAGCGTATTTTTAAGAGTAAATATTATTTTTTTTATAAAAGAAACTGTTCAAAAATCTTTGGAAGTCTCTCCTAATATTAGCTGAAATGTCTTTTTACACAACTTACAAAAGAATTTTTGATTATCAGCTCATCAAGAATATTATTGATATTATTTGGTCTTAAATTTTTGTTAAATAATAAAATCCTATAAATAATGTTAAAATCTGTATTATTTTCTAAAATATTTCACAACAATTGAAGTTATTTTTTTATTTATTAGTGCAATGTTGACGATGATAATTACGATGTTAATTTTCTTCTAGCTCATTACAGCAACGGCGACAACTTCCAAACATATACTTTGGGAGGCTGTTTATTTTAAGGAGATATAATAGTGCCATTTACATGTGCAAGTGTAGTGAGTTACTCATTATAACCTAAATAAAACTTATAAGAAAAGTTACAAAAGATACCATACTATAAAGAACCGCACATCAATTAGTGTTTTTCTTAATTGTGGATGCTGCTGAAATTCAGAACCAGGGCTCGTAAATTATCAGCCGGGTACTGACTAGTAGAGTATACTATTCGCATTAATAATACTCTTAAAGAAAATTGTAGCGGTGTCTAATAGACGGCGTTATAACCATTCATTTAAACTCAAAAACAATATGTTCATATTTGACGATTGGAATAGAATAGAATATAATATTTTTTATTCAATACAAGTTATAAATAGTTATAAAACTATTTATTTGTACAAGTATAATAACAGCTGATGTTTATATTTCTTATTAAACTCATTTACAAAATTCATTTAAGAAAGCTTGGAAGCGATCACTTCATTGCCAGCGGTTATTATAGACCATTTATTTGTACATTACATACTATATAATAATTGCTGATATTTTTTTATATATAAATGAATACTATAATAACCAATTATATGTAGTCTGCGTTTAATAAAAAAAGTTAAAATTGGTAATAGAGATACATTGACATACATAGAGGTATATTGCCTCAGGAATGTTACTGACCGTTGTTGATTAATTGGTATCACTACCTCGTGTAACTTCGGTCTGATAACCTTGTTATCATATAAATTGATATTTTTTTATTGATAAAATTTTGTTTATTGATATTTTTTTATAAATGTCAATGTCATGTCATTAAAACAATTATATTCAGACTTGAATAATTTGTCCTGGAGCTTGATGATACTAACACTAACACTAACAGTTGGCTCTATATGTAAGATATTAATATCTCAAAAGTATTTAATTGTCAATATTAATTGTTTTTATAAAAATTAGCAACAAGCTTGCGTTTGAAGTGTCGCGCAGCGGCTGCCGGGGCAGTGATTGGTGCGTGACGTCATCGACGGCGCTCGGTGGAGGTGCAACACTACGAATGTGAAAGTTCTTTGCTGCCACTGTAAGCAGTCATGACAAGTACAAAATTTTTGTACTCGGAAAACTTAACGATTTTAAAATCAAGTTACAGTGATGCTATTCTCACTTTCAAATACTCGATGTACGAGTTGAATATTTAATCGAAAACTTGACTTTTTTAAATAAATACCAGATTTTCGGCCATTAATGAGAACTACTGGACTAATATTACTTTACTCTGATAGGTAATGTGTTTATATATCTCCAAAATATATCATACATTGTAACACAAACTCAATAAACATGAAGATCGATTTCACTACACCGGTATATAATAAGACGATAGTTGTTAGTGAGCTATAATTGCAGAATGTCCTTGAAAGGCTCGCAACGCATTGATTACATTCTTAAGTCAAATGCAAGGAGATCGCGTTCTGCTGCATTAATTAAACTTTTGAGGAGACACGGTTGATCTCGCGACAATTGTGCTTCATGCAACTTCACTATTCACTGTTTTGTGAAACACTAGGCTTCGATGTAACCACTTATAATTTGCAGTTATGACGTCGCGCCATCTATGATGTCACGAAATTGATGGTGTCTGAAGACGTAAGAAAAATGTTAGAACTCACCGCAGGTAAATATGAGACACGCGGCCAAAGTAGCGACACGGGCGTAGCGCGCCATGACGGGATCACAACAGGTCGTTGCGCGGCCAACGTGCGGTTAAATAGTGGCCTCAATCTGCGGTCCGCCCGCCCCTCTCGCCCACTGCGTTTACACTTTTGCCAAAACCCTTTGCACTCATCATCTGTGAATCATCTGCATCATCCAGGGTATTCAATGAAGTAATCGGGCATTTAAAACATTTGTACGCCCGTTGAACAAAAACGCCTAAAGATGTCACTGTATTTATTTACACAGCGCACGAAAATGGCCGTGAAAAATCTATGTGCGAATACCTGTTTATTGGAAAATGTTACATTACGCAATAAAAAATTGTCTACTTTTATCTAGTCGTCGATATTCGTATGAAATTGACTATTCACTTCCTGAATTCATTTTATATTAGCCATTAAACAGGCAAAATGAAATAAGAGGAAAAATTGTACTTATACTATTTTATTTTATATTTGTTTTATTTGTTATAATTGTATATATATTATATATAAAAATTACGTGTCACGTTGTTTGTCCGCGATGGACTCCTAAACCACTGAACTGATTTCAATGAAAATTTGCACACTGTGTGCATTTTGGTCCAACTTGAGAGATATGATAGTTTTTATCCCGCTAAATGACCCTCAAATTTTTTTATTGCGTATTTAAGGATTTTTATAGGAAGGGTCGTTGGAAAGGGCAGATCAACGTTTGCCTGGCGAGCTAGTATATATATACATTATATTTGCAGTAGATTTTTACTGATAACTACTACTAACTAATAAAAAATCAAGTTGCCGATCCCGCTATGAGTGATCCATGGGGGAAGTCTATGTTCAGCAGTGGAATTTTATAGGCTGTTATGGAATATAATATATTTATAAAGATAATTGTTAACAAAGCTTTACAGATAATTCAAAACGAGCTAACACTTCTCACATAATGGAAAGGAAATGACTAATTCCTGGGGGAAACTCATATTCACTATGCTCATATCACACATTTAAGGAAATTACATACCTATGTCAAAAGGAAAATTATATTACTTGTTTTTTCAAGCACATGGTCTTACCGTGTCCAAGTTTACTAATTTCATTTCTTATGTATTTAATACTATTAATAAAATGTTTAACTAAACCTTACTATTATTAACATATTTTAATTTTATTAACCATTAATACATTTTAATCTGTGACGCACGTAGGCCACTCAGAAAGTTTTGCGAAATATAAAAAAGTTCTATGGTTGAAGTTTTCTTTATTAATTTTTTTCAAATATGTTTACCACTAGCATCTAAACAGTTTCATGCTTCTGTACCAATTTCACATGAAAAACACTTTTTCTTCTATCACGCTGAAATTAAATAAATTAATATGCAAATGCCATTTTTGAACTTTATCAAATGATTCCTGTGGTTTAAGGCAACATTTTAAATTGTAAAAAATCATTGCGCAAAAATGTACCGACGGAAAATGAAATATTCAATGAAACGTGATATTTAAAATTGGTTCGTAAAAATGTGAAGAAAAATGTGAAACTAGAACATTGTTTTATTTTTAAACTTGATAATAATCATATTTTAAAAATAAAATATAACTGGTAAGTGTCTCACTAAATATTTATTTTCGTAACACATTCTCCTTGACCTGTCATAATTAATCCACTAGGAATAAGCTATATAGAAGTACGTTTATCTGTTTACTTGGAGTTTTTAAAGTTTTGTCTATTTTGTGTTATGTATGAGGTTACAGTAGGATAGTTAGTCTTTTATATACATATATGTATACACATACATACACATAAAAAATATTATTTATGACGTTATCGATTTAAATTCTATATTGGTGTCACTTTAACGATCGATAAAATTGAGAAATAAATACGAGTGAAACAAAGAGGTTTCTGGAAAGCTTTATAGTACCATAAATCACTACATACCCTTCACTAAATTGTTCAGAAGACTGAGAAGTACAATCTGCCACTATGTCTTGCGTATGTGGACTATCAGAAAACCTTTGATTCCGCCAAAATTTGGACGGTGCTACAGTCCCTAGCGGTGACAAGTTGACTGTCAGTATATCGAAGTGCTGAAATGTTTGTGCAGTAGGGATATGCCTCTCCGAATACCAGAGTTCGAATCTAATCCAACCGCATAGAGGTGTAAGATTATATCCCCGTAATTCTTCACCACTGCATTAGAAGACGTTTTCAAGCCACTGGACTGAAAAGGACCCAAAGGTATGCTTGTACCCTATCCTTTTAAAGCGAGTACATTACTCACATTTGAGTCGTCGTCGATACATATTTTAGCGCAATCGCTGAAGGATGTCACTATTATGCTCAACGACCTCAATAGTATCTTCCAACGGATAGTTCTTTAAATTAATATGGAAAAAACAAAGTTCATGTGTAATGTCGATGTCTCTAAATGTCTATGTATATTGATAGTTGTTGGGAGTACTACGCTCCAAGTTGTTGAGGAGTATGTTTACCTAAAAAAAAATGTCCCATTTAATAAGTACATGGTCAACTTCGATCGAGAGGTCAATCGACGGATTCAACTTGGCTGGGCAGCGTTCATGAAATTACGATACATCTTACATTCTCGTAACGCATACTTCAAAACTTGAAACAAAAATGTACAAACAGGGCGTGTTTAAAGTGATGAAATATAGGTCTAAGACGTGGTCTTTCACTGCAGCCCTATGAGGAAGGTAAACACAAGGTTAAAATTATACTCTCCTGATATTATATTCTCTGCTTATTTTTACAGACTACTTTTATATTTTAGACGGTTCAGTAGCACTGTGGTTATGCATTAGGCTGAGGGGTCGAATCCCACACAGAACAAGTATTTGGATGATCTACAAATTATTGTTCTACATCTATAGTTAAACTTAGAAATGAGGATATCTTCAGTAGAACTAGAGTTACTGACATAGCCCAAAGGATTAATAAGTTGAAGTGGCAATGGGTCGGCCATATAGCTCGAAGAACCGACAACCGATGGGGAAAAAAGGTTCTCGAGTGGCAGCCTCGTACCGGCGGACGAAGTGTAGGGCGTCACCCCACTAGATGGAGTGACGACCTGGTAAGACATGCAGGAAGTCGATGGATGCAGGTGGCTCAGGACCATGCTTTGTGGCATTTCTTGGGGGTGGCCTATTTTCAGCAGTGGACTTGTGAAGGGCTGTAAATATGATGATGATGATGATCTCTAGATACTTGTTCGTGTGCAATTTATGTATATAAAATTCCTTTACGATACAGGTGAAGCTCCTAGATGAGAATTTTATTAATTAAATATCTATAGTGAATGTTATTATGCTTTTGCGTGGTTTGGTTTTATTTAAATTAAAAAAATTACTACAATTATTTTTACAATTTTGACAGTGTACGTATATGTCGCTGATGGCGACCAACCCCTGAATTTTTTTTAATTGTGGTTTCTTTTCTTTATGAAGTGCTTAAAAAGGGAAATTGTCACAGAGGGTCCAAATTGTTCACTAGACGAGTCCGAACTATTATGAGTTTCAGTGTCAATCCACTGTTGAATATAGATCCTTCAAATATGGGCCAACTGGACTGCGTTCTCATCATCATCCTCATTACGCAGGGCAGACAAGTTATTTTTATAGGACAAGGGTGACAAATGGGCATACAGACCACCTGATGTTAAGTGGTTGGTGGTGGCACATAGACATCTACAACTATCCTCAATTACGAATCAAAATGCTGATACGTTATCATCCATGACGAATTAGATGGAATGCCTCATTTCCAGTAAAAAGGGTCTCCAAATTTCTACACTCACTATAACAGCAGAAACGAAATACAGCAGCCTTAAGTTGCTATTTTATTTTATAACTTCCAATGGTTGGAGTAAGATATTATATGAAATGAGTTACGTAGAGGACATTTTAAATTACTTTTATGATATACTTAATAATATTTTAGATAAATGTATAACTAGCAAAAATACAAATAAAAAACAATCACAGTGTGTATACCCAGTATGGTACACGCGCGATATTATTAATGAAATGAGTTGCCACGCTTGACAGGCGGGTTTGCAACTGTAGTTTTTCTATTTTACGCTGGTATTCTGTGAGAGCGTGGTCCTTCCCCGGTTGAGAGCACCCATTCGTGCTACAACTACACTACTAATATAGCTTTAGCATGGCACTTTGCAAAGCGCAGAGTCAGTAAGCTCACACTGCTGATGCCGCATTACCAGCGATTCGGACAAGAAGTTGCTACATATTCATATTTTTATAAGGTTTTTGAATAATCTTAACACGTTCATGCGAACAACGTATATGTACGTCACATATTTGTAGATATGATGTGGCACAACGTATTATTACGTTCAGCAATAGCTCGATTTATTGAGCACAACGTTATGGTACGGTGTCTGGCCATACTAATGTTTTAAAGTTGGGTTACTGTGCCACAACATATCGAATTCTCAAAATTGTAGTGCCACATCGCACCGATTTTTTTTGGCTTCTTAGATGACGTTCCTCGCTGATACTAAGTACCCACTTTGCTAGCGCACAACGTCACTATACGTCGTTTCGCAAAAGAAGTTTCATTACATCAGTCGACTTGTGCGCGTTGCGGGGCTAGTGCGTGCGCCAATGTTATGTTCACATATGTTCATATTGACGCTAAACGTAAGTATTTTATTATCTTACTACGATATATATATCATATAAAAACATTTCACTTTATTGTAATAAGTCTGAATATGTTCAAAATACATATTTTGTATTTTTTTGTTTGTTTTAGATATATAAAATGAGCTAAAAATAAGGAATCTTCAATGAAAATCTATGAGCTTTCTTCATCCCTGGAAACCACGCCAGTCCCTTTTGTTAACGATGGAGAGTTTGGATCAGATGCTGATTACGGCCCAATTGGTGATAATGATGACGACAGCTCCTGTGACATAGGCATTTCGCAGTTTGAGTGGGACAAACGGCGCAAAAAGTCATTATTGCATGTCAAAAAGAGTACTTGTTCCAATTTACGATCTCGTTCTGTTGTTAGATCTACATCGGATTCTGCATCAGAAAATTCTTATAACACCACAGACTATTCAGAGTATTCTAGTTATGAAAGCATTTTTGACTATCATAAACGAAAATGTAGTGACGTCTTAGGACGTCAGTGCAATATATTTCAATACTAATATTATCAGTTATTGCACAGCGTCATTAGACGTCGCTTTAGTTTGTATGAAAAAATTATGTGCAATATCACATAGAGCTACTATATTGAAGTGTGTGCATGAACGTGTTAACTGATAAAAATAAATAAAATAGGCTCTTATTGATTCTTTACACGAGTTGCAATCAGTCTTTTTTAAGTTAGACTGGATCTACCACTAGAGCAACGAGGCAGTCACATAGACTGGATCTACCACTAGAGCAACGAGGCAGTCACATAGACTGGATCTACCACTAGAGCAACGAGGCAGTCACATAGACAGGATCTACCACTAGAGCAACAAGGCAGCCACATAGACTGGATCTACCACTAGAGCAACGAGGCAGTCACATAGACTGGATCTACCACTAGAGCAACAAGGCAGTCACATAGACTGTATCTACCACTAGAGCAACGAGGCAGTCACATAGACTGGATCGACCACTAGAGCAACGAGGCAGTCACATAGACTGGATCTACCTCTAGAGCAACAAAGCAGTCACATAGACTGGATCTACCACTAGAGCAACGAGGCAGTCACATAGACTGGATCTACCACTAGAGCAACGAGGCAGTCACATAGACTGGATCTACCACTAGAGCAACGAGGCAGTCACATAGACTGGATCTACCACTAGAGCAACGAGGCAGTCACATAGACAGGATCTACCACTAGAGCAACAAGGTAGCCACATAGACTGGATCTACCACTAGAGCAACGAGGCAGTCACATAGACTGGATCTACCACTAGAGCAACAAGGCAGTCACATAGACTGGATCTACCACTAGAGCAACGAGGCAGTCACATAGACTGGATCGACCACTAGAGCAACGAGGCAGTCACATAGACTGGATCTACCTCTAGAGCAACAAAGCAGTCACATAGACTGGATCTACCACTAGAGCAACGAGCCAGTCACATAGACTGGATCTACCACTATAGCTACGAGGCAGTCACATAGACTGGATCTACCACTAGAGCAACATGGCAGCCACATAGACTGGATCTACCACTAGAGCAACAAGCGGCTGCTGTGGCTACATAGACTGGATCTACCACTAGAGCAACATGCCAGCCACATACACTGGATCTACCACTAGAGCAACAAGGCAGTCACATAGACTGGATCTACCACTAGAGCAACTAGGCAGTCACATAGACTGGATCTACCACTAGAGCAACAAGGCAGCCACATAGACTGGATCTACCACTAGAGCAACAAGGCAGTCACATAGTCAGGATCTTTTCTGGATGCTTGGCGATCCACGACTGTGCGTTTTACTAGGAGTTTTCTTCCTCGTACAACTTCTCAGTGGAATTGTTTACCACCGGCGATTTTTCCGGACCGATACGACTTAAGGACCTTCAAGAAAAGAGCTTACACCTTTCTAAAAGGCCGGCAACGCATCTGCAATACCTTTGGTGTTGCTGTTGTTCATGGGCGGCGGTAGTCACTTACCATCAGGTGAGCCGCATGCTCGTTTGCTCCCTCTTCTATAAAAAGTCTCATTAAAAGTTTGCCACTATCTAGGTCCATCTCAGTTTTTACTCTCTGAATGAATCACATCTTTCGTTTTTGTTCTGCTTCTGATTGAACTTATTTTTACTCAATGGTTTAGTTTAATTTTGAGGTAACTTCTTTATATTCATGACTTATTCTTAGTTTATTCATTCGCTTATTTTTTAGTGACCAAGTCAAGTAAGTGAGACATAATGTTAGATAGGTATTCATCGCTTTATTTTTCAGCACATTTGGTAGAGTTCCCTTAAAAATTCCTTCATTGGCCCAATATTTATTATTGGTTCCATGTTCTTTGTATATTTATTTTCTTTTTTGTGCAAGCTTGCAAGCAAAAATAATCATAGGATCATAGGTGATTATGATATTTGCCATCCATTTGTAATCCCATCTCTTTCCACCTAAGTTGTTGAAAGACGAGTTCTTAAACGACGATAAAAAGTTTATCGCTATCGTATCTTGATAGATGGGCCACATGACTTCATTCTTAATTCTTGCCGAGTTCGTTTCAAAAATTGAAATAATGAGGTCAATGAATTTTGTATTTAATCCTCTTTCTATCAGAGTTCCAAATAGCTTATTAAAATATGAAAGAGTCAAATGCTTTGGGAGTAGTCGAAAAAGGGGATATTTTTCTATTATTTTTTTTCAACGTTTACATGAGGTCTTCTATTAAATAGTATTTTCTGAATCCTTCTTATATTAATATTAAAATCTAATATTCGTCTAACATTGTTGAAATTCTTTAAAGCAAGTTTGACATTAATACTCTATAGAGCAAAGACACAACATTAAGGCACTGCGCAAAAGTAGACAATTTTTTGTATTGTGTGGGACACAAGCTACCAGTGAATATTTTATTTTCAATGTAATCGATATGAAATCAGCAATTATTTGCGTATACGCAGACAGTTTTTGTGCCTAGTTGCTTCCACTTGATACATAATAATCGAAAATCAAAATGTGTTCGGTGTAGGTAACTGGAAACTTTACGTCATCAGTTGAAAACACAAGGAACACAAAGCAAATTTCCTTACAATTGTACGGCGCTGACGTTGACGTGGTTGATTTGCCTGTAAATATTGATGGCAACGACGTCTACGTCGACGTCTAATCAACACAACAAACAAAGTTAATGTTCCTTCATCGACATCCATCGTGAAACTTACGGAAAACAAGAAACGAATTGTTACCAGTGACCAGAAGTAGCAACCGGATACTGTGTCCGATTGCCGCTACCGGATACAGTAACTACAGTTTTCTGTGATGGTGTGCCGTGTCGGTAACAAAAAGTGTCCACGTTTGCGCAGCACATAAGCTAAAACGTCTATAGTTTGTTATTAATTTTGGTTTTCCTGTTTTGTTTATTAGAATTATTTCGAAACATTAGCATCTGAACATATACTACTTATTATTACGCACACACGAACGTTAACACACTCAACACACACTTAGTACATAAATTAAGTAGTATATTATTTTTTATACCTTTTCAAACATTCTTGTTATTTTGAACCTTTATTGTTAATTTATTAAGTCATAAAATTGGGAGAGGGCACTGATTGCTGAGATACAGTTATAATTCCTAGTTCAGCAATCAGAGACTTCACATATTCACTGTATAATTATCAATAAAGCTTATTATTATAATTATTATTACTTATACGTGGTAGAGCCATGGTGATGCTGCATAGCTATATTATATTCGTAGTATGAGTGGGCTGGCTCGAACGAGGAAAGACCTTACTCTCACAGAATAGAAGCGTGAAATAGATCGATTTCTTATATTTACGCGAATACTACACGTGTAATAAATCTTTTTTTAGTTCCCGAAGTTTCTGACACTTTCCATCACCCATGGTCACACATTTGTGGTTTATCAAATCTAATATAATGGTTGCGACGACCCTGAACATGTTGACATGCTGCAGACTTCCCGAGGCGTCTGTTCTTCACATCAGCAGTATGGCCAAGCATGTAGTTGTCCGGTGGTGGAAGGGAGAGGAAGGAATGAAGTTATGAAATTCCTGAGCACACTCTCCAAAATACATCCTGTAGAAATCCAAAAGACTGCCCGTAGTATGAGAATCACACGCTCCACCATAGCTACTTTTTCCAACTGGATTAGATCCTGACAGGATATAAAGCATATATACAAAATACATCCAAACATTTGTTTGGTATCTCGCCACAACTGTGCTGTCGTCTGCATACCTATAGATAATAAGTAGCATAAGCATAAGGCATAAGTAGATCGTTAATATGCAGCAGGAACAGAGTTACGGAGAGAATGGACCCCTGAGCAACTCCTGTGCTATAGTCTAGTCTAGTCAGTCTGACCGGTGAGAGATTAGGCTCAAGACCAACGCCATTACATATTTTCCGAGGCTCTGGATGGTTGATGTAGTAAGTCAAATCACAATTCACATATTATTCGGTAACTACTTTTGTAGTTGTTACTGGCATTTCATAGGTTTTAAAATAAATAAATATATATTACCTATAAACATTTAAACCAACTTAAAGTTTTAAAACTTGTTAAATTACGTAGTTTAGATATTTATATTAAACAACAAGTGCTAGCTAAGTTAACATTTCAATTGCCAATTCCTTACAGAAAACTATTAATATATTAGAGTGATAAACAAGCAAACACTTACAGTCTCACTGATGGTAAAAGGCTACTGAAGCCCCTGGATATCAGCAACTGACTTCAAACAAAGAAGCCCACTGATAAGCTGTCACCCATATAACTAAAAAGGAATGTACTCACGTACACTGTAGTGAAGGTATTGCAGCTCGTTCAGTACAAATAGATAAGAGTGTGATGATACATTCTCAGATGGGCTCGTGGGCAGAAGTTAATCTATGCTATCTAGTAGACCCTACTTATCTCTTTATACGAAGTAATGCAAGTGTAACTTGTTTTGATGAAGTAGATATTTCCGATACTTTATATCGCTTTACTTAAATGCGGAAGAAGTAAATAATTTATGAAGCTGAGGAAATAAACAGTATTATTGCTAATATTTAATTAGAAACGTATAAATATATATTTTTTCATTGTATAATAACATATTTTCTTATATGTCCACTGCTGAACATAGGCCTCCCCTATAGATTGTCTCATAGGTGGGGATATTTGCCATAGTTGCCTCGCTTGGCAAACGGGTTGGCATCCGCAGTTTTTTATTTTTGCCCATCTCCTGGTTTGTTTCTCCTTGTCACCTCTTACGACACCCACAGTATAATATGGGGTAGTGGATATTCTAACACCGCCAATACACGGATACAGTCATATACTTAAATATAATCTAAAGAAATTTATAATTTGTATAAACAGCAATAAGGTGACCAATGTGATTCTGCGGAAGTGTTATACAGTACCAGTTGTAACTTCACTTTGTTAAATATTAATTGTAATACTATTGAAACTAATTCGTCTCATTACAAAAGGTAGTTTATAATAAGACGAAATGCGTGCTACATCCCTGACGATCCCCTGTTCTATGTTGCATTTTTACATAATGAATACAACACATACATTAATGAATACCAAGTTGACATAGAAAATTATAACTCAATGTTTAAAAACTAATAGCTCAAGAACAAAAATTATCATTAATATAAATTTTATTGGTGTGCGGTTTGATGTGAGATAACTACTGAGCATTTTAGTAAGTTAGCCGTGACGCGCAGCAAATTCAAAGACGTGAGCGCGACATCTAGTACTGCGATTGCGAGTACACCTGCCGAGCGTGGCTATTCTGGCAAATCCTTCCTTTATACAAATATAGTAGCTACACTCCAGAAGTGGAGATGTGTGGGCTAATATAGAAGAAGAAGAATTTAATTCACGTAACGTGTTTAGAATAAAATGTCCTCCAGATCGAATTTTGGTCCCGGCGGCCAGTTTCAACGGAGACTAACCATCTGCGCGGGTCAGAATTAAAGTGCCCCGGTGTATACGCAAGCATATCGGGCAAATGCAACTTTTATATATTTATAGCTTATTATTTTCAGGCATAAATAAAATGTGACAATACCGCCATCTACACGATGCCATAAGTACTTTCTTCAATTTCATATTGTCTATTCCTATTCCTGTTGTCGTCTCACGACACACATTGTTATATACCTACTGCTAATTATAGTATCTGAAGATTATATCCAATTGCTCTATATTGCAACATAAAGACTTCTATCAAGAATAACGTATTTACAGCTCGGCAGTAAAATGAACGTTGTTTTGAACTTTATTACACAATTAACTCGAATATTTTCTTTGCGAAAGGATCTCTTGTTGCGCTTAATCATACACATTATAAACTTATCTTTGAAAAACAATGTATATACATTATATCTACATATATACAATATATACACTTATATATATATATACATATATATATATACACACACATATATATATATACATATATATATATATATATAAATATATATATATATATATATATATATATATATATATATATATATAAATATATATACATATAAATTAAAAGTTGATGAATATATTGGATATTTTTATTTGCTACCAAAAAATTTCATATAGTGCCGATGTAAGTATATCTAATACCATGGGGTATCTTTCTGTGGGTATCGTTAGAGTTGACAGAGTGAAACTGAGACTGAAGATGGGCAGCAACAATAACGAAAAAAAAAACTACAGAACAATACTGCGGATATTAACCTGTTTGCAAGTGTGCCAACTATGACAAACATCCCCGATTAGAAATGACACAAAGAAACTGCCTCAAGTCCCCGCTGGCTCCGCTATTCCTGGCGACCATGGTGACAGCGGGGCGGAGGTGCTAAGAATCTCCTGTGGAGGTTCCACCTAAGACGACTCGATGTTCAACACATGCAGCCTGACGACTAAAGAGAAGATCCTGGGGCTGGAAGAAGAGATAGACAAGTTGCGCTGAGATATTATGGGATTATGTGAGATCTGAACGGAGAAGGAGGATACGGTAATCCTCGAATCCGGCAATTTATTCTATCACCAGGAGGGCGATCATTTCCTCTAAAGAGGTTTTGGATTATTCGTTCACAAGCCTTGTGTTAGAAACGTTATAGAGAGAGGGAGTGTGTTGACGAGGGTTGCGAACCTTAAGCCCAGATTCACCAAAATGGTATTCGTCGAAGGTCATGCAGGTTTACGCACCAACCTCGGTATATCCACGATGAGGAAGTGGAGGAAACGTATGAGGATATCTCTAGAGCCAGGCATTCCCCCAAAACTCACTTACGGTGTTAATGTTAGATTTCAAAACTAGGCACAAGAGAGAACGGTGAGTTAGCTAAAGCTAAGGAAATTCGGAATAGGTCCACGGAAATCAACAGCTAGATGCCTTCATGGAGAAAGAGGGACTCTTCGTGAATATCTCTTCAACTCTTCATGATGAACTCTTTTTCTAGAAGCGACTCTACAGAAAGTGAACCTAGTGAATCGTTCTACAAACAACGAGATTGACTTCAGTATGCCGAACAGACGGCAATTGTTCAATGATGACTCAGGAATCATCGGAACTGAAAACTGATAGCGATTACCGAATGGTAAAAGACACTGAGATATTGTGACAAAATATATCGATAATAAATTCTATACCCAGACCTACCCGTAACGTTCATTCTATTTATATATCCTTTTAATATTATGCCGTACAATAAATAAATGTATCAAATTATACTTATGTTTTATTTTTTCATTGCATTGAGTCGGTTGAAAACTTGTAAGGTAATGAATATTTGATAATTATCTGTTGTCAGTGTTGTAAACAGATATAGGTAGAAAAGTATTATCGCCAAGGCACTCGTCAAAACTATTGAATTTTATTGTTTATCAAAAATAGATAATTTAAAACCAAACATGTCGAACATTTTAATATTTTTTTATTCGGTAAGTCTTTGATCTAGTCACTGACCACAAGCCGCTAGAGATATTGTTCGGGTCTAAGTCAAAACCATGTGCGAGGATTGAACGATGGGTACTGAGGCTACAGTCCTATTCATTCAAGGTGGTATACAAGCCAGGAAAGACAAATATAGCTGATCCCTTATCGCGATTATGTAACTATCCTGATAACCCACCAAAATGAGAAGACCAGCATGTGTACCAAATAGTGGAAAATTCTAGACCAGTTGCTATACCAATGAGTACCATTGTAGCATATTCAGAAAAAGACCAAGATATTTGCAATGTGAAAAAGGTGTCTATCAGAACGACTGGGACGATTCGATTAAAAGTAACAAATTTTTTGAAAACGAGTTGTGTTTCCATGATACCATTCTACTTCGTGAAAATAAAATTGTAGTACCACAGCAACTCCGCAAGAGGGTGTTAGATGCTGCATACGAGGGTCATCCAGGTATCGTAGCGATGAAGGGACGCTTGAGATCAAAGGTATGGTGGCCCCAATTACCAATTGTAATATTAAATCGAAAGTTGTTGGTAGCGTCTTATAAGCTAAAGAACCCCGTTTACGAAGACAGAGCTCAAAAAAGTTAAGAACAATAAATTGTCCCTATTCCACTTGTATCAAGTTCACAACAGTCAATTCCTTATTAATTAACTCCTTCCCGCTTGGAACAGGCTCACAATATTTATATCAAATACCAGATACAAGGGCTTCGCTCTCCCACAATTAAAAAAATTGGGAGCAAACGCCGTGCACGGTGAGCGCCAACCATTTTAATGCGAAGGGTATTGTTGGGAACTGGTCCGTAGTCCACAGCAAAATAACTGGCGAACCAGTAAAAGAGGACTTGGGTCCTTGATAGTGTGTAAGCACAAACATCGACCGAAGTCGCGCATGTCAATGCGCGTAAACGCCATACAGAATACGATCAAATCCAGCCACAGTGAATGTACGTCACACGAGTTAGGCAACAATAGGCACACTGGCCATAAAAGCCCTCCGTGAGTGCCACCACCTGCCAGACCGCCGTTCCTGCAGACGTGATGTAAGTGTAAGGCATCACCACCAATTGCATGGTCAGCACGGCCAATTGGCCGCAGAGCGTATCATGAGTCTACCGGTCATCTCAAGGGAATGGGGTCCCATTTTGCACGGCTTTCGGCCACAGCCTTGAGAGCCTCCTCAGATTCTCCCTCCAGCTACCGCCCGCAAGAGGTCGACACATATCCTCCACCAACCAATACAGTGGCAGATATAGCCAATAGGCAGATATAAAATATTAGTAATAATTCGCCATCAGAAAGGGTTTGTGTCACTGACGTTGAGTATATGCATTTTTCGATCATGTTTGTCTCACCCACCAACAAGTTGCCTTCAATTTTTCAAAGGTGGGAACTTTATAGAGATATAATTATTATGTTGTTATATAAAACATCATGGAGGACAGACAGTCTACAGCCCCGCAATGAAGGGAACCGACTTAGGCAAAGCTACTTAGGTTGTGAGTCAAACAAAGATGCAGGGAGCGCCATTGAGAATAGCGACCTGCCAAACAACCATCGTAGAGACGCAATGCTGCAGAATGCAACAAGCATCAATACGACTATCGTCGGGCTTACACCATCCCAAGGTCTGGTGATGTTTGCTGGGACTGTATGGGGATACAGTCCCAGCAGACATCACCACCCGCATACCTCCATCGACCAGAACCACAAAATGCGTCGAATCAGGTGCAGCACACCCGCAGATCCATCCCAAGACGCAATACTGCAAGTAGCAGTAAGCATCAATGCAACTATCATACGGATGGCGCCCCCTCACAACACACCCACATGATCATATATCCACATATCGACTTTGGTAACAAAATTGATAATGTTGTTAACTAAAAATACTACCAACGTATCATAGTAGCACGGTACTAAGACGTCAGTAGCCAATACTCCACGTATCATAGCGCTATTGCACTAAGACATGGAGTTGAGTACGCTTGCTGCACTTAAAAGTACTACTAAACACACTCACCCTAATCCTAAAGACAGCCGACATATCATAACGCTATGCGTTAAGACGCCACCCACAAACGGTAGGGGTGTGCGATGTCCACAGGCAAGTCGTATTGCTACAACAAACCCGCTTACCACTGGCACTAAGATAATATGTCTAGGACACATCGGTTAGCGAGTCCAAGTTTACCTCGGTCTTAGACGCTATGAAGCAACCTACACGCCACTATAATAATCCTTTGCAAGTCCCATTTCTTTTAATATAATGCTTTTACATATTTGAGACCTTCCATATATTTGCTTTATTTCAGAGACCATACTATTGTATGTCTTATTCATATGGTACTTCAAGTCATAACTGTGCTATCATAATGCTTATGCATCATAGAGACCTTCTATATTATATTTTATATGGTTATTTTATTCTATATTATATGGTTCGTTAGACCTTACTATGATAAGTCCCTAATATAGGACTAGTCATTGTGCAATCTTAATACTAGAATAGAATAGAATAGAATAGAATATTTTTTTATTCAATATCGATTATTACATAATTCTTATTGAAAGTCATTTTTATCTACCACTGGTTCGGAAAATACCTCTGTCCTGAGAAGAACCAGCAAGAAACCCAGCGGGACTTTTTTTTCAAACATAATTTCGTTTATACGGATTTTAAATAATTTTTCACAGAACCAGCATGGTGGCGATCATCTTATTCCCAGGGGTTATTTTCATTCATATATTCCTTGATATTATAATAACCCTTTTTGTACAGTTTTTCTTTAATGAAACTTTTAAACTTGTTTATTGACAAACTTTGAATATGTTCGGGGGTTTTGTTGTAAAAGCGTATACATTGCCCCATAAATGAATTACTGATTCTGTGGAGTCTAGTAACTGGTATTACAAGCTTATGTTTATTCCTAGTGTTTAAAGTATGCACATCCTTATTCTTATTAAAGCTATTTATGTTTTTATTTATTTATTTATTTAAAACTTCATATACACATGTGGTATACAGGCGGACTTAATGCCTAAGGCATTCTCTACCAGTCTACCTTGGGATGATGCAGAGATATAATGAAGTAGGTGTAATAAAAAGGTAATATGTTAATACTAAACTAAAATAACAAAAAAATTGTAGCACATCGAAATAAAATACATAAGACATAAATGGTAATAAGAAATATAATATATATATATATATATATATTATATTATATTATATATATATATATATATATATATATATATATATATACTTATAAAATAAATTATAATAAAAATAATAAGATAATAAAAATGTATATTACTTAATTACATATTAAAACGTCAGATGTATGTAAACTCATGAAGATTATAGACATAATCAAATAAAATATATATATTTATATATAAAATATATATAAACTATTACTATGATGAATCTGCCAATTTATTAGTTAAGTATTCCCGAACCTTCATCTTGAACGCGTAACGATTGTTAGCCGTCCTGATTTCGAGAGGTAGTGCGTTCCAAAGGAGAATAGATTGAATGTGGAAAGAAGAATGAACAAGTCCAGAGCTATGGGAGGGACATAGGAGAAGAAGGTTGTTCGTAGAGCGGAGGTTTCTCTCATGACTAGCGCTAAGCAACTGAAAGTAAGGAGATAAGTAGGAACAGGAAGTTGGAGACATCAGGATAGAATAAAGGGCAGTGAGTGCACGCAAACTACGGCGTTGACGAATAGGTAACCATTTTAATTGAGATCGATACGTGGATACATGGTCATACTTTCGAAGATTGAAAATGAATCTAATGCAGTTATTCAGAAGACGGTCATATTTATTGAGAAGATCTGCATTCAGGTCGAAATAACACACATCACCATAGTCGATTAGGGGAAAAATTAAGCTTTGCACAAGCATTGCTTTGATTGCAGATGGCAGAAAATTTTTTAGGCGATAGAGAGAACGCAGGGTACCGGTAACTTTCTGGCTAACGGTCGTTGCTTGGTCTTTCCAACTCAAAGTAGAATCAATTAATAAACCTAGATCCTTCACAGTAGAACACAGTTGGATCTCAGTACTATTAAAAAAGATAGGAGGTAAAGCTACCGTTTTCAATCTATGAATCATCCGACGGCTACCAATTATTATGGCCTGACACTTCGAAGGGTTGACCATTAGGCCAAACCTGTCAGACCAGTTCTTAATATACTTAAGGTCCCTGTTAATTATGTCCACCGCTGTAGAAATATTGTCAATACTCGCTTGTGTACAGTTGCAAGTCATCGGCATACAGATGATACGCAGACTGAAGGTCTTGGGTAATGAGATTAATAAATATAGAAAACAACAAAGGAGATAATATGCCACCTTGAGGAACACCAGCATGTAAGTCAAGCCAGCTAGATGATAGCTCATCGATGCGAACCGACTGCTGGCGACCTCGAAGATATGATGAAAACCAATCCAGTGCTTTGGGTGAGACCATTGAAAGGGAAAGGATGGAAATTAGAAGGTCATGACTGATGGTATTAAAGGCGTTCGAGAAGTCAACTAAAACCAACACAGTGACTTTAGTATCCTCTATGCCTGCCCTAATATCACCAGTTACTTTCAGGAGTGCGGAAACGGTGCTATGACCGGGCCTAAAGCCAGACTGCAAGGGACTTAGTAAGTTATGACAGGAGATAAACTGCGAAAGTTGCTTGTGGACACAGGCCTCAAGGACCTTGGATAAGAAGGGAAGGATGGATATAGGTCGGAAATGATTGGGTAGAGTGGGATTTGTGATCTTTTGTAATGGAATAACGTAAGCCTTACGCCACAAAGAAGGAAAGTCACCAGAATCCAAGGAGAAGTTAATGATGTGCGAGATAACAGGGAGGATATGGTCAAGTATAAAGATAATCATCCGTCGGCTGATGTTGTCGCAACCTACAGCATTAGATTTAATGGATAGGATTGTCTTCTTGATCTCATCATGGAGAAAATTGAAAGAGATCAATATCGGGACGAGGTAAACCCATTAAGTGTTCAATAGTAAGACGCTTGGTCTGGTGATCAAGAGGACTGTTGGAGACAAAATGAAAATTAATACCATCCAGACCAATCGTCTTCTGAAACTCAATTCAAACTCTTTTATGTACATACATTACATTTTCATAAATATATTGCGATGCCAAAGTTAATATGTTTATTTCTTTAAATTTTTGTCGGAGGGACTCTGTACAATTTAGGTTATAAATCGCACGAACGGCTCTCTTTTGCAAAACAAATATAGCTTCAATATCAGTCGCATTACCCCATAGCAAAATTCCATAAGACATTACGCTATGAAAGTAACTAAAATACACTAACCTAGCTGTCTCAACATCTGTGAGACTTCTAATCTTTCTTACAGCATATGCTGCAGAACTAAGTCTGCTTGCTAATTTAGATATATGGGGGCCCCATTGAAGTTTCGCGTCAATAGTAATACCGAGAAAAACAGTGGTATCCACAAGACTCCACTCCTCCCCATTTAACAGCACATTAGTATTACGTTAGGTATTGTAAATTTAATACACTTTGTCTTATTGCCGTTTAAGAGCATATTGTTGGCGTTAAACCAATGTACTAATTTCGATAGAGCATTATTTACATCGTCATAATTAATTAACTGCCGTTTGAGTTTGAAAATTAAAGAGGTATCGTCAGCAAATAATACTATATCGTGATTGTCCCCTACAAGATAAGGTAAGTCATTAGTATATATTAAAAACAGGAATGGGCCAAGAATCGAGCCCTGAGAAACGCCCATTGATACTACCGATCCGGAGGAACCTTTACCATTGATCACGACTTTTTGAGTTCTGTTACTTAAATATGAAGTAATAAGTCTAAGCGCCAATTTTTTTACACCGTAATGTTGTAGTTTCCTGATTAATGTCTCATGATGAACACAATCGAAAGCCTTGGAAAGATCACAGAAAATACCTAAGGCATCTTGTGAATTCTCCCAGGCATTAAAAATATATTTCATAAGCTCAACACCGGCGTCAGACGTCGAGCGACCCCTTGTAAAACCAAATTGGTTTTTATGAAGTAATTTATTTGTATTGAAAAAAATTAACAATTGATCCAAAACTATTTTTTCAAAAATTTTACTGAGAGTTGGTAGTACAGAAATAGGTCTAAAATTAGCGGGGTCCAATGTACTACCAGATTTAAATAAAGGTATTACTAGCAGTCGATCAGCCGACCATCCCATATATATGTACACCCTTGGAATATTACAAGAACACGTTCATCAACTTAGAAAATTTTGATCCATTTTTTCTATTATATTACAAATGTTATTGATCTTTATTATTGCAATATAATCGACTTGTATTTATATGATTTAATACATTTTGAATATTTTAAGCAGAATTTTAATAAATTTAGAGATTTTAGAGACAATTTATGCGTTTACTAATACTATAATATCCAATATTCCAAATTAATATATTTGAACTTTATGCTTAATATTTGCATTTTAATTGTTTAAAATATAATTTCTATGACATTTTTAAATGTCTTTATAATGAATTTAATTATTATTTATTAATAATAATTATGAGGCGTCACACAATGAAGAGACGAGAGTTGCCTGCAGCTCCATGGATAGATGTCGCAATGGACCTAATGGGACCATTGCCAAATAACGAGTATCTGTAAGTAGTGGTCGACTACTATAGTCGATACAAAGAAGTAAAGATTACAAAAACCATCACAAGCTTACAAATTATTAAAATGCTAAAAGAAATGTTAAGTAGACTTGGTTATTCTATTTCTATTACAGCAGACAATGGCAAGCAGTTTGTTAGTGAAGAGTTTCGATCTTTCTGCAAAGAATGCAACATTAAGTTATTTAATACTGTACCACATTGGCCTCAAATTAACGGCGAAGTTGAAAGACAAAATAGAGAAATTTTGAAACGTCTTCGTATCAGCCAGATCGAGAGGAAGGATTTAAAAGAATGTTTGTGGGAGTATCTTCTAATTTATAACAGCACACCCCATACAGTTACCAGGAGGTCACCATCTGAACTGTTTTTTCAACGAAAAAGTAGCGATAAAATTCCATCAATAGGTGAAATAAATTACAGACTAAATGATTCAGATATCAGGGATAGATACGAAATACAAAAAGAAAAAGTAAAAGAGTATGAAGATAGGAAACGCGGAGCAACTCACTCAGATATAATAGAGGGATAAGGTTTAGAGTGATAAGATAAGGTTTACGTAAAAGCAATGGAAAAATCGAATAAGCTTACAACAAATTTTAAACCGACGCTACACGTCACTCAATAGTGAAACGAACCAAAGGTTTAAGAGAAATGTGATACATTTGAAGAAAGTAGAAGGCGATTGGACGGCTATTCCAACCGATCAGAATGAAAAAGAACAAAATCTAGAACAAGATACAGAAGACGAAAATATATAATAATTAATACAGAGATAAAGCTGATTTGTGATTGTTATGAGTTAAAATGAAAAAAAGAAAATAAATATATAAATTGATAAGAAAGAGATGTAGTGTTTGCATATATACAATATACAGTAAATATTGTTATTTGTTTTATTTACTAATAATATACCATGCACAAATACACAAACATATATTTATATAAAATTCACTGTCTCGAGCGCACCGCGTCAGTTACACGAGAGCCTCGGGAGAGAGTGGACGTGTTTAGTTAAGTGCGTGCGGAGCCTGTGTTACACTACACTGATTAGAGAAGATAGCAGACATCATCATCATTACAACCCTTCACAAGTCCACTGCTGAACATAGGCCTCCCCCCAAGGAATGCCACAAAGCATGGTCCTGAGCCACCTGCATCCATCGAATTCCTGCATGTCTTACCAGGTCGTCACTCCATCTAGTGGGGGGTCACCCTACACTTGCCTACCGGTCGAGACTGCCACTAGAGAACCTTTTTTCCCCATCGGTTCTCAGTTCTTCAAGCTATATGGCCGGCCCATTGCCATTTCAGCTTACTAATCCGTTGGGCTATGTCGGTTACTCTGGTTCTACTGCGGATATCCTCATTTATAAGTTTATAACGCAGAGAAACCCCGAGCATAGCCCTCTCCATAGCTCGCTGAGCAACCTTGAGTGTCCTCATACGGCCAGCAGTGAAGGACAAGGTCCCAGATCCATAACTTATCACTGGCAACACAATTGGTGGTACAATCTCGTTTTCAGGTGTTAAGGTATACCTGACGAAAAGATGTGTCGTGGTTTCCCGAACGCTGCCTAACCGAGCTGAATCTGTCGATAGATCTCTCGGTCGAATTTGGATTTGCCTAGTCAGACTATTTGTCCTAGGTAAACACACTCGTCAACAACTTCGAGCCTAGTGCTCCCAACAACTACCGGCATAGGTATAACATGGACGTTAAACACGATCTTGGTTTTGTCCATGTTCATCTTAAGACCTATCCGTTAGGAGACACTATTGAGGTCATAGTGTTAAGGTCCTCCAGTGATTCTGCCATAAGGACTATATCGTCGGCAAATTGAAAGTGAGTGAGGTACTCGCCATTGATGTTAATACAGTATCCTTTTCAGTCCAGTAGCTTGAAAACGTCTTCCAATGCAGAGGTGAAGAGTTTCGGGAATATAACATCACCCCGTCTTACACCTTTCTGCAGTTGAATAGGTTTCGTACACTGATTCTGTACTCGGATAACTGTCGTAGCCCTACTGTACAAACACTTCGGCACTACGATATAACGACAGTCAACTTGGCACCGCTGAAGGGACTGTAGCACCGCCCGAATTTCGATGAAATCAAAGGCTTTCTCATAGTCCACATACGCAAGGCAAATTGGCAGATTGTACTCTTCTGTCTTCTGTACAATTTGCCGAAGGGTGTGTATGTGGTCTATGGTATTAAAGCCTTTTCGGAAACCGGCTTATTCGGGAGGCTGAAATTCGTCAATTCTGCGTGTGAGACGATTCGTAATGACTCTCGAAAACAGTAGTCAGCAGACTCTCACGTAGTCGCGGCCCAGAAGGGAAATCGGTCTGTAGTTCTTCAAAAGAGCGATGTCGCCTTTTTTTGAAGAACAAGACCATCGCACTTCTGCTCCACGCCTCCGGAATAGTGCCACCATGGAGGAAGGAATTAAAGAGCTTCTGAAGGACTTCAAGTACCGGCTTTCCACTCGCTTTCAGAAGATCTGCTGTAATTCCATCCTCACCTGGGGCCTTGTCGTTTTTAAGGTGTTGGAGAGCCATTCTAATCTCGCTCAGACTGACATCCGGGATATCTGCGGAATAGTGTCCGTGTATTTAAAATTGAAAACCACCAAGATACATTGTGGATGAATTTGCAGCAGAATATGGGGACACAGTTCTAAGACTACCGCCGTACCACTGTCAATAAAACGCCATTGAATTATTATGGGCAAATGTGAAAGGGACGCAGCAAGAACTAACACAAGTCTACTATTTACAGAAATTAAGATGCTGGGATTGCTAAATAATGCATGTAACCACGACACCACTTAAAATTGGGCAAGTGTAGTGAAATGACTAAACAATTAATATTATCGGACTGGTAACGAGATATCGTTTTCGATAATATAAGAGAACAATCCTTAATTATCCATGTCGGTGAAGATTCGTCATCAGACGAAGAGAGTATGTCAGTAGATGATGAATAATTTTGTAAAAATAAACATTCAAATATTTATTTGGATGTATTATTGTCGATTTCCAAAATAATGCCCACCAAATTTATTTTATACTTTCTACATAAACTTGTAATATATACCCTAATATTTTAAAATAATTATAAACAATATTGCCAGGTTTTTCGTGTACTCTAAAACAATTACAATCGTGAGCGTATGTATGTCATGTAATAATTAAGAATTGCACAAAAAATCATTGATTTTCATTTATCACCTTACCACATCCCTAAAATTACTTTCTGGCCGATGTGACCTTGTCAATGAACATGGCGGATTGTCGCCAATTTTTTTGTTTGGAGTTACATTCGCAGACGATAGGACAAAGTTAAGTCGACTTCTCTGTGTGAGCTGTCTAGAATACAAAAACATAGTGGAAGCAGTATATTCTTTTTATTATATTACTAACATGAAACATAACTGAACTATACAACATACGCTCTTTTTCTTGTATAAAACTTAATTTTGAGTAACACAACGGCCATTTGCCAATTATGTGAAATTTAGTTCTCGGTACACTCGATGGCGGCACTTTAAATCGGTACAAACGTTTTGTAGGGCATAGCCAGTCCATCTTTTAAAAAAATTAGTTTTGTTCACATTTAGTTGCTTCACCACAAAAAAAGTGGTAAATCAACTTATAAAAGTGTTATTAACGATTTCGTTGATTTCAGCGAGAATCGAACTTGGATTTTTCGCGTACTATGCGCGGGTCTTTATAGAATAAGGGTGACAAACGAGCACAAAGTCCACCAGATGGTAAGTGGACGCTGTGGCCCATAGACTTCTACACTTATCCTCACTTAAAAATCAAAATGCGTTATCACCTCTGAGTACGGAGATGGAATGTCTCGTTTGCAGTAAAAAGGGTCTCGGGTTCTCTACATCATACGAAAGCTGCTATTTTACGCTGGTATTCTGTGAGAGCGTGGTCCTATCCCGGTTTAGCCGACCCATTCGTACTGCACCCACAATATAGCTGCGGCATGGCTCTACCACGTAGTACTTATTTCTTGAGCTACCACGGCTCTCCTTTTGTTATTAACCTCCCTACAAGTTTATTAAAATACGTGTATTCTCGATAGTATACTCTCGATTATTAAAACCCTGTCATTAACCTTCTGATTCAAAATTTCTTTTGTATAATGTACCAATCGTGTCGAAATTTTTGCCTTTTATTTTTATAAACTGTTGATAATAGCGCCATCTCTCTTTAAACACAAAAAAATGTGATTTTAAATATAAATAATTGTTCTTTTATTACGGTTTTAGAATTTTTTTATAAATCGTCATGTTTCTGACTATAAGAAATTGACTGAACTGAACTCTTGTTTTGAATAATACTTTTATATTGCATAATATGCATTCAAATAACATTGAAGTTCCTAAGTTTCATTGTAAAACAAAAAACGTTTATAATTTTATTACTTTCCTTACGTTACTCAGTTATAAGAAAATAGTTATGGTACTGTACTATATTAATGTGTATTGTTAAGGAAATCTTCAACGCCGACAATCATCATATTTTTAACATAAGTCTTATATTTTTCTTTTAAAATCTATATATATATAAAATTACGTGTTACGTTGTTTGTCCGCGATGAACTCTTGAACTGAACTGATTTCAATGAAATTTTGCACACTCTGTGCAGTTTGGTCCAACTTGAGAGATAGGATAGTTTTTATCCCGATAAGTGACACTCAATATTTTATTATTACGAATTTAAGGAGTTTTTATATGAAGGGGCGTCGAAAAGGGTAGAATTACGTCTGCCTAGCCAGCTAGTATTTCATAGGAAGTTTCATGTAGGTAATTATATTGGACAGACTTCAGTAAAAATGTCGATTATTGTATAGAATCCAGATGTATGCAATTACTCTAAGATATAACTATTGGTTCTTTTTTTCTTTTTGTTTACATAAACTCCACACTAGAATTTACTCCTGTATCGTAGGGGCAGGTTATAAACATAAATTGCACAAGGACAAACATTCAGACCCGGAACAATTATTTGTAGCTTATACAAATACTTGCTCCGTGCGGGATTCAAACCCGCGGCCCTTAAGCGTTGCAACTCAATTACTAAGTCACTGTGCCATGGAGACGTCGATGTTATCGCTATATTTAATTTAGTTAGCCGTAGTTTTAATTTGTTGATGTTAATATTCTTTTAACATTAACTGTTAGGTTAATCTTTACAGTGATACTCAGCTCAAATTAGTTGTTTCTTAAAATAATTCGTAGAAACAGATATTGCCAACGGTTACAATGTTAAGAGGGTCTTTTATCTCACAAACGCGTATAAAATGAAACACCTAAGAACACCTACTGCCACATCTCGTGGGTGTCGTTTTTACGACTTTCAACTGAAACAGGAAATGGGCAGCAGCATCTACCTGTTAACAACTCGAAATTATAAAAAAAAGTTGTAAACCGCCTGTCAAGCGTGGCAACTCATTTCATTAATAATTTCGCGCGTGTACCATACTGGGTATACACACTGTGATTGTTTTTTATTTGTATTTTTTCTAGTTATACATTTATCTAAAATATTATTAAGTTTATCATAAAAGTAATTTATAATGTCCTCTACGTAACTCATTTCATATATCTTACTCCAACCATTGGAAGCTTAAGCTTAAGCTTAAGCTTAAGGCTGCTATGTTTCGTATGGTGAGTGTAGAAATTTGGAGACCCTTTTTACTGGAATCGGGGCATTTCATCTTAATCTTTAGGGATGACAACGAATCTGCATTTTGATTCTTAATCGAGCATAAATGTAGATGTCTATGGGCCACAGCATACACTTACTTTTTAGGGAATAACAATGATAAAGTTTATTTATTTAATTTATTTTCTGACTTTTTTTAATATACAATTTGGGTGACAAATGAGCACACAGTCCACCTGATGGTAAGTGGTTGCTGTGGCCCATAGACATCTACATCTATCTTCATTTGCGAATTAAAATGCAGATGCGTTGTCAGCCGTGAGGACTAAGATAAAATGCCTCTTTTCCAGTAAAATAGGTCCCCGGTTCTCTACACTCACCATACGAATCACAGCAGCATTAAGGTTCTATTTTACGCTGGTATTCTGTGAGAGCGTGGTCCTTCCCAGGTCGAGCAGACCCATTAGTGCTACAACTATACTATTTATATAGCTGCAGAGTGGCTCTACCACGTAAAAAGACACTTGTAAAACGTAAAACGACAATTGTTAAAATATGACTAAGTTAATACTGTTGTATTAAAATGAGTGCACTGGTTTAACGTCAACGATTTACTTTTGAACGGTAGTAAACGAAATATATTAAATTCGCAACATCATATGTTAAATAGCTGAATAACAGTTGGGTCTTGTTAAATCCACTGTTAGTAGTACACTTTCATCATCATGGATACGTTAAAAATTCGAATAATTATGAAATATGAGTATCGTCGTGGCTGCAACGCAGCACAAGCGGCACACAACATCAACGACGTTTACGGAGCGATTACTACAAACGAACGCACCACCTTTTTTGCACCATTATTGGTTTGCCCGCTTTCGTTCTGGAAATTTCGATCTGCAGAATGAACCCCGACGAACGTTGTCTGAAAACTTTGATCTAGAATGACGAATTAAAGGTGATTGTGGGAGCTGATGATACTCAATCTACGGCTGAATCAGCAGCAGCTTTCGGCGTTAGAATCAAAACAATATTGGTTCATTTGCGTCAAATTGGCAAGGTAAATAAGGTTGACAATTGGGTGCCTCTCGAAATCAATGATCGCCAGCGCGAAGTATGCGTCGAGACGTGTAAGTTCATTCAAGACGAAAGTTCATTAATGTAGAATAAAAACAGCCAAGTATACTACATTGTAGGATGCCGTAACTATTAAAAGCATAACTAATGAATTACGATTCTTTCAACAATGTTATTCAATGGGCTCTTGTGTTGTAATTAAATGGCTTCTTATAGTATCGATAAAAGGAATCTTTCAACATTGTTATTCAATGGACTCTTGAGTTGTAATTAAATGGCTTCTTATAATATAGATAAAAGGAAACCCAGACACTTATGACACTTGTTACTTAAGTTTTCTTAATTTAATTCATAAAGACACACACGAACTCATACTCGTACTCGGTCTTAAACGCACACATCCTTATGTGTACATGCAGAAACGTTTCAATTTGTTTATTTTGCTTATGTAATAAAGTCTTGTTATACAGATATTATTAAACGCCTTGGAGTGAAAGTGAAGAGGCAATACTCTATAATCGGTCATAAATAACATGCGAATCAATCACCTTAGGCCATTTCCAACACATTGATAAAGCCAAAGCATAAATAAAGAAAAACTAGCCAAGTGCGTGTCGTGCCATACACAATGTAAAGGTAGGGTTCTGTAGTTTCCCGTCATAATACGTGAACTTAGAAGGGGCTTTCTTGATAATAAGCATATTAAGTGAGTTCGCGGTTTGTCCGCTATAACGACTAAAAATGGAACCAAACAGGACGATGGTAACTGAAGGACTTATTTTCCAATCAGACCTATAGGGAGTGGTGTTCAAAAAAGATTAAAAAAAACTTTCCGGTTTTGAAAATACTCGTAATACAATCTACATCAAATCACACATGCCAACTCCGTACAAAAATGGTCATAGTTGACTATCTATCTATATATACCCGGCAGTGCAACCCTAAGATATATGTGACCTAAAATATCCTGGGTCGTCCGCGTAAACCAAGGGTACCACGAATGAAACTGTATGAGGCCTCAAAAAAAAACGGGGTCCCCCCCGTCACCCTCCCATCCAAACTCAGTAACATAGGGTTGTATGGGGGTTGTAGGGTTGTAGAGGGGTTGTAGGTTGTAGGTTGTAGGAATCTTAGGAACCGTAGGGTCCATGATTGTGTGAATACTGTGAATGAGGCCTACAATAACTGCCAACTAAAAAATAAGCGAAAATGGTACATCAGGATCGGTTTCTTGGCGTTCGAACCTCTCTGCCTACCCCGCAAAAGAAAAAGTAAAGCTATAGTAGTGATGTATAAGTCGTTTTCTTCATAAAATGTTTATTTCTTACAGTTTACAATAACATTACAAAATTGTAATGCAGCTAGTTTTAGTTCATTTTGTATATTGTATAAGTAAATTATTATAATGTTACCATATAAAACTGTCTATTTAAATTTTTCTTTAATGTTATTGTAACGTAATTGTAGCTTTATTTTTACTAGTCCGAGTGAATTTTATAAGTTGGTCGACTATTACTCGTTAACTTCTCAATTCTACTTAGCTGTGATAGTTTTCCTTTTAACTTCATTATATAATCTACCATTATGTATACTATTCAAACTTCCAAAACAGCAGTTAGTTGGTAGAGAGGGGAGGGGGCATATAACTCTAATGATATTTCGCAAACGGACCCCTGATTCGAAAAAATGTTGTGCCAAACCGCCAATATTTTTCAAAAACATATCCAACGACACCCCCCGCGATAGAATAAACGAGTAAAAAAAAATAATCCTCCGTTTATCTGTACCCAAAATAAAAAAAAATCAAGATTTTATTTCACAGTTTTGTAGGCGTGATTAATATCTATAACTATGCCAAATTACAGATTTGTCGCATCTGAGGTCTCTGAGCACAACTGCGAACGGACGGACGGACTGACGGACGGACGGACGGACATGGCGAAACTATAAGGGTTCCTTGTTTAACTACGAAACCCTAAAAAAGACAATAAACAAGCCTGGTATGATAAAAAATCCTTTATTGTAAAAACAAATTAATTTAAAATTTATTTATATGGATTTATGTGTGTAAATATTAACCTAATCGATAGAGCCGATTAAAATATTTTATGTTTAAAGTTAAATTTAATATACTGACTGAAGTAAATAATTCAGAATACCTAGTTCTTAGAAAACGACCTGTAAATCTACGAAATATAGCTTATAAATCCAACATGTATGTACTTCCGAAAACTAAAAATTTCTATGGAGCAAGAAAGTTGGCCCATCTTGTACCTACTTTTATTAATGCCTTGCCACTAGAATTACAAAACACATACGGTAAATCAAAACTGTTTAAAAGTAAACTTAAATCATATTTGATAAATCAACCATAGTTATTGTAGTAAGTACTTCATACTGGATTATTGTGATTTAATATTAATACATCTTTGTTTTTATAAGACGACTCTCTAGTGTACATAAACCCCTAGAGGTTTATATGCTAGTATTGTACTGGATCATCATCATCATCATCATTACAGCCCTTCACAAGTCCACTGCTGAACATAGGCCTCCCCAAAGAATGCCACAAAGCACGGTCCTGAGCCACCTGCATCCATCGACTTCCTGCATGTCTTACCAGGTCGTCACTCCATCTCGTGGGGGGACGCCCTACACTTCGCCTACCGGTACGAGGCTGCCACTCGAGAACCTTTCTTCCCCATCGGTTGTCGGTTCTTCGAGCTATATGGCCGGCCCATTGCCACTTCAGCTTACTAATCCGTTGGGCTATGTCGGTTACTCTGGTTCTACTGCGGATATCCTCATTCCTAAGTTTATCACGCAGAGAAACTCCGAGCATAGCCCTCTCCATAGCTCGCTGAGCGACCTTGAGCTTCCTCATCCGGCCAGCAGTGAAGGACCACGTCTCAGTTCCGTATGTCATCACTGGCAACACGCACTGGGTGTACAGTCTCGTTTTCAAGGTTTGAGGTATACCTGACGAGAAGATGTGCCGTAATTTCCCGAACGCTGCCCAACCGAGTTGAATCCGTCGATTGACCTCTCGGTCGAAGTTGGACTTACCTAGTCGGACTATTTGTCCCAGGTAAACATACTCGTCAACAACTTCGAGCTTAGTGTTCCCAACAACTACCGGCATAGGTGTGACATGGACATTAAACATGATCTTAGTTTTGTCCATGTTCATCTTAAGCCCTATCCGTTGGGAAACACTATTGAGGTCATTGAGCATAGTGCTTAGGTCCTCCAGCGATTCTGCCATAAGGACTATATCGTCGGCAAATCGAAGGTGAGTGATGTACTCGCCATTGATGTTGATACCATATCCTTTCCAGTCCAGAAGCTTGAAAACGTCTTCCAATGCAGCGGTGAAGAGTTTCGGGGATATGACGTCACCCTGTCTTACACCTCTCTGCAATTGGATAGGTTTCGTACTCTGGTTCTGTACTCGGATAGCCATCGTAGCCCTACTGTACAAGCACTTCAACACTTCGATATACCGACAGTCAACTTGGCACCGCTGAAGGGACTGCAGCACCGCCCAAATTTCGACGGAATCAAAGGCTTTCTCATAGTCCACATACGCCAGACATAGTGGCAAATTGTACTCTTCGGACTTCTGTACAATTTGTACTGGATAATGTAACATAATTATGCTTAATAAATTTAAAAAAAATGTATCATGTTATCGTATAATAATATCATATCAGTGTGTCGTCATCATACCAGACAGGTGTTGAAAAACGTGTAGTCAATTCTTTCGCACTAGTAGTGTTATTGCACATCAAACCATGGGATATTTGAATAAACTTAACGATATTTATCGGTGATCATGCGGGTTGAAAACCGCATAATTTATTTTTAGTTGTTATTATAAAAATCTCTTGGTTTATTTGCGTCTGTCGCCTCTTACGACATCTACAAGACGATATGGAGTAGTGGATATTTTTTACATCATTTATTGTATTTCTATTATAATAATCAAACGATGCATAATTTACTATCAATCAAGATATCCTTGACCAAGGCCTTAATTATTGTAAGTGGACTGTAAGGTACTTAAGGGCTCAAGGCACGCAATAACTACTACCATTAATAATACATTAACATTGTATAAGCTTCGATATGATATCGGTAACACCTTCAATACAGCAAAAGAATAGTACGTAAATGTTGTTTTAAATAATGCCCAGATGATTTATTCCACTTTTCCCACCAAATGTCCCACTGGTGGGACAAAGTGGACTCTTTATAATGTGTTCGTCTACTTTTCCCCACTAATCGTTTCTTGGTGGGACAAATTACACTATTATAATAAACCTCGTCCACTTTTCCCCACTAGGGCTGGCATAGGTAAATTCTAAGATTTTGAAGTGTTTTTCAAGCAAAAAAAAAACATAAAATCAAAATTAAATAATTGTAATCAATATAAATCATAGATTTACATATTGTTTAAAACATTTTTTGGAGTTATCTACAAAAATCACAGACAACGTGAATAAAAGATTTACTTACCAGATGTTTCATAATATGACTTCTTAAAAAGACAAATATACAATGATAAACATGCCAAGAAGTATAAATCACGGAATTTGTAACGGTGTTCCTAACATTTGTACCAATTTTTAGCTATATACGAATTATTATTACCTTACTTCTATTTTTTTGAGCTTGCCAGCCTTAGTGGGGAAAAGTGGACCTGGTTTATTGTAACAGTGTAATTCGTCCTACCAAGAAACGATTAGTGGGGAAAAGTAGACGAACACATTTTAAAGAGTCCACTTTTTCCCACCAGTGGGGAATTTGGTGAAAAAAAGTGGAATAAGCCGTCCAGATGATAGAGAACGATGACTGAGAGTGGCGTGTAATAGGTATTGCAAATACTAGAATTGTGTCAAGCTACCCATGGTCTATATAACACCACGGAGTAAGTACGGAGTAATTCAGGGTAAGTCTGTTACGTAAATATATACTGACCGAGTTGCATTACGACTGCGTGCGATAAGTCATCATTACTTCATCATCATCATCATCGTTGTTACAGCCCTTCGCAAGTCCATTACTGACTATGTTCAGCAGTGGACTTCCCTCCCCCAAGATGTGTACGTGCGGAGTAATTCAGAAGATAACATAAATTTTTGACACCTACTGTGATGGCGCATTATTATTATTCTCTATTATAAAAACTAATAACTCGAAAATGGCTCGAACGATTTTAATGAAATTTTTTGTGTACGTTTGTGTAGGTACGGTAGGTGGTGCTGTTGTCGTGATCCATAAGTCACCCGTGCGAAACCGGGGCGGATCGCTAGTAATAAATAAATATTAATTTCTATTTATTGTCGCCTAAAAATGTCATAAGGCAAATATTGGGGCGGCATTAACAGTGTGCGTTGGACAACTTTAGATGATTTTTAAAGCTTATGATGTTATTGAAAATCACAAACATTATCATATCCGGTGTCTGAAAAACAGCTAGTAACCGATGTCATGAGACAAAAACTGAGCAGCAATTATGGAAAATTGCTAAAACTTTTATGTGACGAGCTCATGCGAGCGGTAGTTGGATGGAATGAGACTCTTAAAGCTGGGGCTAAAAGCCGCTTAACGTGGGAGTCCATTCCCTTGTGGTAAGCAGTAGACTCATGACACGCCGTGCGGCTAGGAGCCGTGTTGATCATGCAAGGTGGTGATGCCTTACACTTACATCACCTCTTTAGGAGCGGCGGCCTGGCAGTTGGTGGGCTTTTTATGGCCAGTATGTCTATTATTCGACGTGTGCCAAAACCGTGTGATGTACCTTCACTGTGGTTGGATTTTATCGTATTCTGTATGGCGTTTACACGTATATACTCTTTTACTGGTTCACCAGTTATTTTGCTATGGACTACGTTTCAGTCCTCAACTTCTCGTCTATCTTGGGGCGGAGCACGTTGTTTGGGTTGACGCTCACCGCACGCGTCGTCGGCCTGCGTGGAGCTGTGTGCCTCCCCACATTTTTTTTTTATATGGGAGAGCAAAGCTCTTGTATCGGGTATTGTTATATAAATATTGAGAGCCTTTTACAAGTGGGAGGGGATAAATTAATAACGAACTGACTGATATGAACCTAATACAAGTGAAATAGGGACAATATAAAGTTCTTAACCTTTTTGAGGCCTTTCCTCGTGAACGGGGTTCTTTAGCTTAAAATAACTATAAGGCATTACCAACGGCTTTCCATTGGTCAAGTGAATACTCATTTTTTCAAGAGACGCTTAAAAGAACTAAGTTACTAAATAAACTCAACGTAATTAAGGCGATCACGCCCTAAATATAACAAACGGCCTATAACTAAATATTTTAAAAGATCTTTTGGCAAGATCATTACTTATTAACTTAGCTACGTAATAATATTGGGTCGGGGAAAAGTTTGTTTCTTCATATTTTATATACAAATTCAAGACATTTTTTTTTCAAAGTTTAATTATATCTAATTATAATATATATATGTGCCATTTTGTTTAATAACTTGTTGCCATCTTGTAGGTAGGTACGTAATCCCGTTGCTGTAGAAATATTGGGATTTTTGATTAAAAAAATGCGACAAGTAGTTTTGACAGTCCTCTTTTGATGTTAACCTAACACTACCTAAAGAATTCTGGACAGACCGAAACAAATGAAAATCTGAGAGTGCAAGGTCGGGACTATATGGTGGTTGCATTAACACTTCTCAACCAAGCTCTCTCAATTTTTGCTGAGTGGCCAAAGATTTGTGTTGTCTGGCGTTATCACGATAAAAGACCACTCTTTTTCTGTTTATCAATTCCGGCCGTTTTTTTTTCAATTTCTTCCATAAGTCTCATTAGTTGTTGGCAGTAGAGAACCGAATCGATAGTTTTGCTCAGCGGTAAAAACTCATAATAAACGATGCCCTTCCAATCCTACTATACACACAGCATCACCTTATTGCGTGTTAATCTATCTTTACCCGTTTGACCATAACCTTTTTCGCACGTTTTTGTCTTAGGTGATCCACTTTTCATCACCAGTGATCAACCTTTTCAAAAATGGTTCAGTTTCATTACGTTTTAATAGAGAATCGCAAATGAGTACACGATTCATTAAGTTTCTTTCGCGGAGTCGCATTTTCGCTTTTAAGGGTTCCGAACCCGTAGGGTAACCAACCGGTCTCTATTACTAAGCCTCTGCTGTCATCCGTTTGTCTGTCAGCGAGTCGTATCTAATAATGCGTAATAGGTAGACATAAAAATAAATTAAAAAGGGCTCCCATAATAGAAACGTGTTCTTTGCTTCTTCTATTAATCTTAATAATGGCAACAAGTAGACGCTTGAAATACTCACAGAGTTTCTATTGTTGCATTCGCTAAAAAATATAATTAATTAAAATAATATTTATACAGTACCTCATTAAATCTTGTACGATGGTACGGAACCCTTCATGCGCGAGTCCGATTCGGACTTGATTTTTATTTGTAAAAAAATTCTTCAGAATGTATCGAATTTCTTCGTTAGATTCACTCATTTTGGCGGACAGAAAAGTAATTGAAAAATGGGGGATAGTGTTTTTACACTGACTTCTATATACGCTGTATACAAGTACGCTGGACTGGCTATACCATACAAAATGCTTCTGCCGATTTGAAGCGCTTTGAATATGACTTATTTTAGTTACATAATAAGAATTATTTTTAGTAATAATAAGAGTGTGCGTAATATGTAAAACTCGTTACCAAAAGGAAAGTGGCATAACATTCCACAAGTGAATTTACAGGTAATATTAAGCAAATTAAAACTATTTGATAGTATACTCGTAGCTACTTAAATTTGTTACTAATCTTTATATCGTAATTACCAACATGTTTGGCTTTATATTACTGAGTTTTGATAAACAATAAAATTCAATAGGGTTGTCGAGTTCCTTGTCTATAATACTTATCGAAGTTCTTTTCTACCCATATATGTTTTTTTTTATTCTTTTTTATTTAAGGGACTTTCGTTATTATTAACATGTCAGTCCCATTGTACCTTATAACTAAATAGCACAAAAATACTTAATTACTTATACAATACTTAATAAATGAAAAACCATTTGAGCAGCATCTGACAGTGGTTCAGAGAGTATACTTTGATATTCCCCTATGTTGTACATTTTAATGTCAGTTTTGGCGACCATTAGTTTCGTTTCGTGATGGTTTTTAGAACATTCCGCGACTAGGTGTTGTATGTCTTCGATTGAGTTGCATGTTTCGCAATTTGGAGATTGTTTTTTTATTCATCATGAAAGCAAACTTGTTGCACGGAATATGTCCGGAGTGAAGTCGCATTGCTAATACAACAGATTTTCTGTTCAATAAACATTGATTGAACCAAGGCACTTTCGGAGGCTGACTCTGGATAATTTTGTACCAAATCCCTTTTTCTTGCGACCTTTTGTCAAAATATTCTTTCCAAAGTGCATAACATTTCTCTTTGTATTTAATTAAAATTTCTGTATAGTCTGGATCAATATTACATTCTCTTCCTTGTGTAATTGCCAATTTAGCCAGTTTGTCAGCCTCCTCATTGCCTTGTAAACCAATGTGAGTTGGTACCCACTGCAATACTAAATTACGGTTTATACATTGAAGTTTAAATATTTCATTTAATATATGGTATGCTATCGATACACCTCTGAGACCAGAGGCGCATCGAGCAATATGTTGAAGAGCACTCTTGCTGTCAGTTAATATGACTGTTTTTTGAAAATCTGTTGTACCATCATATACTAGGGCATCATTTATAGCAATTAATTCAGCTGACATTATTGTCAAATTATTAGGAATTTTAATCTTACATTTATTACCCAGTAATGAATCTACATAAGCGGCACCTACCCCACATTTATCCTTAGATCCATCACAAAAAATCTTGTGCCATCCAAAATATTTAACATTCAATTCATTGATCACATTCGACTTTAAAGAATTTATCTCCTGACATCTTTTAGCACTCTTGATACAATCTAAGTCTTCCTTAATTACGGTTTTAATATTAATACTTGATACCCAAGAATTTAAAGAGAACATATCTAGTGGATCCGAAGAATACAAATTACTATTATTAACTTGTTCTAATGTCATAGCTAGTTGTGGTTTCCTTTTTATTTTGCCAGTACCTATCTTTACAGAATAAGCTGAGTTCTGTTAGTAGCTTAATAGTTGTATTATTAGATCTAGATTTACTTTTCAGACAATATTTATATGCTAGAAATTTTCTTCTTAGAAACCCATATATGTTAACAACCAACGTCGCCGACAAAACATAATTACAAATGCTTATTAATTTATTTTTTATGTATGTTAAAGCGTTACCCCTACATTAGGATTTTCTCCTGTGTCGTGGAGGCAGTTTACAAACATAAATTGCACAAGAACAAACATCCCGGAACAATTATTTGTAGGTCATACAAATACTTGTTCATTGCTAAGCCACTGCGCCATGGAGCCGACAAATTATTATTATTATAATTAACAGGTTTCTAACTGAATCTAGATTAAATTATGGGTAAAAATCATAAAAATTATGAATTGGCATCCGAAACAAAATGATTATCTTTGTTCTAAACACTTCACAGACGATTGTTTTATTGGACATGAGAAACGCACCACTTTGAAAAAGTGCATTATACCCACAAAATTTTTTGGTAGTACCAGTAACAGTAAGTATAAAAGCATTAGATTATTATTTCGAATGTTTTTTATTTTATTTCTTCTCTCTTTATTCCCCCCCAGACTCATGGCGCATAGCCAAGTGTAGAAAGGTCGCCTGATGATGACTTTGTGTTTGTATTCCTGGTACGCCTTATCTTGGAAGGAAAAGGGAGAGTCCCCGTCCTCAATTAAGGAAGGGTCCCCGCTGGTGGGGCGGCGGATGTGTTTGGAAGTGTTTCCGTGGCCCTGCCGTGGCGAAGTTGGAACACCATGGAGCTTTAGTAGGTGCGCGTCCGACATGATCCGTTTTTGCCCTCGCGAAGTGGGTATGCGTAGGCATTTCCTCATTTGAAACCCCCAACAAAATCCATTCTTTAGTTACGAATATAAACGTAGACAGACCAACGCAGCATCGATATTGGTTTTATATGAGATATAAAGCTTGCGTCTAAGGCCTAGGTATAAATTGATACATTTATTTATTTTAGGGCATTATATTAGTATGATATATCTTCTTATCTGTAACATTAGTTCCGTGGACGTTCACTTCTGCTGTCAGCGCCAAAATGGTGAAAACCAAATAGTCTCATTGTGTCACAGTGTAAAACCAGTCCATATATGGAGCTCAGTGGTTTTTTTTAACTTTTTAAGAGATTTTTCTACAATTATATACAAACAAAATATGAAGAAACTTTTCCCCGGCCTATAATTACGTAGTTAATTATCTATTTTATTTTGTTTTTTATTCTATATTGCTACACCTACGTCAAATTCTCTTCACTCCATGTTGTTGTTGATTACGTATTACGTACGTATCTTTGACTAGTGGATATGAATCGGTAATATAACAATCATCACCTGATTTTGTAAACAGCTTACTAGATCGCTCGAGTAATAATTCTCGTACTAGTTCTTTTTCATTTTTAGACATCTATTATAATAATAAATAAAACATTCGTACGTGGCGTGGAACACTCGGTTGGAACGAAGTTCCTTTCGTAGTATTTTTTAAATACTAGTAATGTTATTAAACATTACGAATATTCCCATAAACTACTTTTGGGAAGCTTAAAATACTTGTGTTAGCAGTGGTTCACGACAGTAGTCGAATGGCGGATTCGAACCCCCGACCTTTCGAGTGTGCAGTCCGCGCCCTGCCATTAGGTTACTGACGTTTCTAATATATTATTATTGATAATTGTTTTATATTATTGATTAACAAATACAAATAAATGAATTACTAGCGTCTATTAAAATGAAGCGTCATTTAAAATAAAAAATATTTCTTTCATGGCAAGATAAGAAAAAATGCGAGGGAAGTGGATATTATTCCATCTCGCTTCCTTATAGCCGCCAAGGCCGTCTACAGTACGTCAGAAGGGGTCTTTTTAATCGCCTAGCCCCCATCCGCCAAATTCTTACCGTCCGATAAACAACTTCGTTCCAAAAATAAGTATATCCATGTCGATTGTTGTTAACATTGAGAACGAAATCACTATATATTAAAGACGTGATGTCTTGTAAAATAACACCACACATAATTTTAGTAAATTAAACGTAAAAACGGTAATTAAACTATAATTACTATATTTTACATAGTATAAAGAGATCAAACGTACTTGACATTTCAATCTACAGGCATGAATTCCACGCAACATCTATAAATAAGATTGTCTTTTTTTGCCTTATTTGAAAATTAAATTAGGAAAAGCGAGTTAAGTATATTGACCCTTTATGTAAAACTTAAGTTATCTTTATGCATACATCCAAATTTACGTATGTGTGTTATTATTCTGAGTTAATGGCCAATGTTAATTAATTAATTTGCATGCCTATGAAGTAACATGTAGCGTAAAATAACGATTACAGATTGTTAATCAGATTGTTGATCAAGTTAATCAGACTGCCTAATGATGTTTGTAGCGTGTTTACAATAAATGTTTCATTCTTTCTTAAAATACAGGCCCATAAACCTTTTTAACCGACTTTAAAAAGGAGGAGGTTGTCAATTCGTGTGTATGTTTTTTTTTGTATGTATGTAACGCAATATCTTCGCAGATTGTGAACCTATTTTGATAGTCCTTTTTTTATTAAATAGGTTATACTTCAAGATCATACTTCAATCTATATGGGACCACCATATAGATAAAAAATGTCACACCTAAGTGTAGCAAATTAATAACTTTCTTCTTAGCAATTTGAAGACGGGTTTTTACTTTTTATTAAAAGTTATAATTATTTATGGTGACGTAGTTAATACTGATAAAATTAAAAGCAAGAAAAAATGTGACTACTAAAACAAAATGTCATATGGACAATTTTTTAGGATGGGAGGAGTGTGTATATATATTTTTATATTCTCGATATTTGTGGGTTAAGGACGGTTTTCGTGACAATGTTATGTAAAAGTTTTTATTTCATAACTAACGGTTATTCTTTTTTAAAAAGGCTTTTAAACTGTTTGATTTATCGTTTTCTCTAGTATGGTAACGTGCAGCTATATAAAACGATAGAATAGTTCGTTCGTCAGTTACTTAAACCATTTTATTTATCAATGACATATATTTTTCCACCTGTTTTTAAGAAGCATTAGAAGACAGTCAAGTTGTTTCTGATACAAAAACTGATTGAAAATTCTATACGATAATTTAATAACCACCGCTTATTCATCGGGAATTAAAATTTAAATAAATTTAAAATTTTATTTTCTAGTCGATTTGTGCAGAAATAATATAGTATCTTGAAGTAAGGGAATTAAATTTCAGCCAATTATCTCTATACTAAAATGAGGCTATTTTTGGCTGACTTCAAAAAAGATGTTCTCAATTCAACTACACCTATGTTATATTTTTGTATGTATATCATGCGATATCTTCGGCAACTGTAAACCTATTTCAATGATTCTTTTTATTTTTGCCAAATTGGGAAAAATTCCACTCCTAAAGGTGGAGAAAATAGGAGTTTGAAGTTTTAAACATTTTTTTAAATAAAAACAAAAAGCCGACATCAACGAACTAAAAAGACTAAAATAATTTCCACATAATAATTTTTGAAGTCGGGGATTAAATTCTTCTATACACTATGTTTAAGCATCGACTTTTGACTAAGTGAATATTATTTTGTTTATTTATTTTTTTAAAGTCAGTTTTTTTATTAAAAGATTTTTTTCATTTCAAAAAGGGAATCGACGTTTCATTGCGCGGCTTTGTGGTCCATTACATTCAGAGAACCCAAACTCACGGATCACCGGATTTTCACGTCATCTCTAAGTTCTTTTCCGCGAGTTTCTATTGATCCTTCTCTCTAATATAGGATAAACTTTTTGTTTATCCTATATTTCAAGCTTATATACACTCCAGCATCTTGTATAGGAACCAATATATTCGCAAATTATCGTACAAACAACTATGCTATGACAAAAAAGTGACATACTTTATGCTGAATATTTTATGGCTCTCAACTATGGAAGTATAGATATCATATATGTAGAAAAATTTCTTAATAATATATTAATAATGGGCAATTAAAAAAATGTAACGATTTTTATAATTTTTAGCAACCGTTTTTTTCATCCGTGTCCATCAGACCTGTAAGCAAACCATTTCTGAACGTGTTTTATTAACTGTTATAAGCGGGTGCTTGATTGTTATCCCATGGTAAGTGGTGGTGCAGTTAGAGATGGTAAAGCGCACTGACTTAGCTTTAAAAATTACAATTCACTCTTGCCTTGAAAAAATCCACATTGTAAACGAATGGAAAGATGAATGCTGGTAAATTTTTGCACCGCTCCATGATGATGAAATAAAGCGTTTGGTAGTCTAGAGTGTCTGGTAGCCCGATGATGGTTCATAGTGGACCTTTAGCGCTGCTACTCCTCGATGGGCTGAGGATTTTATATGGTCTCTAAATACGATTATTCGAGATTTTATGATAAGAGAATTCGTCGTGTAGTGGTGTCTTATGAGAATCTACTACGACATTTTATCCCGTGTATGTCGTATGAGACTAATTAATTATTTGAAACTAATTAATTACTCTCATAAATGTAAAATTTACCGCTACCCTGAAAAGTTTTTACAGAAAGGAATAATGAGATCATACAAAAAATTTCAATGGTAAACAGTTTATAATAGATGGCCGTTAATTTCTATACAGGGTTATTTTTCAAAGAGTAGCTAAATTTTAAATTTAAGTTCAAATATATAAATAATGACATAGAGATCTACATCTTTCCTCGTTTGCGAATGCCTCTTTTCCAATAAAAAGGGTCTCCGGTTCTCTACACTCACCATACGAAACACAGCAGTGTTAAGCTGCTATTTTATGCTGGTATTCTGTGAGAGCGTAGTCCTTTCCCGGTCGAGCCGACCCAATCGTGCTACAACTATACTACTAATATAGCTGCAGCATGGCTCTACCACATATAAAATATATGGCAAAAAAGAAAGATAGTAGTATGAAATAAGGCGCTTTCAACGATATTAGATAGCCCATTGTATCATTTTCCATACACCAGTAAATTTCAATTACTAGAAATAAAGAAGTTTAATTTGATGAAGTTATCTGCCTGTTTTATTGTTTTGGAGAAATCGACTATTATGGACACAATACTTACATGGTTTGTTATTGCACCAGGGTACTACAACCATTCAATGTATCGTCTATGTAATTCACCTTTTTGATATTAAAATATTTTTTAAATACTTATTTTATTAGTAGAATTTCTATAAAAAATTTAAAAGAAAGAAAATAATTATTGAATAAAACTACTTTTACGGATTTTATCGCGTTTAAGTAACTTATTTTGCTTATTTTTATTAATTCCCGAAGTTTTGATGTTTAGTCTCTATTTACATGCCTACCTGTTGAAGACTGCATCTCAATTATAACTAGGAAACTAGAGGAAAACAACATGCCAGCAGAATATGCAGTATTACTCAGACATTGCTTTACATCTGGCTATCTATTGTAGAAGGAAGAGTTTTAAAATCAAGTTCGCCATTCCATACGCCATCATTGTCGCCGATATTTTCATGGAGTACTTTGAAGAGAAAGCCCTCTTACTGCACCAGTAACTCTAAGGTTCTACAAGCGCTACGTAGACGATACTTTCACTATTTTACCATCAGACAAAGTAACTGCATTTTTAGAACATCTCAATTCCATAAACTCTAAAATTCAATTTACTTTGGAGTTAGAGGCAAATAATTCTTTAGCTTTTCTAGATGTGTTAGTCATTCGAAATCCTAATAACACCATAGGTCTCACTGTGTATAGAAAAAAGACCCATACAAACCGATATTTAAACTGTGAATTCCACCATCATCCTTCACAGTTAGCTACCGTGGGCAAATCTTTGTTACAGAGGATATAGGAGTTACGAGGGATCTGTGACAGCAAGCACCTGGCCGACGAGCTTCATCACGTCAAGCAGGTTCTGCACGATAACAAGCTTCGGGTCCCGCGCCTACGTTACAGTGACCGAGTGAAGCCGGCCACAGTCGAGCGTGTGCCTGCTGCACTACCATATGTTAGAGGTGTCACAGACAAGATTGGCTACATCTTGAAGCGAGCTTCTATTAGAACATTTTTCAAACCGCCGAAGAAGATTAGTCAGTTCTTACCATCCGTCAAGTGCAATATTCCTCTACAAGATGCAAGAGTGTACAAGCTTGATTGTGAATGTGGTCTCTCATATATAGGGCAAACAAAACGATCAATAAAGACCCGCGTAAAAGAACACCGGGAAGTCTGCAGTTTGTCATCATATCCTAGACGTCCCCCGCCATTACATTCGACTTAATAAACCATAAATTCCCGAAAGAACATCGATTCCTGCCAAGGATGATACGTGAGGCTATTGAAATTAAAAAACATCCTAATTTCAATAGAGAGGGAGGCTGGGTACTACCACCTGCTTGGGATCCTGTAATTAATAAAATTAAAACTAAACCCAAGCATACCACTGCAAGACTTCAAAATACAGTAAGATCATTCTGCGTAGATCGGACCAAAATTAATAATTAAAAAAGCTGAAGGTACTCGGGATTAACTCTGACATCGAGACGTCAATCACCTCAGTCCCCCGTGACCATGGGTGCTGGAAAGCACCCGAAACGTCGGGAATTAATAAAAATAAGCAAAATAAGTTAATTAAACGCGATAAAATCCGTAAAAGTAGTGTTATTCAATGTGTAGTGTTCGCGTAAATATAAGAAATCATTACGAAAAAAATTATTTTTCTACATAATTACAACGTTATATTTTACAATAATAAATGTTTATTTTTGAAATATATAAATAAATAATAGTGGTAAAAGACTTGGAGCTGGGCTCCTTTTTTAAAAATAAACAGGATAAGCAGGATTGTGGATTTGGATTCTGTCAGTAAAAATGACAGGTTCTTGAAAGTAATATAGTACACAAATGGTATTTGTAGTCTGTAGCATACTTTAAAGTTATGTTATATTGTAATTTGCTAGTTTATGACTATTATTGTTATTATAAAATTAAATGTTACAATAAAACTAACTACGAATAATATTATGTCATCAAGGTTGTTACGAATAAAAAAGCAAAGGATTTCGAAGATATTGCTTTAATTAATAAAATTTTATAGCCCACCAGAGGATTAGACGCTAAAGTTTAACATTTACAAAAATCAATTGTTAAAAATCACAGGAAAGACCTCTTTACTAGAGAAATTCTTAGAATACTCAGTAAAATTAGACTAATATACCTACACATAAATTTATAATATCACCATTTAGTAATCTACAAAATGTATTACATTTTTATTACAATCATTCTTCTAAGCAACTTATTATAATGAGCGTAGTTCTAAATGACATCCAATGTCCTACTTCTACATATTGAATTATAAGTCTACTTAGTAAAATCTATATAGGCTTAAACTTCTAGGCATTGTCTTCATTAATCATTTTCTAACATTTAAATAAATACTTGCTAATAATTATTAAAATTATTCCATGGAGCCGTAATAATAACAAGAGAAACGCAACTCTACAAAAGCTTAGATACAATCTATCGCTGAATACTTCTACTCGTATTGGTTACATGAGATATTATAAAAATGTTGATATGACGCAACACCTAGTATGGAATTATTCGCAAACAGAACGTTATATAACTGTAATTTGTGTATCCATGCTCACGCATCATGTCATAACATGTACAATTTCGACTGCTTAAGATGATGACTTGTATACAATCTAATAATAAATAATGCGTTATTTAAAGCAATACATGTATAATATTTAGATGAATCTTTATTAATTTTTAAGTTACAGGACAACAGATTTGTATAAAGATACTTAAATATTATTATTCAAAATAGTAATAAGTAATAAGTTGCACTAAATTATTTCTTATTATAACTTGGTATTGTAAAGATTGAAAACAAAATTTTATGTAAAAGTTAACATCACTCCTAAGGTAATCAAATTTTTCAATTAATTAATTTTCTGGTTTTACTCAGATTCATTATTCGAAAAAAAAATTATAAGGGGAACCCACTGTTATTATATTTCATACAAATCGAAAACTATATAGTAACTCATAAAGTCTAAAGCCTTTTCAAAACTACAAGGAGATTTTGGCGGGAGCTTGACGGGTGGTTAATTGCTGCTCTTGTGGATTTTGAAAACCAAAAACCAAAACCCCAAGATGACTCAACAGGTAAATTTTTAGACAAGTTATTATAAATGACAATATCTTATATCTCGATATTAGCAAAAGTATAACCGTACAAGTCGATTACAAAGAAAAAAAAGACGCTTCAACAATACAACAGACATCCAGTGTGGAAAATAACTAAGATATAGTTTTTAAATTAATATACATAAATAACAATCTTGATTCATCGTTTCAAAAAATAGGAATTAAAAATATTGACAATGTTTATAAATAATTAATTCACATTGTGGTTTTCGAAAATCAGCCTCATAATATTATGTTACAAGAGTGCTGTTTGCAACCTTGACAAACAATTTAATTTTTCAAAATATACATAAAAATAAAATATTTTTATAAGAATATTTAAATAACAAATCCATTACGCAAGTAGAAGAACTATTAGAAGAACAATTTATATACTCGTATTATAGAACGTTTCTTATTAAATTAAGTAAATCAAAGCATCTACATAATATAACTTAAAATGTTACATTTAACTGCTTCACAATAGTTATATTTTTAACGCACAAAACTTGCTCATGTTTATCATAATCATTCAAATTACGGATATTCTACAATTAACTTAATAAATCGATAAGAGCATATTTTGTTATAATGATAATAGGCAACAAGGTAATGATTATAACATCAGGAGATGTATGACACTTAAATTCATTAAAACAACAAATATTAGATTTAAATTTTGAAAGCGCTCGTAAAAGCGCTTATGGTAATTTCTAGCTGCAATTGTATAGCTTTTAAGTTGCCGTCTTGATGTCCATCTCTAGATCGCGCAACGCAGAGCTACGTTGCTTAGCATATAACCTCAATATTGCTTCACGTTTATGAACTCAATTGATTGGCGATATAATTGGAGTAACATTGCCGGATTATACTCTGGAAGGTGTTGCATTACAGTAAAAGTGTCGGCGGCATATTACTGAGCAATAGTTCTTAGTAAGATTTCCAGCAAGATGCAATTATTATATAGCCCGTTTACGAGCCATTTAAGGACATCTAGAACATTAGTCTATTAATATATTGCTAGCGTCTACATTGCCCGTTAGCGTAGTAAAACAGTTTCAAAGCGAAAGATAAAGTAAATATCCTCATCCTGTCTCTCAAAAACATTTAAGAAGTTTAAGTATAAAGTGTGTTTTAACTAAACATTAAGAAATTGTTATGAAAAACCCAATCAGTTACTTGTGTTAAAAGAGGTTGAATCCCATCTACACTGTCACTAACTGGAAACCCAACCTTGGATCCAGCCCAAACCCAGCCCTGGTTTAGACTGTAAACGGTTACCTGTGACCGAAGTTTGTCTTCCAACAACCAGCGATAAATAGGTAAGTGTGTATCACACACAACCGTGCGATAATCGTGAGGAAGATTATTGAAGAAAAACCAGTGTTACTACTTAGGGTCTTTGTAATTAATTTGTAAAAAAAATATCCGGACGTTGTTTGAAGTAAACAAATTCTTTATTTTTCAAATTTATTTTAAAATTTTTGAATTGAACATCATTTACTGTATCATTTTGTTACGTCATATTCAGCACCTTAGCTATCGCGGTTGAAACTCCTTCATTTATTGAAGCGAATTATAGAAATAAGCGGTGACTTTATTACAAGGGATTTTAATTTTTATCCGACTACTCCATTATGAGTGTTATGTTTTACGAATGTTTATGAGTATATATGTAAGTATGTTTGTATTTACTTGTGAACGTATGTATTTATTTATGTATGTAGTATGTATGTACATTTGAATTTAATTATATTTGTCTGTTTCTTTGACATAAGACAGACAAACACATCTAAGCTTGACGAAATCTTGAACTGTATATTCTACCACTAGAGCTACAGACAATTATTATTATACCGTATTCTTTTCACTATGTGTAATGTACGGCTAATAATTTTATTTAGTTTATTTTTATACGTTTTGCTGAGTACCTAATTATTATGCGTGGATGTACGATTTTTAAAAATAAGCTTTTTTTTTGTAATTTTTAAATCTTGTTCAAGGTAACACACACACACACACACACACACACACACACACACACACACACACACACACACACACACACACACACACACACACACACAAACACACAATTTGGTTTATTCAACCAAGGTTGAACATAGATAACATTGAATTTAATTAATAGATTTTTAATAGATTTTTAGCGCTTAGTATACAACAACAAATTCTGAGAACAATGACGGCTTATACATATTTGAGAAAAACAAATTAGGATACCATTAACACACACTTCAAATCAAAATTACCATTTTATGGAATGATACAATATTTCTGAAAAACTGAATGATATATAAGAGAATAGACTTAGAATTTAGGAATGCAGTTAATAAACAATAAAATAAAATATATACTATCATTGACCTACTACTCAATGTATATTATTTAGTATGTTTGCTTTAACTATTTTTTTTTGTACTATAGTCTGAAATAATTATTTTATGGCTTTCCTCTAGTGAGAACCCTTCGTTAATGCTTTCTAGCTTGAAGATTTTTTAAAACATTAAAAAAACTAAGATTAATTCTAAATAAGAGTAGCTAATGTTGCGATTTTAAGAGGTTAGTAAAGGTTGATTGACGTCTATGATCGATTCTGACTGCTCAGGGTGTGAGGTTGTAGCGTCTCCGTTCGCTAACAACGCGTCAGTGGCATCCGCTCCGCATTGCGTCTCGTCGATCTGTGATAAAACTTAGTTATACTTCTACTAGCCAACATTAAGAAAGTAAACATCACATAACAATAATCTTTTCTAGAATGCAACTGTGCATTACTTTACCCCAACACAGCACGGACGAGCTAATTTTGTGGCGCTGGACACTCGAACTTCGTGGGTGTCGTAAGAGACGACAGAGAGACATGAAACAGGGGACGGGCAGCAGTATTTTCCCGATAACAACTCAAAATAATGAAAAGCGGCGATTGTAAAGCTGCTTTCCAAGCGCGGCAACTACAGAAATTGTCACCCCTATGAGGTAATCTACGCGGGAGGCCTATTCAGCAGACATGGTGTACTGGGAATGCGAAGTTTACTCAATCCCTAATTTTTTTTTATTCAATAAGGGTAACAAACGAGCACACAGTCCACCTGATGGTAAGTTGTTGCTGTGGCCCACATCTATCTTCGTTTGCGAATTAAAATGCAGATGCGTTGTCAGCAGTGAGGGTCTCCGGTTCTTCACACTCACCATACGAAACACAGCAGCATTAAGCTGCTATTTTACGCTGGTATTCTATGTGAGTGTTGTCCTTCTCCGGTCGAGCCGACCCATTCGTGCTACAACCATAATATAGCTGCAGCATGGCCCTGCCACGTATAAACATTTTCAAGGATTCAAACATAGAAACCTCGGCTCAATAAACATGGTACCTGTTTATATACTATTATAACCAGTCAGCCATGTTGACTTTAATGACGACACCGATACTTAAATCACTATAATTTTATTAATCATAAAATCAAATTTTAGAAATAAACATTAAGTCTTTTTTAAGAAAATGTATATAACAATAATTGATTATATTAATTTCTTAACGTTTAAAGTAAAAACATGATTAAGATTTCCTTAAAACACGATTTGCTCGATTTAAAATTTGAATATAAATGTTTGCGTTCGATGGCCTTGGGCAAAACAAGCATCTTCACTGATCACAGAGATTTCGTACAACAAATGTGACTATAGTAAATTATTATAAAAACATGTTTAAGAAATAAACATAATGGGTATTTTTATACTCTGGCAAATAATTATATATAGACTACCGCTTGAGTGACGTTATCAAATCATCCAAATATTTATTTTGAAAATCAGTCGTCGATTCGCTCAATTTATTAAAGATTTCGTAGTTTTAATGGCTCATATAATCTTATATCCGTGCAAACCAACGGTCGAAACCTTGATAGATTTCGCACCCCATATTTACTTTGGAATATCGATCGTCGTCAGTCGCAAGAGTTCTGGTTTACTCTGTAATTGATCCGGAAGAGATGTGGTCTTAACAGGATGGCGTTACGTGCATACGGTACACGGAGACTGGTATAATCGACTTAGTAAAATAAAAATTTGGCGAAAAAATTATTTCGAAAAACGGACCTGTCGATTAGCTTCCAAAAACGTGAGATTTGACATTTCTTGATTATATCGTTAGGTTACGTGAAGTCGCTAGCTTATTGATACACCAACAACATATTATGAGTTATGAGGTTGTGACGCCTTGGAGGTCAAGAATACACCAGCAACATATTATGAGTTATGAGGTTGTGACGCCTTGGAGGTCAAGAATCGACATTGTTCGTGTTAATTCTGACATACGGCTGAATTGGACACCCAGAACGCGTTTTGAGAACGGCCGCGATGGTCATATGCCCGAAAATATTTTTGACTGATCTTTCGAATAAATAAATCAATGTAATTAAAATTGTATATCTTTTTTGCTTTTTACAATTTCAATTACTGTTGTAAAAACACTCCACAATATGATTCCTACGTGTGTCTTTTAAAGTACCGGCAAACATTATTTAATCGGTGGTACCGGTCAAATGGCAACCATGGACATACTAAGCAACCTAATTATCATTCACATAAAATAAAAATGGCTGTTATATGACAATAATGCTTTGAGAGATACAGATAAGGCAGATAAAGTTTGAATTAGTTGAATAATTTTATTTATATGTTGTTTAATTTCACAATAGCAAGTAATATAAGTAGGGATGCATGGATACGCCTTTTAGCCAATACGATACCGATACTCTTGTAAAAATATCGGCGACACCGATACCGATTTTAATGAAACTTAAATGAAGGTAAAATAAAACACACGATAGATTAAATATTTTTTAATTAATATTGAAAATTTATAAGCTTCGATTGTGAATATAAGTAATTAAAAATAATAATTAAGGTAAATAGAGTTAGTAATTAAAAGTTAAATTAGTAGGATTTTTGTTTCAAAAAAAGTATTCTCAAATTTTGCGAAGAAAAGCAAGTCTATTTAAATGAGACCTGCGGTGAAAAGACTGAGTCGTGACAGAATTTATTTGCAAAATAAAGTACTTCTGCGCCTTTTTTCGTCTGTTCGTCTCTTGATATATTCTGTAGACTATGAATTTGAAAGGTATGATTGTATCGGCTCTAAAAATATCGCCGATGCCAATATATCGGTAAACCCAAATTATGCCGATATATCGGTGTCGGTATCGGATGCATTCCTAGTAATATATACACATTAGTTTTACTTTTAGAAACTTAATATATAACAATTAATATTTGTTTGTCCGTATTTTATGCGCTGCCATACCGTTTATCAGATTGCGGTAAAACTTTGTCAACTTATTGTTTGCACTTCCGCGAAGGTTATAGGCATAGTATAATTGATTTAGGTGGCATGCATATCGTACCTACAAATTTATTTGAAAGTTTTATATCATTCAACTTCAATGAATGTTTTAATTAAACATTATAACTCTTCCAAACTTAAAACGATAAATCTACATTTTTTTCTTCTGCCGCAGCAACGCGCCGGCTACCAGCTAGCATTAAATAAAAAGAAGCTTTGAGTAGATTTTTATAATAGTAATACATAAAATGGCATATTCACATACTTTTTAAGCAAAATGACATCAATTAAGGCTATAGATTAAGTACATAAAATGTAAGAAGCAAACTTAAAGTGATTTACAAACACAATTACAATTTATTTATAGTTGTGTTGCTACAAGTACAAGTATTTTTCTTGATGTATATGTAGATATTTCGCCACGATAAGGGCGGTCTGGCCAGACAGGGCGACGTTTAGAAAATCGGCCTGTCCGGGTAGACTGTCCACTTCGCGTCGATACAGCAAAATTTCTTGGCTTCTTAAAAATCTTCTCACATGTGTCATCTGACGAACTTCTCATATTGCATTATATAGCAAGTGGCATTTTAGTAAGTAATTATCTAACAATTTTAACAAATAGGAATGGATGTATTGATGAAAAAGATGCACAACAAGAACAACAAGAACAGCATCAATCGTGCAAAATAAATTAATAGTTTTTACAGTAGGTACAATTGAGTATAGTACATATTGTTACTTACATTTGATTTATTAGTCTCGCCAGTGAGTGAGTCACTTTTTCCTTGCAAGTAATAAGTCATGAGCTGACCCTTGCCTTTGACAGCCACTAAACCACGCTGTTCGAAGTAATAGCCAAAACACTGTAGGATATGGCAAGTTTCTTCAGTCACCTGGTAAGAATTATATTATTTTAAGTGTATGCGAAATACTATATAAATTAAAAATTAACAACTCTACATTTCTCATTGCCAAACCTTGACATAACGAAAATTGCATTATATCAATACATATTGAATTTTATTTAAAATTTAAAATGCAAGGTGATTGATTAAAATTGTAAATTCTTTAAAATTCTATTTTATACAGTCTCATATCCTGGAAAAAAGGGAATATTTGCCATGCCGTGAGCTGATAGAGAAAATATACCAACACCCCATTTCGTCCCATTGGTGTTGTAAAAATCGACTATTTCTATACGAAAGGCCATAAAGTCTAACTGTTAGCTCTTAAAAGATGGCCTGATACGGGTGTCGACGGAGAGCAGTCTCATGTGCAAAACGTCTAGAATTGCAATCGTCAATCGCATGAAGACCCATGCCCAGCGGTGCAATAATAAGGGCTGGTAAAGAAGATATATAAACAAAAAAATAAGAAGTATAATATACACTATAGAAAATGTGTGGACAATACAATCGTTATTTACATTTTAATGTTTTACAATAAACATATAATATGAATAATATTAACCTGTATGCATCCAGCTTTGCCAGTGCTTTCCATGCGAGAAGCAACATTAACAGTGTTTCCCCAAATGTCATAGTGCGGCTTACGTGCGCCTATTACTCCTGCGGTAATAGGTCCATGGTTAACACCGAGGCGTAGTACAAAATGGTTGAATGATTGTTCGTTGATGGCTGCCAGAACTTTTTGCAATTCCAGAGCAAACTCCACTAGACATGCGAGATGCGCCCAGCGCACAAGGACGCCATCTGATGGCTAAAAATTAAAAAAAAAATGGAAATAATTTCTAAAAAAAAATTAAAAACAAAGAAATATAATTATTTTTCCACATAATTACAATGTTATATTTTACATTAATAAAAAGTTTATGTAACAAATTTAGACTAAAGAAAAATTATGAGAATTCTGTTATTTTTACAATGATTGCTCCAAATCATCAAAATGAATGATATAATTGTAATTATAAACAGTTAGGCCGCGTTTTCACCTGCAAGAAGTGTCTGAATAGTCTGCCAGACAATAGCTTGCAGATGTAAACTACGTAGCAAGCGCACTCGCGACAGTTTGTCAAACATTTCCTGCGAGTAGTTGCGAGTGCAATTGATTGCAAGTCTAAACATGTTTGCTGCTTATATCGCTCTAGTTTCATATATCTCCCAAGAAATACACTCGATTTAAAATGGGAATTCATAGTAATTCATTATTGATGAGCACCTCTGTGATGAGCAATTCTATTAGAATGGGGCTGGGGACGGATAAGTGTGTAAGGTCCTCCATGTCGAAAGAGGTGGCGTTGCTAACTCTGAGGGCATAGATTTATCTATGTCCATCATCATAAGGACCCTATCCGAGGCTGAAACATATCGATACCTGGGTATGTCACAGAACATAGGTATCGATGAGGCGGATATGAAGCAGTCAGTTTGCGATGTGTTTTACGCACGCTTGACAAAAGTGTTCAACAGTCTTTTGTCGGGCGTGAATAAGACACACGCATATAACGGTCGGGTCATGCCTGTCCTCATATTATATACCTTCGGCATACTCAGGAGGACTTAGACCGAACTGAACGCTCTGGATAGATAAGTCGGCACTGTTATGACGTCCCACAGGATGCATAACCCGAGATTGTCAGTGATGAGGCTGTACTTGCCGCGGAAACATGGTGGGCGGAGCTTTTTGAGCGCTCTCACCATGCATAATCGCGAAGTGTGCAGCCTCCGTAATTACTTTCTGGCGAGATTGGATGGTCCATTCTATAGAGACGTCATTTCGTGTGATAAAGGGCTTACTCCTCTATCCTTAGCCAACAAGCAATGGCAAGACCCAGCAGTACGGTGCATTTCATGACCGAGAGACCGTATGGAAGGAGAAGCTCTACGGGAGGTTCTACAAGGCTCTACATGAGCCTTTCGTAGACACAGCTGCCTTCCTTCACTGGCTACGTTTTGATGACCTCTTTGGGGATACCGAGGGTTTTGTCTGTGCGATACAGGATCAGGTTATTAAGACAAACAACTATCGGAAATACACCCTAAAGGATGGCGCCGTCGACATCTGTCGAGCTTATCGCCATCCTGGTGAGTCACTTAGGCATGTCATCTCCGGTTGTTCGGCGCTTTCTAACTCTGAGTATTTGCACAGACACAACCTAGTAGCCAGGATTCTACACCAGGAGCTCGCTCTGAAATGCGGTCTCGTGGATCGGAAACTGCCATATTATAAGTACTTGCAGGAAGCAGCGCTCGAAAATGACTGCGGCAGGCTCTATTGGGACCGGGCTATCATCACACACAGGACTATTCTTGTGATTAAGCCTGATATTGTGCTAATAGATCGGGCACAGTCAAGGATATTTTTGGTCGACATTACTATTCCTTATAACGAGAACCTCGTGAAAGCCGAAACAGATAAGCTCACAAAATATCTGGACCTGACTCACGAGGCTACCGACGTGTGGGGTGGTCTGCCGACCAAAATTATTCCTGTGGTCGTTTCTGCGAAAGGGTTAATCCCAGTCGGCCTCTCGTGTCATCTGAGGCGACTGCGACTCCGTGACGGACCGCTCCAGGCTCAAATGGAGAAGGCGGTGCTCCTCGATACCACCCGGATCATCCGCCGCTTTCTTTCCCTTTCTACCTAACCCTTGGCCGTTTGGTCTCCCCTGCCGAGGGCTTCCATCTGATTTGGTTTTTATTTATTTACGTACTTTTATGTACCTATTTATTTAATTTTATTGATATTTATGTATATTTATCATTTTCATTTACATTTATATATTTATACACCCCAACGAGATGAGGAAACTATATAGATACCCCATAATAATAAAAATAATAACTCAAATGCAGAAGGCAGTGCTCCTTAATACTGCCCGCATCGTCTGCTGGTTTCTATCCCTTTCCTACTAACCCTCGGCCGCTTGGCCTCCCCTGCCAAAGGGCTTCCATCTGGTTAAATTTGATCGGCGGCCAGTTTCAATGATCTAGACTTAGATCGCAGGACTAGATTATAGTGCCCACGTGTATGCACAAGCACAGGTGCACTCTCTATTCCCTCACTCTCATAGGAACGGTAAACCGATACAGCCGGAGAGAGATCAGGCGCACGATTAACGGCTTTACGTGCTTTCCGGGGCACGGAGGCGAAACACCTCCAACTTCCTGATTCCGGGCTGCTAATGAGAATTTCTTGACTGAAAAACTCAATAATTAATTTTTTCTTTCACCCGACCCGGGATTCGAACCCGAACCTCATGATCAGCAATCGTCTTTACGACCACTAGACCAACGAGGCAGTCATCCTTTCATTATAGGATAATATACATACCTAACATGGGAAATGGCATATAAATTCTAAGGCCTCGTTTCCACCTGCAACAGCACTCTAAACTAAATTGCCAAAGCCTTCGCGATATCTATAGCTTTGGTGTGTAAATACCTTTACGATAAGTTACGATAGTTTGATTCGAGAGCTTCTCACGACATATCTATTGCAAAAAAAATTGCAAGAATTCATGCGACATGTAAGCAGTATTGCAAGAAACGCAAAACTTCCGCGAGTGTTCTTGCAGGTGGAAATGCGGTCTTAAAATTTATTAATTGTAAGTTAATGTGATTAATAATCGCTGTAAGATTAATGTGAATGAATTATTGCAATACATTAAAAGAGATTATGTGAGCGGAAAGTAAAATTCGATCATTGTGGCCGTGAAATATCGATTGTAACCATGTGGCTTAACTTTCACGGTCATTTAAACTCTTCGGCCAGAAGATCAGGATCTTATCCGAGCTAACATTTGCGTAAAAGAACAAATCATTGGCTTCGAGTCTGCAGTGCATTGACTCTTTCGGAATTTATTCGCGTTGATTCAATCTTGACTACTTCAATGTTATGGATTTCGGCGCATTGTGAAAAATAAAAAGATTCGATGCAAAATAAATGGTATCTTGCCTCTAGGCTACATAGGTACATAGGTAAAGAGCAGTACTTTTTTAGTGTCCAATATATTGGCATTGGTATGCCAAAACGACGCGTAAAGAAATTAATTTTGATTCCTTGCTAGTGTTTCAAAATGAACAAAAGAAAATACAGTGGAACAGAATAATTTTTATTCAAAAAAAGAAAGTACTTAATTTAAATTTTACTACTGCTTCAGAAAAATACCTCTGTCCTGGGAAGAACCAGCAAGAAACCCAGCGGGATTTTTTTAAACATTAAATTACAATAAAATATTTTATACAATTAAGTATGAACACATTTAAAAGTAGTACGCTAACGACCACCTCATCCCACATTATCAAGCATGTATTCTTAAGTAGTATAATAACCTTTATGAAAAAATGTATGCTTGGTAAAAATTTTAAAGTTTTTGATATATAAAAAATAAAATATAATTGTTTATAGCGATGACATGGGAAAAAATCTAGGCATAACTTTAAATAACTCTTTAAAGGGACAAAAAGTTACAAATTGCTGCATGCCTGGAGCATCTTTTAGTGACATCCTAAATAAAATTATTGTTACTAAATTTTGCCCAAATAGTACAATAATAATTTTTGTTGGTAGAAGAGGCAGTGTCAACAACAAACAGTTATTAAAATATATTGAACAACTTAATAACTTAAATGTACACAAAATTGTCTTGTTCACACTGCCTTATATACAGGGATTGCCACAAGAAAACAATTTAAGACATAATTTAAATATACAAATGCATAATTTAATATCTAATAATAATTTAAATTTGACATATGATTCTAATGATAATAATCATAAATTTCATGTAATTGACATAAATAATTTAATAAAAAAGTTTTGGACAAAAGATAGGTATTACCTATCCAAATATAATTTAAGACTGATAGCAAATGTGCTATCTTATTATTTACTTTTTAACTCAGCCAAGTTTTTGGCTACCAAGACTGCTTTTATTGAGCATAATCATTTGACATTTAATTTGGAATCAGTTCCAACTAATTTAAATTAGTGAATGTGACAATAGAGGCAATCTCTAGCAATAATAAGAGTTTAATTGATTTTGAATACAGCCCACAAATAAGTAATAATAATTGTTTACACCTGGTGCATCAAAATATACAAGGCATGTTGGGCAAAGAATTGGAAGTTGAATTGTTTTTAAATAGTAACAATATACACATCCTTTGTATTACTGAACATTGGCTAAAAGATTATAATTTCATGTTTAATTTCAGAAATCACCAGGTGGTCAGTTCCTTCAATAGAGAAAAAAGTTTACGTGGTGGCTCCTTAATATTAGCAGATAAATCATTATTATATAAAGAACGTAAGGATATTGTGAGCCTCTCTGTTGAACGAACTGTAGAAATGGCTTGTGTCGAGCTCGAGCACCTCATTGTTGTAAGTGTTTACAGACCCCCATGTGCTACTTATGACCATTTTGAAAGGATTGTGGAAGAAGTTTTACTCAAACTTAGTAAACAGAACAAGTCTGTTGTAATGTGTGGAGACTTTAATATCAATCTCCTTGAAACTTCTTCCATTAGTATTAAGTTTCGCTCATTGTTTAAATCGTATAATCTTGTAAATTTATTCTTAGAACCAACACGTATTGCTGGGCCTAGTGCGACCTGTATAGATAACATTTTTACAGATGTTAAGCCCTTGCATAAATCAATTATTCAAAATTTAAGTTCAGATCACTGTGGACAGTTAGTATCACTACCTTACATACACAAAAAACAGAAAAATAAGAAAGTTGTGTTTGTTCCAATAAATGAACATCGCTTGGAGAGGTTTAGAAGTAATATAATAAAAAAACTTCCATCACTTTCGTTTAAAAATAGTGCTAATTATTTGTATGCTACATTATTTGAAATCATACGTTGTGAATTTAGTAGAATATTTACTTCTAAAACTTTCTCTCTTAACAGTCGCAAATCATTTAATGAATGGGCGACAGTAGGAATTTATAAAAGTAGGCGAAGGTTATACGAGCTTTATGATGAAAGATCATATAATAGTAGTGTTATATTTAGAGATTATGTAAAAACATATTCTAAAATATTTAAAAAAGTGTGTTCCACTGCTAAGGCTTTACATTTAAGCAACAAAATTAAAACTGCATCCGACAAAATTAAAATGACCTGGAGAATAATAAATAGTGAAACGGGCAAGGTCAAACCGCGCAACTCGGATTTTCAATTAAATATTAACAATAATTTAACGCGATCTGATCAAGAAGTTGCTATGGCTTTTGAGAAACATTTTACTGATGTTCCTTTTTTGACAACAAAATCATTAAATTCTTCTCCTACTGTCGCCGAATCATTGCTCAAACAAAATGTAAAGGCTTGTTCAAATACTTTTAAATTCCATAGGGTACTGCCAAAAGATATCGTTAAATATTTTAAAGCTATTTATGTTAAGAAAACGGCAGACTTATGGGGGATTTCCGTTAAAGTTATTTTATCTATAATAGATACATTAGCACCTTATCTAGCCACTATATTTAATATAAGCGTCGAATCTGGTGTGTTTCCTGATTTAATGAAACATAGTAAAGTCATACCTATATTTAAATCTGGTAGTACATTAGACCCCGCCAATTTTAGACCAATTTCTGTACTACCAACATTAAGTAAAATTTTTGAAAAAATTAGTTTAGATCAGATGTTAAGTTTCTTCAATATTAATAAATTGCTACATAAAAATCAATTCGGTTTTACAAGGGGTCGCTCGACAACTGACGCTGGAGTTGAGCTTATTAAACATATTTTTTGTGCATGGGAGAATTCAGAGGATGCTTTGGGTATATTTTGTGACCTTTCCAAGGCCTTCGACTGTGTTCACCATGATATATTAATCAGGAAGCTACAGTACTATGGTGTCAAGAACGCAGCGCTTAAACTTATTATTTCATATTTAAGTAATAGAAAACAGAAGGTTATTATCAATGGTAAAAGTTCTTCCGGGTCACCTGTACTAATGGGTGTTCCTCAGGGCTCGATTCTCGGCCCATTCCTGTTTCTGGTATATATTAATGACTTACCTCACCTTGTAGGGGATAGTCATGATATAGTATTATTTGCTGATGATACTTCCTTGATTTTTAAACTTAAACGTCAATCATTTAAATGTGACGAAGTGAATAATGCTATATCAAAATTAGTGCATTGGTTTAACGTTAATAATCTGCATTTGAACGGAAATAAAACTAATTGTGTTAAATTTACAACAACGAATGTTAAAAATCTTAATACCAATGTGTTTTTAAATGGGGAGGAATTGAGCCCTGTTGTATCCACTGTTTTTCTTGGCATCACTCTTGACGCAAAGCTACAGTGGGGCCCCCATATATCCAAATTAGCAAGCAGACTAAGTTCTGCAGCCTATGCTGTAAAAAAGATTAGAGGTCTCACTAGTGTCGAGACAGCTAGATTAGTTTATTTTAGTTATTTTCATAGCATAATGTCTTATGGGATTTTGCTATGGGGAAATGCGGCTGATTCAGAAACTATTTTTGTTTTACAGAAGAGGGCCATTAGAGCTATTTACAATCTAAAACCGAGAGAGTCCCTTAGAGATAAATTTAAAGAAATTAATATATTAACTTTGGCCTCTCAGTATATTTACGAAAATTTAATGTATGTTCACAAAAACAAAAATAGTTTTAGTAAAAGAAGTGATATACATCTGTAAACACTAGGAACAAACACAAGCTAGTGATACCAGTTTCTCGACTCCACAGAGTCAGTAATTCATTCTTGGGGCAATGTATACGCTATTACAACAAGGTCCCGGAAAGTATACAGGTTCTCTCTATTACCAAGTTTAAATGTTTCATTAAGCTGAAACTGTATAAAAAGGGTTATTATAGTATAAATGAATACATGGTTGATAATAACCCCTGGGAATGAGGTGATCGCTTCCAAGCAGTTTCTAAAATAAATTTTGTAAATAGTTCGTAATCATTTATATTGTAAAATTTATTTAAAAAAAATGTCCCGCTGGGTTTCTTGCTGGTTCTTCCCAGGACAGAGGGTTTTTTCGAACCAGTGGTAAAGTAAAAAATGACTTTCAATAAGAATTACCCATGTAATGTATATTGAATAAAAATATTCTATTCTATTCTATTCTATTCTATAGGTCCAGCATATTTTCTCAAATAACATTTACGAATAAAAGCTCTCCTAAAACAACCAAGCACCGTCATAAAAAATTTTAGCACGGTCGACTGATTACCAAATAAATTTTAACCACGGTAAAAATATGCAGAAGTTTGAGTGTTGATGCAAGAAGTGATCGCGCTGTAACGGCTTTACGGAAAGAAACGTGCTATCAGTATAAAATTGGATTGAAGAGAATGGGCAAATTACATATAAAGAGATTCAGCACGTATTGTATATTGGAAAGCGCTACGAGATTTTACACACACAGTTTCACGTAGGCTTATGTAGGTAACTCAGCGAAAATTCTTGAATTGGAGCAATAATTCTGTCGCATGTTTCTATGCTGACACTCTGAGTTAACTTATACGTATGTACTTTGTATGATCCTAACCCGAGATGCTCCTGACTACAACTCTCGTCTGTTTCCAACTTACTTTTTTTCTCACAGATTATTAATATTATTAAGTATCCGTTTCAGTTAAAACGAAAGGTACTGGTGAGTATTTGCTTTGAAATTACAATAAACAAGCCTCACTAGAACCCCACGGGTAGCAACTTCCCTAATTGTCAGTTCTCGGTGGCACTGTATGTCGTCACCAACGTTACTGTTCTTTTTCTTAGTACCACAAAACAAAACGTCCATCATTGTTTATGAAGAGACCTTTTGATTTACAACAGCCTGCTATCTATCTTTTAAGGCTTCCGTACTTAAAAAACTATTTTGATGAGATTTCGCTGCCTGACCGTCTGTGTGTTATAGCCATATTTTTCCATTGATAGTTGACTAAAAATATGGCATGCCGTGGGTTGGGGCTGTAATGGTAACGGTAACGGTTTTTTTTATATGATAGGGTAACAAACGAGCACACAGTCCACCTGATGGTAAGTGGTTACTGTGACCCATAGATATCTACATCTATCCTCAATAAAGACTCAAGATGCTGATGCGTTGTCACCCGTGAGGACTAAGATGGTATGCCTCTTTGCCAGTAAAAAGGGTCTATGGTCTATGGCATAGTTGAGAACATATTTGTTGGCGTTTATTCCTGGTCAAAGAATTTCAGATATTTAGATTATATCTAATTAAATATGGATATAATTTTGAAATAATTCATTTCAAGTTGCAAAATACATTTATTTTCTGATTTATGTACCTGAGGAAGTCAGAATAAATATAGTTCCTTAAATCTAACTTCGAAGCTCAAAATCCAAATCTCTACAAAGTATAAAACAAAGTCGCTTTCCGCCGTCTGTACGCTTAGATCTTATAAACTACGCAACGGATTTTAATGCAGTTTTCATCAATAGACGGATTCGAGAGGAAGGTTTATATGTATATAATACATTAATATTATATATTATTACTAGTTGTTCCCCGCGACTTCGCCCGCGGGTTATTTGGGGTTTTAATTTTTTGCGAGGAACCCTTATTATTTTTCTAAAATGAAAGTAGCCTAAGTTCCTCCTTGTGACATCAGCTATCTGCCAGTGAAAATCCCGTCAAAATATGTCTAGCCGTTTCGGAGATTACCCGGAACAAACAGACAGACAGACAAAAATTTTAAAAATTGTATTTTTATTATTAGTACCGTATATACTTTCATATGCATTTAGTAAAAAGCTGTAATTTTGACATTACAAACAGACACTTCAATTTTATTTAATTGTATAGATATAATTCTTCTGTCCTTGTGAATATGACTGAATTCCTTCTAAACGGCTGGACCGATTTTAATGAAATTTTGTGTTTGCGAATAAGTTGATTAGAGAATGGTTTAGATTTATAGTTGGACCCAGTAGATGGCGTTGTTGTCAAGATCTAGAAATCAACCGTGTGAAGCCGGGGCGGATCGCTAATAGTATCTAAAGTAATAATACTTTATTAAAAAACATTAAAGGAAAGAAAGTCTTAAGGCATCATGTCATATACCAGCACTTTAAGTTAGCCCATAAAACAAATATCGATGAATTCTAAGAGGTGACCAGTTTTTTACTATTCTCATGGTATAAAAAAAACTTATAACAATTTCTATACCTGCATTTGTCGCGTAGGATTTAAGCCTGACGCTGCCATGTAGGTGGAACTTATAGTTTTGATCTTTATTATGTCCTTACTAAACTTGGGGTCTTCCAGTAACTGTAATCATTTAAAAAAATATATGACATAAAAATTTTTGAAAGTTATTTTGTAGTTTAATACTTTAAAACACACACCAGATCGAAGTCTGAAATAACTTCATTTAAAAACCGCAGGCATTCTAGACCTTGATTGTTGACAGTTTCTTCAGAGTAGAACTCTGTAAGATAAAATATAAATTATTAATACAAACTTTATACTATTTCGAAATAAAAAATAAAGATGGTTTTTTGTTGTGATTAATATTAAAATCTTAAAAATAGTAAGACGGTTTTATTTTGTAGTATATAGCTAAAAAAAAATCAGCAAATTCTTAAAATCCGCTTTTTATTTTTATTGTTATGTTATTTTATTAAGTAACTAGCTGACCCGGCGAACTTCGTACCGCCTAACAGTCGATTTCTTAATTTTTAATTATTTTTTAATACTTATGCTGCTATTCAGGACATCGGGTCACTCAATTGTTTTGCCTTCCCGGAACCCCTCCACTAATACTTAAACTTTATGGTATGGTATTAAAGTTAAAATTGACTTTTAAGTATTATTACGAATCTTTTGTATGGGAATATAGAAAAGTGTTGTTTTTAGACTTTTTCAGGCAATTTTTAAATTTTTTCTCACCGTAAGAACCATCTTCTTCATATTATAGATATTTTACCAACTATAAATGACTTAAGGACAAGAGCTACCGAATAAATATTGTTTCAAATTTATTTTATTTGTATATAACACATAATATTAAAATTCTGTATAAATATATGTAATTTTACACTATTTCATCTAGGTGCTGCTGTCGACAAATTTTACTTCACTATCAAAAAATCGATAACATAGGTTCTAAACAGATATCTAAATATCGTTTTATTTGAGTTAACAAATTCGGTGTTGGTTAATAAAAACTATACAAAAAGAAAAATCGTAGTGAAACTAATTCGTGACGGCCGCCATAATATCCGAATGGCTATTATGTGTTAAGTCCATTCCTTCAATTCCAAAATATGAAATTTTTAGCCCTACAAAGTATGCCCGCCACGTAAGACCACTTAAACAGTCCCGAGTCCCGAGCTGAACACGGAGTTAAGTCGTATGCCAGTTCTCCAAGCACGCCACGAAATTCTGTTAAGCCATGGTCATAGACAGATGCTAAGCGCACGCCTTACTTTTTAGCAGACTTTAAGAAAAGAAGGACGAAGAAGGAGGCAGAGGTTAACACCTTCGTCAATCGTGAATCAATTTTGAAGATTATTTTTTTTAAATAGGTTATGATACTTCAGGGGTCCTATATAAATTTGAAGAAATAATTCCACCTCACCATTCCAGCGTTACAAAATAGGGAATGAATATTACTTAGTACAGTTAAAAAAAACTATTAATAAAAAGTAAATGCAAACTCAACTAAAAATAATAAAATTTCTTTTTATTTGTTTGAAGTTTGAATTCTTCTATGCAACACGTTTTTCTTTTCAGTTGTTTGAAGTCGGCTATAACTTTGTATCAAAGGTTAAGTTTTGGTGCTGTATCCACAAGGAGCGCGTGATAGAATAGGTACCTTTATATTAAACATAACATTTATTAAAATGTGGATAATGTATTTTAAAAGGAAACAATGTGATTTTTTATATTTACGCGAAGTATTCGCAAACATTAAATGAAACTAACTTTACGGGTTTTATCACGTTTAATTTTAACTTTTTAATTCCCAACGTTTCGGGTACTTTACAGCACCAATGTTCACATGGGGAGGGGGATTGAGGCCCTTGACGTTTGATGTCCCGATGTAAGCAAAAAGGATTTGAATCTATTTATGTGACGGCAGATAAAACTTATGCTATCTCCTAGGATATATTCCATAACATATGAACCATATACAGTACTCTTTTCGCTATACAGTCAATAGTTTTAGCATCACCACTACAGCCTGACACATGAGGTGAACAATGAACAATGTGAACAAAAACACGTGAGGTGAAAAATGTATCTTGCCATTGTTAACCTCATAATTTGGTAGCGTTTTGCTTCCGATTCCGTAGATTGAAGAACCTATCTGCCTAATGGTGTATCGTGACAACTGGGGAATGAGTCGCTCGCGTCCGTAGGCTTCGACCACCTTACCCTAGGCCCACCCTACACGTGCCCCCCGGGTGGTGCTAAACGAGCGACATAGCCGAAAGAACAGACTCGGCTCCTCGCCGTATGTTAGTGGCGTAAAATATACCACCCCCTAGATTCACACCATCATGCAAGAAATAAAATAAATGGCGGTCACGTTCTGTCTCCCGGAGGGACAAAAAGTGGATTGCGGAAGCCCATCTGTCTACGCTGAATGTATGTGGAGCAATGCATGATAAGATGGATGAAGTATGCATGATAGAGGAATATAAGTGTTATACGTAAATGAGATGAAACAGAAGGGAAATGATTCCAACTGGAAGAGAACTCTTATTAGGGTTAAGTTCACCTTTGTACATCTTATTTAATATCAACTTACAGTGTGTACAATAAAAAATAAAGAAATGGGTCAATGTGTGAAAGAGTACGAATATGAAAACCCGAGGCTGCTATGGATACGAATGAAAATGGGTTTAAAGAAGTTGTTTGTTCTAGGAGTCTACGCCCCAGACATGTCTAAGCCCACTTATATCCGAGAGCAGTTTTGGGAGATGGTAAGGATAGCGTTAATGAAATGTAGGGGGAGATAAAAATATTGTTATGTTAGGAGATTTTAATGGAAAGATTGGGGTGAAGAGGTATGGTTATGAAAGGATATTGGGAACGTTTAGAATAGAATAGAATAGTGAATGCAGAAAATAGAGTAAACGGGGCTCTACACTCTATTGTGAAAGTTGGGTGTCGCAGAAGAAGCACAAGAGTAGAATAAATGTTGAGTATATTCGGGCTGAATCTGAATGACAGTGTGAGAAATTGTGTGATAAGAAAAAAGTATAGTTTGCAAGATGATGTTGTGACCAGGATTAAGAAAGGATTGCTTCGGTGGTTTGGTCATGTAGAAAGAATAAACGGAGAAATAGTGACAAAGCATATCTATGTTGCAGACATGAACAGCAGAATTGGGAAGAAACGCCCTAGGCGAAAGTTCATCGACCAAATTGGCGTTATATTGAAAATTAAGAGTACCCTTCACCGACGAGCATGTATATGTAAGGTATTTGGATGTAAAAGAGGCGAGAGAAATGTGCCATGATCGTACCAAATGGAAGTCCGTACTCTCTACCTATCCCTCTAGGTAACAGGCGTGAGTGTCTATAGTCATAACTCTGACATCTGGCGATCGAGACATCTTAGATTCCTCAGCAAGAAACAATAATAATTGACGAGTAGGATAGTTTAAAACGTCTGATTTTATTATTCTCTTAGATGTGGGGTCTTCCTAGTTGATTTTTACCATGGTGACAATTTTCGAGAAACTATTTGCTGCTGAAACTAATTAGAAACTATTAACTGCGCAGAATCATTTACATAATAATTTACACTAGTGTACGCACAAACGCAGACACTTACTCGTCATAAGCTATTCATCCTGAAGTAAAACTTATTCGATAGGATGAAAAATAAACGTACCATAGACACGTGTAAATAATCAAAGTATAGACTATACTACCAATAGTCACTCTGTCTCGATTGTCGAAGCAATAATGTTTAATAAGTCGAGCAAAATACCGTGTAGTCGCGGTGTAAGGGAATCCACTACCACAAATCATTTCCTACTTGACAAAAGAGGTGACAGATGGAAAGAAAACAGGAGACAAACAGCAACATCTTCCTATGACAACTGAAAAATAATAAAAAACTGTGTTTAATAATCTGCCCGCTGAGCGTGGCAACTATGTCAAAAATGCCCCGTAAGAGGCAATCTATGCCAGAGATCTCTGTTCAGCAGTGGACTTGTGATGGGTTGTAGTAAATGAATGAATGAAATATAGAATGTACCCGAAAAGTTCGGCATAGAGGCAAACAACACGCCAACTTCGGCGTAGCTCTGACTGTACAGGTCGCGATGGTGGTGTCGTGCGCCCATGAAGTGGCTGGCAACGTGCGGCGGCAGTACGTTATGCACGAGTGCTTGGTTGCGACGTCTCAGATCGATCGCCTGCTCTGCCTGCACTCGCATGCGCTCGCCTCGCGAGTGTCGTGCACGTTCCAATGACTCACTCTGCGAAAACATACCCCACTCATAAATCCTAACTTGGCTTCTCTGTGTAGCTGACGAGACTAGACCCTATATCTTTAACGCTGTATGCTAGCGATTGCATTAATAAGCGTTATGTCGGACTGGAATGTTCTTAGCTCGGAAACGTGTAGCACTATCGTAATAATATTTATGCAAATCGATATTTCACTACTAGAATATAATATCCTTTACCTCTGATTAGCGCTGATTGATGGATGCGAATTTATGATTACGGTGACAATTTGCAAATATTTTTTTCGAAGCTACGTAGGTACTACGTAGTTGACGTGGGAGATATTATTACGATAGTGCTACAAGTTTACGAGCTAAGCACATTCAAGTTCGTTATAACTCTTATTAATGCAATCGTTAGCACGATTTATTTATCGATTTGTGTAAATCGATTTATTTTACAATTTTTCGATTAATACATTGCTAGAAATCAGCCCTTATTTCCTAAACCCATTTTTTTTGGCAAATTATATAAACAGATATTTAGCACAATTTCATAGGAGTTCTTGGATTGAATAAGGGCGTTTTTAAATTATCATTCCTCTGTATCAAAAATTCATTGGTCTATATTGCAAAGAGTGAACATCACTATTGCAGCATTTGACAGAAAAATGATAAAAGCGTAAGCGAAAGTATTGCTCAATCTCTGTGTTCATTGAATATGAACAAAGTCGCTCCATTTACCGCGCCAAGTGTACAAGTAGCAATATGTCATGCGATGCAAGCGGTTCAACCCAATTTGCATATTTCTCAAGTTGATTGATTGAAGAAAAATAATTATTTTAAAAATAAATTACGCATTTTCTGATTTATAATGCTGTCTAGACCAAATTTCGTCATGGAGACCAGATATTATGGAGACTAGCCCTCTTTGCACTCTTTATTTCCTCACTCTCATAATCCGAAGATCCGGCAATTCGAAATGACTGTAGAGATGTCAGGCGCAAGACCGACGGTTTTATGAGCTTTTCGAGGCACGCAATCAGGAAATTGGCGATGTTCCCTGCTAAGTTCCTGACTCCGGAATATTACTAAAAAAATTTTCTGATTTTGGCGCGACTCTTGATTTGAACCCGTAATCTCATGATCAACATTCGCACTTACAATCAGTAGACTAACGAGGCAGTCAATTTTAAGATTACAAAATCGGTTACCAATTAAAGGAAATGTCTCCGCTTATTCTCCGCAGATTCAAAAGGCGCAATTCCCCATTTTTCAACTGAGGACTAACTCTTTATTTATTTTATTTATTTATTCTTTATTTCTTTCCTTAAAAAAAGGACACAAGGGGCGGACTTCAGTCAACCCATGGAATGGTAGGTGTAGCAATATAGAATAATAAACACAATAAAAATGATAATTATTATTTTGTTGGGAGAAGCCTACGCATACTTCTATTAATAATTCTTCATACATACAAATGCATACTTCTATGAATAATTAATAATTAATAAATTAATTATCAAATCGACTAAATAATATTAAATAATTTTATATTTTGTTAAATTAATATATGTTGTTAAATTTCGATAAGTGTTGTTGTTTAGGTTACTTGACCATTAATATTTGCACACCACTAAGGTAGAATATGTACGAATTATACTCAAACACCATTGTACAACCATAATCTTGCAAATAAAGATTATTATTATTATTATTAAAATAATGTTCATTACTTACTTTCCTTTATTAATTTAAGACATTTTAGCAAGATAACAAATTTCATGCAACAATTCACAAAAATTAAACAAATTGTGTTACCCTTAATTGAACCATGGCGCATTGGTACGAAATAAGTGTCTGAATATAAATTATTACTTACGTATCGATTGTAAATTAGAAGTGCTATTGTGATGAATAATAGCATTAAGACGTTCCTCCAAATGTAGATACGCTTCCTAAAATTAATAAAAATAGTTAGTCATTGATTAAAAAATCTGTACGTGATGAAGCCACGTTGCAACGTATCATGGCTGCAACACGATCGGGTCAATTTAATGAGGGTATCCACGACTTTTTCTGCCTACGGGGCGGCGCCATAATATTTAACAGTTTTCATAGTGGGGAAGTTAGTTTGTTCGGAAAATGCAAAATTTAATGTTTCTTTCTGTACTATTAGCTATATTTTGTATTAATAAGATTAAAAATAAATAACCCAAACCACACTTATTCATAAAAGTAGAAAATTTAAAAAAAAGTTAAGTATGTGCTCACACTTATAAAAATAGAAAATTCAATAAAAGTTAAATATGTGCAAAAAATTAAAGAGTAAACCACTGAGGCAATGTTTTATGTATTAATATAATACTCTGAAAACTGATAAACTTTTATTAAAAACTAACTTCTCAATTAAATGACATTGTGTAACAAAAAATTTACCTCATTTGCAACCTGGTGAGCAGCAAAATTATTAGCCCTCCTTGGAAAAGACCACGCTCCGACAGAATATTAGCGTGAAATAGCAGCATAAAGCATCTGCATTTTGATTCTTAATCGAGAATAGACATAGATGTCTGTTTGATAGTAAGTGGGCTAATGCACCACTTACTATCAGTTACACTGTAAACTAGTTCGTCATCCTCACTTTTATAAAATAGTAAAACGGAGAAACGCCTGCTTTTACACACTATAGGATATAAGCCTCTGTAAGAATGCGTTTTTTTTATAGGATCGGGTGACAAACGAGCACACAGTCCACCTGATGGTAAGTGGTTACTGTGACCCATAGACATCTACATCTATCCTCAATAAAGACTCAAGATGCAGATGCGTTGTCACCCGTGAGGACTAAGATGGAATGCCTCTTTGCCAGTAAAAAAGGTTTATAAGGTAATTTTACGCTGGTTTTCTGTGAGAGCGTGGTCCTTCCCCGGTCGAGCCGACCCATTCATGCTACAACTATACTATTAATGTAGCTGCAACATGGCTCTACCACGTAAAATAAAACACTGTAATACACTGTAATCGAATGGGAATTCAGATGTCAGTAAATTATGTTACTGCTTAACTGTACGCATTGCGAACGATGAATCAAACCGTTTAGCTCGAATGCGTGGAATGTAAAACAACAAATGTGTGGAGACTCGCCAAGCGTCTGGTGGTCCAAAGGTGGTACCTACCCCGGGTTGGCATTTAAATAAAACTCTAAAACTAAAGATATCAGACCTCAAAAGTCCACTGCTGGACATAGGTCTTTCTCGTTGTGTGGAAGATTTTCCTCCATCATCACGCATGGTAGGCAGATTAATTAATATAACATATACATTTATTTATTTTTTTCTTTTTTCGAATTGGTCGGCTCGTCCGGAGAAAGATCACGCTCTCACAGAATACCAGCGTAAAATAGCTGCTTACCGCTGCTGTGTTTCGTATGGTGAGTGTAGAGAACCGGATACCCCTTTTACTATACGTGGTAGAGCCATGCTGCAGCTATATCAGTAGTATAGTTGTAGCATGAATGGGTCGGCTTGACATGAGAAAGACCACGCTCTCACAGAATACTAGCGTAAAATAGCAGCTTAACGCTGCTGTGTTTTGTATGGTGAGTGTAAAGAACCGGAGACCCCTTTTAATGGTAACGGGGCATTCTATATGAGTCCTCACGGGTGACAATACATTTTGATTCGTAGTTGAGGCTGTATGTAGTCTATGGGCCACAGCAACTATTTACCATCTGTTGGACTGTGTGCTCGTTTGTCACTCTTATCTTATTTATGAAATATAATTTCAATTGATAATTTTACATACGTTTTAGATCAATCTTTGAATACTATGAACATTGGTATACAATTCATCAATGATTTTTTACAGCAACAAAATTGTGAAGATGAAATACTAATTACGAAATTATCTGACATGACCTAAAACCTCTAAGATTGCAAATATTATATAAATATCGTCACCAATAATTTGCATAATGTTTTGATATTGAACCTGTTGAGGATTAAGTTTATCTCTTCTATTTCATAATTTAATTTTTATATATCTTATTTCATATCGTCCAGTATGAAATGACTATATACTGGCAACGAAAGTCTAAAAGTTACAGTATATATCTGTCTCACTATTGAGCCCAAATTCGGGTGGCCTGTGTACTGTGTAATTCACGGCGAATGCGTATGTTGAAGATAAGAATGAAAATGTGTAATAAAGTATATATAATATGAGTATGTATGTAAGGGAAGTCGATTGTATATCTCAGGTTAGAATTCTGTATCTGAATCTTTTAGCTAAAATTTATTGGAGAGCGGTCACATTTGGCGCAACTAATTATTAATAATAAAGAATTTAGCTTTTTGACTAAAACGTTATAACGGTTCAACTGTGATCCATTGCTCATATTCGGCGCGAAGGATCAATAAAAATGTTTGGTTTAGTTGTGATTTTGTACACCGAAGTAGTTTAGTTACTGAATACAAAAAAGTATTTAAGTTATAGTTTTAAACTAAGTCAAAAGTTAACTTAGAAGTGATTCGTTCTCTTGATGTAACGTCCTGATCATTCGTTGGTTTTTTACGTTAAAAGCAAATTTAAAACAAAAATATAGAGTCGTAGTGGAAGTTATTTAAGTAATTTTTACTGTTCTTATTCTTCTTCACCAGCGGATAAAATGTAACTGCTGGATATGGGAATACAGAAAAAAAATCAAAGAATGTTATTGAATGGTAAGTTGAAAGCGAACAACGGTATGAACAAGATTTATGTTTAAATCATAAATTATTAAATTAAATAAAAACAGTTTACGCAAGTTACGCTCTTGACATGTATGTATTCTACTAAATGATGGTCAGATACTTACATTACATAGGGAAGGTCATCATCCAAGGTTGTATTCAGATTTTTATCCACGTTTTGCAGCAAAGTATCATTTGCGTAGTAACGGAGAGCTATAATGGTAGGTAGGAATATGGGTGGTAGGGCATGTGCCACCACTAGTCCCAGAAGAATCGCAGCCCGCGCCACTCCTCTCAACTCTACCGGCCATAGTGTGCAACACGCTAAGCCCGCGGCCACCTAAGAAAATCACATACTAGCCATTATTAATCACATTTTAAAAGAAATTGCGTTATACATATAGCTACGCCGCAGATATTATATTCTGGTTTATGTTGAATAGTATTCTAAGGCAAGGGGCGTGTTTCTGAAACACAACTAATATTTATCAGATGAACTATGTCCTCGTTTATTACAGCTCTATAAATAAAAGCAACCATAAACTTGTGTGACATATCCAGCAACTTTTTCATAATGCAGAATGTAAAATGACAAAGGAAAAGAGTCAGAACGGATAAAAATAACATAACATACATAAACTCTCACGCCTGTCATCTAGAGCCCTTCAATTTATCGCCAATTCAGAACATTGTCATTGTTTAGTACATTGTCACCCCTGACTAAATTGGAATGCCTTGTTTCTAGTAAAAGGGTATCCGTTTGTCTACACTCACCATGCGAAACTTAGCCGCATTAAACAGCTATTTTGCGCTATTATTCTGTGAGAGTGTGACCCTTCAACAGTCGAGCCGACCCATTTGTGCTACAACCATAATATAGATGCAGCATGACTCTACCGAGTAGTACTCTAGGTGTGGACCGAAACACATAAATATGGCTCTACTACTGACTACCATCTAGGGCGTCCCTTACCGACTATGCTATTCACTTCTGCAGAATAATTATACTGTGTCACTCTTTCTTCATTAAATCTTTTTACATGTCCAGACCACCATTACATTCCTTTTCTTAATCCTGGTTACTCCGTCTTGCAAACAACACTCTTTTCTTACCATACAATTTCTCACCCTTAACATATGTCGTAATGACTGCATTCTTACAACATTATAATATACTCTTTTGCTTCTTTTGACATACCCAACTTTCACCACCATACATTGATAATTACTTAATTTTGTGTTGAACCGATACACTATTTGCTATTTATGAGGATAGCGAAGAGAATATATATATGAAAAATACAATTAAATTTTATATTATGATTAGTTGGTATAAAAGAAAACCACAATAAAAGTAACATTAAGTACAAATTCATAATTTTATATCAATATTGCATATCATTAATAGAATCAGGCGTTACTTTGCGGAAATTCATTATATAAATGCTTTTACAAAAATTTACTTCGCAAATATCCGCGTTATAAAATAAAATTATGTGTCTTACCTAGGAGGTGCTCTTCATACTAGGTAAGAAACATCATTTTATTTTATAACGCGGATATTTGCGAAGTAAATTTTTCTAAAAGCTTTTAAATATTGCATATTTCAATTCTAGTTTGTGTATTATAAATACCAAAGTTATTACATGATAAAGGAAAGACGGGTGCAAACAATAAGTCGGTCCATCTAGTGGCGGTGGTATTGCATTCGGATCGTTTTCACTCTCTGCGACGTCAAGTAGACTGCAGAACACCTATGAAATGAAATAAAGACATAATAATTAATGAAAATCTGTGAAAAACTACAAAAAAAGGGATATTTAGGGAAAAATAGATAAATTATGAAATTGTGTCGCATCTAGATTCTATATACAAATAAGTCAATAAAAATTAGTTTGAAGTGCTGTTCCAAATACCTTGGTTATTCTCACATAGGCATTGTTTTTTTAATCATTTTATGTCATTAAAGGCTGATTAACACATTATAATTTGTAATTTATCTAATGTATAAAAAATATTTTTTGTTTGTTCGTATTTTATGTGCAGCCATATCGTTCATAATATTGCGGTAAAACTTTATCAACATATTACTTGCACTTACGCAAAGGTCATAGGCATAGTACAGATAATTCACAGTAGCGGTGGCGCGCGTCCAACTTCAATACTTTTTTCTTATTATTTTAAACAATATAACTCTTCCAAATTTAAAACGATATTTCCACAATTATTTCTTTTGAGGCTGCAACGCGCCGAGTACCAGCTAGTAAATTAATTTTTTTATTGACTGTGAAAGGTGGTTCTATTCCATTTATGCATGAAAAACAATATCGTTCATATGCCCATCACGGCTTCGTCTACAGGCCTGCATCCGAACATCAAAATTTTCGATGACTTTTTTCCAATAAAATCGGATCAATGACCTCAATTTCAGCTCGAATGTTGTTTTTAAGTTGTTTAATTGTTTATGGATTAGCATATACCTTACCTTTCAAATAAACCCTTAAAAATAATCAAGTGGTGTTAAATCCGGACTTCTTGGTGGCCAAGAAACTTCAAAATTTCTTGAAATTATGCGATCAGTAAATTTTGTTGACAATAAATGGAGTGTTGCACAACTTGTGTGGCATGTCGCTCTATTTATTCAATTTGGGCCACAAAAAACCAGTAGACATGTTGCGATGAAGTTCCCCATTCAATGTAATGCCTGGTTGATATGCTTGGTTCATTACGAACACTTTCACTAACAGCTACCACCGCATCAGGAGTACGAACTAGATGAACATGTAGATACGGTCTACGGCCAGACCAGTCAGTTTCTTCAAAAATATCAATAATTTTGAAAATTGTACGCTCAATAGGACTTCATGCCGACCAAAACTCTCACGTAATTTACGAAATGTTCTTCTTTTTGATCGACCAGTATCATAATAAATTTGGACAATCAAAATGCATTGTTATGATGTTAGTGACTCCATGATTTATAAATGGTATATTTTTTACTTTTTATATGTGAAATAATTTTTTAGAACAGATAACGTGAAGTACTAAAAATTATCGATTGAAAAAAGGACCAACAGATGGCCCATACTATATTTCACAAACTTTTTCCCCTTAGGGGTGGAGTATGCAAAAACACGTGTTACTGAGTTCTAATAGAAAACTTATGATTTTTAAATATATCTTTATTTAAAATATTCCAGAATTTTAATCTTTCATACTTAATTTTACCCCTTTAATGATAGAATTCCCTTGCTTATAATGTCGGTAGAATATTATTTAATAATGAGTCGTGAAATGGTCCTGTTTATTAATTGCTGCTTCATCAATCATTTGATTTGGTTGAATATCAACTATAGTCAATAAGTAATCTTTATATTATTACGTTTTTTAAGCGTGAACTTATAACGTGAAACAATGTGTCGTGAAATGACAGCGTAAGAGAATGAACTACTCCGTTTAATGTCGTAAGAAGCGACAAAAGACAAGATGCAGCAGCATCTTCCTAATAGCAACTCAAAATAAATAAAAAAAACGTGGATGCGAACCCGCATGCCAAGCATGGCAACTTTGGCAAATATGGAGGAAATATAGATTGACCCATAGGCTAGAGGAGTGGTCTTCGATAGGCTACAATGAATTGTAAGTATTAGAATTAATGGCCTATCTCGCTTTGCCCATCGTAGTTGTTTTGCACAAATCCTATGTGAGTAGTTATATGTGAGTATTATAACAGTCCACTTCTGTACACCACTTATACATTTTACTACTAATACAGGGAGATTTGGCTATAGATTTTCTAACATTGAAATGGTTCCTTTCATTAACATGAAGACAGTCAGAACACTGTCTGTGTGTGTTCTTTGTTTTGTTAAAATATAATTTAAAATGAAACATTTTGTACAACCGACTTCAATATAAATTATTAAGAATAATTCAAAAACTTCAAAAAAGATCTTGATCAAATTTTATGGGTCCACATGTGAAGCACCAGCTTTCAAATAAAAAATGAATCATCGAAATCCGTTCACCCACCCAAAATTATGAGGTAACACACATAAAAAAACATAGTCAAATTGAGTACCGTCTCCTTTTTGAAGTCGGTAGAACATAAAAGTAAGTATCTCTTACGAGGGTGACACTGAAAGTTCTTAGAAAATCAAAAATTGAAGAAACTAGTAAGTTATTAGTGTTATTATGTATATCTTTTAAAAATAGTGTCCATTTACATCAATACATCGCTGCATCCGATGGAACCACTGAAAAAAGCACTTTGCCCACTCATGCTTAGGGGTGTATTCGACGGCATTTTGAAACGCAGCCACAGCTTCCTCGGCGTCCATAAAACGTTTTCCTTGAACTTTTTCTTTTATTTTCGGAAATAAATAAAAATCGCAAGGTGCGAGGTCAGGGCTATAGGGCGGGTGACACAGTAATTTCACGTCTGACGTCGCTAAGTAGTCGATTGTTTGCTTGGCGGTGAGCGACGAGGCGTTGTCGTGGTGAAGGAGGATCCTAGTGCGAGGTCGTTTCTCTCAAACTTTTTCCAAGACAAGTGGCAAACTGCAGTAACTGTTTTTCTATTCTCTAAAACAATTGTTGCGTAATGACATGTCCTTCCAAAGAACGAGGCCACCATCTTTTTTTAGTGGCGGGTAAGAATACTCACTACCCCATATCTTCCCGTGGGTGCCGTAAGAGGCAACAGAGGGAAACTGAGGCAGAGGATGGGCAGCAGCATCTTTCTGATAACAGCAAAAAACAATAAAAAAACTGCGGTTGCCAACCCGCTCGCCAAGGGTGGCAACTATGGCAATATACCCCCCATGAAAGTAACGAAGAGACGGCCCCCAGTCCCCGGCGGCCCCGCTGTTCCTGGCTACGGTGGCGACCATGGTAACGGCGGGGCAGGGGGTGCTAAGAATCTCCGGTGGAGGTTCGGTTGCCACCTTAGACGATTCGACCTGGCAACTTATAACACACGCACGCTGAGGACTGACAAAACTCGGTACAAGAGAAAACGGTGAGCTGAAAGTAGGGAAATTCGGAATAGGGCAACGGAACCCAAGGGGCCAGCAGCTGACTGACTTCATGGAGAAAGAGGGACTCTTTATGATGAACTCTTTCTTCCAGAAGCGGCCCCACAGGAAGTGGATCTGGTCAAGCCCCGACGGTTCGACAAAAAATGAGATTGACTTCATTGTGACGACCAGACGATAACTGTTCAGTGATGTCTTAGTGATCGCGAGAGTGAAAACCGGCAGCGATCACCGAATGGTGAGAGGCACATTGAATCTAAACGTTAAGTTGGAGAAGTCTCGTCTAATGAAGTCAACGCTCCGTCCCCCTCGTGCTCTGTTCCAAAGTCCCGAAACCTTTCAGCTCGAGTTACAAAACCGTTTTCAGTGCCTAGAAGACTGCAATGAAGTGGACGATATGAATGACAAGCTCGTGGAAACTGTCCATGCGGTCGGAGCTAAGTTTTGCAAGACCTACCGCAGAAGAACACAAATACTCTCAGATCACACTCTTAATCTCATGGCTGTTAGACGGGATATGAAGTTGCAGTCTTCAGTAGATTTGACAGCATACAGGCAACTGAACAAGCAGATCTCCAAATGCATGCGGCGGAACTTAAGCAACTTTAATACTGCTCGTATTGAAGAACGATCGAGCGGAACCAGGGCTCTAAAGTCTTTGCTAGAGATCTGTCTGCCAACTGTCAAAGCTGAAGACCGAGTGTGGCAGCGTCGTCTCCGGGACACCTGAGATTTTGAGTGAGATTGAGAGGTTCTATGGGCAGCTGCAACGTGAAATAAACGAGCTATCAGTTCGTTAGAGCCTATCTAAAGTCCACAGCAGAACAAATGACCCTACCCCCATAGACTGCCTCATATGGAGGATATTTACCATAGGTGCCAAGCATATTTTATTTTCAATCGTTATTAAGAAGACGATGCTGCCTATCTCTTGTATGTTTTCCCCTATAGTCTCTTACGACAACTACAGAACGATGTGGGGTAGTGGATATTCTTACACCGTCATCGTTGGAGCCACACGCAAGTGTGAGTAACGATCCAAGAGCAAGTCTTATCCGACACTATTCCGATGATATCCCGGACGTCAGTCTGAGCGAGATTAGAATGGCTCTCCAGCACCTTTAAACGGCAAGGCCCCAGGCGGGGATGGATTTACAGCGGAGCTTCTGAAAGCGGGTGGAAAACTGGTACTTGAAGGCTTTCAGAAGCTCTTTAATTCCGTCCTCCATGGTGGCATTAAACCGGAGGCGTGGAGCAGAAGTGCGGTGGTCTTGTTCTTCAAGAAAGCTGACTACGCTCTCTTGAAGAACTACAGACCGATTTCCCTTCTGAGCCGCGTCTACGTGCTGTTTTCGAGAGTCATTCGAATCGTCTCGCGAGCAGATTTGACGACTTCCAGCCTCCCGAACAAGCCGGTTTCCAAAAAGGCTTTAGCACCATAGACCACATACATACCCTTCGGCAAATTGTACAGAAATCCGAGGGGTACAATTTGCCACTATGTCTGGCGTATGTGGACTATGAGAAAGCCTTTGACCCCGTCGAAATTTGGGCGGTGCTGCAGTCCCTTTAGCGGTGCCAAGTTAACTGTCGATGTATCGAAGTGCTGAAGTGCTTGTACAGTAGGGCTACGATGGCTATCCGAGTACAGAACCAGAGTACGAAACCTATCCAATTGCAGAGAGGTGTAAGACAGGGTGACGTTATATCCCCGAAACTCTTCACCGTTGCATTGGAAAACGTTTTCAAGCTTCTGGACTGGAAAGGATACGGTATTAACATCAATGGCAAGTACATCACTCACCTTCGATTTGCTGACGATATAGTCCTTATGGCAGAATCGCTGGAGAACCTGAGCACTATGCTCAATGACCTCAATAGTGTTTCCCAACGGATAGGTCTTAAGATGAACATGGACAAAACAAAGATCATGTTTAATGTCCATGTCACACCTATGCCGGTAGTTGTTGGGAACACTAAGCTCGAAGTTGTTTACGAGTATGTTTACCTGGGACAAATAGTCCGACAAGGTAAATCCAACTTAGACCGAGAGGTCAATCGACGGATTCAACTCGGCTGGGCAGCGTTCGTGAAACTACGACACATCTTCTCGTCAGACATACCTCAAAACCTTAAAACGAAATTGTACAACCAGTGCGTGTTGCCAGTGATGAGTTACGGATCTGAGACGTAGTCCTTCACTGCTGGCCGTATGAGGAAGCTCAAGGTCGCTCAGCGAGCTATGGAGAGGGCTATGCTCGGGGTTTCTCTGCGTGATAAACTTAGAAATGAGTATATCCGCAGTAGAGCCAGAGTAACCGACATAGCCCAACGGATTAGTAAGCTGAAGTGTCAATGGGCCGGCCATATATCTCGAAGAACCGACAACCGATGGGGAAGAAAGGTTCTTGAGTGGCAGCCTCGTACCGGTAGGGAAGTGTAGGGCGACCCCCCACGATATGTAGTGACGACCTGGTAAGACATGCAGGAAGTCGATGGATGCAGGTGGCTCAGGACCGTGCTTTGTGGCATTCTTTGGGAGAGGCCTATGTTCAGCAGTGGACTTGTGAAGGGCTGTAATGATGATGATGATTATGATGACCTCTCTTCACTTTAGTTGACAACTCCTCAGAAGGAAACACCCTCCCCGGGGAAGGACCACGTTCTCACAGAATACCAGCGTAAAATAGCATCTCCATGCTGCTGTTTTACGGATAGTGAGTCGCTGCCGTAGAAGGCCGTCCCTTACGCAGGTAAGATTAGTGCGACCAAGTTTAAACTCATTAAACTAGTTGTAAATACGAGATGGGACTTCATCGTGAAAGGCCAATCGAAGTCTATTATAACTTTCTTGTTGACTTAAATTACATCAAACGTCATAAAAAATAATTAATTTTCTCGCGTTAAATTAATTCTGATGTGACACAGACAATTTTCAATTGTCGCCAAATCGTAAACATATTGGCAGAGTTCCATTTTCAAAATTTGAACCATTTTTTTTATTATATCGTTTACAAGTGGCCAGTTCTAAAAACTTTCAGTGTCACCCTCGTATAGTAGGGAAAAGAAAAATTCTGTCAATTCCTATCAATGGATATGTGGACCAACGAGTCGAACGATCTGTGCTTTGACCAACAATTCGCTTACTTAGAATTAGAATTTAAAAATAACACTACACACATACCATAGTAATCACATTTATCGTAGCAAATAGCGAGATATTGAATATGCTACATAGTAGTTTCCAGTTTGGGCTTAATCCTGGATTCTGAAAATTATGACACTATAATTATTAGGTGAATAAATCAAATGAAGTTAAGGTCAAGGCACGTAATTCCGAGGGGTTCTAAAATTGGCACCACATTCCGAAGTATTTAGAAAGTTATTTACGAGCGATTTACAAGTTTTTTTTTTTACTGCAAGATCTGTTATTGAATTGATAATAATATACGAGTAACTTTGCGTAGTAATATCATCAAATATCTGGAGTAGTGTGTATACTTTTTAAATAATTAGTTAGTTTTGTGTCAGCAGCAAGTCTGAACGCACGCTTCAAACATTTTGGAACTTGTGCACGTGATTACCATGGTTTTTTCAATAGTGATATTTTGGTTATTTTTGTACCGTGTGTTTAATTCTTTGAGTTAAAATATTTCATGGATTATATTTTTAATTGAAAACACTAAATTTTTGCTTGTTTTCCTGGATAATCAAGGTGAAAATGCGTCCTGAAAATACCACGGCATTAGGTTCCAAATATTTCAACCGGTTTCTTAATCCGATGTACGAGTATACCGCGGAATAGCGATTTCAGATAATTGATTTCTTTTTTAATTTTCAGGGTTGTTTTTATGATTATACTATTGCTGCTTTCGGGTTTGACAATTTCAAAAGACAATGAATACTAAAATTATTCCGAAGGTAAAAATTCCGAGGTATATTTTTGATATATTTTTTCCTTCACTAATTATATTGTGTCAAAGGTGATCTATTTAGGTATTTTGTTAATCCATTATATGGGGAAACTAGAAGGAGAATTTAAGTTCATACACAACTCCATGTAATTTTAGCAAGTATTAAATTATATTTAGGCTGATTTTGCAATTTAGTATTTATCTATATATAACTTATGCAAAAATCTTGCATTTTTAATACTTGGAATTAGGAAACGAGATTTTTTGGTATGAAACGCTATTATGATGTATAATATGTTCTATGAGCACCTTATTTCGCGGCATAAAATAAAGAGTGTTCACAATTTTACGCAGCTTGCTATGCACTTTCCGTTAGTTGCAATAACGCGTAGGTTCTCATTTTCTTTACAATAACTTGCACAAATTCAGGTAAGTAATTGTAAATATTTATGGATAAAACTACATTATTACATTATTTCATTTTACAAATTTTCTTGCTTTAGAAAAAACCACATATTATTTGTACTACTATTGTAATAATACTATTGTAATGATACGACGAGTATTAAAATAAATAAAATTTATTAGCTAGGTATATTAAGTAATATTAGGGTTTTATTTCATAAGTATGAAAAGTTTATCACATATTTTCACATACCTACCTAATAGTGCAAAGATAATAATTCAGGAAAATTTGCTCTCGCTGCAAAGACATTTAAGTAGTCGTAGTATATATATATTTTAAATCTCTTTGTCTCGCTGTAGGTCTTGTAAAAGAAAATCAAAATTGGTCAGCAACACCTAGCTAATTAAATAATTGCATTATTAAAAATAAAATTAACGTGATAGATCTATACCCATGGGGATGATTATTCGTATTTTTTAAATTATAATAATTTTGGTTTTAGTATAATGAGCAACAAATATTATTGTTCCTACCTTTTTGCTTTGAATTTTTGTACACTCGGAATTAGGAACCAAATACATCGGAATAAGGATTTTTACATCCGAATAAGGTGCCTCCGACTTCTATTCATATTTAATAAATTTATAAGAATACAAATCAGGATCTAATAGCCAAACCTATTATCTATTTCAAACGTAAAAACAATAGGTTCTGATAAAAATAGACCTTCAAACGCGTACAATAAATGCTTAATTTTTGATCTCCTTTCTAGTTTTACTAAAGATACCGCGGAAATATGTGCCTTTACATTATTACGTGATAAGACTTCAAATTAGCTTAAGTTAGACCATTTTTACTACTAACGAGGCATTCTATTTTAGTCCACGGGGGTCACCCTACTTTCACACGTCTACTTTTTTTACTTGATTCTTAATTGAGGATAGTTATATCAATGATCTGTCAATGAGCCATCAGATGGACTGTATGCTCATTTGTCACCCTTATTCTATTATTTGTTTTATTATTTATATTTCTACTAGCGATCCGCACTGGATTTGCACGGGTGATTTCTTATTCTAGACAACAGTGCCACCTATCGGGTCCAATTGTAAATCTTCCATCAGATCACCTAGAAGGAACTTAAACACACACAGAAAAAAATCATAAAAATCGGTCCAGCCGTTTAGGAGGAGTTCAGTGACAAACACACGTACAGAAGACTAATATGCATAAATATTATTTATTTTATGATTTATTATTCTATTCTATAGTTTACTGTACACCTCATAACACGAAGCGTTATAGGTGTGGTTTACTCTCGACACGTCAAAGTCAAGCAATGTTGTGTTCTTAGGATGCCTCTATCATAACTATGTCCTACTTATCTATACAAATAAATAAAATTGAAGTGTCTGTTTGTAATGTAAAAATAACAGCTATTTACTAAATGCATATGAAAGTATATACGGTACTTATAACAAATCACAGTTTTTAAAATTTTTGTCTGTCTGTCTGTTTGTTCCGGCTAATCTCTAAAACGGCTGGACCGATTTCAACGGGACTTTCACTGGCAGATAGCTGAAGTTATAAGGAGTAACTTAGGCTACTTATATTTTAGAAAAAGAATTAGGGTTCTGCCCAACATAATTACACGCGGGCAAAGTCGCGGTCAATAGCTAGTACGCTAATATGAGTATTGAATTAATAGGCGTATATCAAGAAAACACTAATTAATCATTTTATATTGCTACTTTGAAAAAAATTTTAAATAGAGAGGTCACGATAACTCCCGAAAACATTGACGTATCGAGACCGGGTTTTTTTTATTAGCTTTAGAATTACATCAACTGGTTTCCTATTTCATATCAATAGCCTAGTATGCGTAGTTTGTTAATAAAATTATTTTGAAGTTTTCTTGCTATTAAAAATTTAAAGGCGCTGTCATATATTTTTTTAGCGATTTTATACTTTGTGTAATCGATTTATTTTGGCAAACATTTATTTCCTGTAGGTAACACAGGCAGTGTTTAGAATAATAGAGCGCTAAATTTACAGTACAATTTTTTTCATCAAAATTAAATAAATGCTTACGAGGCGTGCACTTTTTGATTTTCCAAATAATTGAACTCATATTAATGATCGTGTAACTACTGAACGACTTGACTTGAATATTCACACAATATACTTGTTTTGCTGAGACGATGCTTCATAGCTATATTAGGATACGATAAGTGGCGCTGTAGTCAAGTTAGTGATAAATTATTTATTTATAGACTAAAATGACTAATAGATAGAAATAAAAAAAAAATTATATAGAAGTCATATTGAATTATAAAGAATTGGCTCTAATACAACCTTATACCGAGAATGTTTGTAGAATACGTAGTAACAGACACTGCAAAGGCCGGTCTCCAATACAAATCCAAGATAAATTGCGTGCAACAACCACGTGGCCCTCGGGGAGTAGCTTGCTATCGCCGCCACCGCCGGCAACAACAAGATGGGCGGTGCCACGGAAGCCAGTGGAAATTCGTCATCGCGCCAAGCGAACGCCTCCTCCGCTTCACCAGACTTAAACGTCAGGCACAAATTTGTTGCATCTGCCAGTTCCCTGCACACAGGTATTACACCATATTTGAGTATCTTTGACCCTTGCTTAAGGGACAGCAATCATGAAGAATAGAGGGACTTTTATAACTTCTATTACATATGTATGTAAGAGAAATTATTAAAGTAATCATTAGTGCATGAAAAAAATTGTAAAAAAAGACAAAAAGCATTACTTATACCCTTAAAAAGTAAAAAGTCCAACAGTTTACAATAAAAGCAGATGGAAGAAGCTACAAATGTATTAATATACAAGTTTAATCTAGTTGAACTTAATTAAACGATTATATATATATATATATATATATATATATATATATATATATATATATATATATATATATATATATATATATATTATAAGCGTATATAGCGCATATAAATATATATATATATATATAAATACACGCTATAAACGCTTATAGTAAAATGCGTACATATTTATATTCATCTTAATTAAAATAAAAGAAACTTACTTGTCATCATCTCTATTCACTAGTTCTTCTTCTAACATAGCAAGAATTTTCGAATCTTCATTGTCTTTGCTCTCGTCTTGTGGTGATAGAACCTACGGATAATGTATCAAGCGTTTCTATGAAATTGAGGAGCAACAAATTTTTATGGGCGCCTATGACATAAAATAGCCGGCCAAAAAAATGTTCCGATGAAAACTAAGGAGCAATTCAATTTTAATGAATGAATTCACTTCCAAGCGTGTTGTACTCAAGTAGTCTAGAACTAACAAGGCTACTTTTGACTGAAATTTTAGTATGCTAGTTCTTTATATTGAGACTTTTGAGGGATACACAAGTGATTCGGAACCGACCAAAGGGTACTTACGGAATCCTCATCGTCGTCTCGGAGATCTGAAAGTGCATCGGCGGCGTCTCCTTCCTCCGTAGCGTCCACCGGTTCGCCTTCTGACACGTTTTTATTTTCAGCAGTGACGCAACCACCACCTCCTCCATCACCGCTACCGTGGAACTATAAAATAACATTACAGTTATGTTATGAAATATATTTTATAAATATTTATATTTAAAATAAAACTACGTTTCAATTCTGAGATAAAATAAATACATACTATCTGCAGTACAAAACAAACTTGCCTTTAAAAGACTAAGGTCAATCCCAAAAAAGTTTCGAAATGTTTGTTTTTCTAGTTACTGTACATAATATATCAAATGAGAGAGCCCGAGCAAAGGGCCTACTGATATTATATATATCCTACCGTTTACGTGAGCAAAATTGCGTACAATATGTGTACACTTCTTTTCTTGGAAACGGCTCTGATGATTTGGATGAAACTAACCGTTTTACATAAGTTTCATCTCTGAGAAAATTATGATACTTATATTTTTTCTAATGCCTCGCAAACCTGGGTTTACCAAGTATTTTATATCTATAAAGTTCCACTATTTTTCATTTGGAATATTGATTTCTTAATTATTTGTCATGTCCAAAAGCGACTGTCCCACTTAGAGGTTATACAAGAAATATTTTTTCTAAAATTTAATATGTAGATGTAAAATGATACCTGTATAAAAACAAATTTTGTTCAATGTAACCAAGAGATTACTGAATAAATAAATTCATGACTTGTGGCCTAGTGGTCAGTGTATGATTTTTTCTTTTTCTATCAAACAAATTCTGACTAATAATGTCGCGGCCCTTAGGGTCGAATCTCAGGATAAGCCAATATTTTATACAATATTAAATTGTGATTTTTGGATGTGAAATAAAGTAAAAATGGAAGACGTACGCGGGCGAATCATAAAGAATTACGAAACTAATAAAAAAATCTATGGTTAAAATTTTCCGTCCGTTAAGTCCGTTTTATACAATTTTACTACCTGCATCTTTCGGAGACGGCAACTGTATCCCTTTCGGATGGTTTTTGTATTTTAAGGAATGAAAAAAGACACACGGTGTAAAACCAGGACTGTACAGAAGGTGACGCAAAGCTTCTCGGCGTGTGTGTTGTCATGGTAAAGCAGTGGCCCGCGAAGCCCGCCTGTTCGGTCGCTTGTTGCTCACGGCATTGAATACTTCTGACAAATATTTGGTACTAACTAAGAGGCTTTGATGCTCCTTCGATTTCATAAAGTAAATGACACCAGATATCTCTCATTATAGTGAAAAAACTAGCTAGTATCATTTTTGAAACAACATTTTCATCCAACTGGCGTAAGGTAATTAAATAAATAGAAAATGAATCATCAAAGTAGATGCTATACTTCAGGGGTCGTTTCATATAAATTTGGAGAAAATGTTTAACCCTTTACCTGGCAAAATTGAGGTAAAGTTTTTGATTTAAACTATTTAGATGACATTGATATTGTAATATTGCTTCCTTTAAAGATGTTAAAAATTAATTAGTTCAGATCCGCGTAAAAAATAAAAATAATGAATGTTTGAAGAGCACCTCCCGCTTTACTTCAATTGCATGCACTATCACGTCACTACTAATCCCAAGACCATTACTTAAACACCATTATTTCCAACACCACTACACTAGAAACGACTTTTAATTTTTTAATTAAATTTATCTCAACTGAGTATAATTTTTTTTATTTGTTTAAAATAAGAAAGGTCACTAAGAAAGTTTTGCAAAAATAAATTTTGTATGAAAACTGGCCAGTTATAATAATTTATTTCGAAAAATACGATTATTTACAAGTAAAAACATAAACGTACCACTCACATACTCCCCAAATATCGTGTTTTATTGAAACTTAGATCTTCGTCGAGAATATTTTTGCGCGATAGATTTTTTACCAATTCAAATGTCGCCTAGCACAGGAGGCATCGTTTGATGGAACTCAAATGGAATTTATGAATAAAGATCCTTTTAAGGCAACCAGTGTTATTACAAATTTCTAACTAAATAAAAAAACTTTGAAAGATGAAGAAAGAACCAAACGTACTTTGACGGGGGAAACGTGCCAAAAGTTAAAATTTTTATTGTAGGGGATAGGCTATTTATATATTATGGGGCGTATACACCATCGGCCATGATTGACAACCATGTAGACGCAGATATCGCGTAAGTGTAACATACAATACAAAAAAACACAGTCGAATTGTGAAGCTCCTTCTTTTTTTGAAGTCAGCATACAAGTTATGTGATGCGATTGATAAAGGTGAAGAATAATAATATTACAATAAAAAGCTATTTTCTAAATAGTACCAATGACGAATAACTTTGTAAAGTATGTACAACTTGCATTCAAATAAAATATAAGTGCAAAATGGATTATAGAAAAGGTATACAGTTTTATGTAGTGATAGTCTTAAGTCAACAGACAGAATTAAATAATATATTCGCTTAATTCTTTTGTAAGTGCTATAATTCGATATTTATTAGGTTGGTTGTAGTGCAAAACATAAAAAACAATCATTATGGTGTCGAGGATACACCACATAAGTAATCTTTACTATTCCACTGCCCCACAAAGGCTTCTCCCTTTGCTTGCGGCACTCATCACGTTTGGTAGTCAGTTTATTGATCGCACTACCAGACATCTTGCACCTTTTTCTCTGCTCCTATATTTAACGTTTAGCGTATGTTTGTTATACCGTCATTACATCTTTCTGGCATTTCCGATAGTCGCCTCTTTTAACACTCACACGCATAAATAGGTTGATGAATTTTCTTACGCCACAACTATACGGTACCTAATTATTTTTGGTGATTATTGTAAGGTTACGATTTTTGAAGTGAAACTTCTTTAGCCGCGTTGAGCGATTTTTAGTCGGGGAAAATCTTATGGGTTCGCGTCACCGTCGTCATCAATATATCATTGAGTTTTCACTTCTGCCGACAGTCCTTGTGACTGCTTCTGGTTTTTTAAGAAAATAAATGCCTAAAGTACATGCACGCATATTTCTTTTTTTATTTTTTATTTTATCTGTACATATTATATTCTACCTTATCAGTAATGTTGGAATGAATCTCATACATAGGTTGGCATGGATGATTTGCCATAACCGCCACGCTTGGCAGACAATAGCAGCACCAGATCTCTTGTACGTCTGCTCCCCATTGCTTGCCTGTGACTTGTACAACCGGTATATACGAGATGCTTTACCTCAGTCTATCGGAAGCCGTAATATATTTCTGGCTTTGTCCATAGATTCCTCTTACGAAACCCACGAAGGTTACGAATTGATATATTCAACACGAAATAAGTGCAGAAAAATAATATCTATATGATGTACGTTAAATTATAATATTTTTAATGTACATTAAATTTTTATATTTTATGAATAAAATTTATTTCGTCTTACCGGTTTAAGAACTCGCACTATAAAATAAGTTTTAATGCCGGCCTGCCGTAACATTTCTTCACGTCGTTCTCCATAAGCAGGTTCCACTTCAAACTCATCATTGAGGAAGCTTAACGTCACTTCCGATACGTGCACACGCCTGTAAAACCTTAATTGTCAATATCTTAATATTACCTTGAAATTCGCTAGTCCCTGCAATAAAATTGGTGCTCTATAAAAGCTCTATATAAATTCTAGGCACTCCAATTAGCGAGGTCTACAAAACCCGCTGAGAAGTCTATTTTCAACAGTTGAAAATTTAGTTACAACTTTATTATAGCTATAATAAATGGTCACCTATTTATCGAAAATCGAACAATTACGAGTAGGACTCGCGTCCTGAGGGTTTCGTATTCTATGTTTATCTAATATACGTTATTTGTATATTTTCTTTTAATAAATCCTAATTGATCTCATAGAATATAATCCAAATGAGAACGCGCCTCTTGTTGTAGGTATGTGTGGCAGTGTATCTTCATCAACAGAAGTAGAATCTTATCAACTCTGCAGAGTGTATTTAAAGGTACAACTAATAATACAATATTAAAAAATAAAAGTATTTTTATCTTTTAGACCATGAGGACCAATTACTACATAAAACCCTGGAAAATAATTATTATGATTCTAAATCAACGGAACGTGACTAATGGTTTTGATCCGTTCCTGTGAAAAAAGGTCTCGACAAACAGACAGATTGACTACAAAGCTTTCCTTTAAGTGATAATATTATCCTCTTCTGCCGACTTCCAAAAAGGAAACGGTACTCAATTCGATTGTATGCTTTTTTTTATGTGTGTTACCTCATAAATTTTTACTGGGTGAACCGATTTCGATGATTCTTTTTTTTTTATTTGAAAGCTGGTACTTCTCGTGTGGTTTGATCAAGGTCAGATCAATAGTTTTTGAGTTATTCTTAATAACTTATATTAAAGTAGGCAGTACAAAATTTTTAATTTTTAATTACAATTCGTGTTATTGTCATCATGAAACTATTAAAGTTCGTCTTCCTTCACACAGGCTAGATATTACTATCTGGAGCAAACGAAATACAACTGTGACAACACCCACGGGACGAAATGGTGGATTCTCACACGCCGCCACCACTTGGCCACCTTTTCAAATGAAAGGTTGTCAATTGTGAATTTTATAATTAGAATTTTATAGTTCGAATTGTTAACCAATTACAAATATAGTAAGGTAAAGGCACCTTATTCTGAGGGGTGAAAAATAATTCTAAGAGATATTTTGGTAATAAACTGTTAAGGGCATTTATTAAATCTGTGGTAGTCTTTGTGCATTCATTTAATAATTTTGAAGATTTAAAGGTTTAGTAGTATCATTGATTGATTAGTAATTGTTGTAAATAAGATAGCAATTTGAATACAGACCTTACCTCGCTAGCTTTAGAATAAAATGATCCAGGCTACTGCTTCACTTGTCAGTGAGTAATGACCAGGTATTGAGCCGTGCATACAGGTTGTAGCCATGTGAGTATGGTTAGTAATACAAGCAGTCAGTCAATATCAAAACATCAGGTTTAAATTTTAAGCAAGATAGTGTTAAAGTTAGGTCATCTATGTTACTATACACATTTATTACATTTTGAGATATTAGGCCACGATCTGGCGACGCGCAACCGCTACGCGCACGCTACGCGCGTCAGCACTCGCGTCTAACTCGCTTTGAAATTTGTTGCATATAATTTGAGTCTTATGAAAAATCAATAAATCTGAAATTGTATAAAAAGCGCGGGCGCAAGTCGTAGCGGGGCGGGTGCAGCGCGTGTGCGGGTGAGCGCGGGATCAGCGCGAAGCGGGAACGAGGTGGGCGCGTGGCGTGCGCGTAGCGGGTGCGTGTCGTCCGAACACGCCCTTATTTGGAAGGACTTCAATGTCACAGTCAATAACGTTTGCAATTTCGATGTCATCCAATTCTTTCCAGGTAATTAGAGAACTGTCCGTTTTAAAAGTAGGAATATTAACTGTCGACTGCATGTGTAGAATTACCAGTTACACATAATATAATGTATACATCTATACAAATAAATAAAATAGCGAGTGTCTGTTTGTAGTGTCGAAATAACAGCTTTTCACTAAATGCATATGAAAGTTTATACGGTACTTATAACAAAAAACAGTTTTTAAACTTTTTGTCTCTCTGTCTGTCTGTTTGTTCCGGCTAATCTTCGAAACGGATGAACTGATTTTGATGGAACTTTCACTGACAGATAGCCGAAATTATAAGGAGTAACTTAGGCTACTTTTATTTAAAATAAAGAATTAGGGTTCCGTGCAAAAAAAACATATTTTGTACGCGGCCGAAATCGCGGGAACAGCGATTTACAAATAAAGAGATAGGTTCGAATACCAAACATATAAATTTGCTTTTCCCGTATACTTTTCTACTTTATAAAAAAATATTTTACAATTGAGTTGTACATTAATGATAGTATTATATATATTTTTTGGTTGAATGGCTCTCCAGCACCTTAAAAACGGCAAGTCCCCGGGCAAGGATAGAATTACAGCGGAATTATTCTGAAAGCGGGTGGAAAACCGGTACACGAAGTTCTTCAGAAGCTCTTTAAATCCGTCCTTCATGGTGGCACTCCTCCGAAGGCGTGGATCTGAAATGCGGTGGTCGTGTTCTTCAAAAGAAAGGCAACAGCGCTCTCTTGAAGAGCTACAGACCGATTTCCCTTCTGAGCCGCGTTTACGTGCTGTTTTCGAGAATCATTACGAATCGTCTCGCACGCAGACCCGACGACTTCCAGCCTTTCGAACAAGCCAGTTTCCGAAAGAGCTTTAGCACCATAGACCATATACATACTCTTCGGCAAATTGCACAGAAGACCGAAGAGTACAATCTGCCACTTGGTCTTGCGTATGTGGACTATGAGAAAGCCTTTGATTCTGTCCAAAATTTGGGCGGTGCTGCAGTCCCTTCAGCGGTGTCAAATTGAATGTCGGTATATCGAAGTGCTGAAGTGTTTGTTCAGTAGGGCTAAGATGGCTATGCAAGTATAGAACCAGAGTACGAAACCTATCCAATTACAAAGAGGTGTAAGACACGGTGACGTTATATCCCCGAAACTCTTCACCGCATTGGAAGGCGTTTTCAAGCTACTGGACTGGAAATGACACGGTATTAACATCAATGGCGAGTACATTACTCACCTTCGATTTACCGACGATATAGTCCTTATGGCAGAATCGCTGGAGGACCTAAGTATTGTGCTCAATGTATACCTCAATAGTGTTTCCCAACGGGTATGTCTTAAGATTAACAAGGACAAAACAAAGATCATGTGTAACGTCCATGTCACACCTATGCCGGTAGTTGTTGGCAGCACTAAGCTAGACGTTTTTGACCAGTATATTTACCTGACCGGGACAAATAGTCCGACTAGGTAAGTTCAACTTCGACCGAGAGGTCAATCGACGTATTCAACTCGACTGGACAATGTTTGGGAGATTACGACCCATCTGCTCGTCAGGTATACCTCAAAACTTGAAAACGAGATTTTACTACCAGTCTGTGTTGCCTGTGATGACTTATGGATCTGCGACGTGGTCCTTCACTGCTGGCCGTATGAGGAAGCTCAAGGTCGCTCAGCGAGCTATGGAGAGGGCTATGTTCGAGATAAACTTAGAAATTGGGATATCTGCAGTAGAACCAGAGTAACCGACACAGCCTAACGGATTAGTAAGCTGAAGTGACAATAGGCCGGCCGTATAGCTCGAAGAACCGACAACTGATGTTTAAGCAAATTTTCACGAGTGACAGCCTCGTACCGGTAGGCGAAGTGTGGGGCGGCCCCCTACTAGATGGAGTGACGACCTGGTAAGACATGCAGGAGGTTCCATCGACTTGCTGAACACGACATGCAGGTGGCTCAAGACCGTGCTTTTTGGCATTCTCAGCAGTGGACTTGTAAAAAGCTGTAATGATGGTGATGAGTTACAGCAAGTTTCGAAAAAATAATCGGTTTTACAATACAATATTATTTAAACGACTTTTTGTTGTATAAACCACGTAAATTTTTGAATAACAGTAAGCAGTATTATTTTAAATTGTCTTTATTCTTTTGCTGATTTTTTTATGAGTTTGGTAAAAACCAAATTTTGTGTTTTGGTAGCAGTTTTAGATATTTTCAAATTAGATTTAACGTTAATGTACTAAATCCTTAATTATATGACTACTGATAAACATAATTCTTAATTGTATGGCTCTCTACAGAGTGATAATAAAAATTGTTTACACCTGGTGAATCAAAATAGACAAGGAATGATAGACAAATTGTTCTTAAATAGCGACAATATTCATATTTTAAGTGTTACTCAACATTGGTTGAAAGCTTATAACTTAATTTTTAACTTCAGTAATCACTGGGTGGTCAATTATTTCAATGGAGAAACGGTTTTAGGATATGACTCCTTAATATTAGTTAGTAAATTATTATCATGAAAAGAACGTTAAGATATTGTGAGCCTCTCTGTCGAGCGAACTGTAGAAATGGCATGTGTTGAGTTTGAGCATCTCATTACTTAGATACTTTTGAAAAAATTATGAAGGAAGTTTTTGTTAAGCTTAATAAACAGAATAAATCTGTTGTAATATGTGGAGACTTTAATATCAATCTCCTAGAAGCTTCCTACACCAATATTAAATTAAGACCACTGTTTAAATCATATGGTCTTTTTTAATTATGTTTAGAGCCAACGCGTACTGCTCAATCTAGTGCAACATGTATAGATAGCATATTTACAAATGTTAAGCCGTTGCTTAAATGTATAATTCAAAAATTAAGTTCTGATCACTGTGGACAATTACTTTCGTTACCTTATGTTCACAAAAAGCATGTAGATGAGAAAGTTGTGTTTGTTCCACTAAATTCACGTCGCTTGGAGAAGTTTAGAAGTAACATAGTGAAAAAACGCTAATAACAAAATGATTCAAATTTTTTGAATGGAACATTGTTTAAGCTTATTTGCAATGAATTTGATAATACTTTTACTTCTAAAACATTCTCCTTCAACTGTCAGAAGACAATCAATGTATGGGCGACAGTAGGAGTCAATAAGAGCAGACAAAGGTTATATAATCTTTACCATGAAAAGTCATGTAGCGTCGAATTTAGGGAATATGTAAAAAAAAATATTCAAAAATATCTAAAAGAGTGTCCACAGCCAATTTCTTCCATATGAGCAACAAAATTAAGACTGCTTCTAATAAAATTAAAATGACATGGAGTATAATTAATAGTGAAAGTGATAAGATCAACTCTCGCAATTCAAACTACCAGTTAAGTTTAAACAACAAATTAACTGAATCAGATCAGGACGTTGCAATGATTTTTGAGAATTTTTTTACTGATATTCCGATCATAACCACTAAGTCCCTGAATTCATCTCCCGCCGTCGCCGAATCACTACTTAAACAAATTGAAGATGCGTGTACAAGGGGTAGTGACGAAAAAATCTTACACTTTTTGTCGCCTTGCTCCCATTCACCAAACCCGTACCGTCCGATAAGGAACTTCGTTCCAAAAGTCCCGCTAGATTTCTTGCTGGTCCTTCCCAGGACAGAGGTTTTTTTCCGAACCATAATTAAACAAAAGAGTGACTTTTAATAAATATTATTTATAATCTATATTGAATAAAAAAATCTATTTCTATTTCTACCAACAAGATATAATATGCTATTTGAAGTAAATAAAGTTTTGTTTCAATTTCATAATAAACATTTTAATTATTTTTGTATTCAATTTAAAATAGTTTTTAGAGATTGAACTACTTTGATTTTAAGTTTCGGTTATTAAAATAAGTAAAAACAGCGGTTGTTTTTTTTTTATATGCAAACAGAATAATACCCAAATTAAATCCTTATTATACTTAATTTGCAAAATTATATTTTCTGTAACATATTTTGTATTTTTTAGAGACCGAATGTCGTTGTCAGATTACATCGAAGCTAGAAGGAATGTTCAAAGATATGACTGTTTCGACTGTTTCGAATATATAAATACAATAAGTACCATGTGCTTTCTTCAGGGTTAATTTTTTCATTTACTAAATCTAACTATATGGCATGATATTAAAGTATTTCTAATTTATTAATTTTGTTACTAACATCTAGAAAAAAAAGTTATTAATTAATTATTAATTGCAGACTAACCTTCATGGTGTAGATCTACCGGTTCGCGTTAAGCTAATAATTAAAAAAAGTCCCGCCTGGATTCTTGCTGGTTCTTCTCAGAACAGAAGTTTTTTCGAACCAGTGGTAATTAAACAAAAGAATGACTTTCAATAAGTATTATTTTTAGTCTATATTAAAAATATAATAAAAAACTTTCTGTTTCTGTTTTTGTCTCTATACATTAGTTCACTACATAAATATTTAGGAATATTTTTAGTATAGCTTCTTGCTTTGGAGTAAACTCATTTTTTTATATAAAATAAGGGTAACGAAAGAGCACACAGTCCACCTGGTGGTAAGTGGTTGCTGTGGCTCATAGATATCTACATCTATCTTCGACTATGAATCAAAATGCAGATGCGTTGTCACCCGTGAGGACTAAGATAGAATACCTCGTTTCCATTAAAAAGGGTATCCTGTTCTCTACACTCACCATATGAAACACAGCAGCATTGAGTTACTATTTTACGCTGGTATTCTGTGAAAGTTTGGTCCTTCCCCGGTCGATCCGACCCATTCGTGCTACAACTATATTAATAATATAACTGCAGCATGACTCTACCACGTATGATACTACATAAATTGATTATGTGTTAAAACCCACAACATATGATCATTATTAAGTAAAATACTATTATGCGTGGTGTATATCTTGTAGATACATTTATTACTAAAGTAATTCTCCACTCATAATTCCAAGAACATTGTTAGTATCTACATATCTTTTCTCTACATGACGTCTATAGGAGTGCTTCGTGATTCGAGAGTAAGGTCAGCGAACACCATTAAAATGCTAGGTTGCGTATTTTATGAGCCTGTTAAGGGCCTCAACAAAAAAATATCAGCATAGTAAAATTGGCTTCTTTCAAAATTTACACCTATAGAGTAGATTAAATCTTGTAACAAAGTTTAGATCAATATTTTTCAAAAAAGAAAAAGAATGTAAAGTAGTTTTAGTAGAAATTCGCATCTCTTGTTGCCTTACATAATACTCTGAAAACTACTACTACTAACTAAAGTTGATGTTAGTATTTAGCTTAATAAAATTAATTAATAAAGTCTCTAAAAATAATAATGGTTGTAGCACAAATGGGTCAGCTCGACCGGGGAAAGATCACGCTATCACATAATACCAACGTGAAATAATACAGAACCAGAAAACTTATTTACTGGAAACGAGGCATTTCATCGTAGTCCTCCGGAGTAACATCTATATTTTGATTATTAATCGAGGATGTCTATGGGCCACAGCATTCACCACCAGGTGGACTGTTTGTTCGGTTGTCGCCCTTATTTAAAAAAAAACATAGCTCCGTAATGAAGATAGAAGGGAAATTTAATAGCAAATCTTTCAAAAAATATATTTCAGGTGGCGAATCATTAAATACACCTTTGTCTAGTGGTAGACTTGGACGACTGTTTATGTATTGCTTGCCTTAAGTGCGAAGCGCGCAGGTATGTTCTGCTAGGGCCTAAAAATTAAGATTGCAACGTTTTGTCGCATGAAATCGTATCTAGCAATCATATTATACATATAAATTATATAAAAATCACATCGTCAGAAAGATAACTGGTTGTTGAACTTATTAATATTTTTTTAAATCGATTAATTGCTATTTTTACATAAAAAATGTGTTATAGTGGCTTATGGTGTGAATTTATCGTGTTCGCATGGTGGCGTAAACACAATAACTTTTGAACATATCAATTGTTCAACACAATCTATTTTTGAAACACTTCGTCTATCATGTGGGAAGCCATAGAATGTAAATGACAGGTTAATTTTGTTTTGTTTAGTTATAATTTTTCGGCTAAGAAATGGCGACATTTTTGGTGGTTTGTGAGCCTTCTATTAATTTATTTTACTAAATAGGCCGCAGAGCCACAGCCACAGAGTACTTTATTTACTCCGGGCTCGAATGCCGTCATGATTCGAGCCCGGTTGTTGTTTATAGCGGAAAAATATCGATCGCCGTAGAAATAGAAAATATTCCAAAAACCAAATTTGATACAAACTCGACCAAGGTGAGATATTATTTTTATAATCACAGATTTTTATTACAATATTTTGTTTCGCTAAAAGCACGCAGTATTTATATACAAATATACTTATACGGGGATATAACATCACCCTGTCTTACACCTCTCTGCAATTGGATAGGTTTCTTACTCTGGTTCTGTACTCGGATAGCCATCGTAGCTCTACTGTACAAACACTTCAGCACTTCGATATACCGACAGTCAACTTGGCACCGCTGAAGGGACTGCAGCACCGCCCAAATTTCGACGGAATCATAGGCTTTCTCATAGTCCACATACGCCAGACATAGTGGCAAATTGTACTCTTCGGACTTCTGTACAATTTGCCGAAGGGTATGTATGTGGTCATTGGTGCTAAATCCCTTTCGGAAACCGGTTTGTTCGGGAGGCTGGAAGTCGTCAAGTCTGCGCGCGAGACGATTCGTAATAACCCTCGAAAACAGCACGTAGACGCGGCTCAGAAGGGAAATCGGTCACTTCATTGCACTCTTCTAGGCACTGAAAACGGTTTTGTAACTCGAGCTGAAAGATTTTGGGACTTTGGAACACAGCACGAGGGGGACGGAGCGTTGACTTCATTAGACGAGACCTCTCCAACTTAACGTTTAGGTTCAGTGTGCTTCTCACCATTCGGTGATCGCTACCAGTTTTCACCCTCGCGAGCACGGAGACATCACTGAACAGTTGTCATCTGGTCGTCATAATGAAGTCAATCTCATTTTTTGTCGAACCGTCGGGGCTCGACCAGGTCCACTTCCTGTGAGGCCGCTTCTGGAAGAAAGAGTTCATCATAAAGAGTCCCTCTTTCTCCATGAAGTCGGCAAGCTGCTGGCCCCTTGGGTTCCGTTGCCCTATTCCAAATTTCCCTACATTCAGCTCATCGTTCTCTCTCGTGCCTAGTTTTGCATTGAAGTCTCCCATTAACACCGTATAGTGGGTTTTGGAGGAATGCATGGCTCTAGAGATATCCTCATACATTTCCTCCACCTCCTCATCGGAGTGTGCCGAGGTTGATGCGTAAACCTGTATGACCTTCAGCGAATACCGTTTGGTGATTCTGAGTATAAGGTACGCAACCCTCGTCGACACACTCTCAATCTTTACAACGTTGTTAACGAGAGACTTGTGGACGATAAATCCGACACTTCCTTGAGACAGATGGTCGCCCTCCCTGTGATAGAACAAGTTGCCGGATTCGAGGATTACCGTGTCCTCCCCCTCTCTTCGGACTTCGGATAATCCTATAATATGCCAGCGTAACTTGTCTATCTCTTCCTTCCAGCTCCACGTTATCTTCTCGTCAGTCCTCAGGCTGCGTGCGTTGTATGTTGCCAGGTCGAGTTGTCTTAGGTGGCAACCGAACCTCCACCGGAGATTCTTAGCACCCCCTGCCCCGCCGTTACCATGGTCGCCACCGTAGTCAGGAATAGCGGGGCCGCCGGGGACTGGGGGCCGTTTCTTTGTTACTCTCATCATAGGGGGGTATTTGCAATAGTTGCCACGCTTGGCGAGCGGGTTGGCAACCGCAGTTTTTTATTGTAAGTTTGTTGTTATCAGAAAGATGCTGCTGCCCATCTCCTGCCTGTTTCCCTTGGTCGCCTTTTACGACACCCACGATAAGATATGGAGTAGCGGATATTCTTAACCGCCACTACACGGCAACTTCACTACTACACTACTCTTCAACGCTGCATTGGAAGACGTTTTCAAGCTTCTGGACTGGAAAGGATACGGTATTAACATCAATGGCGAGTACATCACTCACCTTCGATTTGCCGACGATATAGTCCTTATGGCAGAATCACTGGAGGACCTAAGCACCATGTTCAATGACCTCAATAGTGTCTCCCAACGAATAGGTCTTAGGATGAACATGGACAAAACAAAGTTCATGTTTAATGTCCATGTCACACCTATGCCCGTGGTTGTTGGGAGCACTAAGCTCGAAGTTGTTGAAAAGTATGTTTACCTGGGACAAATAGTCCGACTAGGTAAGTCCAACTTAGACCGAGAGGTCAATCGACAGATTCAACTCTGCTGGGCAGCGTGCGGGAAACTACGACACATCGTCTCGTCAGACATACCTCAAAACCTTAAAACGAAATTGTACAACCAGTGCGTATTGCCAGTGATGACGTACGGATCTGAGACGTGGTCTTTCACTGCTGGCCGTATGAGGAAGCTCAAGCTCGCTCAGCGAGATATGGAGAGGGCTATGCTCGGGGTTTCTTTGCGTGATAAACTTAGAAATTAGTATATCCGCAGTAGAACCAGAGTAACCGACATAGCCCAACAGATTAGTAAGCTGAAGTGGCAATGGGCCGGCCATATAGCTCGAAGAACCGACAACCGATGGGGAAGAAAGGTTCTTGAGTACCGTACCGGTAGGCGAAGTGTAGGGCGACCCCCCACGAGATGGAGTGACGATCTGGTAAGACATGCAGGAAGTCGATGGATGCAGGTGGCTCAGGACCGTGCTTTGTGGCATTCCTTGGGGGAGGCCTATGTTCAGCAGTGGACTTATGAAAGGCTGTAATGATGATGATGATACTTATACGTCTTGGACTTTATAGATCTGAAGGTATGTCGGTATCCACTCCTGGAACTCCTCGACAAGGAGAACTGGATGTGCCGAGTTTAGGCTCGATTTGTTAGTTGAGATGAGACCTTACCTCCAGACATGATAGTGACTTGAAAGTTAAAATGCGCTTAAGGCATGCACAATTGGATTTACCAATATTTTTTTAAAGAAGTGAGGATGACAAATGAACACACAGTCCATCTGATGATGAATGCTGTGACCACTCTGAGGACTCTGAGGAAAAAGTTTCTCGTTCATTTCGCTCACCACGCGGAACACAATAGCAAGAAGGTGCTTTTCCATCCTGATATTCAGTGGGCGCGTGGATCTGTGTCCCGATGTCTCTGAGCCATTCGTGACAAATCCATAATACGCTGCCACTTGGCCGTGGTATAAAAATTACTAATATTACTTTCGATATAAATAGCTCCTGTTTGTTATTGTGGCATTGTAAACGATACTATATCACTGTTTTTGTCTATCCAGAGCTCCAGATGATATGTTAAACTTAGAGAATTATTATTAAAAGTAAATTGTGAATGTTTTCTTATGCATTACAGCCAGATATAAAGTAACAACTTATATTTAGGGCTAGATTTTACCTAATATTCACGTCAGCAGAATTTTTAATTTATAGGATAAGAGTGACTTTAATTATTGTTTATTAAACGGCAATATACAATTCATAGCTGTCGGTGTCACTTAAGGTAAACAGATTAGTTACATCTATATTAATTTACAATTTTTAGAGCTTACAATATATTCCTTTAACCTTTTGTAGTTTTCAGCTTAAAACGCCGTAAATTGAGAGATTTTATGAATAGAAAAAAGATAACATTTCTCTATTTTTAACAGAAATAGCGAAATTTATTGTTACTCTGTTTGTGTTTTCCTATGTTTACTTAATAAAGAAAATAAATGAAATGGTATTCTAAAAATAATCCAGCCTTAATTACACTGCGTGGTTACACGTTCTTATGAATATTTACATGCTACATGCCAATAAGGTTAGCTCATAGAAAATAATTTGTTGGGCCGTAAAAATTTCATGGTTCCCACATATTACACCAAGCAAGATTCACTAAAAGCATTATTTGCCATTTCTTTCGTATAGCGCTTTATATTCGCTGGGATATGATTCTCCATATTATTACTATTGCATACTTCGCGTAGGCGTCGCCTTATTCATTAGAACACTAAAAACGTAATACAAATAAGATATAAAGTATACAAGTTTATAAAACAAAAATATTACTATTTTTATCTTTATATTTTTTCTATAGACTTTTAATAGGCTGCAAATCGGTACGACGGTTACCCATTTTATTTTATTAGGATTGGGTTACAAATGAGCACACAGTCCACCCGGTGGTAAGTGAATTCTGTGGTCCATATATACATTTAAATTTACCCTCAATTAAGTATCAAAATGCAGATGCGTTTTCACCCCCGAAGACTTACGTGGAATGCCTCGATTCCAGTAAAAAGGGCCTCCCACACTTCCGCAACAAACATCTATCCACCAAAAAAAGTGGTGAGAGTAAGATGAAAGTAGAAAAATTTTGGTGAGGATGGAATTACAGTTGAGCTTCTAAAAACGGATATAGAAGAATTTAATTCCGTCATTCACGGTGACATAGTATCATAGACTCGGAATAGACGAGGTAGTTCTGATATTCAGGAAAAATGATAAGCCACCATAAAAAAATAAGAACCTAATGCCCTTATAAGCCACATCTACATTTTTTTTAGTCATAGTTCGCTGAGTGACCTTGACCTTTCTCATACGACCAGCAGTGAAGGCCACGTCTCAGACCCATATGTCATCACTGGCAACACGCACTGGTTGTATAATCTTGTTTTTAAGTTTTAATATACCCGACGACGAAATGTGCTGTAATTGATGTAAAGGCCCGAACGCTGCCCTGCCAATTGGAATCCGTCGACTGAACTCTCGGTCGAAGTCGGACTTACCTAGTCGGACTATTTGTCCCAGGTAATCATACTCATCAACAACTACCGGCATAGGTGTGACATTGACGTTACACAACATGACCTTTGTTCTGTCCGTGTTCATCTTAGACACTATTAAGATCATTGAACATAGAACTTGAGTCCTCCAGCGATTCTGCCATAAGAAATATATCGTCAGCAATTCGAAGGTAAGTGATGTATTCGCCATTAATATTAATACCGTATCCTTTCTAGTTCAGCAGCTTGAAAACATCTTCCAATGCGGCCTTAAAGAGTTTCAGGGATATAACTTCACCTTACCTTACACCTCTCTGCATTTGGATAGGGTTCGCACACGGTTCTGTACTCGGATAGCCAATGCAGCATTACAGTACAAACACTCTAGCACTTCGATATACCGACATGCAACTTGGCAGCGCTGAAGATGTCCGTCAAAGGCTTTTTCATAGTCTACTTACGCAAGACAAAGTGGCAGATTGTGTACTTTTCGGTTTTCTATATAATTTGTCGAAGGGTATGTATGTGGTCTATGTTACTAATATACTAATAAAAAAGCCTTTTCAGAAAACGGCTTGTTCAGGAGGCTGGTAATCCTTGAGTCTACGTGCGAGGCGAATTGTAATGACTCTCGAAAACAGCACGTAGACACGGCTCAGAAGGGAAATCGGTCTGTAGTTTGTGTACAGAGCGTTGTCGCCTTTCTTGAAGAAGAAGACCACCGCACTTCTGCTCCACGTCTCCGGCTCCGTAGTATTCTGAAGGAATTCAAGTACTGGTTTCCCACCCGCTTTCAGAAGCTCCACTGTAATTCCATTCTTGCCCGGGGCCTTGCTGTTTTTAAGATGCTGGAGAACCATTCTAATCTCGCTCAGACTGACGTCCAGGAAATCATCGGATTAGTGTCATATAAGACTTGCTCTTTGATCATTACTTACAATTGCGTGTAGCTCCAATAATTACGTTATACTGTTGCCCTTGAAACTGGGCAGGACACATAATTTTCGTTCTTTGCGCGAAATTAAGCAAATTAGTTTATAACAACCCCAATTACGTGTACAACTGCACATAGAACCTCTCAATAACACTCCAAATCTCTGTTCTCCCTAAAAAGAAACTACCATATTCGGTCTTCAACTCCGACGGTTGGCTCTTTCTGACAGGCAGATCTCTAGCAAAATCTTTGAAGCCTTGGTTCCACTCGATCGCTTCTTCAGTACTGTATATGTATAATAAGTCTCGCCGCATGCATTTGACCTCTCCAGCTTAACATTAAAGTTCAATTTTCCTCTTATTATTCGGTGATCTCTACCAGTTTTCACCCTCGCTAACACTGAACAGTTGCCGTCTGATCGTCATAATGTAGTCTACTAGTCAATAGGACAAGATACTAAGAGTAGACTAATTTAACTACTGTTTTAACCGTCAGCTCTCTAATCTATAGTTATAGTAGTAGTTATATATCTATCTCTAATGTAAAAGTTCGGAACATTTCGTTATTTTAAATAACGAAATTTTCTGAACTTAACTTCGAAGCTAGTTTACAGAAAAATTCCTTTAAAGTATATTTAAATATGATTTATTAAGAATTCCATTTTTATAGTAATTAATTTAAAAAAAAACTTATGAATGAAAAAAATTACCTACTTGTGAGCCGTTGTGACATCATTATACTCGTATCCGTCGAGACTGTGAGCTAATCGCAATCATGCTATACTTTTGTACGAGTATTAACACATAATTATATAACCTGTATTATGCAATGACAATTTTTTTTAATTTTGACAACGTAAACATGTGTGTTTTATCATTTCACCATGCGGTTGCTAAAGCGATCTAATGACGTCACTGGCGTTTGAATTTACATTTTAGAAAAACCATTTTTAATTGTAAAATTACATGAAACATTTTTAGTAAACTTTAAAAAAGTTAGAAAACATAATCTCTATTTTATTTCTTTATGCTTCTAGCTTTCATTCTACACATAAACAATTCGTTGGCATTTTAATTCATCTTTTGATATTTAATGCGATATTAACTACGAATTTCTTTTGTTCTTTAGTGGAGGTTTCGTGTAACGAGAGTCCTGTTAGCTGTTAGGAAATCAAAATCAGAACCTACGACAGCCAAACTTTAACAATCTTCAAGAAAAATAATAGTTTATAGTATACTATAGAGCTGAATTTTAAAATGGAGTCATTATGGTCGCATCATCATTGTTTAAACCATTGTTTTTTTATTAGTCTTAAGTATAGAATAAAGTTTAATTCGTGCTCAAACCTCAATAAATGTGTTACGGTTTTTAGAGAATCCTGGTTCAATCTATATCTCGTTTCCTAGATTTTTTGCTAAATCAATACACAACTGACTTCTTCTAAAATTGTCTAAAATGCCCTGCAATTGTTTTATTGCAACCTAAATAGACACTATTTTTTTTTCTGTAAAATGCAATAAATTTATCAATGCTCATAAAAATATCATCCAATACGCCGAAATTAAGGTTTTGGTACAAATTTTGTGCGTTATGTTAGAGGCGTCACTCCCAATCATTGTGGTGCTATTTCTAATTTTTAAGTTAAGGTGCTTTGTTTTAATTTTGTGTGCCTGTGCCCTAGCGGCCTGTAGCCTATGGATCAGCAAAGTGCGCACCCTGAGATTGACCACATCATCATCATCAACATTACAGACCTTTACAAGTCCACTGCTGAACATAGGCCTCCCCAAGGAATGCCACAAAACACAAGGTTGACCACGTTCTTATTTATTTTATAAAACTGAAGTGACAAACGAATTATGTTATCTTTTTCTTGACGTTTAACTTAAGTCCACCTAATAGTAAATAGCTCCTGCAGCCCATGGACACCTGCAACCAACTTCAAAGAAAGACGACGGGTAGACTAAGAAATCTCCAAGAAGTGGTAGAGCCATGCTGCAGCTATATTAGTAGTATAGTTGTAGCACGAATGGGTCGGCTCGATCGGGGAAGGACTACGCTCTCACATGTTTCGTATGGTGAGTATAGAGAACCGGAGACCCTTTTTACTAGATAAGAGGCATTCCATCTTAGTCCTCACGAGTGGCAACGCATCTGCATTTTGATTCGCAAACAGGGATAGATATAGATGTCTATGGGCCACAGCAACCACTTACCATCAGGTGGACTGTGTGCTCGTTTGTCACCCTTTCCTATAAAAAAAAGAATGCCTCACAGCCTATAATTATACTCTATATCCTTCGAAACGGACACACAGCAAATATTGGGGGCAAAAATATATAGAGAAAGAATCCTACCACTTAGCAAACTAACTACACTATGATAATGTAAAACTTAAAACAGTTATTTATCTTTATTAATGTAAATTAACCGCCTTGCATATTTAAGTGAGTTAAATGAATTTTTAAGGCTAATATTAGTCCTATACTGTATTATAATACCACAATAAATATATTGTAACTTTATTACTTCTTCAATATTCTTTTTATTATTTTTAAAAACATAATATAATATCAATCAAATAAATAATATATTATTTATTTGATTGATATTCGACTTTATATATGTAATATTTAATTAATTTTAATAATAAATAATAATGCGTGGTCTCACAGTGATAGACAGGGGTTGGACACTTGCCTTGAATAACATTATTTTTCTCCATCAGATCGTAAAATTGCAGTACTGGATATGAGCCTCTCACGTTGTAGGTCGAATTTGCCTTAAGCAACTCGCACGCAAGATTTACGATGGCCTTACCAGTCGTTTCAAATAAACTTAGATTTCATTGAACGCGAGCAATCAAAATCTCACTTTTCCTCGTTGAAGTTAAACATAATGAGGAAACCTTCTCAGAATTAAAAAAAAAACTTCTCATAGCAAACTATATGCTTTGCAAAAAGACCTTTGTAACCTAAATAATTAATAACCAGCTACATTTATTAAATATGCTTACTTTAATTTCACTCACATTTTTATTATCATACCGGACGTTATCACTCCGAAAAGCCATTATGCCAATATTTACTTTACAAATTTTATTGTACAATACCATAACGAAAAGAAAGATGTCTATACCTCTATACCTACCTCTTTTCTTGGAAACATACCCAGAACTGTAAAATAGATGTTTATCATTTTGTGAAATCGAGTATATACATTCGCACGTTTGTGTTTAAGTGATTTTTTTTATTTCCAGAACAAGTAGTGATATTAATACCGAATCAAATTTATTTGATAAGTTGCACCTGATTAAGTTTTAATTAAATTTGATCCAGCAGCAATTTTTTAACAAAAAACACAAACTTGCAAATAGGTACATAATACGAAGTTGAGGGTGGGCACATCGAATCGATCCCAGCCAATTTTGTATTTATTGGATCGGCATTGTATTTCTTATTCCCTAGAAAACTTTACTAACAGAATGAACATTCTTTACCAGCAGAATGAACATTGAAATAAAAGGGTATCGAAGCAATAGCAGTAAAGCGAAAATATTAAGCATTACAAAACATGAAGATGAAACATAAACTAATTTAATTATGATAAATAACTATGTAATAATTTACTTAAATTTTTGATTAAAGATACATTTTTATCCCTTATATAAAAAATCAATTGCGTTAAAGATCCGTTAGTCTCGCTCAATATGAAAAACGGCTCGACCGAATTTGATGAAAATTCTCTGTGTTAAAATTTTGTGTATGTTTAAATAGGTCCCTATATAGTTTAGATTCAAATTTGGATCCGGTAGATGGCGATGTTGTCGAGATCCAGAAATTACCCGTGCGTAGCCGGGGCGGATCGCTAGTTTTCTTTAAAAAAACAATTGTCCGGCCACTTAATCTGAACGTTTTGAAATACGTACCAGTTATTTTATTTTGAGCTTCACTTTTTGACAAACAAATGTTTCAATATTAACAATATTTAAAAAAAATAAACAAATCTTACCCTGCCATCCCACTGCTTTCCATCTTGTTTGCAAGCTCCACATCGCGTGAGTACACATCAAATTGCCATTGCCTCTGACCAAGCACGCCAGCAAGCACCGCTCCTGTATGGATGCCCACACGCATATCCACCGGAGAGTTGGTTATTTGTTGTACATATCTGTGTCAAAATAAATTACGTATTAAATCAGAACAACCTATAAAACTTTTTATTTAGATTGTATCAAGACAAATGGCCGCCTGAAGATTTTAATCACCAAATTTCATATGGGCACACTGAAGTGATTCTGCGTATAAATGCTTGAATTTCGAATGTTATATTTTTTTAAAAACAAGAAATTTATAATTTATTTAATGATTTCTTATATTTAAGCGAACACTACACATTGAATAAAACTATTTTTACGGATTTCATAGCGTTTAATTTACATATTTTACTTCCCGACGTTTCGGGTGCTTTACAGCAACCCATAGTCACGGTGGGGACTGAGATTTTTGACGTCCAGATGTCACAGTTCAGCCCGGCTACCTTCAGTTTTTGAATATTAATTTTTGGTTGACCACAGACGCGAACAATAAATAACGCACGGTCTATAATTTGTCAAAACTAACACTAGACGAACCTACAATAAAAGTACTGCGAAGGGCCTGATTTTCGCAATAACAGAGCGAAGAGCCCCGTATAATGAAATTATCTGTAACGTTGAGGATTGTCTGTTTAAAAACAATGTGGGAAAGAATATTTAGAGGCCATACGTCAAGAAATTTCGTCCTTGTTACGTCGAAGTTCAGAGCCGAAACTAATTCTCCCCAAAGACGAAATTAAAGCGTTGTAAACTTACGCAACATACCAGACCTCACGATCATCTGTACAAATAAAGGAAATGCTACGGTAGTAATAAATACATCAGATCATAATTTTAAAATACAACAATTTTTATCGGACGAAAATACATACAAAGAGGTTAAAACAGACACTACAACCAATGTGCTTAAAACAACTAGCGATCTAATAAAGAATTACTCCGAAAAATTAAATCTCGACGTAAATTCGATAATACCACCGTGTACCAAATCACCGAGGTTGTATAGGTTACTGAAAATACACAAACTAAACGTCCCATAGCGAGCCAGATCGATTCACCAACTTATAAGTTGGCTCAACACTTGGCAAAAACTCTGTCACCGCTGAGAGGACAAACCAGAGCACACACATTTTTTTTTGTTAGTTAGATAAAAGACCTGACAATGAAACTATGGTCAGTTTTGATATTCAGTCACTATTTACATGCTTACCTATTGAAGACTGCATCTCAATTATAACCAGGAAGCTAGAAGAATACAACATGCCTACAGAATATGAAGTATTACTCAAACACTGCCTTACATCTGGCTATCGTGTGGAAGGAGGAGTTCTACAAGCAAGTAGATGGTGTGGCTGATCTACTTGCTTATGGGAGGTACACCCATAGTCGCCGTCATATTCATGGAGGACTTTGAGAAGAAAGCCCTTCTTACTGCTCCTGTAAATCCAAGATTCTACAAGCGGTACATAAACAACACTTTCACAATTTTACCATCTGACAAAATAACTGCATTTTTAGACCACCTTAATTCCATAAACTCTAAAAGACAAGAACGAAATGAAGAATGAAGAAATGAGATAAGCACAAATAAATCTTTGGGAGATGATCTTTTATGATTTTAAAAGTTCACTCTTGTCCCAAGATTGCACTTCTCGTCTACAAAATGCTAAAAGCAGGGAGGGAAACATTTCATTGTCTTTCTCTCAATGATGAAATTCATGGAGGTCAACTCTCAATTGCGATCGCTAAGGAAAATGTGACTACTGTCAGGCGACTAATTGAAGTAAACCTGTGCATCGCCAATGAGGAGATTCGACGACATTTGTATTGGTATGAGCCAAATACAAAAATTTTACATCTAGATTTAAAAGTTAGAAAACTTTGCTGCTGCTGGATTCCACATAAACTCACCCCAGAACAAAAACGGGCTCGAGTTGGTTGGTGTAAAAAGTTGTTAAAGTATGATCACGGAATTCAAATGCTGTGTATAATATTGTGACAGGAAACGAAACATGGACATATGGTTTCATTCCGAAAAGAAAGAAACAGTCTTCTGTATGGGTGTTTGAAAGCGACAACAAAAAAACAAAATGGAGGTAGGCAAGAAGTGTGGGCAAAAAAAAATTGTGTTTTTTTCTCTGTTCTTGTCTGCCACAATTCCACTTGTTGGGCAAAAGACAATTAATGCTTATTACGTAGTACATCACATTTTGTTTATCCAGTGTCTTTGAAAAAGTTAGGAAAAATTACCAAGAAGTCTCATTCTATTGTTCCGTGACAGTGCTTCGGCGCACACCGCAAATAAACAAAATTATTTTCGGCTTCTGAAAAGATAGAGCTTTGTGACCCATTCCACAAGAAATAAATAAAACGTATTAGATTTCCTTATTTTACCAAAAATCAAAATTTTTTGAGAGGTTTGACTTTACGTAGCCAGAAGTCGCCGGTAGCTTGCAACCAACATGGAAAAACAGGCTATTAGACCAATGTTCCTAATGTTTTTTTTTATTGTTTGGAAGAAAAAATGATCTTTTACGAAGATCTATCTATTGGAAGACACTATTAAGTCCATTGAGCATAGTGTTAAAGTTCTCCAGCGATTCTAACAAAATGACTATATACGAGGTATGGAGAGGATAAACCAAATGTGATCCGTCACGAAGAAGCATCCCCTAATAGGTGGAGTGACGACCTGTTAAGACATGCAGGAATTCGATCGATGCAGGGGACTTGAACCAAGTTTTGTTACCTATGTTTGCAGATGATGATGATGATTAGACTTACGCACTTCATTTGCCACTGCATTACACAAATTATTATTGGTTACCAAACCGCGGTTGTGTTATAATTATCTCTATGAATATGTCCCTGGTATCTTATTCCAATTCGTATCTTACCTTACTTTATACCTCACTTTATCTACTATACTAATTCGTACGTAACTTACGTTTAGAATAAAATTACATAATATAAATTTATTAAGACTATTTTAAGGTAAAATTTTGAAGTGAATATCTTCTTTTAATATTTATGGTTTAATAGGCAGGTAGTGCATCAAAACATGATACAGACCAAGAACTTTAGCATTTTCACAATTTTCTTTTCATTTCACAAAAGGCATAATAACCGAAATTAATTAAATGCATAATATTACGTTGAAATCTCCTAGAACAACATAACTTAAAAGATAATAACTCAATTGGCCACTTTTTATGAAACAATTGAAACATGATATCATCTCATTGCAGTATAAATTAATTTCGTAGCAGATGAATTATTTTTTCCAATTTACCTTTAAAAAATCAGACATTTTTAAAGTTAACTTAATGAATCTACTTAGGATTTCTTAAAGATGAATTTTCTCACTAACCTAATCTCACAATCTAAAGCAATAATAAGAAATAAATCAATAAATACTTGCCTGATTGCTTTCACCATTGACAATCCCATATGGACACAAAGAACTGCATGGTCCGGCCGCTCTAATGGCGCACCGCTGATGCAATAGTAGCAATCTCCAAGGATTTTTATTCGCAGTTGGTTATATTTCTTTGAACAAAATCACTTAGTTATATATAAATCTCAAAATTATCTTTTACTGTAGAAGTAGCTTAATTTGCGTACCTCGGCAAGACGATCAAATCGCGCAAACAACTCGTTCAGGATCGCAACCAGGTCTTGAGCCGAATAAGTAGAGGAAATTGCCGTGAAGCCGACAATGTCAGCGTACAAGATACTGACATGAAACAAAAAAAAATTACAGACCACACTAGCTACGGACTGATTTTGATTCGCACCTGCACGACATTTAGTTACTACTAGCTTTCTACCCGCGGCTGCGCTCGCGTAATCTTCAATTACGGAACATCATTAATACTGCTCCGTGGCAAAATTAGCAAAATTGGATCACTTGTAGAGTCACCTCGGTGTCTGTTTGTCACAGAATTTTTTTCAATTCTCTGAGACTATAGGACGTAGATTATTGAAATTTGCCATAGATATAATATGCTGCAGGTACACGTGATTATGTGACTTTTTTAGAATTGCTTTAATATCATACGTCTAGCAAACATATACTACTTTTTATATTTTATTGGGTAAATCAGAAATGCGTTATTTTCATTTTACTCTTTACATTCATTCATATTTAAAGTAAATATACTTCTGACAAAATAATATTGAATTTCATGGTCTTCTATTAATATAGGGCATGTTGAGATGTGATTCCTATTTTAAGATTTAGTGACTAATTGGTACTTTCATATACCGAGATTGAAACATATTACTCCAACGGAACCGGAATTATTCATAAGTCTTAAGGAGGATTCTGGTTTGAAGATTATACGAGTATATCATATTTATTCTATAATATGGAGATATTATATAAGTTACATGAATTTTTAAATGTATTGGTAACTGAAAGCAAAACATACTACTTTATGAATTTTATGATAGATGTCATATTTTTATACAAGGTAGAGCCATGCTGCAGCTATGTTATGGTTGTAGCACAAATGGGTGGGCTCGACCGGGGAAGGACCACGCTCTCACAGAATACCAGCGTAAACCAGCAGCTTAACGCTGCTGTCTTTCGTATGGTGAGTGTAGAGAACCGGAGACCCTTTTTACTGCAAACGAGGCATTCCAGCTTAGTCCTCACGGGTGACAACGCATCTGCATTTTTATTCGTAATCGAAGATAGATATAAATGTCTATGGGTCACAGTAACCACTTACCATCAGGTGGACTGTGTGCTCGTTTGTCACCCGAATACTATACTATAAAAAATGTCACTGTTTCAAAAAAATTAAACGTATATCGTTCGCGCAGTTTCAAATTTGTTAGTTATTACGCAACGGATAGAACTAGTTTTAGGCTTTATTTGTAAATATTGTTCATTTTAAAAAACACTATGTCATCCCGCTTATAACTAACAAAATCATATATAATAGAAATTAACATCTAAATGAAGGAAACACAGAATACCAGCGTAAAATAGCAGGTTAACACTGCTGTGTATCGTATGGTGAGTGTAGAGAACCGGAGACCCCTTTTACTGGAAAAGAGGCATTCCATCTTAGTCCTCACGGGTGACAACGCATCTGCATTTTGATTCGCAAATGAGGATAGATGTAGATGTCTATGGGCCACAGCAACCACTTACCATCAGGAGGACTGTATGCTTGTCCTAATAAAAAAAGAAATTACTTAATCCTCCTTTTTTGAAGTTCCGTAAGCGGATAAAAAGTAGCTTATAAGTTGCCACAATTCTCTAACTACTTACACACAAAATTTCATGGAAATTCTTTCAGTGGATTTTGCGTGGATCGTATATACACAGACAGACAGACAGACTGACTGACTGACAAAAATTCTAAAACCCACTAATATGGTTTCAGTACCCTTTGCTTAGCCCACTGAATTTCTTTTTTCTAGAAAATATTAGTACTACACATTATAGACACGACTTTTCTACAGATTTATTATGTGAATAGATTGGGGAACTCTGCATAACTACGAAATTAAAAACAATGAACATATAAGCAATTCATAAGGTATTTTAAACTTTATACGAGTAAAAACGGTCTGTGGCTAGCAGTTAGTACATTATATACTATGTAGGGTGCTAAGTGTACGCAATTATGAATAAAATATTCTAATTGTTTTATAATTTGTTCCCTCGTCGCAAACAGAGGAGTGTTATATGTTTTAATGTGTGTATATGTGTGTCTGTGTATCTCTGAGTCTGTGTATATGTGTGTCTGTCTGTGACAACGTAGCTCCCAAACGGATGAACCGATTTAGAACTAGTTTTTTTGTTTATGAGGTGACTTTATCTAGTGTTCTTAGCTATGATTCAAAAAAATCTTTTGAAGATGATCCGTTTGAAGATGATCAGCTATTTTTGTTTCGGGTTTTTGTTTTTAATTTTCAATTTAAATTATTGTAAAATATCACTCACCTCACATTCTCATGACGTGACATGTAAATTTTTTTAAACTGCGTGTCAATGAGACCCAAATCCTTTCGCATTTGTACAGCAACATGTTCAGGAAGTACTGACAGTAATAGCCGTTCCTAAAACATTTTGATGTTTATTATTGTCAGCATTGATCCTGTAAATGTAATCTCAAAACATTACAGTAACACACCTGTTCTTTACTCTGTTGTTCAATTGTTAGCTTGTCGCGTAAGCTCCTTTTTGTTTCCTGAAAGGAGTTTCTCTGTTGCCGTTCTCCGACAATGTATGCAACGCTTCCCAAAAGCGTAGCACTAAGTAGTAAGCCCCCGTTTACTAATTCCTGTCAAAATCAATACCGTCTTTTAGAACGCTATATGTATCAATAAAAAATAAAATATTATTATAACATACCTGATAAAATATACCTTCAGGTAGTTTTCTTTCAGATGTGACATAATGGTAGTACTGGACTGAGAGATAAGCGGAAAATGAGAATATGCTGTATAGCAACAGCACAATATAATGAAAGGGTAATGTTGCAACGGTAAAGTATTGCAACACCGCAGCCCATCCGAGTAGCTCATTATATGAATCTTCGAAGCGACGGGACGTGCTAACAAGCAGCTGGGCCCAGATGAGGAACCACGCGATGTGATTTAATGCATACCGAGCTCGGCGAAAAAGAACATACGTCGCCGCTAGTGTTAAATTTATCAGCAATGCAACAGCTACAGAAACATAAGCGAAGGTCAGATCGCGCTCGCCAGGTACAAGAGCAGCAAATATTTGAAATAATACTCCGATTGTAAGAAAGCGTAATACTGCCCGTTGCCTTTGACGTTCGGTATAGGCCAAGTATAATTTCTCTTCCGATAAATCCGTAAACCTCCATGGCGGCATTAAACACACACAGCAAGTGTTTTGCAAATGCATTGTTTTCTCCATTTAACTGTCAAATTATTTTACCAATTACATAACATGATATTATTTTTCTCGCACGAATCAGATTTCTCGTTTGCTTTTATTCACGTATCAACATCTGAAAAGACATTTTACTATTTTTACAAAATAATTATTAATGGGTATTCTATGCTATTTTTTCACGTTACAATGCTAATAGCTATAAGCAATTTTACGTGCACTATATACTCAATAATATAGTGCACGTAAAAAAAATCCGTTTCCTTAAATAAATTATATTGAATTAGAATTTAGAATATGTCCACACCAAACATACATTAAGAATTACATGATCTGATTTAAAAACAATTTGAATACAAAAATCAATACAAAAAATTTAATATTTAATGCTAATTTCACATCAAAAAGTAACTAAGCGTAATATATTATGTTATATTGAACGTAGATTAAATAATATGAGGAAACCCCTCGCGTAAACGAGTAAACTTTGATAATTTAAAGCAGCAAGGCACAGAAAACATTAAGCGGAGACTTTCCGCTAACATCTGCCTGATCGAGGACGTCTGTGTAATGAATAAATTACACGCTGAAACATTGTTCCGATATCCGTTCATTAACGAAGCCGTCTAGTAGACATGGCGAACGCATGTACATATTAATGCCCAGTTGTACGTAAACACTAACAACATGACTAAATTCAATGTTGACAATGGTAAACCTCATGACGTTTTAGTTACGTGACCATGAATATTGCTTTATAAACTATAAGTCATTTGTTTCATTGTTACTCATTGCCGTCGTTTTAAATTTGAATTATGCTTTATTTCGAATTTATTTAAATTAAATATATCGAAGTGTAATTAAATTTTATCATTAACTGTACTATGTAATTATGTAAAAAGTTGGATAGAAATTGGTTGCTTAAAATTGAAATGAAAATGCCACTTCGGTTGCTCTAAAGTAGCAAAATGCAGCACGAAAAGGTTACTATGAAATATACACTCCGTGGTTGTACATCACGAGAAGGCACTTCATTAAATTAAGAGACAGTCGATTTGTAAAGGTTTGACAATTATTCGCCAAAATTCTATAACAATTGCTGAAGTTTGGAACTTGCACGGAATGGACATCAAAGTTCAAAGAAGTCGGTGTGAAGAGTGAACGACAGAAAGCTATTTAAATGTTCTACAACGTGAGAAAATTTAAAGGTTACAATAAACCACAGGATTATTGGGAATATGATTGGAATAATGAAAGATCACAGACTCTGCTAAGATTTGCCTAAGAGTTGGGCGTGTTTATCATAAGAGACTGACATTGTCTATGTATTCAATGGAAAAGAACTCTTTACTTAATGAAGGCTCAATAATAGTCTCTGCACACATTTATTAAGAGTCTTCAAAAATTAGTTCTGTTTCACGTTCAACTATCAGGTCCTCAGTACGAATTCCTTTAGGAATACGTTCCAACTTTTACATCGTAGTAGAGAGTAGTTGTAGCCTTATTACTAGCAATGAAGAAGTACACTCCGCTCTTCGTATCGACGAGTACCTTCAAAAAGTTGGAATACAACATTTTAAATAGAATGAAATCGTTGTATTTCCAGGTTATAAGGCAACACAGCTGAAGCTTCAAGGCTAGAGGAGCAAGTTAGGAGTAGTATCTTAGCTCGTATGTCACTCGAATGTTATTAAAATAACTTTAGTAGGTACTACCCTAACATATTAAATAAGATATATTATACACTTAGCACTCGAGAGGAATGAGAGAACCTCTTAAATCTTTTTATATACATATCGTAAAGAAAAACAAAATTCAAACTATGGTTGTTAGTTGAGGAGACCATGTTATTAAAGATAATGTAGGTACGTATTTATTATAATAGACTTATTTCATAGGCTTTTAATCAGTATTTTTGCAATAAAATAATGGCAAGTTAGTAATTTTGGTCACAGACGAAATTTTCCATTTAAGTATATTTTTATGATATACATTCCAGAAAACTTCCAAAGGAATATTATCATTTTAAGTATATCTTGTATTAAAGCCCTATTTCGATCCAAAATACTTATGAAGTAGGTATGTTAGACTTAAATTGTGCAGATATAAAACCCTATAAGTAAATCTCTGGACTGTATTGTATGTTTACGAAAACGCGCTTATGCCTAATCGTGTCAATCTACTTTCTTAGCACTTCAAAAAATCAACTGTCGCATTATTGTATTACATTTTCAAAAGGTATACTTAATTAAAATAAAGTAATTATATCATTTTAAAGGGAGTTTGATAAGATTTCAAACCTACACTTATTATTTTTACATATTTCATATACATAAAAATCGTTTAATTAATTAAATGTGAAAACACAAGTAGGTGCTTATCCCTTTATGCGAACGTTGAGTACCTAGATGCCCTTGAATTCCGCTTTACAAATTGAAAACCAAAGCTCAAAATCCCGCGCATGTTCAATGAAAATAGTAAACTAAATTGCTTTTCCGTTCAATACGAGTATTTAAAAATATCTTATTATTAATTTCTTTATTATGAACTTAAAACGACTGTCCAGTATAGTAGCCTCCAAAACAAAAAAAGTGAGATTCATCCAATCTAAAATTATATTAATTCGATCAAAGGTATAAATATAAGAAATATTTTTTCTTCAATTTAAAAGAAAAGTATGCTTCCGATGGGCAATCCGTTCCACTTATTTTCCAATTTAATAACTTGATTGCGCTACAAGTTTGATATTTAAGTATAATTTTATTGTCATACCTTTCATAAATAAGGTGAAAGCTCATTAACATCAACAATTAATGTGATAATGTTTCCCGCCGAAATTACAATGATGTAAGCAATTTTGTAGAAGGCTTTGTTATATTGACCAATACTTTTGGAGCACTACTATTGAGATGTTCGACCAATTCGTGTATTTAGAGTTTTTTGTGGTGTTTTTAAGTATATAACGGTTAGGTTTTTGTGTCAAAAATGTTGGGATATATTGAGCGAGCTGGAGGTCACAGGGCACGGAACGGTTGGGCCGCGGCGGCGCGGAAACGGTGTCCGCACGTGCTCGCGCGCGACTGCCGCGGCCGCCGCCCTCCGGCCGCCCGGAACGCGACCCGAAGCGAGCCGAGCCGCCCGCTCCCACCCGGACACCTCACCCGACCGCCTTGCGCCCGATCTATTACATCGATTCTCTTCACATTTCACTAATGTTTAATGAAACACTGTTCTCCTAGTTCTTTCAGCAAATTATTCAGCTTCCAAGTCTAACTACTTGCTTAATTTCTCATTCCACTGCATGAGCCATCTTCGTGACATATTTCAAAACTAGGTCATTTCCCTACTTCACTCTAGGACGTCGACGCTAACAAAATGTAATGACATAATAATCGCATCAGCCTCAGGCGCTCAAAGTGCATGAGGTTAACCTTTATTACAAAACGATCGCGTACATGACATCCCTGTAGTATTTCTAGGAGCAGAAATAATAAATTAACACAGATTATATTAAGCTTTTTAATTTACTGTGTAGTAGCGGCGCAAAGAGTCGTTCATGGTGTCGATAACGATGACTATAGGTAATACCTGTAAGACCTTACGGCTTCCAATATATGATGGTATATTGGACGGACGGAGATCAGCGTCAATGTTACGAGACTTCTGGCACTGCGATCGTCAATCCGCTTAACAATCGTGACCTTCCTACCACAGGAGAGACCCATGTCGCACCAAGTAGTAATAATGTATAACAGAACCCATCCATAATTTATTCAAAATGTATTTGGCTATACGAGTAAAACTTGTCATCATCGTCATCACTACAGCCTATCACAAGTCCACTGCTGAACACAGGCCACTCCAATTGATTATCACTAAACTCGGTTCTGAATCATCTGTATTCAACGACTTTCTGTACTTTCATCAGGGTGTCATTCCATCTAACAGGGGGTCACCAAACACTGTGCTTGCCAGAATCGTTTTTTTTTTTGAAAAAAGCGTGACAAACGAGCACAGAGTCCTTCTGATGGTAATCAGAAGGACTCTGTGCTCGCTTATAAAACATAAAACATTTATACTCGATTAAGGATCCAAATGCATTGTCATGCCTAACGACTAAGATGAAATAACTAATTTCCTGTAAAAAGGGTCTCCGTATAAGTATGAAATTAAATAACAAAATAATAAGAATCAAAATTCATTTATTTAATCTTTATTGAACCTTACAAACAATATACGATCAAAAGGTGGACTTAATGCTAAAAGCATTCTCTATCAGTCAACTTTCAGGCTTTAAGAAGCCTGAATGACCTTGACGAAACGGCAACCGCAAAGATTTTAGCCGACGTCAACACCGTCTAACGATTACGTTCTGTATTACTTAGAAAAGTGCAAAGATTAATATAGACTGCAGAGGTGACTAAATATATCGCCTATTATGCTTGCGCGTAAACGAGTAAAGTTATGTCGCGGTTAAGCATCTTCAATTACATTGCACGATGTGGTGCTAAACTTTCGTCCGGTAGGCATCGCGAGCTATTAAGTATTTAAGTACGTAAGAGTTTTTCTTATATTCGTTGAATCTTATTTATTTATGTCGTATTAGTAGCTCTGTGTCTAAGCGCTCGCTGTAAATTTCGCCCAGGTTTGATCCCCGGCAGCACCAATGGAATTTTTAATTGCAATTTTAAGTGCTGATTTAGCACGTGCTTGACGGTGAAGGAAAACATCGTGAGAAAACCTGCATATGTCTGAGAAATAAGAAAAAAAATTTCGAAAACATGTAAAGTTCGCCAACAAGCACTGGGGCAGCGCGGCGGAATTCCTTGCCCTAAAACCCTCTCAGAAGTGAGAGGAGGCCTGTGCCCAGCAGAGGGCCTTACATAGCCTGTTACTTTACTTTTGTATCGTATACTTATGCAATATTCATATTCGTTTCAGATACAGGAGGGTACCTAATGCTGACAAAAATATTATGTGGAGGCCACGAAAATGTAAAACATATTTGTATCTAGATAAAATGTTCTAGTGACTGTCAGTCATTTCATACGCCACATTTTCTATAGAGTTTAGAAAGTTTCAGATAGAGCAAAATAGTGTGGAAATGATTTATTAATAATATATACATTTATAGGTATTTATAATAAAAATAAAGAAACAAGCAGCAAGGTTCATCTTTTTTTATACTTATTATAAGCCAGTGCTTGACAACAATCCCACCTGGTGGTAAGTGGTGATGCAGCCCTAGATGGTAAATCGCACTATCTTAGCGTAACAAAAGCCTATTCACTCTTACCTTGAACCTTGCAGACGCCCAGATTGTATTTGGACGAAAAGATAACCCCTAACAACTGAAGGCGGTCAGTGTACTCCAAGTATACATTCCGGAAAGTAAGAGCCAAGGTGAGCGGGCTCCTTTTAGCGGTGAAAAGACACGCTTGTGTTTTGGAGGCGTTAAATCTCACGAGATTGGCATCGCCCCATTCGAAGAATGCCTGTAGTGTGAGATTCACATGGTCAACCATAGCCTCTCTTTCTGACTGGATTTGATCCCTACTGGCCCGGGTACTTGGTTGGTATCTCTCCACAACTGTGCTGTTATCTACATATCCATAGATACCGGGAATGAGCAGATCATTTATATGCAGCAGGAAGAGAATTGCCGAGAGAACCCCAGAGGAACACCGGCGTTAGTCGCCATAGTATCGGATGAGTTATATACTGATAGTGTTTCTTGTAAACACAATTGTAAAATCGCTGTTCTAATTTTTATCAATGGTGAATTGATGAAACGTAGTCAAGATCACTTTATATAAAATATATTTAATTGAATTGGCATATGGTGTATTTGGCCTTTTACTTAAAACTAAAAGAATTTGTCTGTTCTTAATTCTCTTGTGTACATCACTTTTCACAGACGTATTGTTTGCAACTGGCGTGGTTTCCAAAAGCATGATTAAGAGTCAGCTCTATATCGTCAATCAAATCCTGGACTTTTTTGACATTTATTTTTGTTATATCTTGTAACCTTTTTAAAAACTGTGTCAGTTAACTGTGTCATTAGTTTATTATTTGTTTTTTTTTTCTGTAACGTATCTTGGATAAGTATGCAATTTTTTTTTATTTTATCACAAAACTTTTGCAATAAATTATCTCGTTTTGTACAGTGATTCTCTCCTCTTTAAATTTGGCGTGACTGAAGGATGTTGTTATAAAGGTACTGAGTAACCATCAGTTACTAAGCGGCTATAAATCAATATATGTATGTATAGACATACAGATCTAAATTTTTTTATTTTATTTTAGAATTTTGATTGATTTTTTGAAACCTGGTAAAATTAATTCTTTTTCCATACCATTTAATGGGCCCGAGTATATAATGCCAGGTTTGCTCTTTGGCTGAAGTTATTTTTTTATTTTATGCACAATTAAAGCCAAAATAATCTCTAAAACAAAATTTTACTTCTTCTTCTAATAATAGCTCCTGCACCGGACACGGCCGAATAGTTTTTTCTATAAGACCATTTAGAATAATAATTTTTGTTAACAGTTATGAGTATAATATTTTTATTAGCTGCTTTATTCATAGTGCTTTGAGCAACACTTTTCCGGGTTCTGTACAGAAAATAACAGTTTAAAAAAAAACTAAAAAAAACACGCATTTGTAGATAATCGCGTGGGGTTCTTTTCCAGATATTTTTATGATGTTGCTAATTTTATAAATATCCACAAAAATATTTACAACAAATGACATCAAGCTTTTTTACAGTAAAATATTTATTTGTGTTAATCACTACTTTCTTATTTTAAACTTATGGAAAATTATTTTCTACTTTTTAGTTCGGTTATCTACAAAAGCGTGTTTATTTAGTTTTTTTTTTTAAACTATTACTTATTTTCAATTTTTAAGTGCGGCAAACTACAAAAGCGTGTTTTTTTTGGACCGAAGTTCTTTTACTCTGCTTACAGTAGACGGAACTGGCAGAAATCGTAGTTGTTTTATGAATTATTTGCAAATCCTGAGGATCCTGGCAAGAATAATGAGACCAACTATTTCAATTATTACATTGTCATAGGTCCTTGATAAGTGTGCGAAGTTTCAAATCACATTAAAAAATTCCGTTACAAAGATACATATTATCAAGCTAATAAAAGCGTGTTAAAAATGATGCTGGCTTTGGTAATTATTATTTGAAATAATTCGTAGACGTAGTGCTGCAAAAAACTGTCCCAAATATGAATATAATACCTACTATGTTACACCTATTTACATAGAAACTTTAGTTATCATCTGCATAAAATTCTAAATAGCACTTTTTACACAAGAAAGTAAACTTTGAAATCAGTCCATCTTGTTTTTCGCTAATTAAGTGAATAGTAAAACAAACAAAGAGGTCCATGATAACATTTAACCGTAATAACATAGAACAAGATAGTCTTCGGCATGAATGTAAAAACAAATATTTTGGATTGTTTTTGCAATACCTTAACAGCCGGGTCAGTTCAGATCCGTCTAGAGACGCTAAATTTCGGCAAGCACTGTTAAATTCAATAGGAGATAAGAGTGACAGAAAAAACGCTACTTGATATAGAAGGTCAAAATAAATTGCTTAAATTAAAGTAAAGCACTTTATTAAAAATCACAATAGCCCTATAGCATCAAAATGGTCCATTATTAACATTTGACACATAATTGTACTTATTATACTCAACATTATGTTATGGAAATCTGCGAAAGTTGAAAATTTAAGTATTTTCAGAAGCTGAAAAAAAGAAGAAGACAAAATATTTGGCGCTTAGACTTATTACTTCATATTTAAGTAACAGAACTCATAAAGTCGTGACCAATGGTAAAGGTTCCACCGGATCGGTAGTATCGTTCGTAGATCGTTCCTCAGGGCTTGATTGTAGGGGACAATCACGATATAGTATTATTTGCTGACTATAACTCTTTAATTTTCAAACTTAAACAGCAGTCAATTAATTAAGACGATGTAAATAATGCTCTATCGAAATTAGTACATTAGTTTAACGCCAACAATATGCTCTTAAGCGGCAATAAGACAAAGTGTATTAAATTTACAATACCTAATTTAAAACATTTGAATACCAATGTGCTGTTAAATGGGGAGGAGTTGAGTCTTGTGGATGCTACTGTTTTTCTCGGTATTACTATTGACGCGAAACTTCAATGGGGCCCCCATATATCTAAATTAGCAAGTAGACTTAGTTCTGCAGCATATGCTGTAAGAAAGATTAGAAGTTTCACAGATGTTGAGACAGCCAGATTAGTGTATTTTAGTTACTTTCTTAGCGTAATGTCTTATGGAATTTTGCTATGGGGTAATGCGACTGATATTGAAGCTATATTTATTTTGCAAAAGAGAGCCGTTCGTGCGATTTATAACCTAAATTGTACAGAGTCCCTCCGACAAAAATTTAAAGAAATAAACATATTAACTTTGGCATCGCAATATATTTATGAAAATGTAATGTATCTACATAAAAGCATAAATACCTTTAATAAGAATAAGGATGTGCATACTTTAAACACTAGGAACAAACATAAGCTTGTAACGTCAGTTACTAGACTCCACAGAATCAGTAATTCATTTATGGGGCAATGTGTACGCTTTTACAACAAAATCCCAGAACATATTCAAAGTTTGTCAATAAACAAGTTTAAAAGTTTTATTAAAGAAAAACTGTACAAAAAGGGTTATTATAATATCAAGGAATACATGAATGAAAATAACCTCTGGGAATAAGGTGATCGCCACCATGCTGGTTCTATGAAAAATAATTTAAAAATTGTATAAACGAAACTATCGTTAAGTGAAATATATTGGAAAAAAAGTCCCGCTGAGTTTCTTGCTGGTTCTTCCCAGGACAGAGATATTTTCCGAACCAATGACTTTTAATAAGTATTATGTAATAATCAATATTGAATAAAAAATATTGTATTCTATTCTAGTTACTTTGCAATTATTCTATTGAGTGCATTTTGTGGAATCGTGTTTTGAAAACTACCACCTGGAATAGGCTCAATTGTAATTGGTAAAGTAAAAAATGACTTTCAATAAGAATTACACATGTAATGTATATTGAATAGAAATTATTCTATTCTATTCTATTCTAATTACAATTTTTCACAAACAAATTACATACATACAATTTTTTTCGATAACGATGTGAAATCACAAAACTATCCCCATGCAGATTAATTTGGCTCTATTAGCCTCTTAATATGGACATAACTCGGGATCAGAGATTTTAAAAGTTATTATGCTTAGATACTAGAAAATATAATATTATATTATTACTGCCCCGTGTGAGAGAACTTTATTCTTATATACATATTCCCATCACACGTTATACATTTTTATGGTTGATTAGAAAAATAATATCTACGTGCATACTTTCATAGGGTAAATTTCTTTATTTTTACTATTCTTAGCCAGCGCTAACTACAATAATTGTAATTGGTTATGAAGCCTAAGACGGTGAAGCGCACTGACTTAACAATAGCATATTCACTCTTGTCTAATAGTAGTAGGTAAATATTATTTGCGACCTATTTGTGTGTGTGTGTGTGAGAGAGAGAGAGAGAGAGAGAAAGAGAAAGAGAAAGAGAGAGAGTGAGAAAAGTGTATGAGAATACGTGGAGAGGAATAAAGATTGAGTATTCGCAGTAAGTACATTTGGCTTCATTATCATCATCATTACAGCCCTTCACAAGGCCTATATGTATAAGCCTTGTGAAGGGCTGTAATGATAACTAAATTAAGTATTTCTAGTCATAAAAATATTTATTATTGAATATAAACTTTTAAAAAACTAAAATATATTTGAACGAAGTCGCTCCAACACCGACGCGCGGTCCACCCTCGACGATGTCCGAAAAAGGACTGCGATAGAGCTTGCGGCACAGATTAGTTAATAGTTTACTAAACTCGCGGGTGATTACAGAGCGACGGAGCATGCACACTCGTGCGAATATATTCAGTGTCGGGGAAAATGACATTTTCTCGAGTAAAACGAGGAATAAAAATAACTCTCAATTAAAAATATTAATATTTTTAAGACCTTTTTTAGTGTAAAAACTATTTAAAGAGCTTGTGCCGTTTTGTAGAAATTTTCCAAAATATGACAAAGATACTCTGGGGTACTCTGGGGATTTCTTTTTCTGATAAGGGGTTGTCAAAAATACAATTTTGTTCAAATCCTCCTATTTCACACTGTATTTTTTCTTTGCGGAATAAATGAAAAGTTATTGTGATGTTTTTACTTAAATATCCAAGCATTTAGGCATTTCACCCGCACCTATGCCCTCAGTGATTACACTACGAAGGCGGTTATAGAGAACATAAAAAAATACTAAAATAATGATAAATAAAATGATGACGGATCTAGACAGTTTTGAACCAATTTTAAAGAATGAACCCGAACGTACGTCTTAAATGTTTGGTAGATTGTCTTAAATTTTCAGGTAGATCATTCCATAGGCGTGCGACTTGGACGGCTTTCGATGAAGATATGAACCCCGAACGGTGAAGGGGTATAAAGAGAAGCTTCGTAGCAGGTTATATACAAACTAATTGCAAAACTTATTAAGAAACAGCTTCCAATCGACCACCTCATACTCAGGGGTTATTAAAAACCATGTAATAATATATTTATAATGCTCGTTATGATTTCTTATATTTACGCGAACACTACACATTGAATGAAACTACTTTTAAGGATTATAGCGTCTAGTTAACTTATTTTTATTAATTCCCGACGTTTCGGGTGCTTTACAGCAACCATGGTCACGGGGAACTGAGGTGATTGACGTCCCGATGTCAGAGTTAACCCGAAGTACCTTCAGCTTTTTAATTGTTAATTTTGGTCCCATCTAGGCAGAACGAACTTACTGTGTCATGAAGTCTTGCAGTGGTATGCTTGGGCTTAATTTTAATTTTATTAATTACATTTCCCAAACAGGTGGTAGTACCCAGCCACCCTCTCTATTGAAATTAGGATGTTTTTTTAATTTGAATAGCCTCACGTCTGAACCTCGATGTTCTTTCGCGAGAATTTGTGGTTTATCAAATCTAATGTAATTGCGGGAGCCGTCTAGAATATGATCAGAAACTGCAGACTTCCCGGAACGTTGGTGCTTCAAGTCAGCTAGAGTTACTTAACTAGACACCACATTCACAATCAAGCTTGTACACTCCTGCATCTTGTAGAGGAATATTGTACTTGACGGATGGTAAGAACTGACTAATCTTTTTCAGCGGATTGAAGAATGTTCTAATAGAAGCTCGCTTCAAGATGTAGCCAATCTTGTCTATGACACCTCTGACATAGATAGTACAGCAGACACACGCTCGACTGTGGCTGGCTTCACTCGGTCACTGTGACGTAGGCGCGGGACCAGAAGCTTGTTGTCGTGCAGAACCTGCTTTACGTGCTGAAGCTCGGCGGCTAGGTGTTTGCTGTCACATATCCCTCGTGCTCTCTGTAACGAAGATTTGCCCACGGTAGCTAACTGTGAAGGATGTGGGATTCACCTATTAAATATCGGTTTGTGTGGGTCTTTTTTCTATACACAGTGTGACCTATGGTGTAGTTAGGATTTCGAATGACTAACACATCTAGGAAAGCTAAAGAATTATTTGCCTCTAACTCCATAGTAAATTGAATTTTAGAGTTTATGGAATTACGATGTTCTAAAAATGTTACTTTATTTATTGATACTTTGTTATTTTACCATCAGACATACCATAAGACCGATTTCCCTTCTGAACCGCGTCTACGTACTGTTTTCGAGAGTCATTACGAATCGTCTCGCACATAAACTCGACGACTTCCAGCCTCCCGAACAAGCCGGTTTCCGAAAAGGCTTTAGCACCATAGACCACATACATACCCATCGGCAAATTGTACAGAAGTCCGAGGAACAGAATTCGCCACTATGTCTGGCGTATGTGGACTATAAGAAAGCCTTTGATTCCATCGAAATTTGGGCGCTGCTGCAGTTCCTTAAGCGGTGCCAAGTTGACTGTCGGTATATCGAAGTGCTGAAGTTTTTGTACAGTAGGGCTACGATGGCTATCCTAGTACATAATCAGAGTACGAAACCTATCCAACTGCAGAGAGGTGTAGGACAGGGTGACGTTATTTCTCCGAAACTCTTCACCGCCGCATTAGAAGATGTTTTCAAGCTACTGGACTGAAAAGGATACGGTATTAACGTCAATGGCGAGTACACCACTCACCTTAGATTATCGATGATATAGTCCTTACGACAGAATCGCTGGAGGACCTAAGCACTATGCTCAATGACTTGAATATTGTCTGCCAGTGGATAGGTCTTAAGATGAACATGGACAAAACAAAAGTCATGTGTAACGTCCATGTCACACCTATGCCGGTAGTTGTTTACGACACTAAGCTTGAAGTTGTTGACGAGTATGTTTACCTTGGACAAATAGTTCGACTAGGTAAGTCCAACTTCGACCGAGAGGTCAATCGACGGATTTAACTTGGCTGGGCAGCGTTCGGGAAATTACGACACATCATCTCGTCAGGTATACCTCCAAACTTAAAAACTAGACTGTACAACCAGTGCGTGTTACCAGTGATGACCTTTGGAACTAAAACGTGATCCTTCACTGCTGGCCGTATGAGGAAGTTCAAGGTCGCTCAGCGAGCTATGGAGAGAGCTATGCTCGGGGTTCCTCTGCTTGATAAACACTAAGAAAATATGAAAAAGATATTAACGAAAAACGAAGTTAACAATTACTCTAATTTATAAAAACATAGGCTTTAATAATAAAGAGAGAACGATAATTAGTTTGCAGTGTCGTGGCGGGGTAAATGGTCCATCACACCGTTATGTCCCGGGTACACCCCGGGTAAGAGGTGACTAAGGGAAAAATCGAATGGTAATATCAGTAATAATCATATCAGTTGCCTGACGCAGAGCTAGCACAAAATATCCAGACCGGCTACGGGGAAGAACGTCAATGATGCGAGACGTCAACTATTGCGATTGTCGATTTTCCTGCCAACTGTGACAATAATGTGACAAATCACCTCAGGCCCATGTCTTGCAGTAGACTTTCACGCGCTTATGATGAAAAAGAAGAAGAATTTATAAAACTTTTGACATTTTTGGGTCATAAAATAATGCGACAAAAGTCTTGTCTCTGACCCCCTTCAAACTGTCCCTACACGTCGCGTTGTTTATTATCATTGCAAAGTTGCAGGCGTTTTGTATTAAGTGAGTTGTGATCATAGACTTAGAATATACTAGCGTATAGACCGACATAGGGCGCAAGGGAGAAGAAAATTCCTTTTGGCAAAAATGCAAGATAAAAAAGGATACCAAATCTCATGATTCTGTAACCTTTTCCGAATGACAGGCGCAATTCGGTACGCAATTCTATCTGTACGCCAGGGATTGACTCGACTATATCAAAATTAATGTCGATATTTATGTTGAATGCTTATAATGAATCGATAGACTTGCCCACACAACAAGAAAATAAATCCTCGGTTTGCGTTCGTTTAGAATTTTTAAAAAATCATTAAAAGGAGCCATTTCTACACTATTGGTACTAGTAAGTATGATATTGTTATAATAATAAAGCTTCAAAAATTTTGATAAAAATAGAGACAGATTTTTGTACATTATAAAACGTAAGTGTTAAAGATAAAAAATAAGTTTAAGATAAAAAATCTTGAAATTATCCTATTTGAGCCACCTATCTATTTATCAACCAAAAAATGTATAACCTTACTTCACCACCCGTACCTCACGGTCACACTAGTGCGATATTTCATTGCATCACGCTATTTTTCCCAAGGGTTTGCGCGGAGCTTCGGAATATATTCCCAAGTGACAATGATAAAACTTTTGACGTAGTTATATATAATATATTTAGTAATTCTCTTGAAGCGCCACTAGACGCCCGCGCATGAGACGCGCGGTTCGATGTGCTAAGATAGTGTAAATTCTATATTATTTGATACTCACAACGCTTGATGCCCGATTCATGCTTTATGGCTGACGACGTTGTGCCGTGGGCTTAAATAGCGTAGTTCATCGCCTAAACTGTTGGTCGTAGAGAAGAGGAACTCGTGGATAAGTTATAGCTGGGCGGATCAATAGATCTGCAAGATTAAGTTGCACTTGCTGCAGTCAGTACATGAATGAGTAACCATTTTCATAACATACCGAGATTGAGATAATAGAGAGTGCATCTGTATCCTCAGACACCTTGTGCACTTTACTCTGTTAATGTCATATTTTTTTTTAATTCATGCATCTAAAATGATGATAAGTTTATTATTACTTTATACTTTTAAGCCCCATAAATATATTGGCATTTAAACAGAACAATCTTATTTAACTCATTCCTACAAGTATCCTTACTAAAATTAGTTCGTATTTAAGTCGAATGATAAAATAAACTTCTATAATGTATTTCATTGTTAAATGTTTGTAATTATAAAAGTAATACTTATATGAAAAATAAAGTAGCTATTATGTACTTTGTGTCCCCGTTTTTATTTCCCCATCAAAACTAATTATAAAATATAAATAGGTATATACTTAGTTAAGTATGTACCTATTTATATTAACAATATGTTAAAAAAAGAAATTCTAGGGAAACTGTCTATGGCAGTTAATATTTTTCTCCAAAGATCATAACTCGAAATGAAACTTTCTGATTCTTGGGGAGTTTTTTTTTAAGTTTATCGGTAGAGTCACCTGGGATTTTATAAAAATTTTTTAGTTATTATAAGCCAGTGCTTGACCACAATCCCACCTGGTGGTAAGTGGTGATGCAGCCTTAGATGGTAAATCGCACTGTCTTATCGTAACAAAAGCCTATTCACTCTTGCCTTGAAGACGCCTAGATTGTATTCGGACGGAAAGATAGACGCCGGCAAATTATTCCACTCCTTTGCTGTACGCATTACAAAAGACGAAGCAAACCGTTTGGTTCTAATGCCTGGAATATCGATAACAAAGGGATGAAGACCCGCCGACCGTCTGGTTGTCCGATGGTGGAAAGGAGAGGGAGTAATTAAGGTTTGCAATTCCTGCGCACACTCACCGAAATGCATCCTATAGAATACCGAGAGACTACTAGCTACTTTGCGCCTGTGCTCGAGGCTGACAAGATTGGTTTCAACCAAATCAAGGTCACAAATGAGCCCCTTAGCACGTCTCTCCACTGAGTCCAATGCTGCCAGGTTGCATTTTGCAGCACCAGCCCATATGTGACAGCAGTACTCCATGCACGATCGGACTTGCGCTTTATATGAGGTAAGAAGCTGCCCCGGCGTGAAGTGCCGCCGCACCCTTGCAAGGACACCAAGTTTGCTTGCGGCTGCTTTGGCTCTGGACTCAATGAACCGCCCATAGTTTAGGTTCGGTGAAAATTCAATCCCTAACAACTGAAGGCGGTCAGTGTACTCCAAGGATACATTCTGGAAAGTAGGAGCCAAGGTGAGCGGGCTCCTTTTAGCGGTAAAAAGACACGCTTGTCGTTTGGAGGCGTTAAATCTCATGAGATTGGCATCGCCCCATTCGGAGACTGCCTGTAGTGTGAGACTCACAATTTGAATTAAAATCCAACAAAAGGCAGGTAGGCTCAGCGTATTCCGAGAAACATGTTATATGAACATTTTTTAATTATTTTATAACTATCATGGTAAAAATCCAGTTAATTTTTGAAATTATTCGATTTCCTGCACAACACTATTTCTACACTATTATTTTTTTATTTGCTGCTTCCTTAACAGTCATTTTCGATAGTCCTTGTAAGTAAAATGTACAGCCCTAGCTAACGCACACAATGACAAATCAAAATTAGTCACGCGTTTTCGGGCTGTCAGGTCGTCTATACGCCAGTATATTCTAACGGGTGTATTCATAATCATTTTTAAACAGTTCATTAGTTAAAAGTGTTTTGTCTCATTCTGACATTTGCGAGATACTTGTTGCTAGAAAGTGACAAAACACTTTTTAACTAATGAACTGTTTAAAACTGATTATGAATACACCCGTTAGTCTATGGTTGTGATAAAACACCCTCTCATCAACATGAACCGTGGTAACTCAGGGGCTAAAGTCGCTGTAAACAAAAACTCGAGTTTGATCCCCGCCGTTACCAATAAAATTGTTAATTGTATTTTAAGTGCTGATTTACCAGGTGCTTGGTGGTGAAAGAAAACATCGTGATTAAACCTACATATCTGAGAAAATAAAATAAGTATTTCCAAGACATAATGTGAATTCTGCGAACACATATTGGGCAGCGTGGCGCATATTTCCTTGCCGTAAAATTCACTCAGAAATTAGAGGGTCCCTGTGCTCGGCAGTTAGACGTATACACACATTATAACCAGTGGTAACATCAGTGTCTACCACGTTCTTTAAATAAACAACTAATTTGAGCCGAGTACCATTGTAAAGATTTCGAGGATATTTTTAAAAGTAAACAGTGGCACCTGTCGGTAAATGTTAAAAGAAACAAAGCGAAGAAGAAGCGTAATAAACTAAATCTACGTCTCTATAATCTAAATATGTCTAAAACAAAATTGAATGTAGCGATAGTAATGTTTATTTTAAAATTATCGATACTTTCACAGATTTAGGTCTGTCTGGTATAAACGAAACTTTCAAGATTTCATTTTTAGCACATAACAACATACATTAAAAAAGAACAACGTCGTAACAATTTCCTGTAAATTAAGTAACGCTCCGAAAGTAAAGTACAAATGATAATTTATCTGGTTTTATAGGTAACGAAAATCAAAAATTTCAAAGTAATTTACGCATATTATGATATTTATAGTATTATTCAAAATAGTAGTTCAGTTCAGTCAGTTTTTTATAATCTGAAACAGAACGATTTATAAAAAAATTCTAAAATATATTATTCACTAATTAAATATATTTAATTACTTACAGTTTAATTAAATTTTGTTAACTATTAAAAAAAATCACATTATCAGTTCTTGAATTAAAAGAAAAATTTCGACGCGATTGATATGTTATTCATAACCGTTTAGTGGCGGTATAAGAATATCCACTACTTCATATCAACCTAGTGGGTGCCGTAAGAGGTGATAGAAATAATCTGAACGCAGAGATGAAACTTTTTTCGGTTCCTAGTGTATATATACACAAAACAATGTGTCAGTGTTGTATTCTTTAATTTTTTTACACATTTTCAACCTTTTTTTAATTCTTATACCTTTAGGCTTACCTGTAGTTTGGATTATCCATTTTTAATGAAATTAATCTACGAGTATACAAATAAATAAAATTGAAGTGTCTGTTTGTAATGTCAAAATAACAGCTTTTTACTAATTACATTTAAAAGTATATACGGTACCTATAACAGATACACAATTTTTATAATTTTAGTCTGTCTGTCTGTCCGTCCGTCTGTCTGTCTGTCTGTTTATTTGTTCCGGCTAATCTCCGAAACGGCTGGACCGATTTTGACGGGACTTTCACTGGTAGATAGCTCATGTCATAAGGAGTAACTTAGGCTACTTATATTTGTGAAAAATAATTAGGGTTCCGCGCAACAAAGTTAAACCCTAAATTACACGCGAGCGAAGTCGCGAGGAACAGCTAGTATAAAATATAACTAATATTTCTAAAAAAAATTTACATTTTTCTAACAAATTAACTTCTCTCGCTACAAAATCTGTCAAATATTTCACCTCATCCAAAGTGGTGCCGCCCTAGTGGCAGAAAAAGTCGTGGATGCCTTCATTATAGCAAACATATCCCATATGAGACAATCTATGAGAGAGGCATATTATGTTCAGCAGTTTTTGACAGGATGTAATGATATATTATATATAAAAAAAACCTTTAAATCAGAATACAATCAAGTTAAAGTTCAAAGCGCAAGTAGTGTAAGTAAAAATGAAACACGTTTTTTTTTGTTTGTTTTTTCTTTAATAAAGTAAAACAGATAAAAGTTTAGTATGGAGTGTGATCCCCTTTTGTTGAAATCACAGCTTGCATTCGTCTGGACATGCTAGCGAATATGTCTCTTGTGGTTTCTTGGGAAATACCTTCCCACCCCGCGACGATCACATTCTTCAGTTCTCTGATGCTTTGCGGACTCGGCTGCACTGATATCACTCATCGCTTCAGAGCATCCTAGACATGCTCTGTGTGAATTAGGTCGGGACTTCAACCTGGCCAATCCAAAGGACGAATTACGACCTCTACGAGTAGCATATATACGTTTCCACATCGCAAGACCGTTGGGTGCTAGTGTTGTCCATAAATATGAGTTTATGTTCGTTTGTGCATGAGGAATTAGAACTAACCTTATGTATCGGTGTCCAGTTAGTGTACCGTTTTCGTTGAAGACTAACTCCGTGTGGCCCAACAAATTTATTCCTTAGTTTCTTGAAAACATGCACAGCAAAGCGTTCCCCTCGTCTTCGTAGCACTCGCGGAAGCTACGAAGACGACACTCGCTTCACCGTTCAAAGGAATAATCATCCGTCCATAAATCTATCCATTACTAATTAATCAAAATGCAATCTGTGAGTAATAGATTGCCTCAGAGGGCCTATACTTTTCTATAGTTGTCACATTGGCAAGCGCGTCGGAAACCGCATTTGGATGCCTTAAGGCGCAGGTTGAGCAAAATGTCGCGCTAGTCGTTATTTGGGCGGTTTTTAGAAGCTATCTACTTTTTATTTAAAAGATATATCAACAAATAAAAAACACATTATATTTCTACATAATCTTGATTCCATAAAAGCTATATCCAATTTTTTTTAAAGGAATAAATATTAATATAATCTCCTTACAACGAAACCACATAAATGTGAAATTATTATTGATAACATGCATCTCCTCGTAAAGTAAGTATTATTTTATTTTGCGATTTACACCAATGGATAGGCAATTTATTAATGAACATTTCTATAGTAAATTTTTCTTCAAAAGACCAAAATTTGATTTTATTAAGAAATTATTTTAAAATCTGGGCATATTTACTGCTCACGGGCTTGTTGAAGTCAGTGAGCGCTGAGCTCTTCGACGCGAAGCCCGTGTCGTTAGAGCGTCGACCAACGCATACGCCACGTCATATGAGTCGATAATATTATTACTTATTAGGTTATTTATAGGTATTATTATTATTTGTTTGTTTTGGGTATAATTTTTCGTATTAGTTATACATATATTTGTTGTGCTTTTTACTGCGCGATGAAGCTTTTTGCGTGTATTTTCTTTGAAGTAAATGCAAATAAAAAAATGAAGCACCATTAGCATGTAAGGTTCGAATCCACAATTAAAATTTCGACAAATATTATAATTTACACTATAAAAGGCTAATTCAATATTATCACCCAACCACAATATCTTATCAGGTATAGTACTGCCTCGTTGGTCTAGTGGTTGTAGTAGTGCGACTGCTGATCATGAGGTCTCGGGTTCGAATCCTGGGTCGGGCCAAAAAGTCAGTTATGAGTTTTTCATTTATGTTCTAAGTTATAATTAGTATTACTAAGTTATAGTTTTTTGCTAAAATATAGTATATTATTTATTGCTTGTTTTTTCTTCTTTTTCAAAAAATAATTGAGTACATAAGGTGTTCTATACTTATAATTCGGTACAAAGTACTAATATACCTACTTTTTACTATAAACTAAAAATTTTTAAAACTAAATTTAACTAAAAAGACTAAACTGACCATTCATTTTTTAACTCATAACAGGACATGGGTTTATTTATACTCTAAAAACTATAACTTTATACAATTAGTGTTCACTATAAAATTATATTCGGTATAGACGGTAATTATTAAATGCAACATATTTTTTTTAATTATTAATTATATTTGTCAGTGGATTAAATTTGCTTTAATAAAGTTGGTGATGATTTTAAATAAGAATAAAATTCTGCTCAAGTTTTTTATTGTTATCTTTGTTAACAACATCGCCTTTAGAACTCTGGAACCGTAAGTGTTTCTTTCAGACGTCCACAATGTATGCAAAATAAAAAAATACTCTTTCTACCGGAGCATTCGTACCAGGTAGACATAAAATATATTCGATTAAAAAAAATTATGTTGAAGATTGTTGACTTTGAATACTTCCATCCAACGAGTTACGGGACAATTTTGTGTCCCGGAGCTTTGTTTGGGGACAATGGGACAGGAGACCGAGAAAAGGGACAGTCCCGTTCAAAACGGGACGTATGGTCACTTTAGCTATAACCCGGCGACCATGAAGCAAATACAAAGTTAGTTTTTGTATTAGCTTCATGGTGGCGCAGTGGCTTAGCAATCAGTTGTTGCGCTGGGGGCCGCGGGTTCGAATCCCGCATGGAACAAGTATTTGTATAATTGTTTGTGTAATTGTTCCGGGTCTGGATGTTTGTCTTTGTGCAATTTATGTTTGTAAACTGCCTCCACGACACAGGAGAAAATCCTAGTGTGGGGGTAACGTGTTTTTACAACTGAAATTGAAAAATTGAACCCTTATACTTCTTGTTGATTTTTGTATTACCTTTATTAAAGTTACCCTTATGTATAAATAAATATAATTACGTATGTAGAAATAAAATTGATTTTCATCCTCATCAATCATTGGGGTGAGGATAATATCTGCCAGCATAAGTAATAATGTAATAAGCAGGCTAAGTTACAAGGTGCTCAGTTCAAAGATTAGTAGGTAACTTTTCAATACATGACAAGTAAAAATTAACAATAATCAAAAACACATATGCGAAACATCCTATTTATTTATTTATTTTTTATTGCACCAAATATTTGTACAAAAGCCGAGCTATCTATTTATTTACCTATAGTGAATAGGTATCTTTTAAACTCACAATTTTCAATGCTTCAGTTTTAATATATAATTAATTATAAAATTTCATAATTAGATAATATATGAAAATACATAATTCTAATATAATGCAACTAATATATACAGAATAAAAACATATTTATCTTTGCACGCTATGTGTATTTCCATAAAATAGTTTATTGATGTTGAAAAAATAATACTACTTTCGTACAATAGGTGGCGTCTTACATATTTCTTCCGGCGAGCCGCTCGCTACAATATTAATATATTAGGTCAAATGCTCAAGGTCGTTCGCATGGAGTAGCCCCTTAAGCGCAAAGCGCGTAAGTATATTCTACTAGCACCTAAAAATCAAGATTCCAACGTTTTGTCGCATGAAATCGCATCTAACAATCATAATGAACACATAAATGATATAAAAAGCACATTGTTAAAAAGATAAATTATTGTTGAACTTATTTATTTTCTTAAATCGATTAATTACAATTTTTACATAAAGAAGTGGTTTTAGTGGCTTATGGTGTAGATTTATCAAGTCCGTATGGAGGGATAAACACGATAACTTTTGAAAATATTAATTGTTCAACTCAATCTATTTTTTAAACTCTTCGTCTATCATGTCGGAAGCCATGGAATGTAAATAGCAGTTTAATTTTGTTTTGTGTAGTTATAATTAATTTTTTTCGGCGGAGAAATCCCGAATTTTATGGTGTTTTGAGCAGCCTGGTATTAATTTATTTTACTAAATACACTTCGCCTTATTCCGGGCCACATAGTACGTTTTTACTCCCGCCTTAGCCGTCGTCGCAAGTGGTCGTTTGTTTACATCAGTTCGTGCTGAAAAATATAGATCGCTGAAGAAATACAAAATATTCCAAAAACCAAATTTGATACATAATTGACCAATCATCATCATCATCATCATTACAGCCCTTCACAAGTCCACTGCTGAACATATGCCTCCCCCAAAGAATGCCACAAAACACGGTCCTGAGCCACCTGCATCCATCGACTTCCTGCATGTCTTACCAGGTCGTCACTCCATCTCGTGGGGGGACGCCCTACACTTCGCCTACCGGTACGAGGCTGCCACTCGAGAACCTTTCTTCCCCATCGGTTGTCGGTTCTTCGAGCTATATGGCCGGCCCACTGCCACTTCAGCTTACTAATCCGTTGGGCTATGTCGGTCACTCTGGTTCTACTGCGGATATCCTCATTCCTAAGTTTATCACGCAGAGAAACTCCGAGCATAGCCCTCTCCATAGCTCGCTGAGCGACCTTGAGCTTCCTCATACGGCCAGCAGTGAAGGACCACGTCTCAGTTCCGTAAGTCATCACTGGCAACACGCACTGGTTGTACAATTTCGTTTTAAGGTTTTGAGGTATGTCTGACGAGAAGATGTGTCGTAGCTTCCCGAACGCTGCCCAGCCGAGTTGAATCCGTCGATTGACCTCTCGGTCGAAGTTGGACTTACCCAGTCGGACTATTTGTCCCAGGTAAACATACTCGTCAACAACTTCGAGCTTAGTGTTCCCAACAACTACCGGCATAGGTGTGACATGGACATTAAACATGATCTTAGTTTTGTCCATGTTCATCTTAAGACCTATCCGTTGGGAAACACTATTGAGGTCATTGAGCATAGTGCTTAGCTCCTCCAGCGATTCTGCCATAAGGACTATATCGTCGGCAAATCGAAGGTGAGTGATGTACTCGCCATTGAGGTTGATACCGTATCCTTTCCAGTCCAGAAGCTTGAAAACGTCTTCCAATGCAGCGGTGAAGAGTTTCGGGGATATGACGTCACCCTGTCTTACACCTTTCTGCAATTGGATAGGTTTCGTACTCTGGTTCTGTACTCGGATAGCCATCGTAGCCCTACTGTACAAGCACTTCAACACTTCGATATACCGACAGTCAACTTGGCACCGCTGAAGGGACTGCAGCACCGCCCAAATTTCGACGGAATCAAAGGCTTTCTCATAGTCCACATACGCCAGACATAGTGGCAAATTGTACTCTTCGGACTTCTGTACAACTTGCCGAAGGGTATGTATGTGGTCTATGGTGCTAAAGCCCTTTCGGAAACCGGCTTGTTCGGGAGGCTAATAATTGACCAAGGTAAGATATTATTATTATTTTTATAATCACAGATTTTTATTACAATATTTTGTTTCGCTAAAAGTACTCAGGATTTATACATAAATATACTTATAAGTCTTGGACTTTATGGAGACCTGAAACGCCAGGCTACTGGAACTCCTCGATGAGGAGAACTAGATGTGCCGAGTTTGGGCTCGTTTTGTTAGTTATGGATAGAAAGAAAGTAGCATTTTCATATTTAGGTTGAAAATGGTAACCCCAAATGGCGTTATGGGCCGCCATTTTGTGATGCTAAAACAGTCTGTTGTCGTTTCGTGTGCATAGACCACGTTGTTCAAGTGTTTTCGATCTGTTTTTATTTGATTACCCGGCTTTCGTTTAATAGACTGTTTCTGCTTTTCAAATTGACATCGGTGCTAAATCGGATTTCGATTGTGTTTTGTATTGCGTTCTTTTTACTTTTGGTGCATAATAATGCCTAAACGTGGACAAACATTGAAAAGTGGAGCCCGTGAGTTAATCATCAAGCTGCAAGATTACTTTGAGCGGGAGCAGCAAAATGGCGGCCCCTGTTACCTGTCGAACAAGTACAAGAACGCGTCTCTCAGGCGCTTGGAGTTAGCAAACAAACGATAACAAATATTAATAAAGAAAAGTTCGGCTCTACTGGCACGGAAGATAATATTTTACGTACTCCGAAGAAGAAACGTAGAACTAAACCCGTGACAGATATTGACACCTTTGACGCCGATGCAATCAGAAATCATATATATGGTTACTATTCCAGAAATGAATATCTCAATAGGAAGAAGCTTTTGGCATCGTTAAGAGAAGCTGGACTGTTTAGCGGGGGTAAAACTGCTTTAACCAAAATCTTAAAAGATATTGGTTTTTCGTATAAAATAAGTTTTTTGAGAGAAGCAAAAAATATTGATAACTGGGATAATGTCGTGTTCACTGACGAGACATGGCTAAACGCCAATCACACGGTTTCCCGTTCTTGGACGGATGATACACAAGCGTCGACGTCGAAAGTACCAATGGGTAAGGGGGCCCGTCTGATAATATGCCACGCAGATTCTGCCGTATTTTGGCTTTGTGGAGAACGCGTTACTGGCATTTCAATCAAAAACCACAAATGACTATCACGAGGAAATGAATGCCACTACATTTAAAGAGTGGTTCCAGAACGTGCTTTTGCTCAGCCTACCAGAGCCTTCTGTAATATTCATGGATAATGCCTCCTATCACTCGGTTCAAATACAGAAACCACCTACCCAAGCTAATAAAAAATAAGAAATGGTGGCTTGGCACTATTGATTCTGTTATTGATAATAATATAATTATACATGTAGACACCACCTCCTCAAGCGGAGTCTGATTAATATTCATTACGCACATTCAATTCAATGTACTTTATTGCATAGAAATACAGATTGTAACTTTGTAACAAAGAATAAATAAAACAATTTTATTATATTACCTTTTTTTGCTTTCCACTTAAATTACTAAAATATAAATTTTAAATGATTCCGCCAATTTAAAACGAAAATAATCTTAAAAATAACGCGGCGGTTCATTTTGGAGGAACGGTAACGAACTCAGTGTTACGTTGTGCCCATCACTGGTCGTGACTAACTGATAGGTGTCAGGAACGCATTCTCTGAACGGCCGAACTATACCTGTTTCCGACTCTAAGATCGCCCCAAGGCTCGGTCAGGCCGTAAGTGGGTGTAAGGTGAATGGCAAGTAGTGTTTAGTGATGTGTATGTGTCTGAGACCTGGACCAGCTTAGGAGACCAGCAGCGGCCGAGTGCCAGGCTGCCCACAATGCTGTATCGCTCCAGCAGGCTCCACCGCTGGACCATTTCTTTCTTCATTGTCACTATTTCAGTCTATTAACTTCATTGTACATTTAACTAACTTAAGCTCGTCTAATTCCACATTCATCGTAGAATCGAACACCTGATACCCGACACAGTAACCGACAGTAGTTCAAAGTTCAACACTCAATGTCCCGGATTCACTTATCGCCAAATTATAAATAGGGAGCTAACGCGATCTCTTCACGAGTTACACGGTTCAGCGTTAAACACAACTAAGTTCCTTCGATCGACATCTAACACCACGCCGCGATAAGAATTCAAAATAGGCCTCGTTGACACGCAGAACTAACAAACCAGCCAACACACCAAAAAAGGGCACTTAACGCGACGGCACAATTACAATGATTTCCAGACAATCAACCGGGAGACGCTCTCTAACAAGGAATGCGCGGTTCGAATCCTAGACCGTATATCTACTCGGCGCGCGCGTGCGAAATTCCGCATCACCCGAGCAAGTTAAGTATTGCAAATTCACTTCAACGCGTCATCAGTAGCGAAGCAACACGCACTAAATCTAACCATCTGGACCCTACACCGGTACCGGTACACTTAACTTCCGCCGCGATAACCGAGATACGCGGATTCACCGCATCGCGGCCAGCGACCTACCACCAACTTCGCCCACTCGTCGAGCCACTGTAAGCCGCACACGGCCGCCCCACCTGGCGGCGTTTATCTCACCTACACACTATTGGGTGACACGCCAGCTCGAACGCGATTGGATGGCGTTCAAAATGACCAATTTTGGACATAAAACCTAGTAAAAATAATAACCAAAATGAAAATCTACGTAAATTTTTTTGAATCTACGTAATTTGGACTCCAGCTTAATTTCGCCTTGCTGGAAAGTGCCCAGCAGAAAATATTACACACAATGCGTGTAACTACTGTCACTGCTAAGAGTGGCAGCTATAGAAATTGACGGCTCCGTGGCGCAGTGGCGTAGCAAGGAATTGCAGAGCTAAGAGCCGCGGGTTCGAATCCCGCACGGAACAAGTATTTGTATATCCTACAAATAATTGTTCTGAGTCTAGATGTTTGTCCTTGTGAAATTTATGTATGTAAACTGCTACCATGATACAGGAGAAAATCGTAGTGTGGAGGTAACGTTTAAAAAAAATATGTACTAAAACTAGTGGTGAAATAAGAATTAATTTTTTTTGGTTTTTGGTCATTTTGACCCCCTAGAAGTGTAATGAGAACTTTTGGCCTATACTCAACCATGACCACTTTTGGCCTATATTCAACCATGAATCCCATGACATTCTCTACGTGATAGGCTATTCAAACTAACTATTCCTAAAGTTAGAGCCACACCCCAATTTTTGGTTTTTGGCCATTTGACCCCCTAGGAGTGTAATGAGAACTTTTTGCCCCTATTCAACCATGACCCCCATGACATCTTCTACATGATAGGCTATTCAATCTGACTAGGCCTAAAGTTCGAGCCTCCCTCCCAACTCATTTCTAGTCTTTACTTCCAACTAGAACATATATTTAAAACAAAATGTGCGTGCTTATTATCCAGAAATGTCTTCAATGCATTAATGTGTGTGCATTCAGTTATATCCTCAGTGCATTAATTGATGGGATCAGCAACACCATATCATCTGCATAGCTTATACTTAATACTGTTAACGAAATGGCCATCAATTCGTCGTTGACGCCGAAAAGGGCCGAACCTCAATTTTTCAAAAAATTACAGGAGAGCAAGAAAACATTTATTATTCCCCGATTACTAGCTTTTTTCGTCAGAAAATTAAATATATTAGACTTAATAGAAAACTACAAATAAGATTAAGTGCGTGTTAGTGTGGCGATTATGTAGAATGCACCATGGATGTGTGCCCCTATGAGTCAATCTGTCGGAGAGGCCGACGCTAAGTAGGGCACTTATGTGCTGCAACTGTAAACTTGTCGATAATCTAAAGAAATCCCAAACTTTAGTAAGAGAGTAGATAGCAAAGTTTTATGATCAAAAGTCTTGAGTATACCATATCGTCATCAACTGTTCGCTAGCTTCAGCTATCTTCAAAATCTAAAAAATAATCGCAATGTAACACCTCAGCATGTTGTGAAGAATCGGCTTATTGGTCGCCTTCAGCGACCAGCCTCAGCCGCTACGGCTCGCACAGATGCCTGCGATATGCTACACCGGGCGAGTCCTACTCTCCCTCCGCGCCTATGGCTGTACAAAAACATTCTAGGTCTAGGGGTAGGGCAGACAAGACTACATCATGTAGTCGTGACATTCTGATTCGGTTTTAGTACATATTCGACCTATCTTATCTATAATATATAACTGATAAAGAACAAAAAATGCTATTCATACATTATACTTAGGTAATTTTGGTCCTGGACCCGATAATTCCCAGAATATTACCGTCATCTACATCCGACCTCAATAATCTTTCAGCACTTAATTCCTTGCCTTTTAATATTTATCGTAGATCTATTATCGTGACCGCGTTGCTACCGATACGTTTTGCCAGCAACGTAAATTTCAACAGTTCGTAGCGTTGAACATTTTAAAGCACCTAATTTTTTAACTTGGCACCTAATTAGCACCTAAAAAGCCCCTAATTATGGCTTTTTCTAAATGCAAATTCCTGACTTTGCGTTGCTGACCATAGACCATAGATGTCACAACCACATCAAAGCTTGCAGTTGATACCAAATATTATTCCGAAAAAGATCTTCAGGTAAAAACAAAATTTTTAACTTTGGTGGACTTATATGGAGCATCAGCCCAAGCTTTTTTCAATGCACTTTTCGAAGCTTTAACTAATGCTAACCTTAACATTAAAGATGAAAATGGTTTCGGGCTGACACTACTAACGTTATGTTTGGCGAACAAGGCGGTATTATTGCCAAAATAAGACATGTCAATACCTATTGCATAGTCATTAAGTGTGTATGTGATTCTACTGCTTTGTGTGTATTTCACGCCAGTAAAAACTCTATACCAAGGGCTATTAACCAAATAGTGCAAAAGGTTTATGGATATTTTGCACATAGTAGTAAAAGGCAAAGGGAATTTGCTGAATTCCGAGATTTTATTGGCACTGAATAGCATAAAATTTTAAAACATTACGAAATTCGCTGGTTTTGATTGCATGCATATATTAAAAGAATTTCGGAGCAATGGAATCCCCTCAAATATTTTTTTCAGTCCCAGTTTCTGAATGATAAAAAGATTTCAGCTGAATTTTTATTTAATAATTTGAGTGACAAGGTTTTATACTCAATTATTAGTATATAAACTTTATTTTTATGCTTTGGATTATATACTGCAAATAAACTGAAATAAACTGAATACTATATTTAAAGGAGCTTATACGATAGTCCATACAGCATTCCACGACATTTCTGATGTGAATCTGGGCATTTCAAGTTGTTATATGAAAGAATATTATTTGAAAACCACAGATCCGCTTTGTATAGATCCAAAATCTAATGTGAACTTTTTATCTCTAAAGGAATTGTATTTAGGTGTGGACATTAGTAGAAAGAAAGAAATTAATCGTCTATCTGCAGATATAAGTTTAAAACCTAGAATTCAATCTTTCATTAAAACAATGCAATGATTTTTAATTGAACTCTGTAATCAGTTAAAAATCGTTTGCCACTGAGCAACGTTTTTAAAGACTTACAATTTCTAGACCCACAAATTGATGTTTACAAAGATTTTCTATCAACAGTAAACATTGCAAATAATTTTCCCAGTATAGTAGTCGAAAATAGTCTTCAAAAAGTTGACGACGAATTTCGACAAATGAAATTCGACAAAAGTGTAAACGATTTGTTGGAATCTGATGGGAGTAGCACCAGTACAATTTTAAGTGTGGAAAAATTCTGGGGATCTATTGGGAAAATGCGTGATACAAATGGAGCTCCAGAATATTCAAATATTGCTAACTTTGCAAAAGCTCTCTTGTGTTTGCCAATGTCAAATGCCTCTTGCGAAAGAATATTCTCCCAAGTAAACGTAAATAAAACAAAAATAAGGAACCGGTTCCTATATAAACGTCTATCCGCTTTAACAAAAGAAATTATAATATATATATATATATATATATATATATATATATATATATATATATGATCGCGCCAAACGCTAATTTCAAGAATTGACGCCAGAGGGCGCTCGGCACAGTGCATTTGTACCGGTTTGACGTTCGCGCGAGCGCAGTTTGTTGCTACCGGCAGCTGGGTCGAGTCGAACAGTTGCTAGAATACGTTCTGTCGAGAGCACGTCGTGAAGTCGCCCGGGAAACCTCCATTTTGAGAGTCGGTTTTGTTAGCAAATTGTTGCCACGACGAGGGTTTTTTGTTAAGTCTAGAATTAAAAGCCAGGCAAACAAATTGTTAGGAAGTTAACATTGATTGCGATCAACGTCGGAATTGTGCTAGAAATAATTGTTGCCACGCAAAACGGAAGTGACCTTTGATCCGAACATTCGGTATTCGTGTTGTGTATTGCGCTTTATGGTGGACGAGTATTATTGGCGTCTGGAAATTAGTTAATTGTACGGTATAGTTAATAGACTGACAGAGTGAAGAAGAAGAAAGAAAGTGACTGTGGGTGACGCCGCTGGAGATTACCACAATTTGGAGCGGTGCCGAAGTCCGGGCTGCTGCCGACTTCAACAGTCCAGTCAGGTTTATCACAACCAACACCACAAAAACATCACTATACTCAACACATACACACCTCCGGCCTGACCGAGCCCTGAGACAGCAGTCGCCTCATATACAGGTAAGTAATCTCTATTTGACCAGCCTCCCCATTAAATTGTAGTAGGATAAAACATTTTCCATATAGCTTAGTATTATAGGAAATTCTTCCATATAGCCATTGGGCTCCGTCCTAGTTGTTCGTCGAACCTAACAGCTGTATGGGCCCCTGTCTGGTAGACCTTAGTCTGGGCAACTAGATGCGTGAATATATATATATATATATATATATATATATATATATATATATATATATAGATATATATATATATATATTAAATTAAACGAAGCTACCTGACAGATGCTAAGGTCACTTTGTTGATATTGATATATATAATGTTGGCAGGTTCATTGTAATAGTAATGATTTCAGTCAGTACAGTTAGTATACGATGACTTGATCATTATGACTAAAATTAAATAAACCTATCTTGATTGACATTGTGAAACTTGTTGACGAATATTATATCATAGAAATAAACAGAAAAAATATTGTTAGTAAGAATAATAATTTAATACTATATTGACTCATGGGGGCGCTTTGACTTTCGGAACGCACCCTGCGCCCTCCGTGTCCGTCGCTATTTTGTGTGTCAATTGTCTTGTCATTCATTCGGCTTCTAACCTCTGGTCTGATCGCTCGAATATTTTCTCTGCACGCTGTTCTCTTGTTGCTTTTCTTTAGTTTTTTGTTACATTGTGTTTGTATTGTTTGTTATTGTTGAGTTATTGTGTTTTTATATTGTTTCGTACAAACGATATGGAACATCAACCAAGCACGTCGAGCAAAAGCTCTTTTCCCCAAATATCCGCTATGTGTGCGAAAGCTTGTTATAGATATAGTGTGCGTGACGATGACTGTCGCGTCACTATTACACAAATTAAAGCTGCATATTTACACGCTCACGCACACATAGCGTTTTTTTTTGAGGTTCTATTTGACTTTTTTCTATTGCGTATACTTTCTTACCCATAATCTGTTTAAATTAGAAATTCTTAAGGTTGTTAATAATGAATGAACTTCTTTTGGAGTACCTTGAGGAAAATGTTAAAACACATAAATTTCAAACATGCCACAAAATCAAGAAAAAGCGTGCTAATAGATAGACGCGATATTGTTGTGTGACGCCAGCGATACCTTCAAAAAATTAAATAATAACGCAGGGAAGGAAATTATTATTATTACCAAGATGAAACCTGGATCAACGAAGATAATTAAAATTTTCTCTGTTTTATTTATATATTACAGTGTAGGTATTCCATGCCACCGGTAAATTTAATAAGTAATTGGTATACTTCATTTTCTCGAAGGTCATACACCGAAGAAGCAATGGATTGACCAGACTGTACAATCGACCCGGCAGACATTCTTAGAAGGGTTAACCACCGGCTTGAAAGGGCCTTTAGGAAAAGGCAAACCGCTAATTATTGGCCATATGGGCGGGGAAGAAGGATTTGTAAAAGATAGCTTACTTATGTTTGAGGCTAAAAAAGGAAAAGAAGATTACCATCAAGAGATGAATGCTGAGTGGTTTGAGGAGTGGTTTAGTGGGGTTTTGCCCAAACTAAAACCTAATTCCGTAGTGGTGATGGATAATGCTGATATCACTCCAGAAAGTTAGAATCGCTGCCTACAATGTCTTGGAATAAACCAAGAATACAAGAATGGATGGCGAGCAAAAATATACCATTCGAGGCACAAATGGTAAAAGCTACTCTTATAGACATTGTACGGCAGCACAAACATGAACACTGCGACAAGTATGCCGTGGACGGGATGGCAGCGGAGCGTGGAGTCACTGTTTTACGTTTGCCCCCTTACCATTGTGAGCTCAATCCCATTGAGCTGAATTGGGCGCAGGCCAAAGGGTATGTTGCAAGAAACAACAAGACCTTCAAAATGAACGATGTAAAAAAACTTTTCGAAGAATGACTAAATGAAGTGACTGCCGAAAAATAGAGTAGCTGCGTGGCTCACATAATAAAAGAAGAAGACAAAATGTTTAATCTCGACCACATGATCTTTAGTGTCTCAGACAAGTTTATAATAAATGGTATACTGACAGTGACAGTAATGATATTATATCTGATGACGACGAATAAAAAAATGTAATACTTAAGCATAGTTTTTTTCTTATGAAATCCCTATGGCGACATACAATAAATCTTGACGTAATTTTTAAAACCTTCAGATAAAAATATTTTTTTTACCATTCAGTTGTTTTCTTTATCAGTCAGTCATTTTGTTTCCCTTCAGCCATTTAGTCACAACACTATTTTTGATTCATCAAAACCTGACAACCCAGTAAACGTGAGGCAGCTTTGTTTAATTGTTTAATTAATCTGTCAATTCTTTGAAGTACACATGAGGTAATCCAAGGTCACCTTTGTAGAACGCCCCAAAAAGTATGGTAATATTTAGAAAGGAGCCCTCAGAACTAAAGAGTATATTATCACTACGTTTAGTCAGAACCATACTTGTTGTGCTCAGAACAATTATTTTTTAAATGTTATTTATATGAATTATAAAACTAAAATTTTATTAGAATTAGTTTCTTTACTAAATTACGCTCCTTTAAATTAACAGAATTTACTTCAAATGACGAGTTTCCGCCTTTACCTACGCGTCGCGTTTACGTCACATACTTTAGTCTTATTTCCTTCGCCGCGTGAGTGTAAGAGGCAACTACAAATTATAAAAAAAATTAAGTGGGTACAATAAAAAGATTTTTGTTAGTTTTTATATAAAAGATAAGTAATTACACTGTTTTTAAAAGTTAATTGCTTATATTTTGATTCGTAACAATTTTATAGACTTTATAAAATTTCCATTTCAAATACTGTGTCGTTCACATATCATTAAATTTAATAGCGAGAATTAACTGAACATTAAATATAAAGTGTGAGTTATCACAATAAATCATGTAATAAACACAAATTTTCATATTCCACAAAGTCCAATGTGCGGAAATTACGTTTTATGTTATAATTTCGATATATAGTGAACATTATGGCGAAGTTGTTTTCAACAATAATTAAAAATTAAAAATTTTGTTCAACCGACTTCAATATAAATTATTAATAATAACATTATTCAGAATTATTATTCAGACCTTGATCAAATTCATATAGGACCACACGAGAAGTATCAGCTTTCATATAAAAAAAGAATCATCGAAATCGGTCCACCCAGTAAAAAGTTATGAGGTAACACAGCGTCGAATTGAGTACCGTCTCCTTTTTGGAAGTCGGCAGAAAAGGCCAAGGTCTGAGAGGTTAAAATATTCTATAATTTTAATCAGTGTTGTCAACTTGTGAGGTTTTGGCGGGAACTTAACCGGCGACGGATTGCTGCTGCTGTATTATTGTTTAAATAATGGTTTGAAGTGAATTTTAATATTTAAAAGTGGTGTTATTTTGTGTATTAAATGTCTGCGCATGTAAACGACGAAACAAGTGCTCTGATGGTGATGTGATTCTATAGATAAGGTGTCCGTCTGCTTAGGCGCCTTGAGATACCATCGCCAACTGTCAGCTACCTGCTGGCTCAAGTTGCCGTCAAAATCTCCCTAGGGCTCCACAATGTGACGCATCAACATATTGTGAAGCAGTGTACTATGAAAGATAATTATAAATTATAACTTCAGGCTTAAAAGGGCCAGAACCAAGAGCCGTAAAGTTTTTTTTTAGTTAGTTATTAAAAAAATTGTCAATTTGTCAATTGCCATATATTTTGGGGTTTTCGTGGGAACTTGACCGGCGGCGGTTTGCTGCTCCTGTATTATAGTTTAAATAATAGTTTGAAGTGGATTTTGATATGTAAAAGTGATGCAATTTTATGTATTAACTGTCTACGCATGTGAACTATTAGTCGAAACGGTGAAACAAGTGCTCTGATGGTGATGGATTCTCAAGATAAGCTGTTTGTCTGCATAGGTGCCTTTAGGTGCCATCGCCAACTGTCATCTGTCTGCTGGCTCAAGTTGCCGTCAAAATCTTCCAAGGGCTGCACAATGTGACGCATCAACATATTGTGAAGCAGTGAACTATGAAAGATAATATAAAAAAGACAAGGCTGTATGGCTTACTTCCTTCGCCTGCTCTCTCGAGCGAATAATAAAAACAACAACCATATATTTTGGAAAAAAGCGCGGGAACCTTGAAACGTGATAGGCGCCTTTTTTAAACTAAAATTTTAATTTTGTTTTGTTTAGTTAAAAGGCACTAAACTTTTATTGTTTTATTGTTACTGGGTTTCCTCATCATGGGGAAACGTAGAAAAAAAAGTTGCCGGGAGAAGAAGAAGTCTTTGAAGAAACGACTGAGGAGGAAGAAGTTGATACCAGTACTGAGAAAGATCCTGAGAAAGAGCAGCGCAAGTATACGCCGTACTTTGTATCTGACTACAACAGAAGGTACCCTGAGGACTCTGTCCTCGTTGATTTTGTTGTCTTTGTCGAATCAAATGATGAAAGAAGGCCAATCGGCACGCGGGACATGTCTCTGTCCACACATATGAAGAGGTTCAATAAAGGCATTAAATATTTGCAATCTATGAATAAATACAAAATAGGCGTTCATTTTGAAAAGCTCTCTCTAGCGAATGCATTTTTAAATAATGTTACATTTCTTAATGAATATAAAATGAAGGCATCAATCCCAGCTGTAGGAACAGAAATAACAGGAGTCATAACTAATGTTCCCACTAATCTTTCTCATTCAAGATTTTTTGGTATGTTAACGATTTACAGGAAGATAATATGTGTTAAAAGGATAATGAAGAAACATAAGAATGACGCAGGACGCAGTTTGCTGCAGCCGACGGGCACCGTGGCCATCACGTTCGCTTCTAATGTTTTGCCGGACCACGTCGATCTTCATGGTTGGAGGTTCGTGGTAAATCAGTATATTCCACCAGTGAAGCAGTGCTACAACTGTCTGAGGTATGGCCACTTAGCAAAGTACTGTAAAAATTCTGTGAAATGCTCAATTCGTACTGAAAATCGAAACTACAAAGATTGCCAAGTCTCTTCAGATAAAGCGATATGCATACATTGCAAAGGAAACCATCTAAGCATTTCTGGACAGTGTCCTGTTAAGAAACAAAAGATAAAAGAAAATCAGGCTAAATTACACAAAACCCCGTTTGTAGACCTCTTTAATAAAAACGAATTCCCCGAATTAAACAAAAAAAAATCCTAAAGATGCTCTTATGTCACTGCTAAAGAATGATGACATTATTAATATAATTTTAAATACAGTCATTAACGTATTAACTCTTAATAAATGAACAAACCACCATATCTTCTTAGCTTGTTAAAGATGTTCTCATACTCGTAGATACAATGAAACCAAAATAGATAATTCATTATTTAACATTTAATATTTTATGAATCAGTTTAACATTTTACAATGGAATGCACAGTTTAATTAAAAATCGCTTTCAATTTACACAATTTTTATATGAGAACACTATAACAATAGTATAGAAACTTGGCTTAAACCTAAGCACAATTTTAGAGTAAAAGGTTATAAATATTATACGATTAGATTCAGGTAATGATCATAATGGAGTAGCAATACTTCTACATAACAAAATTGGATTTCGTGTTATCAATACATTCTCTAATGACTCATTACAAAATATAGCTGTACAAATACAATATAATGATAAATTAATAATTTTAGTTAGTGTTTACTGTCCCCCTAATTCTCCAATTAATTATAATAAATCCAAATTAGATAATTTAATCCAAAATTTGCCACAGCCAGTCTTTATAGCTGGTGATTTCAACGCCCATCACACGTTATGGGGATGTACTGAATTGGATTCACGAGGTAGGGATGTTCTTGCAAGTATAGATGACAACAATCTTGTAATCTTGAATGATGGTCAGATGACTACAGTAGGATCTCATAGATGGAGGCAAAATGCATTAGACTTGACACTTCTTCACTGGCTGTATGTGATGATGATTCTCTAGGCAGCTTTTATTTTCCTGTAAAGACAAAAATTACGGACAATAATCAAAATTTTCAAGAAACAGCTGTATCAAATAACATAAACTTAGAATTGGTAGATTGGACAAAATATCCAAATTTATTAGATAATTTAATTAAAAATTATAGTTTTGATTATAGTAATCAGATTTAATAGAACTAGTTAAACAGGCCATGCATGAATCCACACCATCCAATCAGTCTTCTAATCGAAATGTTAATATCAACTTGCAATCTCTTAAAAGAAATTTAAAAAAAATTCTCTACCTTGGTGGAATTTAAAATGCAAAGAGACAGTATTAAATTGTAAAAATGCATATTTAGTATTAAGAATGATCCCACAGAACGAAATTATATTAATTTTAAAAGACTACAAGCTGATAAAAAAATTACTTTGAAGACTGAAAGACAGCTTAGCTGGAAAATACTATGTTAAACTTTTTATAGATCTACTCCATTGACTAGAGTATGGAATTACATTAAAAAGTTTAACAAAACTTTTGTTCATAATAACACATCAATCATAGATTCTAATTGGGCTAATGAATTTTTGAAACAATATACTCCAGAAACAGATGAATCACCTCTAACTCCTCACTCCTCAAATGATAATCATTGTGATTATCTTACCAAACCTTTTACCTTGACCGAATTCAATTCAGCTGTTAACTCTAGAAAGGACACTACTTGTGGTTTAGTATCTGTTCCATATAAATCTTTAAAAAATATGAATATTGCGTGTAGTGAACTAGTTTTGAAAATATATAATATGTAATGATTTCATTCACTTATTCCTAACGATTGGAAAGAAGATTGTTTGATACCCATTTTAAAGCCTGGAAAAAAACCTCACATTGCAGAATCTTACAGACCTATAGCACTTACATCTTGTATGGGTAAAATATTTGAGCAACTTATAAAATCTAGATTAGAATTTTATCTAGAAAAAAATTGTCTTTTATCATCAAATCAGATTGGATTCAGACGCCTTAAGTCATCTAGAGAAAGTATTGCATTTCTTTATTTAGTCATCTTTAAAGCTATGGAAAATAATGAAGTATTAATTAGTATATTCTTTGACATTATTGGTGCATTTAATAACGTTAATCTTCATGTACTCGCTGCAGAGTTGAGGTCTTTGGGCATTCCTGAAAAAATTATAAAATGGATATTTAACTTTTTACATGAAAGAAGAGCTTTTGCTAAAGTTAATAATAATAATACAATTATTGGTCCTAGGTTCAGTTATAAAGTTGTTTGTCAAGGAGGAATATTAAGTCCTCTTGTTTTTATTTTAAACATATTTAAATTATTATTTTAGGATCAAATGTTACTAATTTACAATATGCAGATGATTTGGTCATACATGCCCCAGGAACAAATGTCAAAAACTTGGAAACCATTTTAAATGAGGCTTTAAAGAAATTGCACATTTACTTTTCACTCTTAAATTTAGATATTAGTACTGAGAAAAGTAAAGTTGTAATATTTAATAAAATTCGTCCATTTAACACTAGAATAATTTATAATAATACATTTTTATCAATAGAAAGTTGTGCAAAATTCTTAGGTGTAATTTTTACAAATAATTTATCTTGGACCAAACAAATTCTATTTCAGACAGAGCTTCTAAGATCTTTAATGTATTAAAAGCTTTGGCTAGTATTAACTGAGGAGCCTATCTAGAAATATTATTAATGTTATATAAGTCTTTGGTGAGGAACCATTTTGAGTATGCCTTCCTTTGTTTTGCGTCATACAAAAAACTAGTAAACAAATTAGATATTATACAAAATAAGAATTTAAGACTTATTACCGGCTCTATGAGAAAAACCCCTATTGTTTCTTTATAGCCTGAACGTCTTACTCCTCCTATCTTACTTAGGTTTAAATATCTGAAATTTAGGTTCTTATAAAATATTAATTCTTTGTCTCATCATCCTCTTTTTCAAAAAGTATTATTTTACTATAATAGTATGTCTCCTATATCTACCTCAGGCTCATATATACTCCATGACTTTCTTGAAGTGATACGATATGATGAACAATATAATATTCACAAAAGCACACATACTTGGCCTTGTTATAAGGGGAATTATGAAAGTAAATTCAGTGATAAACACATAAATATTGATAAAAAATTGAAAAGAAAAAAAGATGTTTATGAACTTATATCTACATAATATGATGAATATCTGGTTCAAAAGTTTAAAATAAAGTAGGCTGTGGATTTTACATACCTCATCTGAAAACTGGACGTGGCCTTTCCATTCCTGCATCAGCAAGCATATACACTGCAGAATGTTATTCTGTCTTAATCGCTCTTAAATATATAGAAGAACACCCACATGTATCTAATAAATGGTTACTGATCTCTAATAGCATGAGTGTCTTGAAGGCACTGAAGGCAAGAACTTTAGATGCTAAAACGTCTTTCATCATATATGAAATCAAAAGTTTGTGGTGGAAATTGAAAAAAAAATTGGAAGTAAAATTTTTATGGACTCCGTCACATATTTGTGTTCAAGGAAATGAAAGCGCAAACTGTACACGCCCCTAGCTGCCCCAACAAAGGTTGACGGGACTAGGGCCCATGAGTAATCCCATCGACGGGAAACAAGGGACGGGGCCCAACGACCTATGGACAATTGACCTACACAATAGAGATAAGGCTAGGTAAATAAATATTACGTACCTGGTTCCGAAGCTAAGACCGCCCCAAGGCTCGGTCAGGCCGTAGGTAGGTGTAGGTGCATGTAAGTGGTGTGTAGTAGTGTTTATATATGTGACATGACTTAACTGAGGTGATCGGGCAGCGGCCTGGTCCCATGCTGCCCCACAATGCTGCATCACTGCAGCAGGCGTCACCAAGTGACAACTTCTTTCTTCATTTCACTATTTCAGTCTATCAACTTTATTGTACATTTAACTAACTTCAAACTCAACTAATTCAACGTTCATCGTAAAATCAAACGCGTGACACCCGACACAAGTAACGAACAGTAGTTCAAAGTTCAATATTCAATGTTCCGGATTCATTTATCACCAAATTACAAATAGGGAACTAACGCGATCTCTTCTCGAGTCACAAAGTTCAGCGTTACAAACAAGAAACTAAATTCCTTCGTACGATATTAAATACTACGCCCGCATTAAGACTCAAAATCAGCCTAGCTGACACGCAAACTAACTACATAGCCAACACACAAAAGGCACTTAACGCGACGGTACAATTAAACATTATCTTCCAAAAACAATAAACCGGGCTTAGCGTTTTAACCGACACAGGAAAATATCTCCGAGTTACATCAAATGCCACAAGCAACTCTACGACGCAAAATAATATTGTCAAGCACTTCAACCGGCAATCACTATACAATTTACGTAAATTACTTGCCACCGAATTTAGGTTAATCAATCAAAATATTACCGCTTCGTTATCGCGTGAACGCACAAAAGATAACCAAAACTAGAAGAGAAAAACTCCAATAGTAAATTAACGCGCACAAAGACTCAGATTCTAGATCACAAAACTCAAAAACTGGTCGCGCGAAATATATGCAGCGGTCACCAAAATACGCTAATCGACCGCACCGCCGCTCTCAAGCTTCTGTCTTAGCCCACGGCCAGAATCACGGGAGCCTGCACACTGCCGCCCCCCCCCCCTCCCCCGGTGGCTTTTACCTCACCTCGACACCATGGGGTGATGCACTTAGTCAAACGCGATTGGTTGCCGTTTCAAATGACCATGTTTGGACCTAAACAAACCCCCGTCCCGGACATAAGGACTTATGTCCGCGAGCCAACTGACAAGAGGGACAGGGTCGCGACGGCACGTTGCAAGACCGAATCTACAACCAAACCCTAGCCCTAGGCTTAGGCACCCCATCAGATTTTGCAACCTTAACCACCGCCTCAAATACCGTCCCAATGTGGGCAAGCCGGAGGGTCGAACCTCCACTGGATGCCCCTCCTGGACATCGCAGCATCAAAATAAGTCCTGTTACTGGACAAAAGTCCGACGACCTCTTTCAAACACCTATCTGTGCCCCTATGATTCGTCCCGCAATCCGACCGGATTAGGTCTGCAAACCTCGACGCGATACGAAGCGGCCCAGCGTGGCTACCTAGGCTTCAGTGCAGAGGGCACCCACAAGTTCCACATGAAGGGCGTCTGTGGAGAGGCAAACGAAACGCACAGATAGTCCTTAGTATGATTTTTCAAACGAGTAGGCATAACCAAGCCATCTACCATATAATCATTTACTCAATTGTGCGGCAGCTGATTTCAATCTGATAATCTCCCAACTAGCTAGCCCTTTTAGACATGTAGTCCTATGCCCATATTTCAATCAAGTTTCAAAATAATCAATGTTCAACTACTGAATTAATTCAAACAAATTAATTTACCGATGCGCATAGATCAAACAGACAAATTAAACAAAACGATAAACGTAAGAAACAGCCCTATTTCTCTTTCCAAATAAATATCTTCGACAGTGCCAACAAAAATGTGAAAACAAAGAGAGGAATGATTCTTATTCCATTCGGCACAAATAGGGCTATTCAATTTAAATTTTCTTTTCAACAAAGCAAACACAATGATCAAATACATTTACAAAAACATATGCACACGCATACAAAGAGCACATCATTCAATTTCAATTTTCTTTTCAACAAAGCAAACACAATAATCAAATACAATTACAAAAACATATGCACACGCATTCAAAGAGCACATCAAATTCGCCCTGTTACTCACAACCGCCACAAATATGAAACATTTCGCGGAAAACCCAAAGCATTTTTATTTTTAATTTAGAGCATTATTAATTAAGTGCTCGACCAAAACCAAATCTAATAGTCCTTGACAGCGTGATTCAACGCTCCAGGGGAGCCCTAGTCTTCCCAACAACCAATAGTGGAGGCCACACCGTATTGTGAACCCGAATCCAATAGAGCGCGAACCGTTAAACAATCGACACTCGGGTTGTACACCCTCACTGAGGCCGTCGGCAATAGAACAGTTTGACAAGTGAGCTGTTGACGGCTCAAAGGATTAGTGGAGGCGGCCGTGGTGGGAGCTAGGGCGGCAGCTACCTAGCTGGGGCTGCCTGCATCAAAGGGGGGACGGTGGTACCCCAGTCGCGGCCACTCAGCTGACGGAGGTGAGCAGGGTTTAGCTGACCACTGAGTGGCTGTGAAGTCCCTCTCAACACACTGCTGGGGGGCGACGACTCCCCCGCCCCTGGGGGAACGACCCCCCGACTGGTCCGGGGAGGGACCCCCCTCAAAACCAGGGGCACGGTGGCCGGCAGGCGAGCGCCGTGCGTCACTCGATAGGGGGCGCGGCTGAGCGCCCCCGCCCGTGGGCGTCGAGGGCCCGACAGAGACCTGAGAGGAAGCGCCGTTCGCACCCAGGCACAAAACGGCATGGTGGTTGCCCTGGCAATGCGATGGCATCACTACTAATTACAAATTACTATGCGGCACAAATAGAAGTCAAATTAACAAATAACAAATACAATTCCTATAAAAATCAAGTTAAATACAAATAACACAAATACAAATTACTATTTATTAAATTAAATACAAATTACACTACAAATAAAGGTACACACCACAGTCGATCAGCCAAAATGCCTCGCTCAGACAACCGACCCTTCGACAATTAATCTACTATAATTATACGACAACGAAAATTATCCGATTACGTGATAACAACAATCTACTACCGGACGCGTACCTAGCCCTAACAAACTCCTGCTTGCGCAACCTAACGGGCGTGGTTAATCTACCCACCTATCCGCTAACAAACAAAGGAAGCAAACAACGAAGAAAATATTTTTATTATTACGTATTACGGCTGGGCGTGATTGTAGAAACAATCAACCACGCTCTGCTACCAAAAGTTGTACACGCCCCTAGCTGCCCCAACCTTTGACGGGACTAGGGCCCATGAGTAATCCCATTGACGAGCAACAAGGGACGGGGCCCAACGGCCTATGGACAATTAACCTACACAATAGAGATAAGGCTAGGTAAATAAATAGTACGTACCTGATTCCGAAGCTAAGACCGCCCCAAGGCTCGGTCAGGCCGTAGGTAGGTATAGGTGCATGTAAGTGGTGTGTAGTAGTGTTTATATATGTGACCTGACCTAACTGAGGTGATCTGGCAGCGGCCTGGTACCATGCTGCCCCACAATGCTGCATCACTCCAGCACGCGTCACCAAGTGACAACTTCTTTCTTCATTTCAGTATTTCAGTCTATCAACTTTATTGTACATTTAACTAACTTCAAACTCAACTAATTCAACGTTCATCGTAAAATCAAACGCGTGACACCCGACACAAGTAACGAACAGTAGTTCAAAGTTCAATATTCAATGTTCCGGATTCATTTATCACCAAATTACAAATAGGGAACTAACGCGATCTCTTCTCGAGTCACAAAGTTCAGCGTTACAAACAAGAAACTAAATTCCTTCGTACGATATTAAATACTACGCCCGCATTAAGACTCAAAATCAGCCTAGCTGACACGCAAACTAACTACATAGCCAACACACAAAAGGCACTTAACGCGACGGTACAATTAAACATTATCTTCCAAAAACAATAAACCGGGCTTAGCGTTTTAACCGACACAGGAAAATATCTCCGAGTTACATCAAATGCCACAAGCAACTCTACGACGCAAAATAATATTGTCAAGCACTTCAACCGGCAATCACTATACAATTTACGTAAATTACTTGCCACCGAATTTAGGTTAATCAATCAAAATATTACCGCTTCGTTATCGCGTGAACGCACAAAAGATAACCAAAACTAGAAGCGAAAAACTCCAATAGTAAATTAACGCGCACAAAGACTCAAATTCTAGACCACAAAACCCAAAAACTGGTCGCGCGAAATATATGCAGCGGTCACCAAAATACGCTAATCGACCGCACCGCCGCTCTCAAGCTACTGTCTTAGCTCATGGCCAGAATCACGGGAGCCTGCACACTGCCCCCCCGGTGGCGTTTACCTCACCTCGACACCATCGGGTGATGCAACAGTCAAACGCGATTGGTTGCCGTTTCAAATGAACATGGTTGGGCCTAAACACAGACCATTTAGTTAAAAGTATAGTTACAGCTGATATTGACAGGATAACCGGTGTTGCAATACCACATACAGATTTATATTCAATTTTAAAGCAGAGTTAAAGAAGAATGGAAAATGCAATGGAATGCTGTTTTAGAGGCAGAAAAAGGTCGTTGGTATGCATCAATTAATTCAGTTTTCTCGCAACGTGAGATACCATAGCAGAAAATTTTATACAATAATGTCCAGACTTAGATTTGGCCACAATCGACTGAACGTTCATCTTTCTAGGATGAGAATAGTAGCATCTGCAACATGCAACTTCTGCGATACAGAAGCAGATCAGACTGCAGAACATATAATATTTAACTGCCCAGCGTACGCCATATAAAGATTACTACTCATTGAAAAACTTATACAAGTTTATGAAAACTCAGAAAGCGTCCCGCATGCCCTGCAAGATGTTCTTAGGAATACTAAGACATATTTAGCACTTCGCAATTTTATTCATAATACTGTAAAAGAAATATGAAATATGGTATCGCTGTTTTTGAAAATATTGGATTGACAAATCTATATGGATTGAAACTTACAAAGATTATAATATAAAGAAGCCTTGGCTTTAGCCTTTACGGTTTTGGAAAATATGAAGAATTAAAGAAAATAAGACTTGGCTTCAGCCTTTATGGGTTTTTGAAGAGATGGAAAGAAGAAAAAAATACTTGGTTCCGGCCTTTACACTTTAAAATTTTATATATTCAAAATAAAAAAGACAAGGCTGTATGGCTTAGTTGCTTTGCCTCCTCTCTCGAGCGAATAATAAAAACAACAACAACAACCATATATTTTGCCGAATATAAAAATTTGTATTATCAAATAGCTTGCTACATATATATTTATCTATGTTATCAAATAGTAAAGTATAAAGGTATAAAGTAGTAGTGGTAGTACTTCTTTACGCTTTAATTTTAATTATTAATTGTAAAAATCTTAAACGTTGAATTTACTTAGTCCTGTGCATACTGTTATAAATATGTAAAATTAAATCACAACAAACCTACAAGCACCATGGATCCAATTTTCATGAAACCAGTTCAACCTTATGTATTTAAAGCACTTAAAGATGTGGATATTGCGAGTCTTGTCAAGTTATCAACGGAAGAAATAAGACCAATTATACCATGTCTTGTTCGCATGGCTCTGATATCACCGTTGGATGTAACACAATATTGTGCGGAAGCGAAAAGAGAAATTCTTACCCTTCTCTCTGGCATTGATTTGGTCAATTTTATAGTATCATTACTGTCAATTGAATTTCATCCACTTGAAGTGGACCTCAAAAAAGAACAACAAATGAGGTAAGGAAACAAATATATTTTATTTTTAAACGCAAAGAACTCAACAAGTTTTACGAGCATCATAATTGTATTACTAGCATAAAATGTAGCCTATGGCACACCTGGTATGAAAATTAATCTATAAACTTTACTTCAAAATTGTCATGCCATTTACCCCCAGCGTCTCACGGAAGAAATAAAAAAGGAATTATTCAACTTTTTCCCACCAAGCTCTCCCGCTGATGGGACACAGTAGAATCCTTAAAAAATTTGTCCACTTTACCTCACCAATTGCTTCTTGGTGGGAAAAATTACACTAGTATAGTAACCTTGCCTAGTATTTTCCAGTATCTAATTAAGTGTTTTCTAATATCTAATGAATTATCAAAGTTAAAGTAAAGTTACGTATTATATATCTTAATGCATCTTCTCATTTCTAAGAGGGTTTTTCCTTTTGCCAAAATAGGTGTTGGCAGATTTCATATTCACATACAGACTTTGTCCTACGAGTGGGACCATTAATGGGAAAAAGTGGAATAATTGAAAGCATAAAAGCACATATTATCAAGTAATATCAGTGATAGTAGGTTAAGGTGCATATAATGAGATTTCTTACTGACTAATTCAATTTGATAACTGATATAATATAAAAACTCAATTAAGTTTTCTTGCTGTCAATTGTGCATTTCGATGTTGCTTTGCTATAAATTTGAAGATTTTTTACTAATATAACTTTAAAAATGTTTTCTTTTTTTTTTAAATTATGCTTTTCCAGACTGATTCTTCTACAGAGGGTAACCCATTCCTACCTTCCCCACCCACATTTTCTAAAAAGCTACCTAAACATGCAAGGGGTAGGATCATGGAATATAAAAACAAGAGGAAGTAGCTAAACACATAATTTGTACCAAAACCACTGTCGCCAAACTCACACATTTTCAAGAAAGAAATGTGTACTGACAATTGTGCATCAATTCAATAATTTATGCATGATTGGCTATAAAAAAATAAAATAGAAAGGCTCTATGTTACTCACCATTCACTTGAGTATGAACCATAAGTTCTTAAAATAGAGATCATATTCCTTCTCACCAAGGAAGTTTATAGAATTAATGAGCAAATTTAGCTTCTTAACTTTAGATGTTGCAGTAATACAGCAACTATTTAAAAACGCATCATAAATTCCTACTAATAGATATCATTATGTCTTAATTCAAAGTTTTTAATATTGACATAAATATTTTGTTGATGAATAAAAGCAAAGTAAGAAGAATTTGAAGAGGAGGTTTGGGTGCCACCTTCAATGACTCAACCCGACAACATTTAATGTACGCACCCTGAGAATAGACAAAAAGATACTAGAGCCAGAAGAAGAGATAGACAAATTGCACTTGTATATTATTGGATTACTAAGAGAGAAGGAGGACACAGTAATCTTTGAATCCAGCAATTATTCTATCACCGGGAGGGTAGCCATCACTCTAGATGTCAGATTTATCATACACAAGTCTCATTAAAAACTTTGTAAAGAATGTCATAGGAATATGTCAACGAGGGTTATGTACCTTATACTGAATCACTTACTTGTTCTAACCAAGTGTCAGATAGCAGAGTAGATATATGATTAGTGTAAGAGAAAATGGGACAGACATAACAACCAAAACTAACTTAACAGATTAGTGTAAGAGAAAATGGAACAATCATAACAACCAAAACTAACTTAACAACAAAACTAACTCAACCAAACTTAAAAACCTTTAAAATTAGATAAGTATGGGTAAAAAGGTGGTAAGTGGCTACTGCAGTCCATGGGCACCTACATGTAAACAAACCCGGTAACTGTGACATAGTAGCCAACCAATGACTACTAAGCCACACTGTTTTCATTCTATATAGAAATATGTTGACTGATTTACTACCTTTTTACCTATATCATCTAATTCTTTAAACTGCTAGATATGATGTCTATGCAATTATATATCTTAAAATGATTTTTCATTCTAGACAAAAATGCGGCACACAGAATACTGAATCATTCTTGATTACAAACCCAGTAAGTGGAATATCAAATGACTTTGAACAGTCAGACTCTGCAAGGCGTGTTCGTCTGGTCCTGTCAGAAATATTACAAATGCAAGCACAGATAACTGAGTACCAGCAGAATAAAAATTCAAACAGTGATTTTTCTGTTAAACCTTCAGAATTATTTGACAATGATGTTTATTTGGAGGAAATTACTGATGTAATTTGCATAAGCCTTGCAGAATTACCCAACTTACTGAACATTACTGATATTGTTGAAGTATTACTTTATGTTAATAAAGGTCCAGTAATAATATCATGGCTTGTAGCAAATATGCCAGACACATTGTATGAAGGTAAAAACAAGATATATTTTTAGAATCCCACTGTAATACAATTTTGTCTTATCCATCTGTCCTAATTAAATATTGTAGTATATACAGTATGTATGTATGTTTGTAACATTAATGAACCATTAGTGCTCCTATTTGTTTAAGAAGTTATTAAAGTGCAAAATAAAGTAACATTACAATTATAATGTGTGAAAAATTAAGCATTTGACAAGGTAAAAAAATTTCTACCCTCAATATTATATTCATTCATATTTATCACATGCTTCACATGTAAAGGAAAGCATTATGATGAAACCTGCATGTCTAAGAAATAAAAAATATTTCGCAGACATCACGCCGGACTAATTGCTCATGTCTGAAAGTATTGATAAAGTCATGGGTAAAACCTAATTTTAAAATAGAAATTAAAGATCAAATAATTTTACGCAAAAAGCGAGGCAATTTATACATATTTGCAGTTGGTTGTTACTTATTTTTTTACCAATAGGAGACTTGGTCGGTCGAGAGGTCCCACATAAATTTCAACCTGAACCAATGATAACTATATTCTGTTTTTATTTCAAATAACCCTGGATATAATGTTATGTGTATACATATTTTTTGTGGTTTTTTTAGTTGCTGAATCCCTTGTTTTGAATGCTGAAAGAGGTGAAGAAGGTGGTATTCGGGCAAAGGCATTATTAAGTTTATGCGCAATGTGTCCCTATTTAGCAGCATTTGTAAGAGCAAAAGCAGTTACAGCTTCCCGATTACCAGCATTAGTTATAAACCTTACTTTAATACATCATCAAGATGATTTGGTAAGTTAATCAATATTTCTTAACACCCTGATGTAATCATGTTTTCATCTTTTTTTTTTATGTTCAAGCCTTTTAAGTTATTGTGCCTATTATGAGATTCTTAGTTTGAAGAGGTCAAATAAATTATTGATAATTAATCATTTTTTACCTTTAACTGCTGTATAAGACTATCCATGTTGTTCTGTGAGTGATATATAAAATGGTGATTATAAATATCTCATGATACTCGATAGATGGTGGTATATAGACTCATAAATTTAGTGTAAAATAACCAGACTGGTGATGTGAATTAGCAACGAACGTGCTAGAAGCCTGCGATTGCCAAGCATGCAATCATGTCAAATCTTAACTACAATGGTAAAATCGCATGATAAACAATGGACTGTTGCAGGCCAATAAAGTCATACTTATTAATAATTAATTTAGCCGTGGTAGCTCAAGATGGTTAGCACTCGCTGTAAATTTCACAGTACGCGAGCAAACCGGGTTTGATCCCCGCCGGCACAAATAAATTGTTAATTGCAATTTTAAGTGCTGACTAACTACGTGCTCGGAGGGGGAAGGAAAACATTGTGAGGAAACCTGCATGTCTGAGGAATAAAAAAATATTTCGAAGACATGTGAAGTTCGCCAACACGCATTGCGGCAGCGTGGCGGACACTTCCTTGCCTTAAAACCCTCTCAGAAATGAGGGGAGGCCTGTGGCCAGCAGTGGGACGTATATAGGCTGTAATTTTACTTTACTTTTATTAATAAATAGCTATACTATACACTTGGCTCTCAAATGTTGATTATTTTAAATTACTTGATAGAATCAGGCGTTACTTTGCGGAAATCCATTATAATGGGGTTGTTGTAAACTAATTTGCTTAATTCCGCGTAAAGAAAGAAAATTATGTGTCATGCCCAGTTTTATGCAAACAACTCGTGTTCGTCGTGTTATTCCTATTTACATCCAAATACGTTCTGGCACAAATAGTCGAGCGGCCAATGTTGCTATTTCTAAAGCTCAAAACGTTTGGCTTAATGAGGAGTGTCGTCATTGGTTTTCCAATAGAAATAATTTAAAAATCCACCTTAAAGTAGTATATTCTGAACTTTCTTATAAATTACATAATATTGAATTTGATATTTTGGACCGGAAAACCAGAGAACTAGCTTCAATAGTTGTTTACGAGAAATATCAAATTCAGTCCCGTAAATTACGACTTGTATCCTCTTCATCACGTAAGCGCAATAACAACATACATACTGAATATCATCAATTTCATCCCCGAGTTAAAAATCTTTCTGATGTTCAATTTCCAACAGATAAGTTGTCACTTTTACAAAAGGGCCTAAAGTATAATCTAACACCTTCGATCTCTCAAAAGTCGCTAGAGACTGTGGCCGTGGACGTGAAGATGGCCATTGTGATCAGAAAGAAAGATAACATTGTTAAAAGTTTGGTAGCGAAAGAAATTCAGGCTGTACCCGCTTCTTACCATTGCAATCCGGAGTTCCCTGTTTTTAAGTCACTAAAGCAGAGAATAAGGGACAATGATCTTATTGTTACTAAAGCCGACAAGGGCAATACTGTTGTTATTATGGATAATAGCGGGTATAGCCAGAAGGTTAACGATGTTATCCAAGGTGATGACTTTGAGCTTTTGGAGTCTGACCCTACCAAAAAGTTTACTTCGGATATTAAAGTATTTATACAACAGTCATCATATTTTTTTCCCGACCACAACGTGTCTCGCAGCCTGTTCGAATGAATCCTCAAGCATCAATTTTATATGGGTTACCTAAAATACATAAAGAACATGTTCCTATACGTCCAGTTGTATCATACATAGGTGCACCAGCTTATGTCCTTGCTAAAAAGTTAAACTTCCTTCTGCGGGAGATATCTGGATTCAATCCAACTTACAGCCTTAAAAATAGTTTAGATCTCATTTCCAAGATTAAAGATATCCGTATTCCACCTAAATCCATGTTGTTATCTTTAGACGTTGATAGTCTTTTCACAAATGTCCCATCCCCCAGACTGTTTGCGTATACTCGCAGATCTCTGTAATAAACTTCGTCTACATCCCGGGGAAACAAATGATCTTCTAAACTTAACCTCTCTCTGTATGAAACAAAACTATTTCCGGTTTAATAACCACTTCTATCTACAAAAAGAAGGGCTAGCCATGGGTTCCCCTCTAAGTCCTCTTATGGCGTACATTTTTATGGATAATTTTGAAAAACAACACATAGTTGTCAATCAAAATATTTTATACTATTATCGATATGTAGACGACATAATTATTTGCTGGACTGGCACAAAGCGGCAACTGGATGTTTTCCTTAATAAAATTAATAAAATCCACAACAAAATTAAATTTAAGCTTGAACTGGAACAAGATTGTGTCCTTAATTTCATTGGCTCAACAATAACAAGGAAAGAGTCGTTACATGAATTTCAAATTTATCGAAAGCCAACTCATACCGACACGGTCATTCCTGCGTCATCATGTCATCCGTGGCAACATAAATTAGCCGCTTTTTATTGTTATGTTAATCGTTTATTTACTGTACCGTTAAGTAAAGAAAATTATTTAAAAGAGCTTAATGTGATTTATCCAATTGCGGTCTCTAACGGTTATTCAAAGAATATCATTGACAATGTAATAAAAAAGAAACAAAAACTTATCGCACGCAATTATCTGTACGCGGTTAAACCTCAAAGTGATCGTCGATATGTTGGCAGTTTGACCTACTTAGGTTCTATATCTGAAAAAATAGCTAATACTCTTCGACAGAGTGGCGTGTACGTGGCATTCAAAACTAACAATTCACTTAGGAATATCTGTAATTATAAAGATAAGACTTTAGACGAATATCTAAATATTCGTCTAAAGTCTGGTGTTTATAAACTTGTTTGTGACGAATGCCAAGCCATTTACGTGGGTCAGACTGGTCGCAACTTCGAAACGTTATAAAGAGCATTTATCCGCGTACAGGAATTGTAACCCCGATAAATCACATTTTGCTAAACATCTCTTAGACACTGGACACAGCCTATCCAATGACCACTCCTTTAAAGTCTTACATACTTGTAATAGACGGCTACGACTGTGTGTGCTGGAACAGTTAGAGATATTAAAAAATAATAACGGTAATGTTGCACTGCTGAATGAACAAACAAATGTTTCCAAATCGCCTCTCTTAAACATGTTTAAGCCTGCTCCTTGATGATATATAGCCTCGCAACATGGTCATTTGTCACCCTCACGGTGCGGTGGTCAGCGGTTGGTTGCGTGGTTGTAGGCGTTTCGCAGTAGTTTGTTGTTAATTTCACAGCAAATATCGGCGTACGTCAGGCGGTGATTGATCGCATGACGTAATCGCTCGCTACGTAATTGGAGCGCGGTTGCGTCAGCAAATAGTATAAATAGCAGTAGTTTCGGCTCGCCGCTCACTTAGCGGCCAGCCTCCGCAGTCTACTTCACCTGAGGATGTCTCGTGTAGAGGCGAAACACGTGTCGTATTTTCGAGAGTGGTGTGCCGTGCCTAGTATGCTGGTGCTGGTGCTGGGGGTGGTAGTGCTGGGATAAATGGTGACGGGTATAGTGCGCGCGATTGAGGGAGGGTGGGAGGTCCCCGAGGGTGGGAGGTCCCCTTAAAACTGGGCAGAACACATCATTTTCTTTTTTTACGCGGAATTAAGCAAATTAGTTTATAACAACCCCATTATTTTAGTGATGTATAACATTGTAAATTAAAACTTTTTCAGGTATCTTTTATGTCTGGTCTACTACTGGGCTTTGATCAATCAACTAGAGGCTGGTTTGCATCTTTTCTTAGAAATTTTCATAAAAGAGGTAAAGGTGATGGTAACACAGCATTAATCAAACTACGTCAAGAATTACTTAATAGGCTGAAAGAAGCTGCTGCAGGCGTTGACGCATCAGCATTATTGAGGCTGTATTGTGCTCTTAGAGGAATTGCAGGAATAAAGTTTCAAGATGATGAAGTGTCTGGACTTTTAAGATTAGTTACTCAAAAGCCACCACCAACACCTGCTGGCGTTCGTTTTGTATCTTTAAGTCTCTGCATGATTCTCGCCTGTCCATCTCTAATGGGTAAGTTATCTACTTATCTTAAATTATTTATTATGTTAATACTGCCCCACTTAGTCACAAGTTTTTTTCAAAAACATCTCTACAAATTAATTTTACGAAACATTCAACTAGTTTATTAGTTATAAAATTACTCACCATTGTAATGACAAAATATTAGTCATTGCCAATCTACATAATAGAAAAGTAATATAATTAATAGAATCAGGCGTTACTTTGCGGAAATCTATTATATTAAATTTGGTAAAAAATTACCTCACGTACATCCGCTCGATAAAATAAAATGATGTGTCTTACTTAGTTTGAAGAGCACCTCCCGCCCTCCCTCAATTACGGGCGATAGTGCACGCAATTGAGGTAGGGCGGGAGGTGCTCTTCAAACTAGGTAAGACATAATTAAAGGCGATTGTAGAAGCTGATACTCAATCTACGGCTGAATTAGAAACAGCTTTCGACGTTAGCATCAAATCCCTGGCCTAGCAGCAAATGCAAACTGCGAGCCTCGTATACTGTCCGGTCTGACGATACCTCTTGACAACGCGGTGTACCGGCCGCATGTTGAAGGTGTGCCCATTTCAATTAAAGTAAAAGCCCTAGCATATTAGCGTTTATATCTGGCATTCTTAGTTTATTTTCAGTAACCATTCACACTTAACACGTTAAACAAGGCAGTCAAGGCAAAAATTTAAACGAAAGTTAAATTAAACTCAAATTCAAGTTTGCAAAATTTTTTGCAGTATGAAAGAACGCAATATTAGGCAATAATTACATAAAAACAAATTAAATTCGTAAAAAAACATATCAAAACTTTCTTTTTTTTAATAGCACTTATAAAAGATCGATTAAAAAATATTTTTTAGCATTTAAGATCGATATACTCTATTTTATATCGATCAATTAAAATATTAATAGAAAAAATAAATCGAATATGAAATAAAATAAAATAATTTCCATGACACATATACGCAATGAACGGTATTAAAACATAATATTTATTTCCGCTTGTACTTTCTGGACAAAGACTCAATCATAATATTTTATAATTTTTTTTATATTTAACATTTTAGTTAGTATACTAGTGATCCGTCCCGGCTTCGCACGGGTGGTTTCTAGATCTTGACAATAGCGCCACCTACCGGGACCCATTCAAACACACACAACAAATTTTATCAAAATCAAATGAATAGTTTTTGAGTTGTAGCGAGACTAACGGACAGCAAATGATTTTTATATATAGAGATGTGCATGAAGAATATAACAATGTCTGATGTATACCTTAAGCAACTATATAATATGTATTTAAATGTATGTTATTGTTTAAACACTTACATAATTATTTATTATAACTGCAATCATCTATTCACATTTTGGCAGCTGCACCAGAACATGAGAAAAAAGCTATTGAATGGGTACAGTGGTTGGTCAAGGAAGAAGCTTATTTCGAAAGGTAAATATATAACATTAACGTGTGTATTTATGTGTTTTCTATATTTTAACAACTTCATAACTTTTTATAGCACTTCAGGTGTTACGGCGTCATTTGGGGAAATGCTGCTACTGATTGCAATTCATTTTCACTCCGGACAGTTGGCTGCAGTTGGCGAACTAGTTTGCGCCACTCTCGGTATGAGGGTACCCGTTCGTCCAAACGGCCTGGCTCGTATTAAACAAGCGTTTACACAAGAAATATTTACTGAACAGGTATACTTCCAAGTGAATAATAGTTATTAAATCGTTGTGATTTTATTATTACAATATTTTAACTTCCAACAGGTAGTGACCGCTCATGCAGTAAAAGTTCCAGTCACTGCAAATCTTAACAGCAACATACCAGGGTATTTACCAGTACATTGCATTCATCAACTGCTGAAATCTCGAGCGTTTTCTAAGCATAAGGTGCCCATTAAAAACTGGATATATAAACAAATCTGCAGTTGTACAGCACCCTTACATCCCGTTATGCCAGCTCTTGTCGAAGTCTATGTTAGTTCTATACTCGTTATTAACAATAAAGGTGCCAATGAGTATGTTAATAAGCCTATAACTGAAGAAGAGATAAGAAAAGTATTTAGAAACTCAATATTCGGAGTAAACTTTGATTCTCAAACCATTAAACCATTTTCTCCCATGGAAACAGATAGTGGAGAAACATCAGTCGATATTCAAATAGAAAAACCAACATTAGCTTCCCAATTACTGCTAATTTATTACCTTCTTCTTTACGAAGATGTGCGACTTTCAAATACAGCAACACTGATAGCTAATGGTAGAAAAATAAAAAGTTATTCAGCAGCTTTTCTTTCTGAACTACCAATTAAATACTTGCTGCATCAAGCACAAAAAGATCAAATGAGCTATGGTGGATTGTTTAGTCCGCTGCTGCGTCTATTAGCCACTCATTTTCCTCAGCTTTCTCTTGTTGATGATTGGATGGATGATCAAGTTTTTGGCGATTTGTGTCGACATCAAATAGACGTACATTTATCAGAATCTTCGATAAATGAAGCATTTCTATGCATTGAAGAAAATCCTTACAAAACAGGAAAGATTTTAAAAGCAATGCTAAGCAAGAACCCGACAGATATTTGGCCTTTTGCTGAAATATTTGTGAAATATTTCAAAAGTGTACTCAGTGACCAAGTTCCGAGACACATACAAGAATTATATCGAGAAGTTTGGCTACGATTGAACACTGTGCTACCTCGTTGTCTCTGGATTATGACCATTAATGCTCTACTTGATATCAATGGCAATGGTAGAAATGTTACCATTACACAAGAAAATATTTTAGTAGACCCTTTACAAGTTTTAAGGTGTGACATCAGAGTTTTTAGATGTGGACCAATTTTAAAAATAATACTTAGAATATTGGAAGCCAGTTTAGCTGCTTCTAGGAGTCAATTAAGTCGCCATTTGTTAGATAAACCTCTGCTTGAGAAGAGTGGGCAACTGACATCAGACTCAGAAAGGGAAGAATTAAAAAATGCTTTGGTTGCTGCCCAAGAAAGTGCAGCATTACAGATATTATTGGAAGCCTGTTTAGAAACAAGTGAAGACCAAGCTAAACCAGAGCTTATGTGGTCGTTGCGCGAAGTAAGAAGTATAATTTGCTCTTTTCTGCATCAAATATTTATATCTGAGCCGTCATTAGCTAAACTCGTTCATTTCCAAGGATATCCGAGAGAACTAATACCAGTAACTGTTCAGGGAATTCCTTCAATGCATATTTGCTTAGATTTTATTCCTGAACTTTTAAGCCAAGCATCACTAGAGAAACAAATATTTGCAGTCGATTTAGTATCTCATTTATCAATTCAGTATGCATTACCAAAAGCAATGTCTATTGCAAGATTGTGCGTTAACACACTTTCTACTCTTTTGTCAGTACTACCCAGCGATTTACGTTTAGAACTATTTCAACCTGTTCTTAAGTCGCTTGTAAGAATTTGCACTGCTTTTCCTTCACTTCTCGAGGATATTACATCTTTATTATTACAACTTGGGAGAATATGTGAATCACAAGCGTCTCTTGGTCATTACTGGAATGATTCAAACATTTTGGGTGAAGTAGCTTATGTTGAGTCAGATGTACAAGAAGACACTAAAGTCCTAGTTGCGGAAGTTCTATGCAGAGATATAAAAGTGACTATGTCAGAAATCGTACAAAAAGCCCTATTAAATGATAAGTTGTATTAATGTTACAAAAATAAAAAATCGTCGAATTTTTAATCAACCTTTTTCTTTCCTGCAAGTGATGGGTTTAATAATATTTGAAATGAAATCTAACTGTAAAAGAACAACCCGCTTCATCATCATCGTCGTCATCATTCTGCAAGTCTCTCCCGTTGAGAGGAATTGCCTTAGTCGCCATCGATTGAGGAGCATAGTACCAGACGTTTCGCGCTTTTAATATACCTCCTCGTCGCCAGTCTAGACATTTTGCCTCTGACGAAAATTAGATTATACCGCCATCTACGGTAGAACCATTACGATAGATACTAGTGAGAAAAAGTTTAAACCTGTTCGACTAATAAATCGAATCATGTTAAATAATATTATGTGGTATATACCGCCACTTATCGAAGGGACCTTCCTGCAATTTCACATAGTCTACTTACGACACACAAGGGACGAAATGACATGATGGATTATTTATGCTACCGCGTACTACCAAACTTACCATTATTTAATGAAAATATTTCGGTAACGTTTACAAGTTGCATTACCCCACATTATAAAAAGTTCGCTAATAAATAGTCTTTTAACAATCCGCCACCGTATAGTGCCGGCGTTTTTTTCCTTTTGAAAACACTTGGTTTTGCTATTCTTACTAATTAGACGTTTTCAGATGGACTTTACTTTTACATCTGTATAACATTAAATAATATTTAACATTTGTAAATATCATTTTGATTGTTTGATATGTTTTATATTTACAAATGTTATTATAAGGTAAAAAATTAATTTAATAAAAACCAAGGTTTTCCAGGGTGATTTAGCTGTATCTACTTATATAAATGATTTTTTATAAAACAAAATATAGTACAAAAGGTTTGTAATCTCTGCATAAAAAAGTCACTCTCAATTTCAAAGAAATTACGTAGAAAAACAAGTACATTCTGTGTACTAAATATCGGGAATTTTTCAATAAAACAAAAAATACAAATTATTCATCTAAATTTATTTTATCGCCTTCAAAGTAGGCCCCATCGCTTGCAATACAACATCTCCAACGCTTCACCCAGTCTTCCATACATTTTTCATAGGCTATTTGCGGTATGGCCTTTAGCTCATTCAGCGATTTTTTTTTATGGCTTCTATCGACTCAAAACGTTTTCCTCGAAGTGGTAATTTTAACTTGGGAAATAAAAAAAAGTCAGACGGAGCCATATCAGGTGAATACGGTGCTTGGTCGAGAACTTTTGTTGAATTTTTCGCTAATAACTCTTTCACTATAATGGCTTTGTGTGATGGTGCATTATCATGGTGCAGCATCCATGAGTTGTGTTGCCACAAATCTGGACGTTTTCGGCAGATACTCTCACGCAAACGCTTCATGACGCCTAAATAATATTCTTTATTCACTGTTTCTCCCTTTGGAAGGAATTCGGAGTGAACCACACCACGGTAGTCAAAAAAAACTGTCAGCATCACCTTGATTTTGGAGCGACTTTGCCGCGGTTTTTCGGGTTTCGGCTCGTTTTCGAGACGCCATTCTGAAGACTGTTGGCTTGTTTGCATGTCGTACTCATAAACCCATGTCTCGTCGCCAGTTATTATACGTTTCATAAAGGTCGTATCCGTAGAAGCTCGGGAAACCATGTCTTCAGCGACATGCTTTCGCTGCGCTCTTTGAACAAAATTGAGCTCTTTTGGAACTAGTCGAGCGGTGACGCGTTTCATGTCTAAAATGTCAATGAGAATGTTGTGGACGGACTTAAAAGATATGTTCACCTCACTAGCCAACTCTCTCAGACTCATACGTCGATTTTCGAGCACTAGCTTCTTGATTTTGTCGGTGTTTTCTTTGGTCGTACCGGTTGAAGGTCTACCAGAACGAGGCAAGTGTACTACTACTTCTCGGCCTTCTTTAAAAGCCTTATATCATTCATAAGCCCTTGTTTTCGATATACACGATTCGCTGTAGGCATTTCGCAACATTTTTAGTGATTCACCACATGAAATATCATTCGTAACACAAAATTTAAGGCACACTCTTTGTTCAACAATATTTTCCATTGTAAAAATCGTCGAGAACTCAAAACTATGACCAACAAAAAGTGTAGTTTAAAACAAATTAAATGACAGATCCCGCTCAAACTTTGCGCGCTAAATCGGTACAGTGCTACCAACATGCAGTAAAAAAATTAGAACGACCTCTTTTACGCGGGTCTTTTTATTGACATATTCCCGATACTTTTTACACAGAGTTGTATCCTTCCGTTTGTAACTGATGTTTGATGTCAACTAAACTTAATTAGGTCAGGTCTAAACAAGTGAAAATATCATAAAAAAGAAAATTATTTTTACACATAGCTGTTTTGGCGCTTGACACGCTAGGCGTATCATAAAATATTTGTTCGCCGCCACAGCTAAAAGTTGTCGAAAATCAGTGCCGCAACGAATCTGTTAATGTACGCGAACAATTCGGTTCCCACCGGCACCAATAAAATTGTTCATTGCAATTTTAATGACCAATTAATGTGCACGTATGTGAAGGAAACATAGCTGAAGAAATGCAGGTGTCCTTACAAGTTATATTTTAAGGACATGTGAAAGGTATTGGGGCAATGCGGCGAACTCTTTCTTGCTCCAAACCCCCTCAGAAATTATTAGAGCTATGCTCAGCAGTGAGACATGTATAGGCTGTTATTTTAAAGGAGAATGAGACGTCTCCATACATTCTTGGGCCCAATTGTTAACAAGATGAGAGTAGGACCATTCGAAAGAGTAAACAATTTATAGTTGAAAATCTGGCAAGATTTGTCAATCTGGGAGCTGAGTTATTATAGATTAAGTAAAAGTGAGATTATGTATTACCTATACTGACAGTTGATTTTTCACTGTTATTACACTGTAACAGGCTATTTTCAGGCTATAATTATTGAAAGATATAAAAGCAGGGTCAGTATAACATCACTAAAAAAGCTGTGGTTAGTAATAAACAAAATGGTGAAACGATCAACGAAAGTTAAAATAACAATATTGGGGATATCGATCTGAGATCGATTACTTGAATTGTTGTTGTAACTGTTACTTGTAGGAATATTGATATTTGGTATTTTTTATTATTATTTTGTACGAAATTATTTTTTATCTCCATGTTAACTTTACACTGAAAAATTATCGAAAATAGATATTAAAATGCTCAATTTAATAGAGAATCGATAATATTGCGCTCGTTTCAAATCGAATCGAAAATCTGTCTTATTTTAACCGGTTCAGTGCACTTGACACGCCCGGCGTGTCATGAAATATTTGTATCAGCTAAAAGTTGTCGAAAATTGGTGCCGCAACGAATCGGTTAAGTAAATAGTTTGAAGTTTGAACTGTCAAGTTTCAAAATGAAGTCTTCTACTGGAAGATAACGTTCAGAAACGAGAATTTCACTAGTGTATTCTTTATGGTAATCGATTTACTGCCATAAAGAATACACTATAATCGATTTTCTAACTTATTTCTTATTTTATTGTTTTTTTCGAATTATAAATTGTAAAAAGGGCTACTGCTTTGTAATTTAATTTAGAAAAATATGGACAATTTTTTAAAATATAAATCAATTAGTTAACTTCAGGCCCAAAAATCCCATTCTCCTTTGCAACATGGCAACTACAGTATACCGAAATGATATGAACACAAAATTAAAATAGTATGTCATTCAGTAAATTTCAAATTACTATATTTTTAGTTAATCAGTGCCTTTTTTTAAAATTAACTATTTTTTTAATAAGAAAATTAAATAAAAAAGTAGACTAATAAGAAAACAATTTAATACATTATATGTAGCATGTTAGATAAGTCCACTGGATTTTGAGTCTCAAGTTGTCTGTACATCCATGCACATTGATTTCTTCCTGCTATGTTACCCACATCATTGTGTAATTGAGCCTGCAAAAAATTGTGTACAAATATTTAAGACTGACATAACATCCCAGATACAATAAAGTATATTGAAATAATAGAGATCCTTGTTAAATTACTTAATGCCCAAATACTCAAATGCTACTCAATTTTAATATGCCGTTTAGTCTCGTGCTGTCGCTATCACTTTTAAGTCAAAGTGACTGACACCACGAGACTTAACGCCATCTTAAAATTGAGTATTTGGCAGTATAAATTTTATACCTGGGATGTTAAACAACAAATAGTGTTCAATTCTTTTTTCTTTTTTAAAAACGTTACCTTCACACTAGGATTTCCTCCTGTGTCATGGGGACAGTTCATGTAACATAAATTACGCGGATAGATGTATGCATCCAGACCCGGAACAATTATTTGTAGACCATACAAATACTTGTTCTGCGCCAGATTCAAGTTGGCGGTCCTCAGCGCAACAACCCAATTTTTATTATGGAAGTGGGGGCAAACGAGTATGCGGCTCACCTGATGAAAATTGTCTGAAAAACAACTGCAAATCAGGGGAATTGCAGGTGCGTTGCTGAAAAGAGTAAGCTCGTTTCTTGAAGGTCCATAAGTCTTATCGGTCTGGAAAAATCGCCGGTAGTAAATGATTCCACGATACAAAAAATTATTGATTCGATGCAAAGAAGTCGTGCGAGGAAGAAAACTAATAGTAAATCGCACAGTAGTTGACCGTCAATCAGCCAGATGGTGTGGACGGTATCGTAAATTTTGTCGTGATGTGTGTTGCTGGAATTTAGCGGCTAAAATTAATCGAACAATTCCTCTGAACACACACCGTGCTAGATGCGATAGAAAATACAAAGAGATGCAACATCTCTTCGCAGCATCAGTGAATCGAGTCAATCAGAAAGGAACTCGTTCGTCGACGATTCGAGCAGCTCTCCGCTGGATGCGGTAAAGTAGATGGAGCTGGCACTGAGGCGCCGCGGCCCAAACATGAGAACAGTATTCCATGTGAGTCCGAACCTGCGCCTGTGTGCCGGCATGAAATACTGTCCCGCTCTGCTGAGCACGCCAAGCTTTTTAGAGGCCAATTTGGCATTCTCCAAGTGACCGCGAAGCTGAACATCATTCGATATGTCAATGCCGAGGAGTCCAATGCTGGCTGAGACAGCAATGGGAGTGCCCTGAAATTGAAGGGTAAGACAGAGGGGTTCTTTTTTGTGGTAAACGCGCAAACCTGTGTCTTCTGAGGGTTATACTGGACTAGATTTAGTCGTCCCCAATAAGATACTTTGTTGAACAAAGACTCGACTTCAGACACAAGTTTGTTCCGGTACTCGACGATGTGTTCCCAAGAAATATTGGCATGGCCAGTATAAAAAAAATCACCAGTGCTGTCATCCGCATAGCAATGAATGTTACTGGTTTGCAACATATCATTGAAAATGCATAAGATACGCTGTTTTTGGTGGTAGCACGCAACCTTGTGGAACACCAGCACTAATAGACTGAGTCGAAGAACTGTCTACTACGACCTAAATTCGCCGATATGAATGAAAACTAGTGACCCACTTGCACAATTTCTCGGGAAGCATATAGGAGGGAATCTCCGAAACTGCTAAGCAACGGAGCAATGTAGCCGTCGATGTTTTAAATGTAAACGATTTAGATTTTTACTTATCTTAATTCTCCCTGATGTTAAATTGAAAAGTACTATATAGAAATTAGATAGGGTGTTCACGCCCTGAGTTGCCCCGACAAAGGTTGACTGGACTAGGGCCCATCAGTAATCCAATCGACGGGCAACAGAGAACGGGGCTCAGCGGCCTATGGAAAAACGTTCAAATAACGGCTAACAAATAAGCAAGCATTTACCTTTTTCAGGAGGTAGGGTTGACCACAGGGTGCCAGTCAGGTGGTAAGTGAGGTGCATGTAAGTAGTGTGTAGTAGTGTTTATATATGTGACCTGACGGCCCGATCGGACAGAAGATCCATCGGAGCTGATGTTCTCCCAATGTGCGCTCCTCCAGTCGTAAATAACCAATGAAAAATTTCTGCCTTCATTTCACTATTTCAGTTTATCAACTTTATTGTACACTATTTCAATCCATCAACTTTATTGTACATTTAATTAACTTCAAACTCAACTAAATCCCCGTTAATCGTTATCAAAACTGGCCGCGCGAAACCGATCCAGAGGTCACAAATAAATACCCTAGTCGACAGAGCCGCTGCTGTCAAGCTACTGGCTTCGCACTCACGTCCGGCGTTCGCGCCCTATGCCGAGCGACCCACACGGGAGAGGGGGCGACGGTGACCTTTGCAAAGTCAGCGGAAGGACACGCGTGTGGAATGCAAATTTCAAATGTTAATTATTTGGCCTAAACATAGGGTTTTTCGTCATATTAATTCATTACACATACTAGAATTAGAATATAACTACCTGTATATACCATGTCTGCAATAATCTGACTTGAGCGCCAATTTTGGAAAAGTTCTCTTTAACTGACTCTAGAGCTTCACAACATGACTGAAATACTTGTACCCGGGTCTCGCCAGATAGAGGAGCAGTGGCGATACGGCATTTGGTATAAAGAAGTAGTCCTAAAATATTTAGAAATGAAAAATGTATAGAACTTAACCAGTGAATATAAAACATTGGCAATCTTCGATCACTTTAAATTGAGATTCACAATTATGGAAATGTTGAGAACCTTTAGCAATTAGTATATTTTCCGGGAAGAAATGCAATAATATGCCTAGAGGGTATTAACCTATTTCTTAAACAAAGCAGCATATATGTATATGTTTTAAGGGTATGGAGAGCCGATTTAATTACAATTTGTACGGCATTATTTAATGGTCACAAGTTACTACTGCATTTGAAGGCGTATTTGTTAGAAGTTAGTTGACGTAGACATGGCCTACAAAAGCTACTTACTATCAGGTAGTCTTAAGCTCTATTAAAAATCATGCCATCAAAGTAGCTTACGGCAATTTTCGTTAATTGCATCTTAAGATAGATCATAAGCATCCAGGATATTTTTTCTAGGTTTCTTGAGTTTGTGCCGATGTTGAAAAACAGCGGCAATATGTATTTGATTTACAATACCACTTCAAACATAGCAGAATGAGTTTCTATCAAAGATAAATATAAAGCTAAATAAATGTAATTTTTACATGGTAGAGCCATGCTGCAGCTATATTTCTGGTATAGTTGTAGCACGAATGGGTCGGCTCGACCAGGGAAGGACCACGCTCTCACAGAATACCAGTGTAAAATAGCGGCTTAATGCTGCTGTGTTTCGTATGGTGAGTGTAGAGAACCGGAGAACTTTTTTTACTGGAAACGAGGCATTCCATCTTAGTCCTCACGGGTGACAACGCATTTGCATTTTGATTCGTAATCGAGGATAGATGTAGATGTCTATGGGCCACAGCAACCACTTACCATCAGGTGGACTGTGTGCTCGTTTGTCACCCTTATTCTATAAAAAAAAATGGACAGTGACAAAATATATAGATCAGCCGAAGTGTTGCCTAAAATATTTAAAGTAATATTAATATGGAAATATATATTCGTTTTTGTTAATCTAATGTCATCGAACAGCAAGAAATCCATAATAAAAGGCGCATAGATTGTAGAAAAAATAAGATCAAAAAGACAATTTTAAAGTCAAAAACGTACCTCTTGCCATGTCATAAGCGCTTCCATGTGCCATTATCAAAGGTAACACTTTCCGTACAAGTACAAGAGCATTTTTCGCACATCCCATAAGCAGCTGTACATTTGCAATATGCATTTCAACGATAGCCGCTAAATAATGCAAATGAAACTTTTTCGCCCAAGACAGTGCTTCGTTCAATAGTAGAATGTTGGTCGATTGACTACTGCCATAGGAGAGTTGCACTTGTGACATCAATATCATGGCTTTTAATCGCAGAGACGCGAAATGAAGGCTGTCGTCCTCAGTTTTACAAAAGTCCAAAATGTCTTGTAATGTTTCTAAAGCATTAGTAGCGTCTCCTTTTAAGAAGTACATCTCTGCTTTTAGTAATTGACTTTCCCATCTATCAAAGGATGCCAACTGTCGTATGCTTTGCTCAGCTTCTTCCCATTTACCTAAAAATATGTCAACAAATTTATCAATACTTACATTAACAAAATTGACAGCAAAAATTTGGTTTCACTCAGCCATAAGGTCACATAGACTGTTATCTTATTTTTTAATAGATGTTTGCTTAATTTTTTTTAGTTTGATGACCATGAGGATTGCCTGGTCTGGGTTCGAGTTCGAATCACCATCAGGCTATGACCCATTCGAGTTAAAAACTAATCTGGTACAATTAGTTTGATGACCATGAGGATTGCCTGGCCTGGGTTCGAGTTCGAGTCACCATCAGGCTATGACCCATTCGAGTTAAAAACTAATCTGATACAAATGGGCGGGGGTATGATCCCTGAAAATATGACTAATTCTGGAGACAATGCGCTCCTGTTGCGTTGCCTAGCATATGCCTAGCTTTTAGTTATTATTTATAGTTTGGTTTATTCATTTCTAATGTAATTAATATAAAATATAACTAATAATACAGAAAGAAGTCTTAAAGATTACATTTTCCTAAGAAATTATCGTCCCCTCTATGAAATCTGTCAAATATTTTACCTCACTGTAAAGTGGTGCCGCTCTGGTGGCAGAAACAGTCGTGGTCTGAAGGGTATAGAGAGCCAGTATAATTACAGGCTATGGGGCATTCCATATTAATCCTCAGAGGTGACAACGCATCCGCAGTCGTCTCTTTGGATGCAGGTGTCTGTGGATTGGATTTCCTGCTTACTATCAGGCGATCTGTAAGTTCATTTGTCATTTCCATTATGTATAATAAATATACTTGGCGGCCAATCGGATATCATCCGTGGGGCGCTCAGATTCTCCTGCATATCAATGATATGCTGCTAACTGGTAGCATTCATTGCTATGCAGACGACAGCACTGGGGATGCCTTATATACCGGCCGTGCCAATATTTCTCGGGAAAACGTCGCCGAGTACCGGGACAAACTTGTGTCTGAAGTCGAGTCTTTGCTTAACAAAGTCTCGGATTGGGGCCGACTAAATCTAGTCCAGTTCAATCCCCAGAAGACACAAGTTTGCGCGTTTACCGCTAAAAAGAACCCCTTTGTTGTATCTCCTCAGTTTCAAGGCACTCCCCTTGCTGCCTCAGCCAGTATCGGAATCCTTGGCGTCGACATATCGAATAGCGTGCAGTTTCGTGGTCACTTGGAAGGGAAGGCCAAATTGGCCTCTAAAAAGCTTGGCGTGCTCAGCAGAGCGAGACAGTATTTCATGCCGGCACATCGCTTGCAACTTTACAAAGCGCAAGTTCGGCCCCACATGGAATACTGTTCTCATCTCTGGGCCGGGGCACCCCAGTGCCAGCTCCTTCCACTTGACCGCATCCAGCGCAGAGCGATTCGAATCGTCGACGACCGAGTTCTTTCCGATCGGCTCGATACACTGGCACTGCGTAGAGATGTTGCATCTCTTTGCGTATTTTATCGCATCTATCACGGGGAGTGCTCTGAGGAATTGTTCGGACTAATTCCAGCCGCTCAATTTCACCATCGCACGTCGCGACAAAACTCGCGTTACCATCCATACCATCTGGATGATTGGCGGTCCACCACTGTGCGATTTAGAAGAAGTTTTCTCCCTCGCACAACTTCTTTGTGGAATCAATTACCACCAGCGAATTTTCCGAACCGATACGACTTAGGAACCTTCAAGAAAAGAGCTTACACCTTTCTAAAAGGCCGGCAACGCATCTGCAATTCCCCTGGTGTTGCGGTTGTTCATGGGCGGCGGTAGTCACTTAACATCAGGTGAGCCGCATGCTCGTTTGCCCCCTATTCTATAAAAAAAAAAAAAAAAAAAAAAAAAAAAAAGATTAGTGCAGGATCAAAAGCACTGCTGCTGCTAGCGGTGGTCGCCCGACTGATTTATACTTGCGGTGATCAATAAACCATTTTACACAAACGTTGTATCCGAGTGGTCGTCTGTTGTGTATTTAATCAAAAATCTTTTAAAATTTTGAGTATCTTGAGGGAATCACTGAAATTATTATAAGGGTTCCCAGATGGCCCAATCCACTCGGTGTCCTCTTTGTCTTGTTTAGTAAACTGATAAAAAAGATGTCAGCGCTGCATATACAGGTGTCCCAAAAAATAGTGTCAGCGGAAGTCCAGAGATAGAGCACCCCAAGGGGTTCCCAATTTTATTTGTTAGAATTTTCTACCTGAACAACTAAAAAAAATAAATAAATAATCAGAGAAGGCTTTTTCGAGATTGTTTTTTTACAAATTAAACTTAAACAAAAAATCTCCAAATGCTTAAATCTTAGCTTTCTTGCAGTCATTTTTGGTTAGTTAACTTTAGTTCTTTAAATATAGCTTGATTAGAATGGCAGCTGTCATCAAAAGTGACGGCATAACTTTGTAGCATCGTGCAACGTAACGAGTGATTTGATTAATATTGGAAAACGAAAAATCATTAATTTCTGGAGAGTGAACAATACTTTTCATGACAGTTATTCACTTAAAAACGTGCATAACACAAAAATTCGGCTTTATAATTAAACCAGTTAGTATTAATTCATTATCACAAAAAATAAGCCCAATAATTTACTACCACCTTACAAGGTTGCCCCAAGTTGCAAAAATGTTAGAGATGGGACAAATCGACAAATGTGAATTTATTAAATTAATAGGTAATAACAAGGGTCATTGTAGAAGCGTTTTCGTCGCGACCCCTGCCAGCCCTTTTCAGGGCTGCAATTCTACACAGCTGCGCACCCATGCCAACGAGGATTAAGGCGTCCCCCCAAGGCGACGCTCACCAGCTCGTCCCCGTTGGTGTGGAATGCAGCGCGCAAAGTGGCGATGGGGACCGCCACCCGTCACGCACAGCCCGACACGGCGGAAGGTGGAGGACAGAGTGCAGAGTTGGCACGTGGAATGTTAGAGGAGGCATGAGAGATAAGACGAATGAATTGATCAAAATAATGAAAGAAAGAGAATTAGATGTCGTGTGTATGTCGGAGACCAAACGGAAGGGCAGCGGTACTGAAGAGCTCCCTGGCGGGGCGTTAGCTCTATGGTCCGGAGTCCCGGAGAGCGAGAACGCCTGCCAGGGAGTGGGGGTGCTGCTGTCTTCTCGGTTGGTCGATGTTATGACTGAATATAAGGTTGTCAACTCAAGACTTCTCTGGGTTCGCTTTAAATTGGGACTGACGAAGTTATTCCTTTTGGCTGTTTATGCTCCGGTAGCTTCGTCGTCCAGAGCTGAGCTGGAGGAGTTTTGGGAGAATGTAAGAGAAGTTCTAGATTTGGCTAGGGGAAACGAAAGAATTGTTGTATGTGGTGATTTGAATAGATGGGTTGGTACCGCTCGACCAGGGTACGAGTCGGTACTTGGAAAGTTTGGCAATAAAAGGGTTAATGATGCTGGCAAGCTTATACTGGCGGTATGCAAGGAAAAGGGTCTTCTTGTGACAAACACTATGTTTAATCACAAGAAAATCCATATGTATACTAGAGAAAGAAAGAGTGAGAGAAGTATGGTCGATTTGTTCCTGGTGGATGACCGACTGCGAAAACGGGTGATGTATACGCGAGTATTCAGGGGTGCTGACTTGGGAACGGATCACTATCTAGTGATTACTAGATTTAGGGGTCTGTTCGCGTGTTGGCGCTACCGGACGGCAGTAACAGAACCACAGTCGGTCTGTCGCATCCGAAGCTGGAAGCTTCAGGAAACGGATACTAGGAATAAATATCATGCGAGGATAAAGCTTGACACCATCGATGGCAGAAAAGAATGTGTGGAAAGAACATGGCAGAACCTTACGGATGGAATGGTAAGTGCAGCAGAGAAGTAAAAGAAGAGAGGCATGGTGGAATGATGAAGTGAAACAAGCTGTAAAGAAGAAGAAGAAAGCATGGTTAGACTACTTGGCCTCTAGTAATGATAAGGATATGAGAGAGAAGATGAAAGAAAGATATAAGATGCAGAAAGTTCACACGAAAGCATTGATTGAGGAAGTGCGTGAAAGGTGTAGAATGAAAGCGGACGAAAGGTTGTCGCACAATTTCAAGGAGAACTCCAAACTCTTCTGGAAAGAGGTTGGAAGGACCCGAAGTGGTGCGACGGTTTTAGGAATGAACAAAGTGACTAAACAGGAAAATCGGACGTCATGCAGCGATGGAGTGAATTTTATAGAGAAATGTATGCGTGTGATGATCTTAGTGAGGGATCCGGGGATGACGCCGTGACTGGTGCGCCAGACCCGGACCTCGATGACACTGAGGTCATCAGTATGAAAGAGATTGAACGTGCGATTCGAAGTTTGAAATGTGGTAAGGCTGCGGGACTAGACAGAGTTACTGCTGAAATGGTCAAGTATGGTGGGCCTCGCGTCTGGGACAGCTTTCATCTGCTGTGCAATTTGTGCTGGCGGACGGGGGATATCCCGGATGATTGGTGATTCGCAGTCATTGTGCCTTTATATAAAGGTAAAGGTTCACATTTTGACTGCGGGTGCTATCGGGCGAAAAAAAAAATGTAATCAGATGGCTAATTTTAAGAATTTTTCACCTCGCTGTCTTTGAAGGCCTATTTTAGCTAAAGTAGCTCATTAAGTACTACCTTTTTATGATTATGAGAGTCAGAGGTCTGGAAAATTATTGAGACCTACTTAGGAACCATCAAGTTACCTGTTTAGATTTTTAATTTAAAGTTGAAAATTTCAGTAATAATTCACCGAGCGTAAATTTTTCACTTTACACCAATATCTTCATAATTTTCATCAAAGTTACGAAGTAGATTAATTTAAGCATAAAAGTATGACGATTCACTTGCAAAAAAAATCTCGCAAAAGCCTTCTATTTTTTTTTAGATTTTTTTGTTTCGTAAATTCTCAATAATTCAAAAAAAATCATAACTCGAAAACTGAAAAATCGCGGAACATACACGGGGGTGATTCGGGTACCCCAAGGAGTGCTTTGAATTTCTGCTTAACACTATTTTTGAGACAGCCTGTATGTTGTTGATTCTAACGATTACTTATCAAACGAAAAACTTATGAACAGACCTAGGGCCAATGTTTAACAATGACCTGTTGGCGATTATCAATTATTTTCATGCAAATGCTGATTACGCGCAGGGATATTGTCGTGTGAATTTTCATTGCATTCCAATGTGATACGTACCGATGATAAGTGCGAAGGGGGCGCGGTGCAAGTCAGTTACGACAGGTACCCGCGAGCAGCGCGGTGCAGGATAATACACACGTACCCGCGAGCAGCGCGGTGCAGAACGGCGCAGGACAATGGACACATGAACGCGAGCAGCGTGGTGCAGGACAATGGACACGTACCCGCGAGCAGCGCGGCGCCGGCGCGGTGGCTGGCGCCGACGGCCCGCAGCGGTGACGGCGGCAGGTGGTGCAGGTGCGAGAGCAGCGCGGCGCGGTGCAGGACATGCGACACGTACCCGCGAGCAGCGCGGCGCCGGCGCGGTGGCTGGCGGCGACGGCGCGCAGCGGTGGCGGCGGCAGGTGGTGCAGGTGCGAGAGCAGCGCGGCGCGGTGCAGGACATGCGACACGTACCCGCGAGCAGCGCGGCGCCGGCGCGGTGGCTGGCGGCGACGGCGCGCAGCGGTGGCGGCGGCAGGTGGTGCAGGTGCGAGAGCAGCGCGGCGCGGTGCAGGACATGCGACACGTACCCGCGAGCAGCGCGGCGCCGGCGCGGTGGCTGGCGGCGACGGCGCGCAGCGGTGGCGGCGGCAGGTGGTGCAGGTGCGAGAGCAGCGCGGCCGCGAGCACGCCCTCTCCGCGCCACGCCGCAACGCTAGCCGCGCCCGCGCCCGCCACCGCGCACGCCTCCGACCAGTGCCACACGCTACTCGAGCCCACGTTGCATTCTGCACAAACGAAACACGTATTTTTGTTCCTCCACAGCGTTATTTAATAATATTTTGCTATCTTGTTACAAAAAGATTTAGTATTATTTTACAGAAGGTGACTGAAAAATTAAAAAGTATAATGTATATGAAATAGTACTATGAAGTCAAGTCAAGAAGCAAAATTCAAGAAACAGAAGATTAATTTTAAAAGGAAGGAAACAGTTGTACTTTTGCAAGCATCGTCCAGAAGAATATTAAAATTGAGTTAAAAAGAACAAAGAAGAAATTAAGAGGTAACTTCGCACCTGTGTGATTTTAATTCCATTTAAAACTTTATTTATCAATTTGAGATTGTTTTATATTCTTTTTGCTATTATATATCTTTTATTTTTTTAAGTTATGTATTAAATATTCTGTATTTAATATGTTACCTATATTTAAATTGAAAGTAATTATCAGATAGTTTACGATTCAATAGATTTTTGAATATTTTTACTCACTGTATTCGAAAAAATAATCAAAACGCAATAATTATCAATTAAGTTACGTATGCACTTCTGTGGCATATTTTTATTATTGACATTGACTTTTTATAGTTTACAAACTTTTTACAAATATATGCAATACATCAAGAGGACTAATTTGAAAATGGGTAGAATCCTGAGTCTCCTAGCTAGGTTACTTAGTAACCTGTATTTAGGAGATACAGACCTATCCCCCCCCGTTTGATTAGGAATACATAGTTGTATTGTTTAAATTTTTGCATGTAAAGAAATAAAATTTTAAAAAGACAATAAACTGATCTGTGTGTGTGTGTGTGCTCGTGCGTGTGTATGTATTAAGTAGAAAATTATATAAAATAAATATACCACAATGCGACGTTATATATTTTTTTATAACAATGTTAATAAGTATTGTTCCGTATCATCATATGACTTATTTAGCAGGAAAGAGCGGACAGCAGTTTTACAATTAAATGTTGACATTTCATAAATCTCTATTTTCGCATTCATTTTGTTATAAAGTAAAGGACCTAAGTAATAAAAAAATCTTTTTATAAATGAAAAATTGACTAGTGGAAGTGTGCATACTTTGTCTTTACGACGTTTTGTAATTTCAATGAAAGGAGTCTTAATATGCTGAAGTAATACTATGTGCAGTATAAAGAGCTGCCTCACACTAAGAACAGCGCAATTTTGATATAGTTGAATAGTTGGAAATAACATTGGTTTAAAAGTAGCAACCTTTAAGGTAGCTCTTTGCGCAACTTCAAGTGGTTTTAATATTGTTCTTGCAATACCACCCCAGCAAGAAATGCAATACGTGATTATAGACTGACATAAAGCTTAATAAACGTTAAGTATAATTACGGAGTTAGCGACATATCGGAGTGTTTTAAAAACATATATTAATTTGCGAACCTTACATGTTAAGAGATTTATATGTATTTTAAAATTAAGGTGTTTATCTAGTATAATACCGAGATACTTTATATTATCTACAGAATTTATGTGAGGACACAGACAAGAGGAAGACTGAAGAGTACAAGAGTGAGCTTTCTACTTGATGGGAATATTTGATTGCGAGGTGGGACTGATAGAGAAAGTTATAAATTTTGTTTTGGAAGTATTAAGAGTAAGAGTGTGAGATAAAAGCCAATTATATATGTGATTGAAACTGCGTTGGGATTTACTTTCAAGATCTTTCCAAGATGTTGCATATAAAGTAATAGCTGTGTCGTCTGCAAAAGAGACGATTTTTGCGTTATCAATGTGAATATTGCACAAGTCATTGATGGAGACAAGAAATAGATTCGGGCCAAGAATACTTCCCTGGGGGACACCATAGTATACAGGAAGTTCATCACCGACGCAGTCAGATATTTTGACCATTTGGGTGCGATTTGTAAGATAACTTCTGAAAAAGTCTAACTGTAAACCTCTGACACCCATTTTTTCTAACTTGGATAAAAGAGTGGAAACAGGAATTGTGTCAAAGGCTTTTGCTAGATCTAAAAATATTGTTAGGACCTTCTTATGATTATTTAGGTTACTGATTATAAAATTTATTAATTCTTGAACTGCATCAGAAGTTGATTTATTTTTACGAAATCCGAATTGTTGAGGTGAAATTAAAATGTTCAAGATAATGGACTAGTCTATTGTTCACTAGGCGTTCTAGGACTTTAGATAAGCCACCCTTGAAGATAGGATGTATTATAAGACTTTTTTAAAGAATTTGGAAAAATAGCATTTTCAAAACAGAGATTAAATATATGGCTTAGCACAGGTGCTAGTGTAGCAGAGTATCTTTTTAGTATGGCGGGAGATATGCCATCCCAACCGGTAGCAACATTAGTCTTTAAACTTTTTATTATTGAAATTATTTCATCCGTACTAGGTTTTTCAAGAACAAAAGAAGAAATACATGTAAAAGATTGTGAAGAAGTAAACTGAGGTAAATTATTAGATTTGATTATATTGTCCGCAAGTTCCTTTCCAACGTCAACAAAAAATTTGTTAACATTATTACATGATTGCTTTAGAGACATTGCTTTTGCAACTAACTGACATGATGATTGTTTATTGTGGTATGTATTTGTTATTTTTTTTGATAGTCTCCCATAGTGCTTTAGGGTTTTTACCTGCTTTCCTTATTTCTTGAGCATCATAATATCTTTTTGCTTTCATTCAAATTTTAGTGCAGAAGTTTCTATACCGCTTATAAGTGATAGACAGCGTTAAGTTATTAGGAGACTTTTTTTTAATTTTCTATGCATTGAATCTCTATTTCTTATACACCTTAATAAGCCTGGTGTCATCCACGGTTTAAGTATTCTATTTCTGGACGATATTTTTTTAAGTGATGAGTTTTCAGTTATTGCATCCGAAAAAAGTTTTAGAGTTTCAGTTGCGGTATTGGGATCTAACATGGAATAAATAGGTGTTAAGTGAAGTTTTTCGAAAATTTTATCAAGTTTGACAAAGTCAACTTTTGAAATAGTGGAAATTACATTATTTTGTCTTTCATTCTTGATACCCAAAACAGAGGCATAATGGTCAGTGATGTGGTGTCGAAAACCAAAGCTACAGCCATGTATTTGGTGCGCAAGATAAAGTGATCAATGCAGTTTTCTCCTCTGGTTGGGAGGGTGTGAGCAGGAAGAAGGCTATGATATGCGAGACAATTAAGATATTCATAGCTGCGTATATCTAAAGAAGAAGATTTTATATCTAGATTTATATCTCCAGTTATTATGACTGTCTTACATTTGGTAAGCAGTGTAAGTGTAGCGTTGAGTATCGAAAGAAACTCATTTATGTTGTCATTTGATGGTGATCGATAAATGCAAATAAGCACTGTATCCGAGTCAATCGTAGCGATTAGTCCAAACGCCGCATTGTTAAAATTTATTTCTTCAATATTTACCAAGAAACATGATTTAATGTAAATAATTACCCCATCACTTTGATTTTGATGTTTACAAGTTTTGTACATAGTGTAGTGCTGTATATAAGGAATATTTTGTTTACTTGAGCAGGGCAACCATCACTCTGTCAAAACCAACACATCGCAATCAAATGAGATTCGGTCAAGTAAGGTCTGTAGACTAAGAAAGTTGCAATTTATCGATCTTATATTTTGATTTAGTATCTTTAGGAATTTGTTTCGTTGTTTAATGTAATCTTTAGCCTCTTCCGGAGTACAGTAATAGGTTTCACTTATAGTGCACTGGTCTATATTGTCGATGTATGAGTTAATATTATTTGCCATTTTTATTATAAATATTTGAGACGTATAATTTGTGTTTGTAAGAGAATAAGATTGTACTGTTTATTTGAACAATAGAATGTATTGAATGGGTGTAGTTAATTACATGAACAAAAAATGTAATAGTTGAGGTATTTTTAAGTTCTAGTTTACGGGCATACGTTTTATAATGCTTAGTACAGCGTTTGACGTGAAATAGCGTACATAATTTAAAGCAAGATCTCATAGCGCAATTATGCATATTATGTTGATTACGATGAATGATTATCAGGAATAATGAAGTTTTAATGGAATGTTTAATTGTGAATAGTGTGGGAATAATCACAAGTCTGATGAGTGAGTGTAAGTATTTGTGTGTAGTATGTTTTATTTGTTGGTTTGTAAGTTTGTGTAGTGTTTGTGTTGAGAAACTAAATTTTAAAACTAATCTTATAATTATCGTTATGAAAAACGAAGAAATAAACCTTAAAATAAACATGCAGTAATGTAATGAAAAATCAAAAGAAGTTTTAAGGCAAAAAGAAGCAATATCTATCTAGTCATTCACACTTTAGATCCTCAAATTGGGCTTCATTTCTAATTAATATCGCAGGTGATCCGTCTGATTTTCGTATGAAAACTTTTCCGTTTGCAGTCCAGCAAAACTTGTACATTTTTTCTTTTGAATACTGGCGTGCCAAGTAGTATATTTTCTTCGTACTAGGGGTTAGATATTCGGATACGTACACTGGAGCAGCACTAGTATTTATACCAAAATGTGACACATTAAGTTTTTTACTGGGGTTGTTCTTATTAAAGGATTTCACAGAGCTAAGTATTGTCTGCTTTTGTGAGATGTTTGCTAATTCAACAATCCACGACATTCGGGGCCACGAAACATATCCTTAACATCACACGATTGCAAATTAATATTTAATGTTTTCGAGAGGTGCATCACTAATTGTGTTAAATCATCTTTGTTTTCATTTTCTTTTTCAGGAATATTACGTATCGCTATGCCATTTCTTCTGCTGTTTCGATAGAGTTCCTCAACTTTTTCTTCCAGAGACATAATATATTTATGGTTATCTTTACACTGTTTTTCAAGCGTTATTATTTTCTTTTGCATATCCTCATATTTCAGGGATATAAATTCAAGTGACTTTTCTATGTCCGTATTTATCTTCTTGATATTTGTAAAACTATTTTCCATTTTAGATAGTTTGTTGTCGTGATCAGTTTTTCATGATTTCAGCATTTGCATAACTTCTTCCTTGAACGAAATAAAGTCATCCCTTGAGAGTTCATCGTGACGTCTTTTTTGTCTTGAAACCGCAAACGAAGAAGGGGTTTTCGGTTGTTTGGAGATATCGGAGTCTGATCCAGCTTTATTAGGAGAACGAAGCATGTTGATTTTTAAATGATTTTATTAAGGAACAAGACGATTTTATATTCACTTTTATTCCGTTATTGTTTTATATTATTATTACGAGTATTACTCTGTCGTGCAAAAATTAATGAAATAATATGATAGATTCCATTTTTACGTCCTTAAATTTACCATAGTTCATCATAAATTAAAATTTTAATCTTTTGTAATTAAAACAACACTTTTTCTTTTTAGCGACCACAAACTAATCTAGATAAGTTAAATTCAATTTCAATTCGAAATTCAAATGTAACAATCTTTACACAGTGAATATAATAGGTCTGCTAAACTTTTCTTATGAATGATATATCTATAAATATGACATGTAATTTTATGCAATGAGCTTATCTTAAAACAATATAGAGCAACATGCGATATATGAACAAGTACATAAAAATAAATCATAACAGCATTCTAATAAAAACGAAAATAATAATATCAGAAAATAAATAAGAAATGATCTGTCATAGTATTAACATGAATATGAAAATAATGAAATACAGTAAAGTAAGAAATAAAATAATTAAGAGGTTTAATAGTAATGTTCCTTAACAGTTAAAAACGGCCAAAAAAACTTTTTTTGACTGACGAAAATGTTATCCCATTTGTACAAAATTAAAATGTATGTAATTAAAAGATATTAGGAATGGAAGAAAAGAATGTTCGAAAGTGTGAATACGAATAATCGATTTGCTAAGTTTCCTCAATATTGGACTGATCACCCAAATATTGATGAATGCTTAAACTCCTGGTATGGAATTCATTATGAGCGAGAATAATGCAAGTTAATATATGGAAGTGGAGCATGCAAGTGAATAAAAATAACCGATACACTCAAATAGATATTAAAATGTTAAAAAAACCACGGTCATAAAGACGGAAATAAGAAGAAAGAAAAAAAAACATATGTTGACCTTGATAAACAAGTAACGGAGAGATACGGGAACGTCCATCACTGGTAAAGCATATAGTCCTCGAGTAGGGTGTGTTTCCATGGTTGGATGATAAAATCGGGAGTAACGGGTACTAGGGAACAATACTTTCAGTACAAGCGATGTGAACGAGTTTACTAATATTAGTACTGTTGGGGACCAGAAGTCTTAAATTTGTTAGCCTTAATAATGATACATAGAGGTCACATCCTTCATTGGATCATAGTGTGAACTTAGTTTTCCTCCGTGACAATTGTTGGAGTCCTTTTAAAATGACTTAAAAGTTGATCTCGAGGTTGTGCGCACAACCCATGGTACAGTTTTACCTTGATATAGTATGATAAGAAAATGTTTATGTACCAATAAAATGAAATTAATGTTATGAAAAAGTAATATAATACCCAAGTAAATGGGGGGCCCATATTTATAAAGTACCCGCGTGATAAATATCACGAAATAAAATATAAATGAAATGAATTAATACTCCGATTCCCGATATCTAATTAATAAATAAATATATAAGTGAATAGAATTACAAAAACAAATTAAGCTAGCTAAAAGGTGAAAAAGAATAAATTATTATGAAAGGAAAGAAAGTATGTACATACAAGAATTATAAAAGAAAATATAAATACATATATGTATAACCTAAGGCCTAATAATTTAAACAAAGTAAATAGGAGTAGTTGTACTGGTATGAAAATAAGTACAATGAAATAAGAAAAATTCAAATCATAAAAGGACATGAGAAAAAATAAAATGAGTTACATAAAAGGAGAGTCTACAGGGCACTACACATGTTTTGTATTAACACGGTAGATGTTTTAATCTTTAAAAGTTTTACTACTGTTATTAAAGACTAGCTGATCCTCGCGACTTCGCCTACGTGTAGTTTGTGACAAAATGACAAAAAACATCGCTTTTTTTCTAAACAGGCATTAGGATCGTTTCTCTAAAGTATGCTCGAATAATATTAAGCGAAAATGTTCCTAAAGCTTGGCATTCCAATAGAAATTACAACGATATATATCCAACAGAAATTACAACGGTCTAAAGAATAAGGGTCAATGTTGTCAAGTTAATAAAATGTGTGGCCGTAAAACGCCTTACATTTTTACTACAATCTGTAGCTGCAATAGTGTGTACCTAATATGTATATTACCTGGCAAAATAGTGAGCATGATGTATATTATTCCTGCACTATTTTTGTTGTAATTTTATTACGATACCGCTCCGCAATCGAAAATTAGCAATATTACCAGACTAACTACAATAAATATTATAAATTTATTTATTCTAAATATTATATTTAGGTGTTCAAGCCTACGCTTGAACCACTTAAGATTACGCTTTTAGAAATACGTCACTCACACCTTCAAACTATCTGTTCATACTGTGTATGTGTGCACTATTGCTATCTCTTTCACTCATGATGCATACGGCGCACACGGCGCCGCGCGCTGCTCCTCAGTACGCTTTTGAAACTCGTAGCACTCGCACGTCTTTCGCTCACTTTCGCACGTCACTCGCACTTTGAAATGTTTATGTAAATTAATAGAATCAGGCGTTCCTTTGCGGAAATCCATTATATTAAAGTTGGTAAAAAATTACTTGGCGTATATCCTCTCGATAAAATAAAATGATGTGTCTTACCTAGTTTGAAGAGCAGGGTGTATTGATGTAAATGGACACTATTTTGAAAAGATATAATAAAACTAATAACTTGCTAGTTTGTTCAGTTTTTGATTTTCTAAGAACTTTCAGTGTCACCCTCGTACTACCGTAACCCAGGAGGAGTCAATAACACGGCCCGCACTAGAACCAAACAGCAGCATCACTATAAACCCCAATCACAACCAAAACCACAACAAGCTAGAAAAGATTGGGGGGAGTGGCAAAAGAAAGTGATTCTTCCAAAGCAGGGCGCTTACAAGATTACGTCTAACATTGGACAACAGGGCCAAAACTAATTCAAAACTTTATCCTGGTGTAAAAAATCCCATTGAGCTCAAAACCGCCAATCAAAAAGTTTTCTCCCAAGAACATTTTTCAATTTCGAACCAAAGTAACGTCAGAAATGTCAAAACAGATGCTATTAAAACAGATAACTATTGAAATCAAAAGCTATTTAAGAAAACCAGCATCAGAGCGGTTTTCATTCAGAAATATTCTTACGAAAGAAGCAGATGACTCTTCCCGACCAATATTCAACCTGAAAGGCTTAAACCGTTACGTCCAAACACCAAAATTTCACCTTCGAAATCACTTACAAATTCTAACACTAGCACAAAAACAGTTACATGATGAAGCTGGACATATCGCTGGCATACTTTCACTTACCAGTATCAAGCAGACATCGCCGCTTCTTGTCCCTCTGTTTTCTGGTGAAAGTTTATCAAATGACGTACCTGCCGTTCGGGTTAGCTAGCGCACCGGCAGATTTCACCAAGATCACCAAATGGATTTCTCATACTTTAAGAAGCCAAGGCATAAGGATACTACTCTATTTAGACGACTTCCTACTAATTTACGAAGATAAACATATCCTGGGAAGTCGGACCAAATATGTCGCCAAATACTTACAGAAATTAGGCTGGCAAGTAAATCAAGAAAGGTCCTCCTCGAATGCCGCAACAAAATTTGAATACCTTGGAATAGCTTGGGATACCAAACTAAACCGAAAATCACAATTGGAAAGTAAGACAGATCACCTTATGATTCATCTGGAGTCTGTAATAAAGAGGAGTCGTTGGAATTGGCACGATGCAAAGGTTATTCAGGGGAAGCTGAACTTTGCGTCATACGTTGTACCGCTAGAGCGCCTCCACAGTCGTTTCCTCCAAAGGGCATCAAGTCATTTACCTATGACAAAACCACATCGGCAATTGGCAATACCACCCCGTGCTATGGGGGAGCTCATCTGGTGATAAATAAATATCCAAAAAAACTCTAAATAAAAGACTCTAAATAATAAATAAACTAAATTAAAATAAAATTACTAATACTTGACTAATTGGGGATAAAAGCGTGCACCGGCGATCGGAAAATTAATTATTTCGGGAACGAAATACTTTGGTGAACTCTACTCCGGGGTGCGCTGCGAGGAATCGGCCTACGACATCTGCGAATATTAAGACCTTTCCAAATAGAGCTTAGCGATTTTGGACGATGTGATTGTACAAGTGCTATGTGAGTGGAAGAATACATCTATTTCTCACCCTAATCGGCATTTTTATCCTCGCGCGTATTATCCTATTGCTTATCACATAAACTAAAACTTAGTTCAGTATCTTGCTCTTTACAGCATATTATTTTCTATAACTAACAATTAACCGATTCGTTGCGGCACCAATTTTCGACAACTTTTAGCTGTGGCGGCGAACAAATATTTCATGACACGCCGGGCGTGTCAAGCGCCACAGACAAAAATTGTTTAGACCTAATTAAGTTTATTTGACATCAAACATAAGTTACAAATGGAAGGATACTTGTTTTTAGTGGGTAACTACGTGTTTTTTACGCGTTTTCTTTGAAATTGAGAGTAAGTGACTTTTTTTTATGAAGAGATTACAAACCTTTTGTACTATTTTTTTTTTGTTATAAAAAAAAATCATTTATATAAGTAGGTACAGCTACATCACCCTGGAAACCTTGGTTTTTATTAAATTAAATTTTCACCTAATAATAACATTTGTAAATATCAAACAATGAAGAACCTTAATTTGAAAAAAAAAATAAGGTATATCATTCATTGATATTTACAAATGTTAAATATTATTTAATGTTATACAAATGTAAAAGTAAAGTCGATCTGAAAACGTCTAATTAGTAAGAATAGCAAAACAAGTGTTTTCAAAAGGAAAAAAACGCCGGCGCTATACGGCGGCGGATTGACAAAAGACTATTTATTAGCGAACTTTTTTATGCATGAACGGTTTCGAACTGTTTCAAGCAAAAATAAACCTTATACCATATCACAAGAGCACATGGTACTTCGTAGGTCTATTCGGCCATATGATAGTAATAAGACGGCAGTTCAACCATTTTAAGCAAAATTAAACAATAAGACAAACGCATTGTTTTTTTTTTCTTAACAGGTGACTTGTTTTCCAGTAATTTATTTACAACTCGAGTTTGTGAGCGATCGCAATGAGTGCTATTATTTGTTACTTATTAGACAATTTTTCCATAACATGATTTAAAACACACAAAGTAAAAATAGTACCATGTACACGTTAAAAAAAAGGTTGTCAACCCCTAAAAATTTAAAATTTTCAAAATATCCAGAAACGTAGCTGCATGCATGAACTACTCGCAAAATAATGAATATTTTGTTCTAGATAAATTTTCCAAAAAAGCAATTTGAGCGAGTTATAACGATTTTAAAAAAAGACACGACTCGCGTGTCATACGCCACACACAAAAGTAATCGATGGCACGCCTGGCGTGTCACCCGCACTGAACCGGTTAATGGTTATCCTTTTTATTGATTTGAGAACATAATGTAATAATTGAGAGATCGATTAATATCTTTATAGATAAAAAACAGGTGGTTCTTTGTGCCTGTGTACGGCAGTGGACTAGCAATGGAATGTGTGAACATGAAAACAACTGTTTTCATTATACTTAATTGGTCGGACAATCCTTGCTACTGACACAGAATAAATAATAGTACAAGAACAGAAGGAGCACTCTTTAATACCAAACTTGCAAGTTTAAACCTAGTTACAACGTTGCTAATGTTCATAATACTTTGCTCGCCTCGAATATGACCTTGGTTACAATAGCCTACCGATTATTTCGTCGAAAAAATAATAATACGGCGCGCGTATTAATTACGTCCGCGTGTGAGAATCTGTATCACTTAGCCCGTTGCACGCCTTTGTTAAGGCCGCTTCTAGTGTAGGGTTAGATGTTGGGCGAAAATAAATTGAATCCTTTGATATTAGTTGGTAGTAGAATACACCGAGGTGTTATGCAATGTATCAGTAATTTGCTAATAAGAACATTATTGTTCAATGTGAGGAAGGTTAGTATGCAACATCGAGAAAAATTAAGATTATAACAACGTTAACGTCTTTGAAACTTAAATAAATTACCTACTTACCATTTTTAAGCGACTTAAAAAAAAAGGAGGAGGTACTCAATACAACTGTATTTTTTATGTGTGTGTTACCTTAGAACTTTTTTCTAGGTGAAACGATTTTGATGATTCTTTTTTTATTTGAAAGCTGGTGTTTATAATTTATATGTCCCATATATATTCGATCAAGATCTGCCCAGTAGTTTTGGAGTTATCCTTAATAATGCGTATTAATATTGAAGTCGGTTGTACAAAATTTTTAATTTCACTACTTGCCTCCGTTCCTCTCTTTTTTAAAAACGTTACCTCCACACTAGGATTTTCTACTTATTTTATTTTTCGCGGGGGCAGTTTACATACATAGATTTCACAAGGACAAACATCCAGTTCCAGAACAATTATTTGTAGGCCATACAAATACATGTTCCGTGCGGTATTCGAACCCGCGGCCCTTAGCGCTGCAACTTATTGCTAAGCCACTGCGCCACGGAGCCGTCACTTTCATTCAATCATTCATTCAATTCATGCTTAAATTGTATCTTTGTGGGCCTTAAACAAAAATTGTAAAACGAGACAACTTACTTGTGTTGAGATTTAGAAGGAGTTGACAGCTTATGGAAGCCATTTCTGTTTTGCCATACAACGACCACAGCGCTGCTGTATTTGCCAATCCAGCCATCGTTAAATCGGTCATTGAATGAAGGTAATTTATGGAGTCGCCTTTTGTAATAATCTGTGCAGAAATTATAGTGCATTGGTCATCATTGGTTAGTAGTAAATTTTATGAGGCCATTAATGGTTCTGAACTGCCTATGCCTTGATATAGTGGTGGTAAGAGATGTTTGAACTCACGGAATTAGCCCCTCGTAGGGGGCCGCGTAGCGTAGGTATATTTTCATGCCTAAAGCACGAAGTGAGACAGGTCTGCTAGTGATTTAAAAGATGTTTGTTACATGATTAATGTTACAGTTTAATGTCTTATCTCAAATAACTGCTTAGTCTACAATTAATGAGAATAGTCGGTGTGTTTAGAACCTGTTAATTTTTGTATTTTATGGTAAACCGTAGTGATTATTAAAACAGACGTCTGCTGAATTCAACAATTCAAATCTGTCATTGAATGAAGGTAATTTATGGAGTCGCCTTTTGTAATAATCTGTGATGGTTTAAAACTGTTATGTTTACGTGGTAGAGTTATGCTGCAGCTATATTATGGTTGTAGCACGAATAGGTCAGATCAACCGAGGTAGGACCACGCTCTCACAAAATACCAGCGTAAAATAGCAGGTTAACGCTGCCGCGTATGGTATAGTGAGTGTCGAGAACCAGAGACCCATTTTACTGGAAGCTAGGAATTCCATCTTAGTCCTCAGGGGTGACAACGCATCTGCATTCTTAATCGAGGATAAATGTATAGGTTTTTTTTTTTTAATATGATAAGGGTGACAAACGAGCACACAGTCCACCTGATGGTAAGTGGTTGCTGCGGCCCATAGACATCTACATCAAACAAAATGCAGATGCGCTCTCACCCGTGAGGACTAAGATCTATTGCCTCATTTCCAGTAAAAATGGTCTCCGGTTCTCTACACTCACCATACGAAACACAGCAGCGTTAAATTGCTATTTTACGCTGGTATTCTGAGAGAGCGTGGTCCTTCCCCGGTCGAGCCGACCCATTCGTGCTACAATTATACTACCACATAAAATGTCTATGGGGCACAGCATTCATTTAACATCAGATGGACTCTGTGCACGTTTGTCACTGTTATTCTACAAAAAAAATGAAAGACGTATTAACGTCAATAAGTGGTAGTTCGAGTGTGAGACCTGGAAAACTTCTGCCGGCTTAGCCGCGTTGACGGCGGCGTGCTGCGCCATGAGCTGCGCGGCGGCGGCGGCGACGCGCGGCGCGCGCGGCACCCGCGCCAGCAGCGCGGCGCGGCGCGCGCGCCCGCCCGCCAGCGCGCCCCACGCCGCCGCGTGCGCCAGGCACGCCGCGTCCGCCGCCTCCTGCGCCGCGCCCAGCGCCTCCTGCACGCCCTCCATCGCCACCGACCTACAAGTTATACCGTGCTGCCGTGCACCTTGCCTTGCCACATCTTAATTAACACGATCACTGTACGTGCACCACATATGGGGCACGACACCAAATAACTTTAAATGCTTGTAAATTTTAGCTTGTGTGAGAAAAATAACTAGCAAGTTATTTTTGACTTTAATAAAGGTTGCCAGTATATAAACGTCGAAAATTTGTTTACTTGCTCAGCATCTTGAATGCGCAGTAGACATTTCATTATAATTTCATATTTCATGGGTTCTTGGAACAAAAATTTTCTAAAATTGGTTAATGATATATATATATATATATATATATATATAACGATATATACATCTACATCAGATCCCCTGCCATTTTTTGTACACTCGTTTATCACCCTTATTCTATAAAAAAAAGTAAAAAATGTTTAATAGTAGTAAAATTGAACATGTACTCACTAACCTAACGAAATACAATATCGAAAAAATACAAACTTTTTACACTAAAGGACTTCACTCAAATATTGTTCTTTTGTTGAGATTTTACACACCTACCCCCAGTCTACTGACCTACACAGATCTTATTAAAATGTGAAATATTTATTATTAATTAAATTTTATGTTAATATTATGAAGAGCAGTTTTACAAATTCGTTGGTCTAGTGACCGTAAACGCGGTTATGAATCATAAGCTCCCGGGTCTGAATACAGGTTATAATCAATAATCAGTTATTGGGTTTTCTGTCAAGAAATTCCAAGTAGCAGCCCGGAATCAGGAAGTTAGCGGTGTTACACTACCTTGCCTCGGAGAGCACGTAAAGGCGTTGGTACTTCGCCTGATTTATAATATCGTCCCATCGGACTATGAGAGTAAGGGAATAGAGAATGCAACTGTGCTTGCGCATACTTTCGGACACTATAATCCTGTCCTGCGCAGAAGCCTAGTCTCCGTTGGAATTGGCCGCCGTGACCGAAATTCGGTCTACATGACATTATTGAAGAGCACCTCACTAACTCCCGTAATTGCGTGCCCTATTACTGCAACCAAATTACCATAATTTTTTTTGTAAAACCGCTGTACTTTCCACTTAACAGTAAACGTCTAATGATTTCTTATATTTACGCGAACACTACACATTAAATAAAACTATTTTTACGGATTTTATCGCGTTTAATTAACTTATTTTATATTCCCGACGTTTCGGTTGCTTTCCAGCAACCGTGGTCACGGGTCAAAAAGTAAAAATAGTAAACGTCTACTGCAGTCCATGGACACCTGCAAACAGCTTTATACAAGAAGGCTACGGATGAGTTGTCAAAACTGAGAACTAAGATGGAATGCCTCACAGATTTTAATTACACTGGCTTTCTATACTCTTCACACTGGAACATAACTATGCAAGCATTGCTATTGAGCAGCAGTAATAAGTAAGAGGGTTGTGCCCATCCAGACGAACTCGTACGCAGAAAAAGACTCATACCACCTAGCCACAACTTCCATCAACATTCAACTTAACTCTCCTCAATGCCTTGTGGCCATTCAGACCGCGGGCCCTAGGTCCGATGAAGCTGTAAAAGCCAACTGGGTAACAGCGCTAACATCACAGAAAATAAGGAAACCACTGCCGTTGATATTGCAACACATGGTTCCCCTTAGGGCTTGTACACAAAACTGCGATGCGACGCGATGCGAATTTGCAACGCAGAAAATTGCGACACGAATTGCTGCGATGCGATTTCGTGCGGTAAGGAGTCTCCCTTCCACGATTAGGGTGACCATTCCTTCGACGACCGTCAACCGTACTGAACGTATTTTGAAAACTAGGTCGTGACATGGATCGTAAAAAGAAGTGTGCCCTTTTGTGTTTGTAACATCGCAGGAATGTGCGATGCGAATCAATTCGCAAGTTCTTGCAATGCGTCGAGGGGGCTCACAGATTTTTACGATGCGACGTCGCATCGCAGTTTTGTGTACAAGCCCTTAATCGTCACACTTGGTAGGCAGATTGACAATTGAAGTACCAGACGTCTCACACCTTTGAATCTGCCGCTTGTCGCCAGTCTGCTCATTTTACGTCTGTCGTAAACGAGTTGATTATACCGCCATCTATCGGAAGCAATGAGATCTCTCTGGAATTTCACATATCGCCTATGAATATTGTAATATAAATATTGACTATCGTAGTACCACACGTCTCGTACGTTTGACGCTGCTTTCAGTCGCCGGTCTGGATATTGTTACGTGTGGTGGAAACGAAATGGTCATGCCACCATCTATCGGAAGCTATAAGATTTTTCACACACACACACACCGCGCGCGCGCACATGCACTCATCACACACACGCTCATACGACGAAATGGAATGGTGGATACTCTTACACCGCCACCACACGGCGAAACAGATTTCAGAAAGTTATTACTTTTTGTTGGGTAAACATACAATAAATGAATTTACCAATACTAATCTACTCACAAATGTCCAAATTGTGTGTGCATGGCAGCTCTATTGAGGGCAGCATACCGAAAATTTTTGTTTTTGTCATTACAGTTGTTAGCGTTGCCACAAATATTGAACACGGTTCTGTCAAAACAATTGTACAGTGAATCTTGAGCACCACAAAACTCCTTCATCCGAATACAATTTAAAAAACTTAAAAAATGCTGAAATAGTACAATAATCATTAATGTATTGTTTTACAAAAATGGTTACAATAAGTTTATAACCATTTCACTTACAATGTCTGAATAGTCTGGAATATCATTTATTATTTGCATAATAGTCTTCTGTAGCTGTCTAGGAGGAAGTGCTTTTTTCTCATTTATTTGTAACAAATTTGCTTGCTGTGCTGTGAATAGTTCAGCCTGCTTTCTTGACCATTGGCATTCTTCGAGACTGCTGAAACAATTATAAGTCTCTATTATTACCTTTCATGTTTACGGAGTAAGTTAATTGTAAACAATAAGGATTTACTTGTCCCTTTCAATCATATTCATCTTCATAAATACTTCCGGTGGTTTAGATTCTTCTAAAAAGACAGGAGACACTGAAGAGGTAGGTGCACCTGGTGGTTCCATATTATTAAGTTTCTGAAAATTGAAAAAAAAAGTAAAAGTTTACCATTTAAAATAAGACGTTTTTATATAATTCCAAATATAAAAAAGGGGAATGTACCTCTTTACTTAGTGATCTCATCATCAAACCTGGTCTTCCTTTTTGATAATATTGGCAAAATGATTTGTATAATGATACAACTTGCACGAATGTAAGTTTATCCAAATGTAACATTATGCGCCTCAAGTAAAAACCTTAAATGTTAAATTTTCATATTTACCAAATGATCCAAGTACCCATTCAAATTTAATATTATAATACATGAACTAATAAGACTTTATTTTAAAAATGTATTTAATCTTGATTGCTATGATCAGATTTAAAAACATACACACACAAACTTATGCATACACGCTTGAGTGTACACATACACAGACACGCACGCTTACATGCACGCACTCACAAACAGGATTTCTCTGTATACATAGAAAGGGTTAGAAAAGATGTAGATAACAAAATATTAAAGTAAGCCAATCCACAGGTATAATTATGGGAAAAATCACAAAAATGAAATACTATGTTTCAAAAATGACAACCCCGAATATTAACCCTTTCGCTGTCCCATGCACTACATATAGGTCATTGCTATTGTCTTACTTCTATTGTGTCTGAAAATCGGACAGTGAATGTATTAAGTTTATAAACTGATAAAAAACAAAGTATGTAAAAACATTCTTTCATGTATACTCTTTACATTCCTTAGCATTTTTCTGTATAATCAAGTCAATGCAGTATGGTACATGTATCCATTGACAGTGCAGATTCATCATTATCATCATTATAGTCCTTTACAAGTCCACTGCTGAACATAGGCCTCCCCCAAGGAATGCCACAAAGCACGGTCCTGAGCCACCTGTATCCATCGACTTCCTGCATGTCTTCCCAGGTCGTCACTCCACCTAGTGGGGGCCGCCCCACGCCTCGACTACCGCTACGAAGCTCCCATTCAAGAATCTTGTTTCCCCATCGGTTGTTTGTTCTTCGGGCTATACGGCTGGCCCATTGCCACTTCAGCTTACTAATCCATTGGGCTATTATTTATCATGCAGAGAAACCTCGAGCAAAGCCCTTTCCATAGCTCGCTGAGTGACCTTGAGCTTCCTCACGGCTAGCAGTGAAGGACCATGTCTAAGATCCATATGTCATCACACACTGGTTGTGCAGATTCGGATCAGATAATCCGATTTTGTTTCTGATGATGTTAGTGCTGTTAGCCTTTTGGCTCCTACAGCCTCATCGGACTCCAGGCTAGCGGCCTCAGTGTATAACTTGGAGATGCTACGTGATGCAGTGTGTGCAAAAAGCAGGCATATTTTAACATGGTAACATATTTAAAGTGCCACAACAAACAAATCGTGGACAAATCCTGATATTTGGTCTATATCAGGATTTGTCCTGATATAGACCATATATTAAGTATAAGTATTTTCTACACTAGACTTAATGCGTGAACTTAGACAGAGGGGAATGTGGTGGCCCATGTTGCTCTATGCTTATCTCCTTCAATCCTGTAATTTCTACTTTGATTTGAGATTTTTTTGCAGACATAACTGTATTTATCTCGAAAACTATGCCCCCTGCACTTAGATACTTCCTCCTCAGGGGATCCCCTTTCCATATTCCTTCTTTTACAAAACCGCAGGTTTCCATTTATAAATTATATATAAGTAAAAATTAATTTGGTCCATTTTCCAAAAATGGCTCTGGATGTTATGAATGTTTTATAGTGACAGCTGATTGTGATGGTGTCAGAGACATTGTGAATAATATACAGTTTATTTTGCTTTGAGTTTTATACAAAACATCTATTTTTTATTGTGTTAAAAATGTCAAAATTTTTGTAAATTCTTTTTAGCTTTTTTTGTTTAAAAAAAACATGTTACCACCACACTAGGATTTTCTCCTGTATCGTGGAGGCAGTTTACAAACACAAATTGCACAAGGACAAACATCCAGACCCGGAACAATTATTTGTAGGCCATACAAATACTTGTTCCGTGCGGGATTCGAACCCGCGCCCACAAGCGTAGCAGCTCATTGCTAAGCCACTGCGCCACGGAGCCGTCAGCAAACTAAGCAGTATTTGCGGGAGATTTAACTTTTCTGTTTTAATTAGAAGAAAATTGCAGCTACGAGCATAGAATGCTTGGTTTACGGTGACAATGCTCCAACTGCTAAATCATGTCGCGCATAATTTCGACCTTTAAAAGATGATGATTTTAGTGTTGATAACAAGTCTTGCTCTAGACAGCCAAAAAATTTCGAAGACAAAGAATTGGAGGCATTACTCGATGTAGATCCCAGTCAAACACAAGAGCTTACGGATTCATTGGGAGTGACACAAAAAACAGTTTCAGTATGTATATTAAAATCCATGGGAATGATTCACAAGCAAGGCAATCGGGTGCCTTATGAACTGAAATCAAGAAACGTTCAAAAGGCGATTTTTCATTTGCAAGCAGCGGCTTCAAAGACAAAAAAGAAAGGGTTTTTTGTATTGGAATGTGACTGGGAATGAGAAGTGGATATTCTGTAATAATCCCAAGAAGAAAAAATATCATTTTCCACCAGATCATTTGTTACCATCGTCCTCAACATCAACACCAAAGCCGAATATTCATGGTTCAAACATCATATTGTCTATCTGGTGGGACCAAAAGGTTGTTGTATATTATGAACTGCTAAAACCTGGTGATTCCATTACAAGCGATCGGTATAGACTGCAATTAATTCGTTTAAGCTGGGCATTACAAGAAAAAAGACCAGAATATGAGGAAGGACACAACAAAGTTATTCTTTTGCACGACAATGCACAGACTCATGGCGCAAGTTGTGAAAAATTATTCAGAAACGCTCAACTGGGATATTTTACTACACCTGCCTTATTCGCCGGACATTGCTCTTTTCAATTACTGGTTGTTCCAACGGATGCAGCAAGATTTGACAGGTAACCGGTTTACTTCTTTTTTAAAAGAAAACGAAAATTGGCACCAAACATGAATAGCTTCAAAAGACTAGACGTTTTTATGAGATGGAATTCGAAAATTGCCTGAAAGGTGAGAAAATGTAGTAGCCAGCAATGGACAATACTTCAATTAATCTGTTTATTTACATTGTTTTGAAATAAACTCATTCTTTACACCATAAAATGGACCAAATTAATTTGTACTCCCACTAGTTCCTTGGATTTCTTACACAATGAAATTTTAAAACAATATTATTAAAATATATACTAGCTTCATAATTGTCAGATGTTAATGTAAAGATATTTCAAGCAGCAACTTATTGTACACAGCAGTGCAACATTCTGAGGTGTAAGGGAATCATTCAACTTCCTACCTCCCTTCAGAGTTGTTTTGCAGGCACTATATTTTGTCAAGATTTTGTTCATTGAAGCCATTCCTCTAAAGTCATTCAATTGGTTATCTTGTCTTTAGTTCTTGCTGTTTAGTGTTTTCTTTTTTTCTTTTTATTTAAATAATTTAGAAGAGTAGTCTTCCAACATATTTATTAATAATGTTGTTTTAATAAATTAATAAATTATATGATATAATACTGTTACCTAAGACACTGCATCTAGTAATTATACATGGATTAGCTTCATTTTGTTCAATCATTAATTTGTCAACAGTTGAAGTAACACAATCCATCAGAGCACTTATACCATTAACATGTATGTTCTTAAGACGAACACAAAAGTTCTCTAAGTGAACACTTAGTAAATTATAACGCCCAAGTGTAAGAAGATTCTCCAAATCTTTAAACTCCATATCTGGACACTAAAAAGTATTTAGTCATTATTAATAGCATAAAAATATATGTCAATTAGGAAATTACTAAAATACCTGAATTAACTTAAGTGCAAGAATACAAAAGTCTTTTCTGTATTTAGGGGCCATAGTGCAATCAATCATATCTTTTGCTGAAACAATTTTAAAAAGTTTCTCAATTTAATAAAGGTCGTAAAACAAATTTAATAAAAATATGGATATTTATAAACTATTTAATATATATATTACCTTCTATTTTCAATAGACCGTATTCACGAATAAACGCCACAACGGCTATTTTGTGTGGCGTTATATTATCAACATTACCTTTAACATTTATTAATTTACTTAAATCTAGGTTTTCGCTTCCTAAATCCATTTTTATTCGACGTTTTAAAAATTCAAATCTTTCAAAAATACCAAACCAAAATAAAAATATTTTTTTTTGGAGTTTATGGCCTGGCATCTAGACCTTTAGGCCAACAAAATAAAAATACAGTAGATGAATACCACAGAACACTAATACCCTTAGGCCACAGAGTACATTATATATAGTTAGGCGGGCACCAATTACCACAGAGTACATTATATATAGGGAACCAATTACTATACTCTTTGGCGAGCACTAATACCCTTAGGCGGGAATATGGAGTGTAGAGTAGAAGGAGAACCATCTTATAAGGAGCGAAGGTTGAAAAAGTGTCCTACTATTTACTGTAAATAGAGGTTTCAAAACATACCACAATAGCGCTGGCGTCTGAAAAACTACGATATGAATATAGCTGTTATGAACGGAGTGAAGTCAGCTGAATTCAAATATTTCATGACTAGAGTAGTTAATAAAACGCCAATATACAAAATCTCAACTATTTACGTAGTACAAAACCAAGCGGATCGATCGGTCCTTATTTATTTCTCCATCTTACTCTAAATACTTTTGGCGCTTCTTTTTTAATTTATCCTATGCTACTGCAGCGCCACCCTTATTGGACACGTTTTTAGGGACACTTTTCATATACAGAGATGGTCCTCCTTCTACTCTACACTCCATAGGCGGGAAGAATGTCAACTTCAAACAAAGAAAATGGCACCCATAATGCACGCTATCTCTGTCGTGCCCCCTAAAACTTTTTGCGCGGGAATTTTGACACGTGATTTTTTTTTAGTTGTCTTCTTGGTTGTTTCGTTTCAAAAATGGCTTAAGAATGTAAAATGCCATATAGATCGATATAGCTTGTAGTTTTTCGTTTCAATAATATATATTGCTAAATTAAAACGAAAACAAAAGCACAAAGTTATTTGTAAATTATGGTACTTTACATTCATAAACCACTTTTGAAACGATTAGCAATCATTTTAATATAAAAAAGGAACTATTTTTCAAATAAAAGTGGTTTTTGAAATACATAATTTTTATTTACATTACATACTTGTCTACATTGGTACATAGAAAAACCGTTGGTACATTGATGGACGTAAATGACGGAGTAATTAACTAATTTTTAACATGGTATATGTAACATGACATTTAAGCAAAATGGAAAGTAAAGGTACATTGGTTTTATATAAAAAAGATTAGACAATCTAATATAAACACTTTTTTCTAACAAGAAAACATTATTTACCTTCACATTCTACAAACAAGGCAATAGCTTTGCAATATTATGTCTAAACTCCAATAACCTGATTATATTATAGATGCCACCAATAATATTACATTTGTAGAAATTGTTTTCGTTATATTATTGTTATTGACTGCATTAAAAACTAATAAGTCAACATTTTCATGTCATTAATTAGCACTACCTGCTGCAAATCCATCCACGAAAAACAAAAAGGATCTTTATCCTTTTTGTTTTTCGTGGATGGATTTGTCAATGTTGTTTAAATGACATGATTATAATTTAGTTACTTACAGAATATATTTACAAATAAAAGAAATTGTTAAAATAGTGTCTTAAAAATAGGATGGTGGTGGTAATGGTGTTAAAGCAACATTCATTAAAAAAAACAAGTTGTATTTAATGTTTATAAATTTATAAAGCTGTTTGAAATTTAGAGATTGGTTGACCAATGCTGGGATACATGATATAAATAATGATTTGATAATCTCTAATTTTCAGATCACATTAGCTGACCTTAATTTGGAACAAAGGAATGTCATTCAACATATTGCAGGTCCATCAACTAATAAACAACCACTGTCTGAAAATATTCAGAAGACTATAACTGTTCCAAATGTATTTGAGCATGTTGTGGGTCCGTCAAAATTTATACAACCCTTGTGTGAGAATGTAAATTATAAAACCATTCCTGACAAAGCTAGTGATATTCCTCAAGTAACTGAGAATATCAACCCTGTTGCTGCTGCAAATCCATCCACGAAAAACAAAAAGGATAAAGATATGTTGATAAAAATGAAATATCATCTGAAAAAATTAACAGGCTTCAAAAAACTGTAAAGCATCTAAAGAATGAAGCATTTCTCAAAGTATTGAGCAAAAATGATTCCGTAAATGAAATATTAAAATGTAAAATATCTCCCTCTTTTGCATTATTTTTGCAAGGAGAATTGCAAAACTATAAAAAAAAATCAAAAGGTCGAAGATGGAACATGGACTCCAAAATAATAGCACTAAGACTGTATAAAAGGTCACCTAGGTGTTACAAATTATTAAGAAGGATGATTTGCCTGCCAACACCTAGTTCATTAAAAGCGTTATTAAGCAAGTTTCACATGAAAGTTGGTATTAATGACCAAATATTTAATGTTTTGAAAAAAACAATAAAGCAACAGACTCCCTCAGACAATGAGTATATCCTTATGTTTGATGAGATGTCAATAAAAAAGAATTTGTTTTACAACAAAAAGGAGGACATAATTGAGGGTTATCAAGACCATGCATTGCAGGGCAGTTCACCACAAATGGCAACACATGCCCTCGTGTTCATGATTGGCGGAATCCGTAAAAAGCTGAAACAACCAGTTGCTTATTATTATTCTAAGGAGGTGAGCATTATGGTCTTTTATTTGTTATTATGTCAATATATGTAGTAGTACTTTTTTACCATATTAATTTACCCTTTTATCATTCTAGGTCCTGCAACATTGTTTTGATGCTGGAATTAATATTTCAGCTACAGTGTGTGATATGGATGGTGAATAAGAGAGCTTTAAGTATCTTGGGAGCATCTGTAGAACAGCCATATATTCTGCTAAGTAATCGAGAAGTGGTTACCATTTTTGATACTCCACATTTGCTCAAATGCTTTAGAAATATAACATCTAATATATATGACATTAGATGTCCAACAAATATAACATCAAATGATCAAATTTGGTTTGATAAGATTAGATATTTTGTTTTATTACAATCATAATATTATACATATTTCCAATTTACTGGATATTTACACAAATTTTTTTTACAGGTGTTGCTAAATGGAGCCATATAAAGGAGTTTTATGAAACAGATAACACCAATCCCAATTTTATGTTTGCACCTTGCTTAAAACAAGAACATTTAAATCCAAATACGAAGCAGAAGATGAAGGTGAAGCTAACTGCACAAGTGTTAAGCCAATATGGACAGCAAATATGGACAAGCTGTTTGATTGTGTCAACGCATGCTGCACAGCAGACCTAAGAAGGGGGAAATCATTATTAACCGACGAAAAAACGGAGGTTCTCAAGTCGACGTGTATATTTTTTTTATGTATGACCACGCGTAACTTTTTACAAAGTAGTCCGATTTTGATAATTCTTTTTTTATTGGATAGGGTATACCTCGAAATTGGTCCCATATAAATTTGGAATAAAAATGTCTACCCTAAGGGTGGGAAAATAGGGTTTAGATTTATTTTTTACTCACAGATTTTAATTCTGAGTGGTGTATTACTACATTACATAATAATTACACTACATTACATTACATTACAAAAAAACCTCACGATGAATGAGCTTTAGAGCTGTCAGTCTCTTGTGTGTAGACCTCTCAGTCTCTGCATTTCTGCTAAAGCTCGTTCATCGTGAGGTTTGTGTAATACCTTATTTGGCTCTAAATCAGATATAACAATACCCTCAAGTGTTTTTACTCTACTCAGTGCCACATATGCCTGTCCTTTGGCAAACACTTTCTTTCCGAGGTCGATTACAGCTTTATCAAGGGTCGCACCTTGTAATTTGTGAACCGTGACGGCCCAGCATAAAATTATCGGCAAAATCCTGCGCTCAATATCGCCACTACCCTTCGTACCTTAAAAGGTGGCTACCACTGAAGGTATGGCGGCACAGCCATCGCTATCTTTTAGTCTGCTTCCTATGCTTTCATCGTCAAGTTTTACTAATACGCAATCCGGTAATTCTCCTTCCTCTAGTTGATCCCTGCGTAGTGATAGCCGTTTTATTATTTTTACAATATCCATAGCTACATTGACGAGCCCGTCAGATACTGATTGTTACGTCTCAACATCACACGAGATTCGACAGCTAATTTTACTTCAGATAAAAGTCCACTACAATTGTTCACATCTTTTGGAACAACATTATCTGGAGGTTTCTTCCCATATGTAGCAAATACATTTATTAGAGCATTTAACAAATTGGGAAATCCTTCTTCACTATTGTCGTTATCTACGTGACCATTAAAAGCTGATTCATGACGAACATTGATATCAACTTTTTGATTTTTGTATGTGATATTAAGTAAAAGCTTAGTTGCAGCCAAATATTCGATATGTGCTTCTTCGAAATTGGGGTTAGCCCGAGCCGCAATACAGTCTCTATAATATTTATCTCCTACCAATAACATGTAATCTATATCGCTTTTGCACCAATTATTGGGATTTATCAGAGAAAATGCCACACTAGCAACAGTTACAATCCCTGTGCATTGCCGACCAAGTGACTCTGGACTAAATCATTCATTGTTCTGATGAAAAGAACCATATAATATAGATACATTGTTACTCAAGGCAGTATAGTTATTTGTAGTTACAGTTGACCGTTCAGCAATTGATTCTTGACTATTATGACCACGTGCAGGTGCGAACATCTTTATAGAGTGCATTATTCATTAGGAGCCACTGCAATGCTAATTGAAGTTTACATACATCTATTTGAAACTCCCTAGAACGTTCTAAATTTTCACGACTTTCTACTACAAGCACTAATCCAGTTTGATTAGGTTCAAGCGGAAGTCGCTCCGCCAGCTCGACCACATCCTAAACAAAAATAATTGCCTGCCCTTTGCACCAGTCTTGGCTCAAACGATTTTGAACTTTTATTATTTTAAGAAATGGCACTACCTACTCTGCAAATAAAACGTTTCTCAATTTCCGATAAGTCATCGATTTCTGTAGGCATTGCAGCTACCGACATTTTATTCCAATAGGCCTACGGTGGAGTATTGTTTTTTTAATATTATTTGAGCATCGTGAACAAGTATTAATATTACCTAAAGCTACCAATTCATTAGGGAAAATAGAGCCTAAATTTGTAGTTTGCAATATCGTACGTTGCTGAGGATACAAACTTTTTTCGAATATTGAACACGGCAAGTCAGCATAAACATTAATCGCTTTCTTAAAATTTTCTGCATTACATTGGTTTCTTCGCTCGCAAGCCGCTTATCTCGTTCTCTCCTCGGGAGTTTCGTGAAGTATCACCATTGCAGAACAGTTACGAGCAGCATCCAAACGTAGCAAATGTTCGTCTTGAGTTTCATTTGAAAGTCGCTCTCTTATCAGACCTAAACGATGAGCGCGTTGTTCTTCACATTCTTGCGATAACCTATCGTTATTTTAGCTTCTCATCTTGGACAGTCTTTCCTCGCGCTGATTTAAACACTCCTGTGAACGTGTTAATCTAATTCTCTTTCTATTCGCTTCCAAACTTTTATTTTTCTCATTATTAGATTCTTCTAAATATCTTTTTCTCATTCGAGCAGCATTTTTTGTAGGCCTACCCATGGTGGGATATAAAGCCTGTTTTTTTAAAGAATTTATATTATTATACAACAAATAATAGTTAAAGTAGGATTATATAACAGTTAAAGGCTAAATTAAGGTAGGTAGCTAATTTGAAAGTAGTCAAAAACTAAGCATGTAGTAATTAGTATATTATAGCCACGAAAAATTATAAAATAAAAACTTTTTAACAAAAAATTAAACCGCCGAAAAAACCGAAAAGCAAAAAATAATAAACCTTTTTTATTTAACCTTAATAACTAAGTTCTTAAACTAATTTAAGTATACCTAAGTATACATTTTTGTAATTATTTTGAGTTTTTAATTAACCCTAATATCTAACTTCTAAAACTAATGTAAGTATACCTGAGTAATTTTGAGTCGGCGCCAAACAATCAATGAACCTTATTAATAAAATTTAATTTATAATTTAAATTAATGAAATTACCTTAAATTTAAATAAATAACAAAATCAAAATCAAATTAACAATTCAACGTGAAATCTTCAGCGATAAACATTAAAGCTGAACGCACATTTGTCCGCGCCATACGCGCCGTACGCGCCGAATTTTGCTGATGGCCTCGCACATTTGCACGTACGCAAAAGTTGCAAGAATAATGCTCGAAAAAGCAAAAACAGGCGCCGACTCAAAATTACTTAGGTATACTTACAATAGTTTTAGAAGTTAGTTATTAGGGTTAATTAAAAACTTAAAATAATTACAAAAATATATACTTAGGTATACTTAAATTAGTTTAAGAACTTAGTTATTAAGGTTAAATAAAAAAGGTTTATTATTTTTTGCTTTTCGGTTTTTACGGCGGTTTAATTTTTTGTTAAAAAGTTTTTATCGACAAACATGACAAATAATACACCACATCTCACACATTTCACTTTAATGAAGAAATTTTTTAAAGAAATGACGTTTTTGGGATGCAAACGAGCCTCTCCATCCCAAGAAGGTTGGATATGGTCCATCAATGGAATAGAACGAATCTGGAGAAATCTCAGTTCTAAACATAAATCAATAAAAAGTTTGGAAACAAGAAGGCACTCACAGCTGGGCAGTTTGTTGCGGGTCTTAAAACGGCTGTCCTTAGCAACTTATCTTTTATTAAGACAGGAAATTGTGAAGAAGACCAAAATCAAGTTATATTGACAAATTTTAAAACTTTATTGTCTCTACCAACAGACACACGCTGCTTATGCCACAATTTTAACCGATGAGTTAGAAGAAAGTGTAAATTCTACATTTGAATGTAGCTTGGAAGAAAGCAGTGGCAAAATACAAGCATGTGCGTATGTCTGTGGGTTTATAGTAAAAAATAATCTCAACAAATGTGAAATTTGTAAAAAAAATTTTGTATCTGAGGCACAAGAGAGATCACTTACTTTTATTGACTTTAAAGAATATAGTGATCTAAATAAGTCCCTTAAATATGCCTCTAAAAACCTCATTAACTGTATTGAAAGTAGTACTACGATGATTTATGATTTTTTAGAGGCAGAGGCATATAAAAAAAAATTAAAAGGGACAATTAAAGTTTTGTTCAAAAACTCAATAAATTTGGAGTTTCTCGATGAATGTCCAGAACATAAAGATATGAATATAGATTACTTATTTAATAGCGTATTTCACATTTGTATGAAGAGATTTTGTATTTTGAAAAATCGGCAATTTGCAGAAGAGTACTCTGCATCTGCTCTTAAAAGAAAAATTGACATCCTGCAGAATAAATAAGATATTACATGGAACTACTTTTTTTGTATGTACAGTCATAATCACTTCAGTGGTGACATTATATAAGGAGATAAAAGGAGAGGGAGGATTTGTCCTCTCGAGAGAGAGGCTGCCAAGGAGCCAACACATAATTTAAGATCTTACTATTAGGATTAAAGAAATATGATTTAAAGTAGCCTGCCGTGTAGTGGCGGTTAAGAATATCCACTACCCCATATCTTCCCGTGGGTGTCGTAAAAGGCGACAAAGGGAAACAGGCAGGAGATGGGCAGCAGTATCTTCCTGGTAACGGCAAAAATACAATAAAAAACTGCGGTTGTCAACCCGCTCGCCAAGCGTGGCAACCATGGCAATATACCCCCCATAATGAAAGTTACGAAGAGACGGCCCCCAGTCCCCGGCGGCCCCGCTATTCCTGGCTACGGTGGCGACCATGGTAACGGCGGGGCAGGGGGTGCTAAGAATCTCCGGTGGAGGTTCGGTTGCCACCTACAACGACTCGACCTGGCAACATACAACGCACGCACCCTGAGGACTGACGAGAAGATTGTGGAGCTGGAAGAAGAGATAGTCAAGTTACGCTGGCATATTATAGGATTATCCGAAGTCCGAAGAGAGGGGGAGGACACGGTAATCCTCGAATCCGGCAACTTGCTCTATTACCAGGAGGGCGACCATCTGTCCCAAGGAGGTGTCGGATTTATCGTCCACAAGTCTCTCGTTAACAACGTTGTAAAGACTGAGAGTGTGTCGACGAGGGTTGCGTACCTTATACTCAGAATCACCAAACGGTATTCGCTGAAGGTCATACAGGTTTACGCACCAACCTCGGCACACCCCGATCAGAAGGTGGAGGAAATGTATGAGGATATCTCTAGAGCCATGCATTCCTCCAAAACCCAATATACGGTGTTAATGGGAGACTTCAATGCAAAACTAGGCACAAGAGAGAACGGTGAGCTGAAAGTGGGGAAATTTGGAATAGGGCAACGGAACCCAAGGGGCCAGCAGTTGGCCGACTTCATGGAGAAAGAGGGACTCTTTATGATGAACTCTTTCTTCCAGAAGCGGAACAACGGAACAACGGAAGAAGTCAACGCTCCGTCCCCCTCGTGCTCTAATCCAAAGTCCCGAAACCTTTCAGCTCGAGTTGCAAAACCGTTTTCAGTGCCTAGAAGACTGCAATGAAGTGGACGATTTGAATGACAAGCTCGTGGAAACTGTCCATGCGGTCGGAGCTAAGTTCTGCAAGACCCGCCGCAGAAGAACACAAAAACTCTCCGATCACACTCTTAATCTCATGGCTGTTAGACGGGAGATGAAGCTACATTCTTCAACAGATTTGACAGCATACAGGCAACTGAACAGACAGATCTCCAAATGCATGCGGCGGGACTTACGCAACTTCAATACAGTTCGTATTGAAGAAGCGATCGAGCGGAACCAAGGCTCCAAAGTCTTTGCCAGATATCTGTCTGCCAGAAAGAGCCAACTGTCAAAGCTGAAGACCGAATGTGGCAGCATCGTTTCCGGGGCACCTGAGATTTTGAGTGAGATTGAGAGGTTCTATGGGCAGCTGTACACGTCATCGTTGGAGCCACACGCAAGTGTGAGTAACGATCCAAGAACGAGTCTTATCCGACATTATTCCGATGATATCCCGGACGTCAGTCTGAGCGAGATTAGAATGGCTCTCCAGCACCTTAAAAACGGCAAGGCCCCAGGCCAGGATGGAATTACAGCGGCGCTTCTGAAAGCGGTTGGAAAACCGGTACTTGAAGTCCTTCAGAAGCTCTTTAATTCCGTCCTCCATGGTGGCATTACACCGGAGGCGTGGAGCAGAAGTGCGGTGGTCTTGTTCTTCAAGAAAGGCGACAACGCTCTCTTGAAGAACTACAGACCGATTTCCCTTCTGAGCCGCGTCTACGTGCTGTTTTCGAGAGTCATTACGAATCGTCTCGCGCGCAGACTTGACGACTTTAAGGCTTTAGCACCATAGACCACATACATACCCTTCGGCAAATTGTATAGAAGTCCGAGGAGTACAATTTGCCACTATGTCTGGCGTATGTGGACTATGAGAAAGCCTTTGATTCCGTCGAAATTTGGGCGGTGCTGCAGTCCCTTCAGCGATGCCAAGTTGACTGTCGGTATATCGAAGTGTTGAAGTGCTTGTACAGTAGGGCTACGATGGCTATCCGAGTACAGAAACCTATCCAATTGCAGAGAGGTGTAAGACAGGGTGACGTCATATCCCCGAAACTCTTTACCGCTGCATTGGAAGATGTTTTCAAGCTTCTGGACTGGAAAGGATACGGTATCAACATCAATGGCGAGTACATCACTCACCTTCGATTTGCCGACGATATAGTCCTTATGGCAGAATCGCTGGAGGACCTAAGCACTATGCTCAATGACCTCAATAGTGTTTCCCAACGGATAGGTCTTAAGATGAACATGGACAAAACAATGATCATGTTTAATGTCCATGTCACACCTATGCCGGTAGTTGTTGGGAACACTAAGCTCGAAGTTGTTGACGAGTATGTTTACCTGGGACAAATAGTCCGATTAGGTAAGTCCAACTTCGACCGAGAGGTCAATCGACAGATTCAACTCGGCTGGGCAGCGTTCGGGAAATTACGGCACATCTTCTCGTCAGGTATACCTCAAAACTTGAAAACGAGACTGTACACCCAGTGCGTGTTGCCAGTGATGACATACGGAACTGAGACGTGGTCCTTCACTGCTGGCCGGATGAGGAAGCTCAAGGTCGCTCATCGAGCTATGGAGAGGGCTATGCTCGGAGTTTCTCTGCGTGATAAACTCAGAAATGAGGATATCCGCAGTAGAACCAGAGTGACCGACATAGCCCAACGGATTAGTAAGCTGAAGTGGCAATGGGCCGGCCATATAGCTCGAAGAACCGACAACCGATGGGGAAGAAAGGTTCTCGAGTGGCAGCCTCGTACCGGCAGGCGAAGTGTAGGGCGTCCCCCCGCTAGATGGAGTGACGACCTGGTAAGATATGCAGGAAGTCGATGGATGCAGGTGGCTCAGGACCGTGCTTTGTGGCATTCTTTGGGGGAGGCCTATGTTCAGCAGTGGACTTGTGAAGGGCTGTAATGATGATGATGAAAATGATGATCATTTAAAGTATGTTACAAGACAACTCAAAAAAAATATCACATATCACACAATAAACAATAATTTGTACTTGGGAGAGCCTAGTTCCTTTTTAAGTTAATAATTATTTTAATGGGTATATGTTTAAATATTATACTTTAAATTATAAATTTTATTTACCTTGTGAAATTTTAGCATACATTCCTGCAGCAACTGAGTGGCTTAACACTTGTGCAGCTAGCTACACCTTCATCTTCTGCTTCGTATTTGGATTTAAATGTTCTTGTTTTAAGCACGGTGCAAACACAAAATTGGGATTGGTGTTATCTGTTTCATAAAACTCCTTTATATGGCTCCATTTAGCAACACCTGTAAAAAAAATTTGTGTAAATATCCAGTAAATTGGAAATATGTATAATATTATGATTGTAATAAAACAAAATATCTTACCAAATCCACTTTGATCATTTCATGTTATATTTGTTGGACATTTAATGTCATATTTTAAAAACATATTTCTAAAGCATTTGAGCAAATGTGGAGTATCAAAAATGGTAACCACTTCTCTATTATTTAGCAGAATATATGGCTGTTCTACAGATGCTCCCAAGATACTTAAAGCTCTCTTATTCACACCATCCATATCACACACTGTAGCTGAAATATTAATTCCAGCATCAAAACAATGTTGCAGAACCTAGAATGATAAAAGGGTAAATGAATATGGTAAAAAAGTACTACTACATATATTGACATAATAACAAATAAAAGACCATAATGCTCACCTCCTTTATAAGAACTGACAGCCTGTCTGCAGTCACAGATCCACTAGAAAAATAATAAGCAATTGGTTGTTTCAGCTTTTTAAGGATTCCGCCAATCATGAACACGAGGGCATGTGTTGCCATTTGTGGTGACCTGCCCTGCAATGCATGGTCTTGATAACCCTCAATTATGTCCTCCTTTTTGTTATAAAACAAATTCTTTTTTATTGACATCTCATCAAATATATGGATATACTCATTGTCTGAGGGAGTCTGTTGCTTTATTGTTTTTTTCAAAACATTAAATATTTGGTCATTAATACCAACTTTCATGTGAAACTTGCTTAATAACGCTTTTAATGAACTAGGTGTTGGCAGGCAAATCATCCTTCTTAATAATTTGTAACACCTAGGTGACCTTTTATACAGTCTTAGTGCTATTATTTTGGAGTCCATGTTCCATCTTCGACCTTTTGATTTTTTTTTATTGTTTTGCAATTCTCCTTGCAAAAATAATGCAAAAGAGGGGGATATTTTACATTTTAATATTTCATTTACAGAATCATTTTTGCTCAATACTTTGAGAAATGCTTTATTCTTTAGATGCTTTACAGTTTTTTGAAGCCTGTTAGTTTTTCTCAGATGATATTTCATTTTTATCAACATATCTTTATCCTTTTTGTTTTTCGTGGATGGATTTGCAGCAGCAACAGGGTTGATATTCTCAGTTACTTGAGGAATATCACTAGTTTTGTCAGGAATGGTTTTATAATTTACATTCTCACACAAGGGTTGTATAAATTTTGACGGACCCGCAACAGGCTCAAATACATTTGGAACAGTTATGGTCTTCTGAATATTTTCAGACAGTGGTTGTTTATTAGTTGATGGACCTGCAATATGTTGAATGACATTCCTTTGTTCCAAATTAAGGTCAGCTAATGTGATCTGAAAATTAGAGATTATCAAATCATTATTTATATCATGTATCCCAGCATTGGTCAACCAATCTCTAAATTTCAAACAGCTTTATAAATTTATAAACATTAAATACAACTTGTTTTTTTTTTAATGAATGTTGCTTTAACACCATTACCACCACCATCCTATTTTTAAGACACTATTTTAACAATTTCTTTTATTTGTAAATATATTCTGTAAGTAACTAAATTATAATCATGTCATTTAAACAACATTGACAGCTCGCGGAGCAGTGGCTAGCATTGAGTTGCGGCACTAAAGGTCACAGGTTCGAATGCTGCACAGAATAAGTATTTGTAAGGCCTATAAATAATTGTGCCGGGGGTTGTTTGTCCTCATCCAATTTATGTTTGTAAACTGCCTCCACAATACAGGAGAAAATCCTAGTATGGATAAGGTTTTTTTTTTAAAATAAAAGATAACTTTTTTTTAAAGTTTATATCTTTTGTTTTTTTATGGTTGAGAAGTAATGGTAGGTTACATCGCATACCCTTATAAATCACCACTCAATCTGCTACCACCGTTTGTTAACTAGATAATATTTTCACTGTAGTATAAGAAAAGCCACACAAAAGAAAAAAATGTAGATAGTAACAAAAGAAAGATTAACTAACCTTATCACATTCCTCATCAGGTACTGCAGATTTGACTAGCCTCTTTCCAAAATTATCAATGAATGATGATTTCTTAAAATGTTTAGTACACAACATTAAGGTGACACTAGTCGACATTATTTCCATAGAAATTTCGGAGGGGTTTTACTCCGCTGTTTGACAGTGTACATCCAAAATTAAACATGATATCGTTTTGTCTCATTATTAAATTTGTCTGTACGGAAACAGAATAGTAAAATAAAATGTTATTAAAAAGTTACGAGCTACCAAAGATTCGTTTTTATTGCCAATTTTAACACAACTTTGGGCGTAAATTAGTAATAAAAGAAGTGAAAAATTTCCAAAACAAAGTCGGTACCGACACAACTCAATTATCGAAGAACTCAATAAATTTTATTTGTAATTGATTAATGCAGTGGTTTTTTCATAAAACCCCTTCTTCCAAAGGCCTTTTCGTATTTTTTTACGCGCGCATGTTACTATGAATTATCGTGCATCTCACTGAATAATGTCTCCCCCGGTGCGGTGCGGGAGGACGATGCTTACACACACATGCACAGGCGGTGACCTGCGCATTCGAGTTTTATTCGAAACGAAAAGTTTTGCTATTTTGTAATTTGGACGCCAAAAACAAAAGACGGCATGGAAATTGATACGAGTATAATTGAAAGAGATGATGCGTTTTGGACGACAGACAATATTTTAAAATTTTCGTCTGTAATATAACATAATTATAAAAGTAAAAAAAGTAAAGTCTATATTCGATTACTATATAAAATTGCAACAATTTCATTGGTGCCGACGGGTATCGAACCCGGGTTGCTCGCGTAATGTGATACTTACACCGAGCGCTAACCATCTGAGCTACCACGGCTCTCAATGCAAGTGTTATAAATAAATAAAGAATTACAAAACAGTTTAATTATTTATTAGACGACTTTTGCGGCGGACAAACAAAGTATATTATGTGGGATTTTCATAGGTACCTACTGTTATTACCTAGATACCTACAATCTACAGTACAACAAAATGTCACAAAACCTCGCCGCGTCGTGGCCACAAAATTATAAACTTTAGGTAGGTACGTCAGTACTAAGAAAACAATCTTGATGGGTCACTTGTCTTGATAAAAACCTGTGCTTACGTTTAGTGATATTGAGTATATATTATAAAAAAAGCCAGGTAAGTAAGTATTTTTGAAAACAATTTATAGGTAGGCAGACCAATTACGATTATTATCTAAATATTATAAATGCGAAAGTTTGGATATTTGGATGGACGGATGAATGGATGTATGTTACTCAATCACGCCAGAACGGCTGAAGGGATCTGGATGATATTTTGCTCAGAGATAGGCTATATGACTATGGAATTGGAATTGGATGGCTATGGAATTTCTTTTTTCAAAAAAACATTACCCCACACTAGGATTTTCTCCTGTATCGTGGAGGCAGTTTACAAATATCCAGACCCGGAACAATTATTTGTAGACCATACAAATACTTGTTCGATTGATTCGAACCCGCGGCTCCCAGTACAACAATTCATTGCTAAGCCACTGCGCCACGGAGCTGCCAAATATCATATATGATACCGTTTATTCAGGTATTTCGTTGCCGTGGGATAATTATCGAGTTACACACGTTCGAAGCCAAACTCTTGAGTGATTGCTGCATGACCACTCGGGGAAAACTAAACATAATAAAATAAGCAATCTATATTAGGTATATAGAGCCACAGAGGTATACCTAATAATTTCGCGGTTTCACCCGCGTTATCACGTGTCCGAGATGCGTGGCATGACATGACACCTAGTTCAAGCATTTTATAATTGCAATCAAATATTTTATTTTATTGTAATGTATGGAAAAATTGTCATGATTAATGGAGTACTTTTATTTTATCTGTCGGCATATTATGCGCGGTTTTTTCCAGTTTTAAAGAAAAACGTACACGATACATGAAAAGTGTGTAGGCAAGAAATGATTCTTGATAAATTTGCTATCAACCTCTTATACTTATTAATCAATTAAATTTAAACTTTCAAAATACCATAGCAACGTGAAATGAAAGAGTTCAGAAATAAAGATGTAACTAATCATTGCTACGCTCACCCGGGAGATAGATAAAAGTACTCAATTAATTTTGAATTTATTTTAGCTACTAGCTGTACCCCGCGACTTCGTCCGCGTTTAGTTTAGGGCGTTAATTTTGTTGCAAAGACACCTAATAATTTTTCTTAAATTTAAGCAGGCTAAGTTACTTCTTATAACATGAGCTATCTACTAGTGAAAGTTCCGTCAAAGTCGGTCCAGCCGTTTTGGAAATTAACCGCAACAAACAGACTGACAGACATACAAAAATGTTAAAAATTGTGTTAATGTTATAAGTACCGTATACAGTTTCATACGCAATTAGTAAAAAGCTGTTATTTTGACATTACAAACAGACACTTCAATTTTATTTATTTGTGTAGATATAGATAACGATTGAACTAACGACTAACCTAACCTCGCTCATAGAAGCTTTCAATACTGGCTTCTCAGTTCGCACCGGGCTAGGGGTTATGCGTTGTTTGCGCGTCAAGCCAAGTAGGTATTGAATTATTTTAATTTTACATTATCTCTTAAACTATGTACTATATAAACATGATATAAAGAACGAAGTTTATCTTCATAACATTGTCTTGATAATGAAGTAACTTTGGTTCGTAAGGTGCCTAATAATTAAATTTTCATTTTTTTTTGTCACAAAATGCCTAATTGTGGCTTATATATAAGAAATAGACATATGTTATCGCGGACTTTTTTTAGACGGAGTAAAGATCTATGTTTTTCTAGAACATTGTATTTACGTATCCCGAACCATAACAGCGCTTTTTCTTCTGACTTCCTTAACAAATATAGGCTAGCTGAGATATATAGCCTAATGCTGTATAGCCTATATTATTCAACATGAATCTGGCTATAATATCCAAAAAAAGATTTTTCAAATCTGATTGGTAGTTCCAGAGATTAGCACGTTTAAACAAACAAAAACCCTCTTCTGCTTTATTATATTATTAGTATAGATGTTGCATCGTGTTCGTGTAACTTCGTTTTCATTCTAACGGTTCGGAACACCGTACGAACAAGACATGCGTGAATACTAGTGTCGATATGCTCATCACTGATACTATCTCTGTCGGGCACGATGCCAGGTGAGACAGCGTGCTTTTTGGCCGCGCCCACCAGCGAGTTCGAGCCCGCGACTTGTGCCACCTTAAATGCCTAGAATGAAGATTGTTTTGAAATTCTGGTGACCACCAAGATTCATGAGGAAAACAGTACTTCGCCCATAATTCACATCTGAAAAATTACAATTAGATAATAATATACTACTGAGGTGCTAAAAACGTGCTTGGAAGAAGAGTGCAATACAAGAAGATTGTTCCTTTCAAACAATGTGATTGTATTGTATACATATATAAATATTATTCCACAAGTTATTTCTATGTGTACCAATACATCTAGAACTTTTTATTATGTTATAATTTCTATGTGATACACCTCATGCTGTTCTGCATAATTTCTCTAATTTTCAGATTTATTTGCACACGTTTTTAAATCGCTTAATATGTATCTTAGGTTTTATTAGCCGATGCGGCCCATAATAATTTTTATTTCTGCTACTTTATTAATTCAGTGGTTCAAATATAAACATTTTAAAACTGTTTTAATCAGTAATCAAAAAGCTATTTAGCATACGTACCGTACGCTATTTGTTCTCCCAGGCTTAGGAAAACGATGCAAGGTGATGTTACGATCATGAGCAGGAGAACATCCACACTTGTAACATTTCCTTTCGTTTTCTTTCATGATGAAAGATAAAATTGAGTCTCTGTCTCTTTAGCACAATGCACAGCACTTGTTTTTGAGTCTCTTTCTCACTGTAAACACTAAAACGAAGGAACGGGATGTTCAACTCAACGTTAGTAATGTAAGAAATAAGTTTATATCGAAAGATAAACTTAATTTGCAACACAAATAAACAAGAACGAAACGACAAGCGGAACGGATCTGCCATTTGTAATTTTGTTTATTTGCCGTTGCCATAACTTGCCTTTTTATTATAGTATGCAGTTTGATATTTATACATTTTGTTACTTCAATAAAGACGTAATAAATATATGTTTAACGAAATATATTATATAATAAAGTATTATAATTATTAAATAAAAAAATGATTAAAATGATGTGTCATTTAAAATAATATTTCTTTCATGGCAATATAACATAACGTGCGAGGGAGATAGATATTATTCCATCTCGCTTCTTTAAAGCCCCCCAAGGTCATCTCCAGGCCCGTGACAGCTTAGTTCCATTCTATGCAACTTGGCGCTACCGTCGCAATTTGTTCTCTGGCTACGGACGCCATTTTAAAACGCCATATTGTGTTAATGTCAAATCAAATTGACAAAATTCAAAATTATCGATATTGATTCTGAGTTTAGCGCAAATGTATTTCCTCGTATTTATGTTGCATTGACATCTTGGACGCAAAGTTTCCTCCGTTATTTGTGAAAATAACAATACTCCGTTTTTGTGCTGGTCGTGTGCATATTGTATACTATGACACTATCTTAACGGAATACGAAAAGTGCTATGTTGGTGCAGATTCCCTAAAAACGATAATTTAAGAAACTTGTGGATGTATTTCATAGTATTCACAAATTCCTAGATCATTGAATTTCCCAAAGAACGTTTCTTGACTAGGCAGAAAACTTCGATAGGTACTCTTATCCATGCTTGCTTACTAACGATTAAATAGCTCATGGCGTGCCTCTGACTGCAACAGGCGAGTAATTTTATTACTTATCATGGTACTTAAGTTTCGGCTGCTGAAAGTTGTGATTTCTAAATAGGTATCAAGTGGACTCCAGTAATGAAGTATTGAACCATACATTTTGAATAAAAAACATTGCATCACTTTGTGATTATTTCACCAAACATTTTTAATTATAACTACATAGTATAAAGTGGCAGTCACTTAATAAAATTGTGTCTGTAACTATGGAAAGACAAAAAATTATATAGATATTTGCTATGAAAATGTATCGTTATAAAAATATCACTAGAACAAAGCTTGCAAAAAAGCAACAATTTATTACAAATTTTCAAAGATGCCGCTTGAATATGGTTTAATTTTTAGTTTTGTTTTAATAAATAATGATGTAATTGACATCTTCTGATCACAACACTTTTTACATTTATAAATTTTTTACAGTATATTTTATTTCACTTTCCTTATTTTAAGGTTATTGAAATATTCAAGATTTATTAAATCACTAATGTCCAAAATGCTTATATAGATCTGCTTTTCGGCTGGTACTGGATGGCAGGAGCTCGTACTATCTGGGAATCTCATTAAAGCATTCATACAAGCATCTTCAACTTGTGCAAGTTGTGACTTGTCGTCATAGTGCAGGAACATAGGGCCTTGTAATTGCAAGACTGAGTGAGTGAGACCATTTCAGAACCTTTTACTTGTAGTTATGGGTATTAAAGAATTAAAATTATAGTTTAGAGGGAGTGGTAACAGGATGGCTGTATAGTATTTATTTCTAAAACAAATGTTATTTGACTTCCCTTAATTTTATACATTATTCTATTTTTACTTAGTTGTTATAGCTTATGGGGTATATAAATTTATTTGTTAACTCTACTGATTTTAATGATTTTAACAATTCTTCAATATCTACAAGTAAAATTCCTAATTTACTAAAGATTACAGAAGTTTCGATTTCATTCCATCTAGTGTAGATTGATTGGAAATTGTGTAAAAATAAATCAATCATTATTCCCTTCATACATGCTCTACGGTTTAGGGTACTCTTGACCTGGCCTTATAAAAACGGCCTTATACAATTTCATCAGACAGCTTTACTTAGATAAAGCGTTTTCGGCACACTGTTTAAAATCAACAATAAAGTTCCATCTATGTTTCATGAAATGGAGGATATTTATAAATTTAAAAATAATTTAAAACATCTAACTAAGAAATGATAGGCATATAACAATGACATATATCTTTTTCAAAGATGTTACCTGTACTATTTTACTTGTATTCACAAGAATTGAATTTGAATTAATCTTGATAAAATTATTTCTTATAAATGTTACTTATTTTAACAAGTGATTCTATTTATTTCATTAAGGTAATCTTGTTCACTAGTGTGTATTGACGAATTTTTAAATTACCAATCATATTTTCATACTTTATAGCATCTTTATAATCGAAGTCACCAGTAATAATCTTAATAATATATCTTAGGGAGTTTAGAATGCCTTGTTTGACTCTAAATGAAGGTGATAACTGTTCAAATTGTTCAATACTGGAATTTGTTTCGAATTCAGTTTGAAATATTATAATAATTAATTGAATGTTTAGAGATTTTTTTGTCAAAATAATTCTAACATGCTTATTTAAGTATTTAAGTTCATGTAAAATATAATAAATTCTAACTGCTCATGCGAAACATTTAAATCTGAAACTTTAATTATAATCCACTTTTCATCACTTACACTGAGATGGCCATCTCTAAGTAACACACCAATATTAATATTATAAGGCCATAGGAATTGTTTTCTGCTACATGTAATTCTAAATTTGATGTTGTGGTTAAATCTAATTAAAATTATTTGCAAAACGAATGAATATCTAAAACCTTGTGAATTATTATGTATGGATTGTGAAGTTGGTTAACTATAATTTTTTTTTTAAGTAGGTATTGAAACAACTAAGAATATTTTCTAATTCAGTTTCAATTTGATCTAGAATCACCAGAATCTTTCACTTAAAAAGAGATGCATCTTATCCTATAAGGTAATTGTTATATATAATATTATTTCGTTTGTATGTATAATCTTGTTGATGCCATAAAAAATTTTATAATATATTAAATAAACTTGAAATACTTTGATCGCCATCAAACATGCTGATCAAACTTTTTTAGATCCTTAGGTCTAATTTGAAGAAAGTGACATACTTTTTTCTCTTCTCTGTTCCATTTTTATTTAAAAATCAATACATGTATACAAAAATATTCTGTTAATTATTCTCTTTCTATAATTTTAGCACTTCTTAACCCTTTTGTTGTCCCGTGCACTACATATAGGGCACTGCTATTGTCTTACTATTGTGTCTGCCAACCGGACAGTGAAAATGTTAAGATTATAATTAAGTACATTATTTTTATTTAATCCATTTTATTTTTCTTTATAATAATATTTACCTAATAAATAACTGCCAAGTTTTGTGCAGAAATCAAATAACTTTCAACGATTTTAGTTCAAAAGTCACAACATAGAGCCATAAAGAAATAACCACAGGAAATAACTACAATGAGACAGGATAGTAAAACGCTTTATTTACAGTCCGCTCACTGCCACGTCTACCTGTAGATCTCCTCTTGTCTGAATAGGAAGGTTTCTTCAGCTCCTGATTTAACAAACTTATTTGGTTTGAGGATATCCGGAACTGTGGACAAGACCAATTTGAGTGTACTTGAACTCAGCTGTAAGCTGTAAGCTGGCTGCGCCAGTTAAGTTTTGGGAGTGGTGGTGAAGCTTTTTAAAAACTACAAATATATCTCAATGATATTTAATAACTATTACATTACAGTAATGTATTAAAATTAATTCAGTGCAATACTGACTTCCTTAACTACGTGATTACATTACTATGATGAGAACGAATCTTATTCTAAATGCAAGGGCTTTTATAGGATGGTCAAAACAAGTCAAACACATCAAAAGTTCTAAATAATAAATTAATATTTTTATGTTTATCATTCAGTTACAAAATATGAATATAGTACTTAATTATTTTATTTATTTCATTACAGGTTACATTGATGAAGAAAATAGTATCAAAGAAGAGAAAATTGGTTAAAATTTTGACAAAGATTGCAACTAAAACTTTAGGTGACTCAGTTTCTCAGACTTGTTAAAGCCCAATGCCTGTCAAGAAATAAAGACCTATCGGAAATTTTGAAAAAAAAAATGGTATAAATTACATTTTTTTTACTAATATCTTTGCTAATACTAGGTAAATCAGGTATAGAATTACAATTAATTACTATATCAAATTAATGTTTTGTACAGAGAAATCCTATACAGATGGAACTTAACTTTTCTAATTTAAATTGTACCTAAATCTGGGAGTTATTCAAAATGTGAAATGGTTTACAAATTTTAGAAACAAAATTGTATTTCTTTATGGAATATTCTAAGCCACTTAAAATATACTATAAAATAATCTTCGACCTTAAAAAAATATTATGTAATAAATCACATAATTTACTTTTCATTACACATTGATATCAAAATAATGAAGCTTAAATAATAAGGATATGAATATACAAGTAGCACTTCCTTTGTGTTAATAGTTTTCCATCTAAAAAATGAGTAATGGTAAAAGATTGAAATTAACATTTTTCCTGTTTTCTTATAGATAAAACACAAAAATTCAGTTCTCCTAAAACTGATCACTTGATTAAATTCTCGAGAATTTTTTAGAAACATAATTTATAATTGTGTTCTTATTTGTTTTACTCCACGGTTGGTTTGATAATGTTAAAATTCCCTATGTGAATACCACTGTGTACTTCAATTTATATCTTCTCAACCAATATTCTTTTTATTTATTTATTTATTTTATTAAGAAAACCAACAGCCTTACAAATTGTATATCTTATAACTATGTGTAATGAGTATTAATAGGTTTCCCTTAAATTAACAAATGGCACTGTAACAATCAAACTTTGTTAGTGCTAAAATTAACTCTATAAATATACTAAGGAATTCAAGGATGCCATCCGCTTAAACCTATCAATATAATAGATAGTTAAGTAGATACTAAGCTAAACTGTACACCACACAAAACAAGTCAGGTAAAGAAATACAATATACATGTTTGTGAAAGTAATATATAAGTACCACACATTATAGACGTAGACAGAGATAATGATAGAAGGCAAAGACGAATAAGAAAAGTAAAGGTTAAAGTACAACTTATCACTTAAAATTTGTGAGAGTTTATGATGATGCCTGTCACCTTCTTTTTGAAAGTTGACCTGAGTAAAAAAAAGTAATCTCTGTCATCAATTTTTTAAGCGGTAGAGCCATGCTGCAGCTATATTAGTGGTTTAGTTGTAGCACGAATGGTTCGTGCTACAACTAAACCAATGGACCACACTTTCACAGAATACCAGCGTAAAATAGCAGCTTAATGCTGTTGTTTCGTATGGTGGGTGTAGAGAACAGGAGACCCTTTTTACTGGAAATGAGGCATTCCATTTTAGTCCTCACGGGTGACAACGCATCTGCATTTTGATTAGTAATCAAGGATAGATATAAATATCTATGGGCCACAGCAACCACCTTCCATCAGGTGGACTGTGTGCTCGTTTGTCACCCTTATCCTATTAAAAAGGAATCCTCTTTTCTCGTCTCAAGTCTTCTTAGCTGTCTCTTTGCCTCATTATTTTATATTTTTTACTTTATTTTATAAATATTTATTTACAACTTGTTCCCAAAACTTTTTATGGCACTATGTAATATTTTCCTCATTTTGGTAATGTGTGTATTTATTAGGTCTTATATTTATTATGAGTTTATTACTATCGGTGGCCAGCTTGCCTCTCAAGGTCGCCATGTAATGACGTTATTAAATGAGACAACCTGTATCTGCCAAGTGCTGTTTATTACTACATTAAATTTATAATTGATATTACATTAGTGGATACCGTGAGCAACACTACAATTGTATAAAGGTTAACAAAATCCTGATGAAAAGATGTTTGTCCTTGTGCAATTTATGTTTGTAAACTGCCTCCACGACACAGGAGAAAATCCTAGTGTGGGGGTAGCGTTTATTAAAAACAAAAAACAAAAACAATTTGATTAATGTAAATTAACACTTATACTTTAATGGATACGATGATAGGAGTTTGACGCAAAAATAAGCACTTTATAAGGAGCAAGAACCAAAAATATACGGAGGTCTGTAAAGTACGAGTGCGCTCGGCCCGAGAGCGAGAGATTATTCTAGAGATTGTTATCTGTATCTAAAAAAAAAAAACATTTTTGCTTTTAAATATCTATTTTTTTGGTGAGGTTAATCGATTTCATATTTTAATAGCATTAAATTACGTTTAATTCGAATTTCGCAATTACGAATTACGATATTTCGAAGCGCTTATAAAATTTTCATACATGATTGAAATGTCATTTATGTCTCAAACTTTTCTAATCCATGCTGTCCCAATTGGTTTTACAATTATTAAAAAAAATCTGCTAAATAAGTCTTCGCTTTTCCTTGAATTTTTTTTTTTCGAATTTCTCAAAATTTTTAGTTATATAATTTTTTACTGTGACATAAATTACCCAAGTCTGAAACATCATTATTTATGAAATAAATGAACAGAAACCAGACTTTTTGTCAATGTTAATGAAAGTGAAGATGGTCCGTTGTTTTTCATTTGTCTAATTATTGCTTCAAATTTTCCGGTATTGACTTTGTAACGTAATTTTTTATTATAACTATCCACATATTTTAAGTATTAAGTGTTAGCTATTTTATTTGTTTTTAATAAAAATAATTCAATTAAAAGAAAATAATAAATTTTAAATCAATTTTTTATGGTACTTTTCTTTATATGTGCAGTTTAATTCTATGTTATACTACAATTGAACTTATATACAACAAGAATTTTTCATGACAGAAATAATTTCTCCAAAAAATTGTAAAAATTGTACTATGACAAAAACAAAAATTTTCGATCCTTTGAGAAGTCTGCAGATTCAGAATTCTACAGAAATTTTTATACCTACCAATCTACGGGTTTGGAAAAATTCGAGCTGGCAACAATTTTATTGGGTGTCACTTTTTGTATGTATTACATATATATTTATCTATGGTATGTATTCATCAATCAACTTCCTAATAGCAGATTGGCACCGGGAGATGACCATAGATAAATATATATGTAGCAAGCTACAGATACGACAGTGACTTTTAGTCAAGTTTCCCAACTATGCCTTTTGGCGCTGCAGTCGCCCAGTTTGACAGATGACTGATAAAATAAAAAAAAATATAGCTTAGGGATTGCAAGCACACATCCTTCAAATCATCGATATCGATATTTAGCGATGTTCTTATTTTATCGATATCAACGTAACGACGCATTATATAGTTATATTAAAATATTACTTAATGAAACAATTTTGGTACATAAACATTTATTTTTTATTCAAGCACACCAATATCATATACATACACACGTAATCTTAGGATTAAATTAAAAGTACATTGGGTTATATTAAAAATGTACATAACATTGTATATAGGCAGAATTTGACGAAAACAGAGCAATATTTATTGTTCATTAGATAAAGCAAATAGCAAATTAAAGAAATTAAACCACAGGAATCATATTTAATCATAGTGTAAGTAATATTTTACTTTACAAGTTACTTTTTATATTAATTTTAAAACAGCTACAATTCAAATGGTTATGAATTAAAAGAGTACCTTCCCTGTATAAGATAAAGAACTTTTCGCTAGGGTATGCCAAATTATTATTTGGTCTATATAACATTTGTTTGTTAGGCAAGACAAACATTTTTTCTAAGTTTGTAGTGTTTGGAGCTTTGTTTCATTAGTAGACATCCTATTAATTTTTCATTTAGGGTAAACCTGGCCATTTTTTAAATTGTTTTAATTACATTAATAATAAAGTTATTTGTTTAACATTCAACTTCACTATATTTTGACAGAGATTGGACAATAAGCAAGCTTTTGTGAGGCTTAGTCACCTAAAGATTCAGTTACAAAATTTCAATATTTTATTATTGCTAATTTTATATACCAATTGTGCCCGTGTAACCTTATTAATATATTGATGAAAGTTTTTTTACAATGAAAGCATGCTTATTATATCCTAGCCAGGAAAAACTCAAAGTGCTCAATATTTTACTTTTAACATTACTTCTGATACAGCTATAATTCAAATACTTATGAATAAAGTGAGTACCATCCCTGTATAAGATAAGTAATTTTTCGGTAGGGTATGCCAAATTATTATTTTTCAACAATTTATGCTCTAGATTTTATGTAAGAGTGAATATTTGTCTCTGTACTGCTGTTTTGATGCAATCCTTACAAGGAATACCTTTCGATATTTTCCGACAAATGTATCCAGCAGTATAAGCTGAGCAGTGGTATTCAATTTTTTCCATGACTACATCACCCACAAGCAATTTTTCTCTTGAAGTTGCTTGTGAAGAGGACAGGAGAGCTAGCAAAATATTAGGAGTGTTTTCAGAGTAATTTTCTTTATTATTATGAACATTTTTGAAAAGACCGCTAACATTTAATAATGTGTCTCCATAATCCTCTTCGCAATTAGAGAATTTCAAATGTGGACTAACCATGTTAGATAATATCAGATATTTAAAGGCATATATAAATATGTTTGCATCTAGGTCAACATTTCTATAATCTATAACTATTATACATTCAAAAATAAATTTCTAAAGGGTCTTGGCTAATATTTTTGTGATAATAATATTCTACATTATACTGTTCAAATAATAATTATCAACAAGTTTACAGTAACAAGTTATCCTTCCTTGTTGGGATAGCCCTCGCACAAGTCGAGGTTTTCCTACTTGGATAGCATGTTTGCTACTATATAGCATGGTGTCTACAAAAATTTTTTTTTTTAATTTTGTTAATGGCTTCAATCCAAAAAGTGTGATGTTGTAAATTTTGTTTAACCACTTGTCTTAACTTTCCTCTTTGCACATCAACCGGGTAGCCATTGACATTGTCAGTGTGTCGAAAAATTCAACAACTTCTGCTGTTGAGGCCATTGTTGCGTCAGAATTAGCATAATGAAAATAATCTGAAAAAAAAAATATTTTTAATTTAATTACTTTTACAGCTATTGCACCTGCAAGTATTTCACCAAAAGACATTTCCTATTTGCTTACAACAGATTTTGTTAACCTTTATACAATTGTAGTGTTGCTCACGGTATCCACTAATGTAATATCAATTATAAATTTAATGTAGTAATAAACAGCACTTGGCAGATACAGGTTGTCTCATTTAATAACGTCATTACATGGCGACCTTGAGAGGCAAGCTGGCCACCGATAGTAATAAACTCATAATAAATATAAGACCTAATAAATACACACATTACCAAAATGAGGAAAATATTACATAGTGCCATAAAAAGTTTTGGGAACAAGTTGTAAATAAATATTTATAAAATAAAGTAAAAAATATAAAATAATGAGGCAAAGAGACAGCTAAGAAGACTTGAGACGAGAAAAGAGGATTCCTTTTTAATAGGATAAGGGTGACAAACGAGGTTTAGTTGTAGCACGAATGGTTCGTGCTACAACTAAACCAATGGACTGTGTGCTCGTTTGTCACCCTTATCCTATTAAAAAGGAATCCTCTTTTCTCGTCTCAAGTCTTCTTAACTGTCTCTTTGCCTCATTATTTTATATTTTTTACTTTATTTTATAAATATTTATTTACAACTTGTTCCCAAAACTTTTTATGGCACTATGTAATATTTTCCTCATTTTGGTAATGTGTGTATTTATTAGGTCTTATATTTATTATGAGTTTATTACTATCGGTGGCCAGCTTGCCTCTCAAGGTCGCCATGTAATGACGTTATTAAATGAGACAACCTGTATCTGCCAAGTGCTGTTTATTACTACATTAAATTTATAATTGATATTACATTAGTGGATACCGTGAGCAACACTACAATTGTATAAAGGTTAACAAAATCTGTTGTAAGCAAATAGGAAATGTCTTTTGGTGAAATACTTGCAGGTGCAATAGCTGTAAAAGTAATTAAATTAAAAATATTTTTTTTTTCAGATTATTTTCATTATGCTAACTCTGACGCAACAATGGCCTCAACAGCAGAAGTTGTTGAATTTTTCGACACACTGACAATGTCAATGGCTACCCGGTTGATGTGCAAAGAGGAAAGTTAAGACAAGTGGTTAAACAAAATTTACAACATCACACTTTTTGGATTGAAGCCATTAACAAAATTAAAAAAAAATATTTTTGTAGACACCATGCTATATAGTAGCAAACATGCTATCCAAGTAGGAAAACCTCGACTTGTGCGAGGGCTATCCCAACAAGGAAGGATAACTTGTTACTGTAAACTTGTTGATAATTATTATTTGAACAGTATAATGTAGAATATTATTATCACAAAAATATTAGCCAAGACCCTTTAGAAATTTATTTTTGAATGTATAATAGTTATAGATTATAGAAATGTTGACCTAGATGCAAACATATTTATATATGCCTTTAAATATCTGATATTATCTAACATGGTTAGTCCACATTTGAAATTCTCTAATTGCGAAGAGGATTATGGAGACACATTATTAAATGTTAGCGGTCTTTTAAAAAATGTTCATAATAATAAAGAAAATTACTCTGAAAACACTCCTAATATTTTGCTAGCTCTCCTGTCCTCTTCACAAGCAACTTCAAGAGAAAAATTGCTTGTGGGTGATGTAGTCATGGAAAAAATTGAATACCACTGCTCAGCTTATACTGCTGGATACATTTGTCGGAAAATATCGAAAGGTATTCCTTGTAAGGATTGCATCAAAACAGCAGTACAGAGACAAATATTCACTCTTACATAAAATCTAGAGCATAAATTGTTGAAAAATAATAATTTGGCATACCCTACCGAAAAATTACTTATCTTATACAGGGATGGTACTCACTTTATTCATAAGTATTTGAATTATAGCTGTATCAGAAGTAATGTTAAAAGTAAAATATTGAGCACTTTGAGTTTTTCCTGGCTAGGATATAATAAGCATGCTTTCATTGTAAAAAAACTTTCATCAATATATTAATAAGGTTACACGGGCACAATTGGTATATAAAATTAGCAATAATAAAATATTGAAATTTTGTAACTGAATCTTTAGGTGACTAAGCCTCACAAAAGCTTGCTTATTGTCCAATCTCTGTCAAAATATAGTGAAGTTGAATGTTAAACAAATAACTTTATTATTAATGTAATTAAAACAATTTAAAAAATGGCCAGGTTTACCCTAAATGAAAAATTAATAGGATGTCTACTAATGAAACAAAGCTCCAAACACTACAAACTTAGAAAAAATGTTTGTCTTGCCTAACAAACAAATGTTATATAGACCAAATAATAATTTGGCATACCCTAGCGAAAAGTTCTTTATCTTATACAGGGAAGGTACTCTTTTAATTCATAACCATTTGAATTGTAGCTGTTTTAAAATTAATATAAAAAGTAACTTGTAAAGTAAAATATTACTTACACTATGATTAAATATGATTCCTGTGGTTTAATTTCTTTAATTTGCTATTTGCTTTATCTAATGAACAATAAATATTGCTCTGTTTTCGTCAAATTCTGCCTATATACAATGTTATGTACATTTTTAATATAACCCAATGTACTTTTAATTTAATCCTAAGATTACGTGTGTATGTATATGATATTGGTGTGCTTGAATAAAAAATAAATGTTTATGTACCAAAATTGTTTCATTAAGTAATATTTTAATATAACTATATAATGCGTCGTTACGTTGATATCGATAAAATAAGAACATCGCTAAATATCGATATCGATGATTTGAAGGATGTGTGCTTGCAATCCCTAAGCTATATTTTTTTTTATTTTATCAGTCATCTGTCAAACTGGGCGACTGCAGCGCCAAAAGGCATAGTTGGGAAACTTGACTAAAAGTCACTGTCGTATCTGTAGCTTGCTACATATATATTTATCTATGGTCATCTCCCGGTGCCAATCTGCTATTAGGAAGTTGATTGATGAATACATACCATAGATAAATATATATGTAATACATACAAAAAGTGACACCCAATAAAATTGTTGCCAGCTCGAATTTTTCCAAACCCGTAGATTGGTAGGTATAAAAATTTCTGTAGAATTCTGAATCTGCAGACTTCTCAAAGGATCGAAAATTTTTGTTTTTGTCATAGTACAATTTTTACAATTTTTTGGAGAAATTATTTCTGTCATGAAAAATTCTTGTTGTATATAAGTTCAATTGTAGTATAACATAGAATTAAACTGCACATATAAAGAAAAGTACCATAAAAAATTGATTTAAAATTTATTATTTTCTTTTAATTGAATTATTTTTATTAAAAACAAATAAAATAGCTAACACTTAATACTTAAAATATGTGGATAGTTATAATAAAAAATTACGTTACAAAGTCGATACCGGAAAATTTGAAGCAATAATTAGACAAATGAAAAACAACGGACCATCTTCACTTTCATTAACATTGACAAAAAAGTCTGGTTTCTGTTCATTTATTTCATAAATAATGATGTTTCAGACTTGGGTAATTTATGTCACAGTAAAAAATTATATAACTAAAAATTTTGAGAAATTCGAAAAAAAAAATTCAAGGAAAAGCGAAGACTTATTTAGCAGATTTTTTTTAATAATTGTAAAACCAATTGGGACAGCATGGATTAGAAAAGTTTGAGACATAAATGACATTTCAATCATGTATGAAAATTTTATAAGCGCTTCGAAATATCGTAATTCGTAATTGCGAAATTCGAATTAAACGTAATTTAATGCTATTAAAATATGAAATCGATTAACCTCACCAAAAAAATAGATATTTAAAAGCAAAAATGTTTTTTTTTTTTAGATACAGATAACAATCTCTAGAATAATCTCTCGCTCTCGGGCCGAGCGCACTCGTACTTTACAGACCTCCGTATATTTTTGGTTCTTGCTCCTTATAAAGTGCTTATTTTTGCGTCAAACTCCTATCATCGTATCCATTAAAGTATAAGTGTTAATTTACATTAATCAAATTGTTTTTGTTTTTTGTTTTTAATAAACGCTACCCCCACACTAGGATTTTCTCCTGTGTCGTGGAGGCAGTTTACAAACATAAATTGCACAAGGACAAACATCCAAATCTGGAACAATTATTTGTAGGCCATACAAATACTTGTTCCGTGCGGGATTCGAACCCGTGGCCCCCAGCGCAACAATTGATTGCTAAGCCACTGCGCCACGGAGGGAGTAAATATTCAAAGATTTAATAGTGCTTTGTAGTGATAAAGTTGTCAGTGCCGTGCGTATTCTCTCTGGTGATTCATCGTTCACTGCGCTTGGACGAAACATTACCTTATATGGTCATGCAAGTACTATACTCGCATGATATGACATGATATGACTGCCTCGTTGGTCTAGTGGTTGTAGTAGTACGACTGGTGATCATGAGGTCCCGGGTTCGAATCCCGGGTCGGGCCAAAAAAATCAGTTATTGAGTTTTTCCGTCAAGAAGTTCTCGGTAGCTGCCCGGAGTCAGGAATCCGGCGGTGTTTCACCCCCGTGCCTCGGAAAGCACGTAAAGCCGTTGGTCCTGCGCCTGATCTCTCTCCGGTCGTGTCGGTTTACCGTCCCATCGGACTATGAGAGTGAGGGAATAGAGAGTGCACCTGTGCTTGCGCATACACTTGGGCACTATAATCCTGTCCTGCGCAGATGGCTAGTCTCCGCTGAGACTGGCCGCCGTGACCGAAATTCGGTCTGGAGGACATTATTATTATTATTATTATACTCGCATTGAGCGTAAACACACTGTAACAATTAGTTAGGATATTTCGCCGTCTCAGGCGTCGACTGCCGTGGTGTAGCTGTCCTGTCGTTGCGTGCCTAAGACACCCGGATCGAATCCCAGCATATCGACAAACAATTTCTCTAATTCTCAATAAATTTATTTTAGAAGTTTTGAATTTAATTTGAGCAAGAAAGGCAATAAAATTATCTAAATACAATTTACTAGGATTACTTTCAATAACGGAATTCGTCAAAGAATATGCGGCTTGTTTGAGCAACTCAAAGGATGTTCCTGTCCTGCTCTGTTCACGCTGTGCTGCAAATTATCATCTCTTGTGCATGAACATTAGTTCGAAAGATTACAACAAGATGTCGCAAGAAGAAATATCAAACTGGATTTGCGTACAGTGCCACTGCAAGGAACGTAAAGGCGACAACACAAACACTCCAGTTCGTAGTAACCCGCCCCCGTCGCCAAAGCCTGATTACGTTACAAAGCGCGGCAAGGCACGCACCACCGCTACAAACTGTTCTTGTCTGTCGGCTAGTAGCATTCGAGACATCATCCGCGAAGAGTTGCAACAGTTATTCAACCAACAGATTTACCCACATCTTTTAGAGGTCCAAAACGCAGTGTCCTCCCTCGAAGCATCTATGGCTCATTTTAACGAGGAGCTTGAAAAAATCAAGGCTAGCAATGCCGCACACGTTAGCATGATTGAGAAACTAAGATCTGAGACAGAATCTTTGCGGGCGAATAATTTATCCTTATCGTCACGAATAGCCCAAATTAGGGTGTAAGGGGCTCCGCTAAGATCTTGGAGCCCAAGCCAACCCCGCCTGCACGTGGCGCACCTGCTGGACAACGGAAAGGGCTCTGGCGATGCCACTCCTCTGGGATTCGTCCTAGGGGTTCGGGGGTCAAACGGCAGTCGCCCCGGTAATTGGCACTAAGCCACTCAAAAGTAAAAGAAAGAGATATACGTTTAGGACTAGGGCGTCGCCGCATAACGACGCGCATGGGGATCGCCTTAACCCTGCGACAAGTATACGAGGGCTACCGGGCCCCGTGCGAGCCCGGCTAAAGACGTTAGCACTAATTACGAAGATTCGCTTTGCAAACTGGAACATTGGCACGCTTACGGGATGCTCCACAGAACTTGCGGCCATACTTGCTAGGCGTAAAGTGGCAGTGGCATTCTTGCAGGAGACACGGTGGAAAGCCAACAGGACCCGGAATATTGGGCACGGCTACAAGCTGATCTATACAGTCTCTTCTGGTGGGGAGAACGGTGTGGCAGTGGTGCTCACCGAGCATTTCCACGATAGCGTCTTGAAAGTTAGACGCATATGCAACCGACTTATGGTAGTAAGGTTGCTTATTGAGGGGGTCGTTAGCCACTTTATAAGTGCTTACGGCCCACAGGCCGGCTGCGGCGACGCGGATAAGACGCTGTTTTGGGATCGGCTCGGAGATGTACTACGCGGCATACCGTTGTCCCACGATGTCGTTTTGGGTGGCGACCTGAACGGTCATGTGGGCGAGGTGCAGGGGGAGTATGAACGTGTCCACGGCGGCTATGGTTACGGCCGAAGAAACGCAGAGGAGGAAACCATTCTCAGAACCTGCACTACAGCTGACCTGGCGGTGGTGAACACGTTCTTCAAAAAGAAAACTGAGCACCTGATTACCTACAGGAGCGGTCGGAACGCCACTCAAATCGACTATCTACTGACCAGGAGAAGTCATATCAGACGCGTGGCCAACTGTAAGGTCATACCCGGTGAGTGTCTCACTGCCCAACACCGACTTCTTGTCATGGACCTCTGCGTAAAACCCCGTCGCAGACACGCCGAACATTGCCGCCGTCAAATCAAGTGGTGGCTGCTGGATCAAACCAGATACTCAGAGTTTGACTCTGCTGCTGGGGATATTAGTCTCGACACAGCAGGCAAGTCCGTCCAAGAGTGCTGGAAAACCATTCAGACAGCAATCACAAAGACGGCAAAGCAAGTTCTCGGCGTGGCGAAAGGGGGCCACAAAATCGACAAGGAGACCTGGTGGTGGGACAGTTCGGGGTTCATTACGGGAGAAGAAAGCGCTCTTCAAGACGTGGCAAGCGACCAAATCTCCTGAAGATCGCGCATCTTACAAGACAGCGAAAAGAGCTGCCAGGAAAGCTGTAGCCAGAGCTAGGCGTGACCACTTGCAACCATTATATGCTAAGTTGAACACTCCTGAGGGGCACAAGCTCATATATAAACTGGAACGCTCTAGGGCCAAAGCAGCGCAAGATATTACTCGCTGCTGCAGCGACAACGGCCCTAATTGCGAGCTCCTGTACGAGGATCGTGCGGTGAAGGAGAGATGGCGCTCTTATTTCCACGTTTTGCTGAATACTCAACACCGGGAAGTGCACCCTCTCGAACAACTTCCGAACCATGGACTCGTGCCACCGATTACACCTGACGAGGTCCTCGCATCTCTTCGTCACATGGAGAATCGGAAAGCTGTCGGACCGGACGAGGTGCCAATTGAAGCGTGGAAAGCGCTCGTGGTGTGTGCATTCTTACTAACCTTTATAATAGAATCCTGAGCGACCGAATAATGCCCGATCAGTGGCGGCTTAGTATAATAACGCCGGTCCACAAGGGTAAAGGGTCCGTTCAGGATTGCGGTAATTACCGCGGTATAAAGGTGATGTCACGCACCATGAAGCTCTTCGAGCGCATTATTGACACCAGAATCCGACAGGAGTGTACAGTGTCGGACTACCAGTACGGTTTCCAACCAGGACGCGGTACCATGGACCCTATATTCGCCCTAAGGATCCCCATGAAGAAGCACAGGGAAAAGAATATGCCTCTGCATTTTTTATTCCTAGACCTGCAGAAGGCCTTTGACTGTGTTCCTAGGGAGATGATCTGGTGGGCGTTGCGGTCGAAGTTGGTACCAGAGACCTACGTGGAAATCGTACGTGACATGTACCGTAACTCCGATTCAATAGTCAGGACCGCGGGTGTCATTTGTGACCCCAAAATGCCAGTCAAGCTGAAGGGACAGGTCTATAAGACCATCATAAGACCTGTCCTTACGTACGGCAGTGAGACGTGGCCGGTGCTGGAGCGACACCGGCAGTTGTTGCATGTCACGGAGATGAACATGCTGCGGTGGATGTGTGGCGTCACGAGGAAAGACCGTGTACGGAATACATACATCCGCGGCAGCCTCCATGTCCGTGACGTTGCTGACAAGCTGCAGGAAAATCACCTCCGCTAGTACGGCCACGTCTTATGACGACCGGCAAGCTAGGTTGGAAACAAATGCCTGGACATGACCCTACCTGGTACCAGGAGTAGAGGACGGCCAAAGAAACGCTGGCTTGATGTCGTGCAGAATGACATGCGCGCCAATGGGCTAGTTGCGAGGGACGTCGAAGACCGGGCAAAGTGGAGGAGGAAGTGTAGGAAAGCGGACCCTGGGTTCTCCCGCGTTGGTCGGGATGAGCAACCGGGATAAACGCTAGGTAGTAGAAGAGTCACGAATAGCCCAAATAAACCAACAATCACGCAGCTCAAATATTGAAATCCAGTATGTACCTGAAAATAGGCAGGAGAATCTTATCAACACTGTAGTGCAACTGGGCAAAGTTATAAAACGCCCCATCACTGATTCGCATATTCATTACTGCTCTCGACTAGCCAAAATGAATAGCTCAAGTCCTCGCCCTCGATCCATCTTAGTGAAATTCGGCAGTCCGCGCCTGCGCAACGATTTTTTTGCTGCGACCGCACGTTTCAACAAAACCAATCGGGACGGCAAACTCAATTCGAGCGACTTAGGCATCGGAGGAGATAAGAAGACTGCTATCTACGTCATGGAGCATCTCTCCCCTGAAAATAAGAGCTTGCACGTTGCTGCGCGAACCAAAGCCCGCGAACTGAATTACAAATTTGTATGGGTGCGTGATGGTAGGATATACATGCACAACAATGAAGAGTCAAACTACGTCCATGTAAAGAACCTCGATCTTTTGAATCGTTTGTCGTGATTACGCTATATTTGCTATATTTGTACTATAAGGCACTTTTACTTGTTACTACCAAAATGTTAGGGGTCTGAGAACAAAAACTATTGAACTGTTTAATAATGTACTTTTTGTAATTTTGACATTATTGTTTTCACAGAGACATGGTTGAATGGCACAATTTTTGATAATGAATTATTTGATGACCGTTACACGGTCTACAGACTCGACCGCGAAAACAGCGGGTTTCATGGTGAAAAAATGGGAGGTGGTGTTCTCATTGCTGTCTCTAAACGCTTGAAATCGCCGTTGTGTGCGCATGAGTCAGATTGTGAGGAATTATGGGTTAAAGTGGAAATATATGGTAGCTTTAATAAAGACAGACACCTGTACATCTGTGGCGTATATATCCCTCCTCCAGTAAAAATGCATATACTTAAGCATTTTATTAGTAATGCCAATCGCATATTAGAAAACCACAGTAGAAACACTATTATACTTGGTGACTTCAATTTGAGTAGCTTATGTTAGGACTAAGACTGTCTGTCAGTCACACACTCATACCTGCAACATCAAATAGTCTACTCAATAACATGCTTGTTGATTTCATATCTCTTAATAATCTAGTTCAGCACAATTTCTGTTTTAACATAAAGACAAACTGTTGGATCTGATAATGAGTACATTGGATATCACCCGCCTTTACGTAAGTACCGACCCATTATCGGTGATTGACCCGTTGCATCCTCCTATCGAATTCTGTGTGGGACTTAAATGTGACAATTATCTCCTAACCTAGCACGAACCCAAATTTATGTTTTATAAAGCTGATTATATTAAAATTGTAAATGAATTGAATAGTATATCCTGGGAAGACGAATTGTCGTGTTATGAAAACGTAGATGACATGGTAGCACATTTCTATAAAGTACTTCAATCCATCATAGTTAAACATGTACCCAAGTCCAAACCTCGTAATAATAAGAAATACCCCATATGGTTTTCAAACACGTTAATTAAGGTAATCAAGGAAAAATATAAATACAGATCTAAACACCGTAAGTTTAACAACCCTCGGGATTTATTGACCTTTGAACTGCTTAGAGATAGATGTACGAAATTACTTAATCAGAATTATAAAACTTATTTGCTACGATTAGAGACATCTTTGAAATCAAATCCTAATCTACTATGGAGTTTCATTAAGCACAAAAGAGGCAGTAGTAGTACCTACCCAGCCCAAATGTCTTCTGGAACTACTCTTGCCACTACTGGCCCGGATATCTGTGAACTCTTTGCTTCACAGTTCCTTTCAATCTACAATATTGATAAACTATCCATTCCAGATGAGCACTATGCAGATAAATCCCCTGCCTCTAACTTTATTACTGGTATTTCAGTGACTAAAGACCAAGTATTTAGGGTCTTAAAGAGACTTGACTCCACTAAAGGCGCTTGTAAAACTAACTAAATTTCCCAGCGCTTGTAAAACTTCTCATGTTATACCGTTACACAAAGGAGGTGATATAAACTCAGTGAAAAACTGTAGGCCAATATCAATTATTACGGGGCGGTGTTTGCTAAAGTCTTGAATAAAACTATTTTTACGGATTTTATCGCGTTTAATTAACTTATTTTATATTCCCGGAAACGTCGGGAATATAAAATAAGTTAATTAAACGCGATAAAATCCGTAAAAATAGTTTTATTCAATGTGTAGTGTTCGCGTAAATATAAGAAATCATTATGCTAAAGTCTTTGAAAAACTACTGTGCCTTTTACTGTGTGTTTTAGCATCTAAGACACTTAACTGCGCCGGAACAGCACGGGTTTATGAAAGCCCGCTCTACCACGACTAATCTGATATCCTTCGTTGAAGGCCTGGCCGAAGGTGTTGATCATGCGCAGTCTTTCGATGTCATATACACTGATTTTAGTAAGGATTTTGATAAAGTCAGTCACGATATGTTATTGCACAAATTATCATGTGTTGGTATAGGCGGTAATCTCTTGCGCTGGTTCAGATCTTAGCTAACGAATAGACTATCTGTGGTGTTAGCTGGAGGTTTTAAATCTGGCTTTTTTACTGCCTTTTCCGGAGTTCCTCAAGGATCCCATCTGGGTCCCATGCTGTTCAACGTTTTTATTAATGATATCGATAAGTGTTTCCAAAATTCTAAGTTTTACATGGTCGCAGATGATTTGAATTTTTTTAAATCAGTAAATTCATTAGAGGATGTATTGTTGCTACAAAATGACTTGGACAATCTATTATTATGGTGCAAATCTAATGGTATGAGCTTGAATATTGACATATGCCACGAGGTACGCTTCACTAGAAAAAAGCTCTCAGTGACTAGATATTATTGTATTGACGATGTACCATTAAAAGAGATTGATAATATTAGAGATTTGGGTGTAATTATTGATACCAAATTGCGATTTAATTTACATATAGATAGCATTACTAAAAAGCCTTCAAGACCTTGGGGTTTGTCTTACGTACTTGTAGGGAGTTTAAAAATCCGAGCACATAAATCGCAATCTATACGTCACTTGTGCGTAGTAGCTTAGAATACTGCAGCGTGGTGTGGAACCCGCACTATGACGTATACAAAAAGCATATAGAAGGTGTACAAAAAAGATTCCTCTGGCACTTGACGTACAGTTGTAATTTAGCAAAACTCTTGCCTAGCTATAATGATCGTTTGAAATACTTTCATATGAAACCTCTCGTTGAGCGCAGACCGATGTCGGACATCTTGTTCTTCTACAAAATGATAAATGGCTACATCGACGCTCCAGATGTTATATCTCATATTAATTTTTCTATTCCCAGAAGATCGCCCAGGTATAACAAAAACACCTCATTCATCTCAAAGTTAGCACGGTCGCATTTATGCCATTATGCTCCTCTTAACAGATTAATGAGGAGTTACAACGAGATACAGATATTGAGAGAACAAAGATATTCGTAATACCGGGAGTGAACAAATTATATTCAAAGGTGGTCCATGTACTTCGAAAAAACGTCGAAAGACACAAACTTTGGATATTTTCCCAGACCCCTTCCGTCGCTTTAAAAGGGTAGTGCCTCAACTGATAAACGATCTTTAAAATATTTATTGTGTTACTTTTTAATGATTCTTTTTTTTTATTATTGTATAAAACAATTTTAATCTTAATAATTGTATTTTAATTTTTTTAATTAGTAATTCTAATTGTAATTATCATTGACATTACACTGACATTGTTTTCATTCTTTTATTTATTGATAAACATTTTTTACTTTATATAATAACATTCTAATTCTTTGGCATTGTTTTGGTATTGTTTTATATTTCCGTAAGCAAAACGTAATGTTTAAGAAATGTGTATTTGTAAATCTGATTTGTATTGTTTTTATAGTAATGTTCCCTTTAAGATAACTATTTATAAAGCAAAAAGCAATGTGAGTATGACGCTCAATATCCATGTAACTTACACCTATAAAAGAGGTATCACTTAGCATTAAATTATTTATTGTCTACTCTTAGAAAGCTTGTAGTGTATATCTTGTTGGTGTGACAAATAAATAAATAAATAAACATAGAAGAATAGAGAGAGAATGATATTGTTGGCTAATTTCCCACTCATGATAAAAAATGTTTTTCGTGTTAAGTTTTTAAAAATTTTGCACATCCTCCAATTCCGTAGTTCTGTAGATGATGACAAAATTCCGTATATCTACAGAAAAATCCGTAGAGTTGGCAACGCTGCCCAATAGGCTTGCCTACAAAATATAGATATATCCAAACATCGCTATTTATGCTCGATATCTTTGATCACGATATATCGATATAAGATATTTATTTTAGAATATTGAATTCGTATCAATTTCGATATGTTTTAAAATGGTATATATTTATTTTATAATTTAATATACAAAACATTAATCAACACAAGCAATCATGTGCTGTTGTCGTTTTGTTTTTCGTCGTCAAAACGTCCAGTTATATAATTTTGACCCATACCCAACTACATCATGCTTAACAAGAAGATATATCGATATTTATTACACTATTTATATCTATACCGATTAAAAATATCGATTTCTTTTTTTCCCTTGTGCATCCCTAGCATCCGATTAGTTTTTTTAGTTAAGATTTTTGGCTTGGATGCTTGTTTTTCAGCCATGTCTTCATTTATCTCATTAAGTGATAATAATAATTATTAATTATAGTCTGCTTCACAATATGTTGATGCGTCGCATTACACAGCCCTTGGGATATTTTGACGGCAACTTGAGCAGACAGTTGGCGATAGTATCTCAAGGCGCCTAAGCAGACAGTCACCTTATCTTGAGATTCACATCACCATCGGACTTGTTTCACTGTATCTACTAATAGTTCACATTCGCAGATATTTAGTACACAAAATAGCACCACTTTTAAATATCAAAATCCACTTCAAACCATTATTTAAACAATAATATAGGAGCAGCAATCCGCCGCCAATGAAGTTCTCGCCAAACCTCTGTTTGTCACACAAATACAGTATTACCCACATATTACAAAATATTTAAAATAACCTAGACTTCACATATAATAACGAGAATAAGCGAAATATATTTACACTCTAAATTCTAAGAGTGAAATAGTCAATTAATATTTTGTAAGTTTCTGCATATCGTCTAAAGCACAGTACTAAATATATGCGCATGTGAACTAATAGAAGAAAAAAGTGGTCCAATAGTGATGTGAATCTCATGATAAGGTGCCTGTCTGATTAGACAATTTGAGATGCTATCGTCAACTGTCTGGTGTCTCAAGTTTGCCCAAAACTACGCAATGTGAAGCATCAACATATTGAGAAGCAGTGTACTATAAAGGATTATTACCACTTGGTATTGAAAATTGCGCTAGCACTTCTTATTAGTTTGTGCTAAAAATCTATAAAAACGAAGATCCCGAATGAAGACATGGCCTAAAAACAAGCATCCAAGCCAAAAATCTTTATATAAAAAACCACACATAAGAAAGTCAAAGAGAATATAATCACAATATATAAAGAAAGTGTTTATATTAATCACAAACTAGTAAGAAGTGCTAGATATTAATCCTCTTAGCCTCTTACCTCTTAGCCAGTTATTGTACTCAGTGTAGAGGAGAAGGAGGGTCTCTCTGTATATGAAAAGTGACCCTAAAAACGCGTCCAATAAGGGTGGCGCTGCAGTAGCATGGGATAAATTTAAAAAAAGCGCCAAAATTATATTACACTAAGATAGAGAAATAAACAAGGACCGACCAATCCGATTGGTTTTGTACTACGTAAATAGTTGAGGTTTTGTATACTGGCAGTTTACTTACTCTAGTCATGAATTATTTTAAATATTTGAATTCAGCTGACTTCACTCCGTCTACAAGAGCTATCTTCATATCGTAGTTTTTCAGACGCCAGCGCTATTGTGGTAGGTTTTGGAACCTCTATTTTCAATATATAGTGGGACAGTTTTTCAACTTTCGTACCTTATAAGCATAGAATATTTACGCATAGAATACTAGTAGGCGCACGGAAAGTGAAGCAAGTTAAACTAACGCGAAACCGCGTAAGTTCACTCAGCGACGCGTCAGTGCGCAATGTCATGTCTTACGGAGAAGAGCTCGCGAAAAATTGTAAAAATGACCGTTTTTGTTGTAAAATATTGTCACAACAGTGATGATAAACATAAAAGAAGTGATGGAACTGCATTTCTCATACAAGTTTATATATTTAATTCATTATAAGTACGTAAAACAAAAAAAATACTTACCTAAGCTATCATAATACAAATGTCGCTAGTTGTGGGGGCAAAAATCACAATTTTCTTTTAAAAATATTTATTTTCTATTTGTGTTTAAAACGTTTAATCGCAACGCTCCGTCTAAAACTCAAATATTTATATATAGATACCTACTTCTCTAAGACTTAAAATAATATTAACAATGGGTGCCTATTTAAAACTAATACGGAGTGATCAGCTAATCGCGATTCGCCGACGCCATTTTAACGCAACTATTTTATTTTAATTGCTTTGTTTATTGACTAAGTCTACGTTTTTTTAAAGTATAGAATAAAAACTTTTCTATTTACAACATCAAGGTATTATTAATAAGAACGCCTTTAGTAACCAGATGTCACTTTACGCCCAAACATTAACCAGATGTTATCTTAGACCCAACAATATTCTATTTTAACCGACTCCCAAAAAGGAGAGGTTATCAATATGTATGTACACTGATTTCTAAGACAATTCTAGATTTAATAGTTCATGTTCTGAACATTTATTAGTGGCCCTTCACTGTGAACGCAGCGCGCGGTAGCGCGTGTGATAGACATTACATTACGTTACATCCAGCGAAATTTTTTTCAGACTTTATTTTAGTAATACGGTATAAGCTAGCCTGCACGACCTACTTGCAAGATATTGCTATTGGTTTGAGATCGCATTCGAGTTTTGTTTTTCTCGATTGTAAATCTGCCATTTTTGCATCCTAATAAGTTTTATTTTAATAAAATAAGTACTACTAAGACAAAATAATTTGACTTCGGGAAAAAAAAAACATTAAAATTTCTGCGTGTATATTGGATCAATCTGTGTGTATATCCTTTCAAATAAAAAAAATCTAAATCGGCTTAGAAATTGTAGAATTCTGAGGTAAAAAACATTTTAGAGTGGTAGAGCCACGCGGCAGCTTCTGCTATCGCACGGATGGGCTGGCTCGAACCGGGGTGGTACCACGACCTCACAGAGTACCAGCGTAAAGTAGAGGTTTACCTCTGCGTTTCGCTTTGTGAGTGTAGGTGGCTGGAGGCCCTTTTTACTGGAAATGAGGCATTCCATCTTAGTCCTCACGGGCGAAAACGCATCTGCATTTTGATTCGCAAACGAGGATAGTTGTAGATGTCTATGGGTCGCAGCAACCACTTACCATCAGGTGGACTGTGCGCTCGTTTGTCACCCTTATCCTATAAAAAAAAATTTAAAAAAATACACCGAATTGAAAACCTCCTCCTTTTTTGAAGTCAGTTAAAATTAAATATTACACGATGTGCTTATTGTATTCGAGCAAATTAATTGTGTTTAATAATATTCTTAAATTTTATTACGTCTGTATTTTTGTACCATTAAAATATGTATGATTAAGTTATATTAGTACCATCATTATCGTGTTTATTTTATTCCATTTTATATTCTCATAAAATATATCTTCGTACGTAATACGTAATCTTTATTATATTGATTATTTAAAATTAATCAATAAAATAGTAATTTGCACAATTTGATTGCAAACGCCAGAAACTGGTATCACTGAAAGGCGTGTGTGTTTGCGTGTGACGAGCGTAGGCACATTCGACTCGCGCCCACTAACATAATGATCTTGCATCACTTTAACGCTCGTGTTTTGTACTAGATTACGTTTCTACTGGGTAATAATTCTATGCTTATAACATACTTCTCCTTCTACTCTACACTCCATACTCTTAGTAGTCCAAAGCTCCAAAGAGTAGTAGTTAGAGATGGGTCGTACTAGGTAAATTGTGTACTAGGCGCATTTAGTCCAATTCCGTACAAATACTCGATCCAAATACCTGTTTCACCTAGTTCATGAAGTACCCATAGAGTTTGGTACTGTTGGAATAGTATACACTTTAAAGACGCTTAGTCTTTACGTACAGCCGATCCCGATACGTGAAGGTAATGAATAGTAATCAATCGTCCGTTCATACTTTACACAGGCTTATATTAAATATATATTAACGATGACCAGCCGGTCATCGTTAATGCGGGAGGAGTTCAATGAACTCCATCACCTTGGTGTTGTTCCAATCCATGATGACGTTATTTGAAGTACGCTACACAATAGACGTACAGTGCCGAGATCACATTCGCATGAGTCCGTACTAGACACTCGACTGCATCATATGGTCTCCATTGGCATCGAGTATTTACTAGTACCTAGTCTATAAAATTTGCCTAGTATTTGGTTGAAGTCTCCCCGGGACTAGTCTCGACTAGTCTCGAGTATTGACAAAGATAGAAAGACTGCGGAATAGTGTAGTTAAAAAGGACAGAATATATTCTTGTACAACACGAGTGCGCGTCGTGTTACTTATTTTTAAACACATTGAAATATAGTACAAATTCAAATGACTGACACACGAATGATTTAGTAATTTAGGCAAACACGAGTGAGCCGCAAAGCAGACTAGTAACTATGGCAACAAAATGCTATCTCGCTTTGCCGCGCCGGTACTTCTATTCTACTTCTTCGATCATAGATAAATAAATATGTAGCAGGCTATCTTTGATTCGAGCGGGCCGCCGCGTTGTGCCGTGCGACGCGTAGGCACACCGAGACTAAGTGGATCAAGTATTTTAAAAGCTGGAACAGGTGCAACCTAGTCTCGTTTAATACCTTGTGCCTAGATCTGTTCTAGTATATACGCTTCATCTCTAGTAGTAGTCTGTGGTTGTGGTATTATATTCTCTTTGGTTGTGGTCACAGATCACGGAGTACTTTTTTATATACTGAAATATAGGAATAGTGATTATATTCTCTTTGTATAGGAATAGGAAAGTTGTGGTGTTTAGCTCACAGACTAATATGATACTAACGTATGGTTTAGCTGTTTAGGCAGCGGCTTTGTTTGTTTGTATTGCAATATATTCTTATTTTTATATGGAAAATGAGAAACATTTAAATTTGATCAACGCTGCCAATAAAAATATTTTAAGAATGAATTAAAAAAAATGCATATTGTTATAAAGCAAAATGAGTAATATTTACATGTTGTATCTTGTGCAAGTGCTTCATTTGTTTGTTTTAACTAAAAGTTCACGTGTTACTGTTTATCAAGGAGATACTTTACCTCACCATGGACGTTGTGAACCAATTACTATTCCACTTTGCCAGCATATAAGATACAACCAAACCATTTTTCCCAATTTACTAAATCACGCAAAACAGTCCGACGCTGGTCAAGAAGTGCTGCAGTTTACACCGTTTATAAAATTAAATTGTTCGCCAGATTTAAATTTCTTTCTGTGTTCAGTATTTGCTCCAGTATGTACAATATTAGAAAAACCAATACCTCCATGCCGTCATTTATGTGAATCAGCAAAACATAACTGTGACAAACGCATGATACTTGATGAATTCCATTGGCCAAAATATTTAGAATGCTCAAAATACCCAGTTGCTGGAAATGATATATGTGTTGGCGATAATAATGGCACTCAAGAATCTCGACAACCAACAGAATCAAAACATCCCAAAGTTGATTTTAAAGCTAACCTTGATAGAGACCCTACAAAACAGCATGGAGCAAGAGATATCGGTTTTGTGTGTCCGGTTCAGTTCAAAATACCAAAGAATTTGGACTTGGAATATTCCTTGAAGGTTGGTGACAAAGTTGAACATGACTGTGGAGCACCTTGCAATGGCATATTTTTTAGCCAGGATGAAAAGAATTTTGCAAGACTTTGGATTGGAATGTGGGCAACACTATGTGCATTAAGTTGCTTATTTACAGTCCTGACTTTTCTTATAGATACAGACCGCTTTCGCTACCCAGAAAGGCCTATTATATTTCTTTCAGTTTGTTACTTAATGGTTGCTGCATCTTATGTTATGGGTTGGAGTGCAGGTGATAGTGTGAGTTGCCAAGGTCCATTTCCACCTACCATAAGTGGAACAAGATTACCAAATATATCAGTAATTACACAAGGCACAAAACATGAACCATGTACAATTCTATTCATGATTGTATACTTCTTTAGTATGGCTTCAAGTATTTGGTGGGTGATTTTAACACTTACATGGTTTCTAGCAGCTGGATTAAAATGGGGCCATGAAGCAATTGAAGCTAATTCACAATATTTTCATTTGGCTGCTTGGGCAGTACCTGCTATAAAAACAATTTCTATTTTAGCGATGGGAAAAGTTGATGGTGAGTTTTCTTTAGTTTAGTAAGCAGAGTAGTTACAAATAGTAGAAACTTATAGTTAATAATACATCTACAATCTACAATAAACAACAAATGTGAGAGGTACTTAGTATAGAAAATATATAAACTTTAGATATCTGGCAATGAACCATACAATACAATTTTGTTTTCAGCAAATAGTGATCATCACTTATGACTCTCATCTAAATAATTATGAAAATGTTATTATTTAACAAAATATAAAAAAGAAACGACACAATATTAAATCTTGCTGGAATTGCCTATTTACAATGAAAGAAACATTTGCTGTCACAAACAGTCAACTTTCATATAGAATTCTTATTAAATAAGAAACTAATTACGTGTACAGTTTGTGCAAAACTTAAGCATAGGTTAAAGAGCTAACAGTTGTGAAACACCTTTGATGTCAGGCGATGCTGAAGCCTGCTTAGTTATTTACTATTTCGCTGTTGCTGCAAATATGCTAAGGGTTGTCACAAAATTAGGAATAAAATAATTTTGGATATCATACTTATTATTGTTTATTAACATTATGTACATACATACATAAAAGTTAAAAACATTTACTGAACAAGATAATTTTATTACTACAAGAAAAATACATTAACAAGTGTTTCACTGCTGAATATTTTCATGACACTGTTTTTATAGATGTTTTCAGTTTTCAGATAAATTTAATTATATAGTGTATTCACATTCGGATAAACAATTTTATAAAAAAAAAGAGGCTGTCATTTGATTTCAACTTTACTTAGTAACTCATTTAACTATAACAGTAATTCAAAATAAAAAACTTGCTTGTGTCAACCTCATGTGTTGTATAGCAGCTGTTGCTCTGCAAAAGTACACTCATTTCCGAATTGTTACATAAGTGTGCTTAAGTGAAGAGTGTGCCATCACTGTACTGCACAGATACTGAGAAAAAGTTTTGTAACGGTCGTAACGTTACAAGTCTACTACTGGAGAACCATTCCTCACCATCAGTTGTCAATTCTTCAAGCTACATTGCCAGCTTAGTGATCTGTTAGGCTATGTTGGTAGTGAATTTTTTTAATAGAATTTGTGTGCCAAACAAGTACACAGTCCACCTGGTGGTAAGTGGAATGCTGTGGTTCATAGATATCTTCAATTAAGAATCAAAATGCAGATGTATTCTCACCTTTGAGGACTTAGATGAAATGCCCCTTTTCCAGTAATAAGGGTCCCCAGTTCTCTATATTCACCATACCGAAACACTGCAGCATTAATCTGATATTCCAAATTAATTTCTAAAAGATTTCAGTTAAATTTAATACTAGCGATCTGCACTGGCTTTAATTTATTATAGAGGCGTTATTTACATTCAATAATAATTTTTATTTTTTTATTTGTAAAAAAAAACCTAAAAAAGAAGTTTAATTTGTTCCTTATTTTGTTTTTTTTTGGCAAAAATCCTTTCATCTCATGGGTGTCTTAAGAGGCGACTGTGTGAAATTCCAACTGTACATCTGCTTAGACAAAGTACATAAATGTAGCTACGAAAAAGAGCATCCTTTTGTAACAATAAAACATGATACAGTTTTGTTTTAGTTAAAGAAAGAAAAGAAAAAAGTAAATACAGTGACATACTAAGTAGCAAAGAGTAGCCAGTAAGATATTTGTTATAAATGTAAATACTATATTTTACTATTTGATATTATGCTTTAGAATGCATGTAATTGGACAGTTGAAAATAGTGTATGTGTTTGTGAGTAATAAGTAGAGGTATAAGAATAAATAGGGTAGTTAAATTCTAAATGAATAGATATTTTATTATGACAATGACAGACAAGATATTATTGTTTCACATATACATACTTTATAATTCCCCACTCTTTATTTTTAGTTTCTACTCTATATGTATTTAAATCTATTCTATAAAATTTATATATTTTTTTGCAGGTGATATATTATCTGGTGTATGCTATGTGGGGCTTTGGGATGCTGAAGCTCTCCAAGGATTTGTTCTGGCTCCACTTTGTGCATATCTTGTACTTGGAACAATATTCCTTCTTGCTGGTTTTGTTTCCTTGTTTAGAATAAGAACGGTAATGAAACATGATGGCACCAAAACTGATAAATTGGAAAAGTTAATGATTCGCATTGGAGTATTTGGTGTTCTGTATACAGTACCTGCACTTATTGTAATAGCATGTTTATTTTATGAACAAGTTCATTTTGATAGGTGGATGGTAACATGGCATCGTGATTTATGTACTACTCCAATCTATTCTATCCCATGTCCATTTTCCTACCAAGACATAGAGAGACCTAAATTTGAAATGTTCATGATTAAATATCTCATGACAATGATTGTTGGTATAACATCAAGTTTTTGGATCTGGTCAAGTAAGACTTTAGTCTCTTGGCATCAATTTTTTGATAGAATAAGAGGTCGTAGAGTAGAGGCACATGTATGATATAGTATGTATAATAATGTAAGTGTATAAAAGGTTAGGTAAGAATTATTATTTCTATATGAATATCTATCCTATATTTTTTTTATCAAAATGTTTGCACATATCAAACAAATGTTGACAAATACTCACCAATGGTATAGTAGCAAATTTTCAAAATAAGCAGGGAGTACTCAACAGTGAATTATAATAAGTATTAATTTTGTCGTCAAAATGGTCTCACAAACAAATAAACTCATGTTTGCATTTTTGATATAAATATGCAGCCAAATGTAACCTAATAATCATCAACAATGCTTGTCTTACACTTAACATATTACAGATTGCTAATATGAATTTATCTCCGCATATCTCAACTAATTGAATCAACTTATTTATTAATTTTATAGATCATTATTTCTCCTTTAGTTAATTTAAATTTTATGAAAAAGAAATGAAATCAAAAGCAATACGTACATAAATCAAAGGCAAATTATTAATCATGGAATTCATAATTTAACAGGCATAAAATCTTTGCAACAGTAAAGTGAATTTGAAACATCATTGTTTATAGAATATGCGATGTACAAAAACCTGAAAATCCTAATTATTTGCTCACCCAGCGGTTTATAACAGAATTTTAAATATAACTGATTAACATAAAAATGAAAAGGAATAGATAGATAGAAAATTTCTACTATTCCTTCCCATCTAATCCCTATCTTTAGTGTCCAAAATACTTGGAACAAAGACGAAACTTAAGTCAGCTTACCCTTAGTACAAAACCTGCAAAAAATGTTGATAAGGGGAAGAAGTTGGAGTGAACTTCCCCTGTGTCCTTCGTGCTGATCTTCATAGATTAAAACATTTAAGTATTTCTGAGTATTCTGCTGTGTAAAGGTGTCAACGGGGAAACTGGTAGTTTTTTAAGATTATTTTAATAGTTAAGTCACATTAAGGGGAGCAACATACAACAGAAACCGGTGGGGCTTCTACTAATATTAAATTAAAATTAATAGAATCAGCAAATTAATATGACAACTGATCCGATGCCACGGAAGTGCAGCCCCTCTGCCTCTGCAAAAAATTCACAGGAATCCATGCTCCCCTCTGCAGGGTGGTTTTGGCCGGTTGCCTCCAGCCACAGCCTCTACGCCTCGTCCGTATTATCCGCTTATTACAATGTAATTCTCATTTATCATAGAATAGTTTTACGATATTGTAAGAGATAATTCGTATGCGGAGTATAAATGAGATTCCAATGTTAATTTCTTTCCATATACACACTCTTCTACATTGCCATTAATCATAAGCATCCATTTATCATTCATTCAGTTAAATATTATCTTTCTAAAACTTATTATCACTCACATTCACTAGTACTCAAGCAACTTTTTTTTTTTATGAATTTATGTTTATTGCAGTAAGTTCCCTTACACAATAGGTATACAGTTTTATAGTATGTACTTTTATCACTTTAATATTTTTGTTTACTATATTTCTGTCTTTTGAAGGAAGGCAATTATTTATTAATTTTTAATGAATTAAAATTTTAATTGTTCATTCTTTCGTGATTTTTACATAATATTTTATGTTTTTTACTATGTATAGCTTTATATATTTTTAATTTAGATTTAAAAACATAACAAAACTATGAAATTATTATAAGGCTGATAATGTAAATAAAACTTTTTGAACTAATTAAATAAGTATAACTTTAAAAGTTCAATGTATAAGTGCAACTTTAGGGTATTTTTTTAATCATCAGAAGCTATAGTTATTCAGAGAATAAAATAGAACATACAAATCCAAATATAACACTTATGTAAATGTATAAAATAGTTAAATTTTTTCACTCTTATATTCATGCCGGTTATGATTTAGTTGATGTATATTTGTTTATCTGATGATTGATAAATCAGTCCTTAGGTATTAAGAATATTGAATTTTCAAATTGAGAGTAGTTGAACTTATCAGTGCTTCGTGCAACTAGGTATAAAATTTCATAATAAATGTGTAAATGAAATAATATTTTTAATATCTTATTTTATTAATTATCCATAAATCAAAATTAATACTAATATTTGAAAATTTTGATAACATCAGTGCTTAAATATATGCATATAAGAAAATCATAAAAATATTTTGTGCATTTCATAATCTTCACAATGTAATAACCAATTTGAATGTTGAGGGAATATATGTCACCCCGCTTGCCAAGAGTGGCAAGCAGGGTAACGATCTCAATCGAAATTTGGACAGTGCTACAGTCTCTTTATTGGAGTCAGCTTAACAGTCTGTATATTGAATTGCTGAAGTGTTAGATACAGTAAGGGTAGGACTGAGTTCTGAGTACAGAACCAGAATGCAAAATCTATCCAACTGCAGTGAGGTGTGACTGCTGTATTGGAAGTTTCCAAGTAAGGATAATATAAACAGCTGCCCATCTTCTGGTTTTCCTCTGTCGCCTCTTCCGACACCTACTGATTAATATGGGGCAGTGGAAGGGATTTTCTTATACCGCTACTACACTGCACGGAACGACAACCAAACGATTTGGATTTGTTAGTTGACTTTTGATTTAAGTTAACTAATCGACCATTTTGCCCCCCCAAAGACTACCCTATATAGTATATTATCTATGGACCCTATTGATCGTTCAAAATTACTATCATCATCATCATCATTACAGCCCTTCACAAGTCCACTGCTGAACATAGGCCTCCCCCAAGGAATGCCACAAAGCACGGTCCTGAGCCACCTGCATCCATCGACTTCCTGCATATCTTACCAGGTCGTCACTCCATCTAGTGGGGGGACGCCCTACACTTCGCCTGCCGGTACGAGGCTGCCACTCGAGAACCTTTCTTCCCCATCGGTTGTCGGTTCTTCGAGCTATATGGCCGGCCCATTGCCACTTCAGCTTACTAATCCGTTGGGCTATGTCGGTCACTCTAGTTCTACTGCGGATATCCTCATTTCTGAGTTTATCACGCAGAGAAACTCCGAGCATAGCCCTCTCCATAGCTCGCTGAGCGACCTTGAGCTTCCTCATCCGGCCAGTAGTGGAGGACCACGTCTCAGTTCCGTATGTCATCACTGGCAACACGCACTGGGTGTACAGTCTCGTTTTCAAGTTTTGAGGTATACCTGACGAGAAGATGTGCCGTAATTTCCCGAACGCTGCCCAACCGAGTTGAATCCGTCGATTGACCTCTCGGTCGAAGTTGGACTTACCTAATCGGACTATTTGTCCCAGGTAAACATACTCGTCAACAACTTCGAGCTTAGTGTTCCCAACAACTACCGGCATAGGTGTGACATGGACATTAAACATGATCTTTGTTTTGTCCATGTTCATCTTAAGACCTATCCGTTGGGAAACACTATTGAGGTCATTGAGCATAGTGCTTAGGTCCTCCAGCGATTCTGCCATAAGGACTATATCGTCGGCAAATCGAAGGTGAGTGCTGTACTCGCCATTGATGTTGATACCGTATCCTTTCCAGTCCAGAAGCTTGAAAACATCTTCCAATGCAGCGGTAAAGAGTTTCGGGGATATGACGTCACCCTGTCTTACACCTCTCTGCAATTGGATAGGTTTCGTACTCTGGTTCTGTACTCGGATAGCCATCGTAGCCCTACTGTACAAGCACTTCAACACTTCGATATACCGACAGTCAACTTGGCATCGTTGAAGGGACTGCAGCACCGCCCAAATTTCGACGGAATCAAAGGCTTTCTCATAGTCCACATACGCCAGACATAGTGGCAAATTGTACTCCTCGGACTTCTGTACAATTTGCCGAAGGGTATGTATGTGGTCTATGGTGCTAAAGCCTTTTCGGAAACCGGCTTGTTCGGGAGGCTGGAAGTCGTCAAGTCTGCGCGCGAGACGATTCGTAATGACTCTCGAAAACAGCACGTAGACGCGGCTCAGAAGGGAAATCGGTCTGTAGTTCTTCAAGAGAGCGTTGTCGCCTTTCTTGAAGAACAAGACCACCGCACTTCTGCTCCACGCCTCCGGTGTAATGCCACCATGGAGGACGGAATTAAAGAGCTTCTGAAGGACTTCAAGTACCGGTTTTCCACCCGCTTTCAGAAGCTCCGCTGTAATTCCATCCTCGCCTGGGGCCTTGCCGTTTTTAAGGTGCTGGAGAGCCATTCTAATCTCGCTCAGACTGACGTCCGGGATATCATCGGAATAATGTCGGATAAGACTCGCTCTTGGATCGTTACTCACACTTGCGTGCGGCTCCAACGATGACGTGTACAGCTGCCCATAGAACCTCTCAATCTCACTCAAAATCTCAGGTGCTCCGGAAACGATGCTGCCACATTCTGTCTTCAGCTTTGACAGTTGGCGCTTTCTGGCAGACAGATCTCTGGCAAAGACTTTGGAGCCTTGGTTCCGCTCGATCGCTTCTTCAATACGAGCTGTATTGAAGTTGCGTAAGTCCCGCCGCATGCATTTGGAGATCTGTCTGTTCAGTTGCCTGTATGCTGTTAAATCTGTTGAAGAATGTAGCTTCATCTCCCGTCTAACAGCCATGAGATTAAGAGTGTGATCGGAGAGTTTTTGTGTTCTTCTGCGGCGGGTCTTGCAGAACTTAGCTCCGACCGCATGGACAGTTTCCACGAGCTTGTCATTCAAATCGTCCACTTCATTGCAGTCTTCTAGGCACTGAAAACGGTTTTGTAACTCGAGCTGAAAGGTTTCGGGACTTTGGATTAGAGCACGAGGGGGACGGAGCGTTGACTTCATTAGACGAGACCTCTCCAACTTAACGTTTAGGTTCAGTGTGCCTCTAACCATTCGGTGATCGCTGCCGGTTTTCACCCTCGCAATCACTGAGACATCAGTGATTGCGAGAAAATTACTATATAGTCGACAAATAGAAAATGAGTGATGTGTTCTCCATTACTTAAGTACTTAACGTATCTTTTCCTTTGTAGTCCAACAATGACAACCTATTTGTGTTGCAATCGTAATATAGCAGCACCGTGACTGATTTTTGAATTTCAAACTGGTAACTTACGTGTACTGTGTGAATCACAAATTATAAAGTTGTATATACAAGTGTGAATGAGGGCTAATAATCTTCGGCTTACCAGATGTCGCTAGTTGTGACTGAGGTAAAGCTTTCTATTACACTATGTCACTTCACTGACAAATTAATTTTAAATAATAGTTTGTCAGTTTCTAGAGTGTAATAATACACAACACAATGCGTCAGTGATTTGATCTTTAATTTTTTGTACTTTAAACTTCTTTTTTTATTTTTAATCTAATTAATATAAAATGAAACTAATAATATAGAGGGAAACATTAACCTTTAATTATGTTTCCAAGAAATTATCTTCCCCGCTATGAAATCTGTGAAACGATTTACCTCCCTGTAAAGTGGCACCGCCCTGGTGGCAGAAAAAGTCGTGGATGCCCTCATTTAATAACATTTAGGGTAATTGTATCTATAAAAAAGACTAATCATATTGCGTCGCAACATATTTACGGTTTTTCATTACATTTATTTCCATCGTAACATAATAGTTTTTATCTTCACTATAAAATGTAATTATTATAATACGAGGGCGACACTGAAAGTATGGAGTGTAGAGAGAAGGAGGACTGTACTCTACACTCCATAACTGAAAGTTTTTAGAACTGGCCACTTGTAATGGCGGCTCTTCACGTTGGCCAACATAGTGGCGAATATGGTGGCAAAGATATTGGCCAAGAATTTGTGATCGCGTCCACACGTTGGAAGGTTGTTCAGTTTGCTTCGGTTCAGGCCAATGTGCGGACGAATTTATTAAAATGATTATAGAAGCGCTAACGGCTGTTGCGGTTTATTTATTCACAGCATACCACTATTTTTTATATAATTTTCACTTTTTTTAATATTTAATTTTTTTAATATTTCTTTATTATACACTAACGTTATACAGATAAGTAAACTATATAAACATTAACACACCTAGGCATAGGTATAATTAACACTTTTACAACTAAAGCCTGGAAAATATTATCGCTCTTCCATAGCTAAAAATTACAGTATTATTAACGAAATAAAATAACTAATAGGGAATAATAAAGACAGTAAAAACATGATTTTAGTATCCCACCTTTTAATTTGATTTTAGTATCTACCTAGTCTCATAGCATTAATACATCAATAAATTATTACTTGCTCTACTTGCTCTACCTGGTAGAGCAAGTAGATGAGTTTGTATATTTGGGATGTGTGTTTAGCAGGGATGGTAGATATGATAAGGATATAGAACGACGAGTGAATGCAGGAAATGAGTGAATGGGGCTCTACACTCTATTGTGAAAAGTCAGAATGTGTCCAAAAAGGCACGTATGGCAATTCACAATGCTGTGTTAGTACGTACTTTAATGTATGGTAGTGAAAGTTGGGTGTGGCAGAAGAAGCATGAGACTAGAATAAATGCTGTAGAAATGCGGTCATTAAGGGAGTATGTTAGGGATGAAGCTGAATGACAGAGTGAGAAATTGTTTAATAAGAGAAGAGTGTGGTTTGCAAGATGATGTTGTGACCAGGATTAACAAAGTAATGCTTCGGTGGTTTGGCCATGTAGAAAGATTGAATGAGGAAAGAGTGACAAAGCAAATTTATGTTGCAGAGGTGAACGGCATAGAAACAAAAACAGAAACAGAAACAGAAACTTTTTTATTCAATATAGATTATAAATAATACTTATTGAAAGTCACTCTTTTGTTTGATTACCACTATAGTCGGGAAGGGTTGCCCTAGGCGAAAGTTTATCGACCAAATTTATCGTACCTTTAACCGACGAGCGTGTATGCGTAGGTATATGGATGTGGAGGAAGCGAGAGAGGTGTGTCAGGATCGTGCCAAATGGAAGTCCATAATCTCTGCCTACCACTCAGGGTGACAGGCGTGAGTGTTTATGTTTTTATGTTTAATCAATTAATACATCGATAAATAAATTAATACATCAATTACTATAACGTGAATGTGTATAAGAAAAGGATGATCAAAAAGAAATGGAAAAAAAGAAATTTTATTTCTTGACGGCGCCGTGGCGTAGTGGCTTAGCAATGAGTTGCTGCGCTGGGGGCCGCGGGTTCGAATCCTGCACGGAACAAGTATTTGTATAGCCTGCATATAATTGCTCCGGGTCTGGATGTTTATCCTTATGCAATTTATGTTTCTAAACTGCCTCCACGATACAGGAGAAAATCGTAGTGTGGGGGTAACGTTTTTTTAAAAAAAAAGACTTGTGTTTCACAAACATTTTTCGGCTTGGTAGGGCTCTATAAAGCGAAAAGCTTTTTCATAAGTCATTGTTACTGCCGTTATGTAGACACTAGTTCCGATGCGTGCATATATGAATTTAAATCAGGTGCGTGCAATCACTCTGGGAGCTCGTAGCAAACTGAACGTGCGCCTAACGTGTGGACGCGGCGGCCAATTCTCTGCCACAAACCTTTGATCTTTTGTAAAAAACCGACACCAGACGGATCTCGCGCCAACTTGTGGGCCATCGTTTGTAGTGTTATGCTACTCTCGTATCATTTTACATTATTTTAAATTCATTTTTCCATTCTGTTTCGATTTTCTGCATTCACCTCAAAACTGGATATTTTACATCACCTTTATTTCCATAGGATCCTGTAACGATTTTAAACCATAAGAACACAATAACAAATCATTTCTACTTCGTATTTTCACATTATCAGCACTTTTAAATTGGTGTCAATGGAGTCTACCTTTTTTCGATCTTTTAGCTAGTTTTCCGTAACTCTACAATCTTGGACTTTGTGTGGGCAGTTGCGCTACCTTTTTTCCTATATCAATAATATCTCATTTTCCACTTAAATCTTACCGTTTTCTTATTATAAACCAAAAACAAAAATTTGACATGTTTTGTCTTTCTTATTTATATTGTTTCCATGGTAATTATATTCAAATTTGCTACCGATCTGTTATTCCTATTTCGATAATTCCAAATAAATCCTCTTTTCTCTTGACCATTTACAAAAAATTTGCGTATAATTTAAATAATTTTTCCGTTCTCTCTAGAAAGGTATAAAAGCCGAACAATCGGTGAAGAAAGGCAGTCTCGCTTCAGTTCGCGAATTAGAAGTATCTCCTAAAGGCCTTATCCCGGGGCCGCACTGCCCCGGGATCCTGCAAGCCTCCATTTACACGTGAAGTCTTCGGCGAAGCCTTCTTCAAACTCGGGCCGCGCCACTCCGGAATCCTACAAGCCTCCATCTACCTCGGAAGTCGCTTCGAGTCTACTACAAGCGCGGGGGCCACACTACTCCGGGCACTACTACTACTTACTCCAGGCGCCGAGTGCACCTACCGCCGGCGCTACCTTTGGGCGCTGCAACTGCTGGCTCTAAGCGTTGCGCGCCCCTTCTCCAGGCGCTACGTGCGCCGGCTCCGGACGCTGCGTGCACTGGCTCCAGGCGCTGCGCGCCGTCGCTGCTAAGAAACCTACCTCTACAAGCGCAAACGGCGTGTGCTGGCTTCAGGCGCTGCGTGCCGTCGCTGCTAAGAAACCTACTTCTACAAACGCAACGTGTGTCGCTTCGACTTTTAGGCCCCACTTCAACGCTATATTCCCCTATTCTCTCACCTTTATTTTTTTTTTATAATCTAATTGTATTCTCACTTCATCCATCATCATCCTCACATCATTTTTTTATAAAATTGTAAATACTTTTTATAAATTTAAATATATTGTTTTCTGGCTCTACTTTTGTTGTTTTGTTGTACTTATGTTAGGTTCTATTTTTTTTATTTTTTTTTATTGTCGCTTCACGACATTTGGCGCCCAACGTTTACCGCTGCATCCATTCTCCCGATCGTCTAAACGATGACTTTATTTGGAAAGAAGTTCCACTACCTCAAGATAGACATGCAATTATTGAAGTTAACCATGGTTCCCCTTCAGAACTCCATCTTGGTATCTTCAAGACATTCAAGAAAATATCTTTAAAATACTATTGGCCTGGTATGTTTAAGGATATTGCCAATTTAATCTCAACTTGTGAAACCTGCTTAACCTACAAACACCCTAATCATTCTCCCTATGGTCTTATGGGTAAACCTAAACTTTGCTCCAGACCTTTTCAAACTATATCCTTAGATCTTATGGGTCCATTGCCTATGACTCGAAGACGAAATCAGTATATTCTAGTAATTAACTGCAATTTTACTAAATTTACTATGATTTTTCCCCTTAAACGTGCTACTTCAGCTAATATTATTAATGTTTTGGAAAATTCAGTTTTTCTAGTTCATGGCATTCCCCAAACTATTATAATGGACAATGCTGTTCAATTTCAGTCGCGAGAATTCCACTCATTCTTAAATTCTTATAATGTTCCTTTTATTTTTCACACAGCTTTATATTGTCCTCAGGTTAATCCTACGGAGAAGTTTAATAGTACAATTATTACAGCTCTAGCATCTCTAGTAGGAGACGATCATAGATCATGGGACAACCATCTTACTAAAATTCAGTACGCAATGAACAGCGCTACAAATGTAGCTACTGGCTTTACTCCAAACTTTTTAGTCTTTGGTAGGGAAACAATACCTTGTGGTTCCTTCTATACTCCAACTCAGAACCTCGAGGAATTAATATTTATGCCTCGTGATATTTACGCGTCTAATGCTGGTCTCCTCTCATCTATCTTTCACAAAGTTCAAACTAAACTTCACATAGCGCACGCTAAAAATAGCGCTCGCTATGATCTTCGCCGGGCTTTTAAAGAATTTAATGTGGGAGATACTGTTTGGCGTAAAAATCATGTTTTAAGCAATGCCGGCGCATACTTTAATGCTAAACTTGCCCCTAAGTTCATCAAGTGCAAAGTGATAGCTAAACTGTCACCACTAGTCTATGTACTTGAAGACCCTAATGGAGTTAGAGGCAAGTGGCACATCAAAGATATAAAATCATAAATTTTCTTAACTTTTATTAACTATTAATTTGTATATATGTATAAATATCACCATCATTCTCACCTTATTATTTTTATTTCTTTTAATTTGTTTGTTTGTTTGATGATCCAGTGTTCTTCAACACATCTTGCTTTAGGACCTCGAACTTTCGTTGGTTAATCGTCACTTTTTATTTTTATTTCAGACACATCTCGTTGGTGATGTTGCTGTTTTCTGGCTTTGAGCCCTACCGCTCTGGCCGTTCTTAATCTTTACTTAAGTCATAGCGACTAAAGCTTACTTGAGGTATTTCTTTATCTTTATCTTCACTTGGGAGCGGCTGATTACTCCCTTAATAATTTTTTTTTATCTTCACGCAGGAGCGGATGACAACTCCTTAAATAAGCCTGAATGTCCTTTCGAAAACACACTTTTAAGAGTGGTGTTTCTTCGACTAATTTATTTTTTTTTCCACGCAGGAGCGGATGACTACTCCTTAAATAAGCCTTAATGTCGTTTCGAAAACACACTTTTAGAGTGGTAGTCATTGAATGTGAACTCCACCCTTACCTGAATGGCAGATGATGTATGTAAGAGATAGTATATCTGATTTTGCCTGGTGATGTCTGTTTCTGCAAAGCTGTGTTTTTATGGTTTATTTTAGAATGTATATATCAAAATTTTTGCTGAGTCAAAAATTTTCCAGGGTCGGGGGGAAAATGTAGTGTTATGCTACTCACGTATCATTTTACATTATTTTAAATTCATTTTTCCATTCTGTTTCGATTTTCTGCATTCACCTCAAAACTGGATATTTTACATCACCTTTATTTCCATAGGATCCTGTAACGATTTTAAACCATAAGAACACAATAACAAATCATTTCTACTTCGTATTTTCACATTATCAGCACTTTTAAATTGGTGTCAATGGAGTCTACCTTTTTTCGATCTTTTAGCTAGTTTTCCGTAACTCTACAATCTTGGACTTTGTGTGGGCAGTTGCGCTACCTTTTTTCCTATATCAATAATATCTCATTTTCCACTTAAATCTTACCGTTTTCTTATTATAAACCAAAAACAAAAATTTGACATGTTTTGTCTTTCTTATTTATATTGTTTCCATGGTAATTATATTCAAATTTGCTACCGATCTGTTATTCCTATTTCGATAATTCCAAATAAATCCTCTTTTCTCTTGACCATTTACAAAAAATTTGCGTATAATTTAAATAATTTTTCCGTTCTCTCTAGAAAGGTATAAAAGCCGAACAATCGGTGAAGAAAGGCAGTCTCGCTTCAGTTCGCGAATTAGAAGTATCTCCTAAAGGCCTTATCCCGGGGCCGCACTGCCCCGGGATCCTGCAAGCCTCCATTTACACGTGAAGTCTTCGGCGAAGCCTTCTTCAAACTCGGGCCGCGCCACTCCGGAATCCTACAAGCCTCCATCTACCTCGGAAGTCGCTTCGAGTCTACTACAAGCGCGGGGGCCACACTACTCCGGGCACTACTACTACTTACTCCAGGCGCCGAGTGCACCTACCGCCGGCGCTACCTTTGGGCGCTGCAACTGCTGGCTCTAAGCGTTGCGCGCCCCTTCTCCAGGCGCTACGTGCGCCGGCTCCGGACGCTGCGTGCACTGGCTCCAGGCGCTGCGCGCCGTCGCTTCTAAGAAACCTACCTCTACAAGCGCAAACGGCGTGTGCTGGCTTCAGGCGCTGCGTGCCGTCGCTGCTAAGAAACCTACTTCTACAAACGCAACGTGTGTCGCTTCGACTTTTAGGCCCCACTTCAACGCTATATTCCCCTATTCTCTCACCTTTATTTTTTTTTTATAATCTAATTGTATTCTCACTTCATCCATCATCATCCTCACATCATTTTTTTATAAAATTGTAAATACTTTTTATAAATTTAAATATATTGTTTTCTGGCTCTACTTTTGTTGTTTTTTTGTAACTAGGTTAGGTTCTATTTTTTTTATTTTTTTTTATTGTCGCTTCACGACACGTTCCAATACGTACCAACGTAGCTTAAACACCCGCTCTACACGATGGCCATCGTTGTTGGACAACACATTCGCCAGTATGTTGGCCAACGTGAAGAGCCGCCGTAAAGGATATAATAAAAAAATAAGTTCAAATTTTGAAAATGGAACTGCCAATATTACTGTGTAGGGTAAGTGAGGAGAAGATCGAACGGTTTTTTGATGAGATGAGCAGTGTTATGTTTGACGTCTTGTAGAACAGTACGAAATTATAGCTAAAATTATATTTATAGTGAACAAAGTACAAAGAGCATATTTTTATGTCATATCGATAAATCCGTTATATTTATTCGAAAGCAAAAAAAAAATAATTACAATTTTTTTTCGAAAAAAAAAAACAGGGGGAAAGATGGAAGTAGTTTCTAAAATCGTTCAAATTAACGTCAGACGATATTGACGGTCAGTAGGCTACAATAATTTTAATTGTCCTAACACTTCAGAATTGTCTATAATATCAAAATACCTTCAAAAAACACAGATAACACAACTTATTTGTTTTTTATATTTTAATCTTGCCCCGCCGGGGAAAGATTGTACTAGAGATTCTCAAACTTTTCACTTGGATAAGATTATACAGAAAATGAAAGATATCAATCATATAATTTTTTTTTTATTGTTAATGCTTTTACCATTTTCGTCAACAAAATATGTAGCACAAAACGTGAAAAATTAAATATTTCAAAATTAAACAGCTAAACAATTAATAAGATCTTAGAAAAATGCCACAACTAAAAACATAGAAAAACTTCTAAAAATAATTATCTAAACATTAATAAAAAAAAATGGTAGTAGATCCATGTCTACAGTTCATTGTAACACATAAATGAGCAGGGTCGACCGGTGCGATACTACCCTCTCAGAAAATCAGCGTGAAGTGGTTAGCTTCTTAGTGGCTGCCATGTTTCGTCTGGTGAGTGAGAGTTCCGGTTGCCCGTTCCTTTTCCCTTTTTCTTAAGGCCACCCGAATGTTGACGTTTGCTCGATAAACCGATGTGATGTTGTATTGTTCTAGGAGCTATGATGTTGCATTTACTAACGAGTGTCTGGTGGTCTTTCCCCTTTCTTGAAGTTCCTACTCCCATTGCTACGAATCCTGTTCCTATACCTTATGAGAAGGCAACGCACAAGTAACACTCCTGTTGTTTCTTGTGTCTATGGGCAGCGGTGAAATCACTTAGCCATCAGGTGACCCGCTTACTCTTTTTGCCTCTCTTATAATATACTGTTACGGCCTACGGCTGCTCCCTTAAAGGGTCAAACCTTCAGGGGCCCATGAGCTGAAGACTTCCCGAGCAGACGTAGGTCGGGCCTCAATGTGGCCACGTGGAAATTCCTAATTACACTAAACAATATGGGAGGACGCTAGAAAGACATAGTACTTACCATTATCCGAAGCTAAGTTCGCACCAAGGCTTGGGCAGGCCGTGAGTGTGTGTAATAGTGGATGGAGAGTAGTGTACAGTGAGGGGTGAATGTGTGGGGCCTTGTCAAGCATAGGCGACCAGCCGCTGCCGAGTTCCAGGCTGCTCCAAAATGCTGCAACACTGCTTCAGACTGCTTCGGCGCCGGACCACAGTCACTTTCCTCGTTCGTCACGATGACAGTCAATTAACTCTATCGTACGATTTACTAACTTACAGAAGCCACTAACTATCGCGGGTTATAAGGTTAACGCACAAAACGCACACGGAGTTTACAGTTTATTAAAGGTCACTACCGTTTCGCGTCGCAACAGTTAGTTCTAGAATATCAGAGGCCGCACTAGCTAATATTGCCTAATGCACTTATGCAGATTCTGAGTCAAACACAATGAGTCCCTGGGAAGCTCTCCAGCAGGAATGCGCGTCACAATGGTAGACCGTATATTTACTGGCCGCGCAGAATTATTCCGAGTTCCCGACAAAATGACAGAGTGCCAATCGTGAGCACTGCCTAAGGACGACTGACTGCCCTTGGGCGTTTTTCGCACGACCGAAAGTCAAACCGGTATGAATGCACCGCGCCGAGCGCCCTCTCGCGTCAATCTTTGAAACTAGCGCTTGGCACGAACAAACCCCCGTTCCGGACATAAGGATTTAGGTCCGCGAGCAAACCGGTCAGCGGGACAAGGTCGCGACGGTAAGTTGCAAGACCGAATCTACAACCAAACTAGGCCACCTTAGGCACCCCATCAGATCTTGCAACCCTAACCAAAGCCTCAAAATTACCGCCCCAACGTGGGCAAGCCGGAGAGTTGAACTGGATATCCTTCCTGGACATCGCAGCCCATAAATAAGTCCTATTCTGGACAGAAGTCCGACGACCTCTTTCAACACCTATCTGTGCCCCTACGATTAGTTCCGCAATCCGACCGGATCAGGTCTGCAAACAGCGACGCGACACGAAGCGGCCCCGAGCGGCCTCCTAAGCTTCAGTGCAGAGAGCACCCACAAATTCCACATGAACGTCGTCTGTGGAGAGCCGAACGAAACGCACAGATAGTCCCTAGTATAAATTTTCAACAAGTAGCCACCCACCATATTATCATTTACTAAAATAGTGCGGCAGCTGATTTCAATCTGATAATCTCCAAAACTAGCTAGCCTGTTAGAAAAGTAGTCCTATGCTCATATTTCAACTAATTTTTCAAAAGCATCAATGTTTAACTACAGAATTAATTCAACCAAATTAATCACCGATGCGCATAGGTCAACTTGCAAATTAAACAAAACAATAACGTAAGGGACAGCCCTACTTCTTCGCAAAGCAAAATGATTAAACACTATCATAAACATTTACATAATTTTTCAAATAGCGCGCCATTCAATTTCCTTTCAGCAAACAGACGCAACAATCAAATCATCATCATCACCATTACAGCCCTTCACAAGTCCACTGCTGAACATAGGCCTCCCCCAAAGAATGCCACAAAACACGGTCCTGAGCCACCTGCATCCATCGACTTCCTGCATGTCTTACCAGGTCGTCACTCCATCTCGTAGGGGGACGCCCTACACTTCGCCTACCGGTACGAGGCTGCCACTCGAGAACCTTTCTTCCCCATCGGTTGTCGGTTCTTCGAGCTATATGGCCGGCCCACTGCCACTTCAGCTTACTAATCCGTTGGGCTATGTCGGTCACTCTGGTTCTACTGCGGATATCCTCATTCCTAAGTTTATCACGCAGAGAAACTCCGAGCATAGCCCTCTCCATAGCTCGCTGAGCGACCTTGAGCTTCCTCATACGGCCAGCAGTGAAGGACCACGTCTCAGTTCCGTAAGTCATCACTGGCAACACGCACTGGTTGTACAATTTCGTTTTAAGGTTTTGAGGTATGTCTGACGAGAAGATGTGTCGTAGCTTCCCGAACGCTGCCCAGCCGAGTTGAATCCGTCGATTGACCTCTCGGTCGAAGTTGGACTTACCCAGTCGGACTATTTGTCCCAGGTAAACATACTCGTCAACAACTTCGAGCTTATTGCTCCCAACAACTACCGGCATAGGTGTGACATGGACATTAAACATGATCTTTGTTTTGTCCATGTTCATCTTAAGACCTATCCGTTGGGAAACACTATTGAGGTCATTGAGCATAGTGCTTAGGTCCTCCAGCGATTCTGCCATAAGGACTATATCGTCGGCAAATCGAAGGTGAGTGATGTACTCGCCATTGATGTTGATACCGTATCCTTTCCAGTCCAGAAGCTTGAAAACGTCTTCCAATGCAGCGGTGAAGAGTTTCGGGGATATGACGTCACCCTGTCTTACACCTCTCTGCAATTGGATAGGTTTCGTACTCTGGTTCTGTACTCGGATAGCCATCGTAGCCCTACTGTACAAGCACTTCAACACTTCGATATACCGACAGTCAACTTGGCACCGCTGAAGGGACTGCAGCACCGCCCAAATTTCGACGGAATCAAAGGCTTTCTCATAGTCCACATACGCCAGACATAGTGGCAAATTGTACTCTTCGGACTTCTGTACAACTTGTCGAAGGGTATGTATGTGGTCTATGGTGCTAAAGCCCTTTCGGAAACCGGCTTGTTCGGGAGGCTGGAAGTCGTCAAGTCTGCGCGCGAGACGATTCGTAATGACTCTCGAAAACAGCACGTAGACGCGGCTTAGAAGGGAAATCGGTCTGTAGTTCTTCAAGAGAGCGTTGTCACCTTTCTTGAAGAACAAGACCACCGCACTTCTGCTCCACGCCTCCGGTGTAATGCCACCATGGAGGACGGAATTAAAGAGCTTCTGAAGGACTTCAAGTACCGGTCTTCCACCCGCTTTCAGAAGCTCCGCTGTAATTCCATCCTCGCCTGGGGCCTTACCGTTTTTAAGGTGCTGGAGAGGCATCCTAATTTCGCTCAGACTGACATCCGGGATATCTTCGGAATAGTGTCGGATGAGACTCGCTCTTGGATCGTTACTCACACTTGCGTGTGGCTCCAACGATGACGTGTACAGCTGCCCATAGAACCTCTCAATCTCACTCAAAATCTCAGGTGTCCCGGAAACGATGCTGCCACAATCTGTCTTCAGCTTTGACAGTTGACTCTTTCTGGCAGACAGATCTCTGGCAAAGACTTTGGAGCCTTGGTTCCGCTCGATCGCTTCTTCAATACGAGCTGTATTGAAGTTGCGTAAGTCCCGCCGCATGCATTTAGAGATCTGTCTGTTCAGATGCCTGTATGCTGTCAAGTCTGTTGAAGAATGTAGCTTCATCTCCCGTCTAACAGCCATGAGATTAAGAGTGTGATCGGAGAGTTTTTGTGTTCTTCTGCGGCGGGTCTTGCAGAACTTAGCTCCGACCGCATGGACAGTTTCCACGAGCTTGTCATTCATATCGTCCACTTCATTGCAGTCTTCCAGGCACTGAAAACGGTTTTGTAACTCGAGCTGAAAGGTTTCGGGACTTTGGAACAGAGCACGAGGGGGACGGAGCGTTGACTTCATTAGACGAGACCTCTCCAACTTAGGTTCAGTGTGCCTCTAACCATTCGGTGATCGCTACCAGTTTTCACCCTCGCGATCACGGAGACATCACTGAACAGTTGTCGTCTGGTCGTCATAATGAAGTCAATCTCATTTTTTGTGGAACCGTCGGGGCTCGACCAGGTCCACTTCCTGTGGGGCCGCTTCTGGAAGAAAGAGTTCATCATAAAGAGTCCCTCTTTCTCCATGAAGTCGGCCAGCTGCTGGCCCCTTGGGTTCCGTTGCCCTATTCCAAATTTCCCTACTTTCAGCTCACCGTTCTCTCTTGTGCCTAGTTTTGCATTGAAGTCTCCCATTAACACCGTATATTGGGTTTTGGAGGAATGCATGGCTCTAGAGATATCCTCATACATTTCCTCCACCTCCTCATCGGGGTGTGCCGAGGTTGGTGCGTAAACCTGTATGACCTTCAGCGAATACCGTTTGGTGATTCTGAGTATAAGGTACGCAACCCTCGTCGACACACTCCCGATCATTACAACGTTGTTAACGAGAGACTTGTGGACGATAAATCCGACACCTCCTTGGGACAGATGGTCGCCCTCCCGGTGATAGAGCAAGTTGCCGGATTCGAGGATTACCGTGTCCTCCCCCTCTCTTCGGACTTCGGATAATCCTATAATATGCCAGCGCAACTTGTCTATCTCTTCTTCCAGCTCCACGATCCTCTCGTCAATCCTCAGGGTGCGTGCGTTGTACGTTGCCAGGTCGAGTCGTCTAAGGTGGCAACCGAAACTCCACCGGAGATTCTTAGCACCCCCTGCCCCGCCGTTACCATGGTCGCCACCGTAGCCAGGAATAGCGGGGCCGCCGGGGACTGGGGGCCGTTTTTTTGTTACTGTCATTCATAGGGGGATATTTGCCATAGTTGCCACGCTTGGCGAGCGGGTTGGCAACCGCAGTTTTTTTATTGTAATTTGGCTATTATCAGGAAGATGCTGCTGCCCATCTCCTGCCTGTTTCCCTTTGTCGCCTTTTACGACACCCACGGGAGGATATGGGGTAGTGGATATTCTTGACCGCCACTACACGGCACAATCAAATACAGTGATTAAATATATGTACAAAACACATGCAGTAGCATTTAAAGGAGTAGATTAAATTCAATTCTTTTAATCACAACCGCCACAAATAGGAAAATTTCGCGGAAAGCCCAAAGCATTGTGATGATAAAAAAAAAATAATGTTACGATTTACGTCATAATTGAGATGGGTCATGTTTCTCAACTTGGAAAAATATTGGAGGGTAGGAATTGGTTACGGACAGCGGAGGGCCGCAGTCGCGATCGCGAGTAGTGGGAATTTTTGTCAGACATTGGAAGTTTGATGCACAAAAGTTTACGTACATATTATAGCTGTGTATCAGTTAATTTTGTATTATTTAAATACATATTTTATTCGTGGAACGTTAATTTTAGAGGTGCAACGGGGTAAGTGTTTAATAGTATTTCTTATGTTGTAGTCTGAGTAACTTTGCGATAGTATTCTTAGATTATGCACTTATTTCAGTCTGTGGAAACGCCCATTAAGTTAATTGTGATCATACGCCTTCCTATATCTCTGGCAAAGAATTATTAGAAAATCTACTTCGTCATAAAACATGAGGACATAGAGAGATGATACTATATCCTAATTTGATTTCAAACGTCATCGGCAGGCATAGCCTATCGGGATAGCGGCCAAGTACATTGGGCGACTTCTTCAAATTCATGGTTCAAACCTCCGAATAAAAATATTGAAATTTATTTTTATGATTTTGCTTTTTCTTTTATTATTTATTAAGTTTGCATTTTTTGTAATGATACTTTATTTATAAGTCTTGTTTACTAAAGTAAAAGAGCTAGTGGTGAATTTTATGTTTTATTATATTTCATTTTATTTTTCTAGTTAATGCGTAGCTGTAGAATTAGTTAAAATTTTAGTGCTTACATATCTTAGAGTTAGGATAATTTGTAGTTTTTTTATGCTTAAAACTATTTAGTTAATTGTTTTGTAGTGTTGAGTTGTTGTAGGCTTTTATGTTACAATTAAATAACTTATACCAAAAACACCGCACATTTGTTTCTTATCTTGCCTGGACCCCGACCCCTAGGGCTTGAGTAGACCCATGACAAATGGCGCCCACGGGTAAAGATCCTTGAAACAATTGTGTGAATTGGTTAGTTATTGCCTTATAATTTATATTATTGACTATTGTGTCATATGATATCATTTTGTGTACTTACATGTGGTCTAGGAAACATCTTGTTTACTTTCTCTAAAAAAAATATATCTTCGTAAAATATATATAATATACATTTCATTTAAAATAAAATGGACAAGATTGATGCCCATGATTTATTGAAGGATGAACTTGAATTTGAGTTAGCTTGCCGTGGTATTCGGGGCTTAGAAACAGTAAAAGTTATGCGTAAAGTCCTTAAACAAATTTTTATAAGAGAGCGGGAAGGCGATTCCAGTATAAACGTAGTTGTCCCGTCTTGTTGTACGAAGGACGCCCTGTCCCAGATTGAAATTTGTGAAAAAAAATTGCAATTTCTAAAATCGGCCCTCGATGAAGATCCTGATGGTGATATAAAAAAACGGCTAGCTTCGCGCCTCCAACACTTGCTTAACCGGGTCAAACTAATCATCCCTAGTGAATCAGACATAGACCGTCATATTAAACTATGTAAGGATGTTCAAATATTTTACGGGACAGTAATTACAAAGGATGTGAAGGATGAAGATAAAAGTGAGAGTGAAGCAGAGATTTCTAAAAAGGATAAAGAAATACTCCATCGCAGTCTTGGAGAAGAAGCGATAGATATACTCACACATATCGATTTACAGTCAAGGCACAGAACTATAGAGCCAGAAACAAGTTACAGTTCAAAGGATAGGAGTTTTCCTAAAATGCAAGAAGGTCCTGAGAAAATATTATATCAATCTATTGTAGAAAATGAGTTAGGTTTTAGAAAACTTGTGCCTATTAAAGATTGGGGCGTTAAATTTTCCGGCAAGGGTGACGTAAGCGTTAATGCCTTCCTGGAAAGGATAGCTGAACTTAGGGAAGCACGTAATGCTAATACTAATGATTTATGGAGATATGCGGTGGATTTTTTTGAAGGTGAGGCGCTTATATGGTTTAGAGCTAACCGTGAGTACGTGAACAGTTGGGAGGAATTGGTAAACCTTCTTTTAGTTACCTTTCAGAGACCCTATTATCAGGACGAGTTATTAGAAGAAATAAAGAAGAGAACTCAAGGTAAGAGAGAAAAGATTGCTATCTATCTAGCTGTTATGCAGAATATGTTTAACAGACTTCCAGAGAAAATTAATGAAGAACAAAAACTTTCCATCTTATTGAAGAATATACAGCCATATTTTCAACTTGCAGTTTGCAGAGATCAGTTTAATACCGTATCAGAATTAACATCGGTGTTAAGAGTCTTAGAACGCACAAGAACTAACTGTGAAAACTTCCAAGAACCAACAAACACTAGTACTACTCTGGAGCCGGACCTAGCATATCAAGGACACTCTCTTGCGGAAGTTAATGAAGTGACAAAAATAGCATCGACATTTAATGTAAGAAATTTTGGCCTAAAAAATATAAAATGCTGGAATTGTCGTGTTGCTGGTCATACGTTTAAAAATTGTACGCTCCCTCGTCAAAGGTTATTTTGCTATAAATGTGGCAAATTTGGCCAAACGGTAAAAAATTGCTCATGTTCGGGAAACGAAAAACAGGAGGTCATTACTCCTGCCAAATGACCTCCAAGACAGCTTCAGATTTTAAAGATGAAGAATGGCAGAATTGGTTAAAGGTTGTTTCTCATTACTTTGAAACTGGCCAGTTATGCAATATCGTATCAAAAAGTAATGACAACCGTCATTACGCTCTTGTTAAAATTTTAAACAAATCTTTCTTGGGATTACTTGATTCAGGGGCCACATCTTCGGTGATTTCTAGAGGCTTAAGTCGTAAATTCATGGTTTTGGGATTCTCAATCCATGAAATACCTCAGTTGAGTTTTTCCATGGCAGATGGAACATCCTACAATATAAAATCAGTAATTTATTTGCCAATACTGTTTATGAAACGGTATAAAGTGGTGAAATTTTACATTATGGATAATTTAAGACATGATCTCCTCTTCGGTATGAATTTCTTTGATCATTTTAATCTTACCATTGGATATACAGAAGATATCATTAAACATGAAAATATCCAAAAATTATCTAATGGTGAATTAGCAATAATAAATATAAGCAATTCGGTTAAATCAAGACATGAGTTGACAGAGGATCAATCGAAAACCTTAGGCTTAGTGGTTGAAGATATAAAGTATTCTATAGGCGAAGGTATAGGAAGAACGAACTTAATAGAGCACCTCATTGATACAGGAGAACACATGCCCGTTACTCAAAGGCAATATCCCTTTTCACCACATATCATGCAGGAATTAGAAAAGGAAGTAGATGAAATGTTGGCAAAAGACATAATTGAACCATCGTTTAGCTCGTGGCGATCACCGGTTCTTTTAGTAAAAAAAGCATCAGGCTCTAATAGATTATGTTTAGATAGTAGACAACTAAACAAGACAACAAAGAATGATTCCTATCCCTTGCCAAGAGTTACGTCTATTTTGGACAGTTTAAAGAATGCTCAGTATCTATCAACTCTTGACTTAAAATCGGCATTTTGGCAAATACCATTAGAAACTACGAGTAAAGAAAAAACAGCATTTGGTTTGCCAGGTAAGGGTTTATTTCAATTCAAGGTTATGCCTTTCGGTCTTAAAAATGCAAGTCAAACGCAACAGAGGCTAATGGACAAGTTATTTCCACCAGAGCATGAGGGTAAAATCTTTGCCTATTTGGATGACATTGTGGTATGTAGTAAGACTTTTGAAGATCACATTAAGTCGTTGACTTTGGTTAAAGAGCAGTTACTCTCAGCAGGTCTCACAGTAAATTTTGAGAAGTGCCAGTTCGCTCGTCCTTCATTAAAGTACTTAGGCTATATTGTGGATAAGGAAGGTTTAAGAACAGACCCAGAAAAAGTTAGTGCCATTTTGAACTATCCAAGACCAAACACATATACAGAGTTAAAACGTTTTCTAGGACTGGCGAGTTGGTATCGACGTTTTGTGGAGAACTTTGCAATTGTTGCTGCTCCCTTACACGATCTTATTAAAGGCTTGAAAAAAGGTCAGAAAATTAAATGGGACGCAGAAGCCGAAAGTGCTTTCATTGATCTAAAAACATCATTAACTTCTACTCCGGTACTGAGCTGTCCTGACTTCAATTTAGAATTTATTATACAGTGCGATGCCTCAAATAAAGGTACGGGCGCTGTTTTATTTCAAACTCGCGATGGTATTGAGAGACCAGTTGCGTATTCTAGCCGAAAATTTTCAGAAAGAGAGACAAAGTACTCTACTTCCGAAAGAGAGTTACTAAGTGTGATTCACGCGGTTGAACAATTTAGGCCGTACATAGAAGGCACGCACTTTAAGGTTATAACTGATCATAGCGCCTTGCAATGGCTTTACAAGAATAAGGATCCACATGGAAGGTTGGCTAGATGGGCAATGAGGTTACAACAGTTTGATTTCGAGGTAATATATAGAAAGGGTAAAGATAATATTGTACCGGATGCACTATCAAGAGCAATTCCAGATAAAGAAATAAATGTTATAGATATTAAACCAGATGACAAAGATGACTGGTATAATTCAATTGAAAAAGAGATAACGGAGGGAAAAGGCAGAGATGATTGGATACTTAATCAAGGTATATTGTGGAAATATTTGAAACTTAAACAATTTCCAGATGAAAAAGATTCGTGGAAGATAGCAATCCCAGAAAAATTGAGAAGACAAATCCTAATAGAATGTCACGACAGTCCAACAGCAGGACATTTAGGAATTAAGAAATCCATAAATCGAACAAGACAACATTATTTCTGGCCGTCCTTAATTAAAGATGTTAAAGATTACGTACGGAAATGTGAGACTTGCTCTAAACATAAACCTAGTCAACTGCCGCCAATTGGGAAAATGGGCAAACACAAAGAAGTAACAGAGCCTTTTCAAATAGTTTCCATGGATCTAATGGGACCTTTTCCACGATCAAAGACTGGTAATACAATGCTACTTGTGGTTTCATGCTGGTTTAGCAAGTTTGTATTATTGTTTCCCTTGAGAAATGGTAAAACATCAACAATCGTTAGAATTATCGAAGAACAGATATTTCTCATATTTGGAGTACCAAGAACAGTGATATGTGATAATGGGAAACAGTTTATTTCATCACAGTTTAAAGAATTAATTACGAATTACAACTCTAAAATTTGGTATACGCCTTATTATCATCCTCAAGCCAATCCTACAGAACGAGTAAATAGAGTAATTGGTACTGCAATAGCGTCATATATCGAAGATAATCATAAAGATTGGGATAAATTTATACCTCATATAGGCCATGCCATTAGAACTGCTATACATGAAATAACAGGCAAGACTCCTTCATACTTGTTTTTTGGTAGAGAAACCTCCTTACAAAACAAAATTGATTTCGGGCCAGATAAAGATGATTATGTTAATGTAAATAGAAACTATTTTGAAAATAATTTGAGACTTAGAGAAGAAATATATAAAGACGTAAACAAGAGGCTGCGAGAGGCTTATGAAATTAATAGCAAAAATTATAATAAAAGAAGACGAATATGCAATTTCAATGTGGGAGAGTTGGTTTGGAAGAAAACAAAACCACAATCATGTGCTAATAAAAACTTTATGGCCAAGTTATCCCCAAAGTACGAAAAAGCTATTATTTCGGAGAAGCTGTCAGCCGATGTTTATATTTTGAAAAGTTTACGCGGCAAACTTTTGGGTACATGGCACGCTTCTGACCTGAAACGGGTAATTTGAGATCTAGCTGAATCCGGTTGGATTCCATTTGATGAGGGGGGATATGTGATGATAAAAAAAAAATAATGTTACGATTTACGTCATAATTGAGATGGGTCATGTTTCTCAACTTGGAAAAATATTGGAGGGTAGGAATTGGTTACGGACAGCGGAGGGCCGCAGTCGCGATCGCGAGTAGTGGGAATTTTTGTCAGACATTGGAAGTTTGATGCACAAAAGTTTACGTACATATTATAGCTGTGTATCAGTTAATTTTGTATTATTTAAATACATATTTTATTCGTGGAACGTTAATTTTAGAGGTGCAACGGGGTAAGTGTTTAATAGTATTTCTTATGTTGTAGTCTGAGTAACTTTGCGATAGTATTCTTAGATTATGCACTTATTTCAGTCTGTGGAAACGCCCATTAAGTTAATTGTGATCATACGCCTTCCTATATCTCTGGCAAAGAATTATTAGAAAATCTACTTCGTCATAAAACATGAGGACATAGAGAGATGATACTATATCCTAATTTGATTTCAAACGTCATCGGCAGGCATAGCCTATCGGGATAGCGGCCAAGTACATTGGGCGACTTCTTCAAATTCATGGTTCAAACCTCCGAATAAAAATATTGAAATTTATTTTTATGATTTTGCTTTTTCTTTTATTATTTATTAAGTTTGCATTTTTTGTAATGATACTTTATTTATAAGTCTTGTTTACTAAAGTAAAAGAGCTAGTGGTAAATTTTATGTTTTATTATATTTCATTTTATTTTTCTAGTTAATGCGTGGCTGTAGAATTAGTTAAAATTTTAGTGCTTACATATCTTAGAGTTAGGATAATTTGTAGTTTTTTTATGCTTAAAACTATTTAGTTAATTGTTTTGTAGTGTTGAGTTGTTGTAGGCTTTTATGTTACAATTAAATAACTTATACCAAAAACACCGCACATTTGTTTCTTATCTTGCCTGGACCCCGACCCCTAGGGCTTGAGTAGACCCATGACAGCATTTTTTAATTTAAATTCAAAGTATTTTTTAACTAAATGCTCGACCAGACCAAATCTAATACCCCTTGACAGCGTGATTCAACGCTCCAGGGGGGCCCATCTTCCCACCACCAAGGGGAGGCCACATGGCGTGAACCCGAGATCAATAGAGTGCGACCGCTAACAGTCGCCACTCGGGTTGTAAGCCTCACTGAGGACGTCGGCAACAGAACACCTTGACAAGTGGACTGTTGACGGCTTAAGGCTCAGTGGAGGCGGCCGTAGTGGGAGCTAAGGCGGCAGCTAGCCAGGGCCGCCTCCATCAAATGGGGAACAGTGGTACACCAGTCGCGGCCACTCAGCTAACGGGAGTGAGAAGGGTCCAGCGGACCGATGAGTGACCGTGAAGTTCCTCTCCACACGCTGAGGGGGGGCGATGACACCCCCGCCCCTGGGGGAATTACCCCCCGACTGGTCGGGGGAGGGACCCCTTCCAAACCTAGGGGCCCGGTGGCTGGCCGGCGGGCGCCGAGAGTCGCCCGGCAGAGGGCGTGGCTGAGCGCCCCCGCCCGTGGGGGTCGAGGGCCTGGCAGAGCCCCGAGAGGAGATGCGGTTCGCACCCAGGCACAAAACGGCATGGTGATTGCCCTGGCAATGCAGACAGGCCCGCCGATACGGACAGTCTCGCTGGAGGTGTCCTCCCAAACATGAACAGCACCAGCGGCGCTCCTTGGCGATAGTTCGCCTCGCCGAAACCGGCTTACCTAATAATTTCGGGCACGACGTTACCCGGTGATCAGATGCTCGACAATAGGAGCAGGGGGGCGTTGACGACGACTTGCCTGGCGGGATCAGCCTCTCACTGGGCACGTCTCGTAAGTCATCAACGGTGCCCGCCGCGTTCTCGATCTGCCGGCACTGCTCCTCCAAAAACCGTAGCAGGTCATAGAAGGGCGGAATATAGGAGGCCTCGTCCCCGCCATACCTCTCCTCAAAATGGATTCGAAGGTCGAGAGGTAGACGGGACAGCACGATGCGGAGCAACAAAAAAGCCCATCCGCCCACTGGTAATTCCAGCCGCTTCAACGCATTACAGGCCACCAAGACTGGATCCAACAGGTCCGGGCGTAGTCTGGCCCGGTCACTAAGCAGCGGGAGGCTTAAAAGCTGCTTAACATGTTCGTCCGCAATTCGCCGGACGTTGGCGTATCTTCTGGCTAGGAGGTCCCGAGCAGTCTGGTAGGCGTCATCCGACAGTCTCAAGTGGCCGACGACGCCCAAGGCCTCCCCCTCCAGTGAGGCCAGGAGGTACGCCATCTTTTGGCTCGGGGTCAAGTCACTCCGGGCGTCCACTAGGCTGTCGAAAAGACCAACGAAGGTCAGCCATTCGGAAAGGACCCCGGAGAACTTTGGCAGGTCCAGAGTTGGGAGTCGTCCCAACAGCTCGGGCTGAAGCTGCTTCAGAGAGGACTCGGACAGGTCACTCATCCGAGCTTCACGCGCCTCCTCGGCATACCTGCCTTCAGCCTCGATCAACTCGTCCGTGAGCCACAAGAACTGCTCATAGTCCGCGAAGCAGGAGTCCAGGACTCCCTTCTCCACATTCGAATCCTCGAGCTCACCGTAAGCCACCTCCACTGCGGCCCTTCGAGCATCCACCTGCTCGAACCGCTTCATCAAGTTATGGACCCTATCCGGTCGACCTATCAAAGCATGGGCGCTTGTGGCCCAGCGCAACTCAGTCCGCAGGCAACGGATTAGTAGCTTGGGCGATGACATCACTACTAAATACAAATTACGACGCGGCTCGAGCACAAATTACAAAGATAACAAGTAAAAAATACAACAAAAAATTAACAGTTAATAAATGCAGTTCCTATCAAATCGCGTTGAATAGAAATTACACAAATACGAATTACTACGTATCAACCAAATACAAGTTAGCACAAAAGAAAAGACACAAATCAAATTAAAAAATAACAAATACTAGTGCGATCAAATCAAGTTAAATTCAAATGGCGCAAATACCATTACTACTCTTTAGTTCAAATACAAATTACAATACAAATAAGATACACATTACGGTCGATCAACAAAAATGCCTAGCTCGGAAATCGACCCTTCGATAAGTAATCCACTAAAAATAACCATCTACCTACATGACCTATATCTCTAGAAAACTCCCGCTTGCGCAACCTAGGGCGCGGCTTTTCAAACAACCCACTAACCAAAAAAAAGGCAAGCGACAAACAACAAAGGGAAATAATTTTATTATTACGTACAAAAAAATATTTTTACGTATTACGGACGGGCGTGATTGTAGATACAAATTAAACCAATCAAACCAACGCTCCCTGCCACCAGAATTGTTTAATTTTTATCAAACACTATGGTTTGGATCGACCGGGGAATCGAACCCGGAACCACGCTCTGCTAACAGCTTGTTACGGCCTACGGCTGCTCCCTTAAAGGGTCAAACCTTCAGGGGCCCATGAGCTGAAGACTTCCCGAGCGTCTGCTCGGGAAGGCTTCAGTAGGTCGGGCCTCAATGTGGCCACGTGGAAATTCCTAATTACACTAAACAATATGGGAGGACGCTAGAAAGACATAGTACTTACCATTATCCGAAGCTAACTTCGCACCAAGGCTTGGGCAGGCCGTGAGTGTGTGTATAGTGGATGGAGAGTAGTGTACAGTGAGGGGTGAATGTGTGGGGCCTTGTCAAGCATAGGCGACCAGCCGCTGCCGAGTTCCAGGCTGCTCCAAAATGCTGCAACACTGCTTCAGACTGCTTCGGCGCCGGACCACAGTCACTTTCCTCGTTCGTCACGATGACATTCAATTAACTCTATCGTACGATTTACTAACTTACAGAAGCCACTAACTATCGCGGGTTATAAGGTTAACGCACAAAACGCACACGGAGTTTACAGTTTATTAAAGGTCAGTACCGTTTCGCGTCGCAACAGTTAGTTCTAGAATATCAGAGGGCGCACTAGCTAATATTGCCTAATGCACTTATGCAGATTCTGAGTCAAACACAATGAGTCCCTGGGAAGCTCTCCAGCAGGAATGCGCGTCACAATAGTAGACCGTATATTTACTGGCCGCGCCGAATTATTCCGAGTTCCCGACAAAATGACAGAGTGCCAATCGTGAGCACTGCCTAAGGACGACTGACTGCCCTTGGGCGTTTTTCGCTCGACCGAAAGTCAAACCGGTATGAATGCACCGCGCCGAGCGCCCTCTCGCGTCAATCTTTGAAACTAGCGCTTGGCGCGAACATATACAATAATTAAAATAAATACTTTTAGATAATATTAGCTGAAATTGTGTCGCTGACAATTTATATAATGGCTGTAACAAAACAAAACATTTTTTCAGGTACAGTTTGAGAACATGAGACCATTTGTATGACTTTTGAAATCGGGGCAAGATGGAAACTTTTATATGTTTATCTTAAATCCGTCCCCGTCAAATATTGGCGGCTAAAGACGGAATGTTACAATAAATCCTAAAATCCAAAAAGTAGCGATATTTAGACATAGCAACATAACTACCAATTAAAAATAATAAGTAGGTATACAAATAAAAAACTCGTACCTACCTCGTAAATCAAGTTACACGAAACGGGGTAAGATTAAAACACCCGACTAGCTCGCATAAAATTCACAGCGTAGATATTCCCTTATAACACACAACCGATCCCTCAAAACGACAAGTGCCGACTTAGCCCAAAGAGTATAGTAACTGTCCTATACAGGATGACTTCATAGACATAGTATCTTCTCTATCTACGGATGACTTAGGCTTAAGGTGTGTTACGTAACAAAATGGCGGTCTTATGAATGTTGCCTGTATTGGATAAATTACACAAAATCTGTCTTTACTGATGCCTTTTTGTGTTACCCCGTTTTTCATTTTCCCCCCACTCACCCTATGTATTTTATTAATTTGTCATTTGTTTACGATTTGGCGGCAAATTGAAAATTGTCTGTGTCACGTCAGCATGAATTTAACGCGAGAAAATTTTCGTACAATGATGTTTTATGACTCATTTAAGTCAACAATAAAGTTATGATAGACTTCGATTGGCCTTTCACGATAAAGCCCCATCTCGTGCCACTGTTTACAACTAGTTTAATGAGTTCAAACGTGGTCGCACTAATCTCACCGATAATCTGCGTGGGGGACGGTCTTCTACGGCGACGACTGAAGATAACATGAGTGTAATGCGGCGTATGATAGAGACTGACAAAAGAGTGATTTCGATCAGCAGATTCGGACAAGCTTAGGTATCGGTATGAGTTAAGTGCACAAAATCCTCCATGAACATTTAGCGGTCAGGAAACTTTGTGCCCGGTGGATACCTCATAATTTGACAGAGGCCCAAAAACTCCGTCGTGTTAATTGGTGTCGTGAAATGGTTCAAAGATTTAACGGAGGTGACTCAAATGCTGTGTTCGACATACTTACGGGCGATGAAAGCTGGATTTATTGTTATGATCCTGAAACTGATGCAACGATTATTGATGTAAATGGACACTAAAATTGAAAAGATATAATAAAACTAATAACTTGCTAGTTTGTTCAGTTTTTGATTTTCTAAAAACTTTCAGTGTCAGACGTAAGGTTTGGAATACAGTTCAGTTGAACATAGTCATTATTCGGAATGCGAAATCTAGTGCTTAGTACGTATATATCGATGGGAACAATACAGTATTTATAGCACACTGACATTTTGACAAAACATACACGCGTTCGTTCGCCAGTCACGCGATCACAGATACCGAACAGCGGGCTGGGGCTGTTCGCGAGTAGGAACGAAGTGAATAATGACGTCACGCTGATGGCGCGCTATTTTAAATGAGTTTGTAGAAACCGCTCCACTAAAATCACAGTAACTTCTTCATTTCTAGTCGGATCGAGATAATGTTTTCACTGTACTTACTAAATTAATCAGTTTTATATTTCTACATAGCTATATTCATCCGGAAAGCTCATCCTGACGATGTGTTCTGACTTTGCCATAGCAATGAATCTTGAAAGATCTGTATTTTTTATTTTATTTGATTGTGTTCTTTTAAAGATTTTTGTGTTCGCATCCCAGAACGTCGACACGTCAGCCCCAGCCTGGTAGCACTCCTGCTTAAGGCGTGATGCAGTTTTACAGGAGCGACCAAACCATGGCTGGAATCTGCCTCGGATGAGTGCTACAGATGATGAAAAACAAGTTCCATTCCCTGAAGTGCCATATCAGCGTCTGAATCAGCAACAACTTTAGGATCAGGTAAAAAGACCGCATCCTGTCCCAATCGGCCGATCAAGTACCATACGCGGCGACAGTCTAGAACGCAACCGCGATGGGAGCGTGGCACCATAGAGCCAAAAAGGGCATCGACGGAGACCTGATCTTCATCCGGATGAGACGTCAGCAGAAGGTTGAACAGGGAAGGTGATCATCCACATCTGGAATCCACGTAGACTAAGTAACCAGTTGTGTCAGACTAAATCATGCCAAGGTAAAGTCATAAACAGATCTCCCCGCAAAATAGGTTAAACGAGAACAAAGCCATTCAGAGTTATGGGCGTTAAAATCTGGGCGTGGTCTCTGCGGATGATATCTGCATGGAGTCTGTAGTTATTTGGACGTGGTCTATGAATCAGCATTACCGCTGTGGGATCTATAGAGGCAGCAGTAGACGCGGGAATGATCGTAACTGTCTACGCGCAGCCAAAGGATGGACTTCCTTCTAACCTTCAGGACTGTCGAGGCGTCGGGAACAGATATCCTCTCTGACGTATACATATACTCCACACCAAAGCACAAAGGAATGTTCCAATTCCAAAAGTTTCTAACAGTGGTAGAGCCAAGCGGCAGCTTTTGCTGTCACACGGATGGGCCGGTTCGAACCGGGGTGGTACCACGACCTCACAGAAAACCAGCGTGAAGTAGAGGTTTACCTCTGCGTTTCGCTTGGTGAGTGCAGGTGGCCGGAGGCCCTTTTTACTGGAAATGAGGCATTCCATCTTAGTCCTCACGGGTGACAACGCATCTACATTTTGATTTGTAATAGAGGATAGATGTAGATGTCTATGGGCCGCAGCAACCACTTACCATCAGGTGGACTGTGTGCTCGTTTGTCACCCTTATTCTAAAAAAAAATAATTTAAGATCCCTGGTAAGAAAGATATCAGCTGGAGCGGACACCTGCAAATCGGTCAGAAAGAGCAAAGCTGGTTTCGCCGTCTAGATGGTAGTGGACGGCGTTAAGGTTTGAGTGAAGTCCCTTGATGTTACACAATATATGATATACAATTGACAGGGGTCGCTAAAGAAAATGCTCAGTAAAGGCTGGAGTGCTGGTACCCTCCAGCGCCCCTGGTTGTAACTTACCAGGAAAAACGCAGAAGTAAAGCTTCACTACCCTGTTGTTTATCTCATATTTTTTATAATAAACTGTTCTAACATAAACTTTTTAAATTATCATTGAACATTTTTAGTACCGAAAAATAAATGGCTTAACTACTTAGGATTATTTCGTTTTTAATTTTACTTCTACTCATCTTCAGAACAATACCTTTATCATAACAACAGAGTTTTTTTTTTAATACAGCCACACCCATTTCATAAATATTTCTGCAATATATCAGCACAGCAGTGGGACGTTCTCTATATTTCTCACAGCTGGGGCACATGCTGGAGACAATCCTCTCAAACTTGAGAAGGTTTTGAGGCAAGGTCTAAGTCTGCCACACTACCAGGGGCGTAGCTACCGCCGTATCAGCCGTATCAATGATACGGGGCCCCCGGGCTACAGGGGCCCCGAACGTGTGTGAGCAAAAATTTCAAGGACTTCAGTGGGACAGGAAAGGCTATCACTATTGTCTATAGAAGTAAAGAATTTAGTAAAACTGAAATCGTCTTAAGCTATGTTCGCCGAACAAAAGGCACTAAAAGTGTATATTTGATTTGAATTGTTTGGCTAGCTTAGTTCCTAGGAGTATTAATTGTAAGTAATAACTCAAAAAAACGTGTAGTGGCGGGTAAGAATACTCACTATCCCATATCTTCCCGTGGGTGTCGTAAAAGGCGACAGAGGGAAACTGAGGCAGAGGATGGGCAGCAGTATCTTTCTGGTAACAGCAAAACAACAATAAAAAAACTGCGGTTGCCAACCCGCTCGCCAAGCGTGGCAACTATGACAATATACCCCCTATGAAAGTAACGAAGAGACGGCCCCCAGTCCCCGGCAGCCCCGCTATTCCTGGCTAAGGTGGCGACCATGGTAACAGCGGGGCAGGGGGTGCTAAGAAACTCCGGTGGAGGTTCTGTTGCCACCTACGACAACTCGACCTGGCAACTTATAACGCACGCACCCTGAGGACTGACGAGAAGATCCTGGAGCTGGAAGAAGAGATAGACAAGTTGCGCTGAAATGTCATAGGATTATCCGAAGTCTGAAGAGAGGGGGAGGACACGGTAATCCTCGAATCCGGCAATTTGTTCTATCACCAGGAGGGCGATCATCTGTCCCAAGGAGGTGTCAGATTTATCGTCCACAAGTCTCTCGTTAACAACGTTGTAAATATTGGGAGTGTGTCGACGAGGGTTGCGTACCTTATACTCAGAATCACCAAACGGTATTCGCTGAAGGTCATACAGGTTTACGCACCAACCTCGGCACACCCCGATCAGGAGGTGGAGGAAATGTATGAGGATATCTCTAGAGCCATGCATTCCTCCAAAACCCACTATACGGGATATAATATATAATGGGAAACTACAACGCAAAACTAGGCGCAAGAGAGAACGGTGAGCTGAAAATAGGGCAATTCAGAATAGTGCAACGGAACCCAAGGGGCCAGCAGCTGGCCGACTTCATGGAGAAAGAGGGACTCTTCATGATGAACTCTTTCTTCCAGAAGCGGCCCTACAGGAAGTGGACCTGGTCGAGCCCCGACGGTTCGATAAAAAATGAAGTTGACTTCATTATGACGACCAGACGACAACTTTTCAGTGATGTCCCAGTGATCGTGAGGGTGAATACCGGCAGCGATCACCGAATGGTGAGAGGCACACTGAACCTAAACGTTAAGTTGGAGAGGTCACGTCTAATGAAGTCAACGCTCCGTCCCCCTCGTGCTCTAATCCAAAGTCCCGAAACATTTCAGCTCGAGCTACGAAACCGTTTTCAGTGCCTAGAAGATTGCGATGCAATGGACGATATGAATGACAAGCTCGTGGAAAGTGTCCATGCGGTCGGAACTAAGTTTTGCAAGACCCGCCGCAGAAGAAAACAAAAACTCTCCGATAACACTCTCATGGCTGTTAGACGGGATATATAGCTGCAGTCTTCAGTAGGTTTGACAGCATATAGGCAACTGAACAGACAGATCCCCAAATGCATGCGGCGAGACTTACGCAACTTTAATACTGCTCGTATTAAAGAAACGATCGAGCGGAACCAAGGCTCCAAAGTCTTTGCACGAGATCTGTCTGCCAGAAAGAGCCAACTGTCGAAGCTGAAGACCGAGTGTGGCAGCGTCGTTTCCAGGACACCTTAGTTTTTGAGTGAGATTGAGAGGTTCTATCGGCAGCTGTCCACATCATCGTTGGAGCCCCACGTAAGTATGAGTAACGATCCAAGAGCGAGCCTTATCCGACACTATTCCGATGATATACCGGACCTCAGTCTGAGCGAGATTAGAATAGCTCTCCAGCATCTTAAAAATGTCAAGGCCCCAGGCGAGGATGGAATTACAGCGGAGCTTCTGAAAGCGGGTGGAAAACCGGTACTTGAAGTCCTTCAGAAGCTCTTTAATTCCGTCCTCCATGGTGGCACTACTCCGGAGGCGTGGAGCAGAAGTGCGGCGGTCTTGTTCTTCAAGAAAGGTGATAACGCTCTCTTGAAGAACTACAGACCGAGTTCCCTTCTGAGCCGCGTCTACGTGCTGTTTTCGAGAGTCATTACTTCCGAACAAGCCGGTTTCCGAAAAGGCTTTAGCACCATAGACCACATACATTCCCTTCGACAAATTGTACAGAAGTCCTAGGAGTACAATTTGCCACTATATCTGGCGTATGTGGACTAAGAGAAAGCCTTTGATTCCGTCGAAATTTGGGCGGTGCTGCAGTCTCTTCAGCGATACCAAGTTGACTGTCGGTATATGGAAGTGCTGAAGTGCTTGTACAGTACGGCTACGATGGCTATCCGAGTACAGAACCAGAGTACGAAACCTATCCAATTGCAGAGAGGTGTAAGACAGGGAGACGTTATATCCCCGAAACTCTTCACCGCTGCATTGGAAGACGTTTTCAAGCTTCTGGACTGGAAAGGATACGGTATTAAGATCAATGGCGAGTACATCACTCACCTTCGATTTTTCGACGATATAGTCCTTATGGCAGAATCGCTGGAGGACCTAAGCACTATGCTTAATGACCTCCATAGTGTTTCCCAACGGATAGGACTTAAGATGAACATGGACAAAACAAAGATCATGTTTAATGGCCATGTCACACCTATGCCGGTAGTTGTTGGGAGCACTAAGCTCAAAGTTGTTGACGAGTATGTTTACCTGGGACATATAGTCTGACTAGGTAAGTCCAACTTCGACCGAGAGGTCAATCGAGGGATTCGACGCGGCTGGGCAGCGTTCGGGAAGTTACGGCACATCTTCTAGTCAGGTATACCTCAAAACTTGAAAACGAGACTGTACAACCAATGCGTGTTGCCAGTGATGACATATGGTACTGAGACGTGGTCGTTCACTGCTGGCCGGATAAGGAAGCTCAAGGTCGCTCAGCGAGCTATGGAGAGGGCTGTGCTCGGAGTTTCTCTTCGTGGTAAACTTAGTAATGAGGATATCCGCAGTAGAACCAGAGTCACGGACATAGCCCAACGGATTAGTAAGCTGAAGTGGCAATGGGCCGGACATATAGCTCGAAAAACCGGCAACCGATCGGGAAAAAAGGTTCTCGAGTGGCGGCCTTGTACCGGCGGACGAAGTGTAGGGCGTCCCCCCACTAGATGGAGTGACGACCTGGTAAGATATGCAGGAAGTCGATGGATGCAGGTGGCTTAGGACAGTGCTTTGTGGCATTCCTTGGGGGAGGCCTATGTTCAGCAGTGGACTTATGAAGGGCTGTAATGATGATGATGATGAATAACTTAAAATCAATATATAATAAATTGAATTCAATGCAAGCGTTTTTGTTCCTTTTATGAAATCTTTACTCTTCATTGGGGCCCCCCCAACACATTTTGATACAGGGCCCATCGAAGGCACGCTACGCCACTGCACACTACTCCAATGCGTATTAGCAGTCATCACATTCTTAAAATGGTTATTGTTGATGGATATAATATGTTACTTATGCATGTGATTTTATTTATACTTTTAATAAATACTAGCTTTTTACCCGCGGCTTCGCTCGCGTGGCAAATTTAGCGAAATTCGATCACTTTTAGAGTCACCTCGGTGTCTGTGTCTCTATGTCTGTCAAAGATTTTTTTTTAATTCTAAAAGACTATTAGACGTAGATTAGGTATTTGGCATAGATAGGTATAATATGCCACAGGAACACGTGAATATATATGTCTAGAAACACATACTATTTTTTATATCGGGCGTGTCTTCCGATGTATCCATAAGAAAGGTAAATTGTATCGTAATCAAAATTTATTATTATCTATTATTTACATTTTACTCTTTACATTCATTCATAATTATAATTAATTTAGTTTTAACAAAATAATGATGAGTTTCACGGTCTTCTATCAATTTACGGCATAATGTTTCTTTGAGATATTTTATTCATATCTATCATTGGTCCTATTTAATATTTTCATTGGCACCATAAAATAGATGTAAATATTTTTATTACGTTCGAGTAGACTTCAAAATTTAGTATACAGTATACTACACATGGAATAAAACTAATGTTACGGATTTTATCACGTCTAATTTTAACTTTTTTACGTTAGGTTTTTTTACGCATCTTTGGATGAAAGTTCCATAAAAACCCGCGTAAAAGAACATATAGTTGATATGAAACACTGTCGCTCCGGGAAGTCTAAAGTATGTCAACATGTTTAGTATCGTCCCAACCATAATATCGGATCTGATATACAAATCATTGTAATAGAACAATGATTTGTATATCAGACACTCAAAGTTGTATTAGGCTACTCACGCTAACAAGCGTGAGTAGCCTAATGGCAGGGCGCGGACCGTGATCTCGAAAGGTCGTGGGTTCGAACCCGCCATTCGACTACTATCGTGAACCACTTCTAACACAAGCATTTTAAGCTTACCAGAAGTGGTTAAAGGGAATATTAGTAATGTTTAATAGCATTACTAGTATTTTTTTAAAAAAAAAAAAAAAAAAAAAAAGAACACCGATTCCTACCAATGAATATTCGCGGGGCTATTGAAATTTAAAAAAAAAACACATCCTAATTTTAATAGGGAAGATGGCTGAGTGGTAAGATTTGCTAAGGGCGCCATAGTTAATAAAATAAAATTCAAACCCAAGCATACTCCTGCATTTATTCTATTACTATTATATTCTATTCTATTCTTATTCTATTCCATTCTAACTATGACATCAGGTCGTCAAAAACCTCAGTCCTACCGTGACCATGGGTGCTGTAAAGTGCTCAAAACATCGGGAATTAAAAAAGTTAAAATTAAATGCGATAAGGTCCTTAAAATTAGTTTTATTCCTTATAAATTATATTCACAGTGAACCTGGGAAGCACTACTCTTATGAAAGGGAGTAGAAAAATGTTCGTCTTGTTGTGGCGGTGAAAGAGAATCCGCCACCTCATATCGTACCGTCGTAACAGGTGACATAGGACCTGGGGCATGACATGACATAGGGCAGCATCATCTTCCTGACAAAAGATCAAAATAATAATAGCTGCGGTTGCCAACACGCCTACCAAGCGTGGCAACTATAGCAAATATCCAGCTACTTGACAATTTATGCGGGAGGCCTATGTTTATTTCAGTGGACTTTTTTTAAAGTGAAAACAAAAAGTAACATACCCGAAAATATGAATATATTGCCCCATGAAAAGTAAAAAGTAGCAGTTCAAATACACAATGGCAATGTCTGCATAAAGTAAAGAAGCAGCTAATATACGTCTCACTACTGTACACAGGACTCCTCATTACCTATAGTGTTTTGTGGGCAAATAATAAAGTACGCTGCAATGTATTAATTCATGTTAACGGTTTTCACATCTCCACGACTATTTTTACTACTCAGACATCTAGGTTTCCCCACGAAGTTATTCTTCACCACTTTAACGGACAGGTGTTAAGTCAGCACGTAAAGTTTTCTATAACAGAATCATCCTCGTACACGCTTTGCTCCCGTGCCATGATGTAATCTCACGGTGAGAGCTACACAGCCCTCATATTTGTTTAAATACAATTCATTAAAACTGAAACTAAGATTTTGCATGTTTGTTGACCACATCTACCTAGTAATTACACATCCAACGTTGCCACGAACGAATTTTCAATTATTTACATCGTATATTCAGTAGCGTTCTATTATTTAATTATATCAGATACTTACCATTTTACTTTGTTTAGTGGTAAGTAGATGGCGCTATTATTAGATTAAATAATGAAAGCCAAAACTATATATCTAATAATATTAGTAATAGAAGTGAACATTTATTTATTTTATCAATAAGGCATAAAGTGATGACAATTCTGTTAAAAAGATACGCTATCAGCGCCGGTAGCGGTGAAAAACGATTTAATGATATCGTCATATGACCATATCATGAAATAGCAACGTTTCTAGTTAGTAATATCTTCAAACGATTTCTATTCATTGATTTGGTCAAGCTATATCATGAGATGGTCAACAAACAGTGTTAAATATCATGAAATGATCACACCATTTCACGAAATGATAGACTACTTTATATGATCTATTCTACGATCTGGCCACGACATATATAAAAATCTATTTTATAAAACTTTATTGATAATGAAAATTTTGCAATAATTGCAGACAGACCAGTTTTAATCAGTTTACATATAGATTAGTAATTGAAATAAAAACCTTATCAATTTTCATATTTTTGATTGATCTTCTATTGAAATTATTACACTTTTAAAATAAAATAACAAAAATACTAAAAAAACTAAACGTTACAGTTTTTAAATAATTTTAAAAATCTTATTATCTTATTATTTAAACATATAAATGCAAGTTACTTATATTATTTAATTTATTAGTAACTGAAGGCAAAATATACTACTTTTGCATTTGATGATAGATGGCGCTGTTTTCATAACTAAATCGGTGTAATTTCAATTTATTTTACCAAGTTTATAACTATATTTTATACTTTATTTATAAATATGGTATTTATTTGAAAAATACTCGTCATCCCATCTATAACTAAGATATAATAGAAAATCAACATCTAAAGGAAGGAAAATACTTAACCTTTTTTTTTTGAAGTTCCGTAATTGGATAAAAAGTAACCTATTAGTTGCCCCGGGTTACTAACTACCTATATAAAAAATTTCATGTAAATCGGTCTCGTAGTTTTTGCGTGAATCCGGAATACACAGACAGACAGACAAAAATTCTAAAAACCACTGATTTGGGTTCAGAACCCTTTATTTAGTCCCCTGGACTTGTTTTTTCAAGAATATATTAGAATTACAGATACGACTTTTCTACAGATTTATTATATGTATAGACTAGCTGCTCCCCGCGACGTCGTTCGCGTGCTAGGGTTTTTATGTTTTTGCGCGGAACCCTAATTCTTTTTCTAAAATGAAAGTAGCCTAAGTTACTCCTTATGAAATCAGCTATCTGCCAGTGAAAGTCCCGTCAAAATCGATCCAGCCGTTTCGGAGATTACCCGGAACAAACAGACAGACAGACAAACATTTTAAAAATTGTATTTTAGTTATAGGTACCGTATTTACTTTCATATGCATTTAGTAAAAAACTGTAATTTTGACATTACAAACAGACACTTCAATTTTATTTATTTGTATAGATTAGAGGTTTTTTTTAATGTAGTAGCATTAGTATTTACTTTAAAAAATACAATAAAGTTTTGAAATTAACTTTTTAGACAGTGTTTCTCAAGGTAGGCGATAACGCCCCCTTGTGATCGTTTGAGACCTGGAGGAGGCGTTAAGGGGCCCAGAAAAAATAGGGGCGTTGGCGTAGTTTAAAAAATGCATCCAGATAAAAAGGGCAAAAATGTAGCCTATTTTCAAGACCTGGAAAAGAAGCATAATGGTGAGCCAAGTGTATCAAAGCATTTTTCGGTGGCTGCTAAGTAAGACGATGACGGACTTCGAACTTCATACAATATCTCTTTGTTAATTGCTCAAACAGGTAAACCACACACCATCGGAGAAACGTTAATTTTGCCGGCAATAAAAGAAGTTATAACTACTGTGCTTCATAAACCGTCGGCAGACATAATTCGAAAACTTCCTTTGAGTAATAGTTCTGTGCAAAGACGAATTGATGTAATGGCTGGAAACATTGAAGTGTCATTGTGCAATCATCTAAAGACTAGTCAATTTTCAATTCAGTTGGATGAATCCACTTTACCAACTAATGAAGCATTATTGCTGCCTTACGTGAGGTTTATTAAAGATGAAAAAATATGTCAAAAATATGTGAAATTTAGAGATAGACACAAAAGGAGAAATCATATTTAAAACACTGGAAAAGTTTTGTGATGAAAAAGAAATTCCCTTGAAGAATATTATATCAACTGCTACAGATAGTGCTCCAGCTATGACGGGGTGTAAAAAGGCTTCATGACGTAGGTACTTAAAAAACAAAATTCCAGATGTGCTTGCTGTACATTGCATTATACATCGACAACATGTCATCAAAGCAGTCAATAAAATCCGAAACAACAACTCTTTAAATGACAGATTATTTAATCAGCTTTATGATACTAAAGCGATTGATCTTTCACACAGAAGTGCGTTGGATATCAAAAGGAAATTGTATGACTCGATTTTACAATTTGTTTGACTCTGTCGTAGTTCTTGGAAAACAAAGATACAGAATTGCGCGACAACATAATCATATCAAAGAATGATGTTGCATACCTGACAGACCTTTATGAATTGCTTAATGATATGAATCCCAACTTCAAGGTGATGACTTGAACTTAATAAAAACAAAAAATCCTGTCGCTGCTTTTGTAGCCAAGTTGCTCTTACACAAGAAGAATATCAGCAGACGTGAGTTCTGTAATTTTCGTAATTTATCAGTATCCTGCAACGTCGACTTGCTTGACTACTGCCAACATTTGGAAGATCTCCACAGTGATTTCATTGAAAGATTCCAGGACATTTTGAAATTGGAAATACCAGACTGGGTGTTAGATCTTTTTTCAAATGTCAACATAGCAGTATTACCCAACTGGAAGAAGAACTTATAGAACTGACAACGAACAAGGAAATAAAATTAAAATAGCTACCAAGAATTTAAGCTACAAAAGTCAATCCTGCAGTGGTACCCTGGATTGTGGTCGATCGTTCAATGATTTTTGATAGCATTCCCATTGTCATATTTGTGTGAAGGTGGATTTAGCACTGTGACAACGCTGCTTACTAAAGAAAGAAATCATTTGCATGTTACCAAACCCGACAACTTACGACTGTTTTTGAGTAAAATCAAACCTGATATCAACAAACTTGTTAAAAATCATCAAATTCATCCATTTCATTACATTAGTTTTGAAACTAAAATTGATTACCTATCTATATTGTTTCTTTTAATTTGATTAAAATATATTCTTAATAAAAAGTTGCATTTTAATTGCTCTCACTGGTAATAATGTCTAGTTTAGAATGTAAGTTTAAACACCAGAACTAACTAATATAGCACACCATAACTAAATTAATTAAAAGAAATAAGTTTGATAATCTCCGTTTTAAGAGATGTTGGACTTCACATAATAATTATTGAGATCAAAGGGTCATCAAAGTATTCAATCAAAAATAAAATAGCAAATTTAGTAAAAACTTAATTTATTTTAGAATAAGATTACATAATTTATCTCACACCTCAAATTGTAAAATGACTTCATCATAACATAACACTCATTCTCTTGCAAACAACATTAAATATTAGTAATAACAAATATTTTTATGCTCTGGTATATTTGCCCCAAATGTGAAGCATAAAAACTGATGCAATGAAGAGAAGAGACATAACTAACACCGGGACAGGACCTCTGTAAAAAAAAAATTACTATTAAATTCATCTTAATACTTCAAGAGTTCGCTTTCATGCAACTATAATAGTAAAACAAACTGTTGGGGGCTCAAAGCCCACAGGGTCTAACAAAAAAGTCTAGAATAGTCCTCTTTACAAAATTTATTAAATAGATATAGTTTTTTTTTTATTCAATATAGATTATAAATCATACTTAATAAGTCATTATTATGCTTAATTTACCACTGGTTCAGAAAATAGCTCTGTCATTGTAAGAAACAATAAGAAATCCAGCAGAACATTTTATTTTGTGAATAAAGAACAGTTTACTTTCATATAAGTTATTAAGTATTAATTAACTACTCAATACAAATTAGAAATAGCTTGCTTCTATACAACATTTCTTAAAGTTTTTGAACTTGAAATATTTATATATTTACTGGGATTTTATTGTAATATTGTCCCAAAATTGAATTACTGATTCTATCTCTATATCCATAGAGTCGAGTAACCAGTACTACTAACTTGTGTTCTTAGTATTTACAGAGTGAATACACTTATTTTTAACACTACTTATCTTTTTGTGTACATACATAACATTTTCATAAATCTGCTTGCTAGTTTGGATATATGGGGGTATCATTGAAGCTTTGCATTTAGAGTGATTTCAAGAAAAGTAGTAGTATCAACAAGACTTAATTCTACCCATTTAAAATAACCTTAGTATTTTGATGTTTTATGTTACAAATTTCATTAATTTAATCAAAGTGCCATTTTAATGCAAACTATTAATGTAAACCAATTTACCCTTATGATCAAAATAAAAAATAAAAGGAAGAAATTAGTTATAATACACTTACACTTTCACGCCAGGAGAATCATCTGTATAAAATCGCCACATACCACCCGAACCAGCACCAGTGCTACGATTTCTGGCTGCAGTTGTAGTGGTAGTGGATTTGCGTTGTCTTACTGTGCTGCCACTTGATGATCGTGGGGCAGCAGACACCTTACTTGGTGACCGTCCACCAGAGCCAACAGCTGTAGAACTCGGGGAACCTGGCTGAATTTGTTATAAAAAATATTACACAAAGAACATTAAAAATAAAACGGTTTACAATAAATTATGAATAAATATATTTACCATTTTAATTTATGAAAATAAATTCACAATGTAGCTCTATAAAGGCAAGCACAAAACTTTTACAAACTTTTTATCACTGAAGTTCCGTTGAAAGCGATAGTATAATATCAGCGGGTACAGTTGGCTGTGTAACTGCAATGCAACGCGTACATTTCACTTGACACGTTGTCATGTCATGTCACCTAATATTTTCTTTCTTTGTATAAACTCGTAAGCTTAGTACTTTTGCCAAAATCCATAGACTATACACTAATATATTGTGTTATCATAGACTTACAGTCTTATTCATAAAAAGTTAAAATAGCTTTATTAGCTTCTTATTAAGAGGTACCCTTAAAACACTATTCATAAACGCACTATAACGCTAAAACGTACTATAAGTGTTCAATAGCGGCTTCATAAGTTATAGAAGGGTCCACCGTACTAGGCGTGTGTATCTCTTTACGGAAACGACTCACTGATACGAATCACAGAAGTGACACAAAAGATTGGTTCAGTAACAACGTTTCAAATGTATCATTTGTATCTGGAACAGTGAAACATTACTTTGCTCTTTGCTCATTTCGAGCGACGCGTCGCTTGCGAGGCGACTGAACCACGAGCGAGAGAGAGAGAGAGAGACTGAGACAATGATTAACTTAACTATTGACTCACGAGTGGCGAGTGAGCGGGCGAAATAATTATAATCCACACAAGTCAGATAGAGATAACAAATAAGAAGTGTATCACAACTCGTACGGATTTTCGCTGACGTTATTCATGCACGTAAAAATTACCACTAAGGCGCTTATGTGTCAAATACTATACGGTCGTTTTTTGTATGTAGCGTTTGCATTAACAAGTTGTCATTTTACGTTGATGCGGCACTTGTCAAATTGTTTATATTCATTAGCGCCTGTTTACGAAAACATACTGAGTTATGTTTAGGATTTCTTTGCGTAGTGATTATTGTGACTTTACTTTCTTCCTTTTCATCATAAAGTTTAGAGTTATGATACTTTACGAGTAAATTCTGTGTACATAGATATTGCAGTTTTGTGTAAATGGACATTTTTGTAAATGATGAATTGACATAGTGACATTTTTGTTAAAGTATGAAGGAGAATCTATTTTATATACAATCTTATTACGGTACACAATAAATAATCTAAGCACTTATATTATTCAGCATTGTTGCCACATAACATTTTACGGATCAGTCAGTAATAAACGCCAATAAACGCCCGCGACGCAACTTAATGTACCTATTCGGAACATTCTTTCTTTTATATCTTTTGAGTCGATGATCCAAATGAAACATATAAGTGTTCCGGAATATTTCAGTGATCAAGATGCAAATGTTCCAATCACAAAAATGATACACTTTGCCCACCTCCACACCGTACTATAAACCCATTATAAACCAACCTGTTATAAGGAAAAAATGGCCGATCTGCGTGCGAGCAATGAAGTTGTATAGATTATTGTTGGTGAAATTGTTTTTTGTGGATTTTAATTGCTAAAGTGTCGTTATGCAAGCTCTGCAAGCTTTAGAAGCTATGGACCAAGTAGAAAATGCTCCGCATCATCGTCGTAAGGTTTACCGGAAGAGATACGATCCGTTTTCTTTGCCTGATGTAGAGTTCAAACGGCGATACCGCTTTAAAAAACATACGGCATCTTTTATAATTGATCTCGTCAAGCAGGATTTACAACTGGACTCAAGAGGTTGTGGAACGTCACCAGAATTGCAGGTGTAAACCGCCATTAGATGTTGGGGACGTCGTGAAGTAAGTCAACTTGTAGCGTACAAGTAATAATATCCTATTTGAGTGTGTAAACGTTTTTGTACCTATCCTTTTTAGGTTCAAGACGATGGAGGAGACCTTCATGGGTTGAGTCAACCAATTGTGAGTCGCATTTGTGCCAGAGTAGCTCGTGCGATTGCTCGTCACTCTGACCTGACACCTACATAAAAATGCCGCAGTCCTTGGCAGAAGAGCAAAGGATTATAAGGGAACTTTTAGAGATAAGGAATTTTCCTTGTGTTGGGTTGCATCGATTGCACTCACATAATAATAAAGAAATTTGGTGGTGATGCAGCTCAGTATTATATAAACCGAAAAGAGTTTTATTCATTGAATGTGCAAGTTCATATTATAATACAATGCAGTTCTTTGCCAGGTGATATATTACTCATATACATATGTACTTATTTTACCTACATATACATATATAACTGTGCTCACATATATTTCATTTTTAATGCAGGTAGTTTGCGATGTTAAACTATATATCAGAGACATGGTTGCCAGATGGTGAGGCAGTACCCATGATTCCCATGTCTTTAATGAATCCGCTTTGAAAGAAGAGAGTTAAGAGGCAGACTCTTAGGAGATTCAGGCTACAGATTAGAGCCATATCTATTTACACCTATACTAAGACCTCAAAATGAGCGTGAAGAAAGATATAATTGAGCACAAATTGCCACTCGGAACTGTGTTGAACGTTGCTTTGGTGAGTGGAAGCAGCTGTGTCAGTCTATTTTATGGCATGACAGTAAGACATGAAAAATGTGAAACCTACAATTGTGACTCTTGCAGTGTTGCACAATATTGCAATAGGACAAGATTCAGTACCAGGTAATTTGCACACAAATAATTTTAATCATTCATGAATATAATATTTTTTTACATAATAATATTTATAAGATAATTTTCAGATCATGATGACAAACTCAATGCAATTCTGGATGTTGAATGTCCTCTGGCCTCACCTCAAATTGGTGAGACCAGAGGAAGAGACTCCAATAATCCTCTTCTATGAGCATTTATTAATAGGCATTTTAATTTTCAATTATTTATTTTGCAAGAACTTGTAGTTTTTATTATAATATTCAATTTTTATTTTTATTAATGTCTCCTCTAGGTCCAAGTTTCGTGCTTTCCTTCCTTCATTTGCCACTTGGGCTTGATGGACCTCTTTCCTACACTCAATTTCAGTATTGCCTATACTTGCTGGTCTGAAATAAAAATAGTTATGTTTGAGTATTTAAAAAAAAATCAAAGCAACAATTTCATAAATTAACATAATCCCTAATAGAATAGAGGTCATTGTATTTACCTTTTTTCAATTTTTTATTTTCTTCCAGGTTTCTTAGAAGGTGTAAACAGTAGTTTTGGTGGTGAGCCAGTAGCTATAACCTGCAGCAATGAAAACCGTTAAAAGAAACTTGTTTACATTAACTTAATCGTTTCATCAAATAAAATTCAAGTTTAAATAGACCATTTCATTTTATTCAAGTAATACTTTTATCCCTAAACTTTACAATCCACATACTGGGAGATAACTGCTTCCATGGCTTCAACAATATCAGAATTACAAATCAAGATACGGGTTCGATTTCCAGTTTGGCACATGTTTACTTAATTTACAACTTTTCACATATTTACCTCTTGTGTATTTTGAACGTCCTGAAGTATTTCTACTGTGACATCCTTTACTGTACTCATTGTGTCCTACATCAGTAAAATAAGATAAAATTAAAATTAGATATGAAAAATATAAAAATGACTTGCTATCTCAATACATTATTGATGCTTACAATATCTGAAGTCTTGTTTTCAATGTTGACAAGTTTAATTATCATCCACTTTATAAATAATTCAATTACTAATGAACAATATTATGTAAGTATGATTTTTTTTTGATAACAATATCATTAAGTAAACTTTAGTAGGTATTTAGGCAGAAAAGGAACAACAATGTTTATCAAATGAAAGTTTGCACTAGGTAGAGATAAAATTTGCAACTTTTAACTTAGAATCTTGACATACATAATACCAGATTTATTTCATCAGAATCAAATTCATTTGTGTCAATGACAAATTCGTTAGGGAGCCATGAACAGATGTCATCTGCATTTTCGGGGTTTGTTGTTGGAGGTGGACCACCACCAGTCTGGAGAAGATTCTTACATTCAACAGACTTAATTTTCTTTTTTGTCATTTTAATAATGCTCCATTGGTATTTTATTTTTGGGAGGGTCCGAGTGCCACCTTTGCACATACTTTTGAAAGTGGAAAAAAAAATATAACAATGTACATAAATGTTTAACATTTTAATATTCAAAATGGGCTAATCTTAATGCAAGCAATCCTGAGAACTTGGTTGCACTTTCTCATATATCAACCCGTCCAATCCTATGTTCTATGAGCTATGTGGACTGCCCACTGTTACTTAAGTTTTCAACTTAAGTCTGAACCTGTGTCAGCAACTTTATTATTCAATAAGTTTCATCATAATGAATCCTATTGGATAGGGAGGCTCCTGTCATAGCTCTTCCCGAAGACTTGTTAAGTGACTTTAAACTTATATGTATTATGCCAGCTAGAGACAAAGTGACATGCTTCTGTTGCATAGTAATGTAACTGACCGTATATAGAATATCACTGCGTTGAAGACTCGTCTTCAAACACTTCACACATTGATAGACAAAAATAGGTCTGCATAATAAATCCGCCTATGCTGCTAGCTTTTTTGAGTTCGTATTTGTATCAGTATTTTTATTTTCAATCACTAATACACGCTCTCTTACCAAATCCATTAATAAATGCTATGGAAAGAAAAAGGATATTATTATAACAACACAGTGAACTAACACTTGTGCACTAAGCACCTATGAAGAAAATTACTTTAGTTACGTACTAACCTTATCTTCCTCCAGCCAAATTTCGCTTCTTTGCCGCTTTTTACTTGTACTGTTTTCCGTTACTATTGAGTAAAAAATATAACAAATCAATTTCTTGAACCGATATAAGAAAACAACGCGCTTAATTTGACGCGAATGTCACAATTAGTCTTGGGTAGTTCGCGAACGACCTAGGTGGGAAGAGCGCTCTTTTAGGTGAACTATGCGATCTAGTTCGCCGACAATCTCGCTCTTAGTTCTTTAAATATTTATTTTTCTGGCATCCGCTCTATTATGGAGTAGCGCTGCATGGCTAATCGACTGATTTATTTTTACTCTTACCGTTCTCACCAGAGTTTAAAGTATATAATTTAGAGTCTCTAATAAAATTTTTATTAGTGCACAATTCACAACAAATAACAAATATTGCTGGCCCACAATATTTATATGAAAGTGATAGTAAACAGTACATAAATACCGTATAGTTCTTAATTCGATTTTACGGTAAGTTTATTCAAATTAAAATATGTGTAGTTTTTTCGACAACAAGTTTATTCGAAGTAAAATTCAAAATGAAACCTCAATATAACGAAACTGAATGGAATTAGAAAGTATTCGTTATTTTACAAAGTAATTCGTTATAATGAGGTTTGTTATATAGAGTTTAGGTGAACTATAATTCGTTTTAACGAGGTAAGAAAACTTGTTTATTAATTTCACTATTACGTAAATAGTCATCTGCCTGTCATATAATTAATAGGATATGTTATGTAATGTTATGTTATGTATATATAGGATGTAAATAATACCTTCTATATATATATATATATATATATATATATATATATATATGTGTGTGTGTGTGTGTGTGTGTGTGTGTGTGTGTGTGTGTGTGTGTGTGTACGTGCGTGCGTGCGTGCGTGCGTGCGTGCGTGCGTGCGTGCGTGCGTGCGTGCGAGCGTGCGTGCGTGCGTGCGTGCGTGCGTGCGTGCATGCGTGCGTGCGTGCGTGCGTGCGTGCTTGCGTGCGTGCGTGCGTGCGTGTGTGTGTGTGTGTGTATATTCTGCAATGATTAAAAATTCGTTATAAGGATGTGTATGATAAAATCGTAAACTAATCGTATTAAGTTAAAATAGTAACGTCGTAATGTAGAATTGTATTTTGCATTAGCTCTTACAGGCAGTTCTAGAGGATTTCGAAAAATTCGTTAAATCGAGGAATTCGTTATATTGAGGCTTGTTATATCAAGGTTACACTGTATTACTATGTTAAATTAATTAGCGACATGTAATCTATAAATTGCAGTTGTGTTATTTTCATTAATTCAATACACTTCAAAAATATAAAAGCATATTTAGTATCGTTTATCATATTTTATTTTAATTTCCATATCATCATAAATACATTGCTTGCTACGTTGCTTTGAGGCTTAAAAAAGTATCCAAATTTTGGAAATCATACCAGAGTTAGTGATGGGTCAACTCGACTTAATAATTCGAGTACGTGCTGGCGGTAATTGAACGAAACATGCGAGCAAGCGAGGGCAGACATCGTTCATCATGCATACTCGTATATATTATATAAAGCCAATAAATTGATTAAGTATAATTTGTGATAGTTAAATTACTAATATCATAAATACCTATAAGTACTAGAAATACGTTTTTATTCCAGTCCTACCTATTAAGATTAGTAATAATAATTGTCCCAACACATGCGCTAGCATCGTATTAGCCTGTACCCAACATGGAGTTGGATGGGAGAACAAATATTAAATAAATGATTTGTAACAAATTGACATAGCTTCGTTCCTCCAATTCGAATTGCTTAACTTGAGTTCATTTCGAATTCAGACTAGAGTGAATTTTAATTCGAATTAACTCGAATCGAGTTTTTTCCGAATTGGCTCACAGGATCCCCCATCTCCCTCTCGTCGGACTTCGACAGTCCCAAAAAAATCGACACCGTGGCTGATTCTCTCCCCACCCTTATAAAATCCTCCCTTAAAGAGAATGAAAGAGTCGTCCCGGTTGCTAATAATAATGGTCTTCCCTTACATATTAGCAACCTAATGAAAGGCAAGAGAGCTGCTTTCCGGAGAACAGCACTCTATCCCACCCCCGACTATAGACGTACGGCCAATTGTCTTCAACGAGAAGTCCGATCACGCCTTTCCGATCTCCGAGACCTCGAAAAGAGCAATCTCATGGAAAATATCTCGCCCTCTACAGCGTACTATCAGATGGCGAGAGCCCTCCGCATAGACGCTATCACTCATACTCCCCTAACTCACGTCCCGACGGTGCTATTGCCTTCGAGGATGAGGAAAAGGCTGAGTGCTTTGCAGACAGCATTGTCGCTCAATGCTCTCCTAGCCCGCAACTCACCGACCCCTCCCACATCCAGACAGTGGAAGATGAGGTCCGCCGCCGGAACTCACCCTCCACAGCCTCTGACCCTATCACTGTGTCCAATGATAAGATCTCATCCATCATCAAAGGACTGAAGTCCAAAAAGGCTCCGGGTGCGGATGGCATCTCCAACCAAGCTCTTAAACATTTTCCTGATCATCAACACAACCGTCTATGTTCGTATAATCCCATTGTATGGCTATTTCCAGAAAAACTCATTCAAAGGGATTATATGAACTTAGAGGGTTGTATTGGTGATTTTAATGATAATAATTCTATAAACACATACTCGTTACGGTCGCGAATAATATTTTATCAAACATAGAACCTGACCCTGACCTGCAAATTCCAAAAAAAAACAAGAAAATTTGAATTTCGCGGGCCGCCCTGGGGGGCTACTCCATGCGAACGACCTTGAGCATTTGACCGGCGCGCCGTTCGTATATTGTAGCGAACGGCTCGCCGGAAGAAATATGTAAGACGCCACCTATTGTACGAAAGTAGTATTATTTTTTCAACATCAATAAACTATTTTATGGAAATACACATAGCGTACAAAGATAAATGTATTTTAATTTTTTTATTCTGTATATATTAGTTGCATTATATTAGAATTATGTATTTTCATATATTATCTAATTATGAAATTTTATAATTAATTATATATTAAAACGGAAGCATTGAAAATTGTGAGTTTAAAAGATACCTATTCACTATAGGTAAATAAATAGATAACTCGGCTTTTGTACAAATATTTGGTGCAATAAAAAATATATAAATACAAAAATCAACAAGAAGTATAAGGGTTCAATCTTTCAATTTCAGTTGTAAAAAAACGTTACACCCACACTAGGATTTTCTCCTGTGTCGTGGAGGCAGTTTACAAACATAAATTGCACAAAGACAAACATCCAGACCCGGAACAATTATTTGTAGGCCATACAAATCTTGTTCCATGCGGGATTCGAACCCGCGGCCCCCAGCGTAACAACTGATTGCTAAACCACTGCGCCACCATGAAGCTAATACAAAGACTAACTTTGTATTTGCTTCATGGTCGCCGGGTTATAGCTAAAGTGACCATACGTCCCGTTTTGAACGGGACTGTCCCTTTTCTCGGTCTCCTGTCCCATTGTCCCCAAACAAAGCTCCGGGACACAAAATTGTCCCGTAACTCGTTGGATGGAAGTATTCAAAGTCAACAATCTTCAACATAATTTTTTTTAATCGAATATATTTTATGTCTACCTGGTACGAATAGGGATGGCGATCTAAGATCGATTAATCGAAGAATCGATTTTTCAGGCCCCTTAGATCGATTTTTTAAATCGATGTGCAGAAGTGAATCGATCCAGTGAATCGATATTTCACCCTTGAAAATCGCCATTCGATTTTTTTTTGTTTTGGTAAAAACCGTAAAATTATTTACAATTAGTTGAATGTATCCGTACTATTACGGTGTTGCCGGTTAAAGGGTTAATTACTCAAAAACTCGCCAGATAGCTGTATACTTAGTTTCCTTCGCCTCGATTTAATTTAAAAAAAGTTAGGTTTGTAGTCTATGACTTTTTGTATTTGTTGATTGAAATTGCGTCATTCATATTTGTTTATATAAACAAACTGTATCGTAATATAAAATTGTAATTAGCGAAATAAATACTTATTTTTGTGTATATATATTTTGTGTATATATAGTACAGTAATGCACTTGTGCCGGAAAGTCAGGGCTTAAACGAAGAATTTAAACACTATTTATCGCAGGCAGCTGTGCACCTGAAGTATGATCCCATACTGTTCTGGCAAGAACAAAAAAACTCTTTTTATCACGACCTTCACTCCATGATACTCATATACATCATAGCCATAATGTATATGAGTATCATGGGATCATCTGTTCCTAGTGAGCACCTTTTTTCAATTGCCGGCAACATCGAAAGTGATAAGCGGAACTGCTTGGATCCCAATAGACTTGCCAGACTATTGTTTTTAAAAAGTTTAGATATGAAGCGTTGGGAAACTTTCTCACGTAATAAATACATTTTGAAAATAAATGTCTTCTTTCATACCTGATCTGACTTTGATATGGTAATAAAAATAATTGTTATTATCGGGTACCCTGAACTAAAAAAACTAACTTTACTGATAAGAGATCATTTATTATGGTATCTTTCTTGTGTTTTTATAAAATGTATTTATATTTACATTATAAATGCAAACATGAAAAAATATCGATTTTTTATAAATCGATCTTTTAGACCTCGATTTTTTTGTGAATCGATACTTCAGCGTACGATTCGGATCGATTTAAAAATCGATCTTTTTCGGAAAGAATCGACATCCCTAGGTACGAATGCTCCGGTAGAAAGAGTATTTTTTTATTTTGCATAAATTGTGGACGTCTGAAAGAAACACTTACGGTTCCAGAGTTCTAAAGGCGATGTTGTTAACAAAGATAACAATAAAAAACTTGAGCAGAATTTTATTCTTATTTAAAATCATCGCCAACTTTATTAAAGCAAATTTAATCCACTGACAAATGTAATTAATAATTAAAAAAAAAAATATGTTGCATTTAATAATTACCGTCTATACCGAATATAATTTTATAGTGAACACTAATTGTATAAAGTTATAGTTTTTAGAGTATAAATAAACCCATGTCCTGTTATGAGTTAAAAAATAAATGGTCAGTTTAGTCTTTTTAGTTAAATTTAGTTTTAAAAATTTTTAGTTTATAGTAAAAAGTAGGTATATTAGTACTTTTTACCGAGTTATAAGTATAGAACACCTTATGTACTCAATTATTTTTTGAAAAAGAAGAAAAAACAAGCAATAAATAATATACTATATTTTAACAAAAAACTATAACTTAGTAATACTAATTATAACTTAGAACATAAATCAAAAACTCATAACTGACTTTTTGGCCCGACCCAGGATTCGAACCTGGGACCTCATGATCAGCAGTCGCACTACTACAACCACTAGACCAACGAGGCAGTACTATACCTGATAAGATATTGTGGTTGGGTGATAATATTGAATTAGCCTTTTATAGTGTAAATTATAATATTTGTCGAAATTTTAATTATGGATTCGAACCTTATATGCTAATGGTGCTTCATTTTTTTATTTGCATTTACTTCAAAGAAAATACACGCAAAAATCTTCATCGCGCAGTAAAAAACACAACAAATATATGTATAACTAATACGAAAAATTATACCCAAAACAAACAAATAATACTACCTATAAATAACCTAATAAGTAATAATATTATCGACTCATATGACGTGGCGTATGCGTTGGTCGACGCTCTAACGACACGGGCTTCACGTCGAAGAGCTCAGCGCTCACTGACTTCAACAAGCCCGTGAGCAGTAAATATGCCCAGATTTTAAAATAATTTCTTAATAAAATCAAATTTTGGTCTTTTGAAAAAAAATTTACTATAGAAATGTTTATTAATAAATTGCCTATCCATTGGTGTAAATCGCAAAATAAAATAATACTTACTTTACGAGGAGATGCATGTTATCAATAATAATTTCACATTTATGTGGTTTCGTTGTAAGGAGATTATATTAATATATATTCCTTTAAAAAAAAATTGGATATAGCTTTTATGGAATCAAGATTATGTAGAAATATAATGTGTTTTTTATTTGTTGATATATCTTTTAAATAAAAAGTAGATAGCTCCTAAAAACCGCCCAAATAACGACTAGCGCGACATTTTGCTCAACCTGCGCCTTAATGTCATTATGTACAATGTGAGCGAGACTTTTCACAATGAATTTATCGGAGGAGAGTGATTTTTTCACACCTACAATTTCCATTATTTGGGCAACGCTTAAGGGCTCTTGACATGGATACATCAGCTTCCCTCTTGATATGAAATGTTTTCCCTCGTAGGAACCATTTTCAGGATTAAGGACTCTGGTTAGAGATGTGCCAACTCGGAAAAAAATCGATTCGAGTTAATTCGAATTAAAATTCACTCTAGTCTGAATTCGAAATGAACTCAAGTTAAGCAATTCGAATTAGAGGAACGAAGCTATGTCAATTTGTTACAAATCATTTATTTAATATTTGTTCTCCCATCCAACTCCATGTTGGGTACAGGCTAATACGATGCTAGCGCATGTGTTGGGACAATTATTATTACTAAACTTAATAGGTAGGACTGGAATAAAAACGTATTTCTAGTACTTATAGGTATTTATGATATTATTAATTTAACTATCACAATTTATACTTAATCAATTTATTGGCTTTATATAATATATACGAGTATGCATGATGAACGATGTCTGCCCTCGCTTGCTCGCATGTTTCGTTCAATTACCGCCAGCACGTACTCGAATTATTAAGTCGAGTCGTAAGTAATTAGTAAGTCGAGTTGACCCATCTCTAACTCTGGTGTGATTTCCAAAATTTGGATACTTTTTTAGCCTCAAAGCAACGTAGCAAGCAATGTATTTAAGGCCTTGTTCTTTGATTTCATTTCTAGCCACCTGCATTTCAAAATCATTAAATAACTGCTATTCTCCGTTAGTGCGTCGTCGGAAGTCGCAATTATAAAAGTTTTGCTCAAAGTCTAAAAAGTAGCTTTGTAATAAGGTGATAAGTGAACCATTCTTATCTTCAATGGTATAATTATTCAGCGTAGGTATACCATGTAGTGGCGGTGTAAGAATATCCACTACCCCATATTATCACGTAGGTGTCGAAAGAGGCGACAGAGGGAATCAAATCAGGAGATGAGCAGCAGCGTCGACGGAGCGATTAAAAATAAAGTACTGCGATTGCCAACGCGCTTGCCAAGCGTGGCAACTATAGCAAATATCCCTCCTGAGATATGAAGCAATCTTTGGGGCAGGCCTATATTAAGCAGTGGACTTTAATAGGCTGTGACGATAGCGGTACAGTACCTAAGGTAGGTATTTAGTACACCAGTCAAAATAGCATCTTCTTCCTCATTTTTCTTATTTTTTTGACCCTCTGGGATACAGTGAGACGTTGCGGGATCTTCCAATGGTGCTATCAAACAAAATACACTTGTATGTTCACGGGCATTTGTCGATCATTTACAAATTATATCCGCGGAATGCTTTCCTAAGATGTACCATTTTAACCGATGTTTGTGAGTGAGCGCTGAGAGATGGTCATGTGTTGCACCCATACCTCTTGTACGAGAAGAAATTCTCTAAAATTTCTTAATTAAGTCGAGTTGTTAATATGTACTGTAATTAAAGATTTAATCTTCCTTTTAAATCACTTAATAAGCTTACAAGAGATTAGTTGAAAATTAAAATCCTCTTTGAAATAGTGTCAGTTAGTATTCTTTTTACCTGTTTTTATATATTCCATCAAGCAATTAATTTTGTCGAGAACCATACTAAAATGCATTCAATTGAATGCCATACTTATGCACTTTTAGTACCTTCAAACTACATACGTGCATTGAAAAATTCAAACCAATCATTAAACGCTTTAAAAATGTAAACTGCTCTAATCAGTTTTCGTTGGCTAAAAAGTATTTTCTGGCATACCATTTTATTGCGTGCGCCAATGTATTTGAAAATAATTCGGCGGCTATAGTCTTTGCGTTATAGCATGGTGCGGGTGACAGCTTACAGTTTATTAGCGTGTCTATATACGGAACAATGATTTTTTATTTAAAATTAGGAATTTAAAAAATGCGATTAACGATACACAAATTAAAGCAAAAATAATCGATCAGTTATCGATAAAAAAATATATTTCTTTATAAATATATTACAATGCATGTAAATTTTAGTTACAGTTAAATATAAATGGTGGCATTATAGTTACATATTATACTATTTAATAATTTGAAAATAAAAATCGTCTTCTACGTTATGCAGCGCTGTCGCTTTGGTGATTTTTTTTTCCGACTTCACTTTCCGTCTTGCCCCCCTGCCTTCTGGCGGGGAGGTTTGACCGCTCATTGTTTTAATTTTTTTATTTTCTTGTTAATTGTTTTGTTAATTTTTTCATTTGATATTGCTTTATTATTATACCGTGTATATTGTTTCTCGGGAAACGTCACTTGTTCTTTTCAGAACAAGACCATATTGTGAAGCAATGTACTAAAAAGGATTATTTTAATTTGATACTGGAATAAAATGAAGATATGACTTAAAAGATAAACATCCAAGCCAAAAATACTTAATAAAAAAATGTGACTGTGACGGACTGGGCATACCAACGGGCATACCTGCAGAATTAGCGCGACTAGAATTATACCTAAACAAATCTGGCGCAAAAAATGGCCGCCTTTTCTAGGGTTGTAACTAATATGAGCAGCTGATATCGATATTTTTACAAATATGAGTTTGTTCTTATTTCATATAATTATAGAAATTAAATCCGTAGCCTAGTTGCGTAACACACCTAAAATGGCAAACCATACCAATTTGAGAGTTTAACAACATCCATCGCGTGGTTTTTGTTGTCGAGCAAACGAATTTTTCAACCACATGAAGGTTGTTAAATTAGATTTGGATTACTATCCCTTAAACTTCACTTGAGCTGCTTCACCAAGCTTCACCACATATGTACACTTACGCAATGCATACTCTGCTACAGATTTTTGTGTTAGGTACACAGTCAAACAATGAGTTAAGTATGATGGCAGCTAACTTGCAACTTGTTTTAAACATGTTCTGAGTGTGCTAAGTGCTTACTCAAGTTTTGAAGTTATACTTCTTTTGGCGCGTTTGAGAAAAATGATGAGAGTGAATTTTTTACAACTACAGTTGGTAATTGTCTGTCAATTGTTAAGTTTTTGTGAGAAATGATAACTATATTCGAGGTAGTTATTCGAATATATATGAATGTATAGAACGTGTTTTATTTTAGTTATTTTTGTTTTGTTACGCTAAAAAAGTATAACTTCTTACGTGCGTACATAAGTACACACACACGTTTTTTGCTTGTACATCTTTGTTTGCTGTACAATAATATTGTACAGTAAACAAAGGTATGGAGATGGGATGGAGACCCTTGATCGCATATTATAATCCTATATTATAGTATTTTTAATGTAAAATATAATGATTAGTTGACTAAAAATTAAATAAACTGTTTTAAAATTCATATATATAGGAACGTTCTGCACATAATTGATCACAAATGGTAAGTTATACAAGCATGACTCGACCTGGCAACATACAACGCACGCACCCTGAGGACTGACGAGAAGATCGTGGAGCTGGAAGAAGAGATAGACAAGTTGCACTGACATATTATAGGATTATCCGAGGTCCGAAGAGAGGGGGAACACACGGTAAGCCTCGAATTCGGCAACTTGCTCTATCACCGGGAGGGCGACCATCTAACCCAAGGAGGTGTTGGATTTATCGTCCACAAGTCTCTCGTTAACAACGTTGTAAAGATCGGGAGTGTGTCGACGAGGGTTGCGTACCTTATACTCAGAATCACCAAACGGTATTCGCTGAATGTCATACAGGTTTACGCACCAACCTCGGCACATCCCGATGAGGAGGTGGAGGAAATGTGTGAGGATATCTCTAGAGCCATGCATTCCTCCAAACCCCACTATACGGTGTTAATGGGAGACTTCAATGCAAAACTAGGCACAAAAGAGAACGGTGAGCTGAAAGTAGGGAAGTTCGGAATAGGGCAACGGAACCCAAGTGGCCAGCAGCTGGCCGACTTCATGGAGAAAGAGGGACTCTTTATGATGAACTCTTTCTTCCAGAAGCGGCCCCACAGGAAGTGGACCTGGTCGAGCCCCGACGGTTCGACAAAAAATGAGATTGACTTCATTATGATGACCAGACGACAACTGTTCAGTGATGTCTCCATGATCGCGAGGGTGAAAACTGGTAGCGGTCACCTAACGCTTAGAGGCACACTGAACATAAATGTTAAGTTGGAGAGGTCTCGTCTAATGAAGTCAACGGTCCGTCCCCCTCGTGCTCTGTTCCAAAGTCCCGAAACCTTTCAGCTCGAGTTACAAAACCGTCAGTGCCTAGAAGACTGCAATGAAGTGGACGATATGAATGACAAGCTCGTGGAAACTGTCCATGCGGTCGGAGCTAAGTATTACAAGACCCGCCGCAGAAGAACACAAATACTCTCCGATCACACACTTAATCTCATGGCTGTTAGACGGGAGATGAAGCTATATTCTTCAACAGATTTGACAGCATACAGGCAACTGAACAGACAGATCCCCAAATGCATGCGGCGGGACTTACGCAACTTAAATATAGCTTGTATTGAAGAAGCGATTGAGCGGAACTAAGTCTCCAAAATCTTTGCCAGAGTTCTGTCTGCCAGAAAGAGCCAACTGTCAAAGCTGAAGACCGAGTTTGGCAGCATCGTTTCCGGGACACCAAAGATTTCGAGTGAGATTGAGAGGTTCTATGGGCAGCTGTACACGTCATTGTTGGAGCCACACGCAAGAGCGAGTCTTATCCAACACTATTCCGAAGATATCCCCGACGTCAGTCTGAGCGAGATTAAAATGGCTCTTCAGCACCTTCAAAACGGCAAATCCCCGGGCGAGGATGGAATTACAGCGGAGCTTCTGAAAGGTGGAAAACCGGTACTTGAAGTCTTTCAGATGCTCTTTAATTCCGTCCTCCATGGTGGCACTACTCCGGAGGCGTGGAGCAGAACTGCGGTGGTCTTGTTCTCCAAGAAAGGCGACAACGCTCTCTTGAAGAACTACAGACCGATTTCCCTTCTGAGCCGCGTCTACGTGTTGTTTTCGAGAGTCATTACGAATTGTCTCGCACGCAGACTTGACGAGTTCCAGCCTCCCGAACAAGCCGGTTTCCGAAAGGGCTTTAGTATCATAGACCACATACACACCCTTCGGCAAATTGTACAGAAGACAGAGGAATATAATCTGCCACTTTGCCTTGCGTATGTGGACTATGAGAAAGCCATTGATTCCGTCGAAATTTGGGTGGTGCTGCAGTCCCTTCAGCGGTGCCAAGTTTACTGTCGGTATATCGAAGTGCTGAAGTTTTTGTATAGTATCTATCCGAGTACAGAATCAGAGTACTAAAACCTATCCAACCGCAGAGAGGTGTAAGACACGGTGACGTTATTTCCCCGAAATTCACCGCTGCATTGGAAGACGTTTTCAAGCTTCTGGACTGGAAAGGATGCGGTATTAACATCAATGGCGAGTACATCACTCACCTTCGATTTGCCGACGATGTAGTCCTTATGGCAGAATCGCTGGAGGACCTAAGCACTATGCTCAATGACCTCAATAGTGTTTCACAACGGATAGGTCTTAAGATGAACATGGACAAAAGAAAAATCATGTTTAACGTCCATGTCACACCTATGCCGGTAGTTGTTGGGAGCACTAATCTCGAAGTTGTTGATGAGTATGTTTACCTGGGACAAATTGTCCGACTAGGTATGTCCAACTTCGACCGAGAGGTCAATCGACGGATTCAGCTCGGTTGGGCAGCGTTCGGGAAATTACGGCACATCTTCTCGTCAGGTATACCTCAAAACTTGAAAACGAGACTGTACAACCAGTGCGTGTTGCTAGTGATGACCTATGGAACTGAGACGTGGTTCTTCACCGCTGGCCGTATGAGGAAGCTCAAGGTCGCTCAGCAAGCTATGGAGAGGGCTATGCTAGTTAATACGATGAAAGTCAAAACTATACTATCTAGTAATATCAGCCAAGTTTTGTGGTAGAACTGCTGTCAAACTGTCAAAAAGCAGTGACGTAGTGTTGTACACTCTTATCTATGGTGTCGTATAGAAATTGTTTTAATAAATTAATTTTGTTCAGAAATGAATGTATTGTAATAAGAATAGTTTATAAATCCTGGATATCATATTTTATCCACCGTTTCATTATCATGCCAGATTTTCGAATTATAAATGAACAAAATTAATATACCTGCGAAAAATAATAATATTTTTCATTTAAAATGTAAATAAAAAAAATCAATATGATATCCAGCAGGACCGAACATGCTTCATCAATCATCATCATCATCATCATCATCATTACAGACTTTCATAAGTCCACAGCTGAACATAGGCCTCCCCCAAGGAATACCACAAAGCACGGTCCTGAGCCACCTGCATCCATTGACTTCCTGCATGTCTTACCAGGTCGTCATTCCATCTGGTGGGGCGTCACTTTACACTTCGCCTACCGGTACGAGACTGCCACTCGAGAACCTTTCTTCCCCATCGGTTGTCGGTTCTTCGAGCTATATGGCCGGCCCACTGCCACTTCAGCTTACTAATCCGTTGGGCTATGTCGGTTACTCTGGTTCTACTGCGAATATCCTCATTTCTAAGTTTATCACGCAGAGAAATCAGTTCTGTGTGTTGCGAAATATACCCACTTCGAACAATTATTTTCTAACAACCGTCGTTATGGTACCAATTCCAAAGTGTTATACATGCAACAAAATAATTACGAAAAAGGCGCCAGGTCTTGAGTGTAGTGTATGTTAAAAAGTGGTTCATGCTACTACACCTTGTGCAACTCTAACTACGAAACAGATAACCGCGCTACGAGCTCAAGTCAGCTTAGACTGGACATGTAAAGACTGCTGAAAAATCGTCCAAGACACAGCTCTTTTATAGTACCAGAGGAGGATTCTGAGGAGGAGGAAGGAGTGCCAGCCAGCTATTCACACCCCGTAGCTGGTACTCCAGGATCCCAAACTACCTGGCATAATATTGATATTAAAAAACTACTGAAGGATATCTCTAAAGAGGTTGACAAAACAGTTGCTAAGGCGCTAGAGCCTTTGTCTGACAAAATGGATGTAATATGCGAGAATATTGAAGCATTTCAACTCAGAATAATTGAACCAGAAAGGAAAAACGCCTAACTTACCAATGCTAACAAAAATATGGAAACAAGACTGTGTGCAGTTGAACAGCGAGTCCATGAAATTGAGCAAGGTCAGTTTAAAAATCATGTGGAGATTTCTGGATTACCGGTCCTAGAAAATGAAGATCCTATTCTAGTAGTGAGAAATCTTGCAAAAAAGTTAAACATAGACGACCCAAGAGTGATAACTGCCAAACGTGTAGGAAACTACGGAGAAAAATCAGGACATATTCTAGTGGAGCTCAAGGAGGAAAAGCGTTGCTGTTGGCTGCAAAAAGCGCGAACTGTGAAACCAGTACTCGGAGATCTGATACCCAAGACTAACGAAAATGAAAGCAGAAGGAAAATATTTGTACGCGAGGCATTAACACTCTATAATAAGTCATTGTTGTGGAAAGCAAAACAACAGTTATCAGGTACCTTTAAATATGTATGGTTCAAAGATGGAAAAATAAGAGCGCGCAAAGAAGATAAAAGCAAGGTCTTCATTCTAAGGAAGGAAGCGGATATTGGGACTCTGCTCTGCTAAGGTCAACGATACTCTCCCAACGGGTTTGCCTACTGATATAGATATAAGTAGCATTAAGGAAATTAGTGACTGTTTAAACATCGAAACCTTCCTATCATGTTTACCTAAAACATCAAAAATTACTTGCGTTCATATAAACATTAGATATCTGATTAAAAACTACTCATGTCTTTTACAGTGTATTGAATCCTACAAGAATCTAATCGATATTATTATTATTACAGAAGCTAGTATATCAGATAAACTGAGTTCGTTATATAATATTGACGGCTATACAATGCACACTGAGTTAAGAAGTCATAAAAAAGGAGGTGGTATCAAAATTTATGTGAATAATAAACACAACATTCATATCACTAAAACCGCTCCATTGGGTTTTGAATGTATTGTTAGAATACTTGCAACATCGAATAAATGTACCTACACTCTGTGTGCATTGTACCGACCGCCAGACAAAAGTAAAACGCTATTTCTTTCCGAGCTGAAACACTTATTAAATAAATACTCGCATGTGATAATTTTCTGATTATAGGTGACATAAATCTAAACCTTAAAGTTATAAATAACACAATATCACAATATGTAAACCTAATGGGCGAGTATAGCCTATCCTGTGAGATATCTGATTAGACATGTATCGAAAAACGTAAAAATATAATAACTAAGAGTTGCATAGATCATATTTTTGTGCGATTTTGTAAACAAGGACTGTACAGTGCGGCGTTGGGTACTGTACTGGCGGACCATCGAATGATTGCAATTGCATGCATCGCTCCGCCACGTATACAGGCTGATCCTATGGCATTAATACGTTTCAAACAAAATCGTCTGAGTAAAGAATTACATAATATAGACTAGAGTAATGTTAATACAATAGATTGTCCAAATTTGATATACAATGATATAATAAGTAAAATTACTGAATGTTACAAAAAATCGGAATACATCATAAAAATAAAATCAACATCTAAACGAAATAATGAACCATGGATAAATAAAAGTATAAAAAACTCTGCAATAAAAGAGATAATTTATTTTTACAATGGAAAAAAGATCATACTAACGCAGTGTTAAGAGTAGAGTATAATAAAATAAGAAATAAAAGTCACAAAACAATAGAGAACTATTATATATATATATATATATATATATATATATATATATATATATATATATATATATATATATATATATATATATATATATAGAGATCTCTTCACGGTAAATGTTGATCAGACGCGACTTCACGCGAGCACTTTGTTGATCCGAAAATGTATGTTGATCCGACGCCTTTTCTTGATCCAATATGCATCTCTGGTAACTAATGTTGCTCCGACAGGATCAACATCTACACTCACGGGACTACTTACTAGCGTTCCCCGAAGTTGATCTGATATACAAATCCACCTTGCGATAGTTACGCAAAATGTTGATCCGATTTAAATGAGCCAATCAGAGCACATCAAACGATCGGATTGGCTGAAAAAATCCGCGACGTTGCCGTTTCGTTTCTTTGGCGGTGGCAGCGACGATATTGTCTAAGGTGGACTTGAAAAACAAAAACACTGCTTCACTATATCAAAATAATAATCACCAACAAAACTAAAATATCTATCAAAGAAACATAGAGTAATCAATAACATTGTAACCGGACTTACTTATTAGTCGCTAGTCACTAGAATTAAGGATGCATTTGCAAAATTGATAGTTATAGAATCGAACTATTATATAATTTATTATAATAATTTTATATAATAATTTTACAAGTCCAAGAACATCTAGTTCGACATTTCCTTGGACCTGCAGCATCAACCACAGAAAGTAATCTTCCTCAAAGATCTTCAATCTCCTGTAGCTTTCCAAGATCTTCAATTGCTTCTTCAAGCAATTCTGGACATTCTCTGGAAGAAATACCACGAAAGGCCGACAATAAACTCGTACGAGATAGATGCACTGCTATGTCAAATTGAAAAATGAAGGATTATTATCTAGAAACGCTAAGCAAGTACACACTGAGTGCAAAAGGTGTGAAAAGGCATTCAGTTTAGAATGTTATAATGAGAAACATGCTTGATTTTATAATATTTTCTTTGAATAAAATCCTCACCTTCAGTATTTGAGTTTTATTTATAGCAAGTTTATTGTAGTTATTAAATGACAACTTTAAAAAAAATTGCGAAGTTTTCTTTTATTATTATAAACAATAGGTTTTTTACTATACGTCCACGTATGATTTAAAACAATATCACGTCACGTTCATACCAACAAATGTGCCTTAAGTTGTATTGAGAAATGAGTCACCTGTGACTCATGAACTTATTCTAATACGTTCCTGTGAGTCATATATGACTCATTGGAGAGGGAAGTTGAGTTTTCCCCGGGTGTTCATGCAGCGATCACTCAAGAGTTCACGACGCCGACACATGAACTTGAACAGTCATCGCAGTTTATGTCCGTACTAGCTGTTGCCAGCGGCTTCGAACGCATGTAACTCCAAAATTATGCAACAGAAACGAAATACCTGAATAAACGGTATCATATGTGTTATATAAACCTATCTCTGAGCAAAATATCATCCAGATCCCTTCAACCGTTCTGGCATGATTGAGTAACGTACATCCATTCATCCATCCATCCAAACATCCAAACTTTCGCATTTATAATGTTTAGATAGTAATTATAATTAATTCAGCCTATCTATAAATTGTTTTCTAAAATACTTACTAACCTGTGTTCTTACTTTTTTTATGTACAAAATCTAACGTAATTAACGCGCATCCTCAGACACCCCAATTAGTATATTATGTTATAATCATAATACATTATTTTTAATTATTATTATATTCTTACTAAAACATGTTTATGCATTGATTATTTATTAAATTAGTTATACTAATTCCGGAAGAGTGTTGTGGTCACCGTACAAAACCACGAACGCTAGGTGTAGGTACTTGCTAGTTTTTTTTTGAATTTGCATAACATTTTAATTGTATTTGTAAATAATAATGAACTGCTAAAACTAACATAATTCAAAGACGGCGTGTTTAAAAGATGTGAATCAAGATTACAATAATTTTAAGAATCAAATATTTAACTTACTGATAGCCTAAACTCTCATGCAACGTTGTATTTAAATCACAACGGCTCCGTGGCGCAGTGGCTTAGCAATTGAGTTGCAGCGCTAAGGACCGCGGGCTCGAATCCCGCACGGAACAATATTTGTATGGCCTACAAATAATTGTTCCGGGTCTGGATGTTTGACCTTGTGCAATTTATGTTTGTACACTGCCCCCACAATACAAGAGAAAATCCTAGTGTGGAGGTTACGTTTTAAAAAAGAAAGAAAATAATTTAGAAAGCAATTCAGTGTCATTTTTCACTATTCTAAAATCGTCACAAAAAGGTCCTCGGCACTTGTTGGCTCACTAAAGTAAACTAATGATTTAATACATCCCCATAAAAAAAGTCAAGAGGCGTCAAATCAGCTGATCTGGGAGGTCAGTGGCCTGGCCGCCGCGACCTAAGGCACTCCAAACTCTGTATTTGTAAAGACTTTAACATACTTGAAATAAGGTTCAATTTTCTTTATTTTGTATTAAATGACGTAATTTGTATTAATACAAGTAAAACTCACTTTTAAAAGTCTTATTGCCTTGAGTTACGGTCCATTTCAGTTTGTTTTGACTGTACAGGTTTAGGCGTGACTGTAAATTACGTAGTTTCAATTATTTTTGGGATAAAAAAATTACCTATATTAAAAATGATAGAAACCGATTCAGTAAACGATTCTGAACAAACTACTTTCACAAAGTGCGTTAATTATGTTACGTGTTGTCAGAATGTGTCAAAGAAGGTACGTATGGCAATCCATAGTGCTGTGTTAGTCCCTACTTTAATGTATGGTAGTGAAAGTTGGGTCTGGCAGAAGAAGCATGAGAATAGAATAAATGCTGTAGAAATGCGGTCATTAAGGAGTATGCTAGGGCTGAATCTGAATGACAGGGTGAGAAATAGTATGATAAGAGAAAAGTGTGGTTTGCAAGATGACGTTGTGACCAAGATTAAAGAAGGAATGCTTCGGTGGTTTGGTCATGTAGAAAGAATGAACGAGGAAAGAGTGACAAAGTAAATTTATGTTTCAGAAGTGAACGGCAGAGTCGGGAAGGGATGCCCTAGACGAAGATTTATCGACCAAATCGGCGATACATTGAAAATGGGCCAGATCAAGAGTACCCTTAACCGACGAGCGTGTATGCGTAGCTATATGGATGTAAAGGAGGCGAGAGAGGTGTGTCAGGATCGCGCCAAATGGAAGTCCGTAGTCTCTGCCTACCCCTCTGGGTGACAGGCGTGAGTGTTTGTGTGTGTTTGTGTTGTATACTCAATATCACTATACGTAAACACAGGTTTTTATCAAGACAAGTGACCCATCAAGATTGTTTTCTTAGTACCGACGTACCTACCTAAAGTTTACATTTTAGTGTACACGACGCAGCAATGATTTGTGACAGTTTGTTCTATTGTAGGTTGTAGGTAAAGTAACAGTAGGTATCTATGATAATCCTACATAATATTAATAAACCTAGTTTGTCCGCCGCAAAAGTCGTCGAATAAATAATTAAACTGTTTTGTAAATCTTTATTGATTATTTATTTATTTATAAGGTGTTCATTGAGAGCCGTGGTAGTTCAGATGTTTAGCGCTCGCTGTAAGTATCACAGTACGCGATGAACCCGGGTTCGATCCCCGCCGGCACCAATGAAATTGGTGCAATTTATTTATCACATTTTAATTATTTTTATAAATACGTTTAAAAATGAAAAAATAAGTTTTGTAATTAAATTATTATTACTGAATTAATTACACAATTACTGACATTGTTTCCTTTTACGTCTGCGGTTTGTAATTACCGCCTCTATAGCTCAAAATAAATTATTCCTAATACACAGAAAAATAGTTAGGTACTTATGATACTATGTGGAAAGTTGGTTTTTACAAACTCGTAGACGAATCTAATCCCAATTTACGCATGTGTGTCATACAACGTTTTTCAACACATTTGCGAGAAAACAGTAGCTATAGGTAACGAAACAAACTTTTTGTTCTTAGATATCAGTTGGAAAGTCTGTTTTTCTGGGCTGTTTTGTTTTGTTAGACTGACATCTCGCAGGTCAACCTAGGAGGTTGTCGGTTGCTTATTTTTTATTTTTATTTAAAATTTCGTCTGTAATATAATATAATTATAAAAGTAAAAGAAAGTAAAGTCTATATACGTCCCACTGCTGGGCACAGGCCTCCTCTAATTTCTGAGAGGGTTTTAAGGCAAGGAAATGTCCGCCGTGCTGCCCCAATGCGTGTTGGTGAACTTTATGCCGGGTTTCCACGCTTGCCAAGTCTCGGCAAGCATCCACAAGTACCAGTGTGTAAAGAGGGCGTTTGGCTTGGCTTGCGTGAGCTTGTGGACGCTTGTCACCGATCCGGGCTAGTGTCGGTTTTTGGACACAGATCAAAGGGCGCTTGCGGCAAGCGCTTGCAATGCATTCACACGTTGGTGCGCGTTTAGTAGAAATTGTGATTTCGCGACAAGCGCATGTTTAGTTCTTTGTTTAAAATGAGTGACTGGTCGAACGAAGAGAGTTTATCGTTTCTGGAATATTACCAGACTAATCATAAAAATAAAAAGAAAGTTGCAAATGCTTGGAGTCGTCTTGCCGAGTTAACGGGAAAGTCGGTAAAAGAATTAAAAGCCAAAAATTCCTTGTTTTTGTATTACTTTGCTTGTATTTCAAATAAAAGTATGTTAAACTAAACGCAATAGCCGACACAAGTTCGGTTTCCGCCATACTTGGGTTTACGTAGCACACTGACGCATTCACAAGCATGGAAACGACTTCCAAACGCCAAACGAGATTTGTGGACGCTTGGGGCTTGAAGACGTTTGCCGAGGCTTGGCAAGCATGGAAACCCGGCATTACTAAATATATATTTTTTTTAATTTCTCAGACATGCACACCCGGGTTAGATCCCCGCCGGCACCAATGAAATTGTTAATAATAATAAATAATCAATGCATAAACATGTTTAACTAAGAATTCAGTGTATGTATTATGATTATAACATAATATACTATTGGGGTGTCTGAGGATGTGCGTTATTTACGTTAGATGTTGTGTATATAAATATAAGGGGGTGAAATGCGGTTTGAAAGGTTATATGAGTCCTATATTTTTGAAGTTAGACATATGAAAATCGGCATTTAGATTATTAACTTTAAATAATAAAAATCTGTGTAAATTATTTCGAAGTGTTTTAATTTTTTTTTAATTTAAAGCACTTTAAAAACAAAAACACTGTTTCACTATATCAAAATAATAATCACAAACAAAACTAAAAATATATATAAAAAACATAATAATTGATAACATTGCAACCTGAACTACTTATTAAGTCGCTAGTCACTAGAATTAAACAATTAAATACAAAAACGAAACACACATTTAAAAACAGAATAAAAACATAATAAACCAAATTTTTACATTGTAGAGCCATACTGCAGCTGTATTACTGGTATAGTTGTAGCACGAATGGGTCGGCTCGACCGGGGAAGGACCACACACTCACAAAATACCAGCTTAAAATAGCACCTTAACGCTGTAAACGAGGCATTCCATCTTAGTCCTCACGGGTGACAACGCATCTGCATTTTGATTTAGATGTAGATGTCTATGGGCCACAGCAACCGTTTACCATCAGGTGGACTGTGTGCTCGTTTGTCACCCTTATCTTATAAAAAAAAAACAATAATCTCAAACAAGATTCAAAAATATACTTTAAAGAAACATAATCAATAACATTTCAACCTGACTTACTTAGTCCTCACAATTAAATAATCAAAACAATAACCACAAATAAAATTAAAAAAAATATTAATTATAAAAACATAATAACATTGCAACCTTGTTGCAACTTGACTTATAGGTACTTTTATGTCACAACTCACTACTTAATAAGTTTCATTTCAGCATTTTATTTATGAACTATAAAGTATTATGGTAACCGGGTAGGGTTAATTCGTATTGACATGTTTGAATCTCCTTTTGTAATTGTTCTGTGCGATTCCATGCGGCGCGCCCGGTCTAGATCATACCTTAGGGCTCATTTATGTACAGGCGGAGCTCACCGCTGAGCGGGCGCGGAACACAGCAATGTAATCGTATTCTACTTAGTTAAAAATCATCGTATTCTACTTAGTTAAAAATTATGATAAAATATTATGTAGTACATCGATTTCTAATAGTTTAATCATCCAAGTTTTCTAATCATCATCGTCATTACAACCTTACACAAGTCCACTACTGAACATCCTCCTAGATAGACTGCCGCAAAGCCTGGTCCTAAACCACATTCCTTGTCATGAGTTTTTCATCTATTTTCAAGTTATAATTAGCATTACTAAGTTATGGTTTTTGCTTGTATATACTGTATTTATTGCTTGTTTTTTCTTCTTTCTCAAAAATAATTGAATAATTACATAAGGTGTTCTTAATATACATCGAATGTCAGAGAGAAAAGCTAGTACATCTTTTGCTAAACTTTAAAATCTAAAACTAATTTTAAAACAGCCGAATTGATCATAACTCCCTTAGGTATAAAATAAGTTATGATCTAATTAATGGTATTTATTCCAGTTTATGACAGCCCTGATTTATATTACGCCGCTGAAATTAGGCACATACTTCTTATTAGGTACATTACACCAAATAATAACAGCATATACAAATAATAAATAAATAACAGCCTGACGGCTGAATTGTGCACTCCATACATTTCGTATATCTAGTTACAGCCCCATTAATTTCCGCTAAAAGAAAATAAATAACTTGTAAATTTAAACAAAAATAACTGCATTACTATGTCATAGTCATATTCATACAAATCAAAAAGCCTATATATGAGATAATGTATAGTAAGCGTTTTTAACGTGGTATAGCCATGCTGCAGCTGTATTACTGGTATAGTTGTAGCACGAATGGGTCGGCTCGACCGGGGAAGGACCACGCTCTCTCAGAATACCAACGTAAAATAGCAGCTTAACGCTGCTGTGTTTCGTATGGTGAGTGTAGAGAACCGGAGACCCTTTTTACTGGAAACGAGGTATTCCATCTTTATCCTCGCGAGTGACAACGCATCTGCATTTTTGTCACCCTTATCTTAAAAAAAAGCATAATTTTACAAGTATTACAACAAATTGTTTAATATCGCATATTTTATATAATAAAATTGATTTCATTCTTTTTAGCAGTTTCAAACACGACAATCGACGCGCATGTTTTTTTATGTATATCCACTGATTTCTTGGAAACTCCTGAACCCATTAAAATGATCTTTTTATTTTAAATGGAATATATTTCAAGGGTTTTTCTAAATTTAAAGATTTACGGTATTATTTAAACCACAAAGCCGTTGTAGCTCAGGGGCTAAGCGCTCGCTGTAAATTTCACAGTACGCAAGCAACCGGGGTTCGTTCTCCGCCGGCGCCAATTAAAATTTTAATTGCAATTGTGAGTGCTGATTTACCAAGTGCACGGCGGTGAAGGAAAACATGTTGAGGAAACCTGCATGTCTGAGAAATAAGAAAAAATATTTCGAACACGTATTGGGGCAGCGCGGCGGACATTTCCTAGCCCTAAAATCCTCTCAGAAATAAGAGGAGGCCTGTGCCCAGCAGTGGGACGTATGCGTATATAGGCTGTAACTTTTACTTAAAACATTTAAAAGAGCAAAACATTAACGTTTAGTAAAGATTAAAAACCGAATAAAATAACTTCCACAGAACAGCTTCTGTAATCAGTGCTAAGACATGCATTGGCATGCATTGGCATCTTTCGCTTGCACAATGCAAACGAAAGATGCCAATTAATTTAATCTTGCAACTTACTCCGGGCTTCCCCATAGGTTGATTGATTAATATTTTTCTTAAAAATTACTTTAATTGATTTTACTTCTCATAATTTAGCACTTATATAAACATCTATGATGCCAAATTATTCGAAATCCATTTCTGAGTAATTCTTTCTTAATATCTCATACCATTTAATGTTAACGTCCAAAAGACGAAATACTTCTACATTATACTATTTATTTATTTTTTTAAATTGAGGAATACAATAAATTAGTTCAGTTATTAACAAATACTATAATCAGCCTATGACATAGTTTCGTATAAATTTACAAAAATAGTCTATAACAGTCCAAAATGTTGTCTGATGGGTTACCATATAGTTTTCTTTGTAGGGCATATATCTATGCCCTACAAAGTCGCCGCCGAACAATGCATTGATTGGAGTGGCAAGGATGACTCGAAAAAACCAGGTAATAACGGAGACAAGAAGATATGCATGACTTTAGTTTTTTCTGCGTTAATAACTAGTCCCGTGTCATGAGACAATTGATTTAAGAGCGTTATATCGTCTTGAAGTGTTTTTTGAGCATCGGCAATGTTACGATCTGCTGATACGAGACAAGTACCGTCCGCAAATTGATATAGATTACACTTTGTTATAAGGTAGTTAAGGTCATTTACATAAGTAAGGTAATGCAAAGGAACCAACACTGATCCCTGTGCTGTTCCTTCTGTAATGTTTATTTTATCATAAGTGTATTATCCACCCTAACAACATATTGTCGGTTACAGAGGTAGTTTTTACTCCAGTCTAATAAAGGTCCTCTGATACCTGTGTCTTGAAGCTTTTCAATTAGAGTTTCATGTCGTAAAGTATCGAAAGCTTTAATGTAGTCAATAAAGGTGACTAATACGTATCTTTTCTCATCAAGGTAAGTATTAATATCATTTGTAAATTTTGACAGTAGCTGTGTAGTGGTTTTACCAGGTTGAAATCCGAATTGATTGTTAGATAAAATAGAGTTTGTGCACATAAATATTTTTCTGCTATTTTGTCGATAATCGGAAGTATTGATATCGGTCTGTAGTTGGCATATTCTTTTTGGGAGTGTTGCTTATAAATTGGCCTAATAATACTTGTTTTTAATCCGTCTGGATAAATACCCTTTCTTATGCTTGTGTCTATAAGTTTTGTCAAATCAAAAAAAAATCTTTTCACCTATGGCTTTTATGTCAATAGCTCGAATGCCATCAAAACCGGGTGCTTTATTAACGTTAATATTTTTTAATATTTTTGCTACTTGCTGTACACACGGTTTTTATAATAAATAGACAAGCAAGCCGGTTTTTTATAACTGTTTGTATGCAAAATATTATTTTTACAATTTGTTATTATTTTAGACACATTTTCTTTAAAACTAAAGGCGAAATTATTTGCTGTCGTTTGAGTATTTATATTGTTTGTTTTATTTATTACTTCGTCTACAGATCGGGTTATTCTCCCTGTTATTTTGTTAATAATATCCCAGAGTTTTTTGTATTTTTTGTATTTTTGTTTATTTCTGTGTTATAAAATAAGTTTCTAGATATCTCTATTGTTTTGTGAGTTTTATTTCTTATTTTATTATACTCTACTCTTAACACTGCGTTAGTATGATCTTTTTTCCATTGTAAAAATAAATTATCTCTTTTATTGCAGAGTTTTTTATACTTTTATTTATCCATGGTTCATTATTTCGTTTAGATGTTGATTTTATTTTTATGATGTATTCCGATTTTTTGTAACATTCAGTAATTTTACTTATTATATCATTGTATATCAAATTTGGACAATCTATTGTATTAACATTACTCTAGTCTATATTATGTAATTCTTTACTCAGACGATTTTGTTTGAAACGTATTAATGCCATAGGATCAGCCTGTATACGTGGCGGAGCGATGCATGCAATTGCAATCATTCGATGGTCCGCCAGTACAGTACCCAACGCCGCACTGTACAGTCCTTGTTTACAAAATCGCACAAAAATATGATCTATGCAACTCTTAGTTATTATATTTTTACGTTTTTCGATACATGTCTAATCAGATATCTCACAGGATAGGCTATACTCGCCCATTAGGTTTACATATTGTGATACTAGCTGTGCCCGCGGCGTAGCTCGCGTATATAGGTTTTACTTGGAGAATTTGACATTCAGGTAAGAAAATATTAAACGATTTATATCATTACTCTATCAATATCATTTATTAGACGTCAGTGTAACAGACGTCTCTGGTTAGTGCGTATATACACTAAGCGCTCCGTCTCTATTTTCGCATACATGTCCACTATAAATTGGTAAAACAACCCCCGAAATCTTTGCAGATACGCAAGAAGATATATGCCTTACATGTAACAGGTGCGAATAAAATTGCAGAGCAAATATTTTTTTATTAAAATTGGTCTCTCTGGTATTAGGATTAACTTGATAAATTCCGAAATTGTACCCATTTTCACCGTGACAATATATTAATGGATATTGTAGAGCATCATAATATCGATGCGTTTCATAAATCCCTGGCAGTCGATCGTCATGTGTGTGCAACACGATGTCACGTCTATCGCACTCCTGGTCAACTAATACCACTGCCACTTCATCAGTGACAGGAACGTTGCTACCGCGGTGTTCAGTAACTTTTTTTAGTAACAGGACGCCTGTCTGCGTTAATAACTATTTTATAATTGTTTATTAAATCTTGACAGATCGATTGCAATGCAACCCTAAAACTATGAACGTATGGATTTATTTCATGTAGCACCCTTTGAAGTTGGGATATGAGTTCGCTATTGACTTGTGGGAAGTTGTGATTTCGGATATTAGTATGTTCATTATAATCTGATACAAAATAAATTGACTATTTTACTTATATATACATATATATTTATAACTCATAATATATAGTTATTTAATTTAATTTATTAAGTTGAAATTGAAATTGAAAATATATAATATTTACATTGGTTCCGCGTAATGTATGGTTATTTGTGAGACTGACTGCACGTCAGTGAGTCTCAATACGATTCGAAGTATCTTAACGCCGCAATTCAGAAAAGAATGTAATTTGTACAACGCCATCTATTACGTTCGTTGTGAGAAAACGTTTTTAATTTAAGGAAAACATCTTTTTTATTGTTTACTTTGTTTTAAGTATAAATATATTATTATAGAACGTTTTTTTACACACAAATCTTTTTATTACTTTTTCTGAGATTTTATGGCGCCATTGAACAAATTAGAACATTATAAAATAATAATCATAACTTTCGATAGAATTAACCAAATTTAATAAAACAAAAATTAAATGTAACTTGAAGATACGCTTTATGATATTCTTAACGATTTCTTTTACTTTAGATGTGATGCGTTTATAAACAAACAGACAGACAGACAGACAATTCTAAAAATTATAAAAATGTGTTTACTTAATTATTTTCATTTCCCTATAATGATTTTAGTGACAAATATTCTATACAATGTACAAAAACAGACACAACATGTTATCACCATTTTTATTATAAGTATATATTTAAAGAGAGATGGCGCTGCTAACAGCAATCATCAATTCTAAAAATAAAAGAGATTAATTGACGCGATTGGTACATTATTATATAAAACATAAAAGAACTTATAAACCAGTGTCTGCATAGTAAGCAAAACGCCTTTTTATATTACATTTTGACCATACCGCCATCTATCGATGAAATTGGTTAACTATTTCACTTTAGATTTAGTTAATAAGTTTATGATATATTTTTTGTATATTATTTTATTTAATACGTTTTTTAATACTTTTGTTTACTGCATTTTAGATATAATTATATCATTATAGAACATTATTTTACCTAATTTAATTATGATTTATGATATAGTATTAGTTTAAAATGCACTTGATGACTCAACCAACGCCACCGTTGAACAAACTCGTACCTATACTTCGTATTCATACTTCAGAATATTTATCATAACTTTTGATTGAATGAACTGATTTTAATAAAATAAAGACTAAATGTAACACGAAGATATACTTTATATTTTCCTTAATGATTCTTATGATATAAATTAGTACTTTATACGTGATACGTTAACAAACAAACAGACAGACAGACAGACAGACAGACAGACAGAAAATTCTAAAAATGGTAGAAATGTATTTAGTTACTTAGTTTTAGTACCTCTCAATCACTTTTATTACAAAAATATAAAATGTACAGACGTCTGCTTTTTACATTTTTATTATATGTATAGATTGTGTTATTTATAACTTTAAGGTTTAGATTTATGTCACCTATAATCAGAAAATTATCACATGCGAGTATTTATTTAATAAGTGTTTCAGCTCGGAAAGAAATAGCGTTTTACTTTTGTCTGGCGGTCGGTACAATGCACACAGAGTGTAGGTACATTTATTCGATGTTGCAAGTATTCTAACAATACATTCAAAACCCAAATTTTTGCAGCCAACAGCAACGCTTTTCTTCCTTGAGCTCCACTAGAATATGTCCTGATTTTTCTGCGTAGTTTCCTACACGTTTGGCAGTTATCACTCCTGGGTCGTCTATGTTTAACTTTTTTGCAAGATTTCTCTCTACTAGAATAGGATCTTAATTTTCTAGGGCCGGTAATCCAGAAATCTCCACATGATTTTTAAACTGACCTTGCTCAATTTCATGGACTCGCTGTTCAACTGCACACAGTCTTGTTTCCATATTTTTGTTAGCATTGGTAAGTTAGGCGTTTTTCCTTTCTGGTTCAATTATTCTGAGTTGAAATGTTTCAATATTCTCGCATATTACATCCATTTTGTCAGACAAAGGCTCTAGCGCCTTAGCAACTGTTTTGTCAACCTCTTTAGAGATATCCTTCAGTAGTTTTTTAATATCAATATTATGCCAGGTAGTTTGGGATCCTGGAGTACCAGCTACGGGGTGTGAATAGCTGGCTGGCACTCCTTCCTCCTCCTCAGAATCCTCCTCTGGTACTATAAAAGAGCTGTGTCTTGGACGATTTTTCAGCAGTCTTTACATGTCCAGTCTAAGCTGACTTGAGCTCGTAGCGCGGTTATCTGTTTCGTACTTAGAGTTGCACAAGGTGTAGTAGCATGAACCACTTTTTAACATACACTACACTCAAGACCTGGCGCCTTTTTCGTAATTATTTTGTTGCATGTATAACACTTTGGAATTGGTACCATAACGACGGTTGTTAGAAAATAATTGTTCGTAGTGGGTATATTTCGCAATTTCGTGCCGTGTAGTGGCGGTTAAGAATATCCACTACCCCATATCTTCCCGTGGGTGTCGTAAAAGGCGACAAAGGGAATCAGGCAGAAGATGGGCAGCAGCATCTTCCTGATAATAGCCAAAATAACAATAAAAAAAACTGCGGTTGCCAACCCGCTCGCCAAGCGTGGCAACTATGGCAATATACCCCCCATGAGCAATGACAATAATAAACGGCCCCCAGTCCCCGGCGGCCCCGCTATTCCTGGCTACGGTGGCGACCATGGTAACGGCGGGGCAGGGGGTGCTAAGAATCTCCGGTGGAGGTTCGGTTGCCACCTACGACGACTCGACCTGGCAACATACAACGCACGCACCCTGAGGACTGACGAGAAGATTGTGGAGCTGGAAGAAGAGATAGACAAGTTACGCTGGCATATTATAGGATTATCCGAAGTCCGAAGAGAGGGGGAGGACACGGTAATCCTCGAATCCGGCAACTTGCTCTATTACCGGGAGGGCGACCATTTGTCCCAAGGAGATGTCGGATTTATCGTCCACAAGTCTCTCGTTAACAACGTTGTAAAGATTGGGAGTGTGTCGACGAGGGTTGCGTACCTTATACTCAGAATCACCAAACGGTATTCGCTGAAGGTCATACAGGTTTACGCACCAACCTCGGCACATCCCGATGAGGAGGTGGAGGAAATGTGTGAGGATATCTCTAGAGCCATGCATTCCTCCAAACCCCACTATACGGTGTTAATGGGAGACTTCAATGCAAAACTAGGCACAAGAGAGAACGGTGAGCTGAAAGTAGGGAAATTTGGAATAGGGCAACGGAACCCAAGGGGCCAGCAGCTGGCCGACTTCATGGAGAAAGAGGGACTCTTTATGATGAACTCTGTCTTCCAGAAGCGGCCCCACAGGAAGTGGACCTGGTCGAGCCCCGACGGTTCGACAAAAAATGAGATTGACTTCATTATGACGACCAGACGACAACTGTTCAGTGATGTCTCAGTGATCGCGAGGGTGAAAACCGGCAGCGATCACCGAATGGTTAGAGGCACACTGAACCTAAACGTTAAGTTGGAGAGGTCTCGTCTAATGAAGTCAACGCTCCGTCCCCCTCGTGCTCTAATCCAAAGTCCCGAAACCTTTCAGCTCGAGTTACAAAACCGTTTTCAGTGCCTAGAAGACTGCAATGAAGTGGACGATTTGAATGACAAGCTCGTGGAAACTGTCCATGCGGTCGGAGCTAAGTTCTGCAAGACCCGCCGCAGAAGAACACAAAAACTCTCCGATCACACTCTTAATCTCATGGCTGTTAGACGGGAGATGAAGCTACATTCTTCAACAGATTTAACAGCATACAGGCAACTGAACAGACAGATCTCCAAATGCATGCGGCGGGACTTACGCAAATTCAATACAGCTCGTATTGAAGAAGCGATCGAGCGGAACCAAGGCTCCAAAGTCTTTGCCAGAGATCTGTCTGCCAGAAAGCGCCAACTGTCAAAGCTGAAGACAGAATGTGGCAGCATCGTTTCCGGGGCACCTGAGATTTTGAGTGAGATTGAGAGGTTCTATGGGCAGCTGTACACGTCATCGTTGGAGCCGCACGCAAGTGTGAGTAACGATCCAAGAGCGAGTCTTATCCGACATTATTCCGATGATATCCCGGACGTCAGTCTGAGCGAGATTAGAATGGCTCTCCAGCACCTTAAAAACGGCAAGGCCCCGGGCGAGGATGGAATTACAGCGGAGCTTCTGAAAGCGGGTGGAAAACCGGTACTTGAAGTCCTTCAGAAGCTCTTTAATTCCGTCCTCCATGGTGACATTACACCGGAGGCGTGGAGCAGAAGTGCGGTGGTCTTGTTCTTCAAGAAAGGCGACAACGCTCTCTTGAAGAACTACAGACCGATTTCCCTTCTGAGCCGCGTCTACGTGCTGTTTTCGAGAGTCATTACGAATCGTCTCGCGCGCAGACTTGACGACTTCCAGCCTCCCGAACAAGCCGGTTTTCGAAAAGGCTTTAGCACCATAGACCACATACATACCCTTCGGCAAATTGTACAGAAGTCCGAGGAGTACAATTTGCCACTATGTCTGGCGTATGTGGACTATGAGAAAGCCTTTGATTCCGTCGAAATTTGGGCGGTGCTGCAGTCCCTTCAGCGATGCCAAGTTGACTGTCGGTATATCGAAGTGTTGAAGTGCTTGTACAGTAGGGCTACGATGGCTATCCGAGTACAGAACCAGAGTACGAAACCTATCCAAATGCAGAGAGGTGTAAGACAGGGTGACGTCATATCCCCGAAACTCTTTACCGCTGCATTGGAAGATGTTTTCAAGCTTCTGGACTGGAAAGGATACGGTATCAACATCAATGGCGAGTACATCACTCACCTTCGATTTGCCGACGATATAGTCCTTATGGCAGAATCGCTGGAGGACCTAAGCACTATGCTCAATGACCTCAATAGTGTTTCCCAACGGATAGGTCTTAAGATGAACATGGACAAAACAAAGATCATGTTTAATGTCCATGTCACACCTATGCCGGTAGTTGTTGGGAACACTAAGCTCGAAGTTGTTGACGAGTATGTTTACCTGGGACAAATAGTCCGACTAGGTAAGTCCAACTTCGACCGAGAGGTCAATCGACGGATTCAACTCGGTTGGGCAGCGTTCGGGAAATTACGGCACATCTTCTCGTCAGGTATACCTCAAAACTTGAAAACGAGACTGTACACCCAGTGCGTGTTGCCAGTGATGACATACGGAACTGAGACGTGGTCCTTCACTACTGGCCGGATGAGGAAGCTCAAGGTCGCTCAGCGAGCTATGGAGAGGGCTATGCTCGGAGTTTCTCTGCGTGATAAACTCAGAAATGAGGATATCCACAGTAGAACTAGAGTGACCGACATAGCCCAACGGATTAGTAAGCTGAAGTGGCAATGGGCCGGCCATATAGCTCGAAGAACCGACAACCGATGGGGAAGAAAGGTTCTCGAGTGGCAGCCTCGTACCGGCAGGCGAAGTGTAGGGCGTCCCCCCACTAGATGGAGTGACGACCTGGTAAGATATGCAGGAAGTCGATGGATGCAGGTGGCTCAGGACCGTGCTTTGTGGCATTCTTTGGGGGAGGCCTATGTTCAGCAGTGGACTTGTGAAGGGCTGTAATGATGATGATGATGATGATGATATTTCGCAACACACAGAACTGATTTCTCTGCGTGATAAACTTAGAAATGAGGATATTCGCAGTAGAACCAGAGTAACCGACATAGCCCAACGGATTAGTAAGCTGAAGTGGCAGTGGGCCGGCCATATAGCTCGAAGAACCGACAACCGATGGGGAAGAAAGGTTCTCGAGTGGCAGTCTCGTACCGGTAGGCGAAGTGTAAAGTGACGCCCCACCAGATGGAATGACGACCTGGTAAGACATGCAGGAAGTCAATGGATGCAGATGGCTCAGGACCGTGCTTTGTGGTATTCCTTGGGGGAGGCCTATGTTCAGCTGTGGACTTATGAAAGGCTGTAATGATGATGATGATGATGATCATTGATGAAGCATGTTCGGTCCTGCTGGATATCATATTGAATTTTTTTATTTACATTTTAAATGAAAAATATTATTATTTTTCGCAGGTATATTAATTTTGTTCATTTATAATTCGAAAATCTGGCATGATAATGAAACGGTGGATAAAATATGATATCCAGGATTTATAAACTATTCTTATTACAATACATTCATTTCTGAACAAAATTAATTTATTAAAACAATTTCTATACGACACCATAGATAAGAGTGTACAACACTACGTCACTGCTTTTTGACAGTTTGACAGCAGTTCTACCACAAAACTTGGCTGATATTACTAGATAGTATAGTTTTGACTTTCATCGTATTAACTAGCATAGCCCTCTCCATAGCTTGCTGAGCGACCTTGAGCTTCCTCATACGGCTAGCGGTGAAGGACCACGTCTCAGTTCCATAGGTCATCACTAGCAACACGCACTGGTTGTATAGTCTCGTTTTCAAGTTTTGAGGTATACCTGACGAGAAGATGTGCCGTAATTTCCCGAACGCTGCCCAACCGAGCTGAATCCGTCGATTGACCTCTCGGTCGAAGTTGGACATACCTAGTCGGACAATTTGTCCCAGGTAAACATACTCATCAACAACTTCGAGCTTAGTGCTCCCAACAACTACCGGCATAGGTGTGACATGGACGTTAAACATGATTTTTCTTTTGTCCATGTTCATCTTAAGACCTATCCGTTGTGAAACACTATTGAGGTCATTGAGCATAGTGCTTAGGTCCTCCAGCGATTCTGCCATAAGGACTACATCGTTGGCAAATCGAAGGTGAGTGATGTACTCGCCATTTTTATAAAGTTTAATATTTATAATTATTTTATTAATAAACTAGCTCGCCAGGCAGACGTTGTTCTCCCCATACCGACTACCCTCTGTCCTATTAAAAAATCCTTAAATTCGCAATAAAAAATTTCGAGGGTCATTTATCGGGATAAAAACTATACTATCTCTCTAGGTGGACCAAAATGCACACAGTATGCAAAATTTTATTGAAATCAGTTCAGTAGTTTAGGAGTCAAACAACGTGACACGTAAGTTTTATATATAAAGATAAATAATTATTAATGTAATAACCAAACTAAAACAAAATTAATATTAAATACATAACCATTATTTTCATCTGTTATCCAAGGACAAATAACTAAAAAAGTCCAGGACCAACAGCAACAAACAAACGATACAACGCGACCTTGAGCTAGGTACTACAACAAAATAAAACAAACTAATAATAATATGTGTCTGTCTGAAACTGTTTGCAAAATACGTAATAGGTATTTTTACGTAACCCCGCAAAACTATATTTTTCAAATGTTTGTAAAATTAATTTTGTGACTACTTTGGTGGTTTACCGATTTAAAATTTTATTTATTGTTGAAAATAATATTCAAACAAAACACTGACTTTGTAGTTTTGTACTCAACACCAACACGTATGACATAGGTAACTAGTATTGTAACGAGATTTGAAATCACGGGCCAACTTGCGTTTCTAATACCACCTAAAACAAAATTACGTATTTTGAATAATTAATTACTATACCTACAATAAATTACAATATTGTATTATATTGGAATCAAATACATGCTAGAAATATTGCAAATTGAACCAATGGAAATCATACAAAAATATAATATAAATCGCAAGAAATTCCGCGCGCAAATCCTATCCCTTAACAATCAAGATTTACTTTAGAATGTTTAAATTTTATTACAGTCAAACAAGACAAGGAAGTTTGGCATTGCTTTTTTCTTCATACATCTAGTTCGTTCAAGGTTAGGAAGTAAGGCATCGTTGCATATTATCTACCTACGAATAATGGTATTTGTTGGCCAACAATATCGTCTGCACGCCATCTAGCGTGCCAATGTTTAAACTATGTTTTTGGCGCTTTTGCTTGTCAAGTTCACTCACACTACTAAAGAAGTGTCATAATTTCCCTAGATTTCACTATTGTTTTTCTTAATAAATACTGTAAGTTATTTTCTAATAAGGTCAATCGCGAGCACATTTCAGTGTAGAAATGTGAGTGACTTCACTCCGTCTACAACAGCTATATTCATATCGTAGTTTTTCAGACGCCAACGCTATTGTGGTAGGTTTTGGAACCTCTATTTTCAGTATATAGTGGGACACGTTTTCAACTTTCGCACCTTGTAAGATGGTTCTCCTATAGATGTGCCAACTCGGAAAAATTACAACTCGAGTTGACTCGAGTTGAAATTCACGCAACTAGTTTAAATTCGAGTTACGCAACTCGAGTTAGCAGTATGAAACAGAGTAAATGATTTGTTACAAATTACTTTTTTATAAATTTGTTTTTCTATCTAGCTCTGGTGGGTTGGGATAACTGTAATTACCAAACTTATTATGTAGGGAATAAAGAGGTATATTTAGTATGTATCACATACTTATGTATTTTTGGTTTTAATCTTAGTAATAGTAAATACATGTATTTAACGTCAAAATTTGCTATATAACAGTCTTCACGATACAATATTAGTCTAGCTTTAAGATATAGGGACATAAGCTATTAATAGTTTAATTATCACAGTCAAAATATCCTTAAATAAATTCAATTTTCAAATTCATAATATTTATTGTAAGTTAAGTGTTACATCTGGCGTTAATTTAAAATATGATGCTCTTAGAACTTAACCACCCTTTTTGGGTATTACAATAATAGGTCTGCGTGTTACATAACTATATTGATCATAATTAATCAAAATTATAAAAGAAATTAAATTAAATAACTTAGCTATTATAAAATTCTAAATAACAAATTGTTTAGTTGTAGCTAAATACTCTTTGAAACACAAAGCGCGCACACAACGAATGAATCGCGCTTTTACTTTTTGGCTGGCTCACTTGACCCGTTCATGTACAGCAGCCCAAACTCGAGTTAGGGAGATCCAACTCGAGTTAACTCGAGTTAGTAACTCAAGTTGACCCATCACTAGGTTCTCCTTTTACTCTACACTCCATAACATACCTACAACTTTATAATTTGTCAGTCAAATACTTTATAATGAGAGTTTTGGCGGGAACTTGACCGGCGGCGGTTTGCTGCTCCTGTCATCATCATCATCATCATCATCATTACAGCCCTTCACAAGTCCACTGCTGAACATAGGCCTCCCCCAAAGAATGCCACAAAGCACGGTCGGTCCTGAGCCACCTGCATCCATCGACTTCCTGCATATCTTACCAGGTCGTCACTCCATCTAGTGGGGGGGACACTTCGCCTGCCGGTACGAGGCTGCCACTCGAGAACCTTTCTTCCCCATCGGTTGTCGGTTCTTCGAGCTATATGGCCGGCCCATAGCCACTTCAGCTTACTAATCCTATGTCGGTCACTCTAGTTCTACTGCGGATATCCTCATTTCTGAGTTTATCACGCAGAGAAACTCCGAGCATAGCCCTCTCCATAGCTCGCTGAACGACCTTGAGCTTCCTCATCCGGCCAGCAGTGAAGGACCACGTCTCAGTTTCGTATGTCATCACTGGCAACACGCACTGGGTGTACAGTCTCGTTTTCAAGTTTTGAGGTATACCTGACGAGAAGATGTGCCGTAATTTCCCGAACGCTGCCCAACCGAGTTGAATCCGTCGATTGACCTCTCGGTCGAAGTTGGACTTACCTAGTCGGACTATTTGTCCCAGGTAAACATACTCGTCAACAACTTCGAGCTTAGTGTTCCCAACAACTACCGGCATAGGTGTGACATGGACATTAAACATGATCTTTGTTTTGTCCATGTTCATCTTAAGACCTATCCGTTGGGAAACACTATTGAGGTCATTGAGCATAGTGCTTAGGTCCTTCAGCGATTCTGCCATAAGGACTATATCGTCGGCAAATCGAAGGTGAGTGATGTACTCGCCATTGATGTTGATACCGTATCCTTTCCAGTCCAGAAGCTTGAAAACATCTTCCAATGCAGCGGTAAAGAGTTTCGGGGATATGACGTCACCCTGTCTTACACCTCTCTGCAATTGGATAGGTTTCGTACTCTGGTTCTGTACTCGGATAGCCATCGTAGCCATACTGTACAAGCACTTCAACACTTCGATATACCGACAGTCAACTTGGCATCGCTGAAGGGACTAAAGCACCGCCCAAATTTCGACGGAATCAAAGGCTTTCTCATAGTCCACATACGCCAGACATAGTGGCAAATTGTACTCCTCGGACTTCTGTACAATTTGCCGAAGGGTATGTTTGTGGTCTACGGTGCTAAAGCCTTTTCGGAAACCGGCTTGTTCGGGAGGCTGGAAGTCGTCAAGTCTGCGCGCGAGACGATTCGTAATGACTCTCGAAAACAGCACGTAGACGCGGCTCAGAAGGGAAATCGGTCTGTAGTTCTTCAAGAGAGCGTTGTCGCCTTTCTTGAAGAACAAGACCACCGCACTTCTGCTCCACGCCTCCGGTGTAATGCCACCATGGAGGACGGAATTAAAGAGCTTCTGAAGGACTTCAAGTACCGGTTTTCCACCCGCTTTCAGAAGCTCCGCTGTAATTCCATCCTCGCCTGGCGCCTTGCCGTTTTTAAGGTGCTGGAGAGCCATTAATCTCGCTCAGACTGACGTCCGGGATATCTTCGGAATAGTGTCGGATGAGACGCGCTCTTGGATCGTTACTCACACTTGCGTGCGGCTCCAACGATGACGTGTACAGCTGCCCATAGAACCTCTCAATCTCACTCAAAATCTCAGGTGCCCCGGAAACGATGCTGCCACATTCTGTCTTCAGCTTTGACAGTTGGCGCTTTCTGGCAGACAGATCTCTGGCAAAGAATTTGGAGCCTTGGTTCCGCTCGATCGCTTCTTCAATACGAGCTGTATTGAAGTTGCGGAAGTCCCGCCGCATGCATTTGGAGATCTGTCTGTTCAGTTGCCTGTATGCTGTCAAATCTGTTGAAGAATATAGCTTCATCTCCCGTCTAACAGCCATGAGATTAAGAGTGTGATCGGAGAGTTTTTGTGTTCTTCTGCGGCGGGTCTTGCAGAACTTAGCTCCAACCGCATGGACAGTTTCCACGAGCTTGTCATTCAAATCGTCCACTTCATTGCAGTCTTCTAAGCACTGAAAACGGTTTTGTAACTCGAGCTGAAAGGTTTCGGGACTTTGGATTAGAGCACGAGGGGGACGGAGCGTTGACTTCATTAGACGAGACCTCTCCAACTTAACGTTTAGGTTCAGTGTGCCTCTAACCATTCGGTGATCGCTGCCGGTTTTCACCCTCGCGATCACTGAGACATCACTGAACAGTTGTCGTCTGGTCGTCATAATGAAGTCAATCTCATTTTTTGTCGAACCGTCGGGGCTCGACCAGGTCCACTTCCTGTGGGGTCGCTTCTGGAAGAAAGAGTTCATCATAAAGAGTCCTTATTTCTCCATGAAGTCAGCCAACTGCTGGCCCCTTGGGTTCCGTTGCCCTATTCCAAATTTCCCTACTTTCAGCTCACCGTTCTCTCTTGTGCCTAGTTTTGCATTGAATTTGCTGCTCCTGTATTATAGTTTAAATAATAGTTTGAAGTGGATTTTGATATGTAAAAGTGATGCAATTTTATTTATTAACTGTCTACGCATGTGAACTATTAGTGGAAACGGTGAAACAAGTGCTCTGATGGTGATGGATTCTCAAGATAAATTGTTTGTCTGCATAGGCGCCTTTAGATACCATCGCCAACTGTCAGCTGTCTGCTGGCTCAAGTTGCCGTCAAAATCTCCCAAGGACTGCACAATGTGACGCAACAACATATTATTGTAAAGCAGTGAACCATGAAGTATAATATAAAAAAGACAAGGCTGTATGGCTTAGTTCCTTTGCCTGCTCTCTCGAGCGAATAATAAAAACAACAACAACAACAACTTTTTAATGACATGAGTGTCACAGAGTACTTTTTATAAACTGGAAATGAGTGTTGAAGTGTGCTTTTTGTAATCAAAATCTAAACGTAGTGATTATATTCTCTTTGTCAAAATCAATGAGAAAAGATAGATGAGATATCTCCGCTAGAGTAAAAGTATTCTGTGATAAACAGGTGGTCAAATACAAGTTATTATTTTATTATGATTATAAGGTTCAATTCACTAGCTCAAAAAGTTTCTACTTTAGTAAATATTTCTAAAACCAACATTATGAACCTAGATAAATGTTATTTTCGTTATATAAAATCTGATGAAAAGATAAATATTTCATTTTTATTGAAAATTAAAGATACGGTGCGACAATTTAACCTTAGTCGACAACCCACGGAAAGTTTAGAAACTCTTTTTAATCGAATTGAGACTAATGTTCAAAAAGTCATTACTAAGAAGAAAGGAAAGAGTGGAAAGACAGCTGAAAATTATTCTAAAATAAAAGTAGCATTGTTTGATACAAATAAAGAAGAAATTTCCATGAAATTTTCCTGTATGGATTTATTTAAAATAAAAGGACCATTAAAATTGGAGATTTATAATCAAGTTTACGAAACAGTTTTTAATGCACCATGGATTTTAAACATAAATTTACCAAAATGTTTGTTGGTAGGATTTCCAGTTTATCCTGAAAACTTTGAGACTTTATACACTGTAAAAGATAAATCAGTTTTTAAATGGTATAAAGGGTCTCCAGTTAATGATAAAGGCAATGAATTAAGTGATATTCATGTTAAGTGGATTTTGATAGGAAATAATTTTTCATATGTTCCCACTGTAGAGGATGTTGGTTTGAAATTAAAATTAGAGTGTATTCCAGGTAAATAATAAAACTTATATTAATATAGTACGGAACAATTTGCAGGTAGCCTCATCGCAATGCACATAGAAATAGATGTTACATATAAATTTTTGCTTGCTGACCGCCATACGACTAATACGACATTGTGAGTAACCACATAGTCTGTATAAGCCCTTACAGCTTATTGAAATCCACCACTGAAGACAGACCTCCCCCATAGATTGCATTTAAGGGTGATATTTGCTATAGTTGGTACGCTTGGCCGGCTGGGTGGCAGCCACTGTTCTTTTATTTAGTTGTTATTAGAAAGACCTCTTGACACCAATATGGCAATATTAATACAATTAGATACATTACAATATAATATATTGGTACAAAAAAGTTTATTTGTCTTCTTCTTCACCAGTAACAGTCCAAGGGTAGACATGGGCCTTTCGGTCTGTAGGAAGGATTTGCCATTAGTATGGGTGGTGGAAAGATTTTCAATTACAGTACCAGATGGTTCATACTTTTGAGACTGCTCATGCTGTCAGTGATCTTGGTATTTTACATCTGACTTAAAGTTCAAATATATAAATAATTATATACCGTAATTGCAGTTTCTAAAAATACAAGTAAATAAGGCTTTTTCTTTTATTTTAAATTGTCTCAAATTGAATGTTAGTAAGCTGAAGTGGCAATGGGCCGACAATATAGCTCGAAGAACCGACAACCATTGGGGGAAAAAGGTTCTCGAGTGGCGGCAGTGTACCGGCGGATGAAGTGTAGAGCGTCCCCCCACTAGATGGAGTGACGACCTGGTAAGATATGCAGGAAGTCGATGGATGCAGGTGGCTCAGGACCGTGCTTTGTGGCATTCCTTGGGGGAGGCCTATGTTCAGCAGTGGATTTGTGAAGGGCTGTATGAATGATGATGATGATGAATGTGATTTATGGGCAACAACATTCTTGCCTACCAATCGACCCTTACGAATGTGTGCTTGTGCAGTAAAATCAGTTAAAATAATCCACGTATTTTGAATTTAAGAAATGAAAATGACAGAATGTTTGAGATTTTATAAATTCATTTTTCTTTACCATTTGCCTATATTATTCTGAGCCTTCTCTGCAAATTTGGTCGGTTATTGCAAAGTAACCCCATATAGTATATTTCAGGAAATGATACTACACTAGGACCAGCTGTAGAAACTGTTTCAAAAAGTCTTGTAGAAGCGAGTCCTGGTCCTTGCCCTTTTGAAACAAGACATTTATTTACTTCTACAAAATTAAAAGATTCAAGGTAAGATTTCAGTATAATTAAAAAAAATATTACTTACATATTTGAGCTTTAATAAATTTGTGATTGAAAATTGTTTTCAGTAATTTTGATAGGTTAAGATATAAATTTGACTCACATTACTATTAATTAATTAATTAATTACAGCATATTAGAACTCAACTGCTGAACATTGGCCTCCCCATAGATTGCCTTATAGGGCAGCTATTTGCCATAGTTGCTTTGTAGGCAGATTGGCAACTGTAGTTTTTATATTTTGATTTGTCAAGCGGATGCTTCTGCCCATCTCTTGTTTGTAGTTTCACTCTGTCACCTGTTACAATACCCATGGGATGATATGGAGTAATGGTAACAGGTTTGCTTACTCTGACATTACATGGTTGTCACATTACTATTAATTGATTGAATGAATGAATGAATGATATAATATTAATTGATTATAATTGAAATAAAACCAAATGTATTACCTTTGATGCTGCTGCCAGTCACCGATGACACAAGATGGCAGCAATTTTTTTCATTTTGACGACCAATTTATATTCATATACCACCACATTCTTAGTACCCAAATCAATATTATAACAAATATAAGAAAACTTTTCAAATTTCCTAAAATTAAGAGAGAACCCTCACAATACCAATGGAGCATAGGAATTATCTCAAAAAAAGGGTCTAATTGAGGTACTGCATTAGCTGTATATTTACCATGCTCATATTCTGTGCAAACATCGTCCTTCCCCAGTTGAGCTGTCCCATTCATGCTGCTGCCATAATATGTGGATCAATTGCATATTAATGGTTAAATTGCTATTCATCAGAGGTTAGGCTTAGTTAAATCCCAGAGTATTTCCCTACGCCATAAACAACACCCATTTTGTGGGATTATTTGATGCTGCTACCACAGTGCAAAAATATACAGTACAACCTTAGTATAACCAACCTCAATATAAGGATCTCCTCGATTTAACAAATTTTTAGAAATCCCATAGAACCGGATGTAAGAGTTAATACAAAATATACCTTTACATTATGAATAACTATTGTAAAAGCCTCCTTATAACAATTTTCCAATCACTGCAAAATAGAAAGTATAATTATTAACCTCTGCATAAAGTATTCTACCAATTCATCTAACAAGAATTCATGTCTTGATAGGTTCAGACACATTCAAGAATTCATGTTGTCATAATAAATTAAGGTTTTGTGTTGTAAGGCATTCTTTACAATATGTATAATTTTTTTTTTAAGTTTGCTTACCTTGCTAAAACGAATGTTAGACCTCTATAACAACTTTATACTATAGAGACCTCTCTCTAGAGCCATGCGGCAACTATATTAATAGTATAGTTGTAGCATGAATGGGTCGGCTCGACCAGGGAAGGACCACACTCTCACAGAATACCAGCGTAAAATAGCAGTTTTATGCTGCTGTGTTTCGTATGGTGAGTATAGAGAACCGGAGACCCTTTTTACTGGAAAAGAGACATTCTATCTTAGTCCTCACGGCTGACAACACATCTACATTTTAATTCGTAAACGAAGATAGATGTAGATGTCTATGGGCCACAGCAACCACTTACTGTCAGGTGGATTGTGTGCTCATTTGTCACCCTTATTATATAAAAAAAAAACCTATATAATTGGTATAACGAATATTTTCTAATCCCCTTCAGATTGGTTACATTAAGATTTTACTGTATCTATTTTATGTAAAATAATAATTTTAATTTAGCCTAGATAATATATAAATGTGTCTTATTATTTTGGATTTAAGATTTTAAAATTAAGTTAGATATTATGATATGTGCTTGGGATATATTTTTTTTAGTTTTTCAGTTTCCGATGCATTTCCTACAATATATTGGCTGATTTGTATTGTGACTCTGACTTTACAAGAACTGTCCTTCATCCATACTGCCCACCGTATGCATTACAAATAGATTATAGGAAACAACTTATTTTAAAAGAACTTCAAGGTAAACTAAATATTATTCTATGTATTCTTATTGGTCATCTTATGTTTTTATCAATATTCTTGATATTACATTTCCATTAGGATACAATGCTGATGTAATTTGCCTTCAAGAAGTTGACAGCAAAGTATTTAACAACAGCTTACAACCATTTTTGGGATCAGAAGGTCTTACAGGATTATTTTACAAGAAAGGAAAAACTGTTGCTGAAGGCTTAGCTTGTTTCTACAGACAAACAAGATTCGAGTATGTATAAAATATGTTTTTTTAATTGTTCTAATTATTTTTTCAAATTTGGTCTACTCACCATCTTATTATTCTTTTTTCACATTTATAAGCCTATCAAATTCCATATTTTTATAGCTAAAGTATACTCACTTCTGAGAGGGTTTTAGGGCTAGAAAAAGTTCGCCGCGCTGACTCAATGCGTGTTGGTGGACTTTACATGTCTTCGAAATATTTTTTTAAAGAACATTGGTAGACTTTCATAGATAAAATTAGTTGAGAAGAAATGGTAGCGTCTATATATCAAAGATATATTAAAATGTTAAGCGTCAGTCCCTTAATAATTCTGTCAAAGAATTTTGTCCTGAGAAGGCGTCAAAAAAAAGATATTTACATTTGAATCTTTTTAGGTTATGTCCTATTTCACTTGGAAAAAGTCATGCTTTCTGTGATTGTTTGATGTTAGCTTAATACATAATACATAATTGAGAGTTTTTAGATTATTGTATCTCTATTATATATTTGCATGCTATAAATGTATATTGTATCATAGTGACATTTTCAGAAGGGCTAGAACCCAGAGCCGGAAAGTCAGTAAAAAACAGTGACATTTTTTTGAGTTTATGGCCTGGTATCTAGACCTTTAGACCAAGTCTTGAGTATTTTTATTCGGTTTATTATAATTTCCCCAAATAAATAATTATCTTTCATAGTTCACTGCTTCACAATATGTTGATGCGTCACATTGTGCAGCCCTTGAGAGATTTTGACGGCAACTTGAGCCAGCAGATAGCTTACAGGTGGCGAAGGTATCTCAAGGCGCCTATGCAGACAAACAGCTTATCTTGAGAATCACATCACCATCAGAGCACTTGTTTCACCGTTTCCACTAATAGTTCACATGCGTAGACAGTTAATACATAAAATCGCACCACTTTTACATATCAAAGTCCACTTCAAACTATTATTTAGACTATAATACAGGAGCAGCAAACCGCCGCCGGTCAAGTTCCCGCCAAAACTTCTTTTTTCAACAGTGACATTTTGTTTTAGCTAGTGTTGGCATAACATTAAATGGAATTGTTACATAGTACTATGATTGAGATAATGCATTGTTGTAGGAAGTTCTTTGTAAGAGACTTATTTTCAGCCATATCACTTTTATTTTTATTATTACTGATAGTACAGTTATTTCTAATAAAAAATATTTTGTGTGTTGTGTTGATAGTCTTAAAAGTGTATAGGAAAATAGTATGAATATACTAAATGGCAACACTTGAATAGAGTAAAATGATTTTTTAAGTCATTTGATATTCCCAAAAATGTTTGTTTTTTTCTGTGGCTTTAATTAAAATACATATTTATTTGAAAAATCATAGAAAAATAATAAAACTCATTTTATATATAACTTATTTCTAGACGCGATAATATTTGTCAACTATTTTTCTGCCATTGCTCTTTATAAGAAGTTAGATGGATTGCTATGATAAATTTTCTGATATAGAGTAGAAGAATGATAGGTTATTTTAAGGTCTTTATTAAAAAATTAAAACATTTCGTAATTTTTTGTTTTAAATAAAATCTTAATTTTTTTAATCGCCGAAGTAAATTTGTATGATAAAAAAACTTAATTTCTTCTTATAAAAATATTAATTTTAATTAATATTGAAAAAATGTTATGAAATCTAATAATTAATAATCAGTGCTGCCACCTCTTACATTAATTACGCTTCGTCATCAATTGTTCATACTTAAAATTAAATTGTCAATGTCTTGCTGTGGTATGACGTCCCATGTTCTTTGCAAGTGTTCGTAAAGTTGTTGTTCCGTCGTCAAATTTGGTGGGAAATCTCTCAAATCCTTTATCCCGGGCGACTGTGCAGGCCAATCCAAAACTTGAATATCGCGGTCTCGGAGAGCGGTCGACACCAGTCGCGCCGTATAGGAAGGAGAATTATCGTGCATGAGTAGAAATTCCTGGCACATTTGGATTCTGTGTGGGACAATAACAGGCTCTACTACCTCCTCGTGGTATTTTTGTGTAGTCATACTGCCTTGGATCCAAGTGAGCCTGAATTCCTGCCCACACCATGATTCTTTTTTATAGAAGAGGGGGCAAACGTGCATGCGGCTCACCTGATGGTAAGTGACTACCGCCGCCCATGAGCAATCGCAACACCAGGGGATTTGAATTTTTCTTGACGTAACGAATTACTAACAACTTCTTCTTAATAACTGGCTTTACGGCTCTGGGATCTAGCCCTTCTGAGCCTGAAGTTACAATATATTATAATAATTCTCCTTCATAGTATACTGCTTCACAATGTGTTGATGCGTCACATTGTGCAGCCCTTGGGAGATTTTGACGGCAACTTGAGCCAGCAGACAGCTGACGGTTGGCGATGGTATCTCAAGGCGCCTAAGCAGACAGACACCTTATTTTGAGAATCACGTCACCATCAGAGCACTTGTTTCGCAGTTTCCACTAATAGTTCACATGCGCGGACACTTAATATACAAAATCGCACCACTTTTACATATCAAAGTCCACTTCAAACCATTATTTAAACAATAATACAGGAGCAGCAAACCGACGCCGGTCAATTTCCCGCCAAAACTCCCAATTACTAACAATTTTGCCACCGTATTTTGCTTTTTTTAAATTTACATTTTTAAATTTTGAAAATAGAATAAAAGAGGTTTCAATCTGTATATAAACTTTTTATGGAAACTAAAAAGATTTTAAACTAAGTGTAAAGTCTTAAATAATCAAGGTATCCCTAGATTCTGATTATGTGTGTATGTACGACCTTGGGTACTGCATCGTATAAGTAATTATTTACACGAACATCCTTCAGTAATACAATAACATGCTGCATCAACACAAGAACACTCTCATTAACTTAGAAAATTTTGACCATTTGTTTCAATTACATTACAAATGTTATTTATGTTTATTATTGTAATATAATACATTTTGAACATTTTAAACAGTTTTAATAAATTTAAAGATTTTTAAAAGCAATATTAGTCCTTTACTTAATGTTCGAAAGAAATGTATTTTGACTTTATGCTTATTAATGCATTTTAATTGTTTAAAATATTGTATCTAAGATATTTTTAGACGACTTTATATAGAAATTAATTATTATTAATTATTAATAATAATGCATCTTCACAATAAGCAGAAGAGAAGCACTATAAGAAGAATAGCACATAGCCTTGTGGAACAGCAGCATTAATGGTCTTGTAGTCAGAGCATGTGCCGTCTATTATGACCTTGATGCTCTGATCTGCAAGAAAACTTGTGATCCAGATCGAAGGCCTTCGCTATGTCCATACTAATGGCCAATGCCTCCCCGTGGACTCCACTGCCTCTATCCATCTATAAATCAGCTAAACTAGAAGATCACTAGCTGATCGACCCTGACCAAAACCCTATTGAGCTTGCAGTTTATAATAGCTCTCATTATTTTGGAGAATGAGTTTGGGACTGCGCCTAGGTAGTAGGAGTATCGAAAAAGACGCGTTAGGACCGATGCCAACTCCGGAGCACATGTCTTCAGCACAATAGGAGGCGCTCAATCAGGTCCACTCGATTTGTTGATGTCCAGGGACACAACTCGACTTGTTGAAGAGTGCTTTGAGCACTGACCGCTGTGTAAACCGCACATCCGGCACGGAGCACACACATCGCGAGATGCTCGGCGGTGTGTTCCCCCCGTCGTGGAGTGTCGTGTTGGATGCAAAATGTGAGGCTAAAAGATCGGCTTTCTTCTTTGCGGCATGGGCCAGCGAGTCATCCTCCCTGTGGTGAGATAGAAGAGGAGGCCGAAAGAAGTTTTTTTGGACAGCCTTGCCGAGAGACCAGAATAAACGCGTTCCTAAAGGAAGGCGAATTAGTTTCTTGCCAATTTCTCCGATGCGTTCTAACTTTGCCTTTGCAATGAATTTTTTTTAAGGACCTGGAGGCGGAATTACTTACTTATTTTTAAGGGCGTTGGTGCTTACATTCCGCGACGTCGATGCGTCAGCCCAAACCCGGTAGCACGCCTGCTTATAACGCGATGCAATTTTACAGCATCAACCAACTCATGGATGAGATCTGCCTCTGATGGGCACCACATATGACAGAATAAAGAGTAATGAATACCACATAAGCGACAGAATCAGTAACAATTTTGGGATCATTCGGCGAGAAGCATACCCACCACCAAAGGAAGGATGCAAAAAAGACTGCATCATTTTCCAATCGGCCGACCTATAGTGCCAAACATGGCGTTAATCTGCAGAATGCAACTGCGATGGGAGCGTGAGTGGCAACATACTCCGGATCAGACAATGATCCAAAGAGCGAAGAGGGGTGTTGACGAAGATCTGATATCCGTTCGGATGAGAGTTCAGCAGGAGATCCAACAGGAAAGGTGCATGATCCTCCATATTTGAAATTTGCGTAATCATAAACAGATCGCCCCGCATGATCGGTTAAACGTAAATCAAGCCAATCGGCGTTAAAATCGCCAAAGATTACGATCTCTTCGGATGTGACCTGTTGTAGCAAGAAGTCTGCAGCCGTTTGAACGTGGTCAATGGGTCTATCTGTGTCGGCATTACTTCTATGGGGCCTATAGATGTGGGGATGGTCGTCGCGCGTATACATGCAGCCAAAGATAGACAGGTCTCGGTTTGAAAGAGCAACGCCGTCTCCAGATGGTAGTGGACGGCACTAAGGTTTGAATGAAGTCCCCTGATGTTACAGGAAATCACGAATAACGTGTCAGGGGTTGCCTTTGTCTTATTGCTGTGCTTGCTCCGAGCAGTTTTAGTCTTGAGTGGAATTTCGGATCCTCCCAATTTGACCCATAAAAATCGTTGGAATGCGGAAAACTCTAACACCGGGCTTTCCTACTTTAGTCGATTTATCGAATCTGAAGCCAACAAAAAGGTTTCATTCGGTAACTACATGAGATATATATTAAAATAAAAAAAATTCAAAACCCCAGAAACAAAAGGAGCTGATGATTTTCAAACGTCTGAACAGATTTTCCTGAAACATAGCTCAGAACACTCGATTAAGGCACCTTTCAAATAAAAGTAACTTAAATCAAAGACGTATTAAAAAAGATAGGCAGGTTAGACACTAACATTATTGTATTTTAAAGTGGCGCAGGTAGTACTATATCTATGTACAGTTATTTATAATGACACATTGCGGTAACGTTAGAAAAAGATGAATATACATCATTAGTTGCGTATTGATTGCTGCAGAGCGCTCATTGGCGCGAGCGCGTGACATACCGATATGGAAAATGAACACACTAGCTAGCGTCAAATTTTACACTAGCGGTTAGTGTTAAAATAATAAACCAATTATTAACAAAACATCTATATTCAAAATATTAATGAGACGTCTTTCTTGTCTCTAACAGTTGCCGCATAATTTGTGCACCACCTAAAAACATAGGAAGGCATTTTTGCCACGAATAACTAGAAGATTTACGCGCTCTAGCGAAGGTACAGCTGCGACGCGGGAGCGTGCTCGACTGAATGCGAGTCGGGCAATTACCTGACTTTCGTATTGCCATTTTAGACCGAGTATGACGTATATATACTTTTAAAAACATCTTAGACTTAAATTCCAATTAAATGGTTCATCAGTTCATCCGTTCAGGAGATGATCCTACATACACACATATACACTACAAACATAATAACACCCCTCAGTTTTCATCGGGGGTTAAAAATTATGGTTCAAGGTGGATTTAACTAGAAGATTTACGCGCTCTAGCGAAGGTACAGCTGCGACGCGAGAGCGTGCTCGACTGAATGCGAGTCGGGCAATTACCTGACTTTCGTATTGCCATTTTAGACCGAGTATGACGTATCTATACTTTTAAAAACATCTTAGACTTAAATTCCAATTAAATGGTTCATCAGTTCATCCGTTCAGGAGATGATCCTACATACACACATATACACTACAAACATAATAACACCCCTCTGTTTTCATCGGGGGTTAAAAATTATGGTTCAAGGTGGATTTAAGAGGGTCCATCGAAGTGAAAAGATATTTGGTATTAAGAACCCCCCAGGCCGAGCTCCGGGAAACCAAATTTTTTCTTACGTTGATGTTAGGTCTACTTTTCGTGGAAGGTGGTATTTTCCCATAACTTGATGGAGTAAGTAATCTTGTAGTGGCTACCCGGAATATAAGTTTGTTGTTGCTGCTATTCCACTAAAACTAAAGGCCACGGCCTTCTGGTACGTTGTTATGTAAGAGATCTATGACCTTTTGTATCAATAATCAAATCGGTAATCTATAGAAGAGAAATCAGTTGGAACTTCTCTAAGCCGTTACGTTAATGAGAAAATAATACAGTGGATGGAGTATATCTTATAAGTCGTACTTTCTTTCAAAAATAGGATAAAAAGGTTAAAAGTTAATAAAGTAAATATTTATGAAAATAATGAGGTTTATATTGTTTTTATTTTCTATCAGGTTGCTAGAAGAGAAAACTATATTGTTAGCTGAAGGTTTAAAAACTGAACCTTGTCTTCAATCAATATGGAATGCAATTAAAGATAACAAACCATTGTTGAAACGAGTTCTCGATAGATCTACTGTGGCTAGTGCAACAATATTAGAATCCAAAGACAATCCAGATGAGATACTTATAGTTGGCAATACTCATTTGTACTTTCACCCTGATGCAGATCATATAAGGTTACTTCAAGGGGGCATGGTAATATATTGGCTGAGAGAAATACGCAACAATTTAATGGAAAAGGTATAATTACTAAGAAAAATAATTTAAATTTTAATATAAAATATTTTATTTTTTAGAAATGAAATATAATTGAGAGGTGTTACATCGGGTTCACATCGGGACTTTGTGCAGGCCACAAGTACTCCGTAACAATCCGCGCGGGTATGAGGTCTCGCATTTTATCTTTTAATAAGGTTATAATAATAATTTACCCTCATTATAAAGGTTAATCAATAAACTTTTAGGCGAATTGATACGTTCCAAAAATATTAACCATTATAGGTGAAAAAAGGAAGTGGCTCGATTTATTTGCTCCCAAGTGTATTAAATTTAATCAATTTGTCCATTCATTTATCCATAACAACCTATCAAAAGTCCGCTGCTGAACAAAGCCCTCCTCCATAGATTGCCTCATAAAGGGATATTTGTGATAGTTGCCACGATTGGGCGGCTTGGCATCCGCAGATTTTTTATCAGATTGTTATCAGGAAGATGCTGTGATCATTTTCTGTTTCATTTCACTCCGTCACTTACGACGACCACTGGATGATGTAGGGGAATGGATTCTCTTACGCAGCCTGTATAACGGCTAGTTATAGACAAAGTTAAAAATTGTTAAGTCAAGAATTGTAATTTATTTATTATTATTCCTTATATTAAAATTTAGTTCAATTAAAAATTTTAAGATTGTTTCAAAATTGTATAAATTTCTCATAGAGATGTTCCAAACGCAAGCAGCTGATAGGCCTGTTAATATTGGTTTAACCAAAAAAAAAGTCTCCACCTCGCCTCTATTTCCTGGATACTATGTAAAATTCTATGTTATGTTATTATAATTTTTGTTATGCAATCCTGAATAACGCGAGGCTTGGTATGGAGTTTTTGGACATTGAATGGATTATAATTTATAACACATTATTGAAGAGTAAAAAATTACTACAGATGTTATTATTTTCAGTATCCTAGAAGAAGGATCTCACTTATTCTATGTGGTGATTTTAACAGTGTTCCCTCTTGTGGCATATATCAATTGTATACCACTGGAACAGCCCCTAGTTCTCTTCCAGATTGGAAATCAAGTACGTATTCAGCGTTCCTATGTAATTATTCTATATGTAAATTTACAGACTACATAATATGTCTCATTGGGCACAGGGCTCATTCAGTCCGCCGCGCAGCTCCAATGAGTTCCGGTCACTTGGTAAATTGGCACTTATAATTGCAAATATTCCGTGACGCGCGAATCGCGATAACAAAGTTCCGAAGTTAAAGCAGTCTATATAGAATAGCTCCGAACTACCACTTGGAGCGTTGGTCGCTCCCCGGGCAGAACAACTTGCCCGGCGGAAGATATCCCCTTTTCCTTCCACCGGCTACATTGGTGACACCGACGTGATCTGAACACGCAACAAATAATTTTCGGAAAATACAACTTTGAAACGCTTCGTCATCGTCCTCAAGTATCCCATTCATTCGCTCCCGAGCAGATATTGTCTGCAGTCTTCACATTCTACAAGCCATCTAGATTTATAAAGGTTCATCGCAGCACTGGAATAATAATGCTTCCTGTTCCTTCAAGCTACTCTCTGTGCTACAGTGTTCGGTACGGCTCTGAGCCTTACTGCTCGTCTCTGCTTCACAGCACTCTCGCAGATTACTTGTCTTCTTCTCGACTCACTGCAGATTACAAGGCAATCTCTGGCACTTGCTCCGGCTCATCGTTCTCACCGGCATCACTTGCAAGTGCGTAGTACGGCATGCATAACACACCGGCATATCGTTAGCACCGGCGTCACTTGCCCTTATGCACATAGCATGCATTCCCCACCGGCATTAAGGACGCACCGGCAATCGGACTGCACTATCGACCTCCGGTCTGAGCAGGGTGGTGATGTGGCGGCGCTGTCGTCGCGCCACAAGCGAAACATATCGAAGCCTAAATCGCGATAACAAAGTTCCGAAGTTAAAGCAGTATATATAGAATAGCTCCGAACTACCACTTGGAGCGTTGGCCGCTCCCCGGTTAGAACACCTTGCCCGGGGGGAGATCTGCCCTTTTGCTTCCACCGGCTACAATTCACTTACTATATTACTATACTGGTTCCGGCGCTCGCGTAACGTGTACTTATTTCACTTATTTTTTAGTTTCGCGATATGGCATCATCATACATAAAAGTAAAAAAAAAGTAAATGCTTGATCCTACATAGACAATTTATATCTAGGTATAAAAAGGCGTAGGTCTTGCTTCCACGATATTCCACCTACATCTTCATTTTGGGAGTATTGAAGTGATTGGAAATTATATCTTGATTTTAGTGCTACAGTCCTTTTTAGCGGTGCCAAGTTGACTGTCAAAATATCTGAAGAATTGCTGAAGGATCTTAGTACTACACAATCACCTCAATAGTGTCTACCAACCGATGGGTCTTAAAATGAACATGGACAAAACAAAAGTCATGTGTAACGTCTATGACACAACTATGTCGGTAGTTGTTGGGAGCACTACGCTCGAAGTTGTTGGGAGCACTACGCTCGAAGTTGTTGGGAGCACTACGCTCGAAGTTGTTGGGAGCACTACGCTCGAAGTTGTTGACGATTATGTTTACCTAGGACAAATTATTTGACTAAGTGAGTCCAACTTCGGCCTAGAGGTCAATAGACAGATCCAACTCAGTAAATCAACTGATAGACCTTTCACTCCACTGTAGGATACTCACGTAGTTTATAATTTTAGTTTGTACACAAATTAAAACTAAACCTTTTTGCAGATACTGATGAGGCTGTTTGTGATTTGAGTCTCTCACAAGATATACCTCTCGCTAGCGCGTGTGGAACTCCGTCGTTTACAAATTTTACAGCAGGATTTGCAGACTGTTTGGATTATATATTTTATGACAAAAGTCTTCTTGAAGTTGAACAGGTATTACAATATTAAATCGTTGTAGATCGAGATTATTTTTTCTTTATTTCTTTTTTACCTATTATTCTTGTTCTCTATTTGTATACAAAAATAAAAATTTCATTATATTTATTGTTCCACAGGTAATCCCCTTTCCTACAATTGAAGAGCTGCAAGCCAACACGGCATTGCCAAGCGTAGTTTTTCCGTCTGACCATATAGCTATTATATCGGATTTACGGTTTCGATTGACGTAATAAACAGTGGATTATTTGAATGTGTAATTATTAAATACATAATAAAAAAGTGGCACATGTGAAAGTGTAATTATTAAATTATTATTTAACATTCTAATCTATAATTATTGTTTAACATTTAAAATATACGATTAAGATAAAATATGGGAAGCCATATGGCCAAATTGATTTGATTTTTTTTTCTCTTTTTTTATTTCTTTAATAAAAACGTTACCCCCACTCTAGGATTTTCTCCTGGATCGTGGAGGCAGTTTACAAACACAAATTTCACAAGGACTAACATCCAGAGCCGGAACAATCCGTTGTAGGCCTTACAAATAATTGTTCCGTGCGGGATTCGAACCCGCACCCCCCAGCGCAGCAACTCATTGCTAAGCCACGGAGCCGTCATATATCAAATACTCAAACGCTACTCAATTCTAACATGTCTTTAAAGTTGAGATCTATAGATCGTACTTTGACTATGCTCAGACTTAGCTTACGAAAAACTTAGCTGAGTATATTATGCTAAGCATAAACTTTGATTGTGAATTTATAGTTGTATCGGGCTAAGATTAAGTTAAGTTTATGCTAAGGCCCAGACAGTTCAAATATTAATGGATCCTTCATTCCACGCATTATGTTTTTGACTTTACTGCATAAAATTGAAAATATATATATGTATTTAAAATCGAAAACAGAAAATAGAAAAAGGGCATATAAGAACGGGATCGGATGAGATGAGTGCAAAATCAAAAAAAAAACGAGATTTTAATAAATTCGAAATAAGATTGAAATTACATAAATAGAAAATGGAATTATGCAATTTAAAACTAGAAAACGGCATAAAACTACCTATTTATTGTTATAATTAATTATAGTAACATAAAAACAACAATTTAAAATTAATACGGTGGTTTTGAATAATTTCCTGAGTTTTACGTAAGTCGTCGATATCGTTGACTAAAGGCGGCTACTGACGTGCCTGCCGTAAGCTACCCTACCCCAGCCTACGAATTTGGGATATATATATAAATAAAAATACGCATAGATGTGTTTTTAATAGCACTTCTCAGAAATGTTTATTATTTAAACCGCACCCCCGTAGTTTATGAATAAAAAATAGGTAAATATCGCGCATCTTATAACGTCGATATCTCTTCAGATACTTACAATTCGGTACTTCTTATAATTTAAAAAAACTGCACCCTGCTTGAATCTAACTCCACCATCGCCAAAAATCCATAAAATGCAATACTAATTGCAAAAAGTTAATAAAACTCAATTTATCAATCGTCGAATTGCACGGCACCGTCTCCTTATTAGTTCAGTGCAAAACTATGCATCCGAACTACCGAACTACGAAACTCTTATTACGATAAGCAACGAGGTGTCTTTAATCGTAGACGCCGTGGCAGGCCTGTAGATGGCGAGTCAGGTATTTTCAAAGAACATGTTCTTGGTAGAGTGTATACCGTTCATCCTAACAACGCTGAGTGTTTCTATTTGCGATTATTTTTTTTTTTTTTATAGGATAAGGGTGACAAACGAGCACATAGTCCACCCGATGGCAAGTGGTCGCCGCGGCCCATAGACATCTACATCTATCCTCGTTTGCGAATCAAAATGCAGATGCGTTGCCACCCGTGAGGACTAAGATGGAATGCCTCATTTCCAGTAAAAAGGGCCTCCGGCCACCTGCACTCACCAAGCGAAACGCAGAGGTAAGCCTCTACTTCACGCTGGTATTCTGTGAGGTCGTGGTACCACCCCGGTTCGAGCCGGCCCATGCGTGCGACAGTAAAAGCTGCCGCGTGGCATACAGTGCGAGGACCAACATCATTTATAGATTTGGGAAAAGTAGACGATGTTGTTTATCCAACTTATCATGCAGCTTGCCAAGCGCGTCGTTTGCTTGAAAATGATCAGCATTGGGATGACGCTTTAGCAGAATCCTGTGTTAGTGATAATCCACGACGCTTACGCCATTTATTTGTAACATTACTCACATTTTGTAATTTGTCAGATGCTGTACAATTATGGGAAACATATAAAGAAAAATTTGCAGAAGACTTTCTTCGGAATATATCTCACAATGATGAAGGCGCAACTAATGATAATTTCCGTGATCTTGCCATAAATCTGTGCTTATTAGCTCTTCAGGAAGATTTAACTGCAGTAGGCGGTAAATCACTCTGTGAATATGGTTTGCCAACACCAACCTCAGTCGGAGAGGTTACCAATAAGGAATATTCTGCAGAGATTGGTTACAACTTAATGGAACTGCTGGCAACATTAGAAAACGGTGTCCTAATGAAAACTGCAGAACAACGTTCAGTCTATGATCGCGTGTGCGAGAGTGTTCAGAATAATTTGCGAACAATATGGTTTTTAGATGCACCTGGAGGAACTGGAAAAACATTTTTGACTAAATTAATATTAGCTTATGTTCGAAATCAGCGTAAAATTGCTCTTGCCGTGGCTTCATCAGGTATAGCTGCAACATTGCTACCAGGAGGTAAAACTGCTCACACTATGTTTAAAATACCAATTGATTTAGATCGCACGGAAAGTCCAACCTGTAGTATTTCAAGAAATAGCGACAAAGCTAAGGTGTTACGTGAGTGTAATTTAATCATATGGGATGAAAGTACGATGGCCCACCGTAAAGGAGTAGAAGCGGTAGACAGAACTTTAAGGGATATAAGACAAAATGATCGACCAATGGGCGGTATCACGGTTTTATTTTGTGGTGATTTCCGACAAACCTTACCGGTAATACCACGGGGAACCCGAGCTGATGAGGTTAGGGCTTGCCTAAAAAGCTCTTATTTGTGGCGTGATATACAATCGGTACATTTGTGTATAAACATACGAATGAGAACTGGAGATAACCCGGATGATCGTCAATTTTCTGATAAATTATTAAAGATTGGGGAAGGTACCTATCCACAACTACACCAAGGAAAACTTATTCTGACGCCTGAGTTATGTTGTATAGTGCAATCCCAACCACATCTTATATCGTCGGTTTACGGTGACGTAACAATTATATTAAATAGGGACAATTTTTGGCTATGCGAAAGATCCATTTTAACTCCTCGCAATGACCAGGCATCTGAGATTAATAACAAAATACTGTCGAATATACAGGGGGAAAGCAAAGTTTATAGTTCAATAAATAGAATGGTCGATGAACAAGAAGCCACTAATTACCCGATAGAATTTTTAAATTCTTTATATATGCCCGGACTTCCTTCTCATGAAATTTGTTTAAAAATTGGCATTCCGATTATTCTGCTCCGAAATTTAAGACCACCACAACTTTGCAATGGAACTCTGCTAAAAGTAACCCAGTTGCAACAAAATATAATCGAGGCTCAAATTTTAACAGGTTGCGGTGCAGGGGAAACCGTCTTTATTCCCAGAATTCCCATAATACCAAATAATTTTCCATTCCAATTTAAAAGAACGCAATTCCCTGTATCATTGTGTTATGCAATGACAATTAATAAGGCTCAAGGGCAAACTTTTCGTGTTGCTGGAGTAGATCTCGGTGTCTGTTGTTTCTCGCATGGTTAGTTGTACGTCGCTCTTTCCCGGGTTAGCAGTTCTAGAAATCTTTATGTTAACGTCCCGGACGGGTCAACTTTCAACATAGTTTACCCGGAAGCTTTGCGCTGAAGTATTTTTGTTCTATAAGTACTCATGTGGACGTGATCTAAACAATATTACCAATATATTAACTTAATAACACACAAGGAGTTACACTCCATCCAAAGCCCAGCGACACTATAACATATATAGGAATGACGTCTTAGCAAAAGTTGTTTAGTCTGATGGGCATTTCCTGTTGACTTACAAAAATGATAGATCTAGAACGTCTCGAATCGCCTCGCGAATCACGTTGTTTTCCCGTTCCCGGGCTCTTAGAATTCAACATCAGACGTTATAGATCTTCGATTTTGACGACCCCGTTGTCGCTGGCATAAGCAACAGGATCCGCGTACGAAGTCGCGGGCAAAAGCTAGTTAAATAATAATCCTCTTAATCATTCACTCACTTCACTGCAGTTTTATTTTTTATTTAATATAGTAATATTTCTATTTAATCGTTACAAAAAGAATTAAGTAATAATATAAATCAGGATCCTCTCGAGATTTTTTTTGGTAGGATCAGAGCCATCAACTACAGGAACGTCCATCCTGATGCAAATACTTTTGCGAATGCGTTTACATCACTGCTAATGTCCAATGTTATGGATCCACATTCAATATACGCAAACTGTGAAGATGATTAAAGGGAACAATAGTAGACTTTTGAAACTCATATCCTCATAAGATGTTAATGAAAGTCCCTCATCAACATTTGATGAAGACAAAGAAAATATTATATGTAGTGGACCCATAACAATGACTAAAAACATTAGCAGTTGCAACCAGTCGTTAAATGCAGTGAATGAAAGATTGCGCGTCCACTCTTCTGCATATACAGCAGGGTATATGTGCAGGAGAGTGACAAAAAAATTTAACTGTAGGAGATGCTCTGAGACTTATACCCAAACAAAAAGAGATGTATTTCATAAATGGATCGAACAACGAGAATACACTCTTTTAAAACATAAGAATTTAACTTATCCATCAAAGAAGTTTTTATATTACATAGGGATATTTCGGGCCTTATACATGATTACCTAAATAAGTATGCTTTCAAAACATGTGTAAAAGACTTTTAAAAATGGAAATAATTAAGAAATTTGATGTAAATTGGTTGGGGTGTACACATCATAAATCTGAAGTAAAGGAGTGGTTCCTTAATTTAATGATACGCGCCCATGTCCATAATTGGTGCAATATAATAAATAAAATTTTAAAATGGTGTGTACGGGAAAAACTTGTGAGACAAGATGTGTGCACCTCAACAAATTGCCTTTGACAAATTTAAAGCCCATAGGTTAAGCAATCAAATTACACAATATAAATCAAATAAATATAAATTACAATAAAATTATTACAAGTCATAATAATACAGAGTGTAAGCATTTGAAAATAAAATGTCAAGAACTATAAGTAAATTAAGCAATGCTAGTCAATTTTAATACATAGGTACGAAACAACAATATTAAAAATCATAACTACCATACAAGTAACGGTAAGTATATTATCATAAAAAAAAAATTCTATTTACATCATTAATTGAGAGTATTATCTTATGTTGTTGTGTTATTGTGTACCTTATCTATATTAATTTTTATATAAGTAAATATTTTTTTAAATAAATATTGTAAAGTAATTGTTGCTAATGTATACTTAGTCAGGTCATAAGTTCTGTCAAAAACTTTTTATAAAATTAATGATACACTTTTTGATGATTATATAGAAATTATATAGGAAATGAAAGGTAATTTAATTTAGAATACAATTATATTTACATTATTCAAAATGCCCTCCCCTATTTTGAATACATGGCCTTAATCGACGCGGCGAATCATCAATCGCAGCACGCACCACGTTCATATCTATTTCTGCCGCTGCTTTAGCCAAAGATGCTCGGAGAGATTCCAAATTCTGATGAAGTTTAGCGCAGACTTTCTCCTCCAAATGTTGCATATCTTGTAATCCAGTGGGTTTAAATCTGGACTAGAAAAGGGCCAGTCTTCATGTCCGATAAAGTCAATTCCACGGGCGGTCAACCAGTTTTGTGTGCTTCGTACACTATTAGCTGGTGCAGAGTCCTGTTGGAACATCCAATGTTTGTTTTTGAACATTGTTTGAGAAAGAGGTTCCAATATTTTTGTTAGAACGGTATTTTGGTACACCTCGGCACTGGTTTTACAACTTTTTCGCAGAAAAACACCTCAGTTAAGACTGAATATGAGACTCCAAGCTAAACCATGAGTGACGAAGGATAATGTGCTCATTGAACCCTCGGAATACGCGTGCTGGCTTCTTCACTGCTGTGGGCATACACCTCATCATTTTGTTTTTATAATTTTCTTCTATGTTAAAAATGTTTTCATCCAAAAACAAAATTTCGCGACATTTTTTTCCCGCGTATCGCCGTAACAAAGCGCGGGATCTATCCAAACTAATTTTTTTCAAACGCTCATTCAAAAAATGTCCGGTCTTCTAACGATAAGCTCGTAGTCCTAGATCTCCATTGATCACTCTTTTGACCGTGGTTCTGCTTGGGCCCATCTGGAGAGCTAAGATTTTTTGTTTATGAACAGGATTTCGTTGTATTCACGCCTTCACTGTTTTGATGATCGCGGGTGTCCTAACTGTACGAAGTCGACTGGTACTCTTACGATCATCGAAGCTTGAATATTCAGTGAATCGTTCCATAGTGCAATAAACAAATCGTAGGGTTATTTACAATTTTTGTAAAATATTGAAAATCTCTTTTGCGCGTTACCACAGCGGTGCAACGCGATAACCGCTACTCTATCTACTTTCTTCGACCACTCCATATTTGAAAATAAATGAAAATTAATGTCTTTTTTTATTTTCGGCAAGCGCAAACGTTATATTTTTAAAATTGGTGAAGTTCATCTAGCCAGTATTCAAAAATTTTAAATAATAAGGTTTTGACAGAACTTATGACCCGACTAAGTAATAGAATTAATGGAATGCAATAAAGTTTTGTGTGTGCATGATTTCAGGCAATACATATTTTGTGAATTTAAATATACCTTGCCCAATATTTATGTACTTGAATCCAAACATGTTTACAGATTCATCATCATCATTACAGCCCTTCACAAGCCCACTGCTGAACATAGGCCTCCCCCAAGGAATGCCACAAAGCACGGTCCTGAGCCACCTGCATCCATCGACTTCCTGCATATCTTACCAGGTCGTCACTCCATCTAGTGGGGGGGCGCCCTACCCTTCGTCCGCCGGTACGAGGCCTCCACTCGAGAACCTGTTTTCCCCATCGGTTGTCGGTTCTTCGAGCTATATGGCCGGCCCATTGCCACTTCAGCTTACTAATCCGCCGGGCTATGTCGGTCACTCTGGTTCTACTGCGGATATCCTCATTTCTAAGTTTATCACGCAGAGAAACTCCGAGCATAGCCCTCTCCATAGCTCGCTGAGCGACCTTGAGCTTCCTCATCCGGCCCGCAGTGAAGGACCACGTCTCAGTTCCATAGGTCATCACTAGCAACACGCACTGGTTGTATAGTCTCGTTTTCAAGTTTTGAGGTATACCTGACGAGATGTGCCGTAATTTTCCGAACGCTGCCCAACCGAGTTGAATCCGTCGATTGACCTCTCGGTCGAAGTTGGACATACCTAGTCGGACAATTTGTCCCAGGTAAACATACTCGTCAACAACTTCGAGCTTAGTGCTCCCAACAACTACCGGCATAGGTGTGACATGGACATTAAAGTGTGATATGGACATTAAACATGATCTTTGTTTTGTCCATGTTCATCTTAAGACGTATCCGTTGGGAAACACTATTGAGGTCATTGCGCATAGTGCTTAGGTCCTCCAGCGATTCTGCCATAAGGACTATATCGTCGGCAAATCGAAGGTGAGTGATGTACTCGCCATTGATCTTAATACCGTATCCTTTCCAGTCCAGAAGCTTGAAAACGTCTTCCAATGCAGCGGTGAAGAGTATCGGGGATATAACGTCATCCTGTCTTACACCTCTCTGCAATTGGATAGGTTTCGTACTCTGGTTCTGTACTCTGATGGCCATCGTAGCCCTACTGTACAAGCACTTCAGCACTTCGATATACCGACAGTCAACTTGGCATCGCTGAAGGGACTGCAGCACCGCTCAAATTTCGACGGAATCAAAGGCTTTCTCATAGTCCACATACGCCAGACATAGTGGCAAATTTTACTCCTCGGACTTCTGTACAATTTGCCGAAGAGTATGTATGTGGTCTATGGTGCTAAAGCCTTTTCGGAAACCGGCTTGTTCGGGAGGCTGGAAGTCGTCAAGTCTGCGCGCGAGACTATTCGTAATGACTCTCAAAAACAGCACGTAGACGCGGCTCAGAAGAGAAATCGGTCTGTAGTTCTTCAAGAGAGCGTTGTCACCTTTCTTGAAGAACAAGACCACCGCACTTCCATCCTCCATGGTGGACAGAATTAACACTTACATATTATTTGTGACGTCTAAGTTATATAGAAAATGATTGAAGAGTTGTAGGACAATAAGGAGAGTTTCCTTTAAAGCTGAACATAACAAGTGTATGTATATGTATAACATTATGTGATTCATATTTATGGACATAACCACTAATCACAATAACAATTATTGATCAAGGGGAAAACATTATTGTACTCACTGATATCCCTAAAGTTTCCATAATCCTACCAAATCAAAAAGTACACGTTTGCTATGACTTTAAGCTTTCGAATGACCGTTGAAATTAAGGAGCATTATCATGAAGAATTTCCAATTTGGGAGTCCAAATATTTGACAAAATACATCACAAAGTTCATTAAAAACATGAAATGTTACATTTTATATTTAAAACAATAGATATTAATCAATACAAGTAGCAAATGTAAGCACAAAAGAAACTAGTCAAGTTTACGGGAACCTAAACTGATTTTTTAAAAACTATTTAAAATCTATTTATTTCTAATTACAATAATTATAATTCTAATTACTTAATTAATACGTCTTGACAGAAGTCGATGTCAAAACGAAGTGGCCGCTCCCATGAGCTCTGCCTGATATCTCATGCAACCAAAAGCGCTGACTCTACAGTTACAGGATACTGCCTAATGCTTATGCAGCCCCCTCTAGGTACAAACTCTAACAACCCTATGGTCTTGTGGTTGCATAACTCCTCCCTCTCTAAGAGCGGAATTATCGGTTTCAGTATTTTCAGCTGTTGTCCGATGATTCCGCCATCTGTTAACTAAATTACTTTTACATTTTCTTAAAACACTAAAGATTACAACAATAGGCAAAATGACATACAGTAATAAAGTAGCTAAGCTAACACCTTTAACCCTTATCACAATGTTATCACTTTGATCACTATGTTCACTGCCACTGAACTTAAGATTTTGATTCGATAGATATGCTAGATGTTTCAGGTCGTCTAAGGCTAAGCCTTTCACGTGAACTGTTTTAGTATCCGTCAGGTTCAGGTGATCCAGTTTTGGTAAGCTTATCACTGGGGTCACTCTACGAGTATAGCCCAATTCCTTAGCGAAGTATAGGCGGTGCAACAATTTATAGTTTTCTATGAAGGTCTCACAATCCTCACTAATTTTTATAATGTATGTGCCCAAAAGTGATTCTTTGGTTATGTCATCTTGGCATTTGTTTGTTAATATTATTTTATGGTTGGCGTATATGATCCAATTTACAGGGCCGATAGACTGGATTTTGACATTCTCAAGATCAACGAACCGAGGTTCACATAGTGTAAGATTGTTTTAGAATTTCATCAGTTGTTCAGTATTTGTGTTTCTAGGATAGGATACCATATTGGAGCTCGTACACAGGAAATCATCTGCCGCTATTTCGGTGCACGGCCGAGAGACCGGTAACTATTGTGAACCTTACACCAAAATGTAAGGATACTTGGGAATTATTATAGACGTTCTGTTTCTACGTGCATCGAATACATGTAATGGGTATAATTTGTAATAATTGTAATGAAAATTATCAGTAAGTGGAACTTCCATCAAGTACGTAATCTGGTTTCCTTTCATGTAAGCTTTTATGACAATAGTTCTTTCAATCTTTATTAAATTCTCTACATTTACATGGTATATTAGGTTATCAACTTTGGCTATATCACTAAGTATCACTAACAGATCAGATGAATTAGTAATTGATTGGTGTAATACTGAAACTTTACTAAAAGCTAAAGCGGTTTCTCTTTCACTAAGATTAAGGTAAATACTACGAAAGTTATAAATTGAATTATTTTCTTTGGTATTGTATATGTATTTCACTATTCCTTCAATTCTTTTTAGGCGTTCATCTAATATTAGTTAATTTTCATGTAAAGTTTCTGTACTATTCGCCAAGCTATTCAGCATTTTAGAAACAACGGTGATTTTACTGTCAACACTCAATTGATTCTGCTTTAATTTAGATATAACGGAATCGTATCTAAGAGCTTCTTCGTGATCCAAATTACCGGTGATAGATTTTAATGATTGATCCTAGGGGATATATGAGACCTCTTTTGAATCTATGGGATGGTACAAGTTGTTTAAATTTTTCAATAGTTAAATCGCAAAAATAATCAGCTTGGATTTTCATGGCTTGGAATTCATAAACATAAGGTTTATTTATATCAACTAACCTACAAAAATCTTTAAACTTAATAATATTTAAATCTAAATTTTTCCTTAATTCCTAATAAATTTACTTCTTTAACCATAAGCCACCTGTTTGTTTTCTTAAAAGCTTGGCCTTCTTTTACAGGAAGCAGGCCCGGGTTGCTGTCAATTTTTTGAAGTCAAAGACTGCGGGTCCAAAGTATATGAGCCATAGTCAGGATGGCCACGCACCACCTGTGGAGGTCGTTTGAAATTTTTAATAGGGACTGTTACGGCCTACAGCTTCCCCTGCAAAGGTCGAATATCCCGGGGCCCATGAGCGGAAGATTCAACGAGCAGCCGGAGGTCGGGCCTCAAATGGCCACATGGAAGAATGTCCTATCATACTAAGCTATATGGGAGAAGGCTAGGGAAATATAGTACTTACCTGTTTTCGACTCTTAGATCGCCCCAAGGCTCGCTCAGGCCGTAAGTGGGTGTGAGGTGCATGGCAAGTAGTGTTCAGTGATGTGTAAATGTGTGAGATCTTGACCACCTTCGGCGATCAGCAACGGCCGAGTTCCAGGCTACCCCACAATGCTGCATCGCTCCAGCAGGCTCCACCGCTGGACCATTTCATTCTGCATTGTCACTATTTGAGTCTATTAGCTTCATTGTACATTTAACTAACTTAAAGTCGCCTAATTTCACATTCATCGTAGAATCGAACACGTGATACCCGACACAGTAAGGACAGTAGTTCAAAATTCGACATTCAATGTCCCGGATTCACTTATCACAAAATTATAAATAGATAACTAACGCGATCTCTTAATGAGTCATACGGTTCAGCGTTAAACACAACTAAGTTCCTTCATTCGACACCAAAACACCACGTTGCGAAAAGAATACAAAATACGCCTCGTTGACACGTAAACTAACAAACCAACCAATACACAAAAAAGGGCACTTAACGCGACGGCACAAATATAATGATTTCCAAACAATCAACCAGGAGACGCTCTCGACTAAGGAATGCGTGGTTCGAATCCTAGACCGTATATCTACACGACGCGCGCGTGCACAATTCCGCATCACCCGAACAAGTTAAATATTGCAAAATTCACATATCCACGTAGCGAAGTAACACGCCTAAATTTAACTATCTGGACCCTACACGGTCGCGTGAACTTCGGCCGCGATAATCGAGATACGCGGGTTCTCCGCATCGCGGCCAGCGAGCTACTCTTCTCGCCTACGAGCGTCACACGCTGGGAAGCTGCCTACCGCTCCCCTTCCCCTCGATGCGCGTGACACCTGGTGCCATCGTGCGACTCACGAAGTCGAACGTGATTGTATATCGTACAAAAACCCCTTTTGGCCTAAACAGGGACCTTTGTCTCCCGTTCGCCTATTTTAACAGGCACGGTATTACGTTCTACAGGGCCTTGAACAACAGCTTTCCTGTACCTAGCTTTGTTCTTACTTTTCCTAATATTGCTGTCCTTTACGTACGGTATTTGCCCTTCGTTAAGTACTACATTTGTTTCTCCTCCTATCCTTTCCTTAGCTTTTTGTTTTTGTTCAATCATTCGATCGGAAATGTACTTGTATAAATATTTAGTGTGTTTTTGATGATCTTTCAATAGCTGTTGGATACAGCCCCTACCGAAATTATTATCAAAAACCTTTCCAGAATCCGTATGCCCAAAGCAGACTTCAAACGGAGTTAAATTAGTATTGGAGTGTACTAATAAGCCATTATAGGGCTCGGCTTTCTAACATCTTTACAAAACTGCTTATAATTTAGTATGGCTTCGCCTGAATGCACATCGGTTGGTAATTTAACACGTAGTTCCGATCTAGGTGGCAAAATAAAAATGTGATTTTCAAAATTATGTACAATAGGAATATTTGTGGATTTTGTTGAAAGTATATGACGCTTTAAGTCGATGACAGCCTCTAATTGTTTTAATAGGTCATTACCTATGAGGCCATCATAACGCGAATCTACATTATATATATAGAACTTGTGATATTCAGGGCTTTTATATGTGGGTGATAGCGGAATAACTATGACCTGATTATGGCTACTTGTAGCATGTGTACTGAAAACCTCGAAGGGTTCATTAAAAATTTCGTTTTGAAAATATTGGTATGCCTTGCGTCGGCTTATAAATGAATGCGTGCTACCAGTATCTAACATGAATTTTGAATCTAACTCCGGGATATATATAAGGTAATTTTAAAGGAGAAGGAGACTTAACAGTGGTAGAGCCACGCGGCAGCTTTTGCTGTCGCACGGATGAGCCGGCTCGAACCGGGGTGGTACCACGACCTCACAGAATACCAGCGTAAAGTAGAGGTTTACCTCTACGTTTCGCTTGGTGAGTGCAGGTGGCCGGAGGCCGATTTTACTGGAAATGAGGCATTCCATCTTAGTCCTCACGGGTGGCAACGCATCTGCATTTTGATTCGCAAACGAAGATAGATGTAGATGCCTATGGGCCGCAGCAAACACTTACCATCAGGTGGACTGTGTGCTCGTTTGTCACCCTTATCCTATGAAAAAAAAAGACGTCTCCATACATTTTTGGGCTCAAGTGTTAACAAGATGAAAGTAGGACTATTTGAAAGCGTATATATTAACAATTTATAGCTGAAAATCTGACAAGATTTGTCAATCGAGGATATGAGTTATTGTAGAATAAGTAAAAGTGTGATTATCTATTACCTACACTGTAACAGGTGATTTTTCACTGTTATTACACTGTAACAGGCTATTTTTCACTATAATTACTTAAAGATATAAAAGCAGGATCAGTATAAAATCACCAAAAAAGCTGTGGTTAATAAAGAAACAAAATAGTGAAACGATTAACGAAAGTTAAAACAACAATAATTAAGTGAAGTGAATATTAGGGATATCGATCTGAGATCGATTACTTGAATTGTTGTTGTAACGGTTACTTGTTGGAATTTTGATATTTTGTATTTTAGATTATTATTTTGTAGATATGTCCTTAATTTTTTTTATCTCTTTATTAACACAGAAAAATAATCGAAAATAGGTATTAAAATGCTTAATTTAATAGAGAATCGATTATATTGCGCACGTTTCAAATCGAATCGAAAATCTGTATTTTTCTTTTAAGAGTTTGAAGTTTGAACTGTCAAGTTTCAAAATGAGAAGTCCTCTATTGAAACATAACGTTCAGAAAAGAGAATTTCACTAGTGTATTCTTTATGGTAATCGATTTATTGCCATAAATAATACACTACAATCGATTTTCTAACTTATTTCTTATTTTATTGTTTTTTCGAAATCTAGAATGTAAAAAGAGCTAAATACTTTTTTGTTTTTTACTTAAGAAAATTATGGCCAATTTTTTAAAGTATAAACCAGTTAGTTAACTTCAGGCCCAAAAATCCCATCCTCCTTTGTGTCATTATTTAGTTCTATGGTTTCAGGGTTTGTGTTGAGGCGGTTATGTGAAAATTTTAAATATTTTCCGTTGTCTTAATATTTGTATCAGCTGGGTTTGATTCAGTTCCCGGGTTTACAGTCTCTTCTGATTGATATTCGGGGTTATAGTAAGAATCGTCGTTAGGATATTGATCGAAATTATTTCCGTTTTCGTAGTAATACATGTCATCATTATAATAATTTTCATTTAACTCTAATTCGTTTAACCTAAAACCTTGCTGCGGTCGTGCTGCAGGTGCAGTGCGCATCGACACATCTGTGTTATTAATTCGCGGTTGATTATGCTGAGATACATTACTATTGTTGTTATATCGCTGCTGCATACCGAACTGTTGAGGACTCATTGAAGGTAAAGGCTGAAGGCCTACAGGTCTATAGCCAAATTGAGGTGGACGATATCCGAATGCATTTGATTGTTATTAGGTTGTGGTGGTCGATAATAATTTTCGAAACTGTTAAATTGTCGCTGCTGACCTTGAGTCGATGGCGGCATCTGCACCTGTTTATTTGGTGGAATGCCAAAATTATATCTAGATGGTTGGTTCATTTGCATGGGCTTAAAACTATAAGACTGTTGAGGTAGAGTGTTATTATTACCGAATTTAAATGATGGCGAATTGTTATGCGATTGCGAATGAGATGTGAGATTGGATCCAGACATTTCACCTGTGGAAATGCACAGTTATATGGAATATTTTAACGCCGCCTGTGGATTTTGCCAGGTAAATAATGTCCGTAATATTAACGACCGTACTTTAGATTTAGTGATTACAACGTTTTTAGCACGTGACGTAGAGGTAAAATTGTGTAATGACCCGTTAGTAAATATTGACGTACAACATCCTCCGGTGTATGTCAGCGTGACAATGGGCACTGCCAGGGAGCCGCAGGCGCAACGCCTCTATTCTCGTGATGAGATTGATAAATCTTTTATTAAACGCAGATGGAATTTCTATAAAGCCAATTTTCATATTTTATACGATAGCTTTCAACAAATTGATTGGGGTAATTTGTATCAAATTGACACCCCGGAGGTAGCCATATCGGAACTATATACAGTTGTAAATGAGGTAATAGACCGTTTAATTCCTAGAACCCGTAGGGCCAAACTTAATAGGAATCATTCCAGGTATGTTTACCCGGAATGCTACTCATCCGATTTAATACGCGATATAAAGCGAAAGTGGAGGTATCATAAACTCTATAAAATGACGGGTGCGCAATATGATTACGAGGCGTTTTCTCGGTATCGATCTCAGATAAGGCATAAGTTAAAAGTCAATTATGAAGCCTACCAGGAGAAATTACAGCTGAATTTTAAGGACGATCCGAAATCTTTTTGGGATTACGTAAGATGCAAGCAGTCAAAACGTAACAAACCTCGAGTAACAAAAAACGGTCTGGAGTTAAGTGAGTCATCGAGTGCGCAATGTTTCGCGTCTTATTTCCAAACTGTGTATAGCGAAACGCGACCGGCGCTGGACCCGGAGGCGGCGGAGCGTGCGGCGAGCGCGCGTGCTGGCGCAGCTCGTGTGCACGTCGGCCAGCTGAGCGTGCGCGACATCCGCACCGCTCTCGCACGCCTCAAGCCTAAGCGCTCTGTAGGCCCTGACGGTATACCACCTTACATAGTCAAAGACTGTCGCTCTGTTTTTGAAAAGCCTCTGCTTCACGTTTTTAACCTGTGTCTCCGAGAAGGCTACTATCCCGAAGAATGGAAATTGACAAGAGTAATACCGGTGCCTAAAGGAGGTTCGAATTCAGATGTGATCGGATACCGACCTGTGGCGGTGCTATCTGCGTTCGCCAAGGTATTTGAATCCGCATTACAAAAATGTATTTATACGCAGGTCAGTTCGCAGCTGACCGACGTTCAGCATGGGTTTCGGCCGGGTCGAAGTACAGTGAGTAACTTGCTGTCATTTATGACATACCTGACGCCAGTTATCGACGCTGGGGGGCAGGTTGATGCCGCTCACTTCGACTTTCGGAAAGCTTTTGATACCGTGGATAACGACATCCTTTTAGAAAAATTTGCGGTGGTGGGTTTCACACCGCATCTTTTAAAATTTTTCGCGAGTTACCTTGGTGAACGCCGGCAGTACGTCGAGTTCGCGGGGTATGAATCTGAACCTTACTTCACGTTTTCGGGTGTAAGCCAGGGGAGTAATTTGGGCCCCTTAGAGTTCATATTATTGATAAAAGATCTCCCAGAAGTCATTAAGGACTCGAAATGTCTCCTATTTGCAGACGACTTAAAACTGTTTTTGTCGGTAGCGGACGTTTCGGATTGTGAGCAGCTTCAGCGGGATATAGATAGGTTCGTGCAGTGGAGTGCAATTAACAAGTTATATTTTAACACGTCGAAGTGTGAGGTGATAAGTTACGGGCGTAGACAGGCGCCGCTGCAATACCGGTACGAGGTTGACGGAACGGTGATGCCGCGCGTTTCTTTCGTACATGACTTAGGTGTGCAGATCGTGACGGAGTTGACGTTTCGTAGGCACATTGAAGATACCTGCGGTAAGGCATTCCGAAACTTAGGTTTTATCCTAAGGAATTGCAGGGATTTTCTTAGTACGGCGATTATTAAAGTTTTATGCAATGCACTTGTTCGCAGCCGGCTGGAAACGAGTGCAATTATTTGGAATCCCCATGAAGATAAATATATCAACATGGTGGAAAAAATTCAAAATAAATTCACGCGGTTCCTTTATTTAAAGGAGTACGGCATCTATCCTTTCTACCCGCTGATGTACCCGAGCTTGTTCGTGATCGGCATGGTTGGGTACAGCCAGCTTGGTGTGAGGCGTGACGTCGCACTCTGCAAGTACGTGTGGAGTGTCTTGCGTGGCCAGCTATACCATCCTGAGGTACTGGAGGCGTTGCAGCTGTTTGTGCCTGATAAGGTGGTGGTTAGGCGTCGCCCACATCCCACTTTTAAGGTGCCACACGCGAGGACAAATCTGCTCAGGTTTGCACCTATGTCACGGGCTTTAAAGTTATTGAATATTATTTCCGAAGAAACTGACATTTTTCACTGCAGCCTGGCAAAGTTTACAGAAGCGGCGCACAGGGTCTGTGAGATTTTTTCATAATTTTTTTTTCTCTATTCATATTTTTTTTCTTAATTATAATAGTATTAAGCATATATTTTATGTCTGTAGTTATATTTATCACTTGTTATTTGGTTTTTGTACAGCATCTTCTTGGTTTTGTACTGTTATGATGCTGTTACTGTTTTTGTAATAAATAAATAAATAAATAAATAAAAATAAATAAAATTTTGTATCTCATTTGGTACTGACTGTGGAAGTTAACTTCTTCTAATACAGTACAGAGCGCATCCTCTAATGAATTTGGAGTTTTGAGACGCACTACTCTAACTAAATGTTCCGGTAAATTATACAGGAAAACGTTTAATGACGTATTTTCATAGATAGCCTTTTTACTATTGCGCATATTTGAGTCCGACAACCGGTTAACTTTCCCTGTTAAAATTGATCTAATAGATTGAATTCGACAACAAAAATCTAAATAACTTTTTCCGGGTTTAATTCTAAAGGTCTCAAGTTCGATATTTAAACACTCTTCACTTCGTGAGTCTCCAAAATGCTGAATTAATAACTGCTTAAACTCATCCCACGTAATATCATCGCGCTCACCGACTAATGCAGCTGCATTACCGATAAGGCGGCTTGTTATTGTATTCATCACGTACAAATTCTCTTGCGTCGAGCCATTAAATTTAGTTAAAACATGTTCACACTTTCTTAAAAATAGATTTAAGTGGCGTTTATCACCATCAAACAAAGGAATGATTTTAATCATTTCACCAGGGATAAGTGTAATATTCTCCATAACTATGTATTTTTTGTAACACACAAAAAATATGAAAGGAATATAAAATAAATCTAACTAAATGTCACACAAAATATTAAGGAATAAAATGTATATGATTAATAAAAATATTTCTTTGTAAAATTATAATTTCTTGTATATGATACTTATTAAAATAGGTAAAACTTAAATTATATAACAATTTTTTTTAAACTACTTAACCAGAATACGTTAAAATGAGAGAAGTTCGATCTCAAGATAACAGAACGCCGAGGTAGTAGAATGGATGGTGAAAAGTTCTACTCATTAGCCACCAGCTGCTCTCATGGTCCAGGATCAGCTCCGCTTCCTTGACGAATTTGATTTGGTTCGAGGATCGTCTCGGTTTTTTTCTACGCGCCGCGGACCTTCGATTCCGACAGATTTTTATATCGAATTCGCGAAGGACGCAACACTACCGAAGTGTGATGATCCTACCGGCTGCGCCAGTCAAGTTTACAGGAACGTAAAATGATTTTTTAAAAACTATTTAAAATCTATTTATTTCTAATTACAATAATTATAATTCTAATTACTTAATTAATACGTCTTGAAAGAAGTCAATGTCAAAACGAAGTGGCCGCTCCCATAAGCTCTGCCTGATATCTCATGCAAACAAACAGCGCTGACTCTGCAGTTACTGGATACTGCCTAATGCTTATGCAGCTCTAGGTACAAACTTTAACAACCCTATGGTCTTGTGGTTGCATAACTAACTTACCTATGAAAGGTAATATAATCAATTTTTCGTTGACTGATGCTGTTGCATCCTAAAATGCTACAACTTACCATCGTTTTCACCTTACCCTAATAACTAAAACCCACAAAAAACACTAAATTCAATTACCTGTTTGCTTATAATATCAATGTTATTTACTAAATCTTGACATCCACAGATTAATGATAGGTCATCGCGCGCTCTGACTAGATACCGCGATACCGCGCTACCTGAAAGAAACAGCTCCGTGAATGCGGTAACTCAACATTCTAGTGTGTATAAGACAATTGCAAGGATGCTAGTGTGCGTGAAAAATTGTATATGCCAGCATCTTAACTATTACACGATTAACGGAAAAAATTATTTTATGCTATGGCTTAGTAGTATTAAGTTCATAATTATGAATGTAGACCAGAAATACTTAAAAATTAATAATTTATCAATAACGAATGTATCAATATATTTATGTATATTATGTATAGATTTTTCTTCTGAATAAATGGCATATAAATGATAAGGCCTCATTTTTATCAGTTTAATTTTTATATTGAAATGTCTGACTAATATTCACAAATTATTTAAAAAAATTGTTATATATTATATGGTGTAACCAAAATTTTATTTTTATTATATGTTGTTATAGCAATAATAGCCAATACACATTCTGTGAAAATTTCAAGTATCTTATGTAGATTTATTATATATTATTACTGTTCATAAAATACAGCCTGCTGACAGACAGACGGAACGATAGTGGAAACTTAAGTCCCGTTGACACTAACCCTAATAAACGGTAATAATGTTTTAATAATAAAAATAACAATTAATAAAACAACATATAAATATTAAGTCATTTGAGCAATACTAGAAAAATAAACATTAAATAATATAGAATTAGGTTATATTATAATAAGTTAAATATATTATATTATAAAATATAGTAACAATAAATTCACATATAAAAATCTCAGCCACGGGCAATTTTATTTTTGTATACGCGGCAACACTGAATTGCGTCTTTCATATTTTGTAACTTATTTATGGCTCGTGTTATTTTATGTTGAAACTAGCTGTGCCCGCGGCGTAGCTCGCGTATACAGGTTTTACATAAAGAATTTGTCGTTTAGGTAAGAGAATATTAAACGATTTATTTCATTACTGTATCAATAAGTGGTAACAAAATAAATCATTATCATCAAAGTTCTAAGTCGTTTATGATAGAGCTTCTGTGTAAACGACGTTAGAAGTAGGCTTAGCCGGGGTGTACACAAAAAGGTTACGGGGTAAATGCAAAATTGTTGGCCATGTGCAAAACAGTCAGTACTGAGGTACACTCCTACAACGCGTAAAGTTTGACCTTGCGCTTTATTTACGGTCATCGCATAACACACGCTCACTGTAACTGGGAACTGAACGCGCTTAAAACTGAAAGGAAAGTTACTTCTTAATAGAGGGTTTTTGGGCAGTGCTGCCAGATAAAAAAAACTCATTCAGCTCTAGGACAACACAAAAAGCGCTAGATTTCATGAAAACAGCGCTTTAAAAAAGCCCTAGATTTCGCGCTAAATTAACTACAAACAAAGTTTGTGTTTTTTTTATATAATCATAATAAAGAAAACAACATTAAGTTTTTTTTTCTGGCAATATTTTTTTGATGTATCAATACTTCGCAGGACATCGACTTATAATTATGGCAATTGCTGTCAACAATAGTTAGTAATGTACGAACAATAAAAATGTCATTAATTGTTTTAAAGTGCAATGTATTTCGCAACTTAGTTTCAGATGTCAGCATCTGATTGTGGTTGCTACACCGTTTCTTTGTGTTATAACTTCTAAGTAACTTTTAACTTAGCTGTGCTCGAAGCAACTGACTGAAACTGAATAAAGCAAAATAAATGCGTTGCCAAAACCATGAACAAAAACTTTAATAAAGGGGATTTCCCCGCTTATAGTCGTCGGTAAAAAAATCAAGTTGATAATCCTAAAGGGGAAGCCAGGAGATCCATAGCACAGGGTATCCTAGTTTGGACTCGTCTCCCATGCTCTTTGTTTTGTGGAAAAAATAAGTTTGAAAAAGATAAACTGCAATGTACTATTTGTGAGAAAAAATAATAAAGGTCATTATTATTATTATCGGTAATGTGGACTAACAGTGCTGCTATAAAAGAGTTAATAAACCGCTAGTTGCTAAAATATTGAAATGTGTGCTAAATACACCAAAAAGCGCTGGATTAAGCGCTAGGTGCTAAAATTTCGAAATGCGCGCTATACATTCCAAAAAAGCGCTAAATCTAGTTCCCAAAGCGCTAAAAGGGCAGTACTGATTTTGCGTATATTATAAATACAATATCACGACATTTCGTTGCAAAATTTTTATTTTTGGTCGGGTTCCGTTGTATGGCTTCGATGGATACAAATTTCTTCAGTAAGTCTCAATAGGATTCATCGGCGAAAAATCTCAACACAGCAATTCAGAAAAGTTTGTAATTTGTACAACTCCATCTATTACGTCCTTTGTGTGAGAAAACATCCTTTTTAAATCTCTTTTTGTGTTTTAAGTATAAATATATTAATTATTATGGAACGTTTTATTTACACGCAAATCTTTTTATTACTATTTCTGAGATTTTATGGCGCCATTGAACAAATTCGAACCTACATTTCAAAATAATAATCATAACTTTCGATAGAATTAACCAATTTTAATAAAACAAAGATTAAATGTAACTCGAAGATACGCTTTATGATTTTCTTAACGATTTCTTTGAAAATAAAAGATGTTTACTTTAGACGTGATGCGTTGATATAATAACAGACAAATAGACAGACAGACAATTCTAAAAATTATAAAATGTTCTTATTTAATTATTTTCAGTTCCCCATAATGATTTTAGCCACCAAAATATATATACAATGTACAGAAAGAGACACAACATGTTATCATAATTTTTATTATATGTATATATTTAAAGAGAGATGGCGCTGCTAACATCAATTCTAAAAATTAAAGAGATTAATTGACGCGATTGATACATTATATAAAACGTAAGAGAACCTATAAATCAGTGCCTGCACAGTAAGCAAAAAATAAAGTTTGACTCTCGCCAAAACCAACGCAATTGTTAATAGCTCTTTTAAAATTTGATTTACCACATAGAGTACTCGGCGGTAAAGAATAAATTGAGTTTGTCAACACGGAGGAGGGCAGAGTGTAATATAATAAAGATTAGCAGTAAATATGAAAACTCATCTACAGGAGAAAACCACATTGCAATTGCATTACATTTTCACAACACCACCATCTATCGAAGAAATGGGTTAACTATTGTGTTTCAGATTTAGTTAATAAGGTTAATATATTTTTGTATAATATATTTAATACGTTCTTTAATACTTTTGTTTACTGCGTTTTAGATATACATAATTATATCATTATTTTACATAATTTAACTATGATTTATGATATGATATTAGTTTAAAATGCACTTGATGAGTCAAACAAAGCCACCGTTGAGCAAATTCGTACCTATACTTCCCTACCCATACTTCAGAATATTTATCATAACTTTTGATGGAATGAACTGATTTTAATGAAATAAAGACTAAATGTAACCCGAAGATACACTTTATAATTTCCTTAACAATTCTTATGATATAAATTAGTACTTTATACGTGATACGTTAACAAACAAACAGACAGACAGACATACAGACAGACAGACAGAAAATTCTAAAAATGGTAGAAATGTATTTAATTACTTATTTTTAGTACCCCTCAATCACTTTTATTACAAAAATATAAAATGTACAGACATCTGCTATTTACAGTTTTATTATATGTATAGATTTCGAAATTGTATGATACTTACTGATAGTAATGGGTTTTCCAACAAGAACTTTGTTTTCTAAAACAAAATAAAAAAGAGTTTAGATGAAGATGATTCAAATTTTTATTGTATTATGAAGAGAAAAGTTTGGCAATTATGAATGAAAAATGATATCTGGCAAATGTCCACCACGCTGACAGATGTCGATTCTTTCATCAAAGTTTTTAATCACTTTTTGGCAAAATGGCGGGTCTATTTCGTTAATCAGGTCACGGATTTTGAGTTTTAAGGCCGCGATCGATTCGATTGGCTCCGTATAGACTCTGTCCTTAACATAGCCCCACAAAAAATAATCCAGTTGTGTTAAATCACACGACCTAGCTGGCCATTTAACAGCTGAATTTCGTGAAATTATGCGATCGGGAAATTTGGTTTGCAATAAATTGATCGTTTCATTAGTTGTGTGACATGTGGCACCGTCCTGTTGAAACCACATGTTTGTGATATCGATGTCATCAATAATAGGCCAAAATTGAGATGTTAACATCTCGCGATAGCATGATCCATTGACCGTTACCGCATTTCCAGCCTCATCTTCGAAAAAAAACGGCCCAATCACGCCTCCAGACCACATAGCGCACCATATAGTGACACGTTGAGCATGCAAAGGCTTCTCAATAATCGCTTTAGGATTTTCAGAAGCCCAAATGCGGCAATTTTGCTTGTAGACGTACCCTGACAAGTGAAAATGGGCTTCGTCTGAAAAAATGATTTTTTCATAAAAACCAGCGGGCTGTTCCTGAATGAATTGAGCGAATCTACGGCGATGTGAATGGTCGGTCAGCTTCAATTCCTGTACCAGTTGAACCTTGTAAGGCTTCAAAGCCAAATCCTTACGCAAAATTCGCCATGTGGTGGTTTTGGTTAACCCCAATTGTTGAGAACGTCGAGGAATTGACAAATTTGGATCTTCTTCAACACTGTGGCTCACGGCTGTGATGTTTTCGGTTGAACGACCCGGTCGAACACGCGTTGGTGTTGGCGCATTTTGTACCGAGCCTGTCGATTCAAATTTAGCGACCAAATTCTTAATAGCGGTCTCAGAAGGACGATTATGTTGTCCGAAAATATCACGAATTTTACGAAACGTAACTTTAACAGAACCACCATTTTCATAGTGGATTTTAATTATTTTAATGCGATTTTCGAGCGAAATTGAATTCATTGTAGCAATTGCCAAAGCATCTACTACGAATAGGTCAAAAAACTAAATGTCAAAACTGTCATGTTTTTGGTGTTGCCCCAATTGAAAAACAAAGTTCTTGTTGAAAAACCCTTTATGTGATCCCAGTGTCTTTCTTATTTGTTGTAGTATTATTTTTACACAGTTTCCCTACGCAAACTGGTATTTTACTTCGGATTATGATCAAAATTTAATAAAATATTCGGTACATTCACATCACATATCGCCTGCAACGCGACTGGCTCGGGTACACCGATTTCGGTGTAGTATTTGTTGCCGCATTTTACAAGAGCGCCGGCGGTATCTAGTCTGAACGCGCGAAGACCTATCATTAATCTAAGCTTGATATCGTTTATGTCAAATAAAGAAGGGAAAACAATCAAAAACATACCTAGAAAGCAGCATACCTAGAAAAAGACAAGAAATATACTTTTGCTTCTCCCATACTCTTATGTCTAACTATATACGTGCATTCCTTTCACACGCTGATGACGTCACTGAATGTTTAGTCTATAAGACACTTAGCATTTCCTATGTGATAAAGAAAGTCAAAACCAATGAATATTTGGTTTTATTCAACATAAAAGATTACATACATTATAAAGACAAAATACATTGACAAGTAATAATATATTAGGATGACAGGTATCTTCGTTTATAGCAATTATGAATAAGGTTGTATATTATAACAAATAGGTAAGTATACTACAATCACCCGTCCTTGAAGTTCCAACATAATCGCGCAGATATGAGGGAGGCCGTCTGTCACGAGTGGAACGGCGAAGTCCGCTATTTTCTGTATCATGCTCTGTACTGTCATTTTGAACATTTTCGGTTTGTTCAGATTGTACAGGTTCTACTGGCTCATTGTTTGTATTCATATCAGGGCGAATATTATTTCCATTATCTTGGCCATTTTCATTTTCCTCTTCACTAATCCGAATCATAGGTAGAGGCGCCAATTGTCTATTGAATACAGTGCATTCTGGGCCATCAGAGAGACGAACATGCGAGTAAGTTGGATTTGCGTGAAGAACTTCTGCTTCTTCAACAAGTGGATCATATTTGGATGTTCTCATATTTTTCTTTATGAGTACAGGTCCAGAGTTTATAGTAACGTAGGTCCGTCCGTCCACGTAGGTAAAGATTTTCTATTAGGCGAATGACGTGGATGATTGAACATTCTTTCATGGGGAGTGACGTTTGTAGTCGTACATAATAGCGACAGAAGTGAGTGTAACGCATTGGATAAGACTGTTTCCCAGTTTGAAATGTCCATATTCTTTGAAAATTCTTTCATGGGGAGTGACGTTTGTAGTCGTATATAAAAGCGACCGAAGTGAGTGTAACGCATCGGATAAGACTCTTTCCCAGTTTGAAATGTCCATATTCTTTGAACGAAGACTGAGTTGTATCGCTCTCCATAATGTGCCATTTATTCGTTCAACTTGGCCATTTCCTTGAGGTGTGGTTCTGCTTATAGCTATTCCAAGTGGTGTTAGAAAAATATTGAGCTCTTCTGATAAAAAAGTCGTACCTCGATCAGAATGTACGTATAATGGAAATCCGAAAGTGTGAAAAAGATCTTTCAAACATCGTATTACTGTAGCCGCCGATAAATCACTGCAGGGATACTCAAACAGAAACCTCGAGTACTCGTCTATAACTGTTTTATCTCAGCACATACTTTACAAGATGCTGTCATTAATCTTATTTCTTCAACAGAATATGGAAGATTCTTTGATCTTATCTTATTCTGGTAACATCAGGATGACATAGCTGGTCATGTAGTTCATACAGCTTATTTGGTTTCATGAGAGCGCATACTCTTGATAATGCATTAGCTACAGTATTTTGTCGTCCTGGACGTAAATTTTTTTTTAAATACTAATAATGCTATTAAACATTACTAATATTCCCTTTAACCACTTCTGGTAAGCTTAAAATGCTTGTGTTAGAAGTAGTTCACGACAGTAGTCGAATGGCGGATTCGAACCCACGACCTTTCGAGTTCGCGGTCCATGCCTTGCCATTAGGCTACTGACGCTTCAAATAAATTATGTCGTATTTGGGCCATTCTCAAAAACAGACTTAAAATTCTAAATTTTTTATTTTTATTTTGATTTGATTCAAAGTAGTCTCAAATGAAAGGTATCTTATCTTGCAAAATGGAGCACATAAAAGCCTAGCTACTTTCACTGTAGTTTTCACAAAAAAACATGAAACATGAAAACACCTCTCCACGGAATTGACACAACTCCACGGTAGTGACATATTTGTATAATTTTAATAAATTATTAATGATTTATGGACGAATAAATCGGTATTTTTTTAAATTGTTATCTATATATAACTAATCTGTTTGGTATTTATTAATGTTAAGTCTTAATTGAGTACGTATTTACGCTTAATTAATATTATGTTAATTATACCTATTACTAATAAGTTTTATAGGAATACAAGTTGGTTAACAAAACTTTTATTCTGGTCACATAAGCAACCTTTTAATAGTAATTAAATTATTATAATCAACATTATTTAGTTAACACATAACTTGCAAAACTCTTACGAAATAAAGTAACTGAGACTATTTAAATTATTATTAATGAGAAACCATAATAAAATAATAAAAAGTAGTAATATCTTAATCATTTTTAGACAAAAATAGAACCAAGCATAGAATCTTATTCATTAGAATAATCTTAGCCAAGATGAGGGAATGAACGTAATAATATTTTTTTAAAATTTCTTCGACCGCAATGTGATTGTGATAAAGTAACAATAATAACTACAATCCGAAACAATTTTACACTGTGGCCAAACAATCTCCGTGTATTCTTCATCACACTTGTCAACTGGAATCAAACTTGATATAATACTAAAATTTTTGTTTATAGAAGTAGGGTGACAAAAGAGCACCCTATTCACCTGATGGTAAGTGGTTGTTGTGGCCCATAGACATCTACATCTATCTTCGTTTGCGGATTAAAATGCAGATGCGTTCTTAGCCGTGAGGACTAAAATGGAATGCCTCTTTTCCAGTAAAACGGGTCTCCGGTTTTTTAGACTCACCATACGAAACACATCAGCGTTAGCTGCTATTTTACGTTGTCCCAGTACACCCCAGTCGAGCTGATCCATTCATGCTACAACCAAAACATAGCTGCAGCGTAGCTCTACCACCTAAAAGATTAGAGAATTATAATCCAATACAGTGAAAATTTAAACAATATAAAATGTTTCTGCCTTTTTGCAGACTGTCAAAAATTTTCAGGATGACGTTGTATTTGTTGACTGTATTCGTTCAGGAACTGTATTTACTGATTTATTGAATTGTGGCTGCGTTCAGTAAGTTTATCTATGAAGGTGATAATTTTTCTATGTACACAAGTTATGAAATATTTGGAATCATTTATTTCATTTGTGTTTTAATTATTTTCTTTTTTTAAAAAGATTTTTCTGTTTTATTTAAAAAATATGAAAAAATTAATTTATTATTGATATATATATATATATATATATATATATATATATATATATATATATATATATATATATATATTATATTAGCCTATAGTATCATAAACTGATTTTGCACACGACATGGAGGTGACATTTTTGTCACTTTTTTAATGATAATTTAGAAAAATATTTATGTTATTTAAGTTTTAATAAAAATCCTGTCAATATAATCTACTTCGATTAATTGTAGATAGGTATTCTAGAAATAATACAAGTATTTCATTTATAATAATTGCACAAAAAAATTGCAAAAATGAGAATGGCCCCTTTGTAGCAAGACAGTTCTAATCGCCACCGTTCAATTTTTTTCATTTTTTATTTTGCTTGAATGTTTTTGATTGAATCTAAAAGCAAAAGACTACTGATCGGTTATCAAAATAAAATAACTTCCAATAAGATAGTGGCGCCATTTACGAAGTGCTTCCACAATTGCGCTTGCTTCTTTTTCTATAGATGAATGTTCGCGTTCAGTGTTGGACAAAGTTTTTGAAAGGAAAGCTACAGGGCGACCATTTTGAGAAAGGGTTGCAGCTATTGAGTGCTCAGATGCATCGGTTTCTACTGTAAAAGTTTCGTCATTGTCAATAGCTGTCAGGGACGCTTTGGCTATTTCCAGTTTTAAAATTTTAAAACAGTTTATGGCTTCTTGGCTAAGTGAGAATCGTGTGTTATCAATCAGAGGCTTAGTAAGGTATGAAAAGTTGTTAACCCACTTCGAATAATGAGCTAACATACCCAAAGTACGTCTTAATGAAGCTGCATCTGTTGAAGTAGGGAGATCCAATAGTGGTTTCTTCGAATCGTTCTTTGTCTAGCTTGATAACGTTGTTCTTAATAGAATATCCTAATAGACTTATACTTTTTGATCCAAAAGTGCATTTCTTCTCATTTAACGTAAGTTTGTATTTCTTCACAACATTCATAAATTGCTGCAAGTTTTTATCGTGTTCGTCTCTATTTTTGCCACATACAGTCACGTCATCTAAATAACAGAAGGTGCCTCTTAGATTTTCAGCCTCAATTATGAACTGTAGCGTTCTCTGAAACGCAGTCACGCCATTAGTGACTCCAAATGGTATACGAGTAAATTGATATAGGGCCTCGCATGCTTCAAATGCTGTATATTTTCGTTCAGTCTCTAAAATCGGCACTTGGTGATAAGCGCTTTTAAAATCAATTTGGCTGAAATAGTTGTATTTTGCAACGTTGAAAACCATAGATTCAATGTTGGGTAGTGGACGCAACATGCATCGAGTTCAGTGAATCTATTAATTGTTAAGGAATAATCAATGACAAGACGTTTTCGATGTGTAGTGCCTCCTGTTACTAGTATTTGCGCTCGCCAAGGAGAGTTACTTGGTTCAATCACTCCATCCTTCAACAATTTAGAAACTTCTGCTCTAATAAGTTGTTCATCAATTTTTGTATAACGGCTTGACTTTATTGCAATTGGCTTTATGTTTGGAGAAAGATTCGTTAACAACGATACAGGAGGTACTGACGCTTCCATAACACATATTTTTAAGGAATCCCTTGAACCCCCAATGTTGAAATCTAACGCTTTTCAATAAATCATGTCCTAGGATAACATCTGCACATAGGTTATTGACAATTAGTAAAGGTTCATGTGAATATGTATGCTTGTCTAAATTTACCGTTTCATATGTAATACCTTCAACAAAAGAAATATGACTAAGGGAAGCCAAAGATATAGCCTGCTTATGAGGTCCCATCTTTAAGTTCACATTTTGGACTAATGTCTTATTTATAAAACTGACAGAACTTCCGGTGTCAATCAGAGCTTCAGCTTGGAATTCATTAATCATAATAGGAACTGTCGCTTTGCTTAAGCTAGATGGAGATGCAGCAGATGTACATTTGGTTTTAATAACATTCGCAACTTCACTGTTTACAGCATTTACACTTAGTCTACCACTTTTGCAAACAGTAGCGAAGTGCCCTTTCTTTGAACATAATTGACATATTGCGTTAAAAGCAGGGTATTTTATGCGTTGATGTAGATTTTTATTACCACAAAAAAAAACATCGCTTACGTTGACTTGCTGCAATGGCTATGCTATAATTCTCCGTGCTACTTTCTGGTTTTTCATTGTAAGTATCAGTTACATCATGTAATTGCATTTGATGATTATTGCAGTTTATATAAGTTAAAGAATTTTTTTCAGCAGTTTCTAAAGATGTAGCTTCATTTTGGGCTTCCTCCAATGTCAAAGTTATGTTTTCTAAAAGCCTTTGTCGTATCTTTTGACTTGCGATACCCGATATGAAGGCATCACGAATATAGTAATTTTTATTTTGCTCCGCCGTTACGTTTTTGAAATTACAATCGTATGCTAATTGCCTGAGAGCTCGAATATATTCAGTAATAGACTCCTCGGGCTTTTGTTTTCTGGTTGCTAGAGTATATTGTGAATGTATTTTATTTTGAGCCTTTGTATAAATGCTATCAAGCAATTGAATGGCAGTCACATAAGAAGAACAGTCACGTATTAGTGAATAGACTGTCGGCGACACATGGTTGACGAGCAATTTTAACTTAGTTGAATCAGAAATCTGATTTGATTGTTCGTGGCATAAAAAATTTGAAAACGTCAACCACCAGTGACTCCATTTTAGGTATACTGCCGGTGTATCAGGCTCGACGTCAAACCAGTATAGTCGAAGAAATCGCGACATCGTGTTTATTTCCGAAGAAGAACAGCTTGTATCGTTTATCGACATTTTAAAACAATTATGTTGAATAAATTGGTAAAGAAAGTCAAAACCAATGGATATTTATTCAACAAAAAGATTACATACATTATAAAAATAAAATACATTGACAAGTAATAATATATTAGGATGACAGGTATCTTCGTTTATAGCAATTATGAATAAGGTTGTATATTATAACAAAGAGGTAAGTATAAGTGAACGGCATAGTCGGGAAGGGTCGCCCTAGGCGAAAGTTTATCGACCAAATTGGCGATATATTAAAAATGGGCCAAATCAAGAGTACCTTTAACCGACGAGCGTGTATGCGTAGGTATATGGATGTGGAGGAAGCGAGAGAGGTGTGTCAGGATCGTGCCAAATGGAAGTCCATAATCTCTGCCTACCCCTCTGGGTGACAGGCGTGAGTGTTTATGTATATGTATGTAGGTAAGTATACTACACTGTGTCCAATATTTTCTCTATGAAGATTTTAGATTACTGCCCGTGCGTAGATAAAGGATTGACTAGATAAAGTATTCGCGTATGCTTTTGAGATAGAAATAGGTGGGAGGTACTTTCCCTGGGTTACCAGATATTGTCCCATTTCACCCTTTATAGGCTTATTTATATTCACAGCACTTAAATTCATACAAAAAACTTGTTGCCATAAAATATGTTCTTTTATAATTCAGATGATTAATTTATTTCTCTTGAATATACATTCTGTAACTAAAAACTACGGGCAGAAACGGCGTAAAAACAGAATTATCATGCCGTATTCAACGGCGCATCGTCGATTTTACTGGACATTCAATAAATTCTTTGGATTTTGACGGCATTAAGTGAAGACGCTACTAGCACAAAGTGTGGTATCGCTAATAAGTAGCAATATGTTAAGTATGTACTTAAATATTAATTAATAATCAAAAATTTTCTCGTGTCGAGTTTTATGTTGTTTTACAAAAAAAAAAATTCAATCATGTTTTAAAATACCAGTCCATCACAAATTCCGTGTTGAACACAGACCTCCGAAAGGAAAAGGTTTCAACTTAGGAAAAAGCAAAAGAACTAAATTTTGTGTGCTTACACAACATTTAGAAATATTAACAATGTTAAATTAAGTAAAACAAATGAAAACACAATTATATATTTAATATAATTCAATAAAATTAAAACAAACAAACGATTATTTATTAATTTTTCATCACATTATCACACATCACATTCAACAAAATTAACAATATTTTTGTCTTCTTCTAGAGCATTCGTTGTAATTCTTGGTTTGAGTAACTTTAGAATTTCTCAAAAATATGCATTTATAAACTTGATTTATATTTTTGAATGGCAGATTTATATTTTTTAGTGGCAGAACAGCAATTCTTGGGTGCTGGTTGTTAGAATCGGATTAGAAGGGAGTATATATATTATATGCCTAGTATATAATATATTTAGTAGTATAAATAATAAGGTGCAACTGAATTATACTTAGATAAGAAATACCAATCTCTTGTCAAAAACATCTTTATTACATTATTTATGTCAATTAAATGGAAATTATCATAATTACTACATTTATTTCTTAATTTATTTACACATTATTGTTTATAACACCTTTATAAAAGGGATTAAGGGTGGACTAAATGTCTCATTGGTAGGCATTCCCAGAGTTAATTTTACAATTATTATTGTATAATAAATTATTCATTTGTATATTTAGGTCAGGACTTAAAATTATTCATTTATTTATTTTATTTAAGTATTTACTGGCATAAAACATGGTAGTACAGATAAAGTTCCTACATTTGTAAATGAGGATTCATGTTTAATCAATCTATAAGTAAATATTTTGTTACTGTAATGCAATCAAATTACACAGTGAAAACTAAATAAATATAAATTACAATAAAATTATTACAAGTCATTATAATACAGAATGTCAGCATTTGAAAATAAAATATCAAGAACCATAAATAAATTAAGCAATGCTAGTCAATTTTTAATACTTGTCAAAAATCATAACTACCAACAAGTTTAAACTTATATCACTTATGTAGAAACAACAAGACACAACAATCAATTATAACATTTTAAAAATTTTACCTTAATTATGTTATAAATTACATAAATTAAGCATATTTAGTCCGCCTAAAACAATGAGGCTCAAAATGTTTTGAGCATACACTGCTAAGTTTTGTTGGTTACCTATAATCACTACCAGTAGCGATTATCCAACAATTACGGATAGCTGATTCCTTAGGAAAGCTGTAAAATAACATATTTAAAATAAATTAATATATTAAATACATAGTACACTTTTATATCAAGGTAATTAATTAAAAAAATCAAGTATGACTATCTGTGCATAAATACAAAACCTATAACAATTAATACAATATTAATTGATTTAATTAAGTAGCATGTACAGTCAAAACCGGATATAACGACATTGAAGGGACCATATAACTTCGGATGTTATATCCGATAGTTGTTATAAGCAGTATACAAACATAAAAATATTTATTCTGAAAAACTTGCAGGACCAACAGTACAGCTTATAGACTACAATAAGTTTTTAAAGTAATCAGTCATTTTGGTCTATTTTTTTTATGCCGAGTCTCAAATGTGTTTTGCATTTTACGTTTCATTCTCGTCAAGATTGCTTAATTATCATCAGCATTAAACTTTTCGTTAAAAGCAACAAATTTTTGTAAAACTATTATAGCATTAATAGCCTCGCATAGTGTTGTTGGTTGGAACTGCTCTTGGGGGTCTTCCTTTTCTTCATCAGTGTTACGATTATTACTTTCAACTTCTGCAAGAATCTCTTCCTCAGTAACTACGGCGCACACGTCGGATGGGGTGGAAGAAAGTGCGTAGGCATAAGTCAAAACATTCCTTCATAGATTAGAATAAGTTTGAAAATTGTTCGTATTGTTTTATTTTACAAGCACTACGGTTGGTCGTTGTAGCCGATGAATATCGATAAAGTTCCGTCGTTCTAAGCGATATGTCGCTGTATCCGATGTTGTTATAGGCGGTATGTTTACTTAACTGTTTATTAGGGATTCGGCCGGGACCTTACCATTCGGTCGTAATAACCGATTCGTCGTTATAAACGATGTCGTTATATTCGGTTTCGACTGTATATGTAAATGTAATGATAATATTATTCATACCAAACATTTAAAAAAATTATATACATATTAAGATTTAGATATTGTTAATTAACACATTTACAGACTAACAAATGTCCTCCACAGCTAAACATAGACCTCCCACATAGTTTGTTTGCAAAATAACTGCAGTTGCCAATCCTCCTGCCAAGCTAAGCAACTATCACAAAACCTATAACTTTTGACTTTTGATAATGACTAATGGTAACGGTAAGTATATTATCATCAATTTTTTTCTACATCATTAATTGAGAATATTATCTTATATTGTTGTGTTATTATGTACCTTAAGATTAAGACTTATTTATTTATTTATTATTTTATCTATATTTATATTTATTTTTATATAAGTATGACATCTTTATTTATTTTTTCATAAATATTGTAATGTAATTGTTGCTAATGTATAATAGAATTAATGGAATGCAATATAGTTTTGTGCATCTGATTTCAGGCAATACATATTTTGTGAAATTAAATATACTTTGCCCAATGTTTATCTACTTGAACCCAAACATGTTTTCAGGTTAGATATTTACATATTATTTGTGACATCTATGTAATATAGAAAATGATTGAAGAGTTGTAGGGCAATAAGGAGAGTTTCCTTTAAAGCTGAACATAACAAGTGTATGTATATGTATAACATTATGTGATTCATAATTATGGACATTACTACTAATCACAATAACTATTATTATTGAACAATGGGAAAACATAATTGCACTCGCTGATATCCCTAAAGTTTCCATAATCCTACCAAATCAAAAAGTACACGTTTGTTCTGACTTTAAGCTTTCGAATGACCATTCAAATTAAGGAGGATTATCATGAAGAATTTACAATTTGGGAGTCCAAATATTTAACAAAATACATCACGAAGTTCATTAACACTTTATATTCAAAACAATAAATATTAATCAGTACAAGTAGCAAATGTAAACACAAAACAAAGTTACCTATGAAAGGCATCCTAAAATGCTACAACTTACCATCTTTTTCACCCTACCTAATAACTAAAGCCCACAAAAACACTAAATTCAATTACCTGTTTGCTTATAATATCAATGTTATTCACAAAAACTTGACATCGTTTATGTCAAATAAAGGAGGAAAACAATCAAAAACGTATACCTAGAAAAAGACAAGAAATATAGTTTTGCTTCTCCCTTACTCTTATGTCTAACTATATACGTGCATTCCTTTCACACGCTGATGACGTCACTGAATGTTTAGTATATAAGATACTAAGTCTATGTGCTCGTAGCACGTGTGTGAGCAGAAACGTCAACAATCAACATCAAACGTCAAAATCAGTAATTTATTCGAGTTTTGGCGGGAACTTGAACGGCGGCGGTTTGCTGCTCCTGTATTATAGTTTAAATAATAGTTTGAAGTGGAATTTGATATGTAAAAGTGGTGCGATTTTATGTATTAACTGTCTGCGCATGTGAACTATTAGTGGAAACGGTGAAACAAGTGCTCTGATGGTGATGGATTCTCAAAATAAGCTGTTTGTTTGCATAGGCGCCTTTAATGCCATCGCCAACTGACAGCTGTCTGCTGGCTCAAGTTGCCGTCAAAATCTGCCAAGGGCTGCATAATGTGACGCGTCAACATATTGTGAAGCAGTGAAATTCTATGTACTCAAAATAAAAAAGACAAGGCTGTATGGCATAGTTCCTTTGCCTGCTCTTTCGAGCGAATAATAAAAACAACAACAACAGTAAGTTATTCAACAGCTGTCAAAATCAATTTCTGAAGGAGAGTTTTGGCGGGAACTTGACCGGCGGCGGTTTGCTGCTCCTGTATTATAGTTTAAATAATAGTTTGAAGTGGATTTTGATTATTAAAAGTAATGCAATTTTATGTATTAACTGTCCACGCATGTGAACTATTAGTGGAAACGGTGAAACAAGTGCTCTGATGATGATGGATTCTCAAGATAAGCTGTTTGTCTGCATAGACGCCTTTAGATACCATCGCCAACTCTCAGCTATCTGCTGGCTCAAGATGCCGTCAAAATCTCCCAAGGGCTGCACAATGTGACGCATCAACATATTGTGAAACAGTGAACTATGAAGAATAATATAAAAAAGACAAGGCTGTATGGCTTAGTTCCTTTGCCTGCTCTCTCGAGCGAATAATAAAAACAACAACAACAACAATTCCTGAAGGCCGTAGAGCCGTAGACGTACCTACCGTACTAGACATTTATGGCATATTTGTATAAGATACCTATTATATCACCTGTGGGTACTAGCATAGATTACTCTATAATCATAGATGATACAGTATATACGTATATATACTAGGGTACTAGTAACTAGTACTAGGTACGTATTACGTACCATAGTACCACATAGTACGCCGATCTCCGCTAGAGTAATAGTGTTTTGTGACGTCGCGCCGATTCCCCTCGATCAAACAACAATCTTGCTATTTTGTATTTATTATATCAATAAATAATTATTATTTAGATCTTACCTCAAAATGCTTAATACTTGTGTAAAGTTATATTCTCATTTTAAAGTTAGACCTTGCTTTATAAATACTTACTTGGGTAAGTAAAACAAGTTTTATTTGTAATTTTCCACTGTTTTGTTTACACTTTGCTACCTACATACATAGTCCTGTCAGTTTCTTGTAAAATACTTCAATGTTCTCTAATTGTATATCTTTTTTGTTAGGTCGTACAAATCAAGTGGGTCAAACTATACACAATACGTGTGCCGTAAAGTTTCCGCAAGCAGTCACTCTTAAATTACCAAATAATGTAGTCGATATAAATGCAGCTGAAATGGGAAGATTTTCTCCTCTGAGAGAAAGGGATATATCAGGGCCTGTAATTAATGTATATGGATATAAACAGGCCTTCCGTGATATTGACATTACTTTGCAAAGTGATCCACATATTAATAAATACGACTGTCGAGGTGCAGTGAGCCTATCTTCATCCATGCAGAGTAATGTGCCTAGCCCCTTTAGTGGCAGTCATACTCATCTCAATATGCCAGGGTCTCAATGGGGCCAAGGCTACAAGTATTTGTCTGACCACCTGCATAGTGCTCATTACTTGACACTGAGAAATGAATATCGAGGAAAACTCTATAACAAAGGTACATAAGAGAAATTAATTTTAATTTGTTTGTATTTTGTTGTGCAATTGTAAAATATTTTAGTCTCCTGTAAAGTTAAGTTTATGCACCAAATTATTTAATTGTAGCAAATTTGAAAAGTTGTCTAGTGGGAGCCTCCTACTGGCCTTGTGGGGGACTAGATGGAGTGACAACCTGGTAAAGGTTGCAGGAAGTTGATGGATTCAGGTGGCTAAGGACTGTGCTTTGTGACATTCCTTGAAAGCGACCTATATTCAGCATGACTTGTATGGCTGTAATGATGATGTAATTTTTTTCTATAAAATACTATTAAATCTGTATGTATTTTTATTATAATCTAACAATACTAACAAAATAACCAGGACTTCTATGTGTTTAAATTACCTAAAGTATATTTTTCATATTTTCTCTCATAATTATGTTAATTTTTCAAAGCATAGCTGTCACATTTGGAACACGCAATATGAGCTCAGAAGCGCAACCGACAATTACTGCAAAAGAGAAACTGAAAAAGGCTGTGAAAGAGTATGGTTCTACAGTCATTGTATTTCATGTTTTTATTTCATTACTGTCTTTGGGAGGCTGCTATGTCCTTGTGTCTAGGTATGTTATTTTAGTGTTTGCTTAATTATAAATAACTAACTGTTTAACTTTTCACAAAAGCAAAATTCATTCAAATATTTAGTTATGTGTACTTATTTACCTTATTTTTAATTAACTCTAAAAATCATGTCTATACATATGCTGTGGTGGCTGTGTAAGAGTGTGGCGTAGCATGGGTTACTGTTGCCCTCCCTCCCCCTAATTTTCACAAAATTAGTTAAAGTTCTTTAAGTATATTATTTGATAATGAATAAAACAATATCCCTACCCTTGGCAAGTGTGTCTGTGTATATCTATATCTTTTTTAGCAAGATTATATCTCTATTTTTAAAACTTTAAATACTTTACAGCCTTCATTATATATAATCCAAAACTATTCAGCTAATGGTTTTTAGTTATGGTGATAGCTGACTTTTCTTTCTCAAAATACTTCCCCCTAATATTTGCCACCTGGAGACCAAATCTACCTCTGCTGTGCATCTGAAAAGATACCATTGTCTCAGTTCATCCCTGCCTCTCATAGTAAAAGGAGACTATGGGAAATTCCAGAAAATTTATATGACATCAAAAGATGGTGGTCATGCCATTTTGTTTACATCAAAAGTAAAATACCCAGACTGGTGATAGAATAACTAAGATTTTCAATCAGTCACTTGGCAGAAAGGAGTCCAGCTGTGGACTTTTACAGGCTAAAAAAGAAAAAGAAAGATTTCTTTAAAATTCATTGAGGTTATGATTTGTTAACAGTTGATTGGTTCTAATTATCTATAGATGTAAGTTCACATGTAAGATGTAATATAATTATGTGGATAAATAAAATAAACTTACTTTTTTTGCAGTGGTGTTGACATGGTAGCAATTTTGAGATATTTTAACATAAATGAAAGTACACTCTCAAAAATAGCAGTATCAAATGCTGGGACCTTTGTAATTGCATATGGTGTACATAAATTTTTTGCTCCATTTAGAATAGGAATCACACTAACAGCTACACCATTTATCGTTCGTCACTTAAGAAAAATTGGCATACTGAAACAAAATATTACGTCCGGTGGTGGTAAATAAATGTTTTCGAATATAGTATTTGTTGTTTCATTTATTAACTTTATTTTACTTAATCCAGATATTTTAAAAACAACTGTCCCTTAACCTAATATTTTATGGAAATAAATTCAGGAAAATCAGGTTTACTCCAGGTCACTGAACCTTTATATATTATCAACATACCATTTTTCTAAAGAAATGTTTAATGAGGCCATAGATGTGCCGTAAAATAATTTTACTTCGTGGTTACCGCCGCCCCGCGCACCCTCCGCACAACACTCCGTAGCGTAGGATCACTCGCATTCGGTCGTAATATAATACTTCATAGTGAACTATGTGATCGGTGTGGCACCCAAAACATTGATTCGCGCCATTCCTACTCCAGGTAGTGCTTCTTTTCCGCAAACGAATCTATTTGTTTTTTGGTAGGTCTTTCTCTACCCGTGGACATGGAGGACAGATATGATTGATATTATGTCAGTCAACCCAGACTACCTTCAGTTTTGAAATATTAAGTTTTAGTCCGATCTATGCAGAAAGAATTTACAGTATCTTAAAGTCCTGTAGCATACTATGGCTTGGGTTTTAATTTAATTTGACTTAATACTAGCGACCCACCCCGGCTTCGCACGGGTGATTTCTGAATTTCGACAAAGACGCCACCTACCGGCTCTAATTGTGAATATTAACCATTTAGGGACCTACTCAAGTACAGAATATTTCATCAAAATCGGTCCAGGTGTTTAAGAGTTCAGTTACGAAAACATGGACAGAATAATTATACAAATAAGGATAGAATCTTAAGCAAATAGTATCACCAAGCTATCTTCTCCATTAATGTTACATTTTTTAACAGTCTTACAAACCTTTGATAGGAATCAATCTTATGTTTGACCTATGTAAGGGAAACCAAATTTAGAATTAAGCTTGTACACTAGTTCAACAAGAAATATGTTAAAGTTAAACAATAAAATCAATACTATTAGTTTTTTCAATTCAGGTTAATTAATAGAAATGATTGTTGAAAAAAGTCGGAGTTTGAGTTGAGATCGGAAACCAGGATTTACGAGTAGCAGGCATCGATCACTAATAAAAAACTAGATGCACAATACCATACAAAAGTTCTCTAAAAACTGTCGCTAAATGTTTTGACGTAATTCTAGTTGATATAAATATACATTAATGTAAATTCAACCTTAAATGCATTGCATAAAGTTGTATTGACAAAGCTACGTGCAAAAAGCAATAAAATTTTACGACCGAGGCTCGTCGCTTGGACAAGGATAGTAGAGTCGAACTGCAAAATATTTTTTGTTACAGTAATTTTAATTTTATAAGTTTGTTAAATTTGTTTTAAATAATTGGTCTACTTAATAAAGAATATTCTATTCTATTCTATGGTGTATATGTATAATGGTTATATTATTACTTGAATGTAAATATGCTTTTGGATAGGGCACTACATTCATTTACTAATGAAAGTAATTGAAACAGTCATAATTATTTATTTATTCTTTATCTTGTGTGAAAAAATTAAAGATACTGCTTGACAAACAACTAAAATCTAAATTTAATAGTAACTAATATAAAAAATATGTACAGAAATATCTTGCAAAATCTAAGAATATTATTGTCCAAATTTTTGATGTTATTTTGATATTTACAGATGTTTAAAAAACGGATAAGACTGACTAATTATAATGATTTCTTATATTTACGCGTTCATTACACATTTAAGTAAAACTAGTTTTACGGACTTTATCGCGTATATTAACTTATTTTATATTCCCGACGTTTCGAGTACTATAATATTTAGAGAAATAGTAAAGAACTCTCATTAAACAGAAAAAAGACCATCTTACTTTAATAATAATAAAAAAAAATAAAAAAACAATAGCGTCTCCACAAATTGAACAGAATCAACGCATATACCTCGAACAATGGCGACTCATTTTATTACGACTTAATTTAAAAAATATTTCTACGATGATTTCTTGACAAAATATCGGTATTTAAAATACAGTGATAACAATTAAATAATGTTAATAGTTACCGAAAATATGAAAATCAATCCTTTTTAACGTACTGGATGTGTGATTTTTACACATTTTAAACGAGCACTGAGGCATGTTTACCGTTGGAGCATTTGAATGCTACTAGATTAAAAGTGCACCCATATGTTCGAGTGGGTGCACATTCGGTTACGCCATTTTTTGTCACTGATTGTGTATCTAGTTTTTTATTAGTGATCGATGGTAGCAGGTTATGTTTGCAGCTGAGCCTTTTTTTTGTTCTTAATCATCAGCTCCTAACAGTCCACAGCAGGGCTTGGGTCTCTACGCAAAGGCGAAAGCTATGTGATACTCAAGACTCGACTTACAGAAAACGAATCCTTCAAGGCTGTAGGGGAGATGAGCGGCAGGCCGATTGGCGATAGCAATATTTAGATATCTCGTATTTTAGACGCTACTCCCTGTTGCTGTCTGTTTGTAAGAGGCAAAAGCTATGTGATACTCAAGACTCGACTTACAGAAAACGAATCCTTCAAAGCTGTAGGGGAGATGAGCGGCAGGCCGATTGGCGATAGCAATATTTAGATATCTCGTATTTTAGACGCTACTCCCTGTTGCTGTCTGTTTGTAAGATGTAAAAATCTGGTATTAACGAGATGTCTATGATATGAATATGATATTTCACTATTTTAGAGGAATATGTATATAAAATTAACACAGAATTCACCTATTTTGCTTATACAGACAATCTGAAACATTTTATAAGTCAATTTTACATAAATTGCTGAAATTTACAAAAACTTAAATTTCTATTTATTAGACCTCCTAAATTGCAAATCAGCGCGCGGCTTTTATCTAGCACTATCATCATCATCATCATTACAGCCCTTCACAAGTCCACTGCTGAACATAGGCCTCCCCCAAAGAATGCCACAAAGCACGGTCCTGAGCCACCTGCATCCATCGACTTCCTGCATATCTTACCAGGTCGTCACTCCATCTAGTGGGGGGACGCCCTACACTTCGCCTGCCGGTACGAGGCTGCCACTCGAGAACCTTTCTTCCCCATCGGTTGTCGGTTCTTCGAGCTATATGGCCGGCCCATTGCCACTTCAGCTTACTAATCCGTTGGGCTATGTCGGTCACTCTGGTTCTACTGTGGATATCCTCATTTCTGAGTTTATCACGCAGAGAAACTACGACCATAGCCCTCTCCATAGCTCGCTGAGCGACCTTGAGCTTCCTCATCCGGCCAGCAGTGAAGGACCACGTCTCAGTTCCATATGTCATCACTGGCAACACGCACTGGGTGTACAGTCTCGTTTTCAAGGTTTGAGGTATACCTGACGAGAAGATGTGCCGTAATTTCCCGAACGCTGCCCAACCGAGTTGAATCCGTCGATTGACCTCTCGGTCGAAGTTGGACTTACCTAGTCGGACTATTTGTCCCAGGTAAACATACTCGTCAACAAAGCTTAGTGTTCCCAACAACTACCGGCATAGGTGTGACATGGACATTAAACATGATCTTTGTTTTGTCCATGTTCATCTTAAGACCTATCCGTTGGGAAACACTATTGAGGTCATTGAGCATAGTGCTTAGGTCCTCCAGCGATTCTGCCATAATGACTATATCGTCGGCAAATCGAAGGTGAGTGATGTACTCGCCATTGATGTTGATACCGTATCCTTTCCAGTCCAGAAGCTTGAAAACATCTTCCAATGCAGCGGTAAAGAGTTTCGGGGATATGACGTCACCCTGTCTTACACCTCTCTGCAATTGGATAGGTTTCGTACTCTGGTTCTGTACTCGGATAGCCATCGTAGCCCTACTGTACAAGCACTTCAACACTTCGACATACCGACAGTCAACTTGGCATCGCTGAAGGGACTGCAGCACCGCCCAAATTTCGACGGAATCAAAGGCTTTCTCATAGTCCACATACGCCAGACATAGTGGCAAATTGTATTCCTGGGACTTCTGTACAATTTGCCGAAGGGTATGTATGTGGTCTATGGTGCTAAAGCCTTTTCGGAAACCGGCTTGTTCGGGAGGCTGGAAGTCGTCAAGTCTGCGCGCGAGACGATTCGTAATGACTCTCGAAAACAGCACGTAGACGCGGCTCAGAAGGGAAATCGGTCTGTAGCTTTTCAAGAGAGCGTTGTCGCCTTTTTTGAAGAACAAGACCACCGCACTTCTGCTTCACGCCTCCGGTGTAATGCCACCATGGAGGACGGAATTAAAGAGCTTCTGAAGGACTTGAAGTACCGGTTTTCCACCCGCTTTCAGAAGCTCCGCTGTAATTCCATCCTCGCCTGGGGCCTTGCCGTTTTTAAGGTGCTGGAGAGCCATTCTAATCTCGCTCAGACTGACGTCCGGGATATCATCGGAATAATGTCGGATAAGACTCGCTCTTGGATCGTTACTCACACTTGCGTGCGGCTCCAACGATGACGTGTACAGCTGTCCATAGAACCTCTCAATCTCACTCAAAATCTCAGGTGCCCCGGAAACGATGCTGCCACATTCGGTCTTCAGCTTTGACAGTTGGCTCTTTCTGGCAGACAGATCTCTGGCAAAGACTTTGGAGCCTTGGTTCCGCTCGATCGCTTCTTCAATATGAGCTGTATTGAAGTTGCGTAAGTCCCGCCGCATGCATTTAGAGATCTGTCTGTTCAGTTGCCTGTATGCTGTCAAATCTGTTGAAGAATGTAGCTTCATCTCCCGTCTAACAGCCATGAGATTAAGAGTGTGATCGGAGAGTTTTTGTGTTCTTCTGCGGCGGGTCTTGCAGAACATAGCTTCGACCGCATGGACAGTTTCCATGAGCTTGTCATTCAAATCGTCCACTTCATTGCAGTCTTCTAGGCACTGAAAACGGTTTTGTAACTCGAGCTGAAAGGTTTCGGGAGTTTGGATTAGAGCACGAGGGGGACGGAGCGTTGACTTCATTAGACGAGACCTCTCCAACTTAACGTTTAGGTTCAGTGTGCCTCTGACCATTCGGTGATCGCTGCCGGTTTTCACCCTCGCGATCACTGAGACATCACTGAACAGTTGTCCTCTGGTCGTCATAATGAAGTCAATCTCATTTTTTGTCGAACCGTCGGGGCTCGACCAGGTCCACTTCCTGTGGGGCCGCTTCTGGAAGAAAGAGTTCATCATAAAGAGTCCCTCTTTCTCCATGAAGTCGGCCAGCTGCTGGCCCCTTGGGTTCCGTTGCCCTATTCCAAATTTCATTTCTCCAAATTGCATTGAAGTCTCCCATTAACACCGTATATTGGGTTTTGGAGGAATGCATGGCTCTAGAGATATCCTCATACATTTCCTCCACCTCCTGATACGGGGTGTGCCGAGGTTGGCGCGTAAACCTGTATGACCTTCAGCGAATACCCTTTGGTGATTCTGAGTATAAGGTAAGCAACCCTCGTCGACACACTCTCACTCTTTACAACGTTGTTAACGAGAGACTTGTGGACGATAAATCCGACACCTCCATGGGACAGATGGTCGCCCTCCCGGTAATAGAGCAAGTTGCCGGATTCGAGGATTACCGTGTCCTCCCCCTCTCTTCGGACTTCGGATAATCCTATAATATGCCAGCGTAACTTGTCTATCTCTTCTTCCAGCTCCACAATCTTCGTCCTCAGGGTGCGTGCGTTGTATGTTGCCAGTTCGAGTCGTCGCAGGTGGCAACCGAACCTCCACCGGAGATTCTTAGCACCCCCTGCCCCGCCGTTACCATGGTCGCCACCGTAGCCAGGAATAGCGGGGCCGCCGGGGACTGGGGGCCGTCTCTTCGTAACTTTCATCATGGGGGGTGTATTGCCATAGTTGCCACGCTTGGCGAGCGGGTTGGCAACCGCAGTTTTTTTATTGTATTTTTGCCGTTACCAGGAAGATGCTGCTGGCCATCTCCTGCCCGTTTCCCTTTGTCGCCTTTTACGACACTCACGGGAAGATATGGGGTAGTGGATATTCTTAGCCGCCACTACACGGCACTACATCTAGCACTATGTGAACAACTAATTCTCACACGACTCTCAACAGGTCGGTAAACTAAATGCAAATTAGCGCGCGGCATTTATCCAACGCTAGGTGAACAACTAATTCTTACACGACTCTCAACAGGTCGGTAAAGAGGCCAGTGAAATCCTTGGTTATATAGCACCTATCTGTTTTATGAAACACCAAGATTCACAAACAATGTTCTTATCAGTTATCATGTTTCTTATCTGATAACGCAAACAAATATTTTCATTAATTAAATATTAAAAATAGGCATCTATTTTTCATACAAATTGTACTCAACTTATATAAACAATTATTATGCAATGCTACTTTACATTAATTCCAAAACACAGTGATCATTTCGACCGGGGAATGAATCCTGGTCCAATCTTATTTCAATATTTCTTTAAATCGATAAGAAAACAATGGAAAGTAATTCAACCGGGGAACTGAACCCGGAATCATGAATTATATCTTAAAAATTCCCTCCATGAATTTATTAAGAAAATATTACTAAGAAAACGACAAACTAGTCCGACCTGGAAATCGAACCCAAGACTTAAATTATTAATTTGATATTTCTTTAAGATTTAACTAAGCGTTTTCTTATAAGACAATTATTGCTTGATAATTTATCTTTAGAAGCTATTCGTAGTCGGTAAACTAATAAATTGAAATATTCTTTATAGGCGCGTCGCCAACAACCACTCTAGTGTGACCGTCTTGTCCCGGTAGCGTTCTATGAACCTTGCCTCTCGGCCACGTATTTCGTGGCAACGAATGATCTATTATCAAGACAATATCGCCCTCTTTCGGTTCCATGAATTTTCCATTATCACCCGTTCGAGGAATTAAAGTAGGCATAGTACTCCTTCAGCCATCTCGTCCAAAAATGGTCAGCGAACTTCTGGGCGGTTCTCCAATTGAGTTGACCCGTCAGATGTCGCTCTAAAAATAATCCAGGTGGACGATCTCCACATGAGCGCCCGAGAAGAAAATGATTCAAAAAATGAAGTCAAACCCTCTTCAGGACTTTTAACATGGGGAAATGCCTACGCATACCCTCCTCGGGGGCAAGGACGGGTTATGTCGGACTCGCACGTACTAAAACCCCATGGTGTTCCACTCTCGTCGCATATTGACAAGGCCACGGGAACGCTTTCGCACACATCCGCGGCCCCACCTGCGCTGGCCGCCCTATGGCGGCCTCTCCTCAAGAGAGGACTACTCCTCCCCCATCTCCTCCTCAGATAAGGCGCACCAGAACACATGGCGCGCCCTCCTCCTCGGCCTCCAACTTAACATGCACAACGGACGCGTCCGTGTCCGTTGCGTGAAGGTCATGGGGCCAGAGAAACTAGCACTCAGAAGCACCAGCCTTCCTGACCCCAGTGGCGGATCTGGTCTCTGGCTCCGCCTCCAACCAAGTTTCGGCCGCGGAGGGTAGGGAGAGCGGCGCCTCGCAATACCGACACTCCTCTCCCCCCGCGGCCCCACCACCACCGCATCAACGGTGCGGCCCCGTCTGAGTAGCGGAGGATAGGCACATCGCCATACCAACACTCCTCTTCCTCCGCGACTCCACCTCGGCTGCAGCGGCAGGGGGAGGAGACACCCCTCCCACCGCAGCCCACCGACACACATCCGAAATGGGCTCGCCAAGCCCACTCGGAGTGGCCACCTCGGGCCGGCACTACACCACGGGCCAGCCAAGGGGTTCCTCTTTGTTTACCGCGGTTAACCAAGCCACGGCTACTAAGCCCCTCCGCCACGACAAGGCGGGAACCCGTTCGGGGGAGAACCTTCTTCAGGACTATCCATATTAAATATTACCAGAGGTCTGGAATTTAGAGAGAATTTATATATTTAAATGCTTCTAAAAGCAACGTATGCACAAGGTTCCTTTCTTTGAGCGTCGCGGTCAACGCAATTTTAATCGATCTTGTCAACTTCTCCCAAGCACTCCCCATGTGCGGTGCTCCAGGTGGTATAAATTTCCTCTTAATATATTTTCTAAATGACTCATTTTTCATGCCATTATAGCACTCTTCGCATGCTTGCATTAATTCCTTATTTGCAGCTTTGAAATTCGTCTCGTTATCGCTGTATAAAACGACTGATTTTCCTCTTCTGGCGATAAATCGCCTTAACGCCATTATCATTGACGCTGGTGTCAATGAAGCTGCTAACTCCAGATGTACTGCTCTGGTGGTCACACACGTGAATAAAACACCCCTACGTTTTTCGTGTCGTCTTTCTATAGACACACTCATAGGTCCGAAATAATCTACGGCTGAACATGTTAAAGGTGGCTCATGATGAGATATTCTCTCCAGAGGAAGGTTTCCTTGAGGTACTGCGGCTTGACTTGTATGTCCTGCACCACCGACAGTGATGTGACACACTTCGTACTACGTTACGTAAGTTCAAGACATAAAATTTTTGGTTCACCTCATTCATCTCCGTTTGGTGATTGACATGTCCAAAATGGTGATGAACTTCTCTAATCATCATTTAAACGATTTCATGTTTACTGTCTAATACGACAGGTTTTCTACTCTCCTCAGTCAAATTAGACTTGAAAGTTAAACGTCCGTTTAAACGGAGTAGGTTATCTTCATCGATTTTCATAGATAATTTACTTAAGCGTGAACTTCTTTCAACACTTTTGTCTGCTTTCAAGCATTTTATTTCCGAATGGAAACACTCGTCTTGAACGAACTTCCAAATTAATAATTCAGCTCTTTTCAAGAGCGTTATGTCCAACGCGCCATCGGGTCCTTTAACCGACTTTGCTAAATTTTTTTTGGAACACATAACTGACGCTTCGGTTGTGTTGTCGGGTCTTTCAACCGACTTTCTCAAACTCTTCAATTTTTCTACCGCTTGTAAAGTGCGTGTAGTTGTCCCAAGGAATTATTTAAAGCTGCTAAATCGTCCGTAGTCGGGTAGACTTAACGGCTCTTGCTTTCTTAGCGTATTTACGCTGTTTGGTGATTTTTCTTCACCCGTTTCTAAGCTATTTATGGTGTCCACTTGCTTGGGCTATAAATCAGGACTTGTCCTGAGGAATTCAGGTCCTTGAAACCAGCGATGACTTTCATCGAAGGTGGAAGGGAAACTTCTAGTGGCGTCGTCTGCCACGTTTTGTGACGTCGGTACCCATCGCCATTCATATGGCTTACTGTGATCTTCGATCTCAGCCAATCGATGAGCGACGAATGGTTTGAAAGCGCGAGGATCTGACTTAATCCACGCTAACACTGTACGTGAGTCTGTCCAGAATATTCGTTCGGATATCTCATACTTGCTCTCTTCCTTAACTGATGCAGCTAATCGGCTGCCCATAAGAGCTGCTTGCAATTCAAGCCTCGGAATGGAAATTGGTTTCAACGGCGCTACTCTTGCCTTAGCGGCGATCAGCGTAATTCTCCTTTCTCCTAGCTCGTCCGTGGTGAAGTAATACACCGCGGCGGCGTATGCTTTGTCACTAGCATCCGTGAAAGGGTATAACTCCCCCTTGCCGACGCCTTCAGCAATGGGTCTAGGTACTTCTAAAGAACCTAATTTCTTCACTTCCGATATCCATGTGCCCCATAACACGTGTAATTCGTGTGGAACTTGATCATCCCAAGAGATGCCCGTCCTCCATGCTTGCTGGATTAGCGACTTCCCTTGAATCGTTATGGGTGATGCGAGTCCTAAAGGATCAAAGACTGACATCACAGCGCTCGTTATCTCCCTCTTCGTAGGCGGTCCTAAACCTTCTATCACCTCTTCCGGTGTGTTACGAACACTTATGGAGAAACTTATTATATCTCGTTTGATATTCCAAATCAAACCTAAAGTGCGTTCTGTGTGTTCCTTACCTCCTAGTGAAGCACTATCGCTCTTATATTTATTTTCCATTTTACATAAAACCTCGGGTCGGTTACTGGCCCATCCCCTCAGTTGGAAAGAAGCACGTTTATGTAATTCATACATATCGTTTACCATCTTATCGTGCTTTATCTTGCGCATTTCTATTCTTCACATAAATAGCGATGATGCCGCTGCAAAAATAAGTGACGTCATTCTATACTCTTCTGGTGGCGCGTCACGATTGTGCCGCCATAGGAATCGAAGGCTATCCCTGTCTTCCTCGCGAATTTTCACTTGCAGGAACATTTCTTTAATATCTGCCATTACTGCCAACGCCAAATAACGACTTCAATAAGTTCAGTCCGGTTAACAATGCATCATTGAGGCAACGTCCGCCCGTCCTTGCGGCGGAGTCGAAAACAAGTCTTATTTTCTTTTTTGTGGATTCGCGAAGTGAAGAAGATATCACGTGTGTGGGGAAATGGAAATATGGTTCGCTTTCTCTGCGTAACCGTTAACAATGAGATTTTCAATTTGCTTCTCATATTCTTTTTTCAACTCGCTATTTTTATCGAGCTTCTTTTCGATATTAATCAGGCGACTTTTAGCCTGCGCTCTATTCGACGGCATGCACTCATTATCTGTGCGCCATAACAAAGCAGTCTCGTACCTATTATCAGGTATACGACGTACCGTTTTGTTCAAAATACTTAATGCTCGTTCTTCCGGGTTGTTTGCGGGCTTACGCGCAGACACCCCCAAAGATTCCAAACTAAAATAATCCTTGATTAACTTCTCCATGTTCTTCTCTTTCTAGGTGGAAATGTGGTTAATAATCTTGATTGGTTTAATGCCACCCGATATGTGACCATGTAAAATCCATCCAAGCTTGGTGAGCGATGCTGCAGGTAGGTTCTTACCCCTTGAAATTAATTCACGAGTAACTATGAGGTGCCAATTGTCCTGGCCGATGGTATGGTAGGTCTGGACCTCTCATAAATTAACTCGTCCTTAATCGGTGTCAAATGTTGCAATAACTCTCGGCTTACCGATTGCGGAGAAAGATTAAGTGACTTAATTGTTTGTACATTTATCTCCTCTAAGTCGCTCGTGAAAATGCCTTTGATTTTAATACTTAAGCGATACGAACTATTGTCGTTAATTCGCTTGCCCCCTACGGCCTCAATACGCAATTCTTCTTTGGGTCCGCGAGGCGCTAACTTCTGAGCCATCCACTCCTCTATGCGTGTCATGGTTGATCCTTTATCCAGAAGAGCTGTGGTCTTGACCTTTCCTCTAGGTCCATACAACTCGACCGGTATAATCATTAAATATACACATGCCAGTGCATTTACTGTGCGCACTGTCGTAATTTGGGCTTCTTTACCCCCCTCGTCCCCTTGCGACGAGGTATATTTATTGGGGTATCGATGTAGCATTCGATGATGTGCCATTCTACATCCGTCTACACCACATTTTTTCGCCCTACACTCTAACCTCCTATGGCTTCCCATTTTTCGCGATTATTCATATTCTTAAATTTGTAAAAACTCACTATGGAGTGTTCCTTGTTACATATAACACAGTTGCGTGTTACCCGACTTGCAGGCATATAATAACCACTTGTCGGTTGTGCCCCTTGTTATTTCGGCGTTCACAACGCTTATTCTTGAAACGGTTGCGTACAGACCCCTTTGTGTGCACGGTTTGCTTCCTGATTTCAGGACGTTTCCGTTTTTAAGGCACGTTTTCACTGCTTAATGATGTTCCAAATTGTTCACTCAATGAATTCAAAAATTTGGCCATCTTCTGCAGCTCTGGCTCCATAGGATGTTGAGCCCGATTTTCGAACCATTTAAATTTAATCATACTTCCAAGCTTCTCCACTATATGCCTCACTAACTCTGGTAAGTATAAATACTGTGATTGGTTCAACGCTTGTATTGAAGCTACCATGTTCGTAATGCGACTTGCAAAAGAACCTATATTTCTGCAATCTTCTGTCAATCTTGGCATACGCTTTACATTCTCGATCTCGGCTAGAATGAGCATCCCAACCCTACCAAATCTTCTTTCGAGAGCGTTCATTATTTCTTCAGGTTCACATAAAGTAAACAACAATGACTTAACCCCTTCCTTTGCCCTTTAATGCCCTCCTAAGGCGTGCTACGTTCTGCACCCCCAAAAATTGGCTTCTTGTGTCTTCAAACACCGTTTTGAAAATTATCCATTCACCCGTGTCTCCATCGAAGACCGGTAAATCTTGGAGGAAATGAAGCTGGGAAGACTTATCTTTATTGCACTCACAATCGCGTCGGTCAATTCTGACACCTCACACGCGTGTGCCTGTGCATTTCCTAGGTTGCGCTCGACCTCCGCCCCTTTGCGGCGTGATCCCTTGGACGCTCCCTTATCAGCAGTGTCGGGTTGCGTTACACTAACCGGCGCGCTCATTATGGTCTGTTGAATCCAATTCCTTACCAAAGGTTCCACCTGAGTATTCCACTCTTCATCATCCTCACTCGAGTCGATTTCCTCTTCCCGGTTGAGACGTGCCAACTCCAATTGTGACTTGGCCAAAGCAGCAGCTGCTTCTGCTCGTTCGAGCTCTGAGTGTTCGAATTTAATCCGCGCCTCCAATTCCGCTTTCAGCCTCACCGATCGCGATGATCTACTACCTCTCTGTGACCATTTGTCACTAGTCTGCCCGACTACTGTTCTTGTCGACGCCGCTTCTTCGGTCCCTTGACCTACCTTTTCGACTATCGTTTCGCTCCTGGATATAAGATTTCTGTGCGGTGCGGTCTGCGTACCACTAGTGTCGGTCCTGTTGCTTGTCGTTGCCACGGACGCTCCTGAGTCCCATGTGCCTGTGGACGTATAGGTGGTGGCCCCACTTGAAGGAGTTGCCCCCCTCGAAGCAGTAGCTGTGGTCGCTCCAGATGATTCCGCCTCTTTAGCCTTTTGTACGTGGTAGAGCCATGCTGCTGCTATATTAGTAGTATAGTTGTAGCACGAATGGGTCGGCTCGACCGGGGAAGGACCACGCTCTCACAGAATACCAGCGTCAAATAGCAGCTTAACACTGCTGTGTTTCGTATGGTGAGTGTAGAGAACCGGAGACCCTTTTTACTGGAAAAGAGGCATTCCATCTTAGTCCTCACGGGTGACAACGCATCTGCATTTTGATTCGCAAACGAGGATAGATGTAGATGTCAATGGGCCACAGCAACCACTTACCATCAGGTGGACTGTGTGCTCGTTTGTCACCCTATCCTATAAAAAAAAGCATTTCTTGAGAACCCTGTCCTTGTCCTGGTTCCCTCGATCCTCTCGTTCTGGCCTTGTGCCTTCCTCATCTTGCAGGAAGGTGATTGTCGGCCTAGGGACCGTAGGCCGACAATCACCTGTCACGATATCACCGTCATTTGTCGCAGGTAAACATACTCGTCAACAACTTCGAGCTTAGTGCTACCAACAACTACCGGCATAGGTGTGACATGGACATTAAACATGATCTTTGTTTCGTCCATGTTCATCTTAAGACCTATCCGTTGGGAAGCACTATTGAGGTCATTGAGCATAGTGCTTAGGTCCTCCAGCGATTCTGCCATAAGGACTATATCGTCGGCAAATCGAAGGTGAGTGATGTACTCGCCATTGATGTTGATACCGTATCCTTTACAGTCCAGAAGCTTGAAAACGTCTTCCAATGCAGCGGTGAAGAGTTTCGGGAATATGACGTCACCCTGTCTTACACCTCTCTGCAATTGGATAGGTTTCGTACTCTGGTTCTGTACTCGGATAGCCATCGTAGCCCTACTGTACAAGCACTTCAGCACTTCGATATACCGACAGTCAACTTGGCACCGCTGAAGGGACTGCAACACCGCCCAAATTTCGACGGAATCAAAGGCTTCCTCATAGTCCACATAAGTCAGACATAGTGGCAAATTGTACTCCTCTGACTTCAGTACAATTTGCCGAAGGGTATGTATGTGGTCTATGGTGCTAAAGGTCAGCTTTTCGGAAACCGGCTTGTTCGGGAGGCTGGAAGTCGTCAAGTGTGCGCGCGAGACGATTCGTAATGACTCTCGAAAACTGCACGTAGACGCGGCTCAGAAGGAAAATCGATCTGTAGTTCTTCAAGAGAGCATTGTCACCTTTTTTGAAGAACAAGACCACCGCACTTCTGCTCCACGCCTTTGGTGTAATGCCACCATGGAGGACGGAATTAAAGAGCCTCTGAAGGACTTCAAGTACCCGTTTTCCACCCGCTTTCAGAAGCTCCGCTGTAATTCCATCCTCGCCTGGGGCCTTGCCCTTTTTAAGATACTGGAGAGCCATTCTAATCTCGCTCAGACTGACGTCCGGGATATCTTCGGAATAGTATCCGATAAGACTCGCTCTTGGATCGTTACTCACACTTGCGTGTGGCTCCAACGATGACGTGTACAGCTGCCCATAGAACCTCTCAATCTTACTCAAAATCTCAGGTGCCCCGGAAACGATGCTGCCACACTGGGTCTTTAGCTTTGACAGTTGGCTCTTTCTGGCAGACAGATCTCTGGCAAAGATTTTGGAGACTTGGTTCCGCTCAATCGCTTCTTCAATACAAGCTATATTGAAGTTGCGTAAGTCGCATCGCCGCATGCATTTAGAGATCTGTCTGTTCGGTTGCCTGTATGCTGTCAAATCTGTTGAATAATGTAGCTTCACCTCCCGTCTAACAGCCATGAGATTAAGAGTGTGATCGGAGAGTTTTTCAATTTGAATTTATGAATTTTGAAATTTTCAATTTCATTTTTTGTCGAACCGTCGGGGTTCGACCAGGTCCACTTCCTGTGGGGCTGCTTCTGGAAGAAAGAGTTCATCATAAAGAGTCCCTCTTTCTCCATGAAGTCGGCCAGCTGCTGGCCCCTTGGGTTCCGTTGCCCTATTCCAAATTTCCCTACTTTCAGCTCACCATTCTCTCTTGTGCCTAGTTTTGCATTGAAGTCTCCCATTAACACCGTATATTGGGTTTTGGAGGAATGCATGGCTCTAGAGATATCCTCATACATTTCCTCCACCTCCTCATCGGGGTGTGCCGAGGTTAGTGCGTAAACCTGTATGACCTTCAGCGAATACCGTTTGGTGATTCTGAGTATAAGGTACGCAACCCTCGTCGACACACTCTCAATCTTTACAACGTTGTTAACGAGGGACTTGTGGACGATAAATCCGACACCTCCTTGGGACAGAAGGTCGCCCTCCCGGTAATAGAACAAGTTGCCGGATTCGAGCATTACCGTTTCCTCTCCCTCTCTTCGGACTTCGGATAATCCTATAATATGCCAGCGTAACTTGTCTATCTCTTCTTCCAGCTCCACAATCTTCTCGTCAGTCTTCAGGGTGCGTGCGTTGTATGTTGCCAGGTCGAGTCGTCGTAGGTGGCAACCGAACCTCCACCGGAGATTCTTAGTAGCCCCGCCTTTACCATGGTCGCCACCGTAACTAGGAATAGCGGGGCCGCCGGGGACTGGTGGCCGTCTCTTTGTTACATTCATTCATAGGGGGATATTTGCCATAGTTGCCACGCTTGGTGAGCGGGTTGGCAACCGCAGTTTTTTTATTGTATTTTTGCTGTTATCAGGAAGATGCTGCTGCCCATCTCCTGCCTGTTTCCCTTTGTCGCCTTTTACGACACCCACGGGAAGATATGGGGTAGTGGATATTCTTAACCGCCACTATACGACAAGGTCTCATCATAACTAACAAATAGAGCCCAAACTAGGCACACCTAGTTCTACTTGTCCAGTAATTCCAGTAGTAGTCACCGAAGTACACCATCAGGTCTCAACACCAAGCTCGGCGGTAAGGTCACATCATAACTAACAAATCGAGCCCAAACTCGGCACACCTAGTTCTACTTGTCGAGGAGTTCCAGTAGCAGTCACTAAAGTACACCATCAGGTCTCTCCGTCAAGCCCGGAGATAAGGTCTTATCATAAATAACAAATCGAGTCCAAACTAGGCACACCTAGTTCTACTCGTCGAGGAGTTCCAGTAGCAGTCACTGAAGTACACCTTCAGGTTACTCCATCAAGTCTGGAGGTAAGGTACCATCACAACTAACAAAACCAGTCTAAACTCGGCACACTTTATTCTACTCGTCCAGGAGTTCCAGTAGCAGGCACCGAAGTACACTTTCAGGTCACACAGGTAGGTATTCGAATTTCGTATCTAAGTATATTTTTGTAGGTATAAGAAATGAGAAAAATAATCAATCTTTCAAAATATCAAAATGTTTTACTTGATTACGATTTCCCCAGCTAACCGTGCGTACACTTTTGTGTGACTCGTGTCAATGTAATAGTTCGATTCTATACCTATCAATTTTGCAAACGCGTCCTTAATTACTAATAATTATGTGTCGTCACACCTGGTTACCCCATACTTAATTTTGATTTAGTGTAGGTACCTAATAACTCAAATGTTTACACTCGGACTTTTTGACACACTAACTTATAATCGACTTCAGAAGCAATATTATGTAAAAATTCCAAATAATTTTATTCAACAGATTAAATTTCGCCAAGAACTACCTACGTATTGCGCAACGCAACGCAAAACAGCTATTTATCTCCTAGTCAATTCCCACTTATAGGAGTAACTCCTATTACTCTGTCAAAAATGGACGTCTTCAAGAATAAACAAGACATTCCACTCCCTGATCTTAAAACTTGGTAAGTTACCAAATACTCTTTAAGTAAAACAATGTTGTTAAATTTGAATACCTAAATAATATTAATAACAAAGGTGTTAAGCATTCCTAACCTCTTCTTATTACATTGTAATCAATAAATTGTACAAAAACCTGTATTGATCGTTAATGATAAGGACGTAATCGCTTGTGATGGTATATTTAAAATAAAAATGGCCTAGCAATTTCTTCCTATTTCATGTTTGATTCGCAATGTTAGTAGGTACTTCATTTTAGCTCATCATGTTTTTGATACCGCTAGACGTCAATAACATAATGGAAGATAAGAGTGTCAAATGTTCATTTAAATTACTTAGGTAGGTACCAACAGAATCAGAACTTGTTTATACTTATTGCCATAGATAGGATCGTACTTAACTACAGACATAACTATAATTGACAGTTGTAAGTTTTATCGAGTACACACGGGTGTATTTATCTTTAGTGCTCGTGTTTAACATATGTTTGAAGAAGTTTGAATCTATAAAATGTTTTCACTTAAAGCTGTTGTTATATTTCAAATATTATTTTTTATCTCTACGAATGGTATTTGTTACTCGAGGTAAGTTCAAAAGTAGGTAACAATTATTTAAAATTATTAGGAAAAGACTAATCATGATAAGCAAATTATAAAAATATTAGAAATTACAAGTTTCTGTAAACATAACCAGAAAATCAAATAGTAAAACCATCCTAATTAAGAATATTTAAATGTTTAATCGAATGCTTTAAACAATATGATATTATTATTAGCATACAAATTTTTAGTCCAATTAACCATTTTGTACCCATTATTTTATTTTTGATACTCTTTACTTATGGTAAACATTTCTGTTAAATAGAACGACTCATTTTTGCCGGTTATTTTAAACTCTCACAAAAAGTGGCGTATATGCAACCTTAATTTTAATATTCCGTGAGAGCAGTGGAATCACAGTCTATCGTAACTCTGGCTTTCCATTGATGTTAGGAATTTAACATTGCGTTCTTGTAATTCATACGATACAAATGCTTTTATTTAATATGGTTAGTCAATTGCTAAACGTCGTGCTGTGCGTTTTCATATATTATTTGTTACTTTTTTTAAACGATGTAATGTTTACGAAACACGTGCATTTTATTGGGGATGCTATATGATACAGCTCGGCAACAGGCATCTGCTCATGAAATTCTGGGCACATTAAAAGAAAAAAATAATTTACTACATGATAACCAAATGGATGTTGTGTATATTTCCCTACAGAAAAAGAAATGATGTTTCAATAGTATAATAGTCTACCCACTGATATTCATGAAACATTCATATTATGTTAATTGTTTTATATACGTATGTATGTTATAATTACAAATTTATATGCAAAATGACCCCAGTACTTCGATATATAAAAAGTTGTGAGAGTGAGGGTCAAAGAAGTTAGCAAAATGTATATCGAAATGGAAAAGACAATACCTATCCGAACTAGATATTTACGAGTGCCTAAAACTTAAGCATTTCTTATAAAATTGAACCAACTAACGAACTTACAGTCCACTTGATTATAAGTTGTTACTGCAGCCCAAACCCAAGGACACCTACAACAGACTTCAAACAAAGATGGCTACAGATGCGTTGTTACCTCTGAGGACTAGGATGGAATGCTTCCTAGCCTGTAATTATACTGGATCTCTATACCCTACACACCGAAACACAGTAATGCTAAGTGCAATAAATACCTACTGCTTTTTGGCGGCAGAAATAGGTAAGAGGTTGGTATCTGCCCAGACGGACTCCTGGGCACAATAGGAGTCCTACCACCAAGTACGTAATAAAAAATATTGAAGAACGTGTTGGCGGAAAGACACATTTAAAGTTTTTTTCCTATTTTTAATGGATAGAGTATGGGTAGAAATCGTTAATTTCTAAAAAAAAAAAAATGGTAGCGACCAGAACCGTCTTTTACGCTACAGATTTCAACGGTTTTTTAGTAAGTGCCACAGTTTACATATGTAGATATGTCAAGTAGAACTTCATGCCGATTATTAACTTCCTTCTGCGTAGCATTGAAAGGAAGTTAATGGTTTTAGCTGACAGTCTGTTAGTCTGTATGCCGACACGATAACTTCCGTTCCACTGGACCGATTGACTTTAAATTTGGTATGTGGATACCTTGAGGTAGTAGCTTGGTCGAGTTTGAATTTGGGTCCTGTAGGTCAAAGGGCACCATAGATATGGGATTCACGCAGAAGAAAGTTGTTTTTCTTGAATTTACATTCAACTCGTTTTAAAATGTTTCATTCAAGCCAATAATTTTAAATGTAATTCTTTTATTTTAATATGAATAAAACATTTTAATTGAACCCGTGGTCCAGCTGTTGAGTGATAAGTACCTACTGACGATCCGTCGATTATCCCTGTTTATTTTTTCAGTAACATTTCCTTACCCGAAGAACAATATTTATTTGATTTTACAAAATCCGACAATGTCGAAAATTGGCAAGAACAGTCTGATACTGTTCGAGACGTTGGAATGTCTAAAGCAGTATTTGTGCTACATCAGAACACTGCCTATAGAAGAGCCATATTTTTCGCATTATTGAATCCTCAATTGAATGGTGCTGGATTCGCCGGTGTGAGAGCAATTAAAACATATAACCTAACTGGCCATACAAAACTGCAGATTCAATGTAGAGGACAAGGACAATACAATGGATTCAAAATGGTTCTGAGGCACAAAGGGTTAAATGATGAGCCTAATTATTCCTTTGAACAATATTTCCAGGTACGTTTTTATTAATGTCTCTGATAAAAATATTTTTGGTTATTCATAATATTTAATAAACATAGCTCATAACCAAATAAATTGATACGAAGGTACGTACATAACTTTAGTAAAATTAATATATTATCTTGGCGGTGCTCACGTACTTGTAATGTAAATGTTGAAACGTTTAACGATAGGTATATACCTAAACGTAATTTGGACATACGAATGTATTTAACTTTAACTTATTCGTTCGACTGAATGGAAAATGGAGGTCAACGAATCTGTCCACAATCATTGTCTGGGTTAACGACAATTATCAAGTATTGTGTACATTGTTGTACTTAATATTATAAAATTCTGATCCACTGCTAAGTAGATTTTCGTAGTGAGCTATGACTTCCGTTGAATGCTTCGTCGTTCTAGCGGGTTTTTCTATCAAAAAATTCTTAGTAGCACCCGCCCGGAGTTAGAAAAACTTGGGCATTGTTTCACCTCCGTGGCTCGAAAAGAATTAAAGTCGCTGGTTCTGCGCCTGATCCCTTTCCGCCCGTGTCGGACTTCCACCCCATCGTATTATTAAAGTGAGGGAATAGAGAGTGCATATGGGCACTCGCATGCACGTGCACTAAAATGCACCTGCGCAGATGACCAAGTTTCCATTGAGACAGAAAGCCGCCGTGACAGAAATTCAGTCTGTATTATTACTATTAGCGAGCTGTGAGTTTTAACGATAATACAAAATGTTGTGTTCATGTAGCACTTGCAAGCAATGCAGTTATTTGGCGCAGCCCAATAATCATACTCGTATATTACCATTCAGCTCGTTAATTAGATGGTTAATTTAATGCTTTCATTCAATTTATACGTAGTAGAGCCATGCTACAGCTTTATTATGTTTGTAGCACGAATGGATCGGCTCGACCGGGTGAGTACCACCCTCTCACACAATACCAGCGTAAAATAGCAGCTTAAGCTGCTGTGTTTCGAATATTGAGTGGAGAGAACCGAAGACCCTTTTTACTGAATACGAAGCATCCATCTTAGTCCTCAGGGTTGATAACGCATTATGGTTTTGAGGATAAATTTATATATCTAAGGGCCACAGACTACACTTATCATCAGGTCGACTGTGTGCTCGAACTATTTTTAGCCATCTCTCTAAACGCTATCATTATTCTACGAGAATAATCTCGAGTTTGGTGGAAATTTCAGAACAAAAATCATTGTCATTCACAGATCATCGTTTTTTTTTTATAGAATAGGTGTGACAAACGAGCAGACAGTCCACCTGATCGTAAGTGGTTGCTGTAGACCATAGACATCTACGTTTGCGAATTAAAATGCAGACGCGTTGTCAGCCGTGAGGACTAAGATAGAATGCCTCTTTTCCAGTAAAAAGGGTCTCCGGTTCTCTATACTCACCATACGAAACACAGCAGCATTAAGCTGCTATTTTATGCTGGTATTCTGTGAGAGCGTGGTCCTTCCCCGGTCGAGCCGACCCATTCGTGCTACAATTCTATACTATTAATATAGCTGCAGCATGGCTCTCCCACGTATAAAAATTGGTAATCGAATCAGGATTTTTATTGTAAATTCTTTTACGAAAAATAATTTCATCGGTAAAATTACACCAGCTTGACGCTATCTATTCAAATGACCGTAGTGTCGTAATACAAAGAGAAGTGAATCGCTATGTTAAATGGCATAGAAACTTATGTAATTTAAAAGCCTATGCCTACATGATCCAGCCCCATTAAAAGTAAATGGAAGACTTTCGATTAGCGCAAATGTTACGTGTAATACGTGATATTGTAATTTGATAAAAAGACAAATGAAACAAGGTCAGGTCTATCTGTGCAATTAACTGCTTGATTAAACCATCAGGTTGTGATCATACACGCATAAATATCTAAGTATTTCATTACACAAATATAGAAATTTTTGATTTGATATAAATTTTTGTAACGTTGTCAAAGAAATTTGGTCAAGATATACAGATGTAGACTGTAGTGACATTGAATATTTTTGTTAACTTATAAAACAATTTGTATAATCTCGTTTTTCATTTTTTTTTATCAAAAAAATCTTCTCTACTACGCAAATTCGAAATTAGGATATCATCTATGTATTTTGAGTCGTGGGTTTTGCGTTTGAAGCCAAACCTATATATTTGTGCAAAATGAAATTATCGAATATATATTGCGACATGTACCGGAGAGATCTTCTCCCCGATATTATCGCAATGGTTCATGTTTGTGTTTCTGGCTGACTACCACTACCTCTGGCAGCTATTAACTGCACAAGACGATAGCATTAAAGCGATAAGAGAAGAATTAAACCCTAATGATTTCTCGCTACACATGACTACACATCTAATAAAATTGGTTTTTACTCATTTTATCGAGTTTAATTATTTTATATACCCGATATTTCGAATACTTTAAAGCCTTGATCCCGGAGAGCTGAGGTGTTCAACGTGTTATAGTTAACCACGGCTATCTTCACTTTAAAATTATTGCTTGGTCACAACTACGCAGAATGAGCTTATTCTCTCAATTATGTTCTTAAAATTTCTGGAACCCATTAGCCCGGATATAGAGACAGACAGACAGACAAACAAAATGCCAATCTTGACAATCTCGGCAGACAGAATCTCTCCTTATATTCTTTAGGAGTTGAATAAGTTTGTCTTCTCCAAGCCATTGCTTTTAATTTTATTTCGGAATCGTTATAGTGAAGCCGAGCACGAATCGTCCATTGTTATTAAAAGAGGCAAAAAAGATGAACATCTTCATTCAACAGTTACACAAATTTTTTTGAAATATTCAGTAAAGTTTGTTACTGCGCATCAGTAAGCATTCCGGATAATGAACGCGCAGATAGATACTTTTTATCCCCAAGTGTTCATATAAAATGTTAAACAAACTACCTGCCTAAATAAAACTTACCGTGACACGACAATCTGCTAAAACATTTTAACGATTTTATTCGCTCTCTGCTATCACAGGGTGTCCTGAGCGGGGGCCATATTTGGTTTAGTGGTGTTCTTCCATTTTAAAGTCGGCAACTGCGAACTTGAAAAAAATTTCCAAGCGTAGAACTTTTTTAAACAAAAGATAATCCGTTTAGTTTTATGGTATATTAACAGTTAATCCTGCTTTATTTTGTTTTTATTCCAGAGTATGTACCGCATTCTCACGTTTTTTTAATGCTCACCGAACATAATTATAATATCTGTGATAATACCTACGACAGTGAAATTTTCTGGAGATATAATTCCGAAAATATCATCTTATTACATTTTTATGAAAATCAAAACCCGCATTCAATTTTTTCAGGGCCCCAAGGATGAGTTTGCCGTACGTAATTTGCCTTTCTCTGAATTCAAAGCATACTATCGAGGTAAAAGAGTCAATAACAACGAAACTTTAGATATATCTCAAATAACTAGTATTGGGATACAGATGTATGGAGGAGTCTATCAACCTATAAAACAAAAAGGACCAGCTACATTAGAAATTGATTGGATAAGGGCTGTATGAAACAATGTACAAGTATTTTTAGCAGTAGGTATATTTTGTTTATTTCAGCATGAGATTTGTAAACAAACCATTAAATAAACGTAAGTAATCTTTAAATGTGTAACGTCAGACCAACAAAAAGATCGACGAAGAACTGAGCACATTTCAAGTGTCGGCAAAACCAAATTCAAATTTAAATTTTATTTATTTGTGAAGCCAATTCCATGCTTAACCTATTGTAAGAACATGTTGACGCATACAAATCATTTCCAACCATGGTTTTAAGTGCATAATATGTACGCCCAACTTTTAATGAACTGTTAAACAGATAAAGAATAAAAATGTGTGCGTGTCAAAGGTCAAACCTTTCTTTCGTTGGTTGAGGATGCGATTAAGTGACGATCAGAATAAATTTGCAAATAAAAAATATTTACTGTGCTGAAACGAAAAAATACCGTATTTAAATAAGCCTAGTTAATGCGAAATTTTAATGTAATGAAAAAAGGTGTTTTTTAATGTAATGAAAAAAGGTGTTTTTTAATGAAAAATACTTTACCACTGTTTAGACACGGCACTGTGTCGGCCAAGTAATTTTGACTTAATAAAATGTAAAAGCAGACTTCCAAAGAACTAAAATGAATAAAATAATTTCACATTCTGAATTCAATGATCGAGACCGTGACGGAATAATTAAAGCTCCGACTTCAGAACACTAAAGTACCTAGGTATAATAAACTTACGTAATACATATTACTTCAATGCTTCAGGATAGGGATGTAACGGAAGTGGTTATATCGGAACTGAATTCGGAAGCGGAGTTTTAAATTTTGTTTATCGGAACCGGAACCGAAATCGGAACCGGAATCCGAGGTGGAGGCAGAAGATATGTGTTAAGGGCAGGTCTATTGCACTGTATTTTTCTTTTCAATATCAAATTTTTGAATTTTTCGGATTCAGTGGCATGCACAGACTTTAAATGACTTTTTAACGAAGTAGTCTTATCTCCCTTTCGTGAATATATCTTCTCACATAGTTTACACTTTGCTGTATTCTCAGAAATTTCATTAAAAAATTCCAAATAGTACTTGATTTTGGCTTCATTGTCCAATTCAAATAAAGTTGTTACACGTCAAATAAAACACTACTAAAACTAATCAAAAACTCGGATAAGTATAAATAAAGCGCGTACGTACAACATGCCAATTGCCAAACACCAAACAAAACATCAAGTTGAAGAGTAATTGACAGAAGGCACGGGGGGAGGGAGGTTCCCGGGGCGACAAGTATAAAATTGTTTGTACACGCAGATCGCGGCTCTCCTACAATCATCGTCCCATCAGCCTCCTCAAGGCGAACTCTTCGAATGAGTCATCCTTACTCGCATGAGGCTTCACCTATTTCCCAATGACGGTGATCCTCTTGTCATCCCCCACCAATTTGGTTTCCGAGCGAAACATTCATGTCCCCAACAAGTTCACCGTAGTGTGGAATATATCCTCAGCGGTTTCTATCCTCGTCGTCATAAGACCCGGAGAAGAGCTCAGCCGTTCACTTCGATCATAAACTACGCCGCCTCACTACCATTCCGCCTATCCGTATACTAGGGACCCCTGTCCCATGGCATACGACCGCCAAATATTTAGGTGTCACCTTCGACACGAGGCTCACCTTCGGGCCCCATGTCAAAAGAGTAACCCGCAACGCACGATTCTATCTGAGTAGGCTCAACATTATGCTGGGCCGATACAGTAAAATGTCCCTGCGAAACAAGCGAACCCTTTATAAGGTCTATATACGACCCGTCATGATATACGCGGGCGCTATATTTGTTAGTAATACCAAATAGTTCAAAACCACTTCTGTCGTCGAGCTACGAACGCACCCTGGTACGTCCGTAAGGCCGACCTCCATCGAAACTTAAGAGCTCCCCTCAATCCAACAATTTCTAAAAACACTCTCTGAGAATTTCTTCAAAGCCTCAGAGTCTCACTCCAATCATTTCATTCGTGAGGCAGCTACTTATGCAGCCCCATTCCCCTCTCGCTGTCGAGTCCGCAGGCCGAGAAACTCTCTCGGACCCGCTAAACAAGCTTTCGGCCGACCTAAACTGCCTCCTGGTGTCTCAGGCCGACTCTTCTTAATTTGCCTTAGTTAGGCTCCCGCTCCGCGGCTTGTCGCCGCCTGCGCCTTCTTTTTCCTAAAGAGGGTCGCTTCCGAGTCGGCAGAAAGGCCTCAAAACTCAATGTCAGTCTCACAGGTGGTGTTTAGTGGGTAGGAACTTAGGTTAGGTTATTCGCAGTGTGTCCAACATAACCACGAAAGCCGGTTGTCGTGGTATGCTTAGAGCATTCACCACCTCCCTTCCTCGCTTTCCGGAGGGTAGCTCTTTTCAATTGCTTCTGGGCGCAAAAAAAAAACTGATCGCGGCCGCCGCCACCGCTGTGCATCGGACTCCGGTATATAACTTCCGATTAAAATTTAACGGAACCGAAATCGGAATCGTAAGTGCAAAATCAATCGGAGTTCCGAACTTTCGGAATTGGAATCGAACCTCCGTAACATCTCTACTTCAGAAATTAGAAATTATTTTATTCTTTTTAGTTCTTTAGTCTATATTTTTTATCTAAAGTAGTTTTTTATCATTAGCTAAGGTTCTTTATTTTTTGGAACTCCACATCAAATGATTACACATCCAAGGCAATTAAATAAGTGTAAAAAAGTGGCATTTAAATAAGAACACTTTTATTAGAAATGTTTTAAAAGTGAAACTTTTATCTAAATCTATCTAACATATTACACTACACTTATTTTGGACTATTACAAAATAACATTTGTATTTAACTGTGGCATTATTTAAAAGCAAAATAAATAATTTCACTGAACTCTGGCGATTTTCTACGGAACCCATTTGAAGAATCTGTTCTAAGGAATATCACAATCTCAATGTCGTACAAATAGTTACATCAAAACATCACCCCCAAATTAAAATGGGACCACCCCTTAAATATAACTGTTGAATAAAAAACCAATCATCGAAAACGGTTTACAGTTGACGAAGATATCGCCATAACATTATGTTAAGCGATAAATTCGCGCTAGAATTAGAACTGATACAAGTATATTTCTGACAGAATATAATAGATTCGTTTACGTGCCCGTAATGATTTTTAACTAGTATAAACTATATTTGTAAATTTATTGATTATACATTACAGCAATTAAGTATTTATTGTAAATTATAGTTAATTATTAGCTGTCTGCAGTTCAGACAAGTAGGATTTTATGTTTACAAATAATATCTTGCTGAGGTGAACAGAATATAGATATTTATTAATAAGGAAAATGGAATGTTTTTTTCGAGTAAATAAAATGCATAAAAAATTCAATGAATATTTTATTACCTAGAATCAAGAACACCACTAAATATATATACTTATTACAGTATATAAGCATATTTCTATTAAAGTTATTTCCACCAAATGTTTTTAACACTTTATCGTTGTCGCGATGGTAAAAGTAACGTCAGCGCAGTCATCGCATCAGGGAATAAGGAATGGTAGTTCACAAGAGGCACATATGCTGCTGTGATAACTCTACCAGCAAACCAACGGCCATGTAGTGAATTAACAGATGCAACAGCTGTTGCTATCGTGGGACATTTGCAGTATACATTCCCTTGAGGTGATGCTTTGTCTACATACACATGTAGCACTCCACCATGTTTGTTGCATTCACTAATCACATCATCTCTGATTTCAATATCCCAGTTAGGATTTGTTTCTCTGCAAATACAATACAAAAAATAACAAATTATTATACTTAATTGATACTGATAATTTGAAATTATTCTTACTAAAAGGATACACTTACGTAGCAGGATCAAACATGTTGTTAAGCATAAAACATTGTGTTGCAATAGGGGGAGCAACTTGTGGTTGTGGCGCTACCAGACTTGATCCTGTACCCATTAGAACTGATGCTGCAGCAGGTGGAATCTATAATAAAATGTCGAGATGTTAATACTTACTACACCAATTACTATACCAATTATGTAAAATATTTTTATTATTTTATGAATTAAGAATATTCAATCCATTTTCATAACTGTATTTTTTAAATAGTTCATACAGACTATAATTTGTTATAGTAGCACAGTTTTAAAACCTTACAGTTGGGAAACAAATGTACTTGTGCAGAGCAATGGTGGGGGTACTGCGGGGCAGGGGTGGGCCGAACTTGTGCTAGCGCACTTCACTGAGTGCACTTCACTTCACTGAGTGATAGACGCGATCGTGTTTTATAGTACTTATTAAACTAATTTTAAGTACTGTCTTTGAAAAATATAATATCTATAATAGTGAATTACTGTTAGTTATATGAGTTACTAAGTAAAATTGAATTCAAATGACGGCCATGCTTATGTTTCCCTCATTTTCTTTTGATAAGATTGTTTATCCGAATGTGAATACATTAAATAATTAAATTTAACAATCGAAAACGGAAAACATCTATAAAAAGAAAATGTTAAAAATATTTGGCAGTGCAACAATTGTAAATGTGTTTTTCTTGTAGTAATAAAACATAATCTTGTTCGATAAATATTTTTAACTTATAAGTAACTTACATAATGTTAATAAATAATAATGAGTATTATAATAATTATTTTACTTCCATTTTCGTGACCACCCCTAGCATACACGCTGGCCGCGTCAATACCTACGCGAGCGGCGGCATCGACTGACATTAATGTCGTTTCACATCTGTAATGTCTAAACTGTGCTAGTAGTCATAAATTGATTGTTTTTTCACTTACTTATTATTCATATTATTGTAACTCTTGAATTGATTGAAGGTAAGTGAGGGATGCAGTGTCAGAGACACTAGGATGATACGATTGTTTTCTCTAAGTGGAGAATTCTATTCTTTTATTATTATTATTACTATAAAAGTAAAAAAGTAAAGTTGCAGTCTATTTACGTCCCACTGCTGGGCACAGGCCTCCTCTCATTTCTGAAAGGGTTTTAGGGCAAGGAAATGTCCGCCGCGCTGCCCCAATGCGTGTTGGCGAACTTCACATGTCTTCGAAATATTTCTTTTTCTTTTTTCTCAGACATGCAGGTTTCCTCACGATGTTTTCCTTCACCGCCGAGCACGTGGTTAATCAGCACTTAAAATTGCAATTAACAATTTCATTGGAGCCGGCGGGGATCGAACCCGGGTTGCACGAGTACTGTGAAGCTTACAGCGAGCGCTAACCATCTGAGCTACCACATGCTCAGATTAATTACTATAACTTTTACTAATTTATGGATTTAACTAACTTTTTATGATAAGGTTGGAACTAAGCTGCGAATGCAGGGTCAGAGATATGAGACAATCTCAACCAAAAAACAAAATATTTCTTTTTGCAAAAATTGGCTAATAACCTAATATTATAAATAGATTTGCAGACTAAATAAAGTGACAAATCTGTAATTTATGTGATAAACATTAAATAACTAACTTGTAATCCTGTGCCTTCTGCAAGTTTGAACATTAGTTGAAGTCGGCCAGTTGCGCCAAGATCAACACCAGCTCTGTCTAGTTCATCTGCATCAAAACGAGTACTAGATCCACCATCTGTTCTTTCAGTTACATTTCCTACTTTCATTGGTCTTCCAGCTAATTCAAATCCATTTAATTGCTCCATAGCTTTTTTAGCATCTGCCGCATGATGAAACTGGAAAAAACATTGATTAACAATATTTCATATGTATTTCTTTAACAAGCAGTGATTTAGAATAATCATAAATTTACCGTGAGAAAGCCATAACCTTTACTTTTGCCTGTCTCAGGATCTGTCATAAGCTGTATGTGATCAATCTTTCCAAATGGTTCAAAGATACCACGTAACATATCTTCAGTTATATTAAAGTGTAATGAACCAACATACAACCTTGTTGGTCCATTGCTGGTCTTTGGAGCTAAATTAGGCAATGTATTGCCTACTCTATTTTTCTCAGCTTGTGTATGTTGAACAATAATAGGAACACCAAGTAATTTTTGCCCAGTTAAACCTAAAGCCTATAAAAAAACAACAATATTAACAGTAAGATATTAAGAAACAATTTTAAAAACTTCAAAAAATATTGTTCACTAACCAATGGTACAGACTCAGCATCTTTAAATTCTATATATGCTATACCTTTAAACCTTCTAGTTTTGTTACATGTAATAAGTCTTACATCTCGAACTTTACCAACAGAAGAAAAGAATTCTTCTAGATCTTTAGCTCTTATACGCTGAGATAATTGCATACAAAATACGGTCCGCAAATCTCTCTCCTCTGGCGGTAAATCTTCTATTTTAGGTTCAATACCCCTTGACTTTGAGCGGTAGTCTTTACTATGTTCTTTCTCGCGACTTTTTTCGCGCCTATGATGCCTATCACGACTCCGTTCTCTTTCTTTGCTACGTTCCTTATCCCCACTTCGTCTCTTTTCTCTATCTCTTTCTCTTTCCCTTTCCTTATCCCTATCACGGTCTTTATCTTTATGGCTTCGATCGCTCCTTTCCTTATCACGATCCCTGCGATCGCGATCCTTTTCTTTATCCCTTTTGTCATCTCTTTCTCTTGAGCGGCGTGAATCCCTATCGCGCGATCTTCGTCTGTCTCTTGACCTGCTGCGTCTAAAATATAATAAAAATTAGTTAATTGCAATTAGGAAATATATTAAAAATGTGATATAATACTAAAATGGATAAAATGAAAGAATTATGCAACAACTTCAATAAATACCATTCAATATAATTATTTTCAAAGTAACTCTAATTAGAAGTACAACGCTTCGGTTTATTCCATTTATCCACACTAGGGTGAATACATGCATGGCATGGCATCACTACTATGACAAGAAGTGATGCCATGCCCATGCCACAGACTTAAATTTTATGGCTAAACTTAGATCTGAATTCAACTCAATCTTAGCCAGGGTATTCCTAAATAAATACATATTTGCTAAAAAATAATGTATTATTTATCATTCATTTGTACACCATGAACGCAAAGTGCGAAATGTTGGGCTTTACTATTAACTTGACAAGGGTTACTCTACTTGCTTTCATTAAATTCAATATATTAATTTTACACTGCACTATAATGTGGTAAAAGCACATTAATAAGAAGAAACACAAATTAATATAGTGATGATTTTATTTAAGTTTTTATTTTGGCTCAGAACTTTGATAGACATAAATAAATATCTAATATATTTTTTACAAATTAATTGTAGTAAAGTATCATATGTACTCTCAACATATTACAGCCCATAATATTATGGTTTATACCACTGCTGAGCAAAGGCCTCTTCTTATTTTTTGAGAGTTATGGACCATATAATCTGCCATGTTGCTGCAGTATTGGTGGACTATAAATGCCCTCAATATACTTTATTCTATATAGAGGTTCTTTTATCACCAAGCAATTGCTAAATCAGCATGTAAAACTGCAACTAACAATTTGTGTCAGCTGGGATCAAACCCTCGCATACTGTGATATTTATGGAAACCACTTAGTCCCTGAGTTACTGTGGTGTTATAGACTTAACATAGAATATATTCATATAGAATACAGAACTGAATTACCTTCGGCTGCCATCCTTTTCTCTTTCTCTGTGCTTATCAGAGTGCTTGTCCGATCGATGCTTTGATGAGGAAGTGTTATCCTGTCACACAAAGCACAAGGTAGAAGCAGCGCCACAGCAACACACGCCGAGTGAATAAATAAAAATTGCATTAGTAACTTTATATTAATAATTCAAAAGCATCTGTGAATTTTCATCACTTGGAAGGTTTTTAAAATCTTTCAAATGATGAAACACCCACAAATGTGTGTTTTTACTTTGCCTAGACTATTTGTTGAGATCTGCCTTTATGTAATTGGTTTTTCTGTGGTTGTTTTTCTCGTTTCCCTGGCCACTTACCGTTCAGTAAACCATTGACTAAGGATGTACACAGCGCTAACATCACACAGGGATACTTCTGCAAAAGATTTATGACCCATAAGAGCATGGTCTTCTTCAAACATTGACTTTATTATATTTGGTTTTTACTAGCAGATTACAAAATTGATTTTTAATATATAGTGGAAAGTAAAAAAAATTAATTATAGTAGTGGATACCTCTTTTTGGTTCAGGTCGATGAAGTATGCTGGACAATTACCACAAAGTTCTATAAATATAAGAAATGATTCTCAAATGTAATTTTGTTTGATAGGTCTTGAAAATAATCCAAAGATGTAAATGAAAATAATTAAAACTATTTATTTAATTGGGACACAAAGGAAATATTGTGCAATCATAAACATCTTTGAATTATTTTTGGGTGGCCATTAAATAATCACCCCTAAATGTAAATATTATTTTAACATAATATAGGGTGGATGCCTCTAATACCAGTTCTGCCCCAAATAGCAGCCTTTTCGCCTTTATACTTAATAAGGTTCCTACAACTCAGTTCAGCTAAGTTTGCACTTGGAATGGATGACACCACTTGGACACTCAGGTATGGTAGGTCAAAAAAGGATCTATGGGAAATACTCAGGAACCTTAGAAACAATAATATTTTAAATAAGTCTACATTGAAACTGTGCAACTGTACAAAATATTACAAGATGAAATTGAAATAAAAAGACAGTCTAAAGCATATATATAGGTCAAACCTATATCATAATATACATAAAGATTATATTGATGACAAACAATCATATGCATTGATAAATCATCATCACTATGACTTATTGGTACAATGCATATTTTCACTTTCACTATTGCTTATAGAGCTATCTAAATATGATGTTCCTTCCTTCACTATGAATAAATTTTCCTTTCATTTCAATGGAATGCAAAATAACTTGATAGGCACAGTAAAAACTGGGTTAAACTATAGACATCCGGTACTCGCGTACGGGGGTGGAAGGGGGAGGGGGAAGCGGGAGGGTTCAGGGGAAGCCTCCCCTACCCTTCCCCCTTGCGGAAATCTATAGTTTATGAGTAATATTTTTTTTTGTAAAATCATAACCTCACTTTTTTACATAGGAATATTGACACAAAGTTACTTCTGCAACGGCTTCGGCGCTGCGGGAAGTGCAGCTCCTTCGCCCTTGCGTAGCAAATCACAGGCATCCATGCTCACCTCCGCAGCTTTGGCTTATTGGTCGGCCACTAGCCTCAGCCGCTATGGCTCACACAGGGGCCTGCGATTTGCTACAGTGGACGAGGGCTGCTCTCCCTCCGCGCCTACGGCTTACAAAAAAACACTCTAGGGGTAGGTCAGACAAGACTACGTGGATTTGGGGTGTTCTGATTCAGTTTTAGTACAGATTTGATCTATCTTATCTATAAAGTCATGTTTCCCTAAACTCGGCTATGATAGTGGTAAATGAAACAATGTAATTTTAAATCAAATCAAAAAATTTCAAAAACAGAGCAGAAGTCGTCGCAGGAACAGGGAAAACACAGCACTAAACACATGAGAGAACATTCGAGTGACCACTAGAGAAACGGAATGACAATTGGCATTTGACTTCATAGATAATATATTATATTTGACATTTACGGTTGCCCAAATTATGGCAGTCCCGTCTCACACTTTTTCACATCGGTTTTTGACATCTAACCTCATAACACTATACAAAATGTTATATTTGCGTTTCGTTATACGGAATTTTTAGTGAAATTTATTTTTATTGAAATTAATTCAAAACTCATTTCCGACATTCAAAAACAATATAAAAGTTTCATGCTTAGCCCAGACAAGCCTCCTAAACTGAAAACATAATTAAAATCAAGTACCGGATATCTATAGTCAACCCAATAGTCCACGGGCCCACATACAAGGGATTTCAGTGATTAATAACAGGCTGAAAGTTTATACACAGCTTCGTTTTGACGAGACACCCAACTTTTATCATTGGACCAAATTCTGATAGTGGGAGGAAAAAGCGCGATAGGGAGCAAAACACGTCGATTTGATGAGTGTCCCAAATTAAATAATAACAGTTTCTAAAAATCAATACTTCGAGAAAATACGATGGAAAACTGAGAAAAACTTATGGCATATAATGTGAATGGTACCTTCCGAGTGACCCCCAGCTCTAACATGTCAGAATGGTGACTTGAAAAAATTTATTAATAAGAAGCTGATTTTTGTTTTGGGGCTTGCAAAATATATATTTTGTATAAAAAATGCATCGGCATTCAAATTTGTTGGTAATTTTTTTGAGACGTTTGAAAGTTCTCAAGATTATGTTAATCTTTTTTTGATTAATAACCGTATGCAACGAAAAATTTATAATTATGTACTTAATTCTTAATCTAAATAAAATAGCGAACTACAAAAAAAATGGTATTTTTTTGGTTAACCTACAAAAACAAAAATCGAATCATTTAATATGTGCTCCGTACTTATGTCTTGTAACCACTGGTTTCATTTGTATTAAACTAATGTTATAAAAATAAAAGCTTGTATCTTGAGTGTATTATCAGAACTTTACTTGCACAAAGCATACATTACTTTAAATTTTTTTATAAGTTCTCTTTTCGAACGAAAACGTTATTGCTACAAACATGTATTAGGTATATGTATTTTAGTTAAATATTTTTAATTTGTTAATATAATAAAATAAAGATATTAATTTAAATTTGATTATAAATTATAGATTTAAATTATAAAGAAATTAAAAAACTGTAATTTATATTAATTTTTAAGTACCTACACAAGTTATAAATAATATGCATTTTTCGAACTTCAGAACTATTTTTTTTTTATAGATGATAACTGATTTTACAATTTGCTTTACAAAACAATGAGTTTTTCCTTACTTGTCTATCACTTAAAAATTGTTGTTAACTGAATAATAAAATAAATAAGTAGTTCAATAGCTCAATCACTCGTTACAAGAAATTTCAACAAGTTTTCATGCAATTTCCTTGTTTTTATTGCTGTAATTGTTTATATAATTAAGTAATTTAAAAAATAATATTCATATCATTAAATAAGCTGTAATATTGTATACGAATTTTCCATTTAAGTAATTTCAAACAAAAGCTGGCAAAAATTATGTACAGGACTTCAACATATTATGTTTTTAAGATTTAATTTTGAAAAGTTCATTTGTAATTAATTGCTTCCATTTTTTTGTATGCCAATAGTTTCATGGTGTTATTTATACGTTTGATTCTTAACAGAAAAAATTAAAAAGGAAGTTGTTATTAATCAAAAAAAGATTAACATAATCTTGAGAACTTTCACACGTCTCAAAAAAATTACCAACAAATTTGAATGCCGATGCATTTTTTATAAAAAATATATATTTTGCAAGCCCCAAAACAAAAATCAGCTTCTTATTAATAAATTTTTTCAAGTCACCATTCTGACATGTTAGAGCTGGGGGTCACTCGGAAGGTACCATTCACATTATATGCCATAAGTTTTTCTCAGTTTTCCATCGTATTTTCTCGAAGTATTGATTTTTAGAAACTGTTATTATTTAATTTGGGACACTCATCAAATCGACATGTTTCGCTCCCTAATGCGCTTTTTCCTCCCACAATCAGAATTTGGTCCAATGATAAAAGTTGGGTGTCTCGTCAAAACAAATCTGTGTATAAACTTTCAGCCAGTTATTAATCACTGAAATCACTTGTATGTGGGCCCGTGGACTACAACAATAATAACAAAATCCAACTATATCAATTCAACAAAACACAACAAAAATAAGTTATAAAATCTGTAAAAACTAATAAAAATAATCCAAAAACTAAATAAATAGGAAACAAAAATTAAGAAAAGTGTGTAGGCAACAAAGATGCAAACCGTACCGCCGTGACTGTATAAACGTGGGGTTGGGGGTGGGAGGGATCTCACATTCCAGTGAGGTGCAAACTTACCTCAACCAACTTGTAGTGGTCTTAACTACAAATATTGTCAACTAAAAAGTTCTTTATCATAATAGGAAAGTATATTTAAAATATTACCATACAGTATTAAATCTATCATAGTTAAATTTAATATCAAAACTTGCAGGGAATACCAACAACACAGGACCTGATAAAATTAAGCTTATTTTACATTATTTCATCTTTAGGTCTTGTGATTTACATGAATATGACTATAGGCTGGGAAATTATTTAATTTTTTAGATAATTATACAAGTTTTTGATTATCTTTTAGTGTAAATTAATGAGGCTGCAATCGGATAATATACTATATGTATGTATTTTAGCAGCCAGTCTGTTATATGTTATGAGGAACCAAATAAGAAGTACCTAATTTCAACCATATAATATAAATCGGGGTTGTCATAATCTGGAATAAATATCATTATTACATAATTAAGACAATTCATTTTTGAGAGGAAATTATCAGACATTTGTTATATATTAAGAATAAAGTATATCTTAATTATTTTTTTAATAAGACCAAAAATAAGCAATAATTATTATTACTTACTACATAAACAAAAACTCATGAATTGTCATTGTTTCAAAAACTCAGATGATTAATTAACCAATATGCTACATACACTTTTCTCAGAATTGGTTTTAATTGTTTCATTTTAAAAGAAAAATCAAACTTTTAAAAACTAAAACACCTAAAGTACCTTATACTTTAAAACATTAAAGCAAAATAATTATTTTCTGTATGCTCGTGACATTCATAATTTAAAATTAGAAGTTGATACCAATTTATTACTGTGTATCTTAAAACTTACCTTTAATAGGTAGTTGAAAATGACACTAAAAAGACTGGTAATAGGGACATCCACCCTAGATATAATTACACTACAAATATAATTGTTTAAATTTTTGAGGAAATGTAAATTACAATTCATTGATTTTATGGATGGATGGTTTAATTTTATCAACATAATATTTAAGAACAGTGTAAATATTATAAGAAAGAATATTATTTTAATTCATTCATATAGCAATTTTGTTTTAAAAATAATATGAGCTACCTAATGATGATTTGCATCACATTTGCTAATGAATCTGAAATGCATTATTTGTGTGCAATAAAATATTCCTAATACTAAATATGTCCACATAAAACCCTCTCAGAAAGAAAGGCCATTGCCCAGAAGTGGAACATATATTATAGGCTGTAACTTCACCAAATATTTCTAATGCAAAAGTATAAGTAGGTAATACTTTCTAATACAACTACTATTTGTATGATAGTGTAATAAAACATATATTTTATGATATATTAACACTTCAATATAACCTCCATTTAAAAATTAGAACATTTTTGGCCTGATGATATGAAATAATATAAAAATATTAAGCAGTCAAATAGCAAAAAATATGTAGTTTTGAGTGAAATAACGTGGAAAACAAACGCGAAGGACTTACCGATTTATTATATGGGGCTTCAAGCATAGCCTCTACATCAAAATCTTCAGCCATTCTGCGAATAAATTAACATTACAACAATAAGGTGATGAAGTCAATCAAGAGCTCAATCAAACACAAAATTAAAACACCGCAATTTGAAAATTATTTTTCTACATCTACACTGATAAAAAATAACACCACAAAATGGCGTTCTAGTGGCTTCCAAATTTGCCAAACACAAGCTACAATTTACGCAATGGTATCATTAAACATACCTTGAATATATTATCTTTTAATAATGAGAATTTGTGAAATATTCGCTATGCTAATACGCTGTTTCAATAAAAAATATATCCAGCAATAATATCTCCACACCACACATTCGTTTTTCGTTTCTTAATTTCTTTTTTCTTTTTTTTTTTAATGTGGTGCTGTGGTGTGGTGTGTGCTGCTCAGTGTTACCAACAAAAAAATATTTACCCCTAAAGGTTAAGTCAAAAACGCCTAAAATCACCTTATTTACATATAAATAATTTAATATTTCAAATATTATTACTTGTTCTTCTGATGGTTCCAACATATTAAAATTATAAATTTGGATGTAAAATAAACATACATTTTAGCTAATGGATTAAATGTTATAAATGATGCGCTATTTCATTGCAATGTGAATCAGCTCTTCATCACACTTAGTAGCATTTCATTAAATAACAAGAAATTGCAACCGTGATAATTAATGCAAAACATACAACCCGAATTTTGAGATATTTTCAAAAGTATTACAGCTGCGCTGCAATCATCGTAAACTTTTAAACAAACATCAGCTAAAATGGAAAAAAATATGTCTCTAAAAATATAAAGCTCCTAAAAAACTCGTCCTATTTATTTACCCTAAAATTAGGGTAGAAAGCTCTAATATATCGAAATAAGCAGAAAATATTTCATAGGTATTCTTCAAAAACACAGTTAAGGGGGGGGGGGGTTATTATTTGCCATAGAGTATTATGCCTCCTCTACACTACTCGCGAAATAGATCGAAGTTGGATGAGGCGAATAGTGTAGAGAGGTACTTCGATTCACTTCGTCCAACCTCGCTTCGCCTCGGGCGAATTCCGATCGCTGTCGGTTTTTTGCGCCAGAGTCAAAGGACTTCGCGAAGTACTCCGAAGTTACACGAAGCGTCTCACTACACTACTCGGCGTACGCCAGTTATGAATATTTGTTTTTATATATAAATATTAAATATGTAACTTTCTACATAATTATTTATTTAGTTAACGCATTGACGTCGTACTGCTCACACAATTAGGTACATATAGGAGCTGCCTCTTGAACGTCATTCATGTTAACGGTGCGGGAGACTCAAGACGACTGCGCTCTTCGCGAAGTAGCACGCGTGTGTGGTCACGTTTTTCGGACTGCGATCGACTTCGACGAGCACTTCGTCGAAGTTACTTCGCGAGTAGTGTAGAGGAAGCATTACATACATACGTATCATGAAGCAAAAACAAAGAGGAGGTGTTGTAATTAGATTCCACTATGTAACAACGCCTGACAATTTGCGGGGTGAGGGGATGTTAAGCCCCGCCCACTTTACACTATCTATACTAGAATTATTTTGTTCGTGCAGTTTGGGTCATAAATCATCGCGGTATTTCGCTCTCTCTTCCTCATAGTGATGCGCATTATTGATGTCGATAGGCGCTGTCGATAGTGTATTTATTTTTGTCATTATATGGGTAAGTGATAAAAATGAAAGAAAAAAAATAGATAAAACAAAGTATTTATTAAAATAAGAATAATAATGATTTAAAATAAATTATTAATTAGGTATCTATGTATTAAAAAAATATAAGTACAAATGTTTGGAACGTAACAAGTTATATTAAAAATAAATATAAATATAAAGATAATAACATATCTAAAATTAAATCTAAAACTATTTACATTAAAATTCTACATCAGAATCAGCAAGTTGACGAGAACGGCGGAATTAACACTTTGTAACTTTTCGGGTTCTATTTTAATTTCAGTGAAAAATATTAAAACATTATTGATAACAACACGTGCTTGTGCTTGGTATATTGGTGCCAAAAGGCAAAATATTATTTTGAATAAATTCTGCCGTTTTGGAACAAAACGAAGGAGTAGCCATTGTGTCATTAAAGAAATTCAGAGAGCGATTGCGCAAAAACAAAATTCTCTACTAAATTATTATAGCACTAATTTGCAGGTATTAGGCGGAGGTAATAATGGAAAACAAATGACTCGTAACATAACACTGTCGCACCAACCTTTGTATACCGTACCGCCGCCGTGTACCTGTCTTCGATGATTCATTTGTTGTTATCGATAAAGGCGTTGCGCCCGCGCAACTTGCTCACCGTCCTAGCCAGGCTGAGGCCGAGCTATGATTTATGACCCCAACTGCATGGATAAAATAATTTTACTATACATCTAAAGATAAATAGTAAAACTACTCGATTTAAATAAAACTAATTTTACGGATTTTATCGCGTATATTAACTTATTTTTAACTTATTTTACTTTCCCGACGTTTCAAGCACTTTACAGCACCCATGGTCACGGGGGGGACTGAGGTGTATGACGTCCCAATGTCATAGTTAACCACGGCTACCTCCAGATTAAAAATTATTAATTTTTGTTCCGATCTACGCAGTATGAACTTACAGTATCATGAAGTCTTGCAGTTGTATGCTTGAGTTGGGATTTAATTTTATTAATTATGGGATCCCAAGCAGATGGTAGCACCCAGCCATCTTCTCTATTGAAATTAGGATGTTTTTTGATTTCAATAGCTTCGCGAATCATCCTTGGAAGGAATCGGTGTTCTTTAGCGAGGATTTGTGGTCTATCAAATCTAATGTAGTGACGGGGGCGATCCTGTACGTGTTCACAGACTGCAGATTTCCCGGAGCGTCTATTCTTCACATCAGCTATGTGTTCTTTAACGCGGGTTTTTATGGATCTTTTAGTTTGTCCTATATAAGAGAGACCACATTCACAATCCAGCTTGTACACTCCTGCATCTTGCAGAGGAATATTACACTTGACTGATGGTAAAAACTGACTAATCTTCTTCGGCGGCTTGAAATATGTTTTAATGGAAGCACGCTTCAAGATGTAGCCAATCTTGTCAGTGACACCTCTGACATATGGCAGTACAGCAGGCACTCGCTCGACTGTGGCCGGCTTCACTCGTTCACTGTGACGTAGGCGCGGGACCCGAAGCTTATTGTCGTGCAAAACTTGCTTGACGTGTTGGAGCTCGGCGGCCAGGTGTTTACTGTCACAGATCCCTCGTGCTCTCTGAAACAAAGATTTACCCACGGTAGCTAACTGTGAAGGATGGTGGTGAGAATCACCGTTTAAATATCTATCTGTATGGGTCTTTTTTCTATACACAGTGTGGCTCAAGGTGTTATCAGTATTCCGAATTACTAACACATCTAGAAAAGCTAAAGAATTGTTTGCCTCTAACTCCATTGTGAACTGAATTTTAGAATTTAAGGAGTTAAGATGGTCTAAAAATGCAGTTACTTTATCTAAAGGTAGAATTGTGAAAGTGTCGTCTACGTACCGCTTGTAGAATCTTGGCTTTATGGGAGAAGTAAGCAGGGCTTTCTCCTCAAAGTCCTCCATGAATTTATCGGCAACAATGGGAGATACAGGTGAGCCCATCGCCACACCATCTACTTGCTTGTAGAACTCCTCCTTCCACAATAGGTAGCCAGATGTAAGGCAGTGTCTGAGTAATACTGCATATTCTACGGGCATGTTATTTTCCTCTAGCCTTCTAGTAACAATCGAGATGCAGTCTTCAACAGGTAGGCATGTGAACAGAGACTGCACATCAAAACTCACCATAGTTTCATTGTCTGCCAGATGTAGGTCTTTAATCTCGCTGACAAAATGGTAGGAATCCTTTGTGTGTGCTCTTGTATGTCCCTTGAGCGGTGAGAGTATATTCGCTAAGTGTTGAGCCAATCTGTAAGTTGGTGAATCGATTTGGCTCACTATAGGACGTAGTGGAGCATTGGGCTTGTGTATTTTTGGTAACCCATACAACTTCGGTGGTTTAGCACACGTAGGTATTATCGATTTTACGTCTAGATTTAATTTTTCGGAGTGTTTCTTTATGAGATCACTAGTTGTTTTAAGTGTGTTATTTGTTGGGTCATTTTTAACCTTTTTATACGTACTTGCATCCGACAAAAGTTCTTGTATTTTAGAATTATAATCTGACGTATCCATAACTACCGTGGCATTTCCCTTATCTGCGCGGAGAATCGTGAGTTCTGGTTTATTGCGTAGGTTAGTCAACGCTTTGAAATCGTCTTTAGGTAGATTCGGTTTTGGCGCTGAACTTCGACGTAACATAGACGAAATGTCTTGACGTATCGCTTCCAAATCCTCCTTTTGCATATTGTTTTTAAATAAACAGTCCTCGACACTACAGATAATTTGTTCGTACGGTAATTTTTTCGGTGTTATAGCAAAATTAAGACCTTTCGATAATACTCTAATTGTTGCATCATCCAGAGTTTGTTTTGACAGATTATAGACCGCGTTTAATCTATGATCCGCGTTCGTAGTCGACGGTTGCGTTTCGTTCTCACGTCGACACAGATGTTTGACATTTAATTTGGTCGTTAATTTTTGATATTTTATTATATGTTTGTTTTTGCATTCATTATATTTATTAATTTCTCGTTTATTTAACGTTTCGATGCAAACATTATAATCAAATGTCGTTAAAACTGCCTTTAAATCACTGAATGATGTGTCTATGGATTTGTTTATGGTATGTAGATCGGAGCGTTTTTGTTGGATTACCGTTCGTAACAACTTTTTACTTGCCTCATTTAAGATCTTAGCGCTTCCTCGAATGTCCTTTTTAGTGGATATTTTAACACACGTAGGGATGATTTAACGGTGGTAGAGCCCTGCAGCAGTTTTTTGCTGTTGCACGTATGGGCCGGCTCGAGCCGGGTTGGTACCACGACCTCACAGAATACCGGCGTGAAGTAGAGGCTCTGCTTCTGCGTTTCGTCTGGTGAGTGCAGGTGGCCGGAGGCCCAATTCCCCCCCCCCCCCCATCAACATGGTAGCGGAATTAGACAATAGACTACCCCAGGAGGGTACCAGTACCCCTGGAGAATCCCTCGCTGAGCATCCACGACCATGTTATTCCAATCCTGAGCGTGGGTGCTCAGGCTGCCCCGCGTATTCTGGGGGGGGCAAAATTCCGCTCAAAAACAAAACTGCTCGGGGCAAGCTGAGCAACAATACCAAGGCGACCCCTGCCACGCTATCCGTGAATTTCTGCAACATCAGGGGACTTCACTCTAACCTAAACGCCATCCACTACCATCTCGAGACGGCGAAGCCGGCCTTGCTCTTTTTGACCGAGACGCAGGTTTCCTCTCCGACTAATATTTCGTATCTCTCCTACCCGGGGTACAAATTGGAGCACTCCTTTGTGCCTCGGGCTGGAGTTTGCGTGTATGTTAGAGAGGACATCTGTTCTCGACGCCTCGGCAGTCTTGAAGGTTCGGACCTGTCCATCCTTTGGCTACGCGTAGACAGCGACGACCGTCCGCGCGTCTACGGGTGCCTCTATAGGTCCCATAGCGGTAATGCCGAAACAGACCGACTCATCGACCACGTCCAAATGGCTACAGATTCCTTGCTACAACAGGTCCCATCCGCAGAGATCGTGATCCTTGGCGATTTTAACGCCCACCATGCCGAATGGCTCGGTTCACGTTTAACCGATCATGCGGGGAGATCTGTTTATGACTTTGCCTTGGCATATGGTCTGACACAACTGGTTACTTCGCCTACGCGGATTCCAGATGTGGAGGATCATACACCTTCCCTGTTGGACCTTCTGCTGACCTCTCATCCGGACGGATATCAGGTTTCCGTCGATGCCCCTCTCGGCTCTTCGGACCATTGTCTGATCCGGAGTATGGTGCCACTCACGCTCCCTTCGCGGTTGCGTTCTGCAGGTTGCCGCCGTGTTTGGCATTACAGGTCGGCGGATTGGGACGGAATGCGGTCTTTCTTTGCATCCTACTCATGGGGGCGGGTTTGCTTCTCGCCGGATGATCCCAGTGCTGTTGCTGACTCTGTCACTGATGTGGTGCTACAGGGAATGGAACTATTTATTCCATCATCTGCGGTACCCATCGGAGGCAGATCTCAGCCTTGGTTTGGTCGCTCCTGTAAGACTGCATTGCGCAGTAAGCAGGAGTGTTATCAAGCCTGGGCTGCGGCTTCGGTGACTCGGGATGTAAGCACCAGCACACTTAAAAAGAAGTATAACTTCGCCTCCAGGTCCTTCAAAAGAGTTATTGCCAAGGCAAAGTCAGAGCACATAGGCAGAATTGGCGAGAAACTAGTTCGCCTTCCTTCGGGAACCCGTGCATTCTGGTCTCTCGCCAAGGCTGTCCAAGGGAATTTCTGTAAGCCATCACTACCATCTCTGCACAGGGAGGACGACTCACTGGCCCAAGACGCAAAAGACAAAGCCGACCTTTTAGGCTCCCTTTTTGCGTCCAACTCGACTCTTGATGACGGGGGGAAAATACCGCCGACCATCCCGCGGTGTGAGTGCTCCATGCCGGATGTGCTTTTCTCACAGCGCTCAGTTCGCAAAGCACTTCTCTCCCTGGACATCCAGAAGTCGAGTGGGCCTGACGGAATCCCCCCAATTGTGCTGAGGACGTGTGCTCCGGAGTTGGCACCGGTCCTAACGCGTCTTTTCCGGTACTCCTACTCCCAAGGCGTAGTCCCGAATTCATGGAAGACAGCTTTTGTCCACCCGATCCCTAAAAAAGGCGACCGCTCAGACCCGTCCAACTATAGGCCTATCGCGATCACCTCCTTGTTCTCCAAAATAATGGAATCCATTATTAACTGCCAGCTCATCCGGTACCTTGAGGATCACCAGCTGATTAGTGACCGCCAATACGGTTTTCGTCGGGGTCGATCAGCTGGTGATCTTCTGGTCTACCTGACCCATAGATGGGCGAAGGCAGTAGAGTCCAAGGGGGAGGCGTTGGCCGTTAGTCTGGACATTGCGAAGGCCTTTGATCGGGTTTGGCACAAAGCGCTTCTTTCGAAGCTCCCTTCCTATGGGCTTCCCGAGAAATTGTGCAATTGGATCACCAGCTTCCTTGCAGATCGGAGCATCAAGGTCGTTGTAGACGGTGCATGTTCTGACTACAAGCCTATTAACGCTGGTGTTCCACAAGGCTGTGTGCTATCACCAACGCTGTTTCTTCTGCATATCAATGATATGTTGCTAACTGGTAACATTCATTGCTATGCGGATGACAGCACTGGTGATGCTCTATACACCGGCCGGGCCAATATTTCTCGGGAAAACGTCGCCGAGTACCGGAACAAACTTGTGTCTGAAGTCGAGTCTTTGCTGGACAAAGTCTCGGATTGGGGGCGACTAAATCTAGTCCAGTTTAATCCTCAGAAGACACAAGTTTGCGCGTTTACCGCTAAAAAGAACCCCTTTGTCGTATCTCCTCAGTTTCAAGGCACTCCCCTTCTTGCCTCAGCCAGTATCGGTATCCTCGGAGTCGACATATCGAGTGACGTGCAGTTTCGTGGTCACTTGGAAGAGAAGGCCAAATTGGCCTCTAAAAAGCTTGGCGTGTTCAGCAGAGCGGGACAGTATTTCATGCCGACACACCGCCTGCAACTTTACAAGGCGCAGGTTCGGCCTCACATGGAATACTGTTCCCATCTCTGGGCAGGGGCTCCCCAGTGCCAGCTCCTTCCACTTGACCGCATCCAGCGCAGAGCGGCTCGAATCGTCGACGACCGAGCCCTTTCCGATCGGCTCGATTCATTGGCACTGCGAAGAGATGTTGCATCTCTTTGCATTTTCTTTCGCATCTACCATGGGGAGTGCTCTGAGGAATTGTTCGGATTAATCCCAGCCGCCAAATTTCACGAACGCACATCGCGGCAGAACTCCCGATACCATCCACACCATCTGGATGATTGGCGGTCCACCACTGTGCGATTTAGAAGATGTTTTCTTCCTCGCACAACTTCCTTGTGGAATAGTTTACCACCAGGGATTTTTCCGGACCGATACGACTTAGGGACCTTCAAGAAAAGAGCCTACTCCTTTTTAAAAGGCCGGCAACGCATCTGCAATTCCCCTGGTGTTGCGGTTGTTCATGGGCGGCGGTAGTCACTTACCATCAGGTGAGCCGCATGCTCGTTTGCCCCCTCTCCTATAAAAAAAAAAAATGATATTATTATCACGGCAGCGTTTTAAAAAACTTATATAGGACAAACTAAAAGATCCATAAAAACCCGCGTTAAAGAACACATAGCTGATGTGAAGAATAGACGCTCCGGGAAATCTGCAGTCTGTGAACACGTACAGGATCGCCCCCGTCACTACATTAGATTTGATAGACCACAAATCCTCGCTAAAGAACACCGATTCCTTCCAAGGATGATTCGCGAGGCTATTGAAATCAAAAAACATCCTAATTTCAATAGAGAAGATGGCTGGGTCCTACCATCTGCTTGGGATCCCATAATTAATAAAATTAAATCCCAACCCAAGCATACAACTGAAAGACTTCATGATACTGTAAGTTCATACTGCGTAGATCGGAACAAAAATTAATAATTTTTAATCTGGAGGTAGCCGTGGTTAACTATGACATTGGGACGTCATACACCTCAGTCCCCCCCGTGACCATGGGTGCTGTAAAGTGCTTGAAACGTCGGGAAAGTAAAATAAGTTAAAAATAAGTTAATATACGCGATAAAATCCGTAAAATTAGTTTTATTTAAATGTGTAGTGTTCGCGTAAATATAAGAAATCATTATGAAAACTACTCGAATCGTTCCATATCGATGTTGCAATGTAGTTTAGCTACCTTGACGATAGATGGCAGCCTGTTCATAAAATGATTATATAGTATAAAAATAATATTTTGGCGATTAAAATTTCTTTATGTCTGAATGCAAAACAAATTTGAGTACCTACCTGCCTTCGTATGATTATTTTACCAATACAGAGCTCTATGTATCTTTATATTTTTAGTTCACATGACAAAAGTGTCGCCATCTAGTGTCAAATATATTTAATTATATTTGAAAGCCGACGCAAAGAGATTTTTCTAGAACTAGTTTAAAAAATTAGGTGTAAAATTACTTACAAATGAAATGTGATGCCATCCATAGCTCGAGAGCGTCTATCTGAGTAGTTTTTATACGATAAAACAAAACACTTCATCCTTTTCTTCTTCATCATCATCATTATTACAGCCCTTCACAAGTCCACTGCTGAACATAGGCCTCCCCCATAGAATGCCACAAAGCACGGTCCTGAGCCACCTGCATCCATCGACTTCCTGCATGTCTTACCAGGTCGTCACTCCATCTCGTGGGGGGACGCCCTACACTTCGCCTACCGGTACGAGGCTGCCACTCGAGAACCTTTCTTCTTAATACTACGAAAATACACCGATTTGCGATTTTCATCACATAAGCGCACAGGATGAATGCTGACAGTATATTAATTAAAACCACGCCCGCTATGATGACGTCAGTACCTACTTAGAATCACAGTGCACAGTTGCTTATACCGTCTCCCCTTTGTATTTGCTTCATGATACGTATGCATAGAGAGAATCTACAATTGTACATAAATTGAGTCAATATACTTATCGCTTTTTCTAAATTAATTTTTAAATAAGGCAAAAAGAGACGAATCAAAGAGACAAATCAAAGAGATAAATCAAAAAGAGAAATAGAAATGTCAAGTGGTCATCTTTGTCTCTTTATACTATGCATAATATGACAGTAAGTACACTCGTATCTTCTGATTTACTAGCAAAATGACATCCCTACTATAGTAGTATTATTTGTGACATTACTTTACAAGACCTGTGTCTTCACTTCTTGTGTTGAAGCACAGAATAAATAATAGTACTACGTACAGAAGTTGCATTCTTTTGATGTTGACAGCTTGTCGACGTTTTAATAGCCTACATAGTTATTATTAATCAGATAAATCTCGCACACAAGCCAAATAAAACTTTACTTTGCATCTTTCCTCCGTACTACGTCACAACGGACTTTCCGTGATTGCTAAGGGCTGTTAATAAAGAGTGAAAAAATACGTTGTGAAATGGTAAGTTACTTAAGTAAAGTACTTAAGCTGGCTATAATCGACCATATTATTATCTACTATGTGAGTTCAGTGATGCCCAACGCATGCAACTTGCAAGGCCGTTCGTCGGGAATCGCGATGCTTGATCTATATAGGTAGATAGCGTAAACAACAAATAAACCCGAAATACGATTCCTAACAGAAATATGATCGTAATGTACTTAGTTGAAAATCTTATACACAAAGTTTTAATTTCAGTATTTTGTGCTATTATAACTTAAAATATTTTAATTACAAAGACGAATATAGGTATTTTAGTAGGTTTTTGGGTAGTCAAGTAAATTTCAACTAAGTTTTGTAATAAATACCTATCTAACAAAAAAAATTACCTTTCATTATCCTTCGGTAACTCAAAAAATGATATATCTGAATCCTTTTAATTGCTCATTAAGCATCCATCCCCGCAACAATTGGATGTGGTTATGCAAAAAGGATCCAACCCGAGTTTGTGTCAAAAATGTTGACTTGAAAAATAATGTTTGTGGTCTATACTATTATGTGATGTAACAATTTTAGCAAAAGTAACACAAATAAGAAGAAAAATTACAAACAGACAGAAAGCATACCGATAATTTGTACTTCAAATATCATAAACTCAAATTAACTTATCGCGGGTTGGATCCTTTTTGCATAACTATGTCGAATTATAGTAGGAACGACGTTCTGACATTATAATTTATCAAATAGATAGGTAATATACATATATATTATTCTTAAATTACATTAAAACTTTTTCAACTATTTTATCATACAATTAAATATACTAAACACTACACAAAAGCTATTTCGACGACTTTTTCAACAAGTATTTACAAAAAATTAATTACGTAAACAGCGTTAAAAAAATCTTTAAGATTAAATCGCCTAGAGCGCGCTAGCCCCGACTGCAATCTACCCCTGGGGCAGCTCGCGATTGTAGGTACTTATTTCACACAGGTAGCGAGAGTGACAGAGGCCTGGTTGAAGTCTTTATAGTGATTTTGTTTGCAATCAATCGATATACTCATTTTTGTTTAGTTATTTATTTTTATTGCTTTATTATATGTCTAAAAATATAAAGAAAATAGGACTATACTTGTTATTATTGGAACGATCAATTAAATTGTTTTTGAAATCAAGTGATGATGATTATTATATTATCATGCAAAATATTCGTTTCGCAAACTTTAAAAACTAATAGTTACGGAGGTTGGATCCCATTCGTAATTACATTTTTATATGCTGACTAACGATCCGCCCCAGCTTCGCACAACTCCACGATCACATGATCTCAATAACAGCGCCACTTATTATTGCTACCGGGTCCAATTGTAAGTGTTTATCAAAATCGGTCCAGCCGTTCTCAAGTGATGTTCTTTCACACATGTGCTATTGATTTTTATTTATATAGTTTTACCGCTTGCTTAGCGAAATACCATCGACTATATGCAGCAAAGTTTTATCTGTTTGGATGAAAATATTTTGAAATCATTAAGTTAAGGCAGGATCTTGATAATGCTGGGTACGACTTTCCATTTACTCCCATCGAGTTTGGTGTTGATACGTATTTTTACAGAAAGGTTACATTTTTATAAGCACACACACAAAGTTTCAATATGCGGAAACACGTATTTTTTGAGAAATAAATTAATAAAAATCACTTATTTTAACAAAATTTTTTTAACTGGCTTTACGGCTCTGGGTTCTAGCCCTTTTGAGCCTACTTTATTACGAATTTCCATTGACATTCGTCGAATTGAGGGGAGAGGGGGGAGAAGAGGTGTAGGGGGACTAATTCAGAGGGATTTCTGTAAATATTTTGAGACTGCAACGTCTCCGGCGCTGCGGGAAGAGCAACCTCTACGCCTTTGCGTAACAGATCGCAGGCATCCCTCCTCGCCTCCGCAGCTTCGGCTTGTTGGTCGCCTTCGGCGACCAGCTTCAGCCGCTCCGGCTCGTCCGATGCCTACGATTTGTTACAGCAGGCGGGGGCTACTCCCTCTACGCGCCTCCGGTTCTATATAACCACTCTAGGGGTAGGACAGACTCGTACCACGTGGAGTCGGGGTCAATAAATTTGGTTCTTTGACATAAGTAGAACCTAACCTATTTTATTTATTATCTGCCCTAATAGGTACTGTTAAAATAAACATCCTTGAAAATCGCCATTAAAACTGATTTTACTGATAAGAGATCATTTATTGTATTCTTTCTTTTTTTCCATAAGAAATCATTTATTATGGTATCTTATAAATGCAAACAGGAAAATATATCTATATTTTAGAAATCCATTATTTGTGATATCACGACAGCTTACTATTAGAATCGATTTAAAAATCTATCTTTTTCGGAAAGAATCGACATCCGTACTGACGACGACAATGACATTACAAAATGGCGCCAGTTTTACGCTAGGAATGTAACATAAACATTGCAAAAATAATTTATTTTCAAATAATGTTTTTTCTCAAAAAATACGTGTTTCCGCATATTGAAACTTTATGTGTGTGCTTATAATAGTGTAACTTTTATGTAAAAATACGTATCAATCCCCAACTCGATGGGAGTAAATGGAAAGCTAAGCCTAATGTTGTGTAGCGGTGACGTAAAAGAAATCACTAACTCTTACCAAATAATATATATTATTACTTAGAAGCTCTAATAGAAGACCCCATACCATCCCGTGAGTATCGTAAAAGACGACAGAGAGAGATGAAACAGGATATAGGCAACAGTATCTTCCTGATAACAAATCAAAATAATAAAAAAATTGTGATTGCCAAACCACTTGCTATGAGCTAGTGGTTTGGCTGGTAGAGCTTCCTGAGTTATGGCAAATATTCCCCCTACGTTCAGTAGTAGATCTTTGATAGGCTGTAATTATTGAATGAATGATGGATATATCGGGAGGGAGGGAGGGGAGGGTAGTTGTGATCTAGCAACAAAAGAGAAGGCAGACCGCGGTCGTGCTGCTGTTATTGTACTATCGTAGCAGTACTCTCTGTGTACGTTCCGTGAAGCAAACACACTGTCAAATAAACAAACACAGTTATTGTGTTTGTTTACCTGTGAAAACTATAATAAGTCTGTAAATAACTATTACGAAACGGATTAATAAAATCCTTATTATTACTAAGTTATAGACTAAATTAATTTGTCGATAACGTTTATTGTTTTGCTAACGGCTCATCAATAGTCATAGACTATAAAACCTTATACTTACACAAAAACGCAAAACGACAATGACATGGAGTATAGAGTAGAAGGAGGACCATCTCTATATATGAATAAGTATCTGTAAAAACGCGTCCAATAAGGGTGGCGCTGCGGTAGCATAGGATAAATTAAAAAAAAAAAAAACGCCAAAAATACGCCTGTCACCCAGAGGGGTAGGCAGAGACTATGGACTTCCATTTAGCACGATCCTGACACACCTCTCTCGCCTCCTTTACATCCATATATCTACGCATATACGCTTGTCGGTTAAGGGTACTACTAATCTGGCCCATTTTTAATATATCGCCGATTTGGTCGATAAACCTTCGTCTAGGGCGTCCCTTCCTGACCCTGCCGTTCACTTCTGCAACATAAATTTGCTTTGTCACTCTTTCCTCGTTCATTCTTTCTACATGACCAAATCACCGAAGCATTCCTTTCTTAATCCTTGTCACAACGTCATCTTGCAAACCACACTATTCTCTTATCACACTATTTCTCACCCTGTTATTCAGATTCAGCCCTAGCATACTCCTTAAGGACCGCATTTCTACAGCATTTATTCTACTCTCATGCTTCTTCTGCCAGACACAACTTTCACTACCATACGTTAAAGTAGGGACTAACACAGCATTATGATTTGCCATACGTGCCTTATTTGACACATTCCGACTCCTCATAATAGCGTTTAGACCCCATTCACTCTATTTCCTACTCGTCGTAATCGCCTATATCTTTATCATATCTACCATCCCTGCTAAATAAACATCCCAAATATACAAACTCATCCACTTGCTCAATCAACTCCCCTTCTATTCTTATTTCACATAACGTTTTACTTTCTTCTCTTTCAAAAACCATCACTTTCATCTTACTCGCGTTCACTTTCATACCCCTTTCTTTCAATGACCAGTTCATTAAAGTAACCATCATTTGCAACTCAGCCGCCAACGATGCAAATATGACTTGATCATCGGCATACAAAAGGCATTTGACGGTTAACTCACCCATTCTCAACCCACATTCTTCAACTTTCAAAGTTTGCAAACAATTGTCCATAATTAGGTTAAACAGCCACGGGGAAGCCACACATCCCTGTCTGACACATTTATGAATGCCAAACCAGTCCGAGTAGACCCCGTTGATCCTGACACAAGCACTAGAGTCCCTATAAAGAGACCTTAATGCCTGTATCAAGCCAACATCATTCATCATTATCATCCCAAATGAGTTTAGTGTTTGCCATAACACATTCTTGTCCACTCTGTCATAAGCCTTTTCCAAATCCATGAACGCACAAAAAACTTTTTGGTTTCTGGCCAAAAACTTCTCCGCAATCATGCGCATGGAAAAGACTTGATCCGTACACCTTATTCTCTTTCTAAATCCAGCTTGCACATCCCAAATTTTTCCATCAGTTTCTTCCATAATTCTTTCAATTAACACCTTAGCATACAGTTTACCCACAATGCTAAGCAAGCTGATACCACGGTAGTTTTTACAGTCCTGCTGCGAGCCTTTTCCCTTGTATATTGGCACTATAACAGCTTTGCACCAGTCTTCCGGTACCCGCTTCAGTTCCCAACATAAATTAAACAAGGTGCACAGCAGGCTTGCAACCACACCCTCTCCAGCCCTTAGCATTTCGAGTGATATTCTTGCCTTACCTGCTTTCATGCTTTTCATTGCTTTCATTATTTCATCTACACTTATTTCCCTACCTCTCTCCACTTCTTCCGGAATTTCTATTTCACTTACTCAGACGACTCTTCACTCTTAAACACTCTTTCAAAGTATTCCTTCCATCTCTTTAAATTCGAAACTTTATTATTCAGCATGCAGCCATTCTCGTCTCGTATAGCATTCATTCTAGGCTGTTTTGAATTTCCCCTGGCAGTTCTTACGAGTTTCCAGAACATTTTAATATTTGCCTGGAAGTTATCAGATATCCTTCTATCATTCGTATCCATCTTTTCTTGCTTTTTCCTTTCAACAACTTCTTTTACTCTCTTATTTATATGTCTAAAGTCTGCCTTTTTTCTTTCAATCTCATCATTCATACCGCTAGAATTACCAGATTTGGTTGCTAGTAAATCTAGCCATGCTCTCTTCTTTGCTTCAACTTCCATCCGTACCTCATCATCCCTCCACAACGTATTACTTTTCCTTTTATTCGTTCTCTTACTTACACCACATACTTCGGTGGCTGCATCCACCAAAACTTTCTTAACATTATTCCACACAGTCTTCAAGTCTAAATCACTCATACATAATTCATTCAAACCACTTATATTTTCCCTCATTCTACATTTATACTTCTCTTTTACATCTTGTAGCCTCTCTATTCTTATACGCTCTAATGCAGTGGTAGACACAGATGTCCGATGCCGCCAACGCCTGAATAGACCATTAATTCTGCATAAGACCAAGTAATGATCCATCCCTACGTTGGCCCCCGGTAAACCCCGTGTATCTACCACTGCGCTCCTCATTCTTTCATCCACAATTATGAAATCTATCATGCTTCTATCATCCCCTCTTTCCCATGTATACATGTTATTCTTGTTCTAATTCTTGTGGTAATAGTTTTGAGTGATTAATTTAACTTCGATTGCCATTAATTTGCGTCGACGAGTTGTTGTTTGTGCGACAATTTAATATCGTACGAAGGAATTTTGCTTTGTTGGGTGGAACGCTAAAACTTTGTGACTCGAGAGGAGATCGCGTGTGCTCGATTATAATTTTGTGCTAAGTGAACATGGGACATTGAACTTTGACCGACAGTTCTTAAGTTGGGCAGTGTGTCACTTGTTATAAGTTCGACTAACGTTGATTTAGTTAAATTTGAAGTTAATTAAATGTACAATAAAGTTGATAAACTAATATAGTGAAATAAAATCAGAAGGTTTCAATTGGTGAACGCCCACTGGAGGGATCGCACATTGTGGAGAAAAGCAGCGCCTATGGGTCTGCTGTCCGATTACATCGGTGACGTCAGGTTACATTTATAAAACCTTTCGCACACTACTTACATACACCTTACTTACCACCTGACTGATACCCTGTGGTCAACCCTATCTCCGGAACTCGGTAAGTTTGTGTTTGCTTATCAGCTAATAGTTAATAATTATCCATAGGCCACTTGGGCCCGAACCCTCTGGTTGCTCGTCGAGTGTATTACTCATGGGCCCTAGTACAGTCGACTTCTGTCGGGCAACTTAGGGCCGTAACAATACCTATGGAGAGGGCATATCCCACTATAGAAATAATAGTTATACAAATATCTATAATATCGACACACACTTGTCAAAATCAGTTTTGTCTCTTTTTAACAAAGCAGTAGCTGTAATAGAAAAGAGAGACAACTACAATTTGTAAAGTGTTTATTTTGACAATACTTTCGTGTGATGTTATTAGCTCATCCATTTCTGACTGCGTCTCCATGTTAAGCGCCAAGTTTTGTGGTACATCAGCTGTTAAACTTTTTTTTAATTGGATAAGTAGTATTTTATAGGATATGTCAAACTGTCAAAAAGCAGTGACATAATGTCGTACACTTTTATCTATGGTGTCGTATAGAAATTATTTTAATAAATTAATTTTGTTCAGAATTGAATATGTAATAATAATAATAGTTTATAAATCCTGGATATCATATTTCATGCACCGTTTCATGATCTATACCAGATTTTCAAATTTTGAATGAACAAAATTAATGTACCTGCGAAAAATTATATTTTTCTTTTAAACTCTGAATAAAAAAATTCAATATGATATCCAGCAGGACCGAACATGCTTGTATAACTTACCATTTGTAATCAATTATGTGCAGAACGTTCCTAAATACCAAATAATAATAAATAAATATTGATTTTTAAAACAGTTTATTTAATTTTTACTCAACTAATCATTATTATTTTATATTAAAAATACTATAATATGGGATTATAATATAGGATCAAGGATCTCCATCCCATCGCCATACCTTTGGTTACTGTACAACATTATTGTACAGTAAACAAAAGTATTTGGTATACAAGCAAAAATTTTCATTTTCCCACTATTCTGTCAATATTCATTTTTATTGTGTGCGTTATAACTTTTAACTTTGTTTACATTGATATAAATCAAAACGTGTGTGTGTACTTATGTACGCACGTAAGAAGTTATACTTCTTTAGCGTAACAAAACGAAAATAACTAAAATAAAACATGTTTTATACATTCATATATATTTGAATAACTACCTCGAATATAGTTATCAGTTCTCACGAAAACTCTACAATTGACAGACATTTACCAACTGAAGTTGTAAAAATTTCACTTTCATAATTTTTCTCAAACGCGCCAAAAGAAGTATAACTTCAAAACTTGCACTTAAGCACTTAGCACACTCAGAACATTGTTTAAAATAAAGTTGCAAGTTAGCTGCCTGCATACTTAACTCATTATTTGACTGTCTAACTAACACAAAAAATCTGTAGCAGAGTATGCATTGCGTAAGTGTATATATGCGGTGAAGCCTGGTGAATACAGCTTAAGCGAAATTTAAGGGATAGCAATCCAAAACTAATTTAACAATCCAACAATATCCATTGCTTCATGTGATTAAAAAATTCGTTTGCTCGACTACAAAACGCAATGGATGTTGTTAAACTGTCAAATTGGTATGGTTTGCCATTTTAGGTGTGTCACGCAATTAGGCTACGGATTTAATTGCTATAATTATATGAAATAAGAACAAACTCATATTAGTAAAAATATCGATATCAGCCGCCCATATTGCTGAGTTACAACACTATAAAAGGAGGCCATTTTATGCGCCAGATTTGTTTAGGTAGTCACGCTAATTCTGTAGGTATGCCCAGTCCATATACTTCTAAGTCAGTGAATACAACTCTCTGACTAGTATACAGTTATCTGTGATAACAACCACCAACTTAGTTAGATCTACGGTCAAGCCAAAGAGTATAGTATGTCAGGTCAGGTCAGTTAGTTTACAGTAGTATTTGTATGAAGGTCTAGTGAGCGCTAGAGAAATGGCGATTGCAAGACGTTGTTTATAAATAAAATGTTTTGAGAAGTTATCAATTACCGTGTAGTGCGGTGTATGAATATCCATATCATCCCGTGGGTGTCGTAAGAGGTGAATAGACTTAGAGAAAAGTGTTATTTTTAAATTACCGTGACCGTCGTTCCGGTTACCAAAAACCGATAATAATAAATTATCATGACTTTGTCACGTTGATAAAGTTGGATAACTAATTGGAATATTAGAAAGACTTTTAACGTGACTTTATATATGCATTTCAGATTTAGTATAAGGTTTTATTTCAGTGGTAGATTTTTTATTACCTTCCTTACCTAAGTTACGTGGCTATGTTATAAGTACCTTTTCTAATAATTATTTCTGAAATATAATATAAATCACCTAACCTAGGTGATCAATCAGTAAACCATAACAAGGTAAATATAAGTTAGATTAATAACTAATTTTATTTTTAGAAAATAGTATTGATGTCCAATGTCCATGACAGCGAAATTCGACAGTACGAACGAGCCATATTATGCAAATATACCGATATGAGTACAAAAATAAACATAAATAAAATATTTTTATTTGTACTGACTAATTTAGGTATCATTAAACAAATACAGCAATTGTAAATAGAATATTTTCCTACAAATATTTGTGTGTATTTTATTTAATTCTGACCTAGAGATTTAGACTGAATTGATGGTTGCCATACCTAGCCTACATGCTTAGAGACTAATGTTATTAGTTCGCCCAACTATTGATGAGCAAGAGAAAACAAATATTGATATACACATCGTATCGATATTTTTAACCAGCATTGATATATCCATCCAGGTCTCCCCCATAGATTGCCTCATAGGAGGGTTTTAGTATCGTTGCCACGCTTGGCAGGCGGATTGACAACCGCAGTTTTTAATTATTTTGAGTTTTTATCAGGAAGATGCGGCTGCGCGTCACTTGTTTCGAGTTTAATCCTGTGGGTGTCGTAAAAAGTGACAGAGGGAAGTCAAAACAGGTCTGCCAGTATTCACTCGATTTGTGTGAATAGTGCCGCTTTCACTTAATCGTCGATATTTAGCTCCTAAGACAGAAACGTGGGGAAGGCGGCGATCATGAAAGCAACGTTGATATTCTCTTCGAGCCCCAGCAACGTTGTCGTCAGCAAAACAATAATAGTACATGATGTCGGCATATTCTTTATTATAATATGACGCCTTTTTGACGCACAAAAGCAATATCAATGAAAAGTCAGTAACAGATAACGGTACCAGCAATTATAACAATAATTACTGAAAACAGTAACAAATTAATTAACGCGATGAGAGTTTATTAGAAGAACGTTTAAACACGTGTTTGCGCAGCGATAGTAGTAAATTCCCTATAATATATAATGTACTCTGTGGTAGAAACTAACTAACGAGCGTCGCTACGGCTCAATTTAATATGGCCGTCGGCTTTCTGAATAGATCAACAACCAATCAGACGCCAAGTGACTAAAAGTGTGCAAGTTCGTTCCTAAGAGCAATCGTTCTTTGCCGTTCTCTGCCTGCGTTAAGTACAAGACCCTTTTATTATTATTATTCATTGATTTACCGGCATATTATTCCCTTTTTAGATAGCTGATTAAATGGGCATATTTTTTTAAAATATTTTTATCTTTCATGTCATAGTAATTTTTTGAAATACGTCACATTTTTAGCTGCATAAAGTGTAAAAATAGATTTTTGTATTAATTAAAACCCATTTTTTATTGCGAATACATTTTGTACTTTTTATGGTTGTATTCGCTTGGTTGAAGCTTCAAGAAAATAAATAAACTTAAAAGAAAGCATACTTAAATTATACAAGTTAATACTTTTTAACATCAATAAAATTTTCAAAAATATAATCAATAAATGTAGTTTTCAGTTTGAGCATAGAGATATAGGAACTTTTGAACACGATATCATCATCATAATAAACTTATTACTAAATAAAAATTTTACAATTAAAAGATCTTAATCTGTTAAATTTTCGTGATAAAATTCGAAGCACGATGGACATAATGGAGGCTTATCTGGACATCCTTTACAACGATAGCTGGTTTCTCTTATAATGTTTTACATACCTTGCACTTCAGAAATGCAAATTTTTTTGGTTCCTGCTCGAGCTAGCATTTGTTCTGGCCAATGACCACGCACCATGTTTGTTCTTTGTGAAATATTTGGTGGTGGAGGAGGAACGGATGATGTATTGGGACGGAACCGTCAGCTATCATGAATGCTACTGGATGCCATGACCAAATCTTTCCCTTTCAAATTGTTGTCAAGTCTAATCATCACTTTGATAAGTTCATCTCTGTAGTTTACATAATGATAATTAACAGCATTGTTTTTTTTTTATATTTTTTAAACAGATAAAATGAATTACAAACTGCTACATCCAGTAAATGGAATAGTACCTTTTTGTACCATCTTATGGTTTTCTTAGGAGGGGAATAATAAGCTACCATTTGGTCACAGCGATCAACACCGGACATGTTATTATTATACGATTTAACTTCAATAGGTTTCAATCTCAACTTTCCATATTTGTTTCTTACTTGCACCATCGATTGATGATATTTAGTAGTTATCATAAAAACTGGGCGCTTGTCTTTCCACTTAGAAACATGTATTTTGTTCTTGCGTACCCACACGTGTTCACCTTTCTTCAGTTTTTTATTAACTATGTCTTTAGGATTATCTTTACGATTTGTACGTAAAGTGCCAGTTGTATGAGTTTTCAATTCAAATATTTTTTGTGACAAGCTCACAGAATTATAGTAGTTATCCATAAATGATGATGTCCACGTAATAGGTATGGACGCATCAATTTTAATACAAGTTTTTCAGTTTTTGATCCAGAATCAGGAGTTGAAGCTTGCTTTCCACTGATGCCATAGCGAGCCTTTTTTGATTTAATATACTGGCGAAAGTGCAAACAACCTCGAAATAAAAGAAGAGACTCGTCTAACGACAGTTCTTTGCCAGGGTTATAGATTTTTTCTGAAGTTCAGTGTTAGCATATCAATTAGTTGTTCGATCTTATCATCCCCTTTGACATCCAAGTTTGCTGCATATAAACAACGCAAAATTTGTTCATATCTTCTTCCTGACATCGTGTAGCTAAAAACGGGATGGTAATATATTATCTTTGCTTGGGGCATTTACATGACCTTTTAAAAGAGTGAGACCCAAGAACTTCATCATTTCTTCGCAATTAGTCTCACGATATACTGTTTTGCGACTATGTCTAGTATGAGGTCTGTTAGTGTTACAGAGGCGGTTCCCATAATCGTTTGTACAGTTTACTAGATATTCTAAGAAATTTTGTGGAAAAACAAGATGAAACGTCATACATATTTTTTAATAGTGGTAGAGCCACGCGGCAGCTTTTGCTGTCGCACGGATGGGCCGGCTCGAACCGGGGTAGTACCACGACCTCACAGAAAACCAGCGTGAAGTAGCGGTTTACCTCTGCGTTTCGCTTGGTGAGTGCAGGTGGCCGGAGGCCCTTTTTACTGGAAATGAGGCATTCCATCTTAGTCCTCACGGGTGACAACGCATCTACACTTTGATTTGTAATAAAGGATAGATTTAGATGTCTATGGGCCGCAGCAACCACTTACCATCAGGTGGACTGTGTGCTCGTTTGTCACCCCTTATCCTATAAAAAAAATGAAAAAAATCGACAACATTATTTTTATCTTCAATATTCACAGTTAAACCATATTCAGACATGGAAAAATCAAATTCAGGTATTTCAGTAACTGATGTAGACCATGACTCCTCTGTAACATGTGAAAAAGATCGATTGATAAGATGCTCAAAGTTTGGTTGATTAGAGGACTCGGATGCAAACATTTCATTATTTGAAGGCCCAGGAGTTACTTGTTCATCATATGTATTTTCTTGACGTTCTACTGAAGAACATGAAGTTCTGTCGTCGATTTCAACATGAAACTGAACATCATCAGTATTTTGATGACATTCTCAGGAAGAACATGTAGTTCTACCATCATCATCACCCAAAGAATCAGAAGACTCACCCGAGATTATAGCCGCTGTTTCTTGCACGCGTCTTGTTTGTGAACTTCCAACTGAGTCTTCCAAACTCGAAGATTCACTTCCAGAAGGTCGGTAATCCTTATCTGATCCATATTCTCCATCATCCGCAAACGGTTCTTCAGAGAAAAGTATATCGTTTTATTTACAAACAAAATAAAACCCAAACATATGTTTTTCTTCTAAAGCTTAGAAAGCTTAACAAATTGTATTATTTATTATAACTACTAATAAAACAAAACAAAACATTTAAAATTACACGTGGCTGACCTTCGCGAAATATTTAGTTGCAAGTGCAGCGTAAACGTACGTGGGGCACCGCTGATGCGCACTACTCCACTGAATGTATGTAAAGATGACGTCGAGGGGCGTGCTATGCTTGCGCGGGGAGTACAAAATCATCGTTGTATGAGTGACCGGACTTTTTTCAAATGTGTGTAAAACTTGACGATGTGACAGTACAAATACAAAAAAATGTATGTACAGTGACAGTACAAAATGCCGCTTTATACATTTTGAAGGAATCTGGAACGTCTTAAGGCGTACTAATATTATAAGGGCTAAAACTCGAACATCGACAGACGTTCTGTCATATCGCAAACTTTACCGCAACGTCTGCAGGCGTTACTGTCCATCAACGTGTGTACAATAACGCATAGGCGTCAATTTTACGTTTGGCATAATCTAGCACTTCTTACTAGTTTGTGGGCATAATGGACATTGAGCGATACGCGCGCTCTATATCTCGCTTATCTGTACTCTAAGTTCTGAATACTCTTATCTATTGTTTATGGCAAAGTCTAGGAAACATTTTTAATTTTTTTATCTATTGTTGGTAAGGGGTCCATTCTAATTATTACATACTCTTTGGCGGGGTTTATAACTTTGACAAGTAGTTATCCACTTCTATACTCCATGCACTTGGATACTACCCAATACTACCCTATATAGTATATTATCTATGTTCGATACGGTCGACGCTTTGGTACATAGCTTATAACGATTCATAATAGAAATGATGTAACAATCACTGATAACAATAGTTATAGTTAAACATTTTTTATTAGTAACAAGTTGTGTACTTATGATGTTAGTTTGGCATTTTTCAGTGTAAATGTAAAAAAATCAAAAAGCGGGTTAAACAGATATTCAACGATTTATCACCACAATATAATCACCAAAAATTATTTAATAAAGTCACACTAATGAAATCACGTTTTCTCACAGTAGTTTTTTGGTCACATTAACTTAATTATTTTAGGCTACGTAAATAGTAGAGGTTTTGTTTACTAACTACTCCAGTAATGAAAATATCTGAATTCAACTGACTTCACCCCGTCTACAACAGCTATATTCATATGGTAGTTTATCAGACGCCAACGCTATTGTTACTGGTTGGTTTTGGAACCTCTATTTTCAGTATACAGCACAGACTAGATAGATGGTATACAGTTTTACACTTTTTTTTTTACATTTCACCCCATATGAGATGGTTCTCCTTCTACGTCTACTCTATACTCCATAGACAATGAGTAGGCTTGACGCACGGAATATAAAAAAACAACTTACTTTTTTATATTCCGTGGCTTGACGTACATCCATGACGTTCGTTTTGCATCGTGCGTCGTGCATGACCTTGACGGGACGTACACCAAGATGAACCAAATATAAGACATTTTAGAATAATATACTGGCGTATCAATAGAGGTGTCTATGGAATGAAAAAATGGTAAGAACCATATAAAAGAAAGAAGGTGAGAATAATATGGCTTAGCTTTCCATTTACTCCCATCGAGTTGGGGATTGATACGTATTTTTACATAAAAGTTACACTATTATAAGAACACACATAAAGTTTCAATATGCGGAAACACGTACTTTTTGAGAAAAAACATTATTTGAAAATTAATTATTTTTGCAATGTTTATGTTACATTCCTAGCGTAAAACTGGAGCGATTTTTTAATGTCATTGTCGTCGTCAGTACGGATGTCGATTCTTTCCGAAAAAGATAGATTTTTAAATCGATTCTAATAGTAAGCTGTCGTGATATCACAAAAAATGGATTTCTAAAATATAGATATATTTTCCTGTTTGCATTTATAAGATACCATAATAAATGATTTCTTATGGAAAAAAAGAAAGATAATACAATAAATGATCTCTTATCAGTAAAATCAGTTTTAATGGCGATTTTCAAGGATGTTTATTTTAACAGTACCTATTAGGGCAGATAATAAATAAAATAGGTTAGGTTCTACTTATGTCAAAGAACCAAATTTATTGACCCCGACTCCACGTGGTACGATTCTGTCCTACCCCTAGAGTGGTTATATAGAACCGGAGGCGCGTAGGGGGAGTAGCCTCCGCCTGCTGTAACAAATCGTAGGCATCGGACGAGCCGGAGTGGCTGAGGCTGATCGCCGAAGGCGACCAACAAGCCGAAGCTGCGGAGGCGAGTAATAACGTGTCTTACTTTTTTGTGAACCTACATGCTATATTTACAGCAGCTTTTTTTTTAAAAGTCTGCAGTTATGGTGTTGCTGTTCAGTTGTGGAAGTAACAAATCATAAAGAGGCAGTAACAATATAAAATCAATTGATAAGCTGCACGAAGTAAATAGTTAGTTATTATTTGTGTATATGCTATATTTACATGAAAATTTTAGGAAAACATGATAGCAGATATTTTGTTGCTGGTCAGTAAAGGAAGTAGCATGTCATTAAAAGCCAGCAACAAAATAAAATCGATCTATGGGCTGCACCAAGTAATTAATTAGTAATTATTTTTGTACATACTATTTTCACAGGAGATTTTTTTTAAAAGACGGCAGATATTTTGTTGCTGGTCAGTAACGGAAGCAGCAAGTCATAAAGAGCCAGAAACAAAATAAAATCGATACATAAGATGAATCAAAAAAATAACAAAGACATTTTTTGTACATGTACACATACACACATTTCAATACAGCACGTATTAAACATTATGAAAATATTAAGTATTATTACTGTTTCAAATTGAGGGGTTTGGCGGAATTCAATCAACGCAACAACACTACAGCTACACACACAACAACAAACGAAACTGTAAAGCGTCTCCCACACACAAGCGGCTTGCGGTGGCGGCCAGTTGTATTCGCTTGCAATGTAAGAGAGTCTGCAAACCCGTGCGGCCAAGTCGCGGTCTGCAAGTGGCTCGCCGCAGCCGCATGCTCCACCCCTTCCGTCTACGCGTGTGTGTTAGCGAGTACGCGGTCAGTCGGTGGCCGTAGCACGGTCACTTGCAAATTTTTACAACAGGCCGCGTGTACCGCATGAAAATGGAGCTAAATTAAGAAATTTTAATAGAAACAGAGCAAAGTTATCCAATACTTTATGGTAATTCGCATCGTGATTACAAAAGCGTTAAGATTAAAAACAATATATATATATATACATATACATATATATATAAAATATTCAGCAATGAGTAATAAGGCTATCACAGATAGCCATGTTACTGACGTCTAAACGTGATTCAGGCCGCCGTTGCGACCGCGGTGGTATGTTGTTGCAGCGGCTGTCGCTACGCCTCGCGGTTAGCTGCCACCGCAAGCCGCTTGTGTGTGGGAGACACTTAATGGCGTCGCCGTCGCATATCATATCAATCAAACAATAATGGCGTCGGCGCTTGCCGCGTAACGTGGGTGGGCAGAAATGTCAACCCAAGTCAATGCTGTCAAAATCAATTCTTGAGGGCCATAGACATAAGGCTAGGAATATTTGTATAGAGATTACCACCCGTACTTTACTCTAAACTCATATTTATCATAAACATAGTATCTTATAGACTAAACATTCAGTGACGTCATCAGCGCGTGAAAGGAATGCACGTATATAGTTAGACATAAGAGTAAGGGAGAAGCAAATCTGTATTTCTTGTCTTTTTCTAGGTATGCGTTTTTGATTGTTTTCCCTTCTTTATTTGACATTAACGATGTCAAGCTCTTTTGAATAATATTGATATTATAAGCAAACAGGTAATTGAATTTAGTGTTCTTTGTGGATCTTAGTTATTAGGTAAGGTGAAAAAGATGGTAAGTTGTAGCATTTTAGGATGCAACAGCATCAGTCAATGAAAAATTGATAATATTACCTTTCATCGGTAAGTTTGTTTTGTGCTTACATTTGCTACTTGTACTGATTAATATCTATTGTTTTGAATATAAAGTGTAACATTTCATGTTTTTAATGAACTTTGTGATGTATTTTGTCAAATATTTGGACTCCCAGATTGTAAATTCTTCATGATAATGCTCCTTAATTTGAACGGTCATTCGAAAGCTTAAAGACATAACAAACGTGTACTTTTTGATTTGGTAGGATTATAGAAACTTTAGGGATATCAGCGAGTACAATAATGTTTTCGCATTGTTCAATAATAATTGTTATTGTGATTAGTAGTTATGTCCATAAATATGAATCACATAATGTTATACATATACATACACTTTTATGTTCAGCTTTAAAGGAAACTCCTTATTGCCCTACAACTCTTCAATCATTTTCCATATTACATAGACGTCACAAATAATATGTAAGTATCAACCTGAAAACATGTTTGGATTCAAGTACATAAATATTGGGCAAAGTATATTTAATTTCACAAAATATGTATTGCCTGAAATCAGATGCACAAAACTTTATTGCATTCCATTAATTCTATTATACATTAGCAACAATTACATTACAATATTTATTAAAAAAATATGTCATGCTAATATAAAAATAAATATAAATATAGATAAAATAATAAATAAGTCTTAATCTTAAGGTACACAATAACACAACAACATAAGATAATATTCTCAATTAATGATGTAGAAAAAATTTGATGATAATATACTTACCGTTACCATTAGTCAGTATCAAAAGTTATAGGTTTTGTGATAGTTGCCTAGCTTGGCAGGACAACTGGCAACTGCAGTTATTTGGAGAAAAACTGTGTGGGAGGTCTATGTTCAGCGGTGGAGGACATTTGTTAGGCTGTAAATGTATTACACATACTTGATGTTTTTTTGTTAAATACCTTGATATAAAAGTGTACTATATATTTAATATATTAATTTCTTTTAAATATATTATTTCACAGCTTTCCTAAGGAATCAGATATCCGTAACAGTTGGATAATATTTACTTATAGATGTATTGATTAAACATGAATACTCATTTACAAATATTGGAACTTTATCTGTACTACCATGTTTTATGCAAATAAAGATTTATATAAAATAAATAAATAATTTAAAGGCCTGACCTAAATATACAAATAAATAATTTATTATGCAATAATAATTGTAAAACTGACTGGGAATGCCTACCAATGGGACATTTAGTCCACCCTTAATCCCTTTTATAAAGGTGTTATAAACATTAATGTGTAAGTAAATTAAGAAATAAATGTAATAATTATGATAATTTCTAAATAATTGCCATAAAAATAATGTAATAAAGATATTTTTGACAAGAGATAAGTATTACCTATCTATCTATATATATATATATATATATATATATATATATATATATATATATATATATATATATATATATACACTCCCTTCTAATCTGATTCTAACGACCAGCACTCAAGAATTTCTGCCATGCAAAAGTATAAATCAAGTTTACAAATGCATATTTTTGAGAAATTCTAAGGCTACTCAAACCAAGAATTACAACGAATGCTCTAGAAAGAAGACAAAAATTTTGTTAAATTTGTTGTTTATTAATGTGATAAAAAATTAATAAATAATCGTTTGTTTATTTTAATTTCATTGAATTATATTTAATATATAATTGGGATTTCATTTGTTTTACTTAATGTAACATTGTTAATATTTCTAAATGTTGTGTAAGTACACAAAATTTAGTTCTATTTCCTTTTTAAATTTATTATAATATATTTTCATTTAAATAGAATATATATCTTTACAGTCTATCAAAAGTCCACTGTTGAACATAAACATTATTATAGTTATTTGGCATAGTTTCAACGCTTGGAAAGCGGGTTGTCAACCATTATTTAGCTGTTATCAGGACAATGCTGCTGTTTATCTTCTTTGATGTTTCGCTATGTCGCCTCATACACCACCCATCGAATGATAAAAGGTAGCAGATAATCTTACACTGCATGGTAAATTAAAATAGAATATTATAAAATATTCGTTTTTATTTTATATACCAACATATTACAAAAAAAAAAATCCTTTGTTGATGCTTTACAACGTATATTAACTAAAACATTTTACCACCTTAACCATTAAGTAACATGATTAAGCCACCTAACCATAAGTAAGTCACCTAAAAAGGCCTTCCCTAGATATCCTCATAGGATGACTTGCCATAGTTGCCACGCCTGCGTGAAAATATTTGTTGTTATATAGTTGGCCACCGCAGTTTTTTATTATTTTAAGTTTTCATCGGGAAAGTGCTGCTGCCCCATCCCCATCTTGTATTATTGCTTACGACGCGGGGTAATATCATCCCGTGTACAGACAAATTCTCTTGTACGCCACAACTTGCCGCACACAAGACACTTACTTAGCAAAACATGCAGGAAATCGCGGGAGTGGGCTCATAACCGTGATTTGTACTACAAAACCTAAGTGGAAACCCTATCCTTTCGAAGGTCTGTGTTCAGCATTGAACTTGTGATGGAATGGTATGTTAAAACATTATTGATTTTTTTTTTGTAAAAACAACAATTTTAAATAATAAACAAAAAGGAAATGTTTGTTTATTATTTAATATTTTTATTCCCAATTAATATTTAAGTACATACATAACATATTGTTATTTATTAGCGATATCACACTTTGTGCTATTAGCGCCTTCACTTAGTGCCGTCGAAATCCAAAGAGTTTATTGAATGTCCAGTAAAATCGTCGATGCGCCGTTGAATACAGAATGATGATTCTGTTTTTACACCGTTTTCCATCCGTAGTTTTTGTCACAGAATGTATTTTCAAGAGAAATTAATTAATCATCTGAATTATAAAAGAACATTTTTTTATGGTAACAGTTAAGTTTTTTGTATGAATGTAAGTGCTGTGAATATAAATAAACCCATAACGGGGGAAATGGAACAATATCTGGTAGAAATTAAATAATCTGGTAACCCAGTGAAAGTACCTCCCGCCTATTTCTATCTCAAAAGCATACGCGAATGCTTTATCTAGTCAATCCTCTATCTACGATATTTATTTATCTATGACTAAACGTAGTGGTTATATTCTCTTTGTCTATGACTATGATTTTTTTTATAACTGGCTTTACGGCTCTGGGTTCTAGTCCTTCTGAGCCTGAAGTTACAATGTATAATTATCCTTCATAGTACACTGCTTTACAAAATGTTGATGCGTCACATTGTGCAGCCCTTAGGACTTTTTGACAGCAACTTGAGCCAGCAGACAGCTGACAGTTGGCGATGTTATCTCAAGGCGCCTAAGCAGACAAACACCTTATCTTGAGAATCACATCACCATCAGAGCACTTGTTTCACCGTTTCCACTAATAGTTCACATGCGCAGACACTTAATACACAAAATCGCACCACTTTTACATATCAAATTCCACTTCAAACTATTATTTAAAGAATAATACAGGAGCAACGATCCGCTGCCGGTGAAGTTCCTGCCAAAACTTCTATTTATCTATGACTACAACATAATTGCACAGACTGCTAAGAGGTAGGGATGGGCTAACTCGGAAAAATCATGACTCGAGTTAACTCAAGTTGAAATTCACGCAACTCGAGATTGAACTCGAGTTAGCAGTATGAAACAGATTAAATGATTTCTTACAAATTCTTTTTTTATAAACTTGTTTTTCTGTCTAGCTCTTTGGTAGGTTGGGATAATTATAATTAACAAACCTATTATGTAGGATTGAAATAAAAAGGTATATTTAATACGTATAGCAGTCTTCACTTAACAATATAAGTCTAGCTTTAAGGTGTAGGTTCATAAGCTATTAATAATTTAATTATCACATTCTTAAATAAATTCCAATTCTAAATATTTATTGTAAGTTTAGTGTTACATTTGGCGTTAATTTAAAATATGATGTATCTTACAACTTACTACCATTTTCGGGTAGTACAATAGGTTTAAAATAATAATAGGGTTGTGACGTACATAACTGTATTGAACATAATTAATCAAAATTTTAAAAGAAATTAAATAACATAACTTAGCTATTATAAAATTCTAAATAACAAATTGTTTTGAACACAAAGTGCGTACACAACGAACGAATCGCGCTCTTACTCTTTTGCTGACTCACTTGATCCATTTATGTACAGCAGCCCAAACTCGAGGTAGGGAGATTCAACTTGAGTAAACTCGATTTAAGCGCAACGCAACTTGAGTTGACTCATCACTACTAAGAGCATACTTTATAGCTTACTATGCTTTCAGTATATATAAAGGTACTTTCTCAGAAGGGCTAGAACCCAGAGCCGTAAAGCCAGTTTAAAAAATAAATAAAGGTACTTTGTTTTCCAAGCGGGAAGGTATTAATTAATAATGAATAACAGCCTATATCTAGACCTTTAGAAAGATCAATATATTGATTATCTGATCACGTATATTATTCATTTTAATATAGTTATATTTTATAGATGGCCATTTTATATATACAATAGAGGGGGCAGGGTTATTATAAAAATATTTCTTATTTTGTACTATCAAAGTTGTGTTTATGAATCATTTATTGTAAAAAATGTTATTTTCATATTTCGTCTTGTGAAAATTTATCGTTAGAGACATTAGTTGTTTTTTTTTATAGGAGACAAACGACCATGCGGCTCACCTGATGGTAAGTGACTACCGCCGCCCGTGAACAACTGCAACACCAGGGGAATTGCAGATGCGTTGCCGGCTTTTTAAAAAGGAGTAGGCTGTTTTCTTGAAGGTCCCTAAGTCGTATCGGTCCGGAAAAATCGCTGGTGGTAATCGATTCCATAAGGAAGTTGTGCGAGGAAGAAAACATCTTCTTCACTTCTTCGCTTCACAGTGGTGGACCGCCAATCATCGGTGCGAAGAGCCGAGAGGGGCATCGACGGAAACCTAATATCCGTCCGGATGAGAGGTCAGCAGAAGGTCCAACAGGGAAGGTGTATGATCCTCCACATCTGGAATCCGCGTAGGCGAAGTAACCAGTTGTGTCAGACCATATGCCAAGGCATTTAATATTTTTTCAGTTTTATATTTTGTTATATCAAAGCTGTGTTTATGAATAATTTATTGTAAAAAATATTATTTTTGTTTGTGAAAATTTATTGTTATATGTTATAAATAATAATATGTTATAAAGACATTAGTTTTATATTTTGTTATAATAAATCTGTGTTTACGAAGCATTTATTGTAAAAAAATATTAGATTACCGTGTAGTGACGGTCTCAGAATATCCACAACCCCATATTATCATCCCGTGGATGTCATCGTAAGAGGCGACAGAGGGAAACACATCAGCAGGTGGACTGATCTTCCTAATAACTGCAGTTGCCAACCCACTTGCCAAGCGTGGTTACAGCTTTGGATTGATTCATAGCCGTTTCAGTTTACCGTTATGGTATTAGCTTAACATTTTGTAAAAAGTTTGTTATGATTCATTTATTATAATAAACTCATTCATTTATAAAAATAATAAAATTTACTATTTTTGTATAGACACTGTCTGTGTTATTAATCTTTTAATGATATAAACATTACAATAAAAATATTAGTTTTAAATGTTGTATTGTCAAAATTATGTTAAATCTTTATCTATCTCCTTTATTTTCATTAAGTTCAAAAAATATAGAATATTGTACCAATTATTTGTGTTTAATTTCATTCATGTTAAAAATATCATAGTTAATTCCTATTTACAAATTATGAATCACACTTTATGTATTAGGATTAATTATTAACAACCGACTGTTAAATTAAATATTTGAAGCATTTAGTTACTATGCAGTTATCTTTAAAAAATGTTTGAAATGTTTAATTCACAGTTGGTTGTTGATAATTAATCCTAGTACATAAAGTCGTAAAGCGTAATGAATGACCATGAACAGAGGTGTATTTGTAGAGGTGTATGTGTTATACGCACGCACACATTGCCACAATATTGTGGCGAAACGACACCAGACGGCGCTAGTACTCCTCGTTTGACAGATTACGCACGAGTGGCCTATCTTTTCCTGTATAGGACAGTTATTATACTCTTTGTTTGTGAAGTTTGTGAAATGTGAAGTTTGAACTACGCTTATTTTTGTTGTGATATTGATAAATGTTATTTGTGTTTAGGAGTTAGTAAAAGTAGTGATTTATATAATCTTTAGCAATTATAATCATAATCATTAAAGATTTAGAGTAAGGTAAGAGTACATAAACCGTGTAGTGGTAGGGTAAGAATATTTCTTACTTTGAGATTATTTGGGTGTTAATTTTGTTAACAGCTCTACAATATGACGACTGCTGCTAGGCCAACATTTGATCCAGCTCGAGGTGGTCAAGGACGTGGTGAAAAAGATTTAAGTGCAATATCACGTCAATATTCTAGTCGGGATCTCCCAGGACATACTAAATTAAAATATAGGTGAGTACGTTTAATGATATTATTTATCAGTATTACGTTAACATATTAACAACGGATTACAAGTAAAGTCAGACTTGAAGTTATACCTTAGATATTATATTAACTCAAATATGACAAATTTTGTTGACAAAAAAGCAACACTAGCCTTTAAGGTGATAAGTTAACAAATAGGTATAAAGGTACAGCCTATATACGTACCACTGCTTGGCATAGGCCTCCCCTCATTTCTGAGAAGGTTTTTTAGGGCAATGAAGTGTCTGACACGTTGCCACAAACCCCAGTGTGTGTTGGCGAACGACACTATTCTTTGAAAAATATTTTTTTCTTATTTCTCAGACATGCAGGTTTCCTCACTATGTTTTCCTTCACCGCCGAGCATGTGGTAAATCAGCACTTAAAATTGCAATTACCTATTTCATTGGTGCCGGCGGGGATAGAACCCAGTTTGCTCATGTACTGTGAAAGTTAGAGCGAGCACTAACCATCTGAGCTACCACGGCTCCCAAATAGGTATGATATTGAAAAACTTTCTTGTTCCTTACTTGTAACTATATTTTATTAAAGACACGGTGATTAAAACTGTTTTAAGGTGGCCGTTGCACTCATGCAAATAAATGGTTTTTGAAGATTATCTACAAAATTATTAAAGTTATAAAAATTGGTTACTTATACACAAAAATAACTTTTAAACTTCTATCTCTTAGAGTTTTGACGCAAAATCAATTTTTATAATTTTGAGCTTAAACACTGTTTACAACAAAACTATGAGTGTTAAAAGATAACATTTTTCGTCTAAAAAGTGATTCCTTTTCACCCATAATTTTCGAGATAAAAGCAAAAAGCTGAGTTTGAAGTGGTTTTTCAATCACTGAACCACTTGCCCAAAGACCATAATTATAGATCTGCAGTTTGTTTTGTTAAAGTTCTATAGACATACTCGTGGGAAAAACTAGTAGTTGTATTTATACTACTGGCCTGGAAAGGATATGGCACCAATATTACTGCCGAGTACATCAACCTTTGCTTTGCTGACAATTACAATCAGTTGTAGACAAATTTCCTCTCCAAAAGATCTCTCATACCAAAGCTCTAGTGTTTACTCTTTTAATTAATTATATTTTTAAATGCAGTTCTTATAATTAAAATATATTATTTTTAAAGAGAACAAGGCCAAGGCACTACTGAGGAACTTCGTTCACGAGACTTCCGTAAAGAGTTAGATGAGAGGGAAAAAGAAAGCAAAGCACCTATAGCCAGAAGACAAAATGAGCCTCCTGTAAAAAGGTTAAAAATAGATCAAGTTCCAGCAGCAAGTTTAGATGCAGATGATCCATTAGAAGGCGATTCTACAGATTCTGATGACTCTGATGATGACACTGCAGCTTTGTTAGCAGAGTTAAATAAAATAAAGAAGGAACGGGCAATAGAACAGGCAAAAAAGGTATACTAACGATAGATACATAATTCATTTGATATAAAAATATAACATTTTTGTATCAAAGAATGAACTTGAGTAATATCAGTATATATTCTTAATGCTTCTTTTTACTATTCTAAGTCAGAGCTTAACTACAATCCCACCTGATGGTAAGTGGTGATGTAGCCTAAGATGGTAAAGCACACTGACTTAACATAAAACCTATTTACACTTGCCATGAAGACAACCACATTGTAATTGGATGGCAAGACAGATAGTGTTAACTTAATCTACTTTTTTGCATACAGCGCCAAGCAGTACGTTGGCACCATCTGTATAATGCAAATGCGTGGTAAGTCTACAACGAAAGGGTGGAGAATGGCAGAACGTCTGGTTGTCAATGGTGGAAGGCGGAGGGAGGAATTAATTTTTACAATTCCTGTGCACACTCTTTTGTAATGATGTTGGATTTTTGATACAAATAAAAGATTATTTTGCATATTATTTAATATAAATATATTTCCCTTATTCATCATTCATTATAGCCTATTGGAAGTCCAGTCTGAACATCAACCTCACATAATATAGATTGCCTCATAGACAGGATATTTGCCATAGTATTTACCAAAAAGAATATAGGCACTTGAGAGCAGATAGGCTTATTTCTTCTAAGTACCCAACTTATTTATTCGGGCAGAGTAGTGAAAGAAATATCACGATTGTAATTGCTCTGTGTAGTATAAATAATAAAGCTGCATGTGGGAGTTTTGGCGGGAACTTGACCGGCGTCGGTTTGCTGCTCCTGTGTTATTGTTTAAATAATGGTTTGAAGTGGACTTTGATATGTAAAAGTGGTGCGATTTTGTGTATTAACTGTCTACGCATGTGAACTATTAGTGGAAACGGTGAAACAAGTGCTCTGATGGTGATGGATTCTCAAGATAAGCTGTTTGTCTACATATGCGCCTTTAGATACCATCGCCAACTGTCAGCTGTCTGCTGGCTCAAGTTGCCGTCAAAATCTCCCAAGGGCTGCACAATGTGACGCATCAACATATTGTGAAGCAGTGAACTATGAAGGATAATTATACATTTGGGGAAATTATAATAAACCGAATAAAAATACTTAAGACTTGGCCTAAAGGTCTAGATACCAGGCCATAAACTCCAAAAAAAAAAAGCTGCATGTGGGGTGTTATCAATGAATTTTAAAAGATGAGAGCCAGCTGTTGTGTATCTTGAAAGATGAGCATTTACTCACCATGCGGTAAAAAATTGTAAAAAAGGTTTTTATTTTATAGGATGCTGAAAAGAAACAAGAAGAAGAGAGAATTCGAATGGAAAATATACTTTCAGGAAATCCATTATTAAACTACTCAGCGGCTGGACAGAAAAATGATTTAAAGGTAATCTGAATGATATGTTATGTAATGATTTTTTATTAATCTAGATTCCATATACTTTTAAGATATAGTTAAAACATATTAAGATATAATGATATAATTCTGAAATAAGTTTTAAAATATTTCATATTCTTATAGGTTAAAAGACGATGGGATGATGATGTTGTGTTCAAAAATTGTGCCCGTTCCGAGCCAGAAAAAAAATTAAATACATTCATAAATGATTCCTTAAGGTCAGAGTTTCACAAAAAGTTCATGGAAAAGTATGTAAAGTAGACTTTATTTTATTATAAAAAGCCTTATTTCATTGTCATTTTAACTATAGCTGTGAAAAAATTTAATAATTTAATATAACTTTTAAAATTACTTTTAAAAGTTATAGTAATAAAAATAATTCTTGAATTTGTTTTTGTTTTATTTTGGTTTACTACACTATTTGTTATAATTTTATAATTCAAATAGGAAGAGTCCTGTAGTAGTTTCAACAGTGGTAGAGCTATGCGGCAGCTTCTGCTGTTGCACGGATGGGCTGGCTCGAACTGGGAAAGTACCACGATCTCACAGAATACTAACGTGAAGTAGAAGCTTTGCTTCTGCGTTTCGCTTGGTTAGTGCAGGTGGGTGGAGGCCCCCCCCTACCAACACTTCTTTGTGCCCTGTACTGGAGTTTTTGCGTATACGTCAGAGAGGATATGTGTTCTCGACACCTCGGCAGTCTTGAAGATACGGATCTGTCCATCCTTTGGCTGCGCGTAGACAGCGACGACCATCCCCGCGTCTACAGGTGCCTCCATAGGTCCCATAGCGGTAATGTCTACACAAACCGACTTATCGACCACATCCAAACGGCTACAATTTCTTGTTACAACAGGTCCCATCTGTAGACATCATGATACTTGGCGATTTTAACGCTCACCACGCCGATTGGCATATGGTCTGACACAATGGCTCCATGGCGCAGTGGCTTAGCAATTACTTGCTGCGTTTGGGGCCGCGGGTTTTTAATCCCGCACGGAACAAGTATTTCTATGGCCTACAAATAATTGTTCTGGGTCTGGATGCATGTCCTTGAGCAATTTGTGTTTGTAAACTGCCTTCACGATACAGGAGAAAATCCTAGTGTGGAGGTAACGTATTATATTTAAATAAAAAAAAAATAAAAAACTGGTTACTTCGCCTATGCGGATTCCAGATGTGGAGGATATATTCATATACACATACACCTTCCCTGTTGGACCTTCTGCTGACCTCTCATCCGTACGGATATCAGGTTTCCGTCGACTCCCCTTTCAGCTCTTCAGACCATTGTCTTATCTGGAGTGTGATGCCACTCACGCTCCCTTCGCGGTTGCGTTCTGCACGCTGCCGCCGTGTTTGGCATTACAGGTCGGCGGACTGGGACGGAATGCGGTCTTTCTTTGCATCCTGCCCATGGTTTGCTTCTCGCCGGATGATCCCAGCGCTGTTGCTGACTCTGTCTTTGATGTGGTGATACATGGAATGGAACTATTTATTCCATCATCTGTGGTACCTATCGGAGGCAGATCTCAGCCTCGATTTGGTCACTCCTGTAAGACTGCATTACACAGTAAGCAGGAGTGTTATCAGGCCTGGGCTGACGCTTCGGTGGCTCGGGTGTAAACACCAGCATGCTTAAAAAGAAGTATAACTTCCCCTCCAAGTCCTTCAAAAGAGTTATTTCCAAGGCAAAATATGAGCACATTGGCAGAATTGGCGAGAAATTAGTTCGCCTTCCTTTGGGAACCTCTGCATTCTGGTCTCTTGCCAAGGCTGTCCAAGGGAATTTATGTAAGCCATCACTACCATCTCTGTACAGGAAGGACGAGGCCCACGCCGCAAAAGGAAAGCCGGCCTTTTAGGCTTATGATGGGGTAACACACCGCCGACCATCCCGCGGTGTAACAGAAACAGAAACAGAAACTTTTTTATTCAATATAGATTATGAATAATACTTATTGAAAGTCACACTTTTGTTTAATTACCACTGGTTCGAAAAAAAAACCTCTGTCCTGGGAAGAACCAGCAAGAAACCCAGCGGGACTTCAACCGGGGAATCATGTATGTTACACGAATTAACAACACAACAAATCAGAAATAGCTTGGTAGCGATCATCACCTCATTTCCAGGGGTTATTATCATCTATAAATTCTTTAATATTATAATAACCCTTCTTATACAAACTTAGTTTAATAAAGTTTTTGAACTTTTAGCAGGTCAAACTTTGTATATTTTCTGGAATTTTGTTGTAAAAGCGTATACATCGCCCCCAAGAATGAATTACTGACTTTTGTATGTTCCTAGTATTTACAGAGTGAACATCACTTATTTTTGTAAAACTACTTTTATTTTTGTGTACGTACATTACATTTTCATAAATGTATTGAGAGGCCAAGGTTAATATATTAATTTCCTTAAATTTTTGTCGCAGCGACTCTTTATGCCTTAAATCATAAATTGCTCTTATGGCCCCCTTCTGTAAAACAAATATAATTTCAGTGTCAGCTGCGTGTCCCCATAATAAAATACCATACGACATTATGCTATGAAAATAGCTAAACTAGTCTTGTTGTTTTAACACTGGTAAGACTTCTAATCTTTTTTACAGCGTATGCTGCAGAACTAATTCTGCTTGCTAGTTTTGATATATGGGGGCTCCATTGAAGCTTTGCGTCTAGTGTGATTCCAAGGAAAATGGTGGTATCTACAAGACTCAGTTTCTCCCCATTTAAAATTACATTAGTATTTAATTGTTTGACATTTGGAGTCACGAATTTCATACATTTTAGTTTTAGTGCCATTTAAATGCAAATTATTAACATTGAACCAATTTACTAATTTCTATGTGTAATGATTTATGCCTGATGTGCGATTCATACAGTGCTTAGTACGCAAATCACTCCTCTCCCTGGACATCCACAAGTCGAGTGGGCCTGACGGAATCCAGCCAATTGTGCTGAGGACGCGTGTTCTAGAGTTGGTATCGGTTGTTCTATCAGATCCGATATAATGGTTGGGTTGATACTAAATATGTTGACATACTTTAGACTTTCCGGAGCTTCGGTGCTTCACATCAACGATAATATGTTCTTTTACTCGGAACTTTTATCCAAGATGCGTAAAAAACCCGTAACGTTAGTTTTAATCCATGTGTAGTATTCATTATTATAGAACTGTATTTATGAAATTTTCAAGTCTACTCCAAGTAAAGAAATATCTACATCTATTTTATGGTGCCAATCAATATTGAATAGGACCAATGATATGAATAAAATGTCTCAAATAGACATTATATTACTTTGTTAAAACTAAATTAACTTTGATAAATATATAAAGAATAAACGTAAAGAGTAAAATGTATAAAATGTAAATAATAATAATACATTTTGATTTCAAGACTATTTACCTTTCTTATGGATACATCGGAAGACACGCCCGATATAAAAAATAGTAGTCGTTTATAGACATAAGTATATATTCACGTGTTTCTGTAGCATGTTACCAATCATCTATGTCTAATAGTATTTTAGAATGAAAAAAGATCTTTGACAGACATAGAGACCGAGGTGACTAAAATTGATCGAATTTTTCTAAATTTGGCACGGAACAGCATTTAATGATATTTCTAAATTCAAGCGCACGCGAGCGAAGCCGCGGGCAAAAAGCTAGTATAATATAAATCTAGTCCAGTTCAATCTCCAGAAGATACAAGTTTGCGCGTTTACCGCTAGAAAGAACCCCTTTGTCGTATCTCCGACATATCGAATGACGTGCAGTTTCGTGGTCACTTGGACGAAAAGGCCAAATTGACCTCTAAAAAGCTTGGCGAGCTTAGCAGAGCGGGACAGTATTTCATGCCGGCACACCGTCTGCAACTTTACAAGGCGAATACTGTTCCCATCTCTGGGCCGGGGCTCCCCAGTGCTAGCTCCTCCCATTTGATCGCATCCAGCGTAGAGCGGTTCGAATCCTCGACGACTGAACTCTTTCTAATCCGTTTGACTCACGGTCGGTTGGCGGTTCACTACTGTGCGATTTAAAAGAAGTTTTCTTCCTCGCACAACTTCTTTGTGGAATTGAATACCACCGGCAATTTTTCCGGACCGATACTACTTAGGGACTTTCAAGAATAAAGAGTCTACCTCATTTTTAAAAGGCCGACAACGCATCTGCAATTCCCCTAATGTTGCAGTTGTTCATGGGCGGCGGTAGTCACTTACCATCAGGTGAGCCGTATGCTCGTTTACCCCCTCTCATATAAAAAGAGTAATTTTAGGATTTTTAATATTTTATTTCGTCGAGAGGTCAAAATGCGACCGTAATTTTAAGGTCCTTTAGCTAATTTCTATGGATACTGGCCATCTGCCCAGGACGGGATTATAGTACACGACTGGGTGCGCAAACACAGGTGTACTCTCTATTCCCTCACTCTCAAAGTCCGATGGGACGGCAACCTGACACGATCGGAGAGAGAGCAGGCGCAGAATCAATGGATTTACGATTTTTGGCCTTGACATACACTCCAGTACGCGAGCAAACTGGGTACGATCCCCGCCGGTACGAATGAAATTGTTAATTGCAATTCTAAGTGCTGATTTACCACGTGCTCGGCGGTGAAGGAAAACATCGTGAGGAAACTTGCATGTCTAAAAAATACAATTCTAAGATATGTGAAGTCCGACAACACGCATTGGTTCAGCGCGGCGGAGACTTCCTTGCTCTAAATCCCTCTCAGAAGTGTTTTAAGAAATACGCTAACTTCCCAAATTGTATTGGTGCGATTGACGGGAAACATATTGAGCTAATACAACCAGAACATACAGGGTCGCTTTTTTACAATTATAAAACATACTTCTCATCAGTCTTACTAGCAGTTTGTGATGCAAATTATTGTTTTGTATACGTTGATGTCGGATCCTATGGCAAAACCAGTGATTCTGCTATTTTTAAAAATTCCCAATTTTTTAAACGGATTGTGAATAATAAGTTAAACATTCCTAACCCCAAGCCTATATCAAATATCGATAGAACTCCATTGCCTCATGTGTTCGTCGGCGATGAAGCATTTGGAATTATGTCGAATGTGATGCGGCCGTATGGAGGAACACAACTCACACACACAAAAAAGTTTTCAATTACAGATTATCGAGAGCAAGGCGCTATATTGAATGTACTTTCGGAATAATGAGCAATAAATGGCGAATATTTCATAGACCGATAGATGTAAACATAGATTTCGCGGAGAGTATCATCAAAGCTTGCACAGTACTACATAATTACGTTCGAATGCGCGATGGTTATAGATATGAAGATACACTTTATGTTTCACCTCTACAATCTATACATTTAGAAAATTTACCACGAGGTAGCTTATGTGCTAGAACAGCAAGATAAAAATTTGCTAATTATTTTGTGAACGAGGGAAAATTACAGTGGCAAAACAACATGATATAATTATAGAAAACATCAATAAATAATTATACTCACCCAATAGTTTTTTCTTTTCCAAATTGTCTTCACAGTCACTAAAATTTTCAACTATTTCCTCCCAATTACGTTTTTTTAATATTTTATTTTTATAATCTGGACTTTGCATGTCCCATATAGCTGGACGCTTTTGGATTTCGTCGATAAATAAATCTGTATCGAAGTGTTCGATCTCCATGATATACGTGCACCCTACACGAAAGCGCGCGATCAAATGTACAGCAAAATGGTGGTGCATGTATCTACAAGCGCGCAGCTGACGCCCGGGCAACGCGCGTTCCAACGAAATTCTGAGAGCGCGCGTCCAACGCGCGCTTGATCAGAAGCGCGCGCTTGCATGTGTACGCTTCAATAGGGACTTGGATCTCAAAACGCGCGTTAGAAAATCGCGCGTTTCAAAGCGCCCAATGTGTACCCGCTTTTAAGGAACACTAAATCAGAATGCGCGCGGCCTATGCGGCGCGGCGCTCATTCGACTCGGTCGCATCGACACAGCCAATCTGTAGACGCCTCACGACGTTCCTGGGATAGAGCTGCGACGCCCCTGGGATAGAGCTGCGACACCCCAGGGCGTCGCGACGTACAGTTAGGGAAGCCCTGATCTATAGGATTTAGCCTGTGAGAGAATTAGACAGAATACAGTATAGACCGGCAACTCAAAATGTTGTGGGTTCGAACCCACCAATCGACTGTCTTTTTTATTTTATTTAACAAATTAACAAATTTGTTAAATAAATAAAATTACCCATATTGAATAAAATTATATTAATGTACAAATCCATTTATAACAATACAATATTTCGTAACTTCAGGCCATCTAGCGTCATTAGCGTCGTATTTTACGTACCACCTTTAGATTCAATCAAATTTGACCGATAAATGACTACCTATAGAATGAAGTAGATGGCGCTATTACAAAACAATTTTACTCGAAAGAAAATATTCTTGTGATCTATACAAATAAATCAAATTGGAGTGTCTGTTTGTAATATCAAAATAACAGCTTTTTACTTAATACATAGGGAATTATATACGGTACCTATAACAAAAAAGACATTTTTGAAATTTTTGTCTGTCTGTTTGTTCCGGCTATATCTCCGAAACGGCTGGACTGATTTTGATGGGATTTTCACTGGCAGATAGCTGATGTCACAAGGAGTAACTTAGGCTATCTTATTTAAAAAAAAATAATAAGGGTTCCGCGCAAAAACATTAAAACCCTAACACGCGAGCGAAGTCGCGGGGAACAGCTAATTAAGTCTAAAAATCAGGATTGTAATATTTATTCGCTATAAATGGTCGTAAAATATTTTATTTTATATTTCATTTCATTTGAAAGTTTCGTTTCTACGCTTAAACCGGCCAGGAAAAACGAATATTCTCTTTTCTTGAAGGTCACTAAGTCGTATCGGTCCGGAAAAATCACCGGTGGTAAACGACTCCACAAGGAGGCTTACGAGAAAAAAAACTCGTAGTAAAAGTAAAGAAAACAGTGGTGGACGACCAAGCATCCAAATGGTGTGGATGGTATCGTGAGTTTTGTCGCCATGTGCCTTCGTGAAATTAGGTGACTGGAATGAATCCGAACAATCCCTCAGAACACTCACCATGTTAAATACGATAGAAAATGCAAAGGGATGCAACATTCCTTCGCGCCAGTGAATCGAGCCGATCAGAAATAACTCGGTTGTTGACGATACAAGCCGCTTTGCACTGAATGCGATTAAATGGTAGGAGCTGGCACTGGGGTGCCCCGGCCTTCTTCGTTGTCTGGACATGAAAACCGGTATTTTGTAGAGTTGTTGTCAAAAGGGCATATGCCACAAGACAATTGTAAAATTATTCCTGACAATAAAAATCAGACAGAATTTGCCGACAATGTTTATACCTAAATCTATATCTATACAAATAAAAGTGTCAGAAAATTGAAGTGTCTGTTTGTAATGTTAAAAGAACAGCTTTTTACTAAATGCATATGAAAATATATAACAAAAAAAAACAACAATTTTTAAAATGTTTGTATGTCTGTTTGTTCCGGCTAATCTCCGAAACGGCTGGACCGATTTTGATGGGACTTTCACTGGTAGATAAGGAGTAACTTAGGATACTTTTATTTTAGAAAAATAATTAGGGTTCCGCCTAAGATGTTTTTAAAAGTATAGATACGTCATACTCGCTCTAAAATGGCAATACGAAAGTCAGGTAATTGCCCGACTCGGATTCAGTCGGGCACGCTCTCGCGTCGCGGCTATACCTTCGCTACAGCATGTAATTCTTCAAGTTATTCGTCGCATAAATGCCTTCCTGTGTTTTAGGTGGTGCACAAATTACACGGCAACTGTTAGAGACTAGAAAAACGTCTCATTAATATTCTGAATATAGATGTTTTGTTCATAATTGGTTTTATTATTTCAACACTAACCGCTAGTTTAGACTTTGACGCTAGCTAGTGAGTTCATTTTCCATATCGGTATGTCACGCGCTCGCGCCAATGAACGCTCGCAGCAATCAATACATAACTAATGATGTATATTCATCTTTTTCTAACGATAGGTATGCCATATCATTTGTCTCTTTTTGTTAGCGCAAGGTTGCATAATAAATAACTGTACGTAGATATAGTACTAACTGCGCCACTTTAAAATACAGTAATGTTAGTGTGTAACCTGTCTATCTTTTCTAATATGTCTTTGGGTTCCGCGCAAAAAATTAAAACCCATGAAATCGTAGTAAATTCTACGCGGGAAAATTCGCGGGGGGCAGCTCGTTAATAATATAAGTACTAAGACTTTTTACCACATGAGTAAAGGAAATATGCCTTGGTTCAAGCAGAGAGCAATTCTGTCACCTATTAACGACAAGTAGGCAAGGTAAATTACTTAATTACGACCTGAGACCTGAGCGTTGAGAGTTTTTCTCATGGACAGCTGCTATATGTAGCCCTTTCGCACGTCACTTCCAGAAAAATCAGTTCATATTGTGGAATGAAAAGTCAGCTGTAAGCATATTATTTATAAAGAACATTCTGTAATTATTGGCAGTAATGAAGAAACTGTGACATTAACTGCTAAAATTAACCAAACTTAATTACTTAAGCTGTGTAGCAGTTTTTTCAACATAACATATAATTCTCTTTAGCCTTATCTTGGCAAAACATGATCTTTTTAATGCACCAAATCTTTTTCTTTTTTCCATATATTGATAACAAATTTATTTTGTTCACTAACAGAATATAAACACGCAACGCATGCAAAATCGCGATATTCTGTCACTTATACAGATTTAAGATGTACTATGGCTGTTATTTTTTTTTTAGTTTTATATCACTCTCATAGACAGAAGTCATATAACTACTGTATTTACAAAAGTGTACAATGACACCATAAGAATAAATTTTGGAAGAGAGTTTGTATACACCAATGTTCAGAAGGAAGATTTTAGTGATACTATAATACCACTTAGAGCTGCATAAGCAAGGGACAAAAAACTGCTTCTATACAACTTTAATGATAAAATCAGATTGAAGTGTTACAAAATATTTGAAGTTGTATACTAAAGTTTTCATAATATCCTGATTAAGAACACTAAGGTTACTTAGATCCAATAATACAGACTTTATACAGCTTGAGCTGTAAAATAATTCATAAACCACTCTTATAAGGACACAGCCTCTTTTCAAGTCTCTTATACGCTTTTAAAATTTATAACGTATCCTATAAGGAGTGTTATCAAGCCTGGGCTGCGGCTTCGGTGACTCGGGATGTAAACACCAGCACATTAAAAAAGAAGTATAACTTCGCCTCCAGGTCTTTCAAAAGAGTTATTGCCAAGGCAAAGTCAGAGCACATAGGCAGAATTGGCGAGAAACTAGTTCGCCTTCCTTCGGGAACCCGTGCATTCTGGTCTCTCGCCAAGGCTGTCCAAGGGAATTTCTGTAAGCCATCACTACCATCTCTGCACAGGGAGGACGACTCACTGGCCCAAGACGCAAAAGACAAAGCCGACCTTTTAGGCTCCCTTTTTGCGTCCAACTCGATTCTTGATGACGGGGGGAAAATACCGCCGACCATCCCGCGGTGTGAGTGCTCCATGCCGGATGTGCTATTCTCAGCGCTCAGTTCGCAAAGCACTTCTCTCCCTGGACATCCAGAAGTCGAGTGGGCCTGACGGAATCCCCCCAATTGTGCTGAGGACGTGTGCTCCGGAGTTGGCACCGGTCCTAACGCGTCTTTTCCGGTACTCCTACTCCCAAGGCGTAGTCCCGAATTTATGGAAGACAGCTTTTGTCCACCCAATCCCTAAAAAAGGCGACCGCTCAGACCCGTCCAACTATAGGCCTATCGCGATCACCTCCTTGTTCTCTAAAATAATGGAATCCATTATTAACTGCCAGCTCATCCGGTACCTTGAGGATCACCAGCTGATTAGTGACCGCCAATATGGTTTTCGTCGGGATCGATCAGCTGGTGATCTTCTGGTCTACCTGACCGATAGATGGGCGGAGGCAGTAGAGTCCAAGGGGGAGGCGTTGGCCGTTAATCTGGACATTGCGAAGGCCTTCGATCGGGTTTGGCACAAAGCGCTTCTTTCGAAGCTTCCTTCCTATGGGCTTCCCGAGAAATTGTGCAATTGGATCACCAGCTTCCTTGCAGATCGGAGCATCAAGGTCGTTGTAGACGGTGCATGTTCTGACTACACGCCTATTAACGCTGGTGTTCCACAAGGCTGTGTGCTATCACCAACGCTGTTTCTTCTGCATATCAATGATATGTTGCTAACTGGTAACATTCATTGCTATGCGGATGACAGCACTGGTGATGCTCTATACACCGGCCGGGCCAATATTTCTCGGGAAAACGTCGCCGAGTACCGGAACAAACTTGTGTCTGAAGTCGAGTCTTTGCTGGACAAAGTCTCGGACTGGGGGCGACTAATTTCTAGTCCAGTTTAATCCTCAGAAGACACAAGTTTGCGCGTTTACCGCTAAAAAGAACCCCTTTGTCGTATCTCCTCAGTTTCAAGGCACTCCCCTTCTTACCTCAGCCAGTATCGGTATCCTCGGAGTCGACATATCGAGTGACGTGCAGTTTCGTGGTCACTTGGAAGAGAAGGCCAAATTGGCCTCTAAAAAGCTTGGCGTGCTCAGCAGAGCGGGACAATATTTCATGCCGGCACACCGCCTGCAACTTTACAAGGCGCAGGTTCGGCCTCACATTGAATACTGTTCCCATCTCTGGGCAGGGGCTCCCCAGTACCAGCTCCTTCCACTTGACCGCATCCAGCGCAGAGCGGCTCGAATCGTCGACGACCGAGCCCTTTCCGATCGGCTCGATTCATTGGCACTGCGAAGAGATGTTGCATCTCTTTGCATTTTCTTTCGCATCTACCATGGGGAGTGCTCTGAGGAATTGTTCGGATTAATCCCAGCCGCCAAATTTCATGAACGCACATCGCGGCAGAACTCCCGATACCATCCACACCATCTGGATGATTGGCGGTCCACCACTGTGCGATTTAGAAGATGTTTTCTTCCTCGCACGACTTCCTTGTGGAATCGATTACGGGGTTTAAGGGTAGTAAGCATGATCCAAGCTGGGGCTACTTAACGGATTATTGCTGAGGAGATGGTTACGATATCGTGCTACTGGTTACGTGATCCAACGAAAAGACCGATTTTTGCAAGTTGCCGCGAGAAGACAACCAAATGTTACATCCATGCAGTTGGTTCCAGTCAGAGACGTATGAAAAAAGGTGGACTGAATCTCGCTATACAACCCAACGAAGCACCCAAAATAAGTCAGCTCTCTTGTATGTACAAGGGGTCACGCACACATTCACACTAATAATAAGTCTAACGTCGTCCACGAGAAGTAGTTGTCGTAAGTAAAAAACAAAAATAAATATTCCGTGTTGCGTCGTTAAATCTTGGGAAAATCGTAGTGGTTTTATGAAAAATCATAAAGGAATCACTTTTATGGAAGTCAGTAATTATAATCACTTATTTGTAATTTATTTGTCATAAATTAAATCGCTATTTTCGGAACACAAAACATGCATCACGTGATCAATGTTCTTAATTATATTTGGGGAAAAATTACCCAAAATTTTTGAAACTACTTTTTTATCCACGTTGGAACGGATACGGTGTATGTATATCGACGCTGGAAAGGATTAATTATCCAAGCGACATCAGACTAACTTTACAGTACAGCTGTTTAAAGTTTGAATTTTCAGAAAAAAAATCGTGGAAATTCTTGTAATGGTCCAAAAACCCTAGTTCTTAGAAATTTATTTGTTTATTTTTTTATCTACATTATAGTATACGTAACTATTAAAAATAATGATTAGTTTTAAAGTTAGTGTCGCTTAGTACAATTTTGCCTAAAAGTAGAGACGGGAAATATTGACTAACCGACAAGCTTTGATTAAGGAAGGTACGGTAAAATGTAATATATATATTTTTTTAGAATTTATATCAGAGTAAAAGTTGCCGTACCAAAATAAAAAACATGTGGAAGTTACGGCAAAACAACCTAAATATTAATTTAATATAATTATTTTTACAGAAAAAATGGATTAATATTTTATTACAGAATGTAAATGAAATGCACTTATTTACTCAGTATTAGCATACTGTGTACTTAAGTATTGTACTAGTAGATTTATAATACCTAATTAAGCTATTATAAATCTACTAGTAGGTATATCACAATAATAATACTATGTGTTTTAAGAACATTGAGATCACAAATTTAAGTATTTAGTCCTATTAATTATTATAGTCAATATAAAATGTGAATATGTTTACAAAACTAATAACATTTCAGTCACAATTAGATGCTCAATAACAATTAAAATAAAATGTATCTCATAGGCATTCATAAAACTGTACGTAACAAAAAGAAAACGTCTATAAAACGAACTTAAATTCAAATTCTAAAAATAACAGTAGTATTATATCAACTATACTCTATCAATTATAGTATGGTACTCCTGGCAGCAGGTAACCAGATAAGAAACTAAATTTAATACGTAGTAGAGCCATCATCATCATCATTACAGCCGTTCACAAGTCCACTGCTGAACATAGGCTGCCCCCAAGGAATGCCACAAAGCACGGTCCTGAACCACCAGCATCCATCGACTTCCTGCATGTCTTACCAGGTCGTCACTCCATCTCATGGGGGGTCCCACCATTTAAAGGTAAGTCCATCCAGACGGGCCGTGCACAGAAGTATCTTAGTTACTTTGAAACTAACTTCACTGCATGCTCAAGTGACTGCTCACGCGTTATCCGTAGGTATAACCGACATTTTTTATGTGAATTATTTTAGGTAAAAATACACTTTGCGCATGTGCGTGACACTACTATAGGATATAACCAACATTGGATAATCGTGTACGTTCAAGTAAAAGTTGCCTAAATAATAATATAACACTTGAAAACGGCAGGTAAAAGTTGACTAACCGACAATCAGTAGTATTTTTAGACAGGTCATATTTGCTGAACCAGATGAATGTTAAAAAAAGAAAACTGGCAATTTTAACCAAACGCCATGTAGGAAAAAAACCAAATAAGCTAAAATTACTTATGTGATAACAAATTCTTTCTGATGTATAATACATGAAACAAAATAAAATGAAACATTTATTGTCGCTTAGATAAATTATGTTGCTTGTTTGACGTTTATATTGACCGTTATAAAAAAATTACTCTTCGAGACAATATTGACATCTCGGACCAAACGGCCGAAAGTTACGGGGAAGGAAAAAGAAACCGGCGGGCGATGCGGACGGTATCGATGAGCACCGTCTTCTACATTTGTGCTCGGAGCGGTGAGACACCAAGTCCAGTCGACTCAAATGACCCAAGAGGATGACTCGTTTTCAGAAACGACTACAGGAATAATTTTGATAGGCAGACCACCCTACATATCGGTTACCTTGTGAGCCAGGCTAAGATATTTTGTTCGGTTATCTATTTCGGCTTCTATTAATTCTTGTCATTTGCTCCATGATATCATACCGTACACCACCCCACACGACACGGATCCTAAGATCCTAAGAACCCTTTTAATCAGTACTGGTGCACATTCATGCTTAAAGGTGGTCGTGGTGTCAAGTCCCGGACTTTTCCAGTTCGGGTCCCTACGGACCGACTCAACTACGTCATCCTGCATTATGATGCCGGGTTTCACGGGCTTCATACTTCATACTTGCATACTGACTCGCCATAACTTCAGTCCATGGGCTCTTGCTGTGGTATACGGTTTCAGAACAAAGGCTACGCTCTGGCGTTAGCGACGCCTTAAGCGACAGTGTCAGCTGTATTCGGCACAGGGTCTCACATACTATTGATCAGAACCAGGACAAACTGCTTCTGATGGTCTTTGAAATATTTTTTTTCTTATTTCTCGGACATGCAGGTTTCCTCACGATGTATTCCTTCACCGTCGAGCACGTGGTAAATCAGCACTTAAAATTGTAATTAACAATTTCATTGGTGCCGGCGGGGATCAAACCCGGGTCGCTCGCGTACTGTGAAGCTTACAGCGAGCGCTAACCATCTGAGCTACCACGGCTCTGAAATTTTTTATAGAGACACTAAAAATAACCGGTATTCCGCCGTGATACACAAGAATGTAATATCTACTTTCGCTAAGAGTAATCTCTATAACTGTTGTAAGAAATTGTGCTAAATACTATAATAGATATTAATTAATTTTCCTGCTTTTATAAAGTTCATTGACGTTCATAATTAATATGGATACTACTATAATGAGTAGTTTCCTTCGCCCACATATTGTTCAATTAAACAGTTAAATCATACGCAACGTAAAATCTTTTAGTCTCATCATGGTCTCATCGGTCAATACAAATGAACAAAATACTTGCACCGGGTCAAGGAAACATTTATCCCAGACATAAATATAATGGTTAAATAAACAAACACATATCCTTGTTCAACAACTTACGATTTTATTCTTTAGGTACGAATCACAAATTATGATATTATTGGATTTGTGTTTTCTTGTAAATCGATACCAGTGAAATTAATTTTATTCCTTTGTGTACACTCGACATCTATCAGTATTTTAATCTGACGCGTGCAAATGCGCCGAACGCGGTTGTTGTGGCTTCAACTTCAATGTTTACATTATTGAGACGATGAGTGGCGATGGCGAGGGAGGGGAAGCTGCGAAGAGTGCGGCGGACGCCGGCCCACCTTGAGTGGGCAGGTTCAGTGGCTGTGGTCGGTCTCGTGTGATTCTGCGATCGCTTCGTACACGTTGATTATACTTTATCGTTGGCCGAGTGGACGCTCTAGTATTATGCGAACTGCGAACATGTCTGACCATAAGACAGCGTGGCGGTGTGTGACTTTATTTTTGTTTATTGTGACGAGTGAGGCCGTGCTTTCGGGGTTATACATTGATAATGGAGTTGATCAGACGGTAATACATCATTCAATGACACGCCATGAGAAACTTTTAGTAGAGCACGAAATTTTAGACCTCTTAGGGCTTGGTGAGAGACCGCGTCGAAGTGGCTCCCCTCCTTTGGATCGCTCGGCGCCTAGCTTCCTTCTGGATGTATACAAACAACTGGCAGAAGAGCATGAGCAAGCACGACCAACACGGAGTTCTGAAATGGCTTTAAGTGGTGAAGAACAGCAAGCTATCGACGAAAGCGATTTGATTATGACATTCCAAAGTAAAAGTGAGTATAATAAAATTAATAAATTGCATGAAAATTGCAACACGTACAATATCAAGTAATAAATTAACAAAATATGTATTTATGTACGTATCACTTTAGTTCTAATCAATCAAACAAACAAGAAAATGTTCGAACAATTTTATTTATTTGTATTTTAAAGTCAGTATAATAGTAAACAGAAAATAATAAGGCAAATTTCACAATTTTTTAATTAATTAGGTAATTAATGGAATCTAAAATAGTATAACATAAATATGTTGTGCCGAATGAATTAATATAAAAACTTTAATGTGAAAAAAATATGTTTGTCGAAAAAAAAATTATTTTAGTGGCGCATGTTGATTTTGATTTTTTACCTTTTTTGAAAAATTAACGAACGTCCAAATTGCGATACCAATACTAATAATAGAGCTACCTAACTACCTATTGCTACCTATCAGTACCTATAGGTGGTACCTGTAGCAATGGCGAATATCAGTACTAAAGTTGGCATTCGCTGGCACATCACTAGAAATGACATGGAAATCGTGCCATATTTTAGTTTTTAACTTTTTAAATTATAAATCTAACAAAGAAATAAACATAATATTTTGAATGGGTCTCCAGAAACGTTCCACAAAATCCACAAGGCATCTGCTGTTTATTTACAATATCCTTATATATCCCTCGACATCTTTAATATTAATAGGACATATTTTTTTAACATAGACACATTTTATATAAAATTAAATAAAACATCAATTATTTTTTATTTCAAATATCTCGCATCAAAAGCATTTTTCTATACAGACGGTAACTGCGGAAATCATATTAAATGTTCGTTTTATCATCACGCCTTTTGTTTTATTATTATTATTTTTTGTATATCGGGAGTTTATAAAGAGCTCAGGTAGGATGAGTCATTATGGATAGGTAGACAGACACGATGGGTCGCATACCAAGGAGGTTGGGATTGGAGGCGACCGCCCGCATAGTTATGAGTAAACGCGCTAACCGATAAAAGCTAAAAGCTTTTGAATTGTTTCCGTAACTCTATACATAATCGACAATACGAATTGTTCATTATGCTTAGAACGGTTTGGATAGAAATAATTAAAATTATCAGAAATATTTCCGCATCAGTAATATACATTTATGTTGTTACGAGTACCTAATGGTATGTTACAAACAAAATATACAGGGTTATTTTTCAGAGTAGCCAAATTTTATACTTAAGATCAAATATAAGTAGTGATATACCGCTATTGCAGTTTTTGAAAATACGAGTACTTACGTACGAGGCTTCTACTTTTATTTCAAACTAGCTGTGCCCGCGGCGTAGCTCGCGAATATAGGTTTTACTTAAAGAATTTGACGTTTACGGTAAGAGAATATTAACCGATTTATATCATTACTCTATGAATAAGTGGTAACAAAATAAATCGATATGCTCAAAGTTCTAAGTCGTTTATGATAGAGCTTCTGTGTAAACGACGATAGAAGTAGACTTAGCCGGGGCGTACAGAAAAAGATTACGGGGACTGCTAACGCGAGAAAAAGCAATATAGAGCTGGCCATGTGCAAAACAATCAGTACTGACGCGTAAAGTTTTACCTTGCGCTTTATTTACGATCGTCGCATAACACACGCTGAGTGGGAAACACACTTAAAATAGGGATGTTAGATGATCATCAATGTTAAAAATTAAAACTTCGATGTTTTAACATCGATGTTGACATATGTCAAACATCGAAACATCGACGTCAATGAACCCATAATCGATAATTGGGAACTTGCAAACAATGCGAACTCGCGAAATCAATATCAACTAAATCTTGCATCTGCCTCTGAAGATTAAAAATTTTGAATAATTCAGAATTACTGAACGCATCGTTAATCTAAAAACATGTCAGTATGGTGAGTCAAACTTAATTGTCAAGTGTCTCCTGTAATGTCCTAATGGTCACTGCTTTCGCTTTATTTTGTAGTGTCGTTGTCGGTTGTCGCATAATAACTATTCTACATAAATTGATATTCAAGTTAATTGTTACTTTTCCCTTGCTGTGTGTGTATACCCACATAATTTTAAAACAATGTGTAAGTATCTACACATATAAAAAAACCATCGATAATGGTCAACATCGATGTTTTGAGTAGCCTAAACATCGAACATCGATGTTGAGCTAGCGATGCCAACATCGATGTTATTATCCCTATCTTAAAACTGAAGCCTGAGCCGTGGTAGCTCAGATGGTTAGCGCTCGCTGTAAGCTTCACAGTACTCGAGCAACCCGGGTTCGATCCCCGCCGGCACCAATGAAATTGTTAATTGCAATTTTAAGTGCTGATTTACCACGTGCTCGGCGGTGAAGGAAAACATCGTGAGGAAACCTGCATGTTTGAGAAATAAAAAAAAATATTTCGATGACATGTGAAGTTCGCCAACTCGTATTGGGGCAGCGCGGTGGACATTTCCTTGCCCTAAAACCCTCTCAGAAATGAGAGGAGGCCTGTGCCCGGCACTGGGACGTAAATAGGCTGCAACTTTACTTAAAACTGAAAAAAAAGTTATTTGGTATTAGAGGGATTCTGGGTATAAAACAATATCACTATCACGACATTAATTGCAATTGTGCTACTTTTAGTCGAGTATTGTTGAATAATTAAATATTTCAATACCTCTGTAGAAATACGTTACAGACTTGTAGCTTAGTCAAGCTAATGGAAGTAAATTATTATAGTGAGTCTCAATACGATTCACCTGCGAAAAATCTTAACACCGCAATTCAGAAAAGGTTGTAATTTGTACAACGCCATCTATTACGTTCTTTGTGAGAAAACATCCTTTTTTAATTTAAGGAAAACTTATTTTTACTGTGTTTTAAGTACTATAATAGAACGATACGAAATATATTATAATAGAACGTTTTTTTTACACACGAATCTTTTTATTACTATTTCTGGGATTTTGTGGCGCCATTAAACAAATTCGAACCTACATTTCAAAATAATAATCATGACTTTCGATAGAATTAACCAATTTCAATAAAACAAAGATTAAATGAACTTGATAATACGCTTTATGATTTTCTTAAGGATTTCATTGAAAAAAAAAGATATTTACTCAAAACGTCATGCGTCCATAAACAAACAGACAGACCGTCAGATAGTACAATTCTAAAAATGATAAAAATGTACTTATTTAATGATTTACAGTCCCCATAATGATTTTAGTCGGAAATTAATATACTATACAATATTCAGAAACAGACATAACATGTTATTACCATTTTTATTATATGTATAGATTTAAGAGAGATGGCGCTGTTAACATCAATTCTAAAAATAAGAGATTAATTCAAACGATTGATACAATAAAAAACATAAAAGAACTTATAAATCAGTGCCTGCATAGTAAGCAAAAAAGAAAGTTTGATCCTCGCCGAAAAACGAAATTGTTAATAGCTCTTAAAATTTGATTTACCACATAGAGTACTCGGCGGTAAAAAAATAAAAAATAAATGAGATTGTCAACATGCAGTAGGGCAGCGTGTCATTAATATAAAGGTTAGAAGCAAATATGAAACTCAACTACAGGAATAAATTTAAACCTGCCTTTTTGTATCACATTTATGCCACACCACCATCTATCGATGAAATTGGTTAACTATTGTACTTTAGTTTAGATAATAAGGTTAATATATTTTGTATATATTTATTACGTTCTTTATGTAATACTTTTGTTTACTGCGTTTTAGATATAATTATATCATTATAGAACATTATTTTACATCATTTAATTATGATTTATAATATGATATTAATTTTAAAATGTACTTGATGACTCATCCAACGCCACTATTGAACAAATTCGTACCTATACTTAGTACCCATACTTCAGAATATTTGTCATAACTTTTGATGGAATTAACCAATTTTAATGAAATAAAGACTAAATGTAACCTGAATATACACTTAATAATTTTCTTAACTATTCTTATGATATAAATTAGTACTTTATACGTGATACGTTAACAAACAAACAGACAGACAGACAGACAGACAGACAGAAAAATCTAAAAATGGTAGAAATGTATTTAATTACTTATTTTTAGTACCTCTCAATCACTCTTATTACAAAAATATAAAATGTACAGACATCTGCAATTTACATTTTTATTATATGTATAGATTATATTTCAAATTGAATGTGATTTATGGGCAACAATGTTTTCGCCTACCAAACGACTCTTACGAATGTGTGCGTGCGCTTTAAATTAGCACGCATTTTGAATTTAAAAAATAAAAAGGAAACAATGTTTGAGATTTTTTTTAATTTTTCTTCACTTGCATATATTACTTATTCTGAACCGTCTCTGCATATTTTTCCCGTTATTGCAAAATAACCCTGTATTAATAATGTAGAACTTATTATATCTCTGTATGTATTGAAATGAGCTGGGCTCTCTAATGCTGAATGTATACGTAATTTTTTTATAAATTTCGTAACTGCTGAGATATTAAAGCGAAGCCAAACATATTAGATATTAAAACTTGTATAATCTGGGCATATTTCAAATTACTTAGTAGTTTTTAAATCAAATCCAGTTGGTAGAGTCATATTCATTATTCTTGATATCAGAATTTAAAGTGTAGGAAGGAATACAGGAAACATTATTTAAAATCAACTTCAGCTTCGATTATGTGAAAACATAACCGTCTTTATGGTTATTTTCCCGCACTAACTTTTACAGTCCGATGGTTAAGGAAATGCCATGTGTTAAACTATATGATCTACCTGTATGCCAAAAAAGTTTAATCCAAATCAGTACAGCTTTTTTTTATAGGATAAGGGTGACAAACGAGCACACAGTCCACCCGATGGCAAGTGGTTGCTGCGACCCATAGACATCCACATCTATCCTCTGTTACAAATCAAAATGTAGATGCGTTGTCACCCGTGAGGACTAAGATGGAATGCCTCATTACCAGTAAAAAGGGCCTCCGGTCACCTGCACTCACCAAGCGAAACGCAGAAGTAAACCTCTACTTCACGCTGGCTTTCTGTGAGGTCGTGGTACCACCCCGGTTCGAGCCGACCCATCCGTGCGACAGCAAAAGCTGCCGCGTGGCTCTACCACTGTTAAAATGCTGCTTTATATGTATCATTGAGTTAATACTAAGCATCTTCACGTACTTAACAATCAGTATAATAATTATGTTTTAGATTTAAAAATTACAGACCGACAGCTACAACTAATACGGTAACGAATACGATTGTGTCGTGCGGTGGCGGCGTTAGATAAGAGAATCCCATTTCTTTCTTTCCTTAGGTTTTGTTCGAGTCCCAATTACCTCTTTCTTTTCTCTCCATGGATATTTTACCAATAGAAAAGTAAAAAAATTAAATATTTTAAACAGATAGTGGATAAACTATTTTACGGTGACTATTATTACTGATGGTCAGACGCTAGCAAATTATTCCACTTTTTTGATGTAGGCAAAATAAAAGACGAAGCAAATGAACTGTTTTGAATACGTGAAATATCGACGGTTGTATGATGATGGGAAGGGGAGAGATTAATTAAATCATGTAATTCCTGTGCATCAAAGACATTTAAGTAGTTAGTATACCTATATATTTAAATCTCTTTGCTGTGCATACTCCGAAATATATCCAGTATTACCGATATGTTGACTATTTTGCGCCTGCGCACGAGGTTGACAAGATTGGTTTATACCAAATCTAGGGCACCAGTAATGTTATTAGCACGTTTCTCTACTAAGTTAAATACTGGAAGATAACATCTTGTAGCATCAGCCCATATGTGTTAGAAGTACTCCATGAATCGCTGCAAGAATGAAGTGCCGCCGCACCTTTGCGAGTTACCTACATTCCTTGGACTTAATGAAGCGTAAAAAGTAGACTTTTATACGAATTTGGTACGGGCCGGAACATGGATTTGGTCCGTTCCGTATTAAATCTGTTTTCCTAAAGAGTAGCATCTACATCCAGCAGTAAACTTTAATCGGCTGATAAAGAAAAAGAAAAATCGCGTACTGGCGATAGAGGACGACATTTCGATTACAGGTAGTTGATGTTGACTACTAAACCAATAAAGGTTTTATTTTACGAAACAAGGAAACAATTAGAAATATATCATATTATGATATTAAGTTGCATGTGATCACGAAAGCAGAAAGAGTTGCACTGTAACAGGATAGGATGGATGTAATAAATAGGTACTAGAGTACATGCGGATAAGGATCTTGTGTTGTTGCATTCTTTTACAAATTTAAACAACAATAACTAATAAACAAATGCATACAAAGTAACTACGGATTTCTGGTATAGTCAGTTCTAGGAATTGCACATAGTAGTATTTACAGAATTAAATTGTATTCATAATCGGGTTATTGTTAAGCGCTCCTTTTGTGTTATATTTGAATTATTATTAAGAAGAATACAGGACAAAGTATATAAACGCCAATATTCTTATTTCGGGCTCATGATGTTTTGGAATAATATTGTGATTATATTGACAAACATGAGTACACAAAAATGGTTATGTATCAACATATTTTTTTTTTGTTATAAGATCATGGAATTTGCATACCATTTTATTGGTTGTGAACACGAAATCGGGGTCACAAATTTAGGCAATTAAGTATTAGAAGTATTATGAAGGTCCCTAACGTTAACAATTTATTTTTAACGTGCATCTCAAATTGGTTTATTTAAAGCTTAAATCTTGGAGTTACGGATAGGTCGGCATATTTTAGGTTAACGTAATGTACCAGGAACATAGTAGGTAACCTAAGTTACTCGTTTATTTAATTGCAAAACATATTTAATATATTCCTATTCAATATCGTTATGCTCGTGATCAGTGCCTGATTTAGGGTTCCGACAACATTAGACTATGAATATATTCCCTCCCCCCCATGGCCTCTTCTGTCTGTACCTGCCGAGCCCACGAATATATTTACCAGATTTTTATATTTTACTAGCTTTCTACCCCGCGGTTTTAATGTTTCTGATTGTATGTGTTGACCATTGCCCATGGACAACTGCATCACCAGGGAAATTGCAGATGCATTACTGACCTTTTTAAAAAGAGTTAGCTCGTTTCTTGAAGATCTCTACGTCGTATCGGTCCGGTCGGTCGGCCAAATAGCTGGTGGTAACTTAAAACTCCTCATCATAGTCATAGTGGATCGTTAAGCATACATATGGTGTGGATGATACCGTGAGTTTTGTCCCGATGTGCGATGTTGGAATTTGGCTCCTGGAATTAATCTAAACAATTTGTTTAAGTACTCCACGTATAAAATGCGATAGAAGATGCAGTGGGATGCAACATCACTTTGCAGCGCCAGTGAAACGAGTCGAACAGAAATATGCGGTCAAGTGGAAGGAGGTGGCACTGGGATGCCCCAGTCCAGAGATGGGACCAGTACTCTATGTGAAGGCGAACTTACGCATTGTAAAGCTGCAAACGGTGTGCTGTCATGAAATACTGTCGAGCACGCCAAGCTTTTAAGAGGCCAATTTAGCCTTTCCTTCCAAGTAACCGTGGAACTGTCCTTCATTCAATATATCGATGTCGGGGATTCCGATACTGGCTGAGGTAGCATGGTACTCATGAAGTTGAGGAGATACGACAAAGGAGTTTTTAGTGGAAAATGCGCAAACCTGTATCTTCTGTAGTTTAAACTAAACTAGAGTCGCCTCGAGAGAAAGAAAAAAGAAGAGATTTTGTGCTTATTAATGACTCAACTTCAGACACAAGTTTGTTCCGATACTCGATGACGTGTTCCAGAATATTAGCGCGGAAGGAGTATAAATCATCACCATTGTTACAATTAGTAACAGCAACATATATTAACAGATATAACAGAAGAAACAGCGTAGGTGATAGCACGCAGCCTTGTGGAACACTAGCATTAATAGGCTCTTAGTCGGAGTATGCATCGTCTACTACGATGCTCCAATGTGCAAGAAAACTGATGATCCAATTACACAATTTCTCGGGAATCATTAAAGATTGAACTCGAGACACTAGTTTGTTACGATATTCGATGAAACGTTCCCGAGAAATATTAGCATGTCGGTGTAATCTGTGTAATTAGTGATGATCCAATTGCACAATTTCTTGGGAAGCTCATAGGAAGGAAGATTCTGAAGAAACACTTTGTGTCATGGCCCTTCGAAGGTCTTCCCAATGTTCAAAGTAACGACCAAATCTTCCCTCTTAGTCTCTACTGCTTCCGCTCATCTATGAACCAGGTTAATTAGAATATTAGAACTAGAACAAGCTGATTAGTGACCGCCAATGCGGTAATTGTGTGGTCCTCAAGGTACCTTATGAGCAGGCAGTTTATAATTAAAACTCCACTATTTTGGTGAACAAGGAGGTGATGGTGATAAGCATATAGTTGAATTGGTCTGAGCGGTGGCCTTTTTAGGGATAGGGTGCACTGTGCTAACCTCAGAGCACCCGTCTTCAGCAAAATAGGACTCCATCAGGCTCACTCGACTTGTTGGCGTCCAAGGAGAGGAGTGCTTTGACACTGAGGACTATGTGAACCGCTCATCCAGCATGGAGCAATCACACCGCGGAATGGTCGGCGGTATGTACCCCCGTCATCAAGAGTCGGGTTGGACTCAAAAAGAGAACCAAAAAAAATCGACATTCTCCTTTGCAGTATGGACCAGTTAGTCGTTTTCTCTGTGCAGAAATGGCTGGCTGGCTGGCAGAACAGATGGCTGAAAGAAGTTCCCTTGGACAGCCTTGGCTAAATACCTTAATAAATTTAGAGCTAAAGAAGAGAGCTTGCGCAGCTTAAAATCTTTGAATAACGTCTAGTCAGTCAACGAAAGACGAAAGGTACCAAATACTTCGTCGTCGTCGTCGTTAGGTCTTATTTTTACAATCTTTTTATTTGTTTTGTATCAAAAATAAAGAAAACAATAAGTTATATACTTGCAACAATTACTCTATTATTCGTTGAGAATGTTATATCAAGTTTTACATAAATGGTGCTTGCAAAGGCAAGCTCAGCGCCCCCTTGAACCATGCGCCCTAGGCTCCAGCCTAGTTAGCCTGTGGGTAAAGCAGGTTCTGCTCGTGATAAATTTATGTATAATGATTTTTTTGTAATAATATATGTAATATAAAGTGTGGGATTTTCGACTACTTCCAAAGTAATGAAACGCTTTGTTTGTTTTACTTTTATGACTTTGTGGTGACAACTGACGATGAGTTGTATAAATTTATAGTGAGCTGATATTTATAATATAAGGCCTGCTTAAAACTAATTTTTAGATATAGAAATATATATATTATAATGGGAATATTATTTAAATAATAGTTTTATAATGACTTTGTAGCATCACTGTCGGTTACATGATATGCTTATTTAACACGTGCAATCAAGTATTATATTTCATCTTGTAAAACAAGTATACGCCACACCTGTCGTTTACGCGTGTTATTTATAACACATTGAAATAAATATCTTATTAAAATATAATGCACGTCTAGGTATCCGATACCTAGACGTGCATGTATGAAGAAGATAATGAATCTGAAAGAAGCGAAAGAGGTATGTAAGGATCGTGACACTTGGCGATCTGTTCTCTCTGGCTACCCGGTCAGGGATTGTGCGGGAAGATAAGTAAGTAAGTATTAAAATATAATCTTCACTTTTATTTAAAATACAGTCGAGACAAGTATAGTTATTAATATGATAATTAACACTGTGCTCGCCTAACAATTCCAGAAAGCTCGGGACCAGAAGTTGCTTCCCAGTCTCTTGGCTAAAGACCAGGATACCGCAAACCCAAGTTAATACCGCCCCATCATTTGTCTGCCCACTATTTATAAGACACTCATATCCATTTTCATTTCCAAGCATCAGTAGCCTAATGGCAGGGCGGCGACCGCAAACTCGAAAGGTCGTGGGTTCGAATCCGCAATTCGACTACTGTAGTGAACCACTTCTAACACAAGCATTTTATGCTTACCAGAAGTGGTTAAAGGGAATATTAGTAATGTTTTAATAGCATTACTAGTATTTTTGATTGTATTATTAAAAAAAATTATGCGCGGAAATTTATCGACATTTGGACTTAAATCGGATGATGTCGCGAGCCCAAAATATATGTCTCGGCGGTGGTCGCGGAAACAAAGAGTCGTTTATCATTGACGCAGTCATTGGTAACAGGTTAAACGCAACAGTCGAAACTTCTTTGCCGGCAGTATAGGATGTAGGTAGGCTTTGGTTAAAGAGGGCACTCGAGCTGTACAAGGTTCACTGTAGAATAAGAGACTTCCTCGAGATCCTTCTCCTACTAGGTGAGTGGATAACGGATGCGGAAAATTTAATAAGGATCGTCATTATCATTACAGCTCATCACAAATACACTGCTGAACATTGGCCTCCCGATAGGACAAATAACTTTGATGTGGTCTATGGTACGAGTACTAAAGCCTTCTCGGAAACCGGCTTGTTTGAAGAGGCTGGAAGTCGTCGAGTTTGCGTGCGCGACGATTCATAATGACTCTCGAAAACAGTTCGTAGACGCGGCTCAGAAAGGAAATCAGTCGGTAGTTCTTCAACAGAGCGTTGTCGCCTTTCTCGACGAAAAAAACCACCGCACTTCTACTCCACGCCTCCGGAGTAGTACCAATACCAATTTCCATTCGCTTTTGGAAGCTCTGATCTCGCCCGGGACCTTGCCGTTTTTAAGGTGCTGGTTTTTTAAGGACATCACTGAATAGTTACCGTGTAATCGTCATAATGAAGTCAATCCCATTTTTTTTCGAACCGTTGGGGCGGGACCAGATCCACTTTTTGTGGGGCCGGTTTTGGAAGAAAGATTACATCATAAAGATAACCCCTCAGGTTTCGTTACCCTATTTTTGTTTCTATTTTGCTCTCTTGTGTCTAGTTTTGCATTAAAGTCTGGAGGTGGAGGTAGGGTTTAGAGAATTACATGGCTCTAGAAATATTCTCATTCATTTTTTCCACATCCTCATCGGGAAGTGCCAGAGGGAAGTCTGCTGCGTAAACCTGTGTGATAGAGTAACAGATAGTCGCCCTCTCGGTGATAAAACAAATTGATGGATTCGAGAATTACCGTTTGCTACCCCTCCCGTCGAACCTCAGATAATCCTACAATATCTCAGCGCAACTTATCTCCAATGATTCTCATCTGATGGAATTGCTATACGTCTCTTTTGATTTTAGCAATGCTACCAAAATGGAGCTAAGGGACGGATAAGTTTGCGGTCCTCCATGTTGAAAAGGGTAGGGTCATTAACTCTGAGGGCATAGACTTATTTATGCCCATCAACTTAAGACTCTCTTCGATACTGAAACATACGATACCTGGATATGTTAGAAAACATAGCTATGGATTTGGCAGACATGAAACAATGAGTTTGCGATTTGATTTTACACGCTTGAAAAAGTGCTTGAAAGCCTCTAAGTCGGGCGTGGATGAAGCAGGCGCATATAATGGTTGAGTCTTCAGGTATACCTGTTCTCACGTATACCTCTGGCAGGTGAACTGAAAAAAACCCTGAATTGAAGGATACATCTTCCGAGATCGTTGTTCATGAGATTGTACTTGCCGAGGAAACATGGCAGGCGTGGTTTTTTAAGCGCGCTCACCATGCATAATCGCAAAGTGTGCAGACTCCGTAATTACTTCCAGACGAGATCGGATTATCCCTTCTGCACGGAATTCATTTTGTGTGATACGGGGTTTACCCCTCTATTATTAGTCAACAAGTAATTGCAGGACCCGATAGAACCGAGCCGTAGGAGACCGTACCTCCCGGTCAGAAATGTTCTGTTCTAACGGATGAAAGGAGAAGGAACGTTTCCCAGAGAGAATTTTAATACGGCAGTTTCTCAGACCAATAAAGACTTTTAGTCTGAGGGCTAGTTTTTAGGTTTTTTCTTCCTCTTTGAAGTTAGTCAGGAATGCAGTGTGTCTGCTGCATCTGGCACTTGGGAGCAATTGCGTTTAATTGTGCGCGTCCTCTCTGTTCAGGTAAAAATTGCGCAGTTGAAAATCATTATAAGACAAAAAATTTCATATCATACTTTTTAACTTGTTTTAGTAGTTTAGTAAATTAAACGCGATAAAATTTTTGGTTTTATTCAATTAAATTCAACTCAGTTTAGTTTTATCCAACGTCAAGTTTTCATGTAAATTAAGAAATCACTTCAAAAAAGTTCAAAAATTGTAGGCTCTTTAGGAACATCAATTTAATGTCACCACGTCATGTACAAAATCATACATATACATAGACACGCTCGTCACCTAATTTCAATAATAAAATATATATTTTCAAACCACTTTGGCACAAATGAAATCTTAATATTTTTTTATAGGATAGTGTGACAAACGAGCAAACAGTCCACTTGAAGGTAAGTGGTTGCTGTGACCCATAGACATTTATCTTCAATAAAGAATCAAAATGCAGTTGCGTCGTCACCCGTGAGGACTAAGATGGAATGCCTCTTTTCCAGTAAAATTGGTCTCCGGTTCTCTACACTCATCATATGAAACACAACAGTGTCAAGCTGCTATTTTACGCTGGTATTCTGTAAGAGCATGGTCCCTTCCCGGTCGAGCCGACCCATTCGTGCTACAAATATACTACTAATATAGCTGCAGCATGGCTCTACCACGTATAATATAGTATGACATAGTTCTGCCAACGGATCAGTAAGCGACAGTAGCAATGGGCCGGCCATATAGCTCAGAGAACCGAGAACTTACCAGGCGGGTAATGATCTACTATCCTGCACCTTTGATGCAGTTTATCCCGTTGACGGTCTGAGTATTCTACGTCAAAGTGCACAAGTTCTAAAAATTCTAATTTTAAAATTCCAATCGTATCTTACTATGGCGATGGAGTTTCTTATGCAGCCGACACATGGCTAACTGGTTTAAACCACTACAAGTAAACAGTGGTACTACATACTAATTTAATTTAATGTACTATTTCTAGAACATCACTTGGGAGCTTTACGTCACGGGCACGGTAGGCATGTGTGGTTTGAGGTAGCAGGTGCTCCTAGTGACGCTTCATCTCTGCTGACGGCTGAGCTTAGACTACATCAAGCTGCTACCCACACAGAAGACCCAACAAGCTTATACACAGTTGTTGCTCACCGTGTCCTCAGCGTTGACAATGTTGGGTAAATTATAGTAATCATATAATTTATAAGTAAAATAAATTATCGTATATTGTAGCTTTCGTAGCTTAGGGCTCAATTTAACTTCTCCGACTTGCAGGTTTACTTGCGACGTTTTCTTTTACCGCCGAACACTTGGTAAACAAGCATTTAAAATTGCGATAAACAATATTAACGTCATCAATACAGCCCTTCATACCTTCACAGCTGAACAAAGGCATCCTCCAAGGAATGCCGCAATGCACAGGCTTGAGTCACCTGCATTCATCGACTTCCTGCATATCTTACCAAATTGTCTTTGTGTTGACTCCATATTGTGCGTGGCCGCCCTACATTTTTAACAGGTACCGAGCCGCCTCATGAGAATTTTTCTTCCCCATCGAGTGTCGGTTCTTCATGCTATATTATATTATAAAAAAAGTAATAAAAAGCCAGGTCACATTTTATACTTAGCATAAACATAAATTTGATAATTGTCAAAGTATACGCCTTATTAAAATAAAATGCTTAGACTAAAGTGTAAACATCAATAGTATATAATAATTATGTTATTATGATTTTTTTTTATACAGAGTTCTGAAAATGGAGCGCGTTGCTGCAGTGAACACGAGCGCAGGCGCTGAAGGTTGGCTAGAGTTTAACGTGACGTCGGCGTTATCAGCCTGGCTTACTGAACCCACTGAGAACCGTGGTTTCTTTATCACGCTTCATCCGCATACACAGCCAGGTAAAACACACATTTTATCGTAATATATAAGTAAAATTGTCTTTTATCATACATGTTAATTAACAACACCAAAACACTAACAGCCTGTAAAAGTAAACTGTAAAACATGGGTCTCTACCATTGTACGGACATGAAGACACCGGTCTGGGTATTTATTTACCTCTAACATAAACGAAATACCGCCACCTATCTAAAAATAACGTATTGGGATAATTATGTACTATGTAATGGTACCATAATATATTATAGGTGCTTCAAATCAGCTCTTCCTACGAGTTTTCACTGCGATGAGATTTATTATCGCGTAGGTTTTTTATTTACTAGTTATCCGTTTCTTTATGTTTTGTTCATACAAAAAGTTAATGGGAAATTAATTGTAAAAAAATTAACTACCGTCATATACAATGACGAAGTCGCTTATAATATAGATCAAACAGTAAGTATGAGAATTGTTACTACGATTGAGCGAGTGTTCTTGTTAAAACTTTTCGTTATCCCGTGCACTACAATATAGGTGATTGCTATTGTCTTACTATTGTGTCTGAAAACCGGACAGTGAAAGTATAAATGTGCGTAAAAATATTCTCATAATTGCAATTTTTAACCGTACTACGGTGTGGTACCTACAGCAAAATATGAGTTCTTTTTCTTATCTAGGTGGTAGAACTAGTTTTGTCTCTTACTTATTTCTGCCGTCAAATAGCAGTGCTTGCATTGCTGTTTCAGTCTAAATGGTATAGACAGCGATTATAATTACAGGCATCACATTTGTAGCCTTCTTTGTTTCAAGGTCGTTTTGTTTATGGTACCTAGCCCCTTACCATCTGTTGACTGTAAGTTCCTTTGTCACTTCAGTTTTATAAACAAAAGTTCAGTTCTAGTAGTAGTAGAATTTCTTCTTCATAAAATTTATTATATCATAATATTTTGCGGGAAAATTGTGAGATAAAATTTTTCAGCCCCAACAACCTAGTATAAATCACAAACTATCTAGCAATAGAGTATTTTGCACTATGTAAAAAAATAAATAAATGTACATATTTATGATAGGTTTTGCAAAAAGTTATTAAAAGTGCATTAAGCATTTTATAATTCAATTTTAAGATTTTTTTTTAAATCTGTGTCTCAAATCTATAAAGCGCTATCCGCCGTACTATCAGATTCCGTCGTGCAAGTTAATATGCTGTGTGTTAATTCGAAATTTTTCTAGTAATCATTACGATTGTTGACTTTTATTCCGTATTTTATTGAAATGGCATCATGGGAGACGGATCCGTAAAAGCAGAAAGTACCTATCTGCCAAGGATAAATAAATCTATGGTGGCAAAAAAAATTCTATGCTATCCCGAATTTAGTTCTCCCGAATTGAGACTATTAACAATTTTAGTTTATACTTCAAATGTGGTAGAGCCATGCTGCAGCTATATTAATTGTATAGTTGTAGCACAAATGGGTCGGCTCGACAGGACCACGCTCTCAAAGTATACCAGCGTAAAATAGCAACTTAATGCTTTCGTATGGTGAGTGTAGAGAACCGGAGACCCTTTTTTCTGGAAAAGAGGCATTCCATCTTAGTCCTCACCTTTGATATCGCATCTGCATTTTGATTCGCAAACGAGGATAAACGTAGATGTCTATTGGCCACAGCAACCACTTACCATCAGGTGGACTGTGTGCTCGCTTGTCACCCTGATCCTATAAAAAAAATACAATAACACAATACCAGGTTTTACTGGAAATGAGGCATTCCATCTTAGTCCTCACGGGTGACAACGCATCTACATTTTGATTTGTAATAGAGGATAGATGTAGATGTCTATGGGCCGCAGCAACCACTTACCATCAGGTGGACTGTGTGCTCGTTTGTCACCCTTATTCTATAAAAATAAAAAAGATCGGAGTGACTCTTGATAATACAGTTATGTTTATCTATGATTACAATCATTAGCAATCATTAGTTATATCTAAGTTAAATTAATCTTTTACAAAATTTTATTTGAAATACCTATCACCTCATGATGTTTTGTACAAACGATAGTTAAATATAAGCAATACATCAAAGTGATCTTCACAGTAGTATTGTTAAGGTTTTGTAGACAATGTCTTCGGGCCACTTCTTGCCAGTTTTAACCAAGTAGGTATTTGTCATATTTAAATCAGTTGATACTTGAATCCATAACTTCCCCGGCTTTCTTATGCTCCTATTTTTGCATTCAGGCACAACATACCAATTATAAAGATGATAACTCATTATTAAATGTCCACAAATATCTTATTGTTTTGTAAAATCCTTTAATTTACTAAAGCAGTGACGCCACGAGCTGAACAGCATGGCGGCTAGCGTTTTCGTGCGAAAATTTAAAACAATAAATTAAAAGTAATATTTATGGCACTATTCGTTAATTCGGTTTAAAAAATTATAAAAAAATTACAGTGGTTTATTATCACTCTAGGATTCGTTTAAAACATTATTTGAAAATGGGTGTAATACGCTATTACTTGATAGATACGTGTACGTCTTTTGACTATTTATTAAGCTGTTGTCGTTGCCGTCTCATCATATTCAGCATTCTAGAAAAAATAGGCCTACATTTTTCTTGTAATTATCCTAAAATACCTTAACAGGTAGTACGGTAGGAACCTGTGTATACTAATATAATTTTATGTTACTATTTTACAGAACGTCATGTTAAACCAGAAGAAATAGGTTTAGAAGAACCTCATGGATCTGGTGCGGATGGCAAGCAACCGTTCCTGGTGGCATTTTTCAAGAACGGACCAAAGCTTGGTGGATGGGATGCTGGTGCTCGACGTAAGCGTGAAGCACGGCGGTGGCGTACGCATGGATACTCGGACAATTATTTAAGAAATCCTTTGACTGGTTAGTAATATTTTAATAATATAATGTTTAAGATTTGCATCAAAATTAAACAGTTAAGTCTTTGTTTTGTTTCACTCAAATGACTGTTATTTTGTAGAGAAAGTCAATGCATAATTAAAAATTATATAACAGTTTAAAGTTCGTTCTATCAAAAGTTTTTCTTTTAAATAAATGTTATATATTTATCACAATTATTTTAGACACTTCGCATTGGACTACGAGGAGCTGTGAAATTCAAACATTATACGTTAGCTTTAAGGATTTAGAATGGCAAGTAAGTACTTTATTAGCATTCTCGATTATGTTAAATAAGTTTCTTTTAGTATGGCTGCCATTTTATGATGACTTAAATTGCAATTTGTAGATAGTAAAGTTTTTACATTAAATGGCACCGGCTTCTACTCCGTTTCCTTTGGAAGACTCTTTAATTATTAGTCGAAGTGCAGTGAAAATTAAGCTATATAGCTGAATTGTTCCTCTTAAAAGGTTCTACAAAAAAGTCTCTAACAGCATATGTTTATCTTCTAAGGATAACTCACAATCTATACTTATATTATAAATAGAGAGTGCGAATTTCAACAGTTTGTATATAATATGTGGAGGGGTAATATCCGGAACCACTACACTTATTTGAAAATTTCTTTCAAAATTTGAAAGGTACATTATTGGCTAAGAACTGTGATGATATTTGTCAACTAAGTCGGAAAAAGTCGTGCCTCTTGTGAGCTTTTACATCGTGCGCTGCATCAATAGGTAAAGTTGCATGAAAATAATGTATGACTGAATTGTTCTTCATAAAAAGTTCTAATAAAAGTCCGCAACAACATATGAGAAACAACACTAAACAACAACTTCTAAGAATAACTCAAAATAATATTATTTATATAAAAAACTCTCTCACGATAGTATAGTTATGATGGCGGTCGGCGCGGCAAAGACTGGAGGTGCTGTGGTGTGCGGAGGGGGAAATAACGTGTCAAAGTAAGCAACCCAAACGGGCAGATACGTGAAAAATAAATCGGCCACTATACTAGAATTATTTTGTCTGTGCAGTTTGGGTCATAAATCATTGGAGTATTTCGCTCTCTCTCCCACTTACGGGCCTTAGGGGCGAGCGTAGTGATGAGCATTATTGTTGTCGGTAAGCGTTATCGATAGTGTATTTAGTTTTGTCATTATGTGGGTTAGTGATAAAAATGAAAAATAAAAAAATAGACAAAACAACGTATTTATTAAAATAAGAATGATTTAAAAGAAATTATTAATTAGGTATCTATGTATTAAAAAAACTATAAGTACAAATGTGAATGCGCAAAAACAAATTTTTCTTCGATATATGTACTAAATTATCATTGCACTAATTTGCAGGTATTAGGCGGGGGTAATAATGGAAAACAAATGACTGATAACATAACAATGTCGCACCACCCTTTGTATACCGCACCGCCGCCGTGTACCTGCCTTCGATGTTTCATTTGTTGTTATCGATAATGGCGTTGTGCCCGCGCAACATGCTCACCACCCTAGCCGGGCTGAGGCCGAGCTATGATTTATGACCCCAACTGCACAGACAAAATAATTTTACTATAAGTCCAGGAGGAATCGGCGCATGAGTAGTGATAACTATTCCACCTCAATTTTTTATGCAGTTCTCTTTAAATTGTCCTACTGATGATTTAAATGCATGTTGCAATGGGGCAACTCGGTGCCACATCGTTTAAACCGATTTTTTTTCAATTGCAAGGAATTGTTACTTTCAAACGGGACAATTTTTTATATTTTTTTTGATGAAAAACAAATAAAAAAGGTTCTATGACTTTTTACGATAAATATTTTTGGAGTTATGAATTTTAAAGGTTTGAAAAATTCCGAATTCGGATACTTTTGACTCATTAAAATATATAAAGGAATGTATAAAAATTATATTTTTATTTCGATTGAGGATATTATTAACTATTGTCTAAAGAATATAAAAAATATTATCTTTTATTCCTTTCTTTATATGTATATTTTTAAGTCAAAAGTATCCGAATTCGGGATATTTATAGGTAAACTGGTTCTTGCGGTGGCTTATTCCGGTATAGCCGCGACTTCTCTTATTGACCCATTCATTTAAATTTAAACTGTCTTTAAGTGTCTCCATCCAGAAAGAAACCGTATGTTCCATACGAAAATACGGGCCACTGGGCAAACTTCACGTCTGTCTCATAATGTGGGACGAATGTACTATGAGCCACCGCTCACATATAGAAGCTGTATACAGAATTCTAAAAGACCTAAGAAGAGACATCATCTTCGTGTCTGGCGGTGACTATCGTTAAACTCTTCCTTTTGTGCCTAGAGGAACACATGCAGATCTTAAAGCCTGCTTAAAGGCGTCTCCTTTATGGAGCTATGTACAATAAATCATCTTATGTACAAACATGAGAGCCCATTTAGGAAAAGGGGATACGCATTGCGCGAGTTTTTTGTTATGAGTCGTAGGTGATGGGAAAATATCAGAAGAAGATGGCTTTATTAAAAAATAATTAAGAAAAGTCTATCTTAAGTCTTAATTATTTGATTCTAAATGTTTACCCAGCATTTGAGAATATTTCTCAAAAATATTACACATGGATATGCGAGAAGGCAATAGTTTCGCCAAGAAATTCTTCTGTTGATAAAATAATTAATAGTTTTCAAATATTAGAAAGAATACCAGGTAATCAAAAAATATATAAATCCGTTGATACCGTATTAGATACAGAGGACGCTATGCATTACCCACAGGAATTCCTTAACTCCCTTAACCATTCAGGATTTCCCCTCATACTCTAAAAATTAAAGTCGTTAAGTATTTATCCACCTGCGATCCTTTTGGCACTGGGACGATCCTTGCTGCCACAACAAAACCGCAGTGTCCAATCATTTATTATTAACTAGCTTTTCCTTTACGACTTCGTCCGCGTAGTACTCAAACAAAAAACTTACAGATCTATAACTAACCTGCTCTTTGGGCAAGTACTTCTATTAACAAAAATACTTTAAACTCAGTTTTTTTTGCTATTATCTCTAAAACTCTTTGCGATAAGAAAATGAGAAAAATAAGAAAATGTTTAAAATACCGGTGGTAAAAATAAAAATTTTGTACAACTGACTTCAATATAAATAAAATGAGAACATCATCAATGTAGCCGAAGTCAATTAAATGCGCATTATTAAGGATAACTCAAAAAACTACTGCTCAGATCTTGATCAAATTTATATGGGACGGATAAAAAACGAATCATCAAAATTTGTTCACCTCTTCAATCACTAATAAATTTTTTTTATTAGTGATCGATGGTACACCTAGAAAAAAGTTCTGAGGTAGCACATAAAAAAACAGTCAAATTGAGGACCTCGTCCTTTTTTTTGAAATCGGTTAATACTTGAATATTTACCAAATTTAGGTAAAAAGAACTTATCACCTTAATGTACTTTAACACTAACAGTTCTATTGTAAAACGGTAAAGTGTTATAAATCGATTTTGCATGTGAACTTTAAGATATAGAAAATCTCTATGAGAAAAACTATTTCCTTTTATTTACTTTTATCAGTTTTTCGATTTCATAAATATCTCCCACATTTTTCGGATACAATATAAGTAGTCTATCTAGATCGTTCCTGGCATTGCTCTCCATTTGTTTGTGAAGTTTCATCATAATTGGTTCAACCCTTCCCAAGATTAACCGGTCAGAGAGGCAGACCGACAAAATTAAAAAAAAACACGTTATAGATTTATGGTCAATAGATTTATTACTTTATTTTTTCTTTATTCTGTCAGTTTCGGATATAGGCAGCTATTTTTTTTTAGTTTAAGAAACATAGACTAATAATAGGTCATCGCGCGCTCTGACTAGATACCGCACTACTTGAAAATGACAGCTCCGTGAATGCAGCATCTCAATATTGTAGTGTGTATAAGACAATTGCAAGGATGCTAGTGTGCGTGAAAAATTGTATATGTTAGCAGCTTAACTATTATCCGATTAACATACTTAGTAGTTAAGTTTATAGTTATGAATGTAGACCAGAAATACTTAAAAATTAATAATTTATTAATAGCGAATGTATCAATATATTTGTGTATATTATGTATTATAGGTTTTTCTTCTAAATAAATGTCATATAAATGATAAGGCCTCATTTTTATCAGTTTAATTTTTATATTTAAATGTCTGACTAATATTCACAAATAAAAAAAAATAGTTATATATTATATGAGGTAACCAAAATAGTGCTTTCTATTTCTAGTCTACGCGTCAATGTGAACAAATTTTACTATAGATCTATCTTCGAAATCGCTAGAAAAATCAGGTCTTCCATACATTTTGAACAAGTTTGTACGAAATTCTGTATGGAATAACTGATTTTGAGATTTTTTTTACAAAATCAGGGTGACAAACGAGCACACAGTCCATCTGATGGTAAGTGGTTGCTGTGGCTCATAGACATCTACATCTATCTTCGGTTAAGAATCGTGAAGAAAAATGCAGGTGCGTTGCAACCCCTGAGGACTAAGATGGAATGCTTCGTTTCCAGTAAAAAGGGTCTCCGGTTCTCTACACTCACCATACGAAACAAAGCAGCGTTAAGCTGTTGTTTTACACTGGTATTCTGTGAGAGCGTGGTCCTTCCCCGGTCGAGCCGACCCATTCATGCTACAACTATACCAGTAATATAGCTGCAATATGGCTACCACGTATAGATTGAAAATTTCGAAGATGATCCCATAATAAAGTTATTCATGTTTACAGGCAGAATCATTTCCTAAGTTATTGGGTACTATTTTGTTACACTTTTAATTAGTATATAAGGTCGGGGAAAAAAGTTGGTTCGTATTTTATATACAAATTCAAGACATTTTTGTTTTAAAGATTTATTACATTAAATTATAATATATATATGGATCCATTTTGTTCGATAACTTGTCAGTTTATATTGTCCTCGTCATCGTGGGTGTCAGAAACGAGGCGTCTGGTACTGCCATAACCAATCCGTTCGCTGACCACGGTCAGCATGTAAAGTTCCTCTATCTTAGAAGAGAACCGCTGGACTGATTATGAGTTCATGAGAAAGATGTTGATGAAAGAAACGTTATTGCTTTCGACTGTTTTTATTTTGTAAAATGTGTTCATGTCTTCATTTATAGGACTGGATAATAGCGCCCGATGGTTACAGTGCCTACTACTGCAGTGGTGAATGCAACTTCCCGCTAAACGCACATAAAAATGCTACTAACCATGCCATTGTTCAAACTTTGGTGCATTTGTTAAATCCCACTCAGGTGAGTTTTTGATTATTACAAATATTGTCGGCATTTTCACGTTAATTGTAGTAAATGTATTCATCTCAAAATGTTTGTTAAATTAGACTTAACATTTAGTGAAGGATATTCTCTTAAACATGTCTAGCTTTAACAGAGTATTGACGTGTGATGTGTGTGATGGCTGCTTAATCCATCATCACCTTTTGTTCTTGTATTTTTTTTTTATAGTATACGGGTGACAAACGAGCACACAGCCCACCTGATGGTAAGTTGGTGCTGTTGCCCGTAGACATCTACATCTGTCTTCGATTAAGAATCAAAATGCAGATACGTTGTCACACATGAGTACCAAGATGGAATGTCTCATTACTAGTAAAAAGGATCTTCGGTTCTCACTCAACGTACACTAAACATACGGAACACAGCAGAATAGTAAGTTAGGATTAGCTAAGTTGCTGTTTTACGCTGGTATTCTGTGAGAGCGTGGTCCTTCCCCGGTCGAGCTGCCGCATTCGTGCTACAACCAAAACATAGCAGCAGTATGGCTCCACGTTTATATAAAGTAGCATTATTGGTTTGTGTACTTCACTATTCTGGTGTTATTATGAAATTGAGAATGACGTCCATCCCAGTGTGATTGAGAACGGCACAAATTATGTTGTGGTCGAGTGGTAATTGTGCAGTTTTATTTCTGTTTATTATTAATTTAGTAAGCAAGAGACAGAATTGCACATCCGCGCTCCCACTATATTAAGAATACACTCTTGACGTGCTCCTAACACAAGGATGAAAAGGGGTCTTCGTTTCTTACCGCCTAGTAATCTATACATATACATATAATAAAACTGTAAATAGCAGATGTCTGTACATTTTATATTTTTGTAATAAAAGTGATTGAGGGGTACTAAAAATAAGTAATTAAATACATTTCTACCATTTTTAGAATTTTCTGTCTGTCTGTCTGTCTGTCTGTTTGTTTGTTAACGTATCACGTATAAAGTACTAATTTATATCATAAGAATTGTTAAGGAAATTATAAAGTGTATCTTCGGGTTACATTTAGTCTTTATTTCATTAAAATCAGTTCATTCCATCAAAAGTTATGATAAATATTCTGAAGTATGGGTAGGGAAGTATAGGTACGAATTTGCTCAACGGTGGCTTTGTTTGAGTCATCAAGTGCATTTTAAACTAATATCATATCATAAATCATAGTTAAATTATGTAAAATAATTATATAATTATGTATATCTAAAACGCAATAAACAAAAGTATTAAAGAACGTATTAAATATTATTATATTTAATACGTTCTTAAAAAAATATATTAACCTTATTAACTAAATCTGAAGCACAATAGTTTTCCCATTTCTTCGATAGATGGTGGTGTTGTGAAAATGTAATGCAATTGCAATGTGGTTTTTTCCTGTAGATGAGTTTTCATATTTACTGCTAATCTTTATTATATTACTCGCTGCCCTACTGCGTGTTGACAAACTAAATTTATTCTTTACCGCCGAGTACTCTATGTGGTAAATCAAATTTTAAAAGAGCTATTAACAAATCGTTGGTTTTGGCGAGAGTCAAACTTTATTTTTTGCTTACTGTGCAGGCACTGATTTATAAGGTCTCTTGCGTTTTATATAATGTATCAATCGCGTCAATTAATCTCTTTTATTTTTAGAATTGATGTTAGCAGCGCCATCTCTCTTTAAATATATACATATAATAAAAATGATGATGACATGTTGTGTCTCTTTCTGTACATTTTATAGGTATATATTTTGGTGGCTAAAATCATTATGGGGAACTGAAAATAATTAAATAAGAACATTTTATAATTTTTAGAATTGTCTGTATGTCTATTTGTCTGTTATTATATGAACGCATCACGTCTAAAGTAAACATCTTTTATTTTCAAAGAAATCGTTAAGAAAATCATAAAGCGTATCTTTGAGTTACATTTAATCTTTGTTTTATTAAAATTGGTTAATTCTATCGAAAGTAATGATTATTATTTTGAAATGTATGTTCGAATTTGTTCAATGGCGCCATAAAATCTCAGAAATAGTAATAAAAAGATTTGTGTGTAAAAAAAACGTTCCATAATAATTAATATATTTATACTTAAAACACAAAAAGAGATTTAAAAAGGATGTTTTCTCACACAAAGGACGTAATAGATGGAGTTGTACAAATTACAAACTTTTCTGAATTGCTGTGTTGAGATTTTTCGCCGATGAATCGTGTTGAGACTTACTGAAGAAATTTGTATCCATCGAAGCCATACAACGGAATCCGACCAAAAATAAAAATTTTGCAACGAAATTTCGTGATATTGTATTTATAATATACGCAAAATCAGTACTACCATTTTAGCGCTTTGGGAACTAGATTTAGCGTTTTTTTGGAATGTATAGCGCGCATTTCGAAATTTTAGCACCTAGCTTAATCCAGCGCTTTTTGGTGTATTTAGCACACATTTCAATATTTTAGCGACTAGCGGGTTATTTACTTTATAGCAGCACTGTTAGTCC